>CM054062.1:159580738-160980738 GCA_028641055.1 Alopecurus myosuroides | reverse complement strand
TTACGTCACCCAAGCGAGATCAACTCAAGTACGTGCTGCAGATTCATTTCAAGGCATCTAACAATGTGGCCGAGTATGAGGCAGTGGTGCATGGCCTGAAGGTAGCCAAGGAGATTGGGGTGCAGCGCATCGTGTGCTATGGCGACTCAGATTTGGTGGTGCAGCAGGTATCCGGCACCTGGGATGCTTTGGATGCCAACATGGCATCCTACCGGTTTCTGGTGCAGACCATGACTGGCTTCTTTGACGGGTGTGAGTTCCATCATATACACCAAGCTGAAAATGATGCAGCTGATGAGTTGTCCAAGTTGGGGTCTTCTCGGCAGTTTATCCCGGCTGGGATTGCCTTGGAGCATTTGAGAAATCCATCTATCAAGCCATCCCCCAACTCGGAACCTATCTTTGTTCCTTCTCTGCCAGGAGAGGAAGCTATTCCAATGGATATCGACTGGGAGGCTGCAAAAGAGAACCCGGGGACTATCGTCTCCAACCCGGGGACTGGCACCTGCAACCCGGGGACTGCTCCATTCAACCCGGGGACTGTCGCATTCATCGAGGGGATCATTTCTCAGTACTCGGGGACTCGGGGACTTGCCGCCAACACTGAAGAGGTCTTGGTGGCTGATCCAATGGAAGTGGACGAACCAGTGTTTCCCATGCGGGAGACACCGAGTTGGGCTCTGCCCATATTATCCTTTCTAACGGATGGCACATTGCCAAGTTGCGAGGTCACAGCCAGGCAGATACAGAGAAGATCAAAAGGCTACACTATCCTCAACAAGGTACTGCATAGAAGGAGTCCTACTGGTGTGCTGCAACGCTGCGTCGAGCCAGAAGAAGGAGAAGAAATTCTTGTGGAGATACACCAGGGGGAATGCGGACATCACGCCTCTTCTCGGGCTTTGGTCAACAAGGCTTTTCGGCATGGTTTCTTTTGGCTCACTGCCTTGAAGCAAGCTGAAGATATAGTGAGAAAATGCAACGGCTGCCAGAGATTTGCAAGTAAGATTCATATGCCAGCTTCCGAGTTGAAGACCATTCCCATTACTTGGCCATTTGCAGTTTGGTGTTTGGATATGGTGGGGCCTTTCAAGCTTGCTAGAGGCAACATGACTCACATCTTGGTCATGGTTGACAAGTTCACCAAGTGGATTGAGGTCAAGCCTATTCGGAAGTGTGATGGAGTCACAGCTGTGAGTTTCCTGAAGGATGTGATCCTGAGATACGGCTACCCGCACAGCATCATCACTGATAATGGCACAAACTTTGTTGAGGGTGCTTTCGCGAGATTCTGCAAAGAGAAGCGGATCCGGCTATATGTTGCATCTGTTGCGCATCCGGCCTCCAATTGGCAAGTTGAGAGAGCAAATGGCATGATGTTATCCGGCATAAAGCCAAGGCTGATGGAGCCATTACAGCGAACCCCTGGTTGTTGGCTGGACGAGTTGCCGGTGGTGTTGTGGAGTCTAAACTACCCCTAACCGATCAACCGGATACACACCATTCTTCCTGGTATATCGAGCTGAGGCCGTGTTGCCCACTGACCTAGAGCATGACTCGCCCCGAGTAACCCTCTACACCGAGGCGGAGGCGAGAGAAGCTCGAGAAAATGACGTTGACCTGCTAGAAGAAGCAAGAGAGTTAACTCTGTCACGTTCAGCTGTCTATCAGCAAAACTTGAGGCGCTATCACAGCCGGAAAGTAAACCCAAGGGTTTTCCGAGAAGGAGACATGGTCCTTAGGCTCGTGCAGCGCACGGCCGGGATGCACAAACTGTCCCCTCCATGGGAAGGGCCTTTCATTGTGAGCAAGGCTCTACACAATGATGCCTATTACCTAGTTGACGCACAGGCACCCCAGAAGAACATGCCGGATAGAGCTGGAGAGGAATCTAAGCGCCCCTGGAATGTAGCTCTACTCTGCCGTTTTCATTCATGAGCAAAAAGTTGTATGTATCTCCTCAACCGAGTTAAAATTCTAGTTGGCACTCCGAATTCAAACTCGGGGACTGCCCTTGTCCAAATTTGTTCTGTGTTGTTCTACTTTGTTTTACTTTGTCTACTCGGTTGCTTTACTTAGAATTTCATAAGCATATCTAGTAGTGTGTTTAAACCCAACGGCCAACTCTTCGACTCTGCTGCTGTCCGCAACCCGACTTCATGGCAAGCAAGAGAACAAGCCAAAGGTCAATGAGCACACGAAAAATTGCTAAGGAGAAGAGAGGTGTAGCAACCGAGTAGGGTGTTCTGTTCTGTTTCCGTTGTCTTTCTTTTCGGCTAAGTGGTGGGCAGCGTTACTATGCAATTTTCTAAGTGGCTAAGTATTTGAAACTCAAACTTGGAAATCTTGTGACTCGGCTACCAAAAAAGCCACAAGTGGCAGGTAAGAGCTGAGACAAAGAGAATGAGTGGATAAAAAATGCAACTCGGGGACTCGCATAGAAACGCAACCCGGCATTGAGCCAGAGTTGTAAACTGTTAACTGAATTAAAAACTGAGTGGAAAAGGAAATAATTGTACCGATTACATATGCACCCAGCATCCCGGGGATCTGATAAAAGTTTGGAGATAAGACTTGCAGGAATTACAAAACAGTGCAACTCGTGTTGTCCGCATCGGTGTTGGCAGAGGCAGCTTGATCGGAAGTTGTTGTGGCCACTGAGATGGGATCTGTTGCAGAGTCGGAGGCTAGGGGGTAGAGGCCATCTGTAGCAGCAAAAGTCGCGCCCAACTCGGGAGCCGGCTCTTGGATCACCATCTCGGTGGTGATGGTGGTCTCTTGCGCGGCGGACTGCGGCTGCTTGGCCTCTAGGTTGGCTGCCAACTCGGAGTCCTCGGCGTTGCTTTCCTGCTCGTTCACCTCCGTCCCCTTGGCCTTCTCATGCTTGGATCCCTTCTCCTCGGCACCCTCCTCGAAGTCGGCAAAGTCTTCATCAGTGATGCTATCCGCATCATCATCCTCGTCATCGTCCTCTTCGCCAACATCCGTATCGGGCGTGGTGGGGCCGTCGATGAAGACGCTCGTGTCGGTGTAGGAAGCGAGCTCATAAACAACCTCTTTTCGGCGAGCAACGCAATCCCGATCTTCGGTCCACTTGGAGTCTTCACGGAGCACACTGATCCTTTGGAGATCCAGGTTCTCGTACCAGGACAAGACAAAGTGCGGCAGCTCGTCAGCTCCTGCCCGAGCTGCGGAGGCACGCCATTTCTTGAGCTCTACCTTGACCTCATCCAGGTGATCAGCGATCTCTCGGAAGGTTTTCGGCACCTCCTTCTCGGGCTAGAAGAGCTTGTGCAACTTGATACCAGTGGACACCATGGAGGTGCCCAGGACCTTGAGGGAGCGGATTTGTGTCTTGATGTTGACGAGATGGTCATTGATGCTCGAGGTGTTGTCGATGTTCAGACCAGAGGCACCCCTAGCCTGTCTTGCCTTGTCCAGAGCGGGCACACCAGCGGAACGGAGTTCCGGGAAGATATCTTCATAAGGAACTAAGTTGAGTCAGAAACAGAGACCGAGAAGAAGAAAAACCGGGTAGAAGAAGGTAAAGAAAAAAAAAGACAAGAGAAGAAGGGGGTAGCGGCAACTCACATTCCATTTCTACCAGCAGTTGCCCTAGCTTGATCTTCCAGTCCTCTGATTGTTGGAGATACTTGTCATGGACATGGCGCGAGTCATTGATCTGAAATTCGAGAGCTCGGTTCCTTTCCTTGAGCATGCTAATTTCCAGCTCAAGTGCTAGCTTCTCAGCTTTGGTTGTCCTCTCAATCTTCTGCTTCTCGTCGACGCGGTTCATGGCAGTCTGGAGTGCGGCTTGGAGATCGAGTTGGAGCTTCTCGTATTCCGTCCTCTCGACGGTGCGCTCTTGCTCTATCTCTGCTTCTCGGGTTTGCAAATGCTGTTGTGCCTCAGCGGGCGTGAGGCACTGCAAGTGCTGCTCCCGGAATTTTTTATACTCTTCTGTGAGAAGAACATCATTATCAGTAAAGCAGCCAAGTAGGAAGATACAATTGCAGAAAAGAAAGAGGAAGGCTCACCTTCCAGAGTAGAGATCTTGCTCTGGGCGGAGGCAGCGAAAACTTCGCAGTCTCGGTGCCTATCCACCAGATCCTTGAGCTTGCCTGCAGAGAAGACAACAATGAAGCACAAAGCAAAAAACGGGCGTAAATACAAAACGCACAAACTGAGATGTGAAAAGCTTACCTTCGACCTCAGAGATCTGGAGAGTGCGTTCTAGGGCCATCTGTTCCATCGCATCATGGTCCTTCTTGTCGGCTTCCAGAGCCTGGTTCCGTTCTCTGGCCTGGCGGTGATTCCTGAGTAGCCGACGGAAAACCTTTGTCCTCTTCTGAACGCTATCCTGCAGAGAAAAAGGAAAAAAGTGTAAGTTTTTTTGGAAGATTTGGCCCGAGTAAATGTCAACTCGGTTGAGTCTTCACCTACTCGGCCCGAATCTCGGGGACTGGGAGAATGACTAAGAGAAAAAGAGAAGAGAAAGAAGAAACCAGCAACTCGGAAAATGCAAAAAGGAGAAGAGGCACTTACCACATAGCTTTGCTCAATGTCCTCGATGTTTTTGCGGAGGACGAACAGCTTTCCGGCCAAGGTACAGCAAGGGCTGGCAACCGTCATGCCAACAGAGCCAACGTCAGCCTTGTTCCAATCTGTTCGGTAGTGATCGAGCTGGCCCAGCTCGGTACCGTCCCAGCTGTTGTTACCATGCGCTTTGTTGTCCCAGGCCTTCTCAACATAGCCCACTTGGTCCAGGATAGCCGCAAGGCCTTCTTCGGGAAGCTCCTCCTCGCCTTCGCCGCGGGAAGAGAGTTCTACCACGGCTCCCGTCTTCCCCTTGGACTTGGAGGTTCCCACGGCTTGGCCTTCTTTGAGAGCGGCTAGTCGCTTCTCATCCTTGGACAGCGGGATTTGGTGGCGCTGCGACAAGTTCATCATGTACTCGGATATGTGTGCGGCGCGCTGCCGCTAGCGCCAGCACTCGGCTTCTCGACGGGGCCAAAGGTGACCCCGGAGGAAACCGGGTTGGCGTTTGGAGCAGACAGAGTGAGCGTCAGCTGGGTGCTCTTCACCTAATTCCCGGACTGCCCACCTTGCGGCTTGGGGGGCGGCATCTGCTGCCCAGTCTGCGAAGCAGTGCGCTTTGGTTGCACCCGGGTTGCCTCGGCTCCCTTCTTGGTGGTCTTCTTGGTAGTTGGCGCGGGAGTTGGCCGAGAAGGCGAAGGCACTTGTTGAACTGGCGGAGATGGTTGTCGATTTGGTGGAGGAACTGGTGTGCGGGGTGGAGTGCCTGCTGAGTTAGCGGCACAGGTGCCCGGCTACTCGGTGCAGCATCCGGCTGCACTTGGTCTTGGCAGGTCGAATCCACCACATCGTCTTCTACCCGCTGCTCCGCAGCGGGATCAGGCCTTGCAGCGACATTATCTTCTACCCGTGGCTCGGCCGTGGAGTCTTGCTGCTCTGCAGCGTTGTCTTCACACTGCTGTTCTGCAGCAGCCTCTGGACGCTCCAGGGCGGCGTCTCCTTGCTGCTGCTCGGCAGCTCGCTCAATGTTCTGCTCCGCTGATGCAGCTGGAGGAGTAGGCGGCCTTTCAATGTTATCAGTGGCCTAGGCAGTTGGATGCGCGTCAGGCTGCTGCTCGGGGGCTTGGTCGGTGTCATTCCCGGCGCCGTCATTCTCGGCGCCGAGATCTTGTTCTTCATCAACCGGGGAGGACGCACGCGTCCTACCCTGCGGCTCTTGGTCTTCTTCCTCATCTGAGAGATTCACGAGCTGATCTGGGGGCACGGGATTTGTCTTCCTCTTGGGACGAGGTGCGGCAGTAGTGGCATCAGCGTCGAGGGCCGCGCTGGAAGAGGAAGTAGGATCAGAAAGAAAGCAGAAAAAAGGAGAAGGGAAAAGGGAAAGGCACAACGGAAAGCGGCGATAAGTCAAGGTTTACGTGGAGAACACTTACCCTTTGGTGGGGACCTTCCTCTTGCAGGAAGCGACAGCTTTGTTCGCTGGTTGTTTCCTGGTTCTCTTACCAGGAGGTGCCTGTGCATCGCTGCCAACCTTCTTCCGGGTAGTGGGAGCAGACATGGACACAGGAACTGCGTCCACGGGATCCTCCAGCTCGTCCACCTCAGGCTCCTCTGCAGAGAAGAGGGGAGAATTCAGAATAAGAAAAAAAGAAGGGAAGCAACGCAAACTGCGGGTAAACAGAAAGGTGAACCAAGTCACCTTCGTCGTCTTCGGACCAATCCCGAATAGAGGCATCTTCTCGGGACTTACCGAGTTGATTGGCTTTAGGGATGCACAAAGTGTCCTGGGTGTCGTATGCCTTGGCATCATCCTCAGTCCTGTCCTCCTGCCAGTTGGACTCGAAGATCTCACTGTCCTCTTCTCTCTGGCGGTCGATGTGCCGTTGGTACAAGTAAGCACTGCGAGTTAAGTTCTCGGATAAGTGGTTCTACTCGGAACAAGCATGCAAACACTAAGCAGATAAAGCTAAGAGGTTCTAGTCGGGATAGCGTGCGAACACTAAGCACATAAAGCTAAGAGGTTCTACTCGGGATAGCGTGCAAACACTAAGCACATAAAGCTAAGAGGTTCTACTCGGGATAGCGTGCAAACACTAAGCACATAAAGCTAAGTGGTTCTACTCGGTATAGCATGCAAATACAAAGCATATTAAGCTAGGAGGAATCATACTCAGTGTCGATTACTAACAGTAAAAGTGCAGAGAAGAGCACTAACCTGAGTGATCTTCTTGAGACGGCTATACGGCATGAAGCCATATGCCCAGTTGTCGGAGAGTGCGGTCTGCATGATAGACCTGGCCCAGATGGCCACCTCAGCCTTGCTGAGCTCGAAGGTTGTTGTCCTGGTGCAGTCCCGAGGACCTCTCATGTAGCACATCTTGTGTGCTCTCTCCTGGAGCGGGAGTACTTGGCGGGAGATCCAACATGCGATGGGGTCGTCTTGCAGGAGCCCTTCCGAGATCAACTCGGTCAGGCGCCTCTCGACCTGCAGGACGTCTGGGACGGTCTTCTTTGGGTCGTAGCCCCAGTGCTGCCCGGTGGGCAGCGCATTCTTGAACTTTGGGAGCCCTATCCGGTCTTCGATGGGCTTCCCCTCCTCGGCGGCAACATTCTTCATGTAGAGGAAGTCGCGCTGCCACTTGCGCACGGTTTCCAATCCGAGCACCCGCGGGTGGTGCCCGGTCTTGCGCTGCAACATCATTGCGCTACCCGTCTGGGTCATCGCGCAAGGTGCGTTAGTGTTACCCCGATCGGGAACACTTTGCTTTCGGAGAAAGAAGTATCTGGCCCATGTGTGGATAGTTGGGTAGACGCCCAGTAAGGCCTCACACACAGTGGCGTGTATGGAGAGCATGACGATTGCGTTTGGAGGAAGATGGTGTGGCTGGAGGCCAAAATGATTGAGGAAATCGGAAAGAAACTTTGAGATGGGAAGGCCGAAACCGCGTTCGAAGTGAGAAAGGAAGACAACATACTCGTCCTTCTCAGGCGCCGGGATGAGCTCGGTGCCAGGATGCCGGCAAACCACGCCGGGAGGAACCCGGTGGGTGTTCACTAGCCACGGGCAGTCCTCGGCGGTGACGTCCGAGCCCTCCCAGCCGGCTCGGGCGACAGCCGCCTCGTCTCCACGCGGAGCCATGGAAGGGGAGTTGCTGTTGGAGAGGAAAAGCCTATCGGAGTTGGAGGCGAGGATGGCGGCGATGGCGCGCCAGGATGATTGCTCTCAGATCTCACGGTGGCGGCGCAGTGAGTGCTCGCGGTGGCGCGGTGCTCGACGGCGGCGACAGAGGAGTTGGGAGCGCGAGATTGGAAATGCAGAGGAAAGAGAAGAAGTGGGCGGCGCGGGGGTATTTATCTCTCCCCGCGCGTTGCAGTTACCACCGGATTGATCGTGGGCATTGATCGTGCGGCGTGGGTTAACTGCCCGTTAGAAACGCACACAGCACAAAACGCGCGCGTAACGGGCGCAGTTAATCCCACGTCCCAGATCGTGGGCTCTCGAGTACCAGTGCGACGTGATCTAACGGGTGGTGGGCCCTGGTTGCGGTGAAGGGCGCAGGGCCTGCTGTGTCCCTGGCACCGAGGCGTCAGGGGTACGTGGGCTTGACACGTGCCTAGTAGCGACACGAGAAGATGGATCTGGTCCGATCCAGCGGGATCGTGTTCGAAATTTTGCTAAGTCAATTTACTCGGCTGCGCAGTAGAGAGATTGCCCTACTCGGCTACAAAGAAGTTTCCTTTGTGGCCACAGTTGGAGAGATTTGAGAAGGAATTCTTGGTTCAAGTTGAGGTGCAACTCTGTGTTGCTGCTTCGAGAAGACAAATTGGTTTAAGCTGGCAGGGCCCCGTGAACAAGTTCAATGGACTCTACCAGCTTCGGGGACTAATGTCGGGGGGATACCCCCGAGTAGGGGTAGGCAAGTGGTAAAGGCGAAGACCAGAGTACTGTTGGACGGGTTGGTGGCTACCCCGGGTGCCCTCTACCCGGTAGTCTCTATCCGGTCATAAGTACTGAAGGCCAAGAGAAGATATTGAGGAAGATTATATTTTTCCGGGTAGCGTTCATGTGGTCCGGGTAGATGGGCTGCGTTCCTACTCGGGCAAGAAGTCAATGGAGCCGTTCTGACAGGATCCCGCGTATCTTGTAGCCGTACAGGCGTGCGGTTCAACTTCCGGAGCGCGTGATTATCCGCGCTACGGCGTGGCTACAGTGAGGTAGGCGCCTGAAAAGTCATGTCACTGACAGAGGGGACATGACATGTCTAGGGGCCTACTCTATGCGACTGACAGGGTGGACAGGTCCCATCTGCCGAACGACGCGGCGACTTCCCGCACCCGCGTCAGCGAGAAGCCGGAGGCGTGCGCTGTCCTGCAGTAGTCGTGTCCCATCAAGTTGTACCTTATAGTCTTTGTTTATTCGGTTGGGCACCAGTATACAAGGTGCCCTTCCCCCTCCTGCGCGAGGGACGTTGCTCCAGATCGCATTTATTACAAGGACCAACACTAGAGCGAGAGAGAACAGCCGAGTGGCTACTCGGCTAAGAGGCAAACTTGTACTGTGGCTACTCGAAGATTATACACAGAGAGAGATAGGCAGGAGTAGGGGTGTTACCTCCACACGAGGGCCCCGAACCTGGGTAGTTCTTGTTGTTTGCAGTGATATTCTTACCTGAGCGCGGCTAGTCGCCGTGCGATCCCTCCCCGGATACCTCCAGCGTCCATCGGCCCCAACACTTTAGCCATCCCATGGCATCTGTCTTCTCCACACCACGACAAAATAGGCGAAAGGGCAAAGGTGGTGGAGCCCTGGGGCCCACACCACCCCCCGGCGCGGCCAAGGGGGGCACCACCCTATGGTGTGGGCCCCCTGAGGCCCCCCTCTGGGTCTCTTCGGGACTCCGTGGAACCTTCGGGAATTCTAAGACTTCCAGGCTTCAAATTTTCCGATTCCAAGAATATTTCCAGAACAACTTTTCCGAAACTAAAAACAGCAGAAAACAGGGAACTGGCTCTGTGGCATCTTGTCAATAGGTTAGTCCGGAAAATCGATAAAAATGACATAAAAAGGGAGAAAACATGTAGCAATTGGCATAATATCATCATGGAACATTAGAAATTATAGATACGTTGGAGACATATAAAATAGGCATAACCTTTAGTTTCAGAAAATCAACATCAAGAGCAAGGCTATCAAATTTAGAAGCAAGAACATCAATTTTGCCAAAATTTTCCTCAACAGATTTATTAAAAGCAGTTTGTGTACTAATAAAATTCTTAAGCATGTTCTCAAGATCAGAGGGTACACTTTTATTGTTTTTGTAGGAATTACCATAAGCATTGCTATTATTGGGAGGATATGGCCTATAATTGTTGCTACCAAAATTATTCCTATAAGCATTGGTGTTGAAATTATTATTTTTAACGAAGTTCACATCAACATGCTCTTTTTGAGCAACCAAATAGACTAAAGGAACATTATTTGGATCAATAGGAGCATGGATATTCACAAGCATAGACATAATAGCATCAAGTCTTTCATTAAAAGAGGAGGTTTCTTCAACAAAATTTACCTTCTTACCAGTTGTAGCCCTCTCAATGTGCCATTCAGAATAATTTACCATCATATTATCAAGAAGCTTTGTTGCTGCCCCCAAGGTCGTGGACATAAAGGTTCCTCCAGCAGCTGAATCCAGAAGGTTTCATGACGAAAAATTCAGACATGCATAAAAGGTTTGGATGATCATCCACGTAGTCAGTCCATGAGTGGGACAATTATTTACTAAATATTTCATTCTTTCCCAAGCTTTAGCAACATGCTCATTATCAAGTTGCTTAAAATTCTTAATGCTACTTCTTAAATATAGAATCTTAGCAGGAGGATAATATTTTCCAATGAAAGCATCTTTACACTGAGTCCAAGAATCAATACTATTTCTAGGCAAAGACAACAACCATTCTTTAGCCCTTCCTCTCAAATAGAAAGGAAACAATTTCAGTTTAATAATATCTCCATCTACATCTTTATATTTTTGCATCTCACATAGTTCAACAAAATTATTAAGATGGGCAGCAGCATCATCATTACTAACAATATAAAATTGCTCTCTCATAACAAGGTGTAACATGACTGGTTTTATCTCATAAAAATCAGCAGTAGGAGCAGATGGAGCAATAGGTGTGCTAATGAAATCATTGTTGTTGGTGCTAGTAAAGTCACACAACTTAGTGTTCTCAGGAGTAGTAATTTTAACAAGGCTAAAAATAGGAATAAAACTACAACTAGAATAAGAACTATTTTTTTGTGTTTTTGATAAAGAGAAGCAAACAAGACAAAATAAAATAAACTAAGCAAAACAAAAAAAAAGTAACGAGATTGGAAGTGAGAGACTCCCCTTGCATAAATTCTCTTCCTCCCCGCCAACGTCGCCAGAAAAGTGCTTGATGCGTGTGAACACACGTTCGTCGGGAGACCCCAAGAGGAAGGTATGAAGAGTGCATCACCAAATTTCCCTCAGAAAGAAACCAAGGTTGAATCTACCAGTCGGAGGAAGGAGTAACTTCAGAAGGTTGATGCAGCTGAGATGGCAGGGCGCACTACCGGTTCAACAGCAACGTGGAACCTACACAACACAATCAAATCACTTTGCCCCAACAAAGCAGTGAGGTTGTCAATCGCACCGGTTTTGCTGAACACAAAGAGGTTAAACGTATGGTGTGGAAAACATTAGGAACAGTATGAAAGTAGTATGAAATCAGTAGGTGTTTTATCAGTATGAGGAAAAAGGACCGGGGTCCACAGTTCACTAGTGGTGTCTATTTGTGAAAGATAAATAACATGTGTGGTGAACAAATTACAGCTGGGCAATTGACAAAAATGAAGGCTGCACCGTAGTGCATATGCAAGACATAAAGATTACTATGTCATTCATGCGGTCATTACAACAAAATACATAAGTCATCCAACTGCATCTTTGTATAATAATCCACCCTCCGAATATCATCCGAACATACGTTGGGTATTAAGTTGCTAGCAACAGATTATCGCAGTAAGCAAAGTGTGTAATGTAAACAATGTAAACTAGGTAAACACCGTTGTTTTCTCCCTAATGGCAACAACACATCCTCCATTCGTCACGTTTCTGTCACTCGAGCACAGATGCAAAGGAGGCATGAACCCACTATCGAGCATAAATACTCCCTCTTGGAGTTACTAGCATCTACTTGGCCATATCATCTACTAATAACGGAGAGTATGCAAGATCATAAATAACATACACATGAAGATAACATGATAGATTGATAATTAGAAAACATAGCATTCAACATTCATCAGATATTAGCAAACACAACATGTAGCATTACATAAAGATGATCTTGATCATGTTAGGCAGCTCACAAGATCTAAACATGAGGTACAAAGTGGAGAGAACAACCATCTAGCTACTTCTATGGACCCGTAGTCTAGGGATGAACTACTCACGCATCACTTCAGAGGAGAGCATGGTGGTGTAGACCCCTCTGGTGATGAATTCCCCTCCCGGCAGGGTGGCGGGGGGAGCTCGAGAACCATCTCGATCTCGAGATGACGATGACGGTGGCCTCTGGTGTTTTTCGGGATGAAGTGGTATATATTTAGGGTTTACGTCTCGGGGGTATAAATAGGTGAAAGAGCAAAGGCGGTGGAGGCTGGGGGGACCACACCACCCCATGGCGCGGCCAGGGGAAGCCGCCCTATGGTGTGGGCCCACTGAGGCCCCCCTCCGGGTCTCTTCGGGACTCCGTGGAACCTTCGGGAATTTTAAGACTTCCGGGCTTCAAATTTTCCAATTCCGAGAATATTTCCAGAACAACTTTTCTGAAACTAAAAACAGCAGAAAACAGGGAACTGGCTCTGTGGCATCTTTTCAATAGGTTGGTCTGGAAAATCGATAAAAATGGCATAAAGTGTATAGCGAACATGTGGGATGTAACATCCCAAGTATGAGAAATAGCCATTAGAATGTTTTGCTCTCTGTTATTTTATGTTTTGCATCATGGCATCATGTTCATTGCAATTGTTTTGCTTGTTTTTCATTTGTTTTCCAACTGTTTTCATTTGTTTTCCTTTGTTTTCTATTTGAATTTCAACTCAAATTTCAAACCCTTTTGTTTCATCCTTGTGATGTTACAATTTCCAAAGTGAGAGTTCAAATAAAAACGACCAAATTGCTTTCATTCTATTCCATGCTCACTTATTAAATTGTTGGTTTTAAATCAATCTTTTGTTTCCAAATCACCTTCAAATTCAAATCAAATTCCCAAATCAGCACCCAACTTGAATGAATGAAAATCACCAAACAATTATAATCATTTAATCACATTAAAGAATAGGGTTCACCCTATTAAACTTATTGTTTTCAAATATTAATCAATTAATTTGCAAATTATTCCAATTCAAACCAATGTGCAAAAACAGCAAATAAATTTGAATTTCAAAAACTTAAGTGGCCAAGTGGTAGGTGTTGGAATAACAAACCCACATGATTTTTTCCAAATTTTTATCAAATCAAAAACCTATCTTTTGCTTCCATTTTCTAATTGCTACAAAAAAAAAATTGGAACAAATAATTAAAAGGGAGAGGTGAGAGAGGCCCAGCCCTTTCTTTTTCTCCCCCCAAGCCCACTTTCCCTTGGCCCATACCCCCTTCTCTGTCGTCATCAACCTCTGTACGATCACCATCTAACACCTCCACGTAGCAGAGACCATGGAGGAACGGTGATCCCCCTCTCCTCCCCTCCTATAAGACCTAGGCCCTAACCCTAGGGTTCCTCTATCTCTCACTCTCCCCTCCTTCTTCACCCTACCGCCGCCAATCTCTCCTCTTCCTCCCCTCCATCTCCCTGCAACCTCTGAACCTGAAACCTCAACAGGAAGCTTCCTCCTTTTGGCTCCGGTGATCGCCGGCCGTCGAGGGCCCCTCCGGCCGCGGTGAGGGCGGGAATGGAAAGCCCTCACCGCGGGCTCTCTTCTCCCCCCCTCGGTTTGGACGGAGATGGCCGGAGCCGCCGTCGCCGTCCGCCCCAAGGCGGCCACGACCCCCTGCTCCGCCTCCCTGCTGCGACCTGCACCCGCCTGCTCCTCCTGCCTCGACCCCTCAAGGTGACCCCGCAACCGCCTCCTTCCTCTCGCCCCTCTACCTCCTCCCGCGAGCCGCGCCTCCACCACGGCGCCCCCTCCGGCGAGAGCAGCAGCCGGCGCTGCCATGTCCCTGTCGACCACCCCCTGTTGATTCAGTTACGTGCCAATTTCAGAAATCGCCCGCAGCAACACCTTAAGCCCCCCGAGTCCACCTTCTGTCAACAACCAACCGATCCACCCCACTGGTAACAGCGCATCGCGCGCAAGCCCCAAGTCACGGGATCGAGTCCCAGCGGCCACCCCTTTTGCTGCTTATTTCTCCGATTTAAGTGCAGTACCCGGTTTCTGAAACATATCCCCCCCGAGCCCCCTTCTCTGTCACAAAACAGCAGCTAGCCCATCTGGTTCCTGTCCCTTGAGCGCTAGCAGAGGTGCAGGGTTCGATTCCCCTGCGCCCCAAAAACCAAATCTTTTTATTTTCCAATTGTTTGGTCACAGCAATTTCACAAAATCACCAATAGGCCCCTGGTAATTAATCTAGACCCCTGTAAAAATATTTTCTAAGTCCCTAGTGCATTAAAAATGGCAGATTTACACTAGATCTTGTAAATTGCATAAGAAAATCATTTTAACTCCAAATCCAACATTTTTAATATGTTTTCAATACCAAATTAAATGATCTATCCAAATATAAAATTTGTTTACTGTTTTGAATATTTTAAATTGGTGCAAAATTTGAAATCTTGTTTAATTCACTTAATTTTGCAAAATTCATAACTTGGGCATAAAAATTCCAAATTCCACAAACTAAGTATGTTTTCCAATCAACTTTTCATGTAATTTCCAAATATATATTTTCTTTGCTGTTTTGAATAATTTAAATTGCTGAAAAAACAACTGTTTCTTGTTTATTGCATTTAAAATTGCCAAAATAATAACTTGCTCATTTTAAATCCAATTTCAACAAATGAAATATGTTTTCCATGCAAAATTAAACCACCTTTCCAAATATAAATTTTGTTTCATGGTTTGAATAATTTAAATTGCCTAAATAATTTAATTCTTGCTTAATTCATTTAAATTTGATAAAGTCATAACTTGCTCAAAATAAAATATTTGTGAACATGCAAAATATGTTTTCAAACCATCAAAGTGTGAGCTTTTCAAATGTGAGTTTGAATTTATGTTTTGAACAAATAAAATTCAAATAATAACCACACTTGTTTTAAATTCATTTAAAACTTGTTTAATATTGTTTAAGTCATAATAAATTCATCCAAATTCCTTTTTCAATATTTGAAACATGTAATCCAACTAAAATTTGATGTTCTTTTCAAATATAAACTTTGTTATCTATTTTGAACAATTTAACATGATTGAAAACAACAATTGTTTGTGTGACATGTTTAAGTAACCAAACTTTCCCAACTTAATAAATATTTTCCAAACTTGTTAAATTCCTTTTCCACTTGTATCTATCATTGTTATTTTGTTGTTATCATCATGCATGCATCATGGTAATCAACTTTAACATGGTAATTAAATTGTAGATCATTTGTTTCCACTTAATTCATGGACTCTTGCCATATGCAATCCAATTGCATATGGGTCCATTTAAATTGTGTTATCATGTTAGCTAGTTTATTTTGATGCAACCATTAACTTGACATGCATAATCCCATGATTGTGCATATGCCATGTTATTGATTGTCTACCTCTTTTTGCATTGTTTGTTTGCTTCTTCTCGGATACACGACGACGTTGAGACCGACGATACTTATGACACCCCTTCTAAGGAGTTAGCTCAGTACCAGGCTACTGGGTTTGCAGGCAAGTTATCACTCACATGAACCATCGTGTTCCTTTCAACATTGGTTACCTATACTTTACGTTGTCTATTCTGCTAGCCCTATGATTAGTTGCTTCTGTTACGAACCTATCACATGTATCCTTTAACCCTGATATTGCCTCACCTCCATACCTATAACCATTGCTTGTTGCCAGTGTCTTACTAGCATGCTTAGGGTTGTTTTACTCGAGTCTGTTACCCGTTACTTTCTGTTACTATTTCTATTACGTTCTGGGGGCTCGATGTGTAATCAATCAATCATGCTAATTTTATTTTTAAATAATAATTTGATGATAAGGCACCGGCAGGAGGCCCAGGGTGGTTTTGAGGCCTGCTAGTGTCGACCCTAATAGGAAAAGGGTCTTGTCTACTGATCCATGATGAGCGCACTAACCGCATGTGGGAAGCGAGTATGGGCGCCCCCCTCAATTTGATTCGATTCGCATCTCGTCCAAATCGCCTCATTTAGTTCGTGTTTTCCATTTGCCGCATGCATGTTCTTGCGAGCCCAGGCCAGGGTGGAACTTTCGTAGTCGGCATATAGGGGGACACGTTCTTAGAGTGCTATGAGGGTCCATTTTCTTCTGGGCTCGATTAGCCGTGCGCCCAAGGTTCTTTGGGCTTGATGCGGAGAAGAGTTGAGTTGTGTTGAGTGCCCCACTTGGTGGAAGGGCCTTTCCATCTGGCGGGTTATTCATGCGTGTACGGCCAAATTGGTGCAACCCTGCAGGGATAATCTTCTCGAGAAGCCGTGTTTTCCGCGGTTATGGATTACTTGGTGAAAGTACTGGCTAACAAGTACTCAGGACAACTTACACCTAATGATTAACAACCTTACACCCAATGATTAACAACTTGACTAGTAATAGGCTTATTGACACAATAATCTGAACCATCATTAATTCAACTGTGTGAGTTATCCTCGGATTGCTTCTTTGGATAAGGGGCGAGATCCAGGATGGGTTTGTTTGAGGTTAGTTGATAGGTTGGTTACGATACACGATCTTATCTCCTTTCTGGTAGCCGGAAGTGGTAGTAACTCTGTAGTTGGTTAGAGCAGCCAGTTGCAGCATCTTTCATATCCCCTTTTCTTCCGTTGAACCCAAAGCATCTGTGCTTGGTGTTGACGGGTTACACTTTGGTGAACTGTGAGTCTTGCTTGCCAGTACGTTTATGTACTGACCCCTTTGGGGCTGTGGTTTACGCAGACTACGATTCCGAGGATCTCCATGGTGGCTACTACGTGGAGTATGACGACGAGACTGCTGACGAGTAGATAGCGGACCCGGGCAGGATCCGAGACTTCGTGGATGGGCTCCGTCTTTTCGTTTCCGGCCTCTTAGGCCTATTTGGTTCTTGTCTGTACTCAGACATTTTGGATGCTTCCGCTGTGATGTAATGATGAATTGTTGGGACATGTGTCCTCTGGATGATTGTATTTGCTATCTCTGCTCTAATGAGAGTTATTTGCAACTTATTTCAATCTTTTGTGTCGTAGAGATCTGTTGTGATATCACTTGTTCCAATGCCGTTGACGTACCATGTGTGTATGTTTTGAAGTACGTCAATGGAAGTATCCTGATTTCTATGGGATAGTTTACGTCGACGCTGAACAGATAGGGGTTGGTTGTCACACATACGTGTGTTGGCCTACTCGTAAGAGGACGCGGGTGCCGGTAAGCCCCGTAATCCAATCTACTACTGTTCAACGGAACGGCGAGTATCCTCTAGAAGTCCGGGTGCGACAAATGGTATCAGAGCCTGTCTGCCTGTAGGATCCCTTTTTACTGGTCGCAGTTGAGTCTAGAAACTATTTTGTAGCTATATAGGAAAAATGAAACGTGAGAGTAGGAATTCTGTTCTTTTCTTCTTTCCCCACCCACCCTCCCTTTTTCTGGTAAGGAAGTGCAACGTTGTTTTTCCCTTCTCATCTAAGCTTTCAAGTTAGAATTTCACGTATTCTGGTTTCTCTAGGATGGTTATATCTACTAGACCATAGGAATGGAGGTGGTTGTGACATGATTTATCATGTTGCCTACTCACGATTGAGAACGGAGGCGTGTAAGCCCCAGAAGCAAATCCTCTATTCCTTAAGCAGTAGATATTGATCCTTTAGAAGCCCGGATGGGTTTTCCGTAGTACCTCAGGAGTGTTTTGATCTCGTGTTTTCCCGATGTTGATATCCTGTTCTTCTCAACATCCTTTTCGTCCGTTGAAATCTTGTTGTTGTTTTCCACTTCAATTCTTCTACCGGCGTCTAATCAAAACTTCCCAAATATCAAGTCTATCTGGCCCGAAAGGTTGTTGTTGTTTCGAAAACTACCAGGCCATGAGAGATGGCATTCCTATCACCTGGGGTTGTTTCGAGGAAGCATTCCTGAATCACCACATTCCAGATAGTCTATTCTCCAAATGAATCAAATTCTATCCAGCTATACACCCTCCATACAAAACCTCTACCTTTACTCAAAAATGTACCGGTGGTTCGCGAATTCCCTGACATTTTTCCAGGAGAGTTGCCAGGAATGCCTATCGTTTTGAACTTCCAGAAAAACTATCCAAGGTGCACGATGTGTTTCACGTGTCACGGCTCAAGAGGATCTTCGCAAGAAGCATCCGGACCTTTTCTTTTCTCAGTAGGAATCTCGGGGCGCGATTCCTTCAAGGGGGGCGTTTTGTAACATCCCAAGTATGAGAAATAGCCATTAGAATGTTTTGCTCTCTGTTATTTTATGTTTTGCATCATGGCATCATGTTCATTGCAATTGTTTTGCTTGTTTTTCATTTGTTTTCCAACTGTTTTCATTTGTTTTCCTTTGTTTTCTATTTGAATTTCAACTCAAATTTCAAACCCTTTTGTTTCATCCTTGTGATGTTACAATTTCCAAAGTGAGAGTTCAAATAAAAACGACCAAATTTCTTTCATTCTATTCCATGCTCACTTATTAAATTGTTGGTTTTAAATCAATCTTTTGTTTCCAAATCACCTTCAAATTCAAATCAAATTCCCAAATCAGCACCCAACTTGAATGAATGAAAATCACCAAACAATTATAATCATTTAATCACATTAAATAATAGGGTTCACCCTATTAAACTTGTTGTTTTCAAATATTAATCAATTAATTTGCAAATTATTCCAATTCAAACCAATGTGCAAAAACAGCAAATAAATTTGAATTTCAAAAACTTAAGTGGCCAAGTGGTAGGTGTTGGAATAACAAACCCACATGATTTTTTCCAAATTTTTATCAAATCAAAAACCTATCTTTTGCTTCCATTTTCTAATTGCTACAAAAAAAAATTGGAACAAATAATTAAAAGGGAGAGGTGAGAGAGGCCCAGCCCTTTCTTTTTCTCCCCCCAAGCCCACTTTCCCTTGGCCCATACCCCCTTCTCTGTCGTCATCAACCTCTGTACGATCACCATCTAACACCTCCACGTAGCAGAGACCATGGAGGAACGGTGATCCCCCTCTCCTCCCCTCCTATAAGACCTAGGCCCTAACCCTAGGGTTCCTCTATCTCTCACTCTCCCCTCCTTCTTCCCCCTACCGCCGCCAATCTCTCCTCTTCCTCCCCTCCATCTCCCTGCAACCTCTGAACCTGAAACCTCAACAGGAAGCTTCCTCCTTTTGGCTCCGGTGATCGCCGGCCGTCGAGGGCCCCTCCGGCCGCGGTGAGGGCGGGAATGGAAAGCCCTCACCGCGGGCTCTCTTCTCCCCCCCTCGGTTTGGACGGAGATGGCCGGAGCCGCCGCCGCCGTCCGCCCCAAGGCGGCCACGACCCCCTGCTCCGCCTCCCTGCTGCGACCTGCACCCGCCTGCTCCTCCTGCCTCGACCCCTCAAGGTGACCCCGCAACCGCCTCCTTCCTCTCGCCCCTCTACCTCCTCCCGCGAGCCGCGCCTCCACCACGGCGCCCCCTCCGGCGAGAGCAGCAGCCGGCGCTGCCATGTCCCTGTCGACCACCCCCTGTTGATTCAGTTACGTGCCAATTTCAGAAATCGCCCGCAGCAACACCTTAAGCCCCCCGAGTCCACCTTCTGTCAACAACCAACCGATCCACCCCACTGGTAACAGCGCACCGCGCGCAAGCCCCAGGTCACGGGATCGAGTCCCAGCGGCCACCCCTTTTGCTGCTTATTTCTCTGATTTAAGTGCAGTACCCGGTTTCTGAAACATATCCCCCCCGAGCCCCCTTCTCTGTCACAAAACAGCAGCTAGCCCATCTGGTTCCTGTCCCTTGAGCGCTAGCAGAGGTGCAGGGTTAGATTCCCCTGCGCCCCAAAAACCAAATCTTTTTATTTTCCAATTGTTTGGTCACAGCAATTTCACAAAATCACCAATAGGCCCCTGGTAATTAATCTAGACCCCTGTAAAAATATTTTCTAAGTCCCTAGTGCATTAAAAATGGCAGATTTACACTAGATCTTGTAAATTGCATAAGAAAATCATTTTAACTCCAAATCCAACATTTTTAATATGTTTTCAATACCAAATTAAATGATCTATCCAAATATAAAATTTGTTTACTATTTTGAATATTTTAAATTGGTGCAAAATTTGAAATCTTGTTTAATTCACTTAATTTTGCAAAATTCATAACTTGGGCATAAAAATTCCAAATTCCACAAACTAAGTATGTTTTCCAATCAACTTTTCATGTACTTTCCAAATATAAATTTTCTTTGCTGTTTTGAATAATTTCAATTGCTGAAAAAACAACTGTTTCTTGTTTATTGCATTTAAAATTGCCAAAATAATAACTTGCTCATTTTAAATCCAATTTCAACAAATGAAATATGTTTTCCATGCAAAATTAAACCACCTTTCCAAATATAAATTTTGTTTCATGGTTTGAATAATTTAAATTGCCTAAATAATTTAATTCTTGCTTAATTCATTTAAATTTGATAAAGTCATAACTTGCTCAAAATAAAATATTTGTGAACATGCAAAATATGTTTTCAAACCATCAAAGTGTGAGCTTTTCAAATGTGAGTTTGAATTTATGTTTTGAACAAATAAAATTCAAATAATAACCACACTTGTTTTAAATTCATTTAAAACTTGTTTAATATTGTTTAAGTCATAATAAATTCATCCAAATTCCTTTTTCAATATTTGAAACATGTAATCCAACTAAAATTTGATGTTCTTTTCAAATATAAACTTTGTTATCTATTTTGAACAATTTAACATGATTGAAAACAACAATTGTTTGTGTGACATGTTTAAGTAACCAAACTTTCCCAACTTAATAAATATTTTCCAAACTTGTTAAATTCCTTTTCCACTTGTATCTATCATTGTTATTTTGTTGTTATCATCATGCATGCATCATGGTAATCAAATTTCACATGGTAATTAAATTGTAGATCATTTTTTTCCACTTAATTCATGGACTCTTGCCATATGCAATCCAATTGCATATGGGTCCATTTAAATTGTGTTATCATGTTAGCTAGTTTATTTTGATGCAACCATTAACTTGACATGCATCATCCCATGATTGTGCATTATGCCATGTTATTGATTGTCTACCTCTTTCTGCATTGTTTGTTTGCTTCTTCTCGGATACACGACGACGTTGAGACCGACGATACTTACGACACCCCTTCTAAGGAGTTAGCTCAGTACCAGGCTACTGGATTTGCAGGCAAGTTATCACTCACATGAACCATCGTGTTCCTTTCAGCATTGGTTACCGATACTTTCCGTTGTCTATTCTGCTAGCCCTATGATTAGTTGCTTCTGTTACGAACCTATCACATGTATCCTTTAACCCTGATATTGCCTCACCTCCAAACCTATAACCATTGCTTGTTGCCCGTGTCTTACTAGCATGCTTAGGGTTGTTTTACTCGAGTCTGTTACCCGTTACTTTCTGTTACTATTTCTATTACGTTCTGGGGGCTTGATGTGTAATCAATCAATCATGCTAATGTTATTTTTAAATAATAATTTGATGAGAAGGCACCGGCAGGAGGCCCAGGGTGGTTTTGAGGCCTGCTAGTGTCGACCCTAATAGGAAAAGGGTCTTGTCTACTGATCCATGATGAGCGCACTAACCGCATGTGGGAAGCGAGTATGGGCGCCCCCCTCAATTTGATTCGATTCGCATCTCGTCCAAATCGCCTCATTTAGTTCGTGGTTTCCATTTGCCGCATGCATGTTCTTGCGAGCCCAGGCCAGGGTGGAACTTTCGTAGTCGGCATATAGGGGGACACGTTCTTAGAGTGCTATGAGGGTCCATTTTCTTCTGGGCTCAATTAGCCGTGCGCCCAAGGTTCTTTGGGCTTGATGCGGAGAAGAGTTGAGTTGTGTTGAGTGCCTCGCTTGGTGGAAGGGCCTTTCCATCTGGCGGGTTATTCATGCGTGTACGGCCAAATTGGTGCAACCCTGCAGGGATAATCTTCTCGAGAAGCTGTGTTTTCCGCGGTTATGGATTACTTGGTGAAAGTACTGGCTAACAAGTACTCAGGACAACTTACACCTAATGATTAACAACCTTACACCCAATGATTAACAACTTGACTAGTAATAGGCTTATTGACACAATAATCTGAACCATCATTAATTCAATTGTGTGAGTTATCCTCGGATTGCTTCTTTGGATAAGGGGCGAGATCCAGGATGGGTTTGTTTGAGGTTAGTTGATAGGTTGGTTACGATACACGATCTTATCTCCTTTCTGGTAGCCGGAAGTGGTAGTAACTCTGTAGTTGGTTAGAGCAGCCAGTTGCAGCATCTTTCATATCCCCTTTTCTTCCGTTGAACCCAAAGCATCTGTGCTTGGTGTTGACGGGTTACACTTTGGTGAACTGTGAGTCTTGCTTGCCAGTACGTTTATGTACTGACCCCTTTGGGGCTGTGGTTTACGCAGACTACGATTCCGAGGATCTCCATGGTGGCTACTACGTGGAGTATGACGACGAGACTGCTGACGAGTAGATAGCGGACCCGGGCAGGATCCGAGACTTCGTGGATGGGCTCCGTCTTTTCGTTTCCGGCCTCTTAGGCCTATTTGGTTCTTGTCTGTACTCAGACATTTTGGATGCTTCCGCTGTGATGTAATGATGAATTGTTGGGACATGTGTCCTCTGGATGATTGTATTTGCTATCTCTGCTCTAATGAGAGTTATTTGCAACTTATTTCAATCTTTTGTGTCGTAGAGATCTGTTGTGATATCACTTGTTCCAATGCCGTTGACGTACCATGTGTGTATGTTTTGAAGTACGTCAATGGAAGTATCCTGATTTCTATGGGATAGTTTACGTCGACGCTGAACAGATAGGGGTTGGTTGTCACACATACGTGTGTTGGCCTACTCGTAAGAGGACGCGGGTGCCGGTAAGCCCCGTAATCCAATCTACTACTGTTCAACGGAACGGCGAGTATCCTCTAGAAGTCCGGGTGCGACATGGGAAACAATAAGAAAACAACATGGAACATCAGAAATTAAGGATACGTTTATGACGTATCAACGACTCCTCCAACCGCCTCTACATTCTCAAGGGCTTAGAGAAGACTCCATATGAGATCCTCATCGGCAACAAACCCAACGTCTCCTACTTCCATGTCTTCGGTTGTAAGTGTTTCTACTTGATAAAGGGTGTTCGGTTGTCTAAATTACAATCTAAAACTATTGAGGGTATATTTGTTGGTTACGGTACCGAATCCCACACTTATAGAGTCTTTGACAAAACCTCACTGATAATCATATAATCTTGTAGTGTGGTTTTTGAGGAAAATGATGGTTCCCAAGTGGCACAATTTCATGTTTCTAATGTAGATGTTGAGATGCCTCAATAAGCCATAGGAAGGATGGGTGTGGGATTTTTCCACCCCATTGAGGGACACCTTATGACAACTCGAGAAGAACTATGCTATACCCAAGTGGAGCCCTCCTCTACAATAGAAGAACAAGCCAAGGAGCCAAATGATGCACCTAACCAAGAACAAGCTCAAGACCCTCCTCTTGTTGACCAAGTTACTACGCAGGAACCAACCACTCCTATAATTCAAGATAGTCAAGGTCAAGGCCAAGGCCAATATCAACCTTCTTCATCCTCCTCTCCACAAGTTGAAGCTATTGTGGATAATGATGATGACGATGATGATGATCAAGGCCAACAAACCGGTCAAGACGGGGACCCAAATGATCAAGTGATTCCTCCCCGCAATAATGAGGAGATCGAAGCCCGTCGTGTTAGAAGGATTAGAAAGACCTTGAAGTGTATTGATGCATCCGATGACAAGGTCTTGGAACGTGTTCAAGCTACAAGATCTGCAAGAAGACAATTGGAAAACTTTAGTGGGCATCAAGCTCACATATCCATGGTGGAGCCAAATAAAGTATTTGAAGCTCTTGAGGACTCAGATTGGTTGGAAGCTATGCATGACGAGCTCAATAACTTTGAGCGCAATAAAGTTTGGAAGCTAGTTGAGAAGCCCAATGATTACCACAGTGTTATTGGCACTAAGTGGACATTCAAGAACAAGCAAGATGAGCATGGTTTTGTCATAAGGAACAAGGCAAGATTGGTGGCTCAAGGCTACACTGAAGTGGAAGGCATTGACTTTGATGAAACCTATGCTCACGTGCTCGCCTTGAGTCCATCTGTATCCTTCTTGCATATGCATCTTCTCATAATTTCAAATTGCAACAAATGGATGTCAAAAGTGCTTTTCTAAATGGTCCATTGAAAGAGGAGGTATATGTTAAGCAACCCCCGGGCTTCGAGAACCCCAACTTCCCTAACCATGTCTACAAGCCCGATAAGGCGCTCTATGGACTAAAACAAGCACCACTTGCATGGTATGAGAACCTTAGAGAGTTATTGGAAGACCGTGTGTTTGAAGTTGGAGATTGACCCCACCCTTTTCACAAAGATGGTAAAGGGAGAGACTTTCATATGCCAACTCTATGTGCATGATATTATCTTTGACTCAACTAACCAAGCTTTTAACAATGAGTTCTCAAAGCTTATGACTGACAGGTTTGAGATGTCGATGATGGGAGAGCTTAAATTCTTCCTTGGCCTTGAGATCAAGCAATTGGCTCGTGGGACTTTCATTTCTCAGTCCAAGTATACCCAAGACATTATCAAGAGGTTTAATTTCCAAGGTTCAAAAGAGAAGCCATCTCCTATGCAAGTCAAATGCCAACTCAAGCGCAATCTGGATGGTAAAGATGTGGACCAAAAGTTGTATTGTTCTATGATTGGTTATTTTCTTTAACTTTGTGCATCTAGGCCCAATATCGTTTTGAGTGTAGGTGTGTGTGCAAGGTATCAAGCGGATCCTAAGGAAATCCACTTGGTGGCGGTCCATAGGATCTTTCGATATTTGATTCATACCTCGAGGTTTGGTTTGTGGTACCCAAAGGGGGCACAATTTTCTCTCAAGGGTTATACAGACTCGGATTGGGTCGGTGATCAAGATAATAGGAAGTCACTTCTGGAGCTTGCCAATTTCTTGGTAGGTATTTGGTGAGTTGGTCTTCCAAGAAGCAAAGTTGTATATCTCTCTCCACCGCCGAAGCCGAGTATGTGGCGGCCGCTAGTGCTTTCACCCAATTGCTATGGATGAAGCAAACCCTCAAAGAGTATGATGTTCACTTGGCTAAGGTGCATATCATGTGTGACAATGAAAGTGCCATCAAGATCGTCTACAACCCCGAGCAACACACAAGGACGAAGCATATTGAGATTCGTCATCATTTCATCCAAGATCATGTGGCAAGAGGTGATATTGAGCTATCATATGTCCCCACCAAGGATAATCTCGCGGAAATCTTCACAAAGCCACTTGATGATGCAAGATTCATGTTTTTGAGGAATGAGCTAAATATCATCGATTCTAGGAGTTTGACTTGAGGATCTTGCACACACCCCTATAATTGATACGTGTTTGGGTTTAGGTGTATGCATGGACATAGGGGGAGTGTTATCCTAACACACTGGGTTCTCCCTCCCCCCCATTATGCCCAAAGAAAAAAATTCATTGTTATTTCTCTTTTTCTAATGTTGAATTGTGAGCTTAAAGGTCTAGAATTGGCAATGCACCCAAGATATATTTGCGTGGTGTCATACCATGATATCTTACATGGTGGCTTAGGCCACCAGCCTCTTCTTTTGAAGATTTGGTTCTTATTTGGCTTTTACTTGACTTCTTTCTCTCTTTTCTAGCTTTGCTGTTTTTATGGAAAACAGGCTCAAATTTTGGTGTTTTAGTTGCTTGGATCTTGCAATCTTTGAGTGTGAAGTACCATCCCTATTTGGTTTTTCTTGTCCCAATCCAAAATCTTCCTAAAAGACAAGTTTATAGCCACATGCATGTCCCCAACTTTTTCTGGGATTTTCTGGAGTTTGGGTCCAAAGACTCTGGTTTGTATCATCGGAAACTCCAGTCTGTCCGGAGACTCCGGTCTGGCAGTTTTAGCAGATTAAAGAGGGGATCAGGGTGGAAGGGTTTCCAATTCCATTCCAACCACCCCGGCCCCCATCTCTCCTCATGCGTCGCCGCTGACTCCAGGACCCCGTCCGGCTGCTCCCAGCCGACGGAATCTGCCCCTCCGGGCTCCCCTCGACTCCACCTCGTGTTTCCCCTCCAGGACTACCTCATGGGCGACCGGGATGGCAAGGGTATCTCCTCTCCCTCATTTTTTTCTTCTTGCATCTAGGGTTTGTTCTAGATGTAGTTTTTTGGAGATACTAGCACTTGCCCCTAGGTGCTTTCACTCCCTAGGCATGTTTCCCCATCTAGGAATCATCTATAGATTGTTTGGTGAAGAAACTTTAGAGTCTACATTGTAGATCTGTTGCCAGACCGGAGACTCCGGTCCCGAGGACCGGAGACTCTGGTGTGTCCGGAGATTCCGGTGTAGAATCTGAAGATTGTGCCCAGAATCTGTTGTTGGTTTCTTCCTCTCGCTTGTGGACATGCATGCTCATCTTCTTCTATTTGGCGTTGCTTTTTGGCTGTTTTGTTTCAGGGAAAAGGACTAATGCATCCTCCTCCAATCCTCGTGTCAATCGAAGGAAGTCCCGTGCTCACTCTCGTGACTACCTAGTCACCGATCCGGAGACTGGGAGGGTTGCTTAGCGTAGGACCCTTGATGATGAGCGTCGCCAAGAAGAGGCTATCCGAGAGAAACAAAGGCGTGAAATGGCGAAGAAGGACAGGTTTGATAGGATCACTACTGTGAAGAAGATGAGCAAGCAAGACTATATGATGATGAGGACCACGCCTTTCTTCTCCATGGCCCACACTGCGAGAGTCCTTACTATTGGAGCAGAGAGTCTGAGCTGATTCAGAGGGAGATTTAAAGTGTCTTGGAGCATCCAGTCTGTACGCAGAGGGTTCTTGACTTAGAGGCTCTGGGCAGCAGGGATTACTTTGAAGAGGTCGTCTGGATTACTAAGAAGCTGGGTCTTGAGCATCGTGTGGGCATTCAGCAGAATTACAACATCAAGGTTGTTCAACAATTCTATGCCACAGTCAACTTTAGAGAAGAAGAGAACATTCCTTTGACTTGGATGAACGGTACCAAGAAGTGTGAGTCATCTATCTATAGGATCTCCAAGCTTCTTGGTTACCCTATGGGTGATGATGTTGGCCAAAGGATGCACGTTTCCGGTGTGGCCTATAAAAGGAAGAGGATGGCCCCTATGTGTGAGAAGATCTCTAGCACCGGCACTACCAAGGACTTGAAGAGCGTCTACAATATTCTTCTCCACCTCTTCCGTAACAACATTGCTCCCAAGGCCGGGAACGTTGATGCTATTCGTGGAGGATAGTTAACTTGCTCTATCATGCTTTCCAGTGTCACTTGGCAAGACCGGACTGTGAGTGATTCGAGATTGGCGTCATGCATTTCATTAAGGAAGAGATCTACTCTGCCATGATCGAGATCAAGAAGGTCCCTGTTTATGTTCCATATGTGATGATGCTCATTCTTGATGAGTGTCCGGGACTTGTATGTGAGACTAAGCATGTTGTTCGTACTCTTCAGGTGCTCACTTCTCACTTGCCTTCTGATGAGGACATCCCCATGGGTGATGCTAGGTCTGAGGCCCCAAGGACTAGGAGGAAGAATTCCTACCCTCCTTCTCGCCTTCAGGGATGGGATGAGGTTCAGGATTAGATGAAGAAGCTCTCGTGGTTTCAACGCAACATTCTGTGCATGACGATTGTTGTTCACAAGGAAAATCACGAGGCCTATATGGAGAGGAGGAATATGAAGAAGATGCTTAAGCGTCTTCAGGATCATGTGGGTATAGTGGCTACCCCTCCACTTAACCCTCCTCCTGAGTCTGTCACCATGTCCTATGAGAACTGGACCACCTCATCTTTCCCGTGGGGTGACTTTGAAGAGGTCACTTCGGCTCCTTCCTCTTCCAACAACCGTGGAAAGGCTCCTGTGACTGAGGAAGAGGAGCACACTAAAGAATAAGAAGATGAAAAGGAGTATCAAGAAGAGTGTGACGATGATGATGAGGGTGATGGCACTGACAAGAACGATGGAGAAGACAAGGACTATGAGGAGGATGATTGATCCTTTGGGGTCCGTGTAGTTTTTCTTTATCCCTTTTTGGTGTCTTGATGCCAAAGGGGGAGAAGTAGCTATAGACTTCTCTGTATTTGCAAGGGTTGCTTTGGTTTGATTTGCGTTGCCTTGGAAGGCTCAAGATTAATTGAATGCTGACATAGAATGGGACTAATGCCTTTAAGATCATTCAAAGTATAATCAATAGCTTTGCAGTGTTTCAGGAGTGTTTCCAATAACCGTTATTCTTTGTACTCTGAAAGTTTAGCATTGACAATAACAGGATATATTTTCTTTTCATCTGAATAAGCATATTGGAGTGTGTCAGGAAGAACTTTAAGATCAAACATCGGGTCTCCTTTAGGTGGTAAATGTGGCCCTAAAGATTCAACATGCAAATTGTTTTGATAATAGCAGGCTGATTGAGGAAAATAAACCCCAACTCATCTCTTTCTTGCATATACATGTCATTACCATGTTCTTCCATGAATTGCTGCAAAGGATCATCAGGTGGAATAGCAATAGAGGCAATCCTTTCAATAACTATATCTTCATTAGGTAACTCTTTATCATTACATTGTCTAGAATCTTACTAAAATTAAATTCATAGTGTTCATCACCAAATTCTATAGACACTTCTCTTTCTTACAATCTATAACAACACCACATGTATTAAGGAAAGGTCTACCAAATATAATAGGACAAGCTTTATCTTCAGCTAAACCAAGTATTAAAAAGTCAGTTGGGTATTTTACCTTACCACAAAGAACTTCAACATCTCTTACAATACCCACTGGTGAAATAGTCTTTCTGTTGGCAAGCTGAATAGTAACATCAATGTCTTGAATTTCACATGGAGCAATTTCATTCATTATTTCTTGATAGAGATAAAAAGGTATGAAACTTTCACTTGATCCCAAATCGCAAAGTCCGCAATAAATATATTCACCTATTTTGACAGAAACAACAAGTGTGCCAACAATAGGTCTATGATGTTTATTATGCGCCACTAGGTTACACGCAGACTCACAGAAATATATATCACGTCCATTAAGATTTCAGTAACAACATCTTTAATCATGGCAACCGTAGGTTGCACAATTATTTGATCTTCAGGTTCAATAACTTCTTTACAACTTTTGTTCACAATATCATTGGCAAAAGAATGTTCTTTTACTCTAATAGGAAAAGGTGGTTTTTTCAAAGTGAACAACAGGTAAAACAGGATCAACAATGTTAACAAGTATTTCACTACTAGAGAATTGTTTCTCTTTAATATTATCCTAAGGTTCATGATACTTGTCCCACTTAACTTTAGGATACTAACATGAGAGGCAAAGGTTTTGCAAATTTCAAAAATTACTTGAGAATCGAGCCCATATTTAGCACTAAGCATATTAAATTTCTCAGTTTCAGCAGAAGACTTAATGCAATAATATTCGTAGTTTATACCTAGCTCTTTACCTTTGTCCATCTCCCAATCTTCAGTATTACGTTGAATTCTTTCAATAAGATCCCATTTAGCATCAATCTTCTTATTTGTGAAGGAAGCATTAGAAGAGGCATCAAGAAGGTCCTTGTCATGACGTGAAAGCCTTGCATAAAAATTATTATAATAATCTCCTTGAGAACCTTATGATTAGGGGCATTTAAGAATTAATGTTTTCAGCCTCCCCAAGCTTGGGCAATACTTTCTCCATCACGAGGCTAAAAATTATAAATAAAATTCCGATCTTGATGTATTTCACGAAGAGGATAAAATTTGAAATAAAAAAGAGATGTAAGCTCCTTCAAATCCAGCAAATGTGAATATCTAATAACCTATACCATTCCCATGCTATTACTTTTAGTGATATAGAAAATAATTTCCTCGTGATTAAATCTCTTGGCACACCTGCAATCTTAAACAACTCACATAATTCTTTAATATAAAGCAAGTGCTTAGTGGGATGAACAGTTTCATCACCGGCATAACGATTATCATAACACGATCAACAATTCCAATAGGTATTTCACAAGGGAGAATTTCAGTAGATGGGGAACTTCTCTCTACCACACGAGTGATGGAGGAGTGATTCCCGAACATATAACCAGCAGTCAAGGATTCCATGATTCTGTAAAATAAACAGACAGTAATAAAAATAGCACTTATTGTAAAATGTTTCCTTACCAATTCCACTTACCAATAGCGCTACACTCCCCGGTAACGAAGCCAGAAAATAGTCTTGATGACCCACAAGTGTAGGGGATCAATCGTAGCTTTTTTGATAAATAAGAGTGTCAAACCCAACGAGGAGCAGAAGGTATTCATAAATAGTTTCGAGTAAAGTTTCACTTTAAACATTAGAGAAAAAATGTTTATTAATTTTTGTAATAGTAATAAAGCGATAATAAGTAAATACAATAAAGGTAAATAGCTACTGCAAGGGGCCCAATCCTTTTTAGCACAAAGTACAAGCCGATGGTACTTCTTATAATGGCTAAAACGTTCCTGAGGACACACTGGAGATTTCGTCTAGTTATTTTTATCACACGTCATTGATTAATCTTTATCGTTTTGGTAAGTGTTATGTGGGTAGACCTATGCTAGTGCACCGTCCTATCCACGACTAATGCACACTTATGATTACACTACTTGCAAGCGTCCGCAAATACAAGAAAGTAATTAAGAAATAAATCTAACCATAGCAATAAACCCGTGGTATCTACTACTCCCTTATGTGAAGTATTGCAAACTGAGGTTTAGGTTTCTGTCACTCTGGCAACCCACCATAAGCAATCCAACACACAATGCATTCCAATAGGCCCTTAAAAGGTGAAGTGCTATATAGTAGATGTTCACATAACACCACTAGAGAAATAACAACATAAGTTAAATATCAAATCAGTCAATATTACTCAACGAAACATGACTACTAAGAAGTCAAGAACTAAATGATCTACTCACAACACATCCTAAGGTACATGATCGGAGGTGATAAATGGATGAATAACAATCTGGTCACAAAGTGCAAACACCGATAAATCTCATAAGCATCGACTAGAAACAAGTAATTCACACCGGGAGAGAGATCTAGTGGAAAACAATGAAATAGAACCCTAATTGTTACAGTGGGATGGTGGTGGTGGTGATGACGATGATGATCTTGATGATGCCCGGTGCGATGACGGTGATGGTGGTGACGATTCCCCCTCAGGGAGCGAATTCCCCCGGCGGTATCTTCCCTCCAGGAAGGTGTTTTCTTCTCTCTGTCGTTTCCATCGCGAAGAGGCGGCGGAAAATTCTACGAAGTGCCTCCTCAATATTTTTAGGTCACGGGGGGTAAGTACCCCAATGGAGAGCTGGGGGAAGGGCCTGGTCCCCCTAGGGGCCCACCAGGTGTGGCCAAGAGGGGGACGTGCCTGGAAGGCACTTGGCTGCCCCCTGGCTCCCCTCTGGTGGCCCTTTGGGCTCCCTCGGTGATTTCTGACAAAACTTTGTTTTCTGATTTTCCCGGTTTTTTACGTCCAGAAAATATCCCTTCTAACATGTGCGTTTTCCAGCTGATTTTTGACTGATAAATAATTCCATAAAACTGTAAAGCACAGAGAAAACTACGAAATAACATAAGTATAGTGCTCTAATAGGGAAAATATCAATTAATAAGGAAAATTATCATATAAAATAGTGACGCAACATGGACGTATCACTCCAACTTGGGTTGCCCTTCTAGCTCCTGGAGTTTTCCAGGGAGTTAGGACTATTGGAATTTTTTCAGAATTTTCTGAGCACTCTGATTTTTGACCTATTTCTGCAATGCAGAGATAAATAAACAGGATCTGGCACTCGGCGTCTTGTTAATAGGTTAGTCCAATAAATGATAGAAAATATAGGGAAAACATGTACAAAACAAGTATGGAGTATAAAAAATTATACATACGTTTGTGACGTATCATGAACACACACAATATATAGTACCAACAAATACAATCAATATAAGATTCTATTTCTTACCTCCATATGATCGTCACCAGGGAAAATCTTGGAGATATAATTTTCAACATAGGGTGGAAGTTCATCAGGAACAAAGCCACAAACACCCAATTTGACATCTTTCAATGTGATGATCAAGATCTATATTAAAATTTACAATGATTAAAAGTTAATTAACTTTTTCGTATTTGAAAGTTTCTATCTTCCTCCCATTACTTCACTCAAAACTCCCTACCCGAAAAGATAGAGGGAAAAAGTAGCAAAAGGAAAGAACATATTTTGGCTACAATTTTTTCAGTTTATCAACCGAGAAACTAAAGAGAAAAAAATAAAAGATTCAACAACCATATCATCCATAGGACATAGAAAAAAACTAACCACACGAATGACCTCTCAATTGAAATCCATAGGAAGAGGAAATAAAACACAAGAACTAAATAAACAAACTTAGATCTCCAAACCCTAAGATCATAAGCATGAAAGAAGTAGACAAACCGGACCTTCAATTCAAACAAAAAAATTCCACAATAATTGTTTGCCGATTGTTGCTGGAGATAGACACCGATGGTGAGGGATTTGACAGCAGCCAGTCGCCGGCGGCGAGGAAAGAAGAAGAAGAGAGAAGGAAAATGGAGAGAAAAAGAGGAACACGACTTTGCATCTTCCAATAACAAATCAAATGAAAAGAACGAATCTGATACCTACACCGGCTAGTCTACTTCAGCCGAGAAGGCGACAAGTGTCATGCACGAGAGGTGACATGTTGAAAGGTTTCCCTTTTTTCTAATCCTCCTTAAAACCGGCTTTACGCCCCGCTTTATAAATAAAGCAACCCACAGTCGTACAACGAGTTTCGTACCACAAGAAACAACGAAAAAAAAGGAAAAAGTCCGTTGGGGCAACAACACAACACTGCCCAAACAAAGGAACACAGAAGTGCGATACAACTCGGAGAGGAGTAAGATTCAACGTCTGGAGGTGGCATAAAGTCGGCGAGCCGCCATCACGAGAACCTGAATCACGCCATCCAGCCGCTCCATGTCCCGCTGCCTACAGAGAGGGTGCCACTGCCGCAAAAATGCCAAAAATTTAAACACAGAGTCAGAGGCCCGCCTCAGAAAGACGCGCTCGATAACCATCTTGTTGTGAATAGTTCATAAAGTCCAGGTCATCGCGGCGAATAATAACCAGAAGAGGCGTCTTCTCCTCCCAGTACAGTTCGCCTGCACTTCCAGGAACTCGCTAAGGTCTAGGGCGAGCCACTCGGGCCCCAGCGCCTCAACAACGAAGCTCCTTAGGAACGAGCCACGAGGCAGGAAAATAATATGTGGGTTCCCGTTTCTGGAGCCACACATAGGGGACATGTCCCATCACCTGGACCAAACCTCTTAGCCACCTCCACACCCGAGGGGAGGCGGTCATGAAGTAGTTGCCAAGTGAAGATCTTAATCTTCAATGGCATCGACGCCTTCCAAAGGTAGGCCACCCAAGGAACCGTAGGCCTCTAAATAGGGCCCGGTAGGCCGACCCCACGGTAAAGCTCCCCGATGTCAAGAGAGACCATGCAATCGTATCCGGGGAGTCCGCTAAGGTCCGAGGGAGAGACGCGTGCAACATATCCCATTTATATGTCTCCATCGGGCCAAACGTACGTCGGAACCCAATATTCCATTGTCCGTGTTGGAACACCCCCGCCACCAAGATCCCCGGGTCTAAGCAAATCGCGAACAACTCCGGGAATTCCTGACGGAGGGGGCGCGAGCCCATCCAATGATCCAGCCAAAATAGGACCCCTCTTCCGTAACCTACGGAAAAGGAGACCCCCATACGGATCTCGTGTTTGATGGCTTGGATGGATCGCCAGAACTGCAACCCCTCCTTCCTCTCACACGCTAGGATAGGACATCCTCTCAGATATTTATCCTTTATAAGTTGGAGCCAAAGGCCCCCATCGTCCTGCATGATCCGCCACACCCATTTTAGCATTACCGCTTTGTTCATGTGGCGAGAAGCCGGGATCCCTATGCCCCCAAATTCCTTGGGGGCGCATATATCCGCCCATTTCACCATGTGATATTTTTGGTGATCCCTAGCGTCCTACCAGAAGAAGCATGACAATTCCTTATCAAACTTGGCGTGAACACCCTCCGGGAGCAAGTAGATCCCCATCATATACATCGGGAGGCTAGACAAGCAGGAGTTGATAAGGATAGTCTTACTCCCCTTGGAGATGAACCGCCCTTGCTAGGGTTCTGCTCTAGTTTTGACCTGCTCGACTATCAGTTCCAGGTCCTTGATCAGGATCCAAGAGTCACAGATAGGCATTCCCAGATAGGAGACTAGGAATTGCACCAGCCTACAATTAAGCTTGTTCGCAATCCGTTGTTGGCCCTCCACGGAGTATTCAATGATCACGACTTCACTCTTATCAAAGTTGATCTTGAGACCAGAGATGGCCTCGAAGTAGAGGAAGAGGAACTTAGGATTGATGATGTCCAGTTCCGACCCCTCTACCATGATGATGGTGTCATCCGCGTATCGGAGGTGGGTCACGCCTTCCCCGGGGATCAGATGTCCAACCACACCAAAATGTGGCCAGAGGTCTTAGCTCGCTCCAAGACCTCTCCAAGGAATCCACTGCAGCGTTAAACAACAGGGTGAGATAGGATCACCTTGCCTAAACCCACACGTGGGTCTAAAATAGGGACCAACTTCCCCATTAATGTTAATGGCGGTATTTCCGCCCATGACCAACTACACGATCCAACAGACCATCCGGTCATCCACGCCCTCCGTTCCAACACTAACCGAAGGAAGGCCCAATCTAGGCGATCATACGCCTTTTGGAAGTTCAACTTAAGAAACACGCCCTTCTGCCGACGTGTCTTCACCTCATGAATTATTTCATGGAGGGCTAGAATCCCATCATGGATATAGCGGCCTTTCAGAAAGGCGAATTGGTACAGATGTGTGAGTCGCTCCAGAATAGGACCGAGTCTGGTGGCACACACTCTGGAGAAGATCCTATGAATGACGTTAAGGACAGTAATAGGTCCGAATTAGCGGATGTCCGAGGCCCCCACAACCTTGGGGATCAAGGTAATCATGCCAAAATTAAGATGGGACATCACCAAAGTTCCAATGTAGAATTCTTGGAACATCGGCATGATGACAACCTTGATAGTTTCCCAGAATTTATGGAAGGCCATCTGGCCGAGGGGCCGAGTTCGCTTTCATCTCCCTGACCGCACATGCCACCTCGTCCTCAAGGAAAGGGAGAGTCGGTTCCGCGTTTTCTTCGTCCGAGACCCGAGCCCGTAAAGGCCATAAGTCTAGGACTAGCAAGACCCCCCGAGCGTGGTCCCGTGATAAATAACTCCTTATAAAAGGAGTAGATATGAGTGGATCTCTCTCTCGGCTCCTCCAAGATCCGATCTCCCTCCCATAGGCAAGGAATAGATCATTTCCTACGACGCCCATTAGAGATCTCGTAGAAATACACAGTATTCGCCTCGCCCCTAAGGATCCAGTTCTGAAGACTCTGTTGTCGCCAGAAGATCTCCTCGCCCTTGTAGATCTCCATAAGGGAGTCCTCCAGGGCATACCGCTGAAGCCACTGCACCACGGTAAGCCCTACCGAGTCCGAGGTATGACCGAGGGACTGAATCTCCTCTAGGATCAAGGCCTTCTTCTTCTTCACCTCTCCTCCAAGATTAACACCCCATCCTCACATGAATTTGTGAGAAAGCTGGGCGCAGTGGTGCCAAGAATCCACCACATTATAAAGTCGCGGTGGATGGGCCGCCGCATCGGCCCACATTGCTTGTACCACTTCCACGAAGCCTGGTTTCTTGTGACGCCCCGAGATCGGGCACTATGCAGATTTCAGCATTTTCGCCAAAATCCACATAATAACCGATTCCAGGTTGCCACTTGTGATAACATTACAACAGTTCACGAATAATCCACAACAACAACAGAAGACATCTATACAAAACGACTCAAACGAGTCAAGGATACAACTGGTACAATACAAAGATCCAAATGACAGCGGAAGAAACAACATAGTGTCCGACTACGGACAAGATACAAATTGGACTAAGAGTCCTGAAGATAACCGATGGAGTCCAATCCCTGCCCAGGCCAAGCCGGAGGGATTCCCAAGCTAACATCGTCAGAATTCAAACCTGTTGACTGCAATCTGGAATATGCAGCCACGAAATGGATTCGTGGGTCAGTACTATTAAGTACTGGCAAGTGGATAAACCATACTCACAAGATACCAGCGTAACCAATCATCACAAGATACAAATACTTTGGGTACAATGGAAAGAAAGGGGGTAGTGCAAAGAAGCGGCAGCGGGCAGCACCAACAACTAGAGGGACACGCTACAACTTCCGGCTATTAGAGAGGGATAAGAGAGCGCGACAAAACCAACTATAACTACTCACCAAACAATACCCATCCAGTGTTACCCCCTACTAAGGAAGCAACCCCAAGGAAACTCACACAGTTGATTAAGGTGACATCATTTTTATGGTGAAGGTAATACAATATTACTAGTCAAGTTATTATCATTAGGTGTAAGTTGTCTGACTACTTGTTAGCCAGCACTTTCACCAAGTCGTCCCATAACCGCGGACAACACGGCTTCTCGAGAAGATTTATCCCTGCAGGGTGTGCTACAGTACCCGTACACACTCAAGCCACCAACTAAAACTCAGGTTGGCTCGACACGACCCAAACCGTCTCTACAACCTGTCCTAGGAGCCACGGAGCTATAAGGTCCCAGCCACGCAGCCGAATACTCAGCGCAAGTGTGCAAAACTCCCGCAGGACGCAACACCCCGGCAATACAGGCCTCGCCCTATATGCATCATCATCGTCGTCAACAGTAACCATGGGGGGCCAACCCATTCATGCATATGAGCAAATGGAACACCCGAACTAAGTGTGGCTCTTCGGACAAGCTGCAAATCAGGTCTAAGTCGAGGGGGTCCCATACTACCTCCCGGATGCGGTTAGCGCGCTCATCATGGATCAATGGACAAGACTCTTTTCCTAGTTTCGACACTAGCAGGCTCCAAAACCACGCCGGGCCTCCTGCCGGTGCCTTATAATCAAATTATTATTACCCCAAACATTAACATGTTGTTGATTAAATTGAAACCCAACTATCAACTAAACAGGTGATACGACAAAGGACAACAAGACTCGAGCACAAACAAATCTAAGCATGATACTACGACACAGGCTAACAAACAACAAGGTTGTAGGTGTGGGGGTGAGGCTATATTCATGGCTGCAGGATGACATGTGATAGGATCGGAACACAAGCAAAGAATCATAAGGCTAGCAGATTAGACAACGGAAAGAATCGGTAACAAGTGAGAAAAGGCAACATAGGTAGCAAGTGAGTATACTTGCCTGAGATCCAACAAGTAGAGGTACATCCGCAGAACTTGTCGTTGCTCACATCATCTCAACGTCCTATCCGCGAAGAAGCAACGAACTAGAACAAACACCGGATGCAACAATTACTACTACGGCAAAAGATCCAGCATGATCCTATTTTATATGCATGACATGGCAAGATGCAACACAGGATGCAACATAAGCAATTTAATCCGGGCACCGGAAGCCGAACACATAAGTATTGGTTCAAGTTGTTTAGCTAACCATCAATATTAAGGGTTGATTAACAGGTTTAAACAAGGTAGAGGTGATCTATTCAATATTAAATGGAATAGGGCATGATTTGAATTTAATACCCCAACACATTCCATGTTTAAATATTAGGTGACATGCATAACACTACTACACATGCAAGATACAAGATACAAACAGGGATATGGATGGCATATTAATATTCCTTGCATTTTTCTGATAAAAATAGACATAAAATTTGTGTTATTTGGATGCATAAATCAAAAGATATGAATTTAGCAAGTTTAACACATTTTTCTGGAATTACAGATTAATATTTAATACGAAAATAACTGTGGAACTTTTATTACAGGAGAGTAGTTAGCCACCGAGTATGACAGATGGGCCCACAGTGCCATGCTTGCAAAAGAAGAAAAAGGTGGGGAATTTGTCGTGGGATAATCACGGCAGACGTTACCGGGGGTAACTTGTCTTGGGGCAAATCGACTCTGGTGTTTGGGAGAGGGTTTAGCTCAAGGGAAAACATGATGATATGCGATTTGGTAGCCGGCAATCAAGTCGCCGAGTCTCCGATCTAGATATATTAACTCAACTCTCGTGTTACACTGGATACTCGATACCTAGCGATATTGCTCGAACTCTTGGATCTCTCTTGTCTAACCCTAGGGGCCGGCTTATATAATATCCGGACCCCCTGGCCTACTCTCCAAGGCGCACTCTGAATCCTACCCGGACACTGCTTACAAACCCTAAATTTCCTTATCGGAACCCACAATCCGGGTTACGAGGCCTACGTTCCTGAGCCTTCTGACTTAAGCCGGGTCTTGCGCAGCGTCCTTTGGGCCGAGTTACTCCTTGGCGTTGGCCTACCGGGTTATCATCCCTCCATCAGTTGTCCCCAGAATAGCTTGGGCTTCATGAGATCCTCCTTGAAGCGCACGCTATTCCCTGCAAAAATAACAAACACACAAGTTCGTAGAGGCCGGGTTAGATTGCTTTGATAAACAGCTAGGCCTAACTCCATGGTGGCCATATAGTAACCCGGCTTTCTCCAGGTCCAGTGTTTACTTTTCCGGGTCAACGCCCCTGATGCAAACGCCAAAGATCCGGCTTACTTTACTTGTTAATCGATCCAGGTATCGCGGAGAAGATTTGTTTCCTATCCATTCCGAATATCTCGTCCAGCACTTAAAGCATATCTCAGAAAATCCGGGCAGGTATCCCTTATCCCGAAATTTCCGATTCCCGCCCGTTGGACTAGGTTTACCCACCCGTACCTTATAAATAGGTACCTAGGGGATAACCTAACCCCAACGGTCCATTCCAACTTCTTCTTCCTCTCCATCGCTCGCGCTTGCGCAACACCACCACGGGGACCTCGAGCTCACCGCCGGAGCAAAGCCGCCGCCGGTTACGTTCGTCCACGAACCGTTCCGCGCCGCCGCCAAGCTCCGCCGCCGCGCCCTCATCTTGCCCGCCGGGAATCGCAAAGGGGCATTTGGATTGCGCCATCTGCCGCCGTCGTGCTCTGCTCCAATCTCCTCCGGTAAGCTTCTTGCTCCCATTGAATTAGCCTCACAATTTCTCGATTCGTTCTAGATTGGATCTAGGTCAACCGCGGGCCATTTCTTACCCCACGCCGGATTAGGTCGCATAGACTCACACTAGTTCATCCAATGGCTTGGATATAGGCTCCACTTCATTCTCCTATTGCTTGTAGTCACTAATTTCACCACGAATTCGAAAATGAAATTTCCAATCTAGGCTCGGTCCGCCCAAATCTTCCGCACCTGCCACCAATAAACGGAAAATCCACTTCTTCAGGTTCATTTACTTGCTCTAGATACATAAGTAGTCAATCTTTTTCCACGAATGTTCGCCAAGACGTAAATATCCCGTATTTTCTGTACTGCTACTCGATACCCGGATAACCCATGATTTCCGAGTCTTATGTCTTGTACCTTTTCGTCTCGTGTTTCGCAGACTAAACCCATGGCTCCCAAGAAGCAAGGGAAGAAGCAAGCCAAAACAAAGACGACCCAATCAATATCCTCCAACTGGGCGCGATCCACCGTCACCAAGGCCAAGCTAGAGGAGCTGGCCGAGTTAGGGGTCCTCCCCCGTCAGGAAGATATCCATTGGAGAGTGTCGGGTGATGAGACACGGCCTACACCTGCTGCCGATGAGGTAATCTGCTTCATTGAGCATGTGACCCGGGGGTTTCGCCCTCTAGGTCATTCTTTTTTCCGCGAGGTCTTAAGCCACTATGGCCTCCGGGTGTTCGACACAGGGCCTAACTCCATGTTGAACATTACCCATTTTATCGTCCTTTGCGAGTCTTATTTGTGCATTCCGCCAAATCTGGCTCTTTTTATTGAACTTTTCCAATGCAAACCGTGCCGCGAAAGCGGTGACGGGGCGCTTCTTGCTTGCGGCGGGGTTTCCATCCAGCGCCGCAAGAACTCGCCAATGCCGACTCTTAACTTGAACTCTCACGTTAAGCATTGGCAACTCTCCTTCTTTTACTGCCGAGACACCTCCCCACCCGGCGAAAGGAAACTACCGGGTTACTCAGAGGGTCTTCTAGATATCTCCGAGTCTTTCAATGTGTTTGCCCCTGAGTCGGACAGGGAGGCCATCCAACCCCACCTATCTAAGATAGCTGTCCTCTCCGCCCACGGTCTCCTTGGGCTCAACCTGGTCAAAACTTGGGTGAACTTTCGCATTCAACCCAATTCCATCCGCTCAAAATTGATGTGCGAGTATTCGGGGCACTCTACGGATTCCCTCCGATACTCTTCCAAGAACCTCCCGGCCGGTGACACCAACAAGACCATCAAGAGTTTCTTGACGGAGAAGTTGGAGGTAATCCGGAACATAGCCGGGTTGGAACCATTTACTCGCGAGAACCCAGCTCCCGAGGTAAAATCCAGTTCTCATACTTTTACTTTCATACTTTTCTCTCGATACAACTATTGATCCTTACCCTCGTGCCTTTATCTCAGGCTGATAACGTCTTTTGGAACATCGTAACGCCCCCTAACTCCGAAAGTCCAGAGGAGGAAGAGGACGTAGTTAACTCGGAGGAAGGTACATTCCAAGTCTCACTTAGATTCTGCAAGCTCATTGCTGTTCATTCTCTGTTTTTCCGACAGTATACCTTGATAACTTTCAGAGCCAGAGGACAAGGACGAAGAAGAAGAAGAACCGGAAGGCATGGTGGAAACAGCAAGCGATGAAGATGAAGCTGAGCCGACACTCAAGGTCGGAGCAAAGAGGAAACCCCGAGGGGTCGTTTTTAAGGTGCCCTACCGCTCCCTTGCTTCTAAGCCATATTCCTTTGCTAACATGCGCGAGCTAAACCGAGAGTTGTCCAACTGGCCGTATTTGAAGGATCCACCCGTGACCAAGCGCAGACTGACTCGGAACTTTCCGGGTGAATCCGCACTTAACCCGGGCATTCCATCATCCCCTCCTCGACGCGCTGGTATTTTTCAATCCTTTCCCAAATATCGAAGTTTTTTCCTTTTCGAATCATCCTTTAATAGGGCAGTTCCATGCTTTATTCTCTTGATATTTATCAGCTTCATCCGGTTCCAGCAGCGCGTTTCCCTCGGATTTCACGGTGAATCCCGGGTAAGGTTCTTTTCCTGATGTTCTATCACTTTTCCATAATTTTCCCCAGTTTACATGCTGACCGCTTACTTATACTGTCCATAGAGCCACGGTCACTATCAGTGACCAAGAAAATATGGAGACCGATGACCCGGGTAAGGAGAACCCGATTGATGATATGACGGCTGCAGCTGGCGGCGAAGAACAACAAGTGCCACCAACACACCCGGCTGATCAGGAAGCCGAGTACCCGATAGCCTCACATGCACGCGAGGAGGGAGAGGCCGCCGTCTTGGGCACGGGAGGAGGCGCACCGAGCTCCGATATCCGGACGACTCGGGTGCCTTCCCCTGCCAAGGAGAAAACCTCCACTCCGAGTTATCAAGACCCCGGGTCTTCCAACCTGGGCAACCATTCCTTCGACCAAATGATGAGCGCCCTCCTCGCCATGAAGGCCTCAGAGAGCAGCATGTTAGAGCGCATGGCCGTGGAGCATCAGGTACGTTAGTTGATATCTCATAGTGTCCACCTAGTCCCCAAGTTCTGAGTCTAACTTGTCAAAGTTACACTCGGTACTCCTTGCAATACTCGGCTGATTGCGATATCCGACTAATGTTTAACCTTCCACTCTTTTAGGCGCAGGCATCTCGGTCCGAGGAGATTTTGGCCAAGACCAAGCAACTCCTGGACACCGAGGTAAAGCTAAGAGAAGCACTTGAGTCCGAGGTGGCAGCCTTGGAGAAAGATGTCACGAAATACAAAGAGAAATACACCACTGCTCAAGCTGCGCTGAAGAAGCTATCAGCTCAAGTTGCCGACACTTATCGTGTCCTCGTTGGTGAGATTTCGCTACTTACTGGTTCGTGTCTTGGTTTCTTGTTTTCTTGATACATGATACCCGAAATACTTTGATGTAACCTTTGTTGTTCATATTGCAGCTTCCAACCTTGCGCCTTCAGAAGAAGATGACATTGAAAAGGTAAAGAAATTGAAGAATGTCCTCCGGAGGTTATGTGCCGGCACCAAATGGATACTAGACGCCATTTAGTGGCCGACTGAACTCTATCCGGGTATGGAGACCCTAATCCATGCATGTTCTACTGTCCCTGCATGGATTGAGCTCTGGAAACGCTCGGCATGCCGGGTTGGGATGACCCGGGGACTTATGCTGGCGAAAGCTTATTTTCCTAAGCTTGAGCCGGCAACGGTGGTGGCCGGATTTCCAGAATTCAAGGCAGATGGCTCGAGGTTTTCCCCTAAGGACTTCAAGGCCGTACAAACCGAAGTACGTCACTCGGCAACTGCTCTTGCCGACAGTATGGACTTGAGTAGGTTTATGTCTCCATACAATGTTGAGGACAAAGATGTGAAGGAAGATACGCCCGTGCCCTTCGACATTTTAGAAAAGTGGAATGCTGACTCGGCCAGGAGGAGGGAGGAAGCTGCAAAGAGGGAAGCCGAATTGCAATCAGCACCAACTTCCTCTACGCCAGCTGTCTGTCCACCTGTTCGTCCTGATGCTAAAAAACCGGATGATGATGCTGGGAACGCTTCTAAGGAGCAAACCCAAGAACAAGACCCGGAGGGCAAGGGTAAGGATGTGGACCCGACTCAGGAGGCCGAGTAAATTATTACCTGATGCCATTCTAATACCTTGTTCGCTCGATGCCCTTGTAAAAACAGATATTCTTTTGATAGTGCAGATGTGCACTTTTGATACTACCATCGCATCATGTAAATACATTATGAAACTTTAATAGCTTTCTTGTCCCTTCCGGCCTTTGGATGAATTCGATATCTATCTGCCTTTGAGCTTATTTACTCTTGATACTCCGACTTTCTTTATGGTTCCTTTTGTGAGACTCGGTTTCCGGGTCTCGTGGGTTTTGACGGGTGAACTTTTCTCTAAGTCCCCAAGTCCCCAAGACTCGGATGTTTGGGTTTTTGAGCTTACTAGCTAAGCAACTTTCTCCTTTTCAAAATACCCAGTCCCCAAGGCCCGAAATTCCGAGTCTGGGGTGTGAGGTTTCTCAAAGAAAACAGGTTGTTTCTGCTAAGCCCAAAACCTAGAGCCGTTTCACATAGGTTTTGAAGTTATGCTTAATAGACTTTGAGTTTCCGGTTATTAACCCTGTACTCTGCATAACTTGTGGTTTAGATGACCCTTTCGACTCTCTTGTACTGTAAGCCGGCTTTCGCGTGGATATCATGTTGTTACATCTGTACGAAAACAGGGTCAGGCAAGTCCCATTGGGCATCATGGCTGATTGTAATCGTAAGCGAGCAAAGCATGCCACTTTAGTGCGAGTCACATCGAGCTTAAGTAAGAAAAGTCAAGAAATTTGGCTCCTTTGTCCGGTTATAAGATTGCAGCCGTACTCGTTTGCGAGTAATCGGCCTTTATAACTCATAGGCATCATGGCCGGGTCTTTGAGTTTGTAACTGTGCTATTCAAGCAATCAGCCCCCAAGACCTAAATACATGCAACATACTGAAGAAGCTAAGGTACTAAGAAAACAATAAATAATACTTACCTGGAAGAAAAGTAAAAAAAATAACAGAAAAATAAAACTTGATAAAACATGTGAAAAAGATATATTGCTTAACCATCTCTTTATTGATATGAGAAAGTTAGGTCAGCAAGTCGCCTCATTAAAAACCCTCCAGTCCCCTTAGGTACCCTGGATAGGAAAAGAGTGCGTCTGAAACCTGCTGCATGTTACATCGTGTAATTCCACTTGTGAGTCTGGTCTATACTAGGTATAGTAGGGACGCAGCTGAGCTACGTTCCATGGTCTTTCTCTCTCTTGCATAGATGAAGTGGTATGAGCGGTGTCGTTAACTGTAGCCGACTCTTCCCTTGCATCTATCAAGTAATACGATCCATTGTGCAGATTCCGGCTTATGATAAACGGTCCTTCCCATGGCGGTGATAACTTGTGTTTTCCTTCCTTTGACTGTACCAGGCGCAGAACCAGGTCTCCTTCCTGGAAGACCCGGGTTTTCACGCGCCGACTATGATATCTCCGCAGATCCTGCTGATATATGGCTGATCTTTCCAGTGCTTGTTCCCTTTCTTCTTCTAGCGTATCCACGGCGTCCTGCCGGGTCTTCTCGTTCTCTGCCTCGACGTAAGCCGACACTCGAGGCGAGTCATGGATGATATCACTCGGCAACACCGCCTCTGCACCATAAACCATGAAAAACGGTGTCATCTGAGTGGATCTGTTAGGTGTTGTGTTGATACCCCAAACCACTGCAGGTAATTCTTCGACCCATGCACCAGCAGCTCTGATACACGGAACGCGCAATCGTGGCTTTAATCCACGAAGCAACTCTTGATTTGCCCTCTCCACTTGTCCATTAGCCTGTGGATGGGCCACTGAAGCTATGTCAAGCCGGATTCCATTGTTACCACAAAATTTCTCCATCTCTCCAAGGGACATATTGGTTCCATTGTCGGTAATTATGCTATGGGGATACCCGAACCGATAGATAATCCTTTTTAGGAACTTGACTGCTGTAATTGCTTCACAGTTGGTAACTGGCATAACCTCAACCCACTTGGTAAACTTATCAATGGCCACCAATAGATGTGTCTTTTTGCAAGGTGACATGTGAAAGGGGCCAACCATGTCCATACCCCAAACAGCAAATGGCCAGGTTAACGGGATAGTCCGTAGTTCCATAGCCGGCACATGGGTTTGGCGAGCGTACCTTTGACATCCGTCACACCTTGCCACCAAGCGCTCCGCGTCTGCTAGGGTCGTGAGCCAGAAAAAACCATGTCGATAAGCTTTGGCCACAAGGGATCTTGTGGATGCATGATGCCCACAATCACCTTCATGGATTTCCTTGAGGATCTGTCGGCCTTCTTCTGGTGCTACACAGCGCAAAAAGACTCCTGTTGCACTTCTCTTGTATAACTCTCCGTTGATGATAGAATATCCTTTTGCTCGCCTCAGAATTTGTCTTGCTAATACTTCCTGCTGTGGTAACTCGCCCCGTGATAGGTAGGCCAAGAACGGCTCTGTCCACTCGGGAACAGCACGTACTATGGCCACGAGCTCCAAATCCGGGTCTTGATTTGCCAGTTCTTCCTCAGACTCGGTTTTAACTGATGGTCGCCATAGTTCATCCAGGAAAACATTAGGTGGAACCGGCTCTCTGCGCGAGACGAGTCTGGCGAGCGCATTTGCTGCCTCGTTTTTTCTTCTGTCTATGTGCTCCACCTCGTACCCGGAGAAACACCCGGCAACTCTATCAACCTCTCTGCGGTATGCTGCCATAGTTGCATCTTTTCTATCCCAAGTTCCTGAGACCTGCTGTACCACAAGGTCCGAATCTCCAAAGCATCGTATCCTCTTAATATTCATCTCCTTGGCTACCTTTAAGCCGTGCAATAAGGCCTCATACTCGGCCACGTTGTTGGAACAATCAAAGTGAATCTGCAGCACGTAGCTCAACTTGTCTCCTTTGGGTGATGTTAGCACCACTCCAGCTCCTGTCCCCTCGTATTGCTTGGAGCCATCGAAGTGCATGATCCAAGATTCGGAGTTTGGAGCCCTGGTGGGCATGCCTGTGTGTGTCCAATCATTAATAAAATCGACTAGAGCTTGAGATTTGATTGCTGACCTTGGCTCGTAATTGATATGATAATCCCCCATCTCGATTGCCCACTTGGCTATTCTACCTGTCGCATCCGAGTTTCTGATGATATCCGACATTGGTATAGAGCTCACCACTGTTATGGGGTGTTCCTGAAAATATGGCTTCAATTTCCGGCTGGCCATGAAGACCCCGAAAACCAGTTTTTGCCAATGTGGATAGCGCTGTTTTGCCTCTGATAATACCTCATTGACATAGTAAACCGGCCTCTGGACCGGGTATTCTTTTCCATCTTCTTTTCGCTCGACAACAACCACTGCGCTAACCGCCCGGGGCCCTGCTGCAACGTATAGTAACATAGGCTCTTTAGGACCCGGAGCCGCTAGAACTGGTGCCTCGGATAGCTGCTTTTTTAGTGCCTCGAACGCCTCGTCCGCCTCTTGATCCCATACGAATTTATCAGATTTTTTCAAGAGTCGGTACAAGGGTATTGCCTTTTCTCCGAGTCTGGATATAAACCGGTTGAGCGCTGCTACGCACCCTGTGAGCTTCTGAACATGTTTCAAATTTTCCGGCTTTTTCAGACTCTGGATAGCTTTGATTTTGTCCGGGTTTGCCTCAATTCCTCTCTCAGAAACGATAAAGCCGAGTAATTTTCCGGCTGGAACTCCAAAAACACACTTTGTCGGGTTGAGTTTCATCTGATACCTTCTCAAGTTCTTGAACGTTTCCTTTAGATCATCAATAAATGTCTCCGCCTTTCTGGTCTTGATCACTACATCGTCTACATAAGCATGTACGTTGCGTCCAATTTGGTCCTCGAAGCACTTCTGAATACACCGTTGATAGGTTGCGCCAGCGTTCTTTAATCCAAATGTCATGGTTTTGTAACAAAAGGCCCCAAAAGGGGTTATGAATGATGTTTTCTCCCAATCCTCCTTCTTGAGCTTGATTTGATGATACCCGGAATATGCATCCAGGAAACATAATAGGTCGCTTCCAGCTATTGCGTCTATGATCTGATCTATCCTTGATAGTGCAAACGGATCCTTTGGGCAATGCTTGTTGAGACTCGTGTAATCAATGCACATCCTCCACTCATTGGTCTTTTTCATCACGAGAACCGGATTTGCTAACCAGTCCGGGTGAAACACTTCCATGATAAAGCCGGTTGTCAGCAGCCGAGCGATTTCTTCCCCTATAGCTTTCCTTCTTTCCTCATTCATCTTTCTCAAGCCCTGCTTCACAGGTCTGGACTTGGGATCGACGTGCAAACTGTGCTCTGCCAGCTCTGTGGGGATACCCGGCATATCGCTAGGCGTCCAGGCGAACACGTCCTGATTTGAACGAATGAACTCCACAAGTGCTTTCTCCTGCTCGCTGTCCAAGTTAGATCCTATAGCAAATTGCTTAGAGGGATCACCCTCGACAAAAGCTACCATCTTGGTGTCCTGTGCTGCCTTGAATTTCGCTCTCTCATCTTCAGTATTTGGTCTTTTTAACGCTGTACTGTCATTCGGGTCTACTTTAGACCGGTAATACTTGAGTTCCTCTTTTCTGCAAGCTTGCTCCGCCATGGCTGCATCTCCTTCGTCGCACTCAGCTGCTATATCCCGGCTCCCATGTATGGTGATGGTCTGCTTGGGCCCCGGGATTTTTAGTTGTAGATACACGTAACACGGCCTGGCCATGGCATAAGCCGGCCTTCCGAATAGCGCGTGATAACGACTGCGCAACTTAACCACCTCGAAAGTAAGCCACTCGACTCGGTAATTATCCTTCGATTCTCCAAAAGCTGCCTCCAACGTGATCTTTCCCTCGGGGCACGCTGAGTGACCCGGCACAATCCCATGAAAAACTGTTGAACTCTTCTATAGCTGAGACTCCTTGAGGCCCATGCGTAGAAAGGTTTCCCAATACAAGATATTGATGCTACTTCCACCGTCCATTAGGACCTTTTTCAGCTCATAACCATTAACTTGTGGTGCCACTACCAACGCTAAGACTCCCGGGTGTTCTATCCTTTCCGGGTGATCTCTTCTGCTCCACGTTACGTCCTGCTCTGACCATCTCAGGTATCTCGGAACAGCCGAAGAAACCGAGCTTACCGCTTGTTTCAGTATCTTTTTATCCTTGTTAGAAATTCCTGTGGTATGCACATGATATTGTCCCAATTGCTTGGGGTTGGCTTGGAAACCTCCAGCTCCCCCTTGGTTGTTACCCGGATTTCCGCCTGCCGGGTTACCGGCTGGGGGTGGGCCGTTGCCCGGGTTTCCACCCGGACCCGGTCCTCCTCCCCGACCTGCACCTCGCATAGCCTTGTTTATCTCCTCATTCTTCCATCTCTGTAGGTCCGCGCATTGCTCTAATGAGTGGTTAGCCGGCCTACCGTTCCTGCTGTGCTTTGGGCACGCCATTCTGAAGATATCCCAATTGTTACCCGGCCTTGGTGGCCCTTGATAATTTCCTCCATTGTGGTTTCCAGCATTGAAATTTCCTTCTGCCCTAGGTCTCGAAGACCTGGCTTCTGTGCTAGCGACAAACTCCGAGCCTCCCTCAAACGGGCGCTTGTTCTGGTTGTTCCCATTGTTACCTCCATTGTTACCCGGCGTTGATCCATTGCCGGTTCTTCCACTATTATTTGTATTTGCTTTTGCTTTCTTGTCATCGACATCCTCTTCTGTAGTATCCGTTGCGGCGTGTTTGTTGCATGCATCCATTAGCTCTCCCATCGTAACCTCTGAAGCATTTCGACTAGATTTCATGCGAGTTAACTTTTGCACTAAAGGTATATACTTGCACGTCTTTGCCATAGCTTGTAGCGCATCTTTGGGCTGAATATCCGTAGATGAGTGAAGTATCTCCATAACCCGGCGCACCCAGCTGCGCGCCGATTCTCCTTTCTTTTGGACGCATCGCTCTAGGTCATCAATAGTAAATAGCTTTCTGCACGTCCCATGAAAGTGCTTGATAAACGCAGTTTTCAACTCCTCCCATGACTTGATAGATCCTTCCGGTAAATTATTGAACCATAACTTTGCTGCTCCTTCTGACATCATTAAGTACATGAACTTGGCTTGAAGATTTTCGGATGCATTGCGAATCGACATAGCCATCTCATAACTGCTCAACCATGTTTCTGGATCCATAGTCGGGTCATAATTCACAACTTTACCCGGTTCCTTGAATTTATCCGGGTAAGACTCAGCCCTGATGTTATCCGACAGACACTTAGGCCCAGCGAGATTAGTCGGAACTGGCCTCACTCGGGAAACGTGTGATCCTGCGGGAGGTGCGGCTGGACGCGGTACGGCTGGTGGCCCATGCACCGCAGACCCCGCCGCGGCCCTCATGGCTCTGGAACTATCCACGATAGCTTGTGCTGCTGATGCTGCTGGTACTGCCTGAACGCGGGGACGAGGCAGCATTTGCTGCTGCTCTTCCCTCCGCCGCGCTGAACTTGTCTGGATGTTGCCGGTATTGCCTCGTTGCTGGCTGATATATGGTGTCCCGTGCATTCCACTTCTGTGATCCGGGTAATTAACTTGCTGTGCTACCGCAGTGCGCAATAGATCTATCGCTCGCCGGGTCTCCTCTGCGTGGGGTGACTCTCTCACGGGGATTTGATTCAATGCGAGCGTTGCTGCGTACACATTATCCATGGGGTTGTTGTAATGACCTGCTGGTGTGCGAAATCGCGATGGTGGTGGTGGTGGTAATGTATTGCCGGTAGTGACTCCGGTCTGCAATGTGGGTAACCCGGCTTGTATGTTTGCCGGCTGTGCTCCTCCAGTTGCAGGTTGCTGTACAGTTCCTTGGTTTGCTGCTGGAATCGGTTGATCCTGAGGTGTGATAAATACTGTGGTCGGGTTTATAACTCCACCCGTTGCTGGTAACATGGTCTGGTGCCTTTGACGCACCCTGGTTGTCTCTTCTCGGAGCCGGGTTTCCAATGCATCCAGCTCACGTTGGCGCGTGGCCATCCCTTTTCTCTCTGCTTCTACCTGCCTTCTCTGTTGCTCCAATGCACGACGGGCTACATCCAGATCTCTAACACGTTCCGCCGCGTTTTCCGGAGTGATAACCGTGGCCAAAACGGTGGGATCTAGAATCAAGTTATTGTTGAATAGGGCCGGGTGTTGCGGGTTTGAAGGACCCGCCCCTGGTGTCCGATTTGCCAGATATCCAAACGTGTTTGCCTGCAATTCACTATCCGCCGCGTGACTGGTAACTGATGCCGATTCTCCGTCAACCCGGGTGAGAACCGGATTTCCGTCAACCGTACCTTGCTGCTGGGCCAATGCGTGTGCTGCTCCGACTGTGGCCGTGGTCACGTTCCCCTGGTTGAGATTGATCGCCGGGGCCGTGTAAACCGCAACCTGGCGCGCAATGCTTGGCGCAGATTCGTACTCTTCCTCTTCGCTGCTATTTTCCTCGTACCGGTCCTCCAGCAGATGCAAGATGGACTCGGTATCATCTTCTCTCATGACCCGGCCACGCGGGGTCCATGCCGGCTCCTCCGGCTGTTCCCTCTTCGTGGTGGGATCTTCTGTCGGATCTACCGTCCCGACCGATTCTTCTCCATCTGATTGAACGAAGGTGGCCTCCCCTGACACAGAATCAAATCCGAAATCGTCAGGGATTGAACCGGACGTACGTACCATGCCGATGAAGACGTTGATCTGGCCGATCGTCACGACGGATCCGGATTCGAGCAGATCCGACTCTGGCCCCCAGCCGGAATCGTCCACCATCTTCTCTCCTTCGGGGTCGGTGTAGATCTCGCCGATGACAAGGTTCTCCATGTTCTTCCGAGCTTCTCCCGTGATGTAAACACCCTTGGACGTAGGCCCCACGGTGGGCGCCAACTGTCGTGGGATAATCACGGCAGACGTTACCGGGGGTAACTTGTCTTGGGGCAAATCGACTCTGGTGTTTGGGAGAGGGTTTAGCTCAAGGGAAAACATGATGATATGCGATCTGGTAGCCGGCAATCAAGTGGCCGAGTCTCCGATCTAGATATATTAACTCAACTCTCGTGTTACACTGGATACTCGATACCTAGCGATATTGCTCGAACTCTTGGATCTCTCTTGTCTAACCCTAGGGGCCGGCTTATATAATATACGGACCCCCTGGCCTACTCTCCAAGGCGCACTCTGAATCCTACCCGGACACTGCTTACAAACCCTAAATTTCCTTATCGGAACCCACAATCTAGGTTACGAGGCCTACGTTCCTGGGCCTTCTAGAAACTCCTTTAACTTAAGCCGGGTCTTGCGCAGCGTCCTTGGGGCCGAGTTACTCCTTGGCGTTGGCCTACCGGGTTATCATCCCTCCATCAGAATTGGTCTTCCCAGGAATCGAACTCGGGTCTCTCCAGCGAAGGAGCACGGAGCGAGCCACTGGGATGTGGTGCGTTTTGTGATAGGATATGGTTCCAGCCGAAAAAGGTGTAGCACAGCGCGGTGAAAACTCGAAAAAAGGAGGATTTTGCCTCGGGTGGGATTCGATCTCGCGCCCCTGCGCTGCGCTTGGAAGGCCCAAGCCACTGGGCTAGGCTGCGGTTTCGTGAAAGGATACAGATCTGACTAGCTAAGAGGTAAAACGGATGCTTGCTTACTGACGAAACTGAACAATAGATGCAGTGTCCTGCACGGGGCGGAGGTCCAGCAGCGACGATCGCCGGTATCGCTCGATGGCGGGCATCCAGAGCAAGAGGAGGAGGCAGAGAGGTGTCCCGGAGGACGGGGGCTCACCGAGGGGGGCTTGGGGCGACGCGTACGTGCCGAGGACGATGTAGGCGTGCGCTCTGGTCCTCATGGACGGACGTAGACGAGGAAGAATCGAAGCCCTCCGGCGTTCTGGGCAGCGGCGGCCTCCGGTATTCGTCGAGGAGGACGTGCTCGCCACGGCTGCTCCATTCCCACAGCTAGATCAGCCAGAGGTAGTCCATGGCGATGGGGCAAGGATGAGGTGCTAAGGTTCTTTGTGGAGCTACAGAAACAACAGAGAATGAGAAACAGAGAAGGAGAAAGAGAGGGTGGCGGCGGAGAGGAAGAAGAGGCTAGGGTTTGGGAGGAGGAGATCCGGAGGCTCGCTTTAAGATGAGGGGAAAAGGGAGGGAGCAGGTGCGGTGGTGGAGGGGGAAAGCGACAGGGGATCCTCGTCCCTCCTCGTGTACGTCCGTACGGAGAAGAAGGGGAGAGTGGGCTGGGTCGGTTTGTTGGGCTGGGCCAGCTAGGCTTCTCTCTCCCTCTAAAACCTTTTTATTTTTCCTTTTTTTCCTTTGCCAAAACTATAGACAAGAAATAAATTTTGAGAAGGACTATAAATGTTTTTTTTGACAAAGAAAACAAGTACAATAACTTATCAAAACAAAAACAAGGTTTTTTTTACTTTATTTTATGTAAAATAAATTTTTAGTTGTGAGAAAGTGCAATGCTCATGATGCATGATGCCATGTGATGCAAAAGAAAAAAACAACAAGCAGTTCTAATTGGGGAAACCCCGGGTGTTACAGCCGACACCACTAACAAGGGATTGCGCCCTCGCAATCCGCTCACAACCACGAGGGAGGGAAGCAGTCGGAGCTATCGAGTCTTCGGTCACCTTGTTGATCTTCTCGACACCACTAACAAGCTTCTCGACACCACTAACAAGAGATTCTTGCTCCCGTCGATGACGATGTAGTTCCGTCGAGAAATCCTCCGAAGATCGAACCTATTAGGTTAAAGGCTCAGAAAACGTCCAACCCACGTAGGATCCTAACACTTTGAAAGATAGGTACGAGAGTAGACTTCAAAACAAATGAGATAGAAGGAGAAGTAGAATAGAGGAAAGGAATAAACAAGAATCCTATCGAGAGGTTTCCAAAACAGGTTTTGCACAAATAGTTTTGACACTCTAAGAACACGACCGTTAGCGAGGTTATCCTACAGGCTTTGCGGACCCATTGCTTCGATAACTATTCGTATCGAAACAACTTTGGGAATCGGAAACCATGCTCTGATACCATTTGTGACGCCCCGAGATCGGGCATTATGCAGATTTCAGCATTTCCGCCAAAATCCACATAATAACCGATTCCAGGTTGCCACTTGTGATAACATTACAACAGTTCACGAATAATCCACAACAACAACAGAAGAGATCTATACAAAACGACTCAAACGAGTCAAGGATACAACTGGTACAATACAAAGATCCAAATAACAGCGGAAGAAACAACATAGTGTCCGACTACGGACAAGATACAAATTGGACTAAGAGTCCTGAAGATAACCGATGGCGTCCAATCCCTGCCCAGGCCAAGCCGGAGGGATTCCCAAGCTAACATCGTCAGACTTCAAACCTGTTGACTGCAATGTGGAATATGCAGCCACGAAATGGATTCGTGGGTCAGTACTATTAAGTACTGGCAAGTGGATAAACCATACTCACAAGATACCAGCGTAACCAATCATCACAAGATACAAATACTTTGGGTACAACGGAAATAAAGGGGGTAGTGCAAAGAAGCGGCAGCGGGAAGCACCAACAACTAGAGGGACACGCTACAACTTCCAGCTATTAGAGAGGGATAAGAGAGCGCGACAAAACCAACTATAACTACTCACCAAACAATACCCATCCAGTGTTACCCCCTACTAAGGAAGCAACCCCAAGGAAACTCACACTGTTGATTAAGGTGACATTCATTTTTATGGTGAAGGTAATACTATATTACTAGTCAAGTTATTATCATTAGGTGTAAGTTGTCTGAGTACTTGTTAGCCAGCACTTTCACCAAGTCGTCACATAACCGCGGACAACACGGCTTCTCGAGAAGATTTATCCCTGCAGGGTGCGCTACAGTACCCGTACACACTCAAGCCACAAACTAAAACTCAGGTTGGCTCGACACGACCCAAACCGTCTCTAAAACCTGTCCTAGGAGCCACGGAGCTATAAGGTCCCAGCCACGCAGCCGAATACTCAGCGCAAGTGTGCAAAACTCCCGCAGGACGCAACACCCCGGCAATACAAGCCTCGCCCTATATGCATCATCATCATCATCAACAGTAACCATGGGGGGCCAACCCATTCATGCATATGAGCAAATGGAACACCCGAACTAAGTGTGGCTCTTCGGACAAGCTACAAATCAGGTCTAAGTCGAGGGGGGTCCCATACTACCTCCCGGATGCGGTTAGCGCGCTCATCATGGATCATTGGCAAGACTCTTTTCCTAGTTTCGACACTAGCATGCTCCAAAACCACGCCGGGCCTCCTGCCGGTGCCTTATCATCAAATTATTATTACCCCAAACATTAACATGTTGTTGATTAAATTGAAACCCAACTATCAACTAAACAGGTGATACGACAAAGGACAACAAGACTTGAGCACAAAAAAATCTAAGCATGATACTACGACACAGGCTAACAAACAACAAGGTTGTAGGTGTGGGGGTGAGGCTATATTCATGGCTGTAGGATGACATGTGATAGGATCGGAACACAAGCAACGAATCATAAGGCTAGCAGATTAGACAACGGAAAGAATCGGTAACAAGTGAGGAAAGGCAACATAGGTAGCAAGTGAGTATACTTGCCTAAGATCCAGCAAGTAGAGGTACATCCGCAGAACTTGTCGTTGCTCACATCATCTCAACGTCCTATCCGCGAAGAAGCAACGAACTAGAACAAACACCGGATGCAACAATTACTACTACGGCAAAAGATCCAGCATGATCCTATTTTATATGCATGACATGGCAAGATGCAACACAGGATGCAACATAAGCAATTTAATCCGGGCACCGGAAGCCGGACAAATAAGTATTGGTTCAAGTTGTTTAGCTAACCATCAATATTAAGTGTTGATTAACAGGTTTAAACAAGGTAGAGGTGATCTATTCAATATTAAATGGAATAGGGCATGATTTGAATTTAATACCCCAACACATTCCATGTTTAAATATTAGGTGACATGCATAACACTACTACACATTCAAGATACATGATACAAACAGGGATATGGATGGCATATTAATATTCCTTGCATTTTTCTGATAAAAATAGACATAAATTTTGTGTTATTTGGATGCATAAATCAAAAGATATGAATTTAGCAAGTTTAACACATTTTTTTGGAATTACAAATTAATATTTAATACGAAAATAACTGTGGAACTTTTATTACAGGAGAGTAGTTAGCCACCGAGTATGACAGATGGGCCCATAGTGCCATGCTTGCAAAAGAAGAAAAAGGTGGGGAATTGGTCTTCCCAAGAATCGAACTCGGGTCTCTCCAGCGAAGGAGCACGGAGCGAGCCACTGGGATGTGGTGCGTTTTGTGATAGGATATGGTTCCAGCCGAAAAAGGTGTAGCACAGCGCGGTGAAAACTCGAAAAAAAGGAGGATTTTGCCTCGGGTGGGATTCGATCTCGCGCCCCCGCGCTGCGCTCGGAAGGCCCAAGCCACTGGGCTAGGCTGCGGTTTCGTGAAAGGATACAGATCTGACTAGCTAAGAGGTAAAACGGATGCTTGCTTACTGACGAAACTGAACAATAGATGCAGTGTCTTGCACGGGGCGGAGGTCCAGCAGCGACGATCGCCGGTATCGCTCGATGGCGGGCATCCAGAGCAAGAGGAGGAGGCAGAGATGTGTCCCGGAGGATGGGGGCTCACCGAGGGGGGCTTGGGGCGACGCGTACGTGCCGAGGACGATGTAGGCGTGCGCTCTGGTCCTCACAGACGGACGTAGACGAGGAAGAATCGAAGCCCTCCGGCGTTCTGGGCAGCGGCGGCCTCCGGTATTCGTCGAGGAGGACGTGCTCGCCACGGCTGCTCCATTCCCGCAGCTAGATCGGCCAGAGGTAGTCCATGGCGATGGGGCAAGGATGAGGTGCTAAGGTTCTTTGTGGAGTTACAGAAACAACAGAGAATGAGAAACAGAGAGGGAGAAAGAGAGGGTGGCGGCGGAGAGGAAGAAGAGGCTAGGGTTTGGGAGGAGGAGATCCGGAGGCTCGCTTTAAGATGAGGGGAAAAGGGAGGGAGCAGGTGCGGTGGTGGAGGGGGAAAGCGACAGGGGATCCTCGTCCCTCCTCGTGTACGTCCGTACGGAGAAGAAGGGGAGAGTGGGCTGGGTCGGTTTGTTGGGCTGGGCCAGCTAGGCTTCTCTCTCCCTCTAAAACCTTTTATCTTTCCTTTTTTTTCCTTTGCCAAAACTATAGACAAGAAACAAATTTTGAGAAGGACTATAAATGTTTTTTTTGACAAAGAAAACAAGTACAATAACTTATCAAAACAAAAACAAGGTTTTTTTTTACTTTATTTTATGTAAAATAAAATTTTAATTGTGAGAAAGTGCAATGCTCATGATGCATTATGCCATGTGATGCAAAAGAAAAAACAACAAGCAGTTCTAATTGGGGAAACCCTGGGTGTTACATTTCTCAAGCCAGAAGTTCTTAAAGTGGAAACGGTTCAGCTTTGGGGGAGTAGCGCCACCAGACAAAAGAAGCAGGGGGGTATGATCCGAGCCAACCCCAGTCAGCGCGTGCAGGGAGCACAGTGGAAAGGCCATCTCCTAGTCCACCGATACAAAGACCTGATCTAGCATGCTCCAGATCGGGTCTGACCGGTTGTTAGTCCAGGTGTATCTAGCCCCTACTCGCCTAATTTTCTTAAGGGCAAGGTCGGCGATGTAGTCGTTGAACAAACCAATCCGGCGATGATCCACATTAGCCAAACTTTTGTCATCCGGGGACCTTATGAGGTTATAGTCCTCGGCTATGACTATCGGAGTGTAGCATCGCTCTACCTTGTCGCGTAGCTCGGCAAGGAAGGCGGGCGACCTGTTGTGGTCCGCGGGGCCATAGACGATTATCACCTCCCACTGGAGGGAGGTACGTCTACGAGTAAGTAGTATACTTACGAAGAACTCCCCGCGATCCATGTAGTCAACCTCAAAGATGTCCTCCTTGGCACCAAGAAGGATCCCACCTGAGCGCCCCGTAGCCGGCAACCATTGCCAGACAAACTTGAAGGGGCTGAGGCGTTGAAGCTCGTGAATGGAGAAGTCATGTCTAATCGTTTCCTGGATCTCCACAATATCAACGTCTTCACGTCGCATGTACTCGCTTAGCTGCTTCGACGAGCCCTCTCGCCCGAACCCCTTCATGTTCCAATTGAAAGCCCGAATGGGAACATTCATTGGGAAACAATATCGGGGGTTGTCCCCTTACGGGGGATAGAGCGGGCCCTATCAGAGGCCGAGGGCCGGGACGAAGCCTTGGGAGGACGCCCGCGTGGTCGCCCCATATGGGCAACCACTGCAGGAACATCTGTCCCACTAGGCGCACTCTGAGGACTACTGCTCGGACCCAATGTCGTCTGCATCGGGACAACCGAGGATGGGGCCTCCGACCTCACAATCTCCGCATGAGCTCGTGCGGCGGCATGGGCCCCTTGTAGATCTCCTTTGCCTTAAGAGCGGTAATCTGCTCAAGCCGAGGGCCCTTCTCCCCGGAACACCACCTCACAATCAGCGGCGATCTCAGCCAAATGGTTCAGAGGGACCTCATCGAGTATAGAAAATCTAGAACCCAAAAAGGGGAGCGAGGAGTGGGACGAGGCGTGCCCTTTTTTCTAATGATCTCGAAAACTTTAGTTTCAGCAAAGGAACAAAATGTACTTGTGCCAAGTGGGAAGTTGAAAAATAAAGAAAAACCTTTTCTACTGGGCGAGAGGAGATTCGATGAAATGCTTCATTTTATCGTGGCCGTCAATAAATAAGGTGCCGACCCATACGCCGGCCACACCTGCAGTGCTAGGTTTACAAATCGTAAGCGGCGAAGGGAGAGGAGCGCGAAAGGCCAAAAGGCAGCCCGCTTGGTCTCGACGCCGCCTCTCCGTCTTCCCCTTCAGATCGAGGTAACAACATCTCCTCATCGCCAATTCCATCCATGGTGGTCGTAGTTCTTCACCTGAAAGAGTGACCACGAAATATGAATATATAGATCGACCATCTCTCAACGCGCCCCAGATCCATTGATTGTTTCTAGGTCTTACAGCGAAATTGTTATACCAAAGCATTACGTGTGCCCATTCTTCTAGTGCTTTATTCATATGCTTTATCGAGTGAGTCACAAAGGGATGACCATTTTTTACTACTTGAAATTACCTGGGTAATTAACTAGATGATGCATCAGGAGACGATTATTTCAGGGTTTAGGCGTATGTTAGTGGAAAATATGCATTTTTTTCAAGTAGCTCCCCATGTCATCGCAAAATAAAGTATGTGCATGTATCTATCTACTCCTCATCACTTATTAGTTCTAATAATTTTTTGTACATTAAAACGTCTCCTGCTTGTTCTTATCAATTTTGTTTTAGTGGGGATTTGCTTAGGATTAACATTAGTTCTATCTTATATCAGGGTAACATGGTCTCGAAAAACTATTGGGGCATTCCTTCTGACCAATCTTCAGACACAGATGAGAGTGATGCCGAGATGGAGGAAGCTCCACAAGTTCCTAAGCTGCTGGACGTTGATAAGGCAATTGATTTGATGAGGTTCGTCTTCAAAGAAGGGCTGGCTTTTCTGGACAATGGGTCAGGGAGATGTCTGACCGATAGGATGTTTGTGGACTTGGGAGGCTTCATGGTGGATAAGATGTTGGAGCAACCGCAAGGTGATGCTCCTTGTCGGATGCGGATGCTGAAGCAAAGTTTTGAGAATGATCTTGCGCACGCGTTTGCCAAAGAAGTAAGGAAGTGTATTGCCAAGGAGCTCCAGGGCGATTTCTTTGGAATATTTGTTGATATGTGCTCTCCACCTAATACTTATAAATACTACATGGTTCTGTTTGCACGCTATGTCAACAGCAAGGGAGAGGTTGTGGAGAGGCTTCTTGGGATTGTGCCGGATCCTGATATCTCTGCTCCATATCTAAAAGCAGCAGCCTTTTCGATGCTTTCTGAAGCTGGATTGAGCTTGCTAAGTGTTCGTGGCCAAGGCTATGGCTTAGCAGGGTATCGCGAGAAATTTTTTAACGAGCTAAAATCAATGTTTGATGGTAAAACTGCTTCGGCGTACCATGTCCATCCTCATGTCTGCCCACTACACTCGCATCTTGTAGCTGCTGCTTATGACCAAACTGAACTTTATGAGCTTATCCGAACTGTCGATGTGCTGTCCAATCTAGTTCAAAAGTCCCCTCAGTTCACTGAAAAGCTTTGCACCCTAATTCAAGAGAAAGGGGTGAACCTGGATAGTGATCTTCAGAAGCCCGGTGAAACAAAGTGGGGAACGTACTACGAGGCATTTGTGAAATTTGCTGCTTATCTCAGTCCGATCTGCGATGCGCTTGACTTTGTGGATGAAGTCGCAAGAGACGATGCAAAATTCATGGTATACAAGATAAATCAAGGAATGACCTATGACTTCTTCTTCGGGTTGCTGTTGATGCAGGATGTCCTGGGTGTCACGAATGAGTTATCACTGGCCTTGGACAGGGAAGGCTGGGGTGCTGAAAATTTTGCGGCTCTTCTCCAGGATGCTAGGAAGCAGTTGCAGGTCATGAGGGATGAGGGGTGGACTCCTTTCCTCAACAAGGTCGGCATGTTCTGCAACGAGCATGATATCTATATGGTCACTATGGGAGAGAAATTCGTACCACGGAGAAGATCAAAGGATGATGAAGCTACGACGAAGACTTACCTAGATCATTACCATGTTGATTTCTTCCAGAAGGTGATCAACAAACAACTTGAGGAGCTTGACAGGCGTTTTACCACGCAGAGCTCAGAGCTAATTTTCTTCGCATCATGCCTGAATCCACGCAACTCCTTCCAATCTTTTGACAAGGACAAGCTCGTGAAATTTGCTGGGTTTTATCCGTCCGAGTTCTCCGATTCCGACACCGCCACACTCCTTCTGCAGCTTGAAGCCTTCATAAGAGATGTGCGCTCGGACACCAGATTTCTTGGAATGGACACGCTGAGCAGTCTTTCTGTGAGAATGGTGGAGACAGGCAAGAAGGACGCCTACCCGCTTGTTTACTTGCTCCTGAAACTCACGCTCGTCCTTCCGGGGACGCCTGCCACTGCTAAGACAGCCTCTACTGCAATGAAGTTGATCGAAAATGCGATTACCAGAGAACCATGCAACCAGTGGATCAGTGACTGCTTGCTGCTGTTCCTGGAGCCTGACATATTTGAAAGCATCACCAATGATGATGTGATTCCATCTCTTGAGGCTGCTGGGCATAGTGAACCAGCTACCTAGTGTTTTTTGTTGCGCTAGTTAGGTTTCTCTACCATCTACTTGATCTGTATGGTGGTAACTAGTAAGTTCTTCAGGTCGTTTCATCCTTTCAGTGTCAGTTGTGTATGCATCTTTGGTTTGTCCGTCTGGATGTTTTATTAATAGGTTATATGACGCGTGGAAAGAGCAGCTGCAGATTTCTCCTATCGGGTCTTGGTCAGCTTGCATTGCATGCATCTGTAACTTGATGAATGTCATGCTGGAGAAACTTGTAGCTTCTAGCTTTTGGAAAGCTTCAGGATCACGATGTTTCATTCCAGCTTACCAAAAATACAAGCGTACCGTTGTTTTGTTACGCAGGTAGTCTGTCAGGCACCCACTTTGCAGAGTGCAGTATAGTGGACAGGACAATATGAAATCAAGCAGTAAAAATCATCTGCTGGCTTTGGTTTTTTGTTCTCCCGAAGATTTTCCAGGGTCAGCAAGCATGGTCGTGCGCGCCCCGAAGAGTAGTAAGGATTGTAGGGGATAATCCTCGCAGGTATTTACCTACACGCATTACTCTTCTTCCACCTCAATCCTCTAACAACACTAACTCAAGGTAGTGGATTGGACATACACTAGCATCTCAAGGTTTTGTTAGGATTAGCGGGGTTCAACCCAATCAAATATTGGCGTAATTCAGTAACGTAAATGGGGATTCTGGGATTTTTCGGAATAGACCGGTATCATCTCTTGCAATCCTTGTAATACCTCCCAACCGAACAAGCTCTAACCATTTAGTAGGGTGCACTTGACCCGAAAATAGTCAGAATCTAAAATATGTGTTATACCTCATGAAAACAGTCTGAAGACGTAAAAAATGAGTTTTAATGACGTTTATAAGCATTTACTATGATCCATCAGACCTGGTGTGCTATATAAACAAAAATGACAAAAACACATGATAAAGGAGAGTTTTCATGATGTCCCATTTATCATTTACCATCATCCACCCGACCTAGAAATTGTCAGGAACAAAGCAGGCATGCTCATGATAACAACCAGAAAACTTGAAAATAAATGAGTCTAATGTGGCATTCCAATAATCATTTACTGATATCCACCATACTTGGATATTTCCGAACCCAAAACAGTGTGTTGTAACTCACAAAAACAACTAGAAAATACAGACATGCCGAGTTTCAGGGACGTCCTATTATTCGCGATCTAGTGGACTGTAAATTATTACGAGACTCTGAAACAATATGCCATAAACACGAAGCAGATGGAAAACGTGAAAACACGGAGTTTCCACGACGTATCGGTAACCGACAATCTCTATATACCAACTCGTTTAAAAAGTGCAGACGCACCTTCTAAGTATTGAGGTGATGGACTAGGCGCATGTACGCAGCCGCCATCTCTCCCAAGAAAGAAACCTAGCCTTCGCCTCCTCCATATGCCGGTCCCCCTCCCCCGTCCGGCCTCGCTGACATTGAGAGGAACGGAGAACCTGATCTATGTGTGAAATATTTAATAAAAGTAGTGTTTTTGACAACTTAGGTTAGGATTTTGGTAGTCGTCATCCTTTTGGTAGTCCCCAAAATATCGTATAGAACAAGTGTCCTCGACAACGAGATCTCCTTCCTGGTGTTAATGGTGACATTGGAAAATTAAATCTCTATAGGTATGCTCTTTTAGATCTTGTTTTGTCAGATCAAATTTTAGAATTTCTCTCATGGTTCTCACGAGCAGGATGATCCTTACAATATTGGTCCAGGATGCTACGTTTTCTAAAATGGTGGTTTACACCCTCGTCTCCCCAACGACATCGACAAGGAAGTTTAGTTGTTGTTCCCTGGAATACCATGTTGTTGGTACACTTGCCAATGTTGGCTAACTATTTTAATAGTTATCTCGAACGCGTACCTTTTGCATTGTGGATCAAAAACAAAATTATTGAAAAAAGCCCCACTCACATGTCTATTATTTGGTCTCCATGTCATTTTTCGTTGCCTGCTTTTAATACAAGATTGTATTTTTTAAGACCTTGATGATTTGCTCGTTTCTTTTATTGTTCATTTTGTAATCGATGAGACGGCTCTTGTATCTCTACTACCGACTATTTATTACTGGATTATAAGGGCATGTACCATGGTTAATAAGACGTCTTATCTTAAACCTTTAAATATGAAAAAATAACAAATATATAATAGGTTATTTCTTAGCTTTTTCTCTAATAATCATATTTTCTAAATATGTGGTGAGACAATTGTTATTAAGAGATTTTCTCTTCGTTAAGTGAAGGCAAACCTCCTTTTTTTCATTTATATCTCTCCTCCAACTTAGCAATAATCCTACGTGGCATCACTAAAGATAATACCATTGTACATGCACTTAGAGCGGCTCTAGCAGAGCCCCTATCCCGCGGAACTTTAAACGCGGGATAGGGGTCGTGAAAAAGCACGGTCTAGTGGTTCAAAAAGCATGGATAGGGGTAAAATTTCTGTTTTACCGGTCGGGTTTACGCGTGTTGTTCCGCCCCAGCAGTTTTCAACCTCTAAAACGAAAAACTGCAAGTTTATAAATTTACAAAAATTCATTGTAATTTCGACAATTAAAAGAATCCGAACAATACAAATAAGATAGTTTACGACAAACACACATAATGCTCTCGTAGAAATGTGCAATGGGTCACAAAATCAAGCATCACCACCGCCGTCGGCACCATCACCACCACCACCAGCAGCAGCAGCTGCCGCAATCATACCTTGTTTTCTTCGCTCCAGGATTACCCTCATGTTGTGCCACTCGAGGGTCATTTCATCCATTTCAGCGTGGTTCATCATCATGATCTTGTTCTCCTCGGCTAGCAGCTTGGCCATAGACTTGTTCTCCTCGGCTATGGCTCTCCTCTCTTCGGTGGCGGCCTTGCGCAACCCCTCTTGCCGGAGCATTTCCCACTTATCTTTCTTCTCTTGGACCCTCTTCTCGGACAACTCACTCTTTTCTTCTATAGTCTTGGCCGTAAACAACTCGTTTGATTGCACCATGTAATCTATCTTATCCCGCATGTTGGGGATATCCAGAATGGGGTATCTCCTGACATTCAGAAAGCCAGACCAAAGGGCATGCCCAAAGCAATACAGCAGGAGGCTGTATGGATAGCCCAATGGTGCGAAGCGCATGACTGTATCCAGGATGGTGGCCACAAGCCCATCCAGGTTAGTCGGAATCCGGATGACCGTAGATTGTAGTTTTAGCCTTTTAGACGGATGATCTCTCCTATAAGCCTCGATTCGGCAACCTACATAAAGCCGGACGGGATAAACCCTAGGGCGGACTCAATCTAGCCTAGGTACATGTAACCTGTGTTTGGCTACCACCAGCATAGTTGATCTTGCAGGAAGTAGGGAGCCATCCGGCTAACCTGATCCTGGGTAAACCTTTGTGTCCTTGTCCTAAGCACTCCCCGCACGTTCGCCCCCACGTTCTACCTCCAGGATATGGAATCCCCATCTGGGAAACCTTCTCCAGGAACTCGTCATTTGGCGCCCACCGTGGAGCCAGCAGCGTCCGGGGTGACCTTCCGGACAGGACTCCTGGGCGGCATCGGCGACACGGTCGCCGTAGGAACCGCCGTCCTGGGACCATATGGAGGATACATCGTCAACGGCGATACGGTAACACCGGCACGCAACCACATCGTCTGTTCGTACATCGTTCCCGTCGGCTCCTTCAACATATTCGTCGGGCTAACGGCGACGGCCATGGGATTCCGTGGAGGGAGCAAGTTTTTCCTCCCACCCACCACCCCATCAGCACAGGTAATACAAGCACACATCGCCCAAATAGATCTATAACTAAGCCTTTCGTAGAAGTTCCAACAAGTAGATCTATATTAGTTGACATGTGCAAGCAGATCCCTCAAAAGAAGGCCCTGAACCTGAGTCCATACTTGCCGCCATTGATGGTAAGGGCGACTTGGAAGCCGGAACTGATTTCGATGATGATGGCACAAGCTTTTTCGAAAAAGTCCAGAAAGCCACCGGATGCTCAAATAGCATCTACATGGCGGCACAAGCTAAGCTAACAAAGGAGGAAACCCCAAAAGAGGATGAACACACGCCCTCCAAGGAGGAGCAAGCTCTCGAAACGGCGGCAACCGCGCTCCCGGACGACAAAAAGGAAGATCCACCCTCAATGGAAGCACATTTCAAGAAGGCAAAGTCCAAATCACCGCCAACACCACCCCAGAAGGCGGAACCACCGAAAAGGCGCCTACCAGTCCACCCAAAGTGGTTGGATCTGCAGGATAAGGTGATAGAAGAAGGTGGGCACAGCGGTGCAAAGAAGGAGAAATAGATGAGTATGAAACTCAGAACACCCGTGGACCCATGCGAGCCCTCGGAATCCCTGTAAGCCAGACGCTAGCTGCTTCTTAAACATATTAACTATCTGGAAAACAAGCGCAAAGAGCTGAAAAGTGCGCAAGCTTCATAATGGATGTGCGCTCCAACGCCAGGTTTCGTGGAATGAACATGCTGAGCGACCTTTCTGTGCCGATGGTGGAGACAGGCAAGAATGTTGCATATCCACGGGTTTATCTACTCCTAAGACTGGCGCTCGTCCTTCCCGGGACGCCTGCTACACACAAGCTCATAGTCATAGAGGATACGATGGAGGAAGAACCGTGCAACCAGTGGACCAGTGACTGCCTACTGCGGTACCTGGAGCCCGATATTTTTCAAAGTGTCACCAATGATGTTGTGATTGCATCTCTCTGAGGATATTGAGACTCTGAGAGTACTATAGCCGAGTGAAGCCGTTACCTAGTGTTTTTGTTGCAGTAGTTAGTTCTTTCTACCGTCTAACTTTAAGCTAAAAGTGGTTTGAAGCAAGGATGCAAGTGGGATGGACATGGGATACCCATTTCCCACCTAATTTTGCCCGCTGGGATAAAAGGGATAAACAGGACATGACATGGCGGGATTCACGGGACACACGGAAACCCACCTAGCTGGTTCGCGACATCAGCGTAGGGAGAGTCGAGCATGGCTGGTAGGAGTATATTTTCTACCGCATGTTTCGGCATGTTTCTGGTTTAGTTAATCGGGATATACGCGGGACAAACGGGAGCGGACTTCTTCTCCCGCCAGCCCAAGGTGGGTTTCCCGTAAAAGATTAATCGGGCTCAGCTGGCGGAATACCTATCGGGATAAGTGGGGTGCCCATCCCACCTGAATCTATACTTTGAAGCCCTATCATGCTTGAACTGTTGTGCTCTCTGTTCCGCCTGAATGTTTACATCTTTTGTTGCATGCACTAATGAACACAGATCAGTTTGCAGTTCCCTTTGGTCAATTTTTATGGTACTCTACTGATGGATCACACTCGTATGCTATAAAAATATTTGTGTTTGCCCTTTTTGCCATTTACAGTATTCTACTGAAGGTTGGGATAAGCATAGCATATAGTTATGTTGGTACCATGCATGTGCACTGGCTTTACAACATCATCATAATTCCAGTGGATTAGTGGACGGACAGAAGGAAATCATCAAGCAGTAAACAGACCGCATCTATTATTTCGTTTTCTGTTCTCCCAGGAAGGTTTCCAGGATCAGCAATAGCTTTCCGACGGCACAAACAGGTTCCCCGCAGACAGGCACATGCCAAATTATTGAATCCATAGCCCCAACCGATACTCAGTTTGCATACTACTTTCACTGGGTGCACAACTGAACTCTAACGACCATGCGGTGACTAGTATTTATTGTTACTCTAAACTTCTACAATCAGGCAGGCTCCTCGGAAGTTGGTCCACAGAAAACGAATGCTTTTTTAAAAGGATTGCCTTCATCAAAATGATTATGCCTAAGCATTCCTGGGTATTGGTACTCCTAACCCTGCTGTCAGGACTTTGTATGCGTTCTGGATTTGTCTTGTGACCAGACCGATTTTCCCGTCACCGATTTCACGCCCGTCAATCATCACGACCTGTTGTAGCTCAAAATACATCAGCAATAATGTTTCATCTGTACGATGTTGCAACACTAGTGACATGTACTAGGTTGGAGTATGATTGCTGTATCTGGATATGGCAAAATGGACAAACCTAGCTTAAAAACACTTAAATAAAGATATTAGTAGGCAGTGTGAGAAAAGTAAATTCCCTACCATGTCTACAACTATTACCCTTTTGTCTACATTTTGAAGTGCACAAACCAAAATGGATTCATATGAGCTGTTTTCAAAATTTGCAATAAAACGTTGCATCCAATCTGTACTCAATTATTCAAATTAAGTAAACCATCAGGAGCAATACAAAGATAGATAGAAAAAACATGACCAGAGAGTGCAAAAAAGTAAGCTTACCGGTGTAATTTCACCCATTGTTCCGGTTGTCCACACCTGCATGTGAAAACCCATGGGCACAGCTTTCATATATAATTGAGCACATCAATGAAGTCGTGCATTTACACTTATTGTAGTAGTTGAAAATATGCAGCCCGTCTTATTATAATAGTTCGCCAACACGGAGATATATTAAGTTAAAAAGTTCTTCTAAAACAAGATCCAAATTTGCACGGTCCATTCTAAAAAAAATAACGCATGCATGTAACTGAAACTTATAACTATAGCATCATTGAAGTTTATTAACTAAAACCTACACAAAAAGGAAAAGAAGTAATTGCAAAATCTTAAATTATTAGTAATTAAAAACATGCCTCTGCTATTTCATTTTATTTAGTTCAGTAGACAAATGCAAATTTAAATATAATGGAAAATATACAGTTCCATGGCAAACCTTGGTACAAGGAAAAAATGAACAAATGTCCATGAAATAAAATATCCAACCTCATCTGCAGCATGAAATTCAGATAGACTAATTCGCCGTTCATGTAGTACCAGGTTTTCTTTCACAACAAGATCCATGACCTGTTATTTTCACATAATAGAAATATTAACTTCAATAAAGTGGAATATTGTATTTTTCTGCGGAACCATGTATGTCCACCCTAGTAGTGACAAGAATGAACTAACAAATTTCCTCTTCCATGCATGTTAGTAACGACAACATATTTCTGCAAGTCATACTGTAGCAATACATATTCATAATATCTTACACAAAACATAACGATAGACATACACGTTTTAGTACATGTTTTCATGTCAAACCGGAAAAACAAAAAATATCCAAGTAAGGCAACACATAATCTGCAGAGCACATAGAGGAAGATAATAAGGCTACACAGATTATCATGACTTCTCGCTTTTGCGTTTCGAATAGCGTGCAACCTCAGTGTCTCCATGGAGGAATTTAAAAAAATACTCCCTCTGTATCAAAATATAATATGTTTTAGCGTTTTCTATACAACGCGTATCTAGGCGCGTTTTAGTGTGTAGATTCATGTGTATCTTACACTAAAAAACGTATAGGTACATGTAGTTTAGAAAACGTTAAAGCATCTTACTTTTTGATACGGAGGGAGCAACAGACATTGGTCCGTCTCAAAGTTGTATTGGGATCTCTTTGTCAGAGTAAGAAGAATCATTTATCTAATTGCCATGATTTATCAATGTATATCGACCCATAAGTTGTCTTACCATGAGAAGATTGTATTCACTGGGTAAATATAGTTTTGTATATCAAGATTTGCTTTTGTGTACAAGTTTTCTTTATATAGTGGTCCAGATCACCATTTAGTAGAACGATAAGAATCAAAAGGATCGAGCTACATACTCGTTACTTGGGTGTGAATCTTCTAGTACATTTCTAGCTGTATTAGGTACTGGTTCATGATCTGAGTTTGTTACTTCTAAATAACTTCGGGCCTTGAAACAAGTATTGGCAAATAACATGATAGGATGGAAGATCTCAAGAAATTTTCTCGGATGACATTTCAAATTGTAGGGAACAATTTCTGTACATTAGTTCCAATTATTTGCAACTGGAGGATGATTAGACTTACAGTTGCACGTGTAATTCCTGGAAGGCAGTAGTCAGCATGAGGTGTCAATACAATCCCCTTCTTAACCATGAACTGCAGTTAGTACACAGACATTTTTAAAATAACCATATGGCGAATATTGAGCTATACCAACTGATGCTAGTGGTACGTACTATGTCGACTTACAATGTTTGTTGCATTTGTTTCTGATACAAAACCATCTTGATCTAGCATGACAGCATCCTGAGCCTGTGCAAGATTACCCTCTATCTGCATAAAAGAAAAATCGTTTGAGCCCCTTTGCAACTCCCAATGCCCTCGTTTTAGATAAATCCATGCAGCTTGTTACATTAAGGATTCAAATCTGAGGATAAATGACCTTTGCCAGAATGTTGTTAATAAGATTGTTGTGATGTATCTTTGAATCTACGCTCTGAAACAAGCCATGAGAACAGCCAAGGTCAATGATTGTTAAAAGAAGAGAATAAAATAAGAAGCTTCATACAAAAATATAACTAAATGAGAAACCAAAAGCCAAATTGCTAAGAATTCTGTAAATGGGTCTTACATTTGGAGAATTGCGACGTGTGGTGGCAGTTACCAACTTTATCCCATGTGAGTTATCATAAACGGGTGGTTTCCACTCTGCAAGTACTGACAAAGGCAAAACGAAAGTTATCATTATTTCATTGCCTTAGTCTTCCAGTGACGATTGAATGGATCAAATAGAGCCACAACGGCATGCACCATTTCCCATAATAAAGTACAGAAAATATGTCGACAATGATACCACAACCAGGAGTCACAAGTCATTATATTTTGGATTGAGATTAGTGAATTGTCCCTGTGGTCTTTTTTAAACGCCAGCACTGGTCGCTGGTCACAAGAAGTGATTACAGACTATCAGACAGATACAGACTACCGGTGCTTAAATCTTTACACCGTGCTACAGTCTATCCTCATGCTATAGGATTCTATAATTTAGGACAGAAAATAACAAACATGGTGTACATATTTAAGCACATACAACACATGCAAGGAAAAAGAGTGAGATGAGAATTTGAATACCAATCAAGGCACACCCATACAGATTGAAAGCTGGACTCATTCCAGATGTCACCTACAGTTAAGACGGGCAGTGAACAAAATGAAAGGTCATGGAGAGAACATTGCAGATACGCAGTGTAGAAGTGACGATATTGATGAATATATATCTATAGTTTACCTTTTTTCCACGGGTGAGAGTGAGCCTTATATGTGCATTATTGAACATCCCATTCGCATTAAGAGTCTTAAATATTGCATCCTTAATCTGCATTAAATGAAAATGGCAAACACTCAGTTCAGCAGTTCAAACTTCAAAGTGAGCCTACAGCAATCCTCTTAAATCAAAATTTGAAAATATGTTGGTATTTAAAATCCCAATGGAAGGATGCCTACCAAACAAGCAGAGACATGATTCTTTCTTGAAATACTATAGATAACATAGTGAGAAGCAGGTAAGTAGAATAAGTTACCCAATCACGACTGGGCACATTGCTGAAGGCCATAGCTTTTGTCGAATCAAACAATCTAGAAAAAAAACATAGAGGGTTACTGCATAGATCATAAGAAGAAAAGATATGGCAATACAAACAAAATATAGAACAGTCACGACACCTATCCAAGTGTTCTTCAAGCTTGAATACTTTCCCATCATATATGCGCAATCCCTCCCACACAGCATCCCCTCCTTGTACAACTGAATCGAACACCGAAACCTTTATAACGCGATGATCAGAAAAACGAACGGGGACTGGGAGAACTGATCAATTGTGACCAGTTTAATATTGTATTGCTGATTACATAGCCAATGTTACCAGTACATACCTTTGCACTATCACGTGGCAAAAGCTCATCTCCAACCCAAACAAGAATTTTTTTATTTTCTGGGACAGGAAGAGGAGGATCATACTGTGGTTGCTGGGATCCTGGTATTCTCCTTACTTGGCGCTTCAGCATATTGTAAAAGGGCAAGCTTTGCTCAAGCAGGTCATAAAACGCAAATGGAAAAGTCTGCAATCATATAAGATCAAATGTTACAACAAGATATGTTTTAATTGGCAAATAAAACAACAGAGCAAGATGAAGTCAATTGCATCTTAATAACTTGTTAGACAGAACTTCTTTTAGTAACACTGAAATTCATTGAAAGCGTTAAAAGCATGCCTAAATTACTCATAGAAAACTCATGCTGCTTTGTATATAATTCCTATTACGACAAGGCTTTGTCACCAGAGGTAATAATTCTTAGTGTTACTGCTTATCAGCATGTCCTTTCGGATACAAGTATGACTGACTAAATATGCAAAGTTAAATAGAACCAAAGCACTAATAAAGTCTGCAAATCAAGAGAGACGTTTGATGCAGGCTTACTGCAGGGTATTGACGGGATTTAGAAAAGCCCGTAGATTTGTGCACATTTTCATACCACCAGGGGGCCCAAATACCATCAAAGTCCCTGGGGCCAGCTTTCCATCTGAGAGTTAAAAACAATTCCAAATGATCTGAGAAAGCACATCACCTTCTTACTATGTGTGTTCTAAGATGCATATTCGAGGGTGGTGGAACTAATTTAATTATTATGCACAAAACACATACTTGAGCATTTGTTGCTGGAAAGGAATGCCCAGGTCCTCACAGAGTCCACTCAAGACGGCCTGCATTAAACGTGCAAACATATTGCATTTAATTGGACCGTAATTTGCAAATGAAGTTGTTACAAAGGTACTGAAACGATGTTATACCATAAAAATGGTTCGTATATTAAATAATAAACGTAGAAAACCACTGCAGACACCATAATTGCAAACCATAAAACTGAAGCGAATTCAAATTTATCAGTCCGGTGTTCAGTAATCTTAATAGCTTGAGGCTCTGCATTGACAGGCCCTTCAGGGCACCTACTACAGGTAATAACAGATGATTTGTGTAAATTCAGATCTATCAATTCGGTATAGCCTATCTTAATAGCTCGAGGACTGCAACACAAGGCTATTTAAAACAACCTAATAAACAGTAAGAGAAGATCGTACGTACACATATTATTATTAGGCGTAACAGATAATGCTCACAAACATAAAATCATCCGGACAACCAGTAATATATTTACCTCAGGATCCCTTTGCAGATCATCTGCATCTATCACTGGTGGAGGGCTCCCAAGCTCACATAACTCACTGTATATTGCGACAAGTTCTGCTATACCGAGCTCCATGAAGGACGGTGGGACAACTTTATCAAATGATGGCTGAGGAATATGGAATGCTATTAGGGGGAGGTTGATATGTTCACAGTATAACATGCAAAGTGTAGCAAGAAAGTAACTTGTACTGAATTAGCACAATTAAACAGAAAACAAATGGGTGTCAAATACCAGGATATTTAGAGGGTTACGTATCAATATGAAATGTTTTCCCTTCTTCATCAGGTCGCTGGTGAGGTTAGGGAGGCGCTGCTTCGCGATGTGCTACATATAAAAGCAGAGATCCATGAACAATCATCAATAAAGCTATGCTCTAACACTCTGAGAATGGAAATCACACCTTGCAGTATCGATATTTTTTCTCTCCTGGTCCAAAAATCACTTCCTCGACAACTTTGTTGCCATCAGGATCCTGCACTGGAAATGCTCAAATATCGGAACTATACATAAGGCAGAATTCACATAATATTAGTATTAAAATTGATGGTATGCTAAAATGGTTAACATGATCATGGTCCACCATAGAATTTTCCACCTGAATTGGACATGTACTAAACTACTAATCAACATAATGAGAACTTCACACTTAAAATAGTCCTAGACCCAGGCAATGACTCTGGCACGAAACTAGAATATGTTTAATTGACATCTACATAACGAGCTCCATTTTTCAGGGAAAAAAGATGAATCTATATCTCTTGAGAAAAAACCCCAGTAAGAAGCATTTATGATTTTCTATCTCATCGGGCAAGCTATCCGCATCACCCACTATTTTAGCTAACCAATTCTACATGTCATCTCCACTAACAATAATTAATAATACTAGATTGTTCATGCAACATCCACGTCATCTATTTTTCAGCCATAAAATTGTCCACATCACCTGATTAATAATATTATATCTTTCATGCAACATCCATGTAATCTATTTTTCAGCCATGCAATTGTCCACTTCACTAAATTTTAATATTCAAATACACAATAATTTTAAAGTTAAAAAGTGAACAACTGGATCCTCAAATACACAATAATTTACTATTTCATGCTTCTTATACCATTTCGTTTACACAATAAATTTCTTAGCGAGATTACCACTGGTATCTATATAAACTTAACCACCTCATTGGCTTAAACCAAACCCTGATTCTGTCTCAAACTGAGTTCCGACATGGACTGAGGAATCTAACATTATTTGTGAACTAACAGAAACCATGAGGTGAGTGCGGCACTGGGCGAATACCAGCAGCAAATCTTCAAGTTACAGAGGACTCAAGCATGGTTCAAGTCTTACCATTTTAGAGAGAAGCTCCTCGCGGTAGGGCCTGTCGACGCCAGTGACGCGCAGGAAATTAGCGTAGAGGGGCTCGTCAAGCACATCCATGTCATCCCTCTGGAGCAAGCCAAAAGACAAAGTAAATAAGTTGAGAACCCGGGTACCAAACATCGATGATCAAATTCACTCAGAGCGAAAAACGGAGCTGAAGAGCAGGGCAGCATAGGCAGTTGACCGAACACACGGCACCATTGGGGCTGGATGGCCCCAATCTATTCTCATGTCCCGTGATCTCAGAGTTCGCAGGCGGAGGCAATCAGGAAGCGGCGACAGGCCGATTCACCGGACGCGAGCACTGCGAACGGGCGGGCGGGCGCGTGGATGAGGATTGGGGCGGAGGGAAGGGGAGTCTCCCACTCACCTGGGAGAAGGAGTACATGAGGCTGGTGCTGAGGGAGCGCGGCGCCGACCATGCGTGGATCACCTCAGGCGACGACGCCATTCGCTCGGAGTCGGAGCTCTCACTGACGGGAGGAGGAACTCTTTCCCTGTTCGTCTCTGGATTCGCTAGGATTCTTCTGATCCGATGAGGAGATGATTGGGAGGAGTATTTTAGTGGGCGAACAGTGGGCAGTGGCGAGACGGTGTGATGTGAATGACCTACTGTGCTGGTGGGTCACGGTCACGAAGAATTGACCTTTTCTTTTCCTTTTTCCGATTGTGAGAGAAGGAGACAAGAGCAAATGGCGTGTCAATTCTCAAAGTCCTTTAATCGCTCCTACCCGACGAGGGAGCCGGCTCCTATTAAGGAGCAAAGTCACCTAAAATTATGAAGGATATGAGGGAATTGTAGCATAAATTTGTGTATTAGTCACTGTTCTTAATTACTATAGCTAGTTACGGTAGCATGCATCATCTATAACTAACTTTTTTAGCACCATATTATTGTTTACAAGTAATGACAGTAAATATATATAGCTTGGCTTGTCTTTTTCTTTAAAAGGGATTGGGCCACTTGCTGCAATTTTATTTTGTTACTTTTTATTTGCTAGTTCTTAAATTTCTTGTTGCTATAAAACCACCTATGAATTGTCTTGCAGTATTTACAGTAAAAGCTTGTTGAAAACTTGAAATCCACTTGTTAACACCTTCTTCTAGTTGTTAGGTTCGACAGTCTTACTTATAAAAAAGGATACGATAAATCCCTCAACACTTGTGGGTCTTCACCGAGTCATAGACATCGAGGCTACCGAGCCGTAGGCTTTGAGGTTTCGAGTCTTGTACGTCGAGGCTACCGATAAGCGCACAAGTGCCAATTTATGGATGTCGAGGCTACCGAGCCGTAGGCGGAGTGGATGCTTATTTCACTAAAATTAACTCAAAATTTTAATGTCCCAATTTTAAAATCCATATGCATGCATTTAAATACTAGAGAACTAATAAAGTGGGTTAACCCAACCTAATGTTAATGATTACATTCATACATCCATTTGCACATCATTTGCATGTTTTGTTTTAATGATTGTTTGCTTATTAAGTGCATTTAAATTTGTTAGATTGTGCTGAGTGCTACTTGTATTCCGTAGAGTTGTAGCTTCGACTCCAATTGTCCACACAGGTGTCATTTTTGACATCCATTACCTATTATTTTACTATTGTGCATTACTTTTTTGGTAGTTTGCATGGTAGGATTACTACGTTATGCTATGAATCCTAGTTAGTATAGCTATCAACTTTTGCCTCGAACTCTTGATAGCCATTAAAATTAGTTGGATGCTTATTCTTGCTATGATAATGTTTTGAGTAGTTGACTAGGATAAAAAACCAAAATTTAATTTACCACCTGGGTGTAAATGGGTCTTGCTTGGAGTATGTCGAGTGACTTCTCAAGGCCATATTCATGGTGGTTTTGGCCTGAGATAGTGCACTTGCGGTCGGCCATCCAGGACTAAAGAGATTGTAGACTCCTATTTGTTTAGTAGATTCCAGTGCAGCCACATGTCATGGGTTTTGACTTGACTGGGTAGGTTGTATGAAGTTGAACCCGTCATGACCATCAAATGTAGGGGATGTAGGTTGGCATGGTTCCACCGGTGATTTCGGGGATTAATTCTAAAATTAAATGTACCGGTCTTCTCTCTTCCATTTCATACTTGGGTGTCATGGACATTAAAACAACATGGTCTTGTGGGAAAAGCGCACATACTCTCGAGATCATCAAACTAAGATCCTAGTTGTGTCCCCAACTACAGATATTTTAGAGCGACTGGAAAAGAAAGTTGTTGAAGACCTCCTCATCCTAATTCTTAAATAAAAATGGATGAAAATGGTTAGGAGGTTCACTTATCTATCAGTCGTATCGACATAATTAGATGGAAAGTATTTTACAAAATGATATGATAAAATTTCCTTTATGCAAATGAGCTCAACTCCACTTAGCCAAATTTTCATGTAGATTGTAGGTTCTCCTATAAACACTTTTAATGCCATCTTGCCAATACAATCAAAGTATTGTCCCTTCGGCTGCAACGTTTCATGTTGCAGATTGCTCCAACGGCAGGTGACTTCATGTAACAGGTTACGAGTCTTCCCTCAACATGTTTGTCTGTGACGCGTGAAGATGAAGGGATCCATGTTATGGTTTGTTTCAGCTATATCATTTGCTTTGGTTTGAGTTATCATTCGGCTATGCACATTGTATTGAATTGTTTTAAGTTCTAGATCATCGTGTAGTAGACTATGATGCAATGCAACAGTATTTCATCTCAAAAAGTGTGTGCTAGCGAATCGATCCAGGGACTAGCAGGGTAAACACGGGGATCTTTGAAAGCTCACGTCTCCTCTAATGATTTTGGTGATGATAACAACACGGGTATGTCTACTAACATTGTGGTTTAAGTGTTAACAGCTGGTCTCATAATATCTATCTTGATCAACAATAATATTTTCGAGAAGATTCACAAAGGAATTTCTGAGATGAGCCAATATCTGCAGTCGGATTATTCAGTATACAAGCCCGGAAATTCCGGTGGTTATAGGGTGGAAATTCCGGCATCAACACTAGAATATTCCGGCCTTCTCGAGGCTCCAGATGGTGAAGTCCTGAGCATCCAGCTGCCCGCTCTCAGATGCAGGGGCGAAACATTGCTCGGAATATTCCGGGGTAAATTTCCGCCCCTGGTCCTTAGCAGAATTTTGATGCGTCTCAGCTGCCCGCTCTCAGATGCAGGGGCGGAAATTTACCCGGAATATTCTGGGGGAAATTTCCGGCCGCTGGTCCTTAGCAGAAATTTGGACGAGTCGCTGCTGCCCGCTCTTGGATATGGGGGCGGAAATTTGGCCGGAATATTTCGGCCATCGGATTATTCAATAATCCGCCCCCCGGACTTTTCAAATTTCTGGCCCAACTACCCCCAAAATTTTCGGTACTAATACCGGAATATTCCGTCCCTGGAAGGCAGCAACGGCTAGATTTCGGAGGAGGCTATAAATAGTTGTCTTCTTCCTCTAGACAACTAGTTCGTCCATTCCCCTCTCTCCTCCATTGTTCAAGAGTTTAAAACGCCTAGATCTCTCTCCTCCTCCAATCAAACTCGATGACCTTCAAGGATCTGATGGAGGAGGCCTAGATCTACACTTCTACCAAGCCATAAATCGTTTTCCCTTACCATACCTCTTGGGATCTTGTAAATATCTTGGTTGCCTTGTCATCCTAGAGAAACCCTGGTGCTTGTAGCTTCCACCTTGTAGCAAGAAGCTTCAGATCGTTGAGAGCCTCCATCTCACTTGTGGAGTAGCCTCAACCATTTGTAAAGGTTTGGTCAACGCCTTCAAATCGACCTCATAGTGGAAACGAGAATCTCCCTCACCGGAGAAGCTCAAGAGAACAAGGTGTGCACAACCGTGCTATTAAGGAGCGCCTAGGTGGCTCCCCACCTCTCCAACATAGACGTACTTCTGTTAAGAAGGAACTACGGGAAACATATCCTTGTCTCCGTGTTTACACTTGTGGTTATCTTGTGCCTCGCATATTACTTCTGTTGCTTACTTGTTTCTTATCACATAGGGTGTCTACCTAGTTGCACATCTAGATAGCCAAGTTTTTTACTTGCTAAATCCCATCTAAAAGTGAAAACGGATTAAAATTTGTAGGTCACCTATTCACCCCCCCTCTAGTTGACCATAGTGTACTTTCAATTGGTATCAGAGCCTCGACTCTTATATAGGGCTTAACCGCCTAAGAGTATCATGGCCAACAGAGATGATCCCGAATCTTCTAAGGAGGAGCTCTCCAAAATGGCCGAGACTATAGCTAACCTAGAGACAACGGTTGTAACCATTCAAACCCAATTGTCTAAGGTTAGCTCTAGGGTTGGTTCGGAGGTTTCCTCCATCAAGAGGATATTGGAGAATATGATGGGTAAACCACTAAGGGGCACGTGAATTCTCCCCATGTCTCCGATGAGGAAAGTTCGGAAGAGGAAACTATTCCGGACGATACCGAAATCAAAGATAACATTGCCAAAGCCAAGGCGAAAGCCGCACAAAAGGCTAAGGCAAAGGAGAATTCCGGAGGCTCCAAGTCTCAAACGGCTAATGGTTCGGGGTCCAACTCAAAAGTTCCACGACCTCAAAATTATGACTCCATCCATCCAATTGTTTCAATGCCACACATTCTTAATGTTGGACTTCCTCCAATGCTTAACACTAATGAATTCTCTTCTTGGAAGTTTGAAATGGAGTCACATATTTCCGGCTCGTGCACCACCTTGTGGAGGAGTGTGGTCCATGGGTTCCATCCCCATGACCCAAGCAACTTGACCCCTAGAGAAGATGTGGAATCTCAACTCAACAAGACCGCCCTTGTCATCATTCAAAAGGCTCTTCCAAAGGAGCATCTCACTCACATTCATGGTTGCAAGACCGCCAAGGAAGCTTGGGACAAGCTTGACAGTTTGTTTCAAGGGAATTCTAGCATCCAATCATCCAAGTATGATGTGGCCATTGACAAGTCTGAGAACTTTTTCATGCAAGAGGATGAGTCCCCTGAGGAGCTATATAGAAGAGTTGTCACCCTTGCCAATCAATTGAGGGACTTTGGAAAAGAAGAGATCTTCGATGAGTGGATAAAGAGGAAGTTCATCAAAGCAATTACACCCTTCATGAAGAACCTCTCCACTAGCATACGGACAAGAGCGGACTACAATTCCCTAAACTTCATTGAAGTCAAAAGCAATTGCTCGAGTTGAATAAGTTGAAGAGGAGGATGATGATGAGGAAGACTATGAGGACACTTACACCGGCGCTCACAAGTGCATTGCCCTTGCCATGCACGGATATTGGAAGAGATGGGAAGCTCACAAGGCCGGCTCTCCAAGACCTACTCGAAACAAGAACTACAAGAAGAAGGGGGAGCGACCAAGGACATGCTACAATTGTGGAAGTGCAAACCATTTCGTGAAGGAGTGCCCTTTTGAGCCAATAGAAGAAAATGAGGGAAAACTTGTTCGCAAAAACAGGGTCAAGGATCCACAAAACAAGAACTTCGCTAGAAGAGTGCCAAGGGCTCTTTATGTTCAAGAAGGGGCGGTGTTGGAAACCTATATCTCCGGAGATGAAGGATAAGATGAAGTGGTAGGCGTAGCCCATGTTGCCATAGCTACCGCCTCATCTCCATCGGCCTCTCTATTTGAATCCCCCAATGAGATTGCGACTATCCGACCTACATGTCTTATGGCAAAAGCCACTTCGGTATGCTCTTCCAACTCCAAAACCATTGTCACTCCAAAACCATTGTCACCCCCTTCATTATTGGACTGTGTTGAAAATGCTTGTGAGGAGGATAGTGAGGCAAAGGAACTAGGCATTTGGTTAGCTAGCCTCAAAGGTGAGACTAAAGAGAAAGTGAATGCCCTTTTGCGACAACTTGATGATGCTAACTCTCTTGTAGATGAAAAGGAAGAAATTATCATGACCTTGGAAAGCCATGGAGGTCACTCTTGCAATGATAAAGAGCTTGAAAAGGCTCTTGAAAATGATCGTACCATTAGAGACTCTCTTGAGGAAAAAATTATCTAGTCTTGAAGAGACTTTTACTATGAGTGTCTCTAATCTCAGGAAGGATAATGAACAATCTCTTGCTCTTGTTAAAACACTTGAAAATGAAGAGTTGAAGCTAGGAATTGCTCACGAGTAACTTGTTGCTCATCATGAAAAACTAGAAAAGGAGTTCACGTCTCTTAAAGAAATTCATGACAAGTTAACCAAATCTCGTGACAATCTCATAGCTCAACAATCAAATAAGAAAGTCATGTCCTCTTCATCTACTAGCATTTGTATTTTGCCTAGAAATTCTTGTGGTGCAACTAATCTTGTAGGAAGTGAGAAGACTCTCAATGAGGTGGTTCCTCAAAGAGTCAAGAATGGAAAGGAGGGACTTGGCTATGTAGCTAAGTCAAGGAAGAAGTACAAGAAGAACAAGAAGAAGGTCACCTCTTCCTCACAAGAAGTAAAATTTGTGAAATAGGGAGAGGTGACCAAAGAGAAGGAGACCAACACCATTGTGGGTGGTGAGACCTCTAGGGGAGCACCACTCATAAGGACTTTGCCGACGAATATAACCCATCTTATGTTCTTATGAAATCTAGAGATGTTCATGTGTATGCTGAATATGTTGGTACTTCTTATGGTGATTACTATATTGGACTATTTGGGTTCCAAAGACCCTTGTTGCTAACAAAAGAGCACCCATTCAACGATGGGTGCCTAAATCAAGACACTAATCTATTGTAGGGAGGTTCTTCCGGGTCGGGCAAATGGACGGTGGATAGTGGTGCATCTCAACATATGACCGAAAGCAAGGACGCAATGAGTGATCTTAATCCTCCATCAACTCATCTCAATTACGTCACTATTGGTGATAACTCCGAGCTAAAGGTATTGGGACGAGGCAAGGTAGCTATCTCAAATGATTTATCAATTGAGAATGTTCTCCTAGTCGAGTCCCTTGGTTACAATCTTATGTCGGTGCTTCAACTTGCAAATTGTGGTTTTACCTCGTTCTTTAATAAAGAGAATGTGATTGTCACTTGGGAGACGACTCTTAAAGTAGCCTTTGTTGGGCATGTCGAGAACAACATGTATGTAGTGGACTTCTCTAAAGGAGACATGTGTGCTGCGACATGCCTAATGGCTAAAGTTGATGTGGGTTGGCTATGGCATTGCCGGTTAGATCACACCAATATGAGTACATTGCATGACCTTCAAAGTGGCAATCATGTTCTAGGACTCACGAATGCTAAGTTTTCCAAAGATCGTGTGTGTAGCTCTTGCGTTCTTGGAAAGCAACATGGAGAATCTCACCCCACCAAGACCACCATCACCACCTCAAGAATCCTCAAGCTCATTCACTTGGACCTTTTTGGTCCCCTATCATATGATAGTCTTGGAGGCAAGAAGTATTCCTTGGTGATTGTGGATGACTATTCAAGATATTGTTGGGTGTATTTCTTCAAGAGGAAGAGTGAGACTCAAAAGAGAGTCATCGAGTTCATCACTTTGGTAGAGTTCCAACACAATACAAGCATCATGGCGATCCAGAGTGATAATGGCTCCGAATTCAAGAACTACACCGTGGAGGGATTTCTTAGCGAAGAGGGGATTGCTCATCAATATTCCACTCCCTATACCCCTCAACAAAACGGTGTGGAGGAGAGGAAGAACCAGACACTAATGGATGCGGCAAGGACCATGATTGTGGAATTCTCTTCTCCATACAATTTTTGGGCCGAGGCCGTCTCCACCGCTTGCCATGCTAGCAACCGGTTGTATCTCCGCAAGAACTTGAAAAAGACTCCTTATGAGATCCTCACGGGCAAGAAGCCGGATGTATCATACTTCAAGGTCTTTGGTTGCAAGTGCTTAATTCATAAGAGAGGTAAACGCTTGTCAAAATTCGAGACCAGATCATATGAGGGTATCTTTGTTGGTTATGCCACAAACGCTCACGCCTATAGAGTCTACAACAAGTCCACCGGACAAGTTGAAGAAGCTATAGATGTGGTGTTTGATGAGGATAATGGGTCCCAAGGGTCCGTATAGATCATGGTGTTATAGGAGATGCAATTCCTCCTATCGTCATAAGAAGATTGGGGGATTGGTGAAATAATCCCCATTGAGGGTTGCCGGATGACGGAGGGAGAAGGACTATGCTCTACTCAAGTGGAGTCATTGACTACACCCATTGATACACAAGCTACCCAACAATATGCACCAAGCCCTCAAGCTACAAATCAAGGCAAAGCTAATGATCAAGACCACTCCATCGATCAAGGCCAAGCTAACAATCAAGGCCAATCTCATAATCAAGGCCAAGCTCACAATGAAGGACAAGGACAAGACACTCATGTTGGTGATGGAACCCAACACATAAGAGATCCATCTCCCATTGATGAACAAGATCAAGGGCAAGATGGACATGACTCCGATGATGAAGGTGATTCTCAAGCCATATCCAAGGAGACTTTGGAGGAGATGCTAGCGCGTAGGGAAAAGAGAAGGCTAGAAAATCTTGCGCGTGCCGGTCACACGGAGGACATGATTATTGGACAATTTCGTTGAAGGGTAGTCACGAGGAGACAATTGGCGGATTTTAGCAAGGCGCATGCTTTCGTCTCTCACATTGATCCCAAGAAGTTCTATGAAGCGCTTGAAGATCAATATTGGATTGAATCTATGCATGATGACCTCAACAACTTCAAGCGCAATAAAGTGTGGAAGTTAGTGCCAAGACCCAAGGATTCCAAGAACGTCATCGGAACCAAATGGGTATTCAAGAACAAGCAAGATAAATATGGCATTGTCATTCGCAACAAGGCGATATTGGTGGCTCAAGGCTTTTCTCAAGTCGAAGGTGTTGATTTCGGTGAAACTTTCGCTCCCGTAGCTCGTCTTGAATTTATTCGTATCTTGCTTGCCTATGCTTCTCATCATAATTTCAAACTACAACAAATGGATGTTAAAAATGCTTTCCTAAGTGGTCCTATTAATGAGTTGGTTTATGTCAAGAAACTTTCGGGTTTCGAGGATCCCAACCACCCCGATTATGTCTACAAACTTGATAAAGCGCTCTATGGACTTAAACAAGCTCCACGTGCGTGATACGAGCACCTTAAAGAGTTTCCAGTGGATCGTGAGTTCAATGTTGGTTTAATAAATCCCACCCTTTTTACCAACAAGGTTGAAGGTGACTTGTTCATAGGCCAACTCTATGTGGATTATATCATCTTTGGTTCTACTAACACTAAATTCAGTGATGAGTTTTGCAAGCTTATGACGGATAAATTCGAGATGTCTATGATGGGCGAGTTGGAGTATTTTCTTGGCTTTGAGATCATGCAACATCCCGAAGGCACTTTCATCAAGCAAGCCAAGTATACACAAGATATGCTCAAATGATTCAATATGCATGACGCCAAGCCTATGAAAACCCCCATGTCAACGACTCTTGACTTGAAACCCGACCCAAACGGTAAAGAGGTAGATAATGGCTCCCAAGTGCAGGAGATCAATTGTAGTACTTTTCGAATTAGAAAGGTTGTCGAACCCACGAGGAGCAGAAGGAACTGGTAAGTAGAATAGCAAAGGAATAATAAAATCAACAGGTGTTTTTGTGTTTTAATTGTGTAGTGCAAGTAAAGTAAAATGCGGAAAGTAAATTGCAGCAAGTAGTAGGTCTCAATGAGAGACAAATCCCAATCCTCTAATGCGCAAGAGGACAAGCTCAAGTGTGTGTTTGTGTCTTATATGTGGAAAACGTTCCCGAGGGCTGCACGGATTTAGCTGGCATAGTGATTCATTGCATAACATGTTTGTATATCTTGTCTAGTTTTAATCTTCTTCGGACGGAGCCACAAATAGGAATAGCTAAATAAATAAACTATCACCCCTTATGATGGATCACGTGGCCAATTAAATGACAACACGAGAATTATTAAGACATGATGTCCCACCATAGCCTTATGCTCTAAGGTCCCCGATACAAGTACCCTCATAATGCAATTCAACGACTCTGTCTCAAGTTCCTGTCACCTAAAGACATCATCACGTCACTACACTACGGTGTTCTCCTATGAGCCCATGTAGGTGAAGTGTTGTACAGTCGACGTTCGTACAACACCATCATAGAATCACATAAAAGATAAATACTAGACCAAATAACAACTCATCTCATGTAACAAATCATTGCCAATTCATCATATGCCCTCAGGAACATGCGGGAACTACTCACAACGTGCAAACATGATCATGTATGGTGACATATGTGGTACAACACAATCTGAAACAATGGATCCACCACCAAATAATGACAAGTACTCAATCCCAAACATGCAACAGAGTACAATAACATGTATCTAGGGTGTAGCAATGATCAAACTATGAGGGGAACGGAGTGGATCACGGTGGTGGTGATGGTGGAGATGCAGGTGCTGGTGAGGATGGTGATGGAGATGCCTCCTCCCACGCCAAGGAGGAGATGGGGATGAAGATGGGGATGATTTCGCCCTTCTCCGGAGCTCCGGAGCAGCAGGATCTGTCTCCCCCGCGGAGAGTTTCGAGAGTTTCGCCGCCCTGGCGGCTCCGTCTCGTCTCGGGAAAATTAGGGTGTTCGTTTTCGGGGAAGACGGAGTCGTCAGCAAAAAGACCTCAGGGAGGAGGTGCTGTGGGCCCATTTGGGGGCCCCACACGCGGCCAGGGAATCTGGCCGCGTGGGCTACCCCTTTTGGGCCTCCTGGCCCTCCTCCTTTGTGTCTTGTGCCACGGCCTTTCTCCCGAAGAAAAACCGACAGGGTTTCTTTCCTTTCGCAATTTGGATACTTGTAGCTCCTGAAACATCAAAAACATGAAAACAGGTGTTTTCTGACACCCAGAAATTAAATACCAAAAATAGGGACTTTGTAGGAAAGTCCCATAAAATCATCTAAAACATGCAAAACAATGACATAACATTGATAAAACATCCCAATATGCCTATATGGAGGGTATAAATAATGATATAAAATGCACGTATCAACTCCCCCAAGCTTAAACCTTTGCTCGTCCTCGAGTAAATAAGGACATAGATCATTACATGCATCAATGGACTTATGGTTGATAAATAAATATGGGCATTGTATCATCATCATGTTCAGTTATAATGCAAGATGAATGAATAGAACTCATACACATAAGGATAACATATTCGAAGCTCTAGCAAACACCCCATACTTTTGAAAGCAAATAACCATTGTATGTTGGACAATCGAATTATACTCTTTAATTTGGAGAAAGATAAATGAGTAGAGGTAAAACATGATCAAGTCTCATTTAGTTTCCAAACTATTCATCTTAAATTACTAATTGTAATGTGGCATCCATTGGGCTAAGAATCTCATTGCCCCTTTATCATTAGCATCTTAATTTATGAATGTTGAAGTAATGTGGTTGACAAGGTGTTGGTTGAATGTCTCATGCCTCGTGAGTGTGAAAACCTACTCCATGATTACTCAACTTAAGATTCCTAATAAGCTTTGTACAATCATAATAAGTATTAATGACATCATAGAGAATTGAAAAGAGGTACCTCTTGCCCCATGACATAGAAACCAGCCCATGTCACAATAACAAGATGAACAAACGGAGTAGACTCATCATCCTTTTTTATTTCATTCACTATATGCATAGCTTCTTATTTTATTGTAGGATGTGTTTGCAGAGTCCACTCTAGCTGTAATTAATTTCCACCATGATCAAGCATGGCTTGGGTTAGCGGCCCAATGCAATTTCTCTAGTCATATATACTTACTCATCAAAACTTACTATTCCTCTATTTCATTTCGGCATGGCAGGAGTCCAAAAACAAAAGCACATGACATCAACTAAATATAAAATTTCTTTGTGCAATGTTGAAAGCTTTTCACGTGATGCACGTGTTAGCCAACTCCCAACCAAAATCCTTGTCAAGCACAAAACTTTTAGCTCCCATTAATGGGTCATGTTTGTTAAGTGCAATAGAAATAAATGTGTCCATTCAAAAGTTCGTGAGAATCTTATCCCAAATTCAGCCCATGCCAATTAATAACATAAGCATCTTAATTTAGAGCATAAATGAAACTATAACATGGTGAACATGCTCGGAATAGCCATTAAGCTAATAGATAGATAGTGGATTTATGTCATATTGATATAATTCTATAATTGTCCAACACGCTCAAGTTAATTAATTTCAAGGCAAGATGTGATTGAAACCTCTAAATATGCCATGCTCATTTGCATGAGTGTTACCCATAAATCACCAAAACAAGGGAATCATGGATGACACCATACTTTATTATTCATTGATAAACCATAAGACGGGGATGCTTGATAATGCTCAATGAGCTCACTCAAGCCTAAACGAAAACGATAACTAGATAATAAAAGCAAGACACACCAAAAATAGATAGACATGATAAAGCTGATAAAAGACGGGGGATAGGTGAAACTCCCCCAAGCTTAGATGGTTGCGGTAATTTCTTCATTCTCCCTTCTTCTCGTACTCAGCCCACCACTCTTTCTTCTTCTTCTCTTCATAGTTGTCTTCAAGCTCTCCAATGATGCGCATCATGAGGTTATAGGCTTGCTCAAATGCTCCTGCAGCTTTTCCCAACCTTTCCATGAGGTCCTTCTCCACCGTCTCCTTGGGAGTTCTCCACTCCGGGCTTGGTGCTTTCTTCTTGGGAATAAGGTGATCCCAATCTCCAGTGCAATTCTTCTCAGTGGGAGTTTCCCTGCCAATAAGAGGAGAAACTGCGTTTTTGCTAGCAAGTGAGTGCCTTGGAGCCTTCCCTCCGGTGATCATACGTGCGGACTGTCTCTTGTTTCCAAAAGACATGTTCACCCGTACGCCAGCAACATGGATTGGTGATGGAGGTGCTGTTGCAAGAGGTGGTATGTCGAAGATGGCCTCGTCATCTTCCTCGTCAGGTTCTTCATCCATGATCTCGTGAAGCTACACGTCCTCGTCATCCGAGTAGTCCTTCCTCTTCCTCTTCCTCCTGTGGATGGATGTGGGGCTGTTGCCCTCAAGCTCATCATCATCATCGTCCATGGAGGTGCATTGGTAGGAGTCTCCCGAAGTCATGGCTTGGAAAACCTGACAGACAGAATAGACAAAACAAAGATCGTGCGAGAACTCTCGGTGCGGGATTAGATCGACACAAGGGGGTATATATTGACGGTTTTTGGGGTAAGACGAAGCGTCGGAGTCGAAAACGAGACGGAACGGGACTCCGAGGTGGAAAAGGGGTACCTCCATGCGGCCAAGGAATCTGGCCACGTGTGGGGTCCTCTTTTCCCCCTCGAGGTCCAATTCCTTCCAATTTTCTTGTTCCACACGTTAATTTCCATAAAAAATGAGTTCCGTAAATTTTCACGCAATTCCGAGAAATTTCCAAACACAATAATTGTAAATTATTGAATTTGGGTTTCTGAAACTGGAGGATCCCTTACAATTACCTCCTCCGGTGTCATTAACTTTATCTCCTCGATGGTTCCTATGAAGCTCTTTCCTGCAATATAATGTTTTAGGCGTTGTCCATTGACCACATGAGGCTTACCTTTCATATCACCGTGAAGACGGATGGCCCCCGAACGGTATACCTCCTGTACTACCAATGGACCCTGCCATTTTGAAGCTAATTTCCCTGCAGAAAACTTAAAACGAGAGTTGTACAATAGGACTTGATCACCTACTTTAAATTCCTTTCTTTTAATTTTCTTGTCATGCCAAATTTTAACTTTCTCTTTAAACAATTTTGCACTTTCATATGCTTCATTCCTCCATTCATCTAATGGATTTAGGTCAAGCAATCTCTTCTCCCCCGCTGTTTTTAAATCAAAATTTAATTTCTTAATAGCCCATCTAGCTTTATGTTCTAATTCAACGGGTAAATGACATGCTTTTCCATAAACCATTTTATAAGGAGACATACCCATAGGATTTTTATAAGCAGTTCTATAAGCCCACAATGCATCATTAACTTTAAGTGGCCAATCAGATCTTAGCTCTGTTTACTGTTTTCTCTAAAATAAGTTTAATTTCCCTATTACTTAATTCAACTTGTCCACTAGTTTGAGGATGATAGGATGATGCAATTCTATGATTAACATTATATTTTGCCAATGTTTTTCTAAGAACACCATGCATAAAATGAGATCCACCATCAATAATTAAAAATCTAGGAACACCAAATCTAGGGAAAATAATTTCTTTAAGTATTTGCATAGCTGTGGCATGGTCCGCACTCTTAGTAGGAATTGCTTCTACCCATTTTGTAACATAATCAACAGCAACCAAAAGGTGAGTATGTTTTGTACTAGATGCAGGAAATGGTCCCATAAAGTCAAAACCCCACACATCAAACGGTTCAAGTGGTAATGTATAGTTCATAGGCATTTCATTTTGTCGAGACATCGTAGTAGTTTTCATAGACGGGGGTGCCATGAGACTACGGGTAGAGACATGGGGAAACGGGATCGCGTTGGTAACAAAGACACAGGATTTACCCAGGTTCGTACGTCGTAATAATACGGCGTCCCTACTCCTGCAATCTCACTAATCAGGGCTAAAGCCTGTGTAAACAATTACAATGTGAGGTTAGGTTTAGCTACTCGCTGAGGATCAACTTCTCGGCGAGTTGGCCTATGGCTTCGTGTCTCTTGTTCTCTCATCTCCCGTCCGGCTTTATATAATAGCCGGATTAGGGCATACAGAATAGGAAACCTAGAAGACTACGATGTCTAGTAACTTGGAAAGTAAGGAATCCGTCTTCTCCTCCAAGCCAGATCACGTGGGCCGTGATCCGGGTCCTTCTAGAATCCGGCTTCTGCGCGTCAGCTTACTGGGCCGCCCAATGGACCATAGCCCACTACCAGTTGGGCCACCCGGGTAATCCAGCACTTTTGACTACCATCTGATATACCCCTATTCAGTATATATCCGACAGTAGCCCCCAAGAAGGATTAAAACTCTGATTTGCCGTCTTTCGTCAAATGCATATTGTCCGAGAAATATCGGCCACCAGTCTTGATTCTTCTTATTCTTCTTTTGAAAAGAGATGGTAACGTAAAACTCGGAATTCGGGGAATCCGGCTTTTCTCTCACGATCCTTCGCAGAGAAGGAACTTCCTATGTCAGCACTTTAATCCTGCTGACGGAAGGGACATTTGGGTTTTGAGTGGGAAACCCAGAAACATATCTGTGATGCCCCGAGATCGGGCACTATGCAGATTTCAGCATTCCCGCCAAAATCCACATAATAACCGATTCCAGGTTGCCACTTGTGATAACATTACAATAGTTCACGAATATTCCACAATTACAACAGAAACAGATAGATACAAGATGACTCAAACGAGCCAGGGTTACCACTGATACATTACAAAGATCCAAATAACAGCGTAAGAAACAAACGTCCGGCTACGGACAAGATACAAATTGGACTAAGAGTCCTGAAGATAACCGAGAGCGTCCAATCCCTGCCCAGGCCAAGCCGGAGGGATTCCCAAGCTAACGTCGTCAGACTTCAAACCTGTTGACTGCAATGTTGAATATGCAGCCACGAAAGAGATTCGTGGGTCAGTACGGTTAAGTACTGGCAAGTGGATAAACCATACTCACAAGAATACCGGCGTAGCCAGTCATCACAAGATACAAATACTTTGGGATCAACGGAAAGGAAGGGGGTTATTGCAAATAAGCGACAGCAGGCTGCACTAACCAACTACAGAGAGATACTACAACTTCCGGCTAACAGAAAGAAGATAAGATCGAGTATTGTAACCAACTGGAAGTAAATCCAAACAAACCCATCCTGGATCTCGCCCCTTATCCGAAGAAGCAATCCGAGGATAACTCACACAGTTGGATTAAGGATGGTTCAGATTATTGTGTCAATAAGCCTATTACTAGTCAAGTTGTTAATCATTGGGTGTAAGATTGTTAATCATTAGGTTTAAGTAGTCCTGAGTACTTCTTAGCCAGTACTTTCACCAAGTCATCCATAACCGCGGAAAACACGGCTTCTCGAGAAGATTATCCCTGCAGGGTTGCACCAATTTGGCCGTACACGCAAGAATAACCCGCCAGATGGGATGCCTCCCACCAAGCGGGGTACTCTACACAACTCAACTCTTCTTCGCATCAAGCCCAAAGAACCTTGGGCGCACGGCTAATCGAGCCCAGAAGAAAATGGACCCTCATAGCACTCTAAGAACGTGTCCCCCTATATGCCGACTACGAAAGTTCCACCCGGGTACCAAGGGCTCGCAAGATCATGCATGCAGCAAATGGAAAACCCGAACTAAATGAGGCGATTTGGACGAGATGCGAATCGAGTCAAATTGAGGGGGGCGCCCATACTCGCTTCCCACATGCGGGTAGTGCGCTCATCATGGATCAGTAGACAAGACCCTTTTCCTATTAGGGTCGACACTAGCAGGCCTCAAAACCACAAAGGGCCTCCTTCCGGTGCCTTATCATCAAATTTATTATTAAACAATAACAGTAGCATGATTGATTGATTAAACATCGAGCCCCCAGAACATAATAGAGTAATAACAGAAAGTAACGGGTAACAGACTCGAGCAAAACAACCCTAAGCATGATAGTAAGACACGGGCAACAAACAATGGCTATAGGTATGGAGGTGAGGCATTATCAAGGTTAAGGGATTCATGTGATGGGTTCGTAACAGAAACAACTACTACTAAGGATAGCAGAAAAGAAACAACGGAAAGAATCGGTAACAAGTGATGAAAGGCAGCCATATGGCAGCAAGTGAGTATACTTGCCTGAGATCCCGCAAGGTAGCAGAACTTGTCATTGCTCACATCATCTCAACGTCCTATCCGGGAAGAAGCAATGAACCTCGAACAAACACCGGATGCAACAATTACTACTAGGCAAAAGATCCAGCATGATCAAGATATGGATGCATGACAATTTAATGGATGCATAGAATTAACCTAGTTGACATGATAAACAGATTTAAATGGACCCATATGCAATGTGAGTTGCATATGGATGCACATGTTAAGGTGGAAGCAATGATCTACAATTAGTTAACATGGGTAAGTGGTTTATCATGATGCATGCATGATTAAAGCAACAATGAACAACAATAGATGCAAAGGAAAAGGAAATTACAAAGTGTGGGATTTTATTTGTCATGTTAAGAATTTTTGGTTCCTTATTGATGTCACACAAGTAAATGTTGTTTTCAACAAGTTAAAGTGTTCAAAACAAATAACAAAGTTTATTTTTGGAAAGGACATCAAATTTTAGTTGGATTACATGTTTCAAATATTGAAATTGGAATTAGGATTAATTTATTATGAATTAAACAATATTAAACAAGTTTTAAATGAATTTGAAACAAGTTTGAATTTAATTGAAGTTTTATTTGTTCAAAACATAATTTCAAACTCACATTTGAAAAGTTCACACTTTGATGGTTTGAAAACATATTTTACATGTTCAAAATTATTTTATTTGGAGCAAGTTATGATTTTATCAAATTTAATTGAATTAAACAAGGATTAAATTATTTAGGCAATTTAAATTATTCAAACAATGAAACAAATTTTATATTTGAATAGAATATTCAAATTGGTATGAAAAACATATTTTATTTGTCTTATTTGGAATTAGTATGAATTATTCATGAATTATTGCAAATTACATTTGAATTATTCAAATTTGAATTTTAAATGCAATTTTGAAATTTCAAAACAGGAAACAAAAGTTATATTTGAAAAGGTTATTCAAAATGGTATGGAAAACATATTTTATTTGCATTTATTGGATTAAGAATAATTTAGTTATTGATTTTAAAAAGTAGCATTTGAATTATTCAAGTTTGAATTTTATATGCATTTGTAATTGTCAAAGCAGTACACAAATAGGTTATTTGGAAAGATTAGGAAATTTGGAACAGAAAACATATACAAATTTTATTTATTGGAATTATAGATTAAAAGATATTAAGGTTTGAAGTTTTAGGATTAATTCTGTTATTTAAATTGATTTAGGAATTTACAGGAATTCACAGAAACCTTTTGGTACCGTGCTGTTAGCCAGCCCCAGCCACTGCAGCGTGGGCCTGGGGGGGCCAGCGTGGCGCTGTGCTTGCGTGGCCACAGGAGTGCATGACATGTGGGCCACGGATGTCAGCACAGAAGAAATAAAAAGGTTGGGAATTTGTGCGGGCGCGGGGAGTCGAACTCACGCCCCAACGCTGCGCGCTCGATTGACTGAAGCCAGTGCGGTGGAAGCGTTCGTTTGTTAGATACAGATACGCAACGGAGGTAATGTTCAGATCTGCAGATAACTGACGAAACTGAACAAGTTTCAGTCTTGCGACTGAACTGTCGACGGTGGAGGGAACAGAGGGTTGCCGGCGCGGTGACCACGTACGGGCGGCGCTGAGCAGTTGAGGTTGCGCGCGATGGACAGGGGAACATGATCGTGCGCTGGACGTGCTCGTGAACGCACAGACGCGAGCCCAAGGCAGCCATGGCGGCACGGTGGTGGTAAGCCGCCGGCGATTCAGAGATGGAGGCGCGCGTGCTGGAAACGATCGCGCGTTACAGAGAGCGGAGACGCTGCGGGAGCTCACCGGGGGTTTTTCGGAGGCGAGAGGAGGCCGAGAAGCGGACGGTGGCGACGGCGCGGCGGAGATGTTCAGTACAGCGGCGGCGGTGATGACCTCGTCGTCGTCGATCACGGTCCCCTGGACCTTGCTGCGGTTGTCGGAGAGGAAGTAGATGTTCAGGCGGTGTCGATGGTGGCCTCAGCGTGGACGATGGAGGTCCATGGCGTCCTGTCACCGGAGAGCACCTCCGCAGTTCTTCCACCCCCCCGAACTCCGGCAAGAAATTGGCGATGACGAAAGAAGGGGATGATGGCTGGCGGCGGTAGAAGGGGAACAGGGACCTAGGCTAGGGTTTGGTGGGGATTAGGGGGTAGATATAGGCCTGGAGGAGCAGGTGGAGCTCGGGGTGGTTGAAAGCTGGCGTAGGGTGACGTCATCGGTACGGATCTTGAAGAAAAGGCCAACAGGCCGTGCGCGCTTGTCGCACCCTGATTTCTAGGGGATACTCACCGTACGAACTGGATAGCAGATGCTTGGATTATGGGGCATAACTGCTCCCACGTCCCAGCTTCCTGGTAGGCCTGCGCTTATGCGCGACAACACAAGCCCTGCTATTCCATCGTCGATGTAAACTATCCACTAGAGATCAAAGGCACTTCCGTCGACGTACTTCAAACCATACACACATGGTACGTCAACGGCGTTTAACAAGTGATATCACAACAGATCTCTACGACACAAAAGGTTGAAATAAGTTGCAAATGGCTCTCATTAGAGCAGAGATAGCAAATACAATCATTCAGAGGGCACATGCCCCAACAATACATCATTACGATACAGCGGAAGCATTCAACATGTCTGAGTACAGACAAGAACCAAATAGGCCTAAGAGGCCGGGAACAAACAGACGGAGCCCATCCACGAAGTCTCGGATCCTGCCCGGGTCCGCTATCTACTCGTCAGCAGTCTCGTCATCATACTCCACGTAGCAGCCACCATGAAGATCCTCGGAATCGTCGTCTGCGTAAACCACAGCCCCAAAGGGGTCAGTACACCAACGTACTGGCAAGCAAGACTCACAGTTCACCAAAGTGTAACCCGTCAACACCAAGCACATATGCTTTGGGTTCAACGGAAGGACGGGGATATAAAAGATGCTGCAACTGGCTGCTCTAAACAACTACAGAGTTTCTACCACTTCCGGCTAACAGAAAGGGGATAAGATCGAGGATTGTAACCAACTGAAAGATAACTTCAAACAAACCCATCCTGGATGTCGCCCCTTATCCAAAGAAGCAATCCGAGGATAACTCACACGGTTGAAATTAATGATGGTTCAAATTATTGTGTCAATAAGCCTATTACTAGTCAAGTTATTAATCATGGGGTGTAGCATGTTTGATCATTATGTTTAAGTTGTCCTGAGTACTTGTTAGCCAGTACTTTCACCAAGTAATCCATAACCGCGGAAAACACGGCTTCTCGAGAAGATTATCCCTGCAGGGTTGCACCAATTTGGCCGTACACTCAAGAATAACCCGCCAGATGGGAATCAAACCCACCAAGCGGGGTACTCTACACAACCAACCATTCCTCGCATCAAGCCCAAAGCACCTTGGGCGCACGGCTAATCGAGCCCAGAAGAAAATGGACCCTCATAGCACTCTAAGAACGTGTCCCCCTATATGCCGACTACAAAAGTTCCACCCTGGCCTGGGCTCGCAAAAACATGATGCGGCAAATGGAAAACACGAACTAAATGAGGCGATTTGGACGAGATGCGAATCAGGTCAAGTTGAGGGGGGGCGCCCATACTCGCTTCCCAAATGCGGGTAGTGCGCTCATCATGGATCAGTAGACAAGACCCTTTTCCTATTAGGGTCGACACTAGCAGGCTTCAAAACCTCTCATGGGCCTCCTGCCGGTGCCTTATCATCAAGTTATTATTTAACAATACCATTAGCATGATTGATTGATTAAACATCGAGCCCCCAGAACATAATGAAATAGTAACAGAAAGTAACGGGTAACAGACTCGAGCAAGGCAACCTAAGCATGCTAGATAAGAACAGGCACAAGCAATGGCTGTAGGTAGGGAGGTGAGGCAATATCATGGTTCAAGGTATCATGTGATAGGTTCGTAACAGAAACAACTACTACTAAGGCTAGCAGAAAAGAACAACGGAAAGTATCGGTAACCAAGGTTGAAAGGAACACAGTGGTTCATGTGAGTGATAACTTGCCTGCAAAACCCAGTAGCCTGGTACTGAGCTAACTCCTTAGAAGGGATGTCGTAAGTATCGTCGGTCTCAACGTCGTCGTGTATCCGAGAAGAAGCAAACAAACAATGCAGAAAAGGTAGACAATCAATATCATGGCATAGGTGCACAAACATGGGATGATGCATGTCATGTTAATGGTTGCATCAAAATAAACTACTTGACAAGCTAACACAACTTAATTGGACCCATATGCAATTGGATTGCATATGGCAAGAGTCCATGAATTAAGTGGAAACAAATGATTTACAATTAATTATTAGGTGAGAGTTGTTAGCATGATGCATGCATGATGATAACAAGAAGTAAACAAGATTAGATGCAATTGGAATGAGAATTAACAAGTTAGGGAATTTATTATTAAGTTTGGAAATTGTTTACTTAATGATGTCACACAAACAATTGTTGTTTTCATCAAGTTACAATGCTCAAAACAAATAACAAAGTTTATATTTGAAAACAACATCAAATTTTAGTTGGATTACATGTTTCACATTTTGAAATTGGACTTAGGATTATTTAATTATGAATTAAACAATATTAAACAAGTTTTAATTGAATTAAACAAGAATTAAAATGTTTAGGCAATTTAAATTATTCAAACCAGGAAACAAAAATTATATTTGAATAGGTTGTTCAAAATGGTATGAAAAACATATTTTATTTGACTTATTTGGAAATAGCATGAATTAGTTATGAATTATTACAAATTGCATTTGAATTATTAAAATTTGAAATTTAAAAGTATTTTGAAAACTCAAAACAGAATACAAATAAGTTATTTGGAAAGGTTATGAAATTTTGAACAGAAAACATATATAACTTTTAATTATTGGGTTTATAGTTTAAAAGTTATTGCATTTTAAAGTTTATTGCTTTATTCTCCTATTTAAAAGAAACAGAAAAGTAATAGATTCGATTTAATCTTTTTGTTACCGAGAGGGCCCCTACACGCTGCCACTGACAGTGGGCCACATGCCACTGTGGCGTGCCAACGAGGCGGGTGGAGGGTGACGGGGCCGTGGGGGTGTATGACGTGTGGGGCCAAGGCGCGGGCGAATTTCGCGAAAAAGTTTTTGGCCTTGCGGCCGCGGGGGTTCGAACCCAGCTCGCTGCGCTGCGCGGAACGGTGGGCAACCACTGGGCTACTCGCGTGTTTGTGATAAGATGGAAGCTTGACAGAAGATATGCTATGACTCGCACTTTAACTGAATCGAACATGTCGTTTTCTGACCGAACTGACGGCGACAGAAACGAGCGGGACTTGCGGCGTTCGACGGCGGTCTCCGGCGACGGCTGCTCGCGGCCGGTGCACGCGGGCGCTGCGGTGGATGTGCTGCGTGGGGTGTGGGCCTAGGGCGGATAGATCGAGAGGGTAAGAGGGCAGGGCGAGCTCACCTGCCGCGGTAGCTGTCGTCGTTCAGTCGACGATGGCAGAACGGCGGAGGTCTCCCGCGACGGCGCGGTCGACTCGGCCATCCTCCCGCCTCCCAGCCTTTAACAAACATGACGAGCACGGGGGCGTGGTTCCATTTCTTCCACCAGAAGGGCCCCGAGGTGGCTGCTGGGATGGGACGGTGGAGGTGGTCTCGGTGGTTCAGGCTGGTTCAGACAGTGGAGAGCAGAGAGGAGGTAGCTAGGGAGGACGGCAGCGACAGGGAAGAAATTAGGGTTAGGTATAGGCAGGGGAGGGATCGGTGGTGAGCTAAATAGGAGGGAGGAAGGCATGTACGGCGAGCCATCGGTGGGGTTTGAGGAGATCGCACGGTGGTTCTCTGCTCGTACATGGTGACGCCAGCGGAAGGTGGAAGAAAACGACAGCTCCGAACCGGTATTGGGCCAAGGAGGGTTAGTGGGCTGGGTTTCAGATAGGTTAGGTGCTGCTCACCCTTCTCCTTTATTTTTTTGTTTCTTTTATTTTATTTTTTGTAGTTTTGCTTCTAGGAAGAAAATGTTAAGGTTTTTATTTAAGAAAAATTCCAGAAAATTAGGTTAGGATAGTTAGGCAATTAGAAAACATTTTCCAAATTTGGATTTCAGAAATTAAGTCTTAAAATGCAAGTTTGTATTTGAAACCACTTTAGGGGAAATTCAAGATTAATGAATCATTAAGGAAAACATGTATTTGAAGAGGGTTTTCTTTAGGGTTTAAAAGTGATTTAATGAATTCAATTTAGTGGTGAATTTCATTGATTCAAAAGATTAAAGATTTTGAGGCTTGGTTTGAATTTGAAATGATTTAGAGTAATTGCTTGGATTAATTGATTGAATAAAACCAACAATTTTTTAGGAGTTATCAACATGGAATAAAATGAAAGCAATTTGGTTGTTTTCATTTGTTATTTTTATTCCAAAAATTGTAACAGAACAAGTATGAAAACAAAGCATTTGAAATTGTTTGAGTTTCATTGTGAAAACAATTAAGAACAGATGCAAAACAAATATTAACAATGCAAACAATAATAAAGCAATGCAATGAAATGATGACATGATGCATTGCTTGAAATAAAACAAGGAATCAAACATTCTAGGGGTATTTTTCATACTTGGGATGTTACAAAACGCCCCCCCTTGAAGGAATCGCGCCCCGAGATTCCTACTGAGAAAAGAAAAGGTCCGGATACTTCTTGGGAAGATCCACTTGAGCTGTGACACGTGAAACACATCGTGCACATTGGATAGTTTATCTGGAAGTTCAAAGCAATAGGAATTCCTGGCAACTCTTCTGGAAATATATCAGGGAATTTGGAAACCACCGGAACATTTTCAAGTAAAGGGAGAGGTTTTGCATCGAGGGTGTATAGCTGGATAGAATTTGATTCATTTGGAGAATAGATTATCTGGCTAGAATGGTTGAACAGAGTTATTGACATCAATGCAACACCAAGAATAATCATCAATGTCAGAATCATCAACATGAGAGTAACGAGGAATATGTGGCCTCCCATTAGAATTGGATTGTATGTTGTGGAAAAGATTGTTGACCCAAAGAATGTGATGCTCCGGTATCAAATAACACTTTAACTGGATAAGAGTTTACGAGGAAGTTTTGATTAGACGCCGGTAGAAGATTTGAAGTGGAAAACAACAACAAGATTTGAACGGACGACAAGGATGTTGAGAAGAACAGGATATCAACATCGGGGAAAACGAGAACAAAACTCCTGAGGTACTACGGAAAAACCCATCCGGGCTTCTAAAGGATCAATATCTACTGCTTAAGGAATAGAGGATCTGCTTCCGGGGCTTACACGCCTCCGTTCTCAATCATGAGTAGGCAACATGATAAATCATGTCACAACCACCTCCATTCCTATGGTCTAGTAGATATAACCATCCTAGAGAAACCAGAATACGTGAAATCCTAACTTGAAAGTTTAGATGAGAAGGGAAAACAACGTTGCACTTCCTTACCAGAAAAAGGGAGGGTGGGTGGGGAAAGAAGAAAAAGAACAGAATTCCTACTCTCACGTTTCATTTTTCCTATATAGCTACAAAATAGTTTCTAGACTCAACTGCGACCAGTAAAAAGGGATCCTACAGGCAGACAGGCTCTGATACCATTTGTCGCACCCTGGTTTCTAGGGGATACTCACCGTACGAACTGGATAGCAGATGCTTGGATTATGGGGCATAACTGCTCCCACGTCCCAGCTTCCTGGTAGGCCTGCGCTTATGCGCGACAACACAAGCCCTGCTATTCCATCGTCGATGTAAACTATCCACTAGAGATCAAAGGCACTTCCGTCGACGTACTTCAAACCATACACACATGGTACGTCAACGGCGTTTAACAAGTGATATCACAACAGATCTCTACGACACAAAAGGTTGAAATAAGTTGCAAATGGCTCTCATTAGAGCAGAGATAGCAAATACAATCATTCAGAGGGCACATGCCCCAACAATACATCATTACGATACAGCGGAAGCATTCAACATGTCTGAGTACAGACAAGAACCAAATAGGCCTAAGAGGCCGGGAACAAACAGACGGAGCCCATCCACGAAGTCTCGGATCCTGCCCGGGTCCGCTATCTACTCGTCAGCAGTCTCGTCATCATACTCCACGTAGCAGCCACCATGAAGATCCTCGGAAACGTCGTCTGCGTAAACCACAGCCCCAAAGGGGTCAGTACACCAACGTACTGGCAAGCAAGACTCACAGTTCACCAAAGTGTAACCCGTCAACACCAAGCACATATGCTTTGGGTTCAACGGAAGGACGGGGATATAAAAGATGCTGCAACTGGCTGCTCTAAACAACTACAGAGTTTCTACCACTTCCGGCTAACAGAAAGGGGATAAGATCGAGGATTGTAACCAACTGAAAGATAACTTCAAACAAACCCATCCTGGATGTCGCCCCTTATCCAAAGAAGCAATCCGAGGATAACTCACACGGTTGAAATTAATGATGGTTCAAATTATTGTGTCAATAAGCCTATTACTAGTCAAGTTATTAATCATGGGGTGTAGCATGTTTGATCATTATGTTTAAGTTGTCCTGAGTACTTGTTAGCCAGTACTTTCACCAAGTAATCCATAACCGCGGAAAACACGGCTTCTCGAGAAGATTATCCCTGCAGGGTTGCACCAATTTGGCCGTACACTCAAGAATAACCCGCCAGATGGGAATCAAACCCACCAAGCGGGGTACTCTACACAACCAACCATTCCTCGCATCAAGCCCAAAGCACCTTGGGCGCACGGCTAATCGAGCCCAGAAGAAAATGGACCCTCATAGCACTCTAAGAACGTGTCCCCCTATATGCCGACTACAAAAGTTCCACCCTGGCCTGGGCTCGCAAAAACATGATGCGGCAAATGGAAAACACGAACTAAATGAGGCGATTTGGACGAGATGCGAATCAGGTCAAGTTGAGGGGGGGCGCCCATACTCGCTTCCCAAATGCGGGTAGTGCGCTCATCATGGATCAGTAGACAAGACCCTTTTCCTATTAGGGTCGACACTAGCAGGCTTCAAAACCTCTCATGGGCCTCCTGCCGGTGCCTTATCATCAAGTTATTATTTAACAATACCATTAGCATGATTGATTGATTAAACATCGAGCCCCCAGAACATAATGAAATAGTAACAGAAAGTAACGGGTAACAGACTCGAGCAAGGCAACCTAAGCATGCTAGATAAGAACAGGCACAAGCAATGGCTGTAGGTAGGGAGGTGAGGCAATATCATGGTTCAAGGTATCATGTGATAGGTTCGTAACAGAAACAACTACTACTAAGGCTAGCAGAAAAGAACAACGGAAAGTATCGGTAACCAAGGTTGAAAGGAACACAGTGGTTCATGTGAGTGATAACTTGCCTGCAAAACCCAGTAGCCTGGTACTGAGCTAACTCCTTAGAAGGGATGTCGTAAGTATCGTCGGTCTCAACGTCGTCGTGTATCCGAGAAGAAGCAAACAAACAATGCAGAAAAGGTAGACAATCAATATCATGGCATAGGTGCACAAACATGGGATGATGCATGTCATGTTAATGGTTGCATCAAAATAAACTACTTGACAAGCTAACACAACTTAATTGGACCCATATGCAATTGGATTGCATATGGCAAGAGTCCATGAATTAAGTGGAAACAAATGATTTACAATTAATTATTAGGTGAGAGTTGTTAGCATGATGCATGCATGATGATAACAAGAAGTAAACAAGATTAGATGCAATTGGAATGAGAATTAACAAGTTAGGGAATTTATTATTAAGTTTGGAAATTGTTTACTTAATGATGTCACACAAACAATTGTTGTTTTCATCAAGTTACAATGCTCAAAACAAATAACAAAGTTTATATTTGAAAACAACATCAAATTTTAGTTGGATTACATGTTTCACATTTTGAAATTGGACTTAGGATTATTTAATTATGAATTAAACAATATTAAACAAGTTTTAATTGAATTAAACAAGAATTAAAATGTTTAGGCAATTTAAATTATTCAAACCAGGAAACAAAAATTATATTTGAATAGGTTGTTCAAAATGGTATGAAAAACATATTTTATTTGACTTATTTGGAAATAGCATGAATTAGTTATGAATTATTACAAATTGCATTTGAATTATTAAAATTTGAAATTTAAAAGTATTTTGAAAACTCAAAACAGAATACAAATAAGTTATTTGGAAAGGTTATGAAATTTTGAACAGAAAACATATATAACTTTTAATTATTGGGTTTATAGTTTAAAAGTTATTGCATTTTAAAGTTTATTGCTTTATTCTCCTATTTAAAAGAAACAGAAAAGTAATAGATTCGATTTAATCTTTTTGTTACCGAGAGGGCCCCTACACGCTGCCACTGACAGTGGGCCACATGCCACTGTGGCGTGCCAACGAGGCGGGTGGAGGGTGACGGGGCCGTGGGGGTGTATGACGTGTGGGGCCAAGGCGCGGGCGAATTTCGCGAAAAAGTTTTTGGCCTTGCGGCCGCGGGGGTTCGAACCCAGCTCGCTGCGCTGCGCGGAACGGTGGGCAACCACTGGGCTACTCGCGTGTTTGTGATAAGATGGAAGCTTGACAGAAGATATGCTATGACTCGCACTTTAACTGAATCGAACATGTCGTTTTCTGACCGAACTGACGGCGACAGAAACGAGCGGGACTTGCGGCGTTCGACGGCGGTCTCCGGCGACGGCTGCTCGCGGCCGGTGCACGCGGGCGCTGCGGTGGATGTGCTGCGTGGGGTGTGGGCCTAGGGCGGATAGATCGAGAGGGTAAGAGGGCAGGGCGAGCTCACCTGCCGCGGTAGCTGTCGTCGTTCAGTCGACGATGGCAGAACGGCGGAGGTCTCCCGCGACGGCGCGGTCGACTCGGCCATCCTCCCGCCTCCCAGCCTTTAACAAACATGACGAGCACGGGGGCGTGGTTCCATTTCTTCCACCAGAAGGGCCCCGAGGTGGCTGCTGGGATGGGACGGTGGAGGTGGTCTCGGTGGTTCAGGCTGGTTCAGACAGTGGAGAGCAGAGAGGAGGTAGCTAGGGAGGACGGCGGCGACAGGGAAGAAATTAGGGTTAGGTATAGGCAGGGGAGGGATCGGTGGTGAGCTAAATAGGAGGGAGGAAGGCATGTACGGCGAGCCATCGGTGGGGTTTGAGGAGATCGCACGGTGGTTCTCTGCTCGTACATGGTGACGCCAGCGGAAGGTGGAAGAAAACGACAGCTCCGAACCGGTATTGGGCCAAGGAGGGTTAGTGGGCTGGGTTTCAGATAGGTTAGGTGCTGCTCACCCTTCTCCTTTATTTTTTTGTTTCTTTTATTTTATTTTTTGTAGTTTTGCTTCTAGGAAGAAAATGTTAAGGTTTTTATTTAAGAAAAATTCCAGAAAATTAGGTTAGGATAGTTAGGCAATTAGAAAACATTTTCCAAATTTGGATTTCAGAAATTAAGTCTTAAAATGCAAGTTTGTATTTGAAACCACTTTAGGGGAAATTCAAGATTAATGAATCATTAAGGAAAACATGTATTTGAAGAGGGTTTTCTTTAGGGTTTAAAAGTGATTTAATGAATTCAATTTAGTGGTGAATTTCATTGATTCAAAAGATTAAAGATTTTGAGGCTTGGTTTGAATTTGAAATGATTTAGAGTAATTGCTTGGATTAATTGATTGAATAAAACCAACAATTTTTTAGGAGTTATCAACATGGAATAAAATGAAAGCAATTTGGTTGTTTTCATTTGTTATTTTTATTCCAAAAATTGTAACAGAACAAGTATGAAAACAAAGCATTTGAAATTGTTTGAGTTTCATTGTGAAAACAATTAAGAACAGATGCAAAACAAATATTAACAATGCAAACAATAATAAAGCAATGCAATGAAATGATGACATGATGCATTGCTTGAAATAAAACAAGGAATCAAACATTCTAGGGGTATTTTTCATACTTGGGATGTTACAGCGCTTGGGAGTGCTGGGGTTGTGGGCTGGGCTTGGCCCAGTCTGCTTCTCCCCTCAGCCGATTCTTTTAATAATTGTTCAGTTTTTTTTTTTTTTTTTGCAGAAAAGGATTTGGAAGAAAAGGAGATATTTTAGGTTAGTAAAAATTGTAGGAAAATTAGGTTAAGCTAATTAGATTAAAAGAAAACACTGCCAAGTTTTGTTTTACAGAAAGTTTGAAAATAAATTGTTGTTTGGGATTTAAACCAAAATTTAAATGAATTTTTATATTAGGTCAACATTATGAAAACAAATCCTTTTAATAGGGTGGCCCTATGGTTAAGGTGATTAAAGTGAGTTTGATTGGTTTGGAGATTTGTTATAACTCAAGTTGATTGATGTTTTGAAGATTTGATTTGAACTTAAAATGATTTGGAAGTTATTGATTGAATTAATTGTTTGATTAAAACCAACAAGTTAATGAGTGATTTGATTTAAAGTTTTGAGTTAGCCATTAGGGTTTTAACAAGAGGGGGAAAATTTTTATTAACAGGCAATTTGATTAAAACAAATTCAACCAGTGGAAAAACAATTGAGTGGTTTAGTTTGAAATTTTGAAATTGGAAATTTTGAGCAGGGGGTGAAAGTTTAAATTGTTTTGAATTTTCAGTTGTGATGCAAACATGGTGCAATGCAATGTGATGCATATGATGCAAGCAAAAGGAAACAAACACTTTCCTATTAGGGTAACACCCCAGGTGTTACAGACGACACCACTAACAAGGGATTGCGCCCTCGCAATCCACCTGCTAACCCGGGAGGGGAAAGAAGTTCGACTATCGATTCTTCGTGCTTCCGGTTGATCCCCTCGACACCACTAACAAGGGATTCTTGCTCGGAGTGACGACGATGTCCCTCCACCAGGAATCTTCCGATGATCGAACCTATTAGGTTAAGGGCTCAGAAAACGTCCACCCACGTAGGATCCTAACACTTTGAAAGATAGACAAGGGGGGAGACTCCAAAACAAACAAGATGGGGAGGGGAAATAGAATAGAGATAAGAAAAAAAAACAGGAATCCTATTGAGATGTTTTTTTACAAAATAGTTTAGCAGCAAATAGTTTTTGACACTCTAGGAACAACGACCGTTAGCGAGGTTATCCTACAGGCTTTGCGGACCCGTTGCTTCGATAACCATTCGTATCGAAACAATATCGGGAATCGGAACCAAGGCTCTGATACCATTTGTGACGCCCCGAGATCGGGCACTATGCAGATTTCAGCATTCCCGCCAAAATCCACATAATAACCGATTCCAGGTTGCCACTTGTGATAACATTACAATAGTTCACGAATATTCCACAATTACAACAGAAACAGATAGATACAAGATGACTCAAACGAGCCAGGGTTACCACTGATACATTACAAAGATCCAAATAACAGCGTAAGAAACAAACGTCCGGCTACGGACAAGATACAAATTGGACTAAGAGTCCTGAAGATAACCGAGAGCGTCCAATCCCTGCCCAGGCCAAGCCGGAGGGATTCCCAAGCTAACGTCGTCAGACTTCAAACCTGTTGACTGCAATGTTGAATATGCAGCCACGAAAGAGATTCGTGGGTCAGTACGGTTAAGTACTGGCAAGTGGATAAACCATACTCACAAGAATACCGGCGTAGCCAGTCATCACAAGATACAAATACTTTGGGATCAACGGAAAGGAAGGGGGTTATTGCAAATAAGCGACAGCAGGCTGCACTAACCAACTACAGAGAGATACTACAACTTCCGGCTAACAGAAAGAAGATAAGATCGAGTATTGTAACCAACTGGAAGTAAATCCAAACAAACCCATCCTGGATCTCGCCCCTTATCCGAAGAAGCAATCCGAGGATAACTCACACAGTCGGATTAAGGATGGTTCAGATTATTGTGTCAATAAGCCTATTACTAGTCAAGTTGTTAATCATTGGGTGTAAGATTGTTAATCATTAGGTTTAAGTTGTCCTGAGTACTTGTTAGCCAGTACTTTCACCAAGTAATCCATAACCGCGGAAAACACGGCTTCTCGAGAAGATTATCCCTGCAGGGTTGCACCAATTTGGCCGTACACGCAAGAATAACCCGCCAGATGGGATGCCTCCCACCAAGCGGGGTACTCTACACAACTCAACTCTTCTTCGCATCAAGCCCAAAGAACCTTGGGCGCACGGCTAATCGAGCCCAGAAGAAAATGGACCCTCATAGCACTCTAAGAACGTGTCCCCCTATATGCCGACTACGAAAGTTCCACCCGGGTACCAAGGGCTCGCAAGATCATGCATGCAGCAAATGGAAAACCCGAACTAAATGAGGCGATTTGGACGAGATGCGAATCGAGTCAAATTGAGGGGGGCGCCCATACTCGCTTCCCACATGCGGGTAGTGCGCTCATCATGGATCAGTAGACAAGACCCTTTTCCTATTAGGGTCGACACTAGCAGGCCTCAAAACCACAAAGGGCCTCCTGCCGGTGCCTTATCATCAAATTTATTATTAAACAATAACAGTAGCATGATTGATTGATTAAACATCGAGCCCCCAGAACATAATAGAGTAATAACAGAAAGTAACGGGTAACAGACTCGAGCAAAACAACCCTAAGCATGATAGTAAGACACGGGCAACAAACAATGGCTATAGGTATGGAGGTGAGGCATTATCAAGGTTAAGGGATTCATGTGATGGGTTCGTAACAGAAACAACTACTACTAAGGATAGCAGAAAAGAAACAACGGAAAGAATCGGTAACAAGTGATGAAAGGCAGCCATATGGCAGCAAGTGAGTATACTTGACTGAGATCCCGCAAGGTAGCAGAACTTGTCGTTGCTCACATCATCTCAACGTCCTATCCGGGAAGAAGCAATGAACCTCGAACAAACACCGGATGCAACAATTACTACTAGGGCAAAAGATCCAGCATGATCAAGATATGGATGCATGACAATTTAATGGATGCATAGAATTAACCTAGTTGACATGATAAACAGATTTAAATGGACCCATATGCAATGTGAGTTGCATATGGATGCACATGTTAAGGTGGAAGCAATGATCTATAATTAGTTAACATGGGTAAGTGGTTTATCATGATGCATGCATGATTAAAGCAACAATGAACAACAATAGATGCAAAGGAAAAGGAAATTACCAAGTGTGGGATTTTATTTGTCATGTTAAGAATTTCTGGTTCCTTATTGATGTCACACAAGTAAATGTTGTTTTCAACAAGTTAAAGTGTTCAAAACAAATAAAAAAGTTTATTTTTGGAAAGGACATCAAATTTTAGTTGGATTACATGTTTCAAATATTGAAATTGGAATTAGGATTAATTTATTATGAATTAAACAATATTAAACAAGTTTTAAATGAATTTGAAACAAGTTTGAATTTAATTGAAGTTTTATTTGTTCAAAACATAATTTCAAACTCACATTTGAAAAGTTCACACTTTGATGGTTTGAAAACATATTTTACATGTTCAAAATTACTTTATTTGGAGCAAGTTATGATTTTATCAAATTTAATTGAATTAAACAAGGATTAAATTATTTAGGCAATTTAAATTATTCAAACAATGAAACAAATTTTATATTTGAATAGAATATTCAAATTGGTATGAAAAACATATTTTATTTGTCTTATTTGGAATTAGTATGAATTATTCATGAATTATTGCAAATTACATTTGAATTATTCAAATTTGAATTTTAAATGCAATTTTGAAATTTCAAAACAGGAAACAAAAGTTATATTTGAAAAGGTTATTCAAAATGGTATGGAAAACATATTTTATTTGCATTTATTGGATTAAGAATGATTTAGTTATTGATTTTAAAAAGTAGCATTTGAATTATTCAAGTTTGAATTTTAAATGCATTTGTAATTGTCAAAACAGTACACAAATAGGTTATTTGGAAAGATTAGGAAATTTGGAACAGAAAACATATACAAATTTTATTTATTGGAATTATAGATTAAAAGATATTAAGGTTTGAAGTTTTAGGATTAATTCTGTTATTTAAATTGACTAGCAAATGTGCCCGTGCGTTGCTACGGATCGTCCGCCCCTTGGTGTGAATGTGGTAGCACACAGACCAAGAGGGACATAGTGATTCCATGCCCATTGATTTTTACATGTCCATTTTGTTAACCGAAATTTTATTGGAGATTTAAAAAAATAAAAGCATTAGCAAATACAGATTTGCATTCGATTTTAGAAGATTTTGTCCAGAAACACATGAGCCCCAAGTACACTTCGAATGTTATGACTATATAGATTATGATTTCTTTCCGATACCTGCACTTCGTTTTGAAGCAGTCCAGATTTATCCCGTGCTAATTTATCTCCGTCATCACGAACTATGGCGAAAGAACCATTGTTGGCATGAACTCAGACTTTGAATAATTATATTCTCGTTAAACCTGAGTCTCTCTCCGTTCGCCACCGCTAGTGAATCTTTCGCAAGCAGCAGCTAACTTGCATTACAACGACAACAGAGCTAGTAGTATGCACCTACAGGCTACAGCATGAGAAGAGCTCGTAGCATAGAGCCTATTTCCTTGTACCATAGCGCTTTACACACCTACCAGGATCCAGCAGCGCCAACCATCGCAAGAAAAAAATATTGACCGAGCATCCGATTGCAAATCGAGTTAGCTTTGTAACGCAGTTCTCAGCAACTCACGGAATGAGGAGCAGCTGCGCCGCCGAGTAGCGCACGTGTGCAGCCCCGGCAGAAGGCGTGTCCTGTCGGCAGGGATTTGCAGCACACCGCGACCATGAGGTGGTCGAGATTCTTGCCTTCTTGGGCGACAGTAGGTACTCTCGCGGTCTCGCCCACGAGTCTAATCTCCAAGGCCTCCCTCGACCATGGTGAGGATGGAACTTATTTATCACGGCAGAGAAATATGCCTCGAAGATGATGGGCCAATCAATCCTCAATTTCGGCTAAATCTTTTGGTCCATGTTTTTGTAATCCTTCTCTCCGGTCTCGATTTAGAACTGTTTGCCTCGTTATGTTCATCCCCCTACCAATCCTTGCCAGCGGCGCAACGGGCTTGTCGCCGTCCCTGTTGATACTGCCGTTCTCGAACTCCGGCGTGGTTGACTCTTGAGGAGGAAGAAGGAACTTCAGGTTACTAACCGGGAGCACGATGAGTCCGAGCGATAACCTATAGTTGGACATGGATCTGACCAAGGAGATGAGCACGGGGACCTCCTCCCCAAGGCCAAGCCCAAGGATAACTCCTCAATCTGGGACACGCTCGCCTTCAGCGGCCAAGCGCCCGCCCGATCGGGCAGCTGGCGATGGACCCATGGTGGGCTTCTTGGCTGCCCTCTGCGTGGAGGCAAACACGGTGGTGCTAGGCGTCGGCTTGGAGGAACGTATCCCTAGGCTCTCGCCCTCGAGAGAGAGGTCGGGGAGCTCGAAGAGGACGGCGGCGGCTCCTGTGGGAGAAGATCGATGGGGTGACAGAGCTAGACCGTCGTCAGTTCCTCAGGAGGGGTGTTCGGTTGAGGAGAGAAGAGGATTAGAGGAAGGAACCGATACTTCTCGGTTGGCGGTGGTATGTATCGTAATTTTCCAGCTTTGGAGGGGTAGGATCGGAAATAAAAATGACGTACCACAAGAAGGCTTAGCGCTTTTATTAGTAGGTAAAGATTTAGGAATTTACAGGAATTCACATAAACCTTTTGGTACCGTGCTGTTAGCCAGCCCCAGCCACTGCAGCGTGGGCCTGGGGGGGCCAGCGTGGCGCTGTGCTTGCGTGGCCACAGGAGTGCATGACATGTGGGCCACGGATGTCAGCACAGAAGAAATAAAAAGGTTGGGAATTTGTGCGGGCGCGGGGAGTCGAACTCACGCCCCAACGCTGCGCGCTCGATTGACTGAAGCCAGTGCGGTGGAAGCGTTCGTTTGTTAGATACAGATACGCAACGGAGGTAATGTTCAGATCTGCAGATAACTGACGAAACTGAACAAGTTTCAGTCTTGCGACTGAACTGTCGACGGCGGAGGGAACGGAGGGCTGTCGGCGCGGTGACCACGTACGGGCGGCGCTGAGCAGTTGAGGTTTGTAACATCCAAGTATGAAAACATCCCTTAGTGGTTCAATTTCTTGTTTATTTTCAAGCAATGCATCATGTCATCATCTCATTGCATTTGTTTTATTTATGTTTGCATTGTTTTCTTAATGAATCAAATCTTGTTTTCACACTTGTCTGTTACAATCTTTCAAATAAAGATTTGCAAATCCAACAACATCAATTGCTTCCAATTATTTTCATGTTGGATCAACTCTTAACTTGTTGCTTAATTCATCAATCACTTAATCAATTAATCAATTGATTTCAAATTATTTCCAAACTCAAACCATTTCTCAAATCTTTAATCATTTGAATCCATGAAATTCACCACTAATTTTAATTCATTAAATCACCTTCAAACCCTAAAGAAAACCCTATTGGAAATACCTTGTTTTTCTACTATTAACTAATATTGGAAATCTCATTTAAATTGGTTCAATTTTAAAACAACAAACAAACAATAAAGTTTTGGAAAACAAAAACTGCCAAAAGGTTGATTTTCCACTAAGAAGTTCATCCTATTTTCTTACTCCAAAGTTTTTCTATAACAAAGCCTTTGTTTTGTTTCCATTTGCTTAACTACAAAAAAAAAACAGTAACAGAAATAAAAAAAAAAAAGCAGGAGAGGAGAGGAGCCGCAGCAGCTAGCCCAGCCCGTTTTCCTTGGGCCCGATAACCCTTCCCCTCACGTCGCTGTCGTCCTCCTTCTGCCTGACGTCAGAGGCGTACGAGCACGCCTCCATCGTCGATCACCCCCTGGAGCTCCCGATGCCCTGCCGTACTGGCCCTGCTCCTCCATAAAACCACCACGGCGTCCACCCCCTGCCGCAAACCCTAGCTCCACTCCCTCGAGCTCCGCCCCGCCGCCATCCTCCCTCTGCCATGGATTCACCTTCTGAAACCCTCCCCCCGACCCAAGTTCTCTGAAACCGAACCGCTCGCCGCCGGTAGAGACTAGCCAGCCGCCAGCTGACGCCGGGAACGAGGTGCCCGTGCCCCCCTCTACCTCCACGACACCGCCACCGAGCCCTAGCCGCCTCCGATCGCCGCCGCCATCCACGCCAACATCGCCGTCGACCTCTGCCCGTGTCCTCGACAGCCACGACATCCCGGTGAGCTCCGTTTCCCTCCACTCCTCCCTCCTCTCGTACTCTCTGTGCGCAGCACCGTGCACATCCACGCACCGCCAGCATCGCCGCAGCACACGCGCATCGGGCACACGGGCATCACCTGCTGATCGCCGGCGACCACTACCTGTATCTGTTAAGTTTCAGGCTTGTTTTCGTCAGTTGCAAATTCAGATAACGAACAACACTTCAACCTCTCTGCGTGTTGTGTTCTGATAACAAACGCGAACCAGCCCAGTGGTTCAGGCGCAGCGCTCGCTAGCGAAGGGTGCAGGGTTCGAATCCTGCCCCTCGCTCGGGAGTTTTTCCCATCTTTTGCATCGAGCGCTGACAGGGCGGGCCCCCTGTCAGCCTCTCCTCTGCCACGCCAGCGTGCTGACCCCGCAGGCCCACTGTCAGCGTGTGGGTGTAGATACCAGCACGGTAACAAAAGTTTAAAAGCCATTCTGCTAAATTCCAATTCTTTTTAAAATGGGCAGAATAAACTATAAACTTCAAAATTCAATATCTTGGGTTTTATAATACCAACAAATACAAACTTGATGTCTATTCTGATCCAAATTTTATAAACTGTCCAAATATTCCATTTGTGTTCTGTTTTGAGTTTTCAAAATTCATTTAAATTTCAAATTTGAATAATTCAAATGCAAATTGGAATAATTCATAACTAATTCATACTGTTTTTCAAATAATTCAAATAAAATATGTTTTTCACACCTTTTTGAATACTCTATTCAAATATAATTTTTGTTTTCTGGTTTGAATAATTTAAATTGCCTAAACAATTTAATTCTTGTTTAATTCAATTAAAAATTGTTTAATTTTGTTTAATTCATAAATAATTAATCCTAAGTCCAATTTCAAAATGTGAAACATGTAATCCAACTAAAATTTGATGACCTTTTCAAATATAAAATTTGTAAACTGTTTTGCATACTTTAACTTGGTGATAACAACCTTTACTTGTGTGCCATGTTTAAGTAACCAATTTTCCAAACTAATAAATGATTTCTTAATTGGTTAACTATCATTCTAATTGCATTTAATACTGTTATCTTATTGTTTCATCATGCATGCATCATGATAATATCCAACACCTAATAAATAGTTGTAAATCAGTTGTTCCAATTGTTTCAATGGATCCTTTTCCATATGCAACCCTTGCATATGGGTCCATTTGATTTGTGCTATCATGTTAGTCAGTTTATCTAGATGCACCTATTAAATTGTCATGCATCATATTGACTGTGCACAATGCCATGAACAAGATTGTTTACATTCCTGTTTTTGCCTGTTTGCTTCTTCTCGGTTAGACGACGACTACGTTGAGACCGACGATCCTTACGACACCACTACTCAGGACCTAGCCCAGTACCCGGCTACTGAGCTGCCAGGCAAGTTATCACTCACATGAATCATCGAGTTCCTTTCCACACTTGTTGTCGATACTATCCTTTTGTCTACTATTGCTAGCCCTATGTATCGTTGCTTGTCTCCGAACCTATCACATGATACCCTGAACCAATGATATTGCCTCACCTCCATACCTACAGCCTTTGTTTGTTGCCTTAGTCCTATCTAGCATGCTTAGGGTTGCTTTTACTCGAGTCTGTTGTCGGTTACTGCTTTTACTATCTTATTACTTGTACCGGGGGCTCGATGTTAATAAATCAATCCTGTTAATTGCTAATGGTAATAATAATTTGATGATAAGGCACCGGCAGGAGGCCCATGAGAGGTTTTGGAGCCTGCTAGTGTCGACCCTAATAGGAAAAGGGTCTTGTCTACTGATCCATGATGAGCGCACTACCCGCATTTGGGAAGCGAGTATGGGCGCCCCCCTCAACTTGACCTGATTCGCATCTCGTCCAAATCGCCTCATTTAGTTCGTGTTTTCCATTTGCCGCATGCATGTTTTTGCGAGCCCAGCGCAGGGTGGAACTTTCGTAGTCGGCATATAGGGGGACACGGTCTTAGAGTGCTATGATGGTCCATTTTCTTCTGGGCTTGATTAGCCGTGCGCCCAAGGTGCTTTGGGCTTGATGCGAAGAATGGTTGGTTGTGTTGAGTGCCCCGCTTGGTGGGAGGCATCCCATCTGGCGGGATATTCATGAGTGTACGGCCAAATTGGTGCAACCCTGCAGGGATAATCTTCTCAAGAAGCCGTGTTTTCCGCGGTTATGGATTACTTGGTGAAAGTACTGGCTAACAAGTACTCAGGACAACTTCAACATAATGATCAATCATGTTTCACCCAATGATTAATAATTTGACTAGTAATAGGTTATTCACACAATAACTTGATTCACCTTATCACAACTGTGTGAGTTGTCCTCGGATTGCTTCTTTGGATAAGGGGCGAGATCCAGGATGGGTTTGGTTGAAGTTATCTTTCAGTTGGTTACAATCCTCGATCTTATCTTTTCTGTTAGCCGGAAGTTGTAGTTATTTTCTGTAGTTGGTTAGCGCAGCCAGCAGCAACTTTTGTATCACCCCTTCCTTCCATTGATCCCAAGCATCAATGCTTGTGTTGACGGGTAACTCTTTGATGAACTGTGAGTCTTGCTTGCCAGTACTTGGATGTACTGACCCCGTTGGGGCTGTGGTTTACGCAGAGTACGACTACGACTACGATGCTTCCCAGGATGGCTACTTTGTGGAGTTCGACGAGACTGCAGACGAGTAGTTAGCTGGACCAGGGCAGGATCCAGAACCTACGTGGATGGGCTTCGTCTTATTTATTTTCTCCGGCTTCTTAAGCCTGTTGGATTTGTCTGTACTCAGACCCCCTTTGATTGCTTCCGCTGTTGTAATGGATGATATGTTGGGACATGTGTCCTCTGGATGACTGTATTCGATATTTTCTGCCTTAGTGAAGGCCAGCTGCACTTATTTCATTCTTTTGTGTCTTAGAGACAGTTTGTGTTATCATTTCGTTCAAAGCTGTTGACGTACCGTGCGTGTTTGAATATGAAGTACGTCGACAGTAGTGCCTTAGGTTCCTAGCGGATAGTTTACTTCGACGGTGGAAGCAGGGCTTGTGTTGTCGCGCATAAGCGCAGGCCTACCAGGAAGCTGGGACGTGGGAGCAGTTATGCCCCATAATCCAAGCACCTGACTTCCAGTTCGTGCGAGGAGTATCCTCTAGAAACCTTGGGTGCGACAAATGGTATCAGAGCCTGTCTGCCTGTAGGATCCCTTTTTACTGGTCGCAGTTGAGTCTAGAAACTATTTTGTAGCTATATAGGAAAAATGAAACGTGAGAGTAGGAATTCTGCCATTTTTCTTCTTTCCCCACCCACCCACCCTTTTCTGGTAAGGAAGTGCAACGTTGTTTTCCGTTCTCACCTAAACTTTCAAGTTAGGATTTCACGTGTTTTGGGTTCTCTGTAGTACCTCAGGATTTTTGGTCTCGTTTTCCCGATGTTGCTTCGATATCATGTTCTTTTCAACATCATTATCGTCCGTTGAACCTTGTTGTTGTTTTCCACATCCTTTTTCATCTACCGGAGTCTAATCAAAACCTTCCAAATAATCTGCAGATGGGTCTCAGCTACTACCCACAGGTGGTTCGCATGACTCGCTGTGAGAGCACCGCCGGTTTTCCGGAGTTGCTGAGAGACATGGTTACCTATCTGGGGTTCCGTTGGGCACCAGAGTACCAGGTCTACGAGCACCAGCGAGAGTTTGACCAGACTTGCTACCGGGCTATCGTCTACATTCTGTCGGATGATGGCAGGAGCATTGCACACCAGTACGAGGCAGTAGGGTCCACAGTGGATATGGCAGTGCAGCAGGCAGCGTACGTGAGTATCACCGTTCTCCGTGCTGACTACTGGGGGTTTGATAAGTCCAGTTTTCGTCACATCCCCCGTGGTTACATCACGGCAGCGGGAGTTCACTTCACTGTCCACCGCGACCTGGATACCTACGAGACTGATAGCTCCAGGCTCCAGACCACTGCCCAGTTCGCTAGTCACAGTGACGCCGTTGCTTCCGCACTTTCTCAGGAGTTAGCCTCAGTCAGGGAGCAGCTCCACCTTGCTCTCACTCGTCTGGCGACGTACACCACAGACTTTGTTGGAGACGAGCGCTTCGCACGTGTCGTTCAGCCAGCTGGTCTTCCGTTGCCAGATGCTGGAGGTTACGAGCCGATCAGAGGCCCACTTCTCGACCTCGGAGCTGGTTACACAGGGATTCCCCGCTATGGAGCACAGGGAGAGGACGCTTTCTACTTCACCACACCGAGAGTTGCCCTCAGAGCAGTTCCTATCTACATGGATCGTCGTGATACCTACTTCCGTGGGATTCCTCCTCACCGTATCTCTCGTCGTACTACTCACCGCCGTCCTGCGTGATGAGCATGGGAGTACCGTTGTATCCATTACTAGCTGTGTCTAGTTTATCCTTTCGTTTTCGAACCATGTATTGGTATGTTGAATATTCTGATGTATTTGAACATGTGATGATGTACCTGTTGGTTATCTATTCATGCGTCGGAATAATCTATCTTTCGGTTACCAAGTCTATCCTTTTCTGTTGTTGTGCTAAAATGAATTTCTGTTCAGGATGCCTCCAACCAGGAACAACCCACCTCCGCCACCACCAATGGGGGAACTGTTGGCTCAGATGACCCAAGTGGTGACACAGATGGCCCAGATCCAGGCTAACCAGCAACACAACCAGAATGCTCCAAGGGTCACCATCAAGGACTTCCTCAGCTTGGGCCCAAAAGCTTTCGTGACAACACGTGAGCCCCTGGATGCTGATGACTGGATCCGTGACGTAGCAAGAGCTCTGGAGATTGCTCATGTTGCAGAAGAGGATAAGGTCAAGTACGCCACCTACCTACTGAAGGGTCAGGCAGCTACTTGGTGGGAGAACTACCAGGCCATGAGGGCTGGCTTTCCTATCAACTGGGGATGTTTCAAGGATGCCTTCCTGAAGCACCACATCCCGGATGGTCTCATGGAAAAGATGCGTGAGGAATTCTGCTCTCTCAGACAGGGCAAGCTGGACGTTCTCGGCTACCAGAACGAGTTCAATCGTCTCGCTCGGTACGCTGGTGACGAAGTGTCCACTGAAGCCAAGAAGATGGCAAGGTTCCGCCGAGGTTTTAACCCGGAACTGAAGTACGCTCTCACCAACATCAAGTGCAAGGACTTCGTGGAGCTTGTGAACACCGCGCTCAATGAGGAGAATGGGCGCAAGGCGTTCGAAGAGTCGCGCAAGCACTCGCGTGAGGGTGGTTCCTCCTCCAACATGACCACCCCTCCGCAGAAGCGCCGCATCTGGGTGCCAAATGGTGCTGTCACTCGGGCTCCAAATGCCCAAGCTCCTCCAGGCTTTGGTCCCCGCCCACCCAACCCATCTCAGATGCAGGGTCAGAGGTTCCCGATGGGGCAGCCAAGGCCAGGTCCTTCTCGTGTCGTCACTTTCTACAAGTGCAAGGATACTGGACATTATGCTGATAAGTGCACTCAGAAGCAGCTACCCCTACCTCCTCGCACCAACACCAACCAGGCTATGGTTCGTGCTCCCCCGGCTAAAGCCTTCAACTCCAACAATAGGCATGTCGGGAGGAACGCGAGGGTGAACCATATCAAGGCCGACAAAGCCGAGGAAGCTGCTGACGTCGTTCTCGGTATATTACCCGTAAACTCTATTCCAGCTAAAGTGTTGTTTGATACTGGAGCATCGCATTCGTTTGTGTCAAAGATCTTTGCTACAACGTACAATTTAGCTCTGGTTCCGCTAAGCAATCAAATCTATGTGCACTCTCCGGGAACTAAAATGATTACTTCCAAGATAAGCATGGACAATCAGATCCTAATTGGAGGTCGCATATTCCTTGCTTCACTCATGTTGCTGGGAAATTCTGACATTGATGTCATTCTGGGTATGGATTGGTTGAAGACCCACAAAGCTAAAATTGACTGTGCTCAAAAGTCAATAACTCTCTCCCACACTTCAGGCCAGATAGTCTATTCTCCATATGGATCAAGTTCTGTTCAGCTGTTCAACCTCGATGCCAAACCCCTTCCTGCAATTGAAGATGTTCCGGTGGTTTGTGAATTCCCTGACGTCTTTCCAGAAGAGTTGCCAGGGATGCCCCCGGACAGAGCAGTTGAGTTCGTGATCGAGCTTGAGCCAGGTACTGCTCCAATCTCTAAGCATCCATACAAGATAGCTCCTCCTGAACTGAAATTGTTGAAGGAGCAAATCGATATGTATATGGACAAAGGTTTCATTCAGCCTAGTTCCTCCGCTTGGGGTTGCCCAACTCTGTTTGTTGCCAAGAAGGATCAAACAAAAAGACTCGTGGTTGACTATCGTCCTCTCAACGAGAAAACCATCAAGAACAAGTATCCACTTCCTCGTATCGATGATCTTTTTGATCAACTTGCTGGAGCCTCAATATTCTCAAAGTTGGACTTGAGGATGGGGTACCATCAGATAAAGATCAGAAAGGAAGATATTCCTAAGACAGCTTTCACCACTCGTTACGGTCTATATGAATACACCGTCATGTCCTTTGGTCTCACCAATGCACCGGCAACGTTCTCAAGACTCATGAATTCTGTCTTCCATGAATACCTCGACAAGTTCGTTGTGGTATATCTTGATGACATTCTAGTCTACTCAAAATCCGAGGAAGAGCATGGAGAACATCTTCGTCTCACTCTCATGAAACTTCGCGAGCATCGTCTATATGCCAAGTTTTCCAAATGTGAGTTCTGGATTCCAGAAGTTGCATATCTTGGTCATATCATCTCTGCCAAAGGCATTGCCATTGACCCGGCAAAGGTTAAGGCAATTGTTGATTGGAAACCCCCTAAGACGGTAAAGCAAGTCAGAAGTTTTCTTGTCTTGGCTAGCTATTGCCGTCGTTTCGTCCAAAACTTTTCCAAGATTGCTAAACCTCTCACTGATCTCACAAAGAAGGACAAAAAGTTCGTTTGGACTCCACAATGTGATGAGAGTTTCAACCTCCTGAAGACTAAACTCACTTCCACACCTGTTCTAGTTGGCCCAGATACCACCAAACCTTTCCAGATATTCTGTGATGCATCTCTCCAAGGCCTAGGAGCAGTTCTTATGCAAGAACGTCAAGTTGTGGCTTATGCTTCACGTCAGTTGAACCCACATGAGCAAAACTATCCCACTCATGATCTTGAACTTGCAGCAGTTGTGTTTGCCCTCAAGAAATGGAGACAATACTTGTTGGGTAACAAAACTGAAATCTTTTCCGATCATAAGAGTCTGAAATACATCTTCACTCAGCCAGATCTGAACCTCAGGCAAAGGAGATGGATTGAGAAGATTAAAGACTTTGATCTCACCATTTCTTACACTCCAGGCAAGGCTAATGTTATGGCCGATGCTCTCAGTCGCAAATCCTATTGCAATAATCTCATGATTATGGAAAGCCAACCTCCACTTCATGAAGAATTCCAGAAGCTGAACCTTGGTCTTGTTCCGGAAGGATACCTTGCTAGCTTGACAGCCAGCCCAACTCTCGAGGACAAGATTCGTTCTGAACAACTTCGTGATAATGAAATCAAGAAGATTGTGGATCACATCAAGGAGGGCAATGATAAGTTCAAGTCCTTCTCAATTGATGACAAGGGAACTGTGTTCTTCGAAGGACGCATTGCAGTCCCTCAGATTCAAAGTCTCAAGGATATCATTCTCAAGGAGGCTCATGAAACTCCTCTATCCATTCACCCTGGAAGTACAAAGATGTACCAGGATCTCAAGACTCTGTATTGGTGGCCTGGCATGAAACGTGAAATTGCTCAATACGTTTCTGAATGCGACGTTTGTCAACGTGTTAAGGCAGTCCATCAGAAGACAGCAGGTCTACTCCAACCTCTGAAAATTCCTGAGTGGAAGTGGGACATGATTGAAATGGACTTCGTTACTGGGTTTCCAAAGTCCAGAAAGGGCAACGATGCAATCTTCGTTGTTATTGATCGTCTCACTAAGGTTGCTCACTTCTATGCTGTAAAGGAAACTATCTCAGCTAGCCAGTTAGCAGAGCTCTACACAGCAAAGGTTGTTCCCCTTCATGGTGTTCCATTGGAAATAAGCTCAGACCGTGGAAGTATTTTCACTTCTCATTTCTGGAAAAGCTTTCAAGAAGCATTGGGCACCAAACTTCTGTTCAGTACAGCTTATCACCCTCAGTCTCAGGGGCAAGTCGAAAGAGTCAATCAGATTCTCGAGGATATGCTCAGAGCATGTGGTCTCTCCTTTGGCATGAAATGGGAGGATTGCCTTCCATATGCTGAATTCTCCTACAACAACAGCTACCAGGCAAGCCTAGGCATGGCACCGTTTGAGGCACTGTATGGTCGCAGATGCAGGAGTCCAATCAATTGGTCTGGAGCTGGTGAACGTTCACTTTTAGGCCCTGACATTGTTAAGGAAGCCGAGGAGAAAGTTCGTATCATTCGTGACAATCTCAGGATTGCTCAGTCTCGTCAGAAGAGCTATTATGATAGCAAGCACAGGGATATGGTCTATGCACCTGGTGATAAGGCATATCTCCGTGTAACTCCCCTCAGAGGCACTCATCGTTTTGGTGTGAAAGGAAAGCTTGCACCAAGATACATTGGCCCTTTCAACATCCTCTCAAGACGTGCAGAGAATGCTTATCGTCTTGAACTTCCAGAAAAACTATCCAAAGTGCACGATGTGTTCCACGTGTCACAACTCAAGAAGTGTTTCAAAGATCCAGATCGTGCAGTTGATCATGATTCCATTGAACTGCAAGATGATCTATCTTATGAGGAGCACCCTATTCGTATTCTCGATGAGACCGAGCGTAAGACTCGCAACAAGAGCACCAAGTTCTTGAAAGTCCAATGGTCGCATCATTCTGATAAAGAGGCAACGTGGGAGACCGAAGAGGATCTTCGCAAGAAGTATCCAGACCTGTTCATTTCTCAGTAGGGAATCTCGGGGCGCGATTCCTTCAAGCGGGGGCGTTTTGTAACATCCAAGTATGAAAACATCCCTTAGTGGTTCAATTTCTTGTTTATTTTCAAGCAATGCATCATGTCATCATCTCATTGCATTTGTTTTATTTATGTTTGCATTGTTTTCTTAATGAATCAAATCTTGTTTTCACACTTGTCTGTTACAATCTTTCAAATAAAGATTTGCAAATCCAACAACATCAATTGCTTCCAATTATTTTCATGTTGGATCAACTCTTAACTTGTTGCTTAATTCATCAATCACTTAATCAATTAATCAATTGATTTCAAATTATTTCCAAACTCAAACCATTTCTCAAATCTTTAATCATTTGAATCCATGAAATTCACCACTAATTTTAATTCATTAAATCACCTTCAAACCCTAAAGAAAACCCTATTGGAAATACCTTGTTTTTCTACTATTAACTAATATTGGAAATCTCATTTAAATTGGTTCAATTTTAAAACAACAAACAAACAATAAAGTTTTGGAAAACAAAAACTGCCAAAAGGTTGATTTTCCACTAAGAAGTTCATCCTATTTTCTTACTCCAAAGTTTTTCTATAACAAAGCCTTTGTTTTGTTTCCATTTGCTTAACTACAAAAAAAAAACAGTAACAGAAATAAAAAAAATAAAATAAAAAGCAGGAGAGGAGAGGAGCCGCAGCAGCTAGCCCAGCCCGTTTTCCTTGGGCCCGATAACCCTTCCCCTCACGTCGCTGTCGTCCTCCTTCTGCCTGACGTCAGAGGCGTACGAGCACGCCTCCATCGTCGATCACCCCCTGGAGCTCCCGATGCCCTGCCGTACTGGCCCTGCTCCTCCATAAAACCACCATGGCGTCCACCCCCTGCCGCAAACCCTAGCTCCACTCCCTCGAGCTCCGCCCCGCCGCCATCCTCCCTCTGCCATGGATTCACCTTCTGAAACCCTCCCCCCGACCCAAGTTCTCTGAAACCGAACCGCTCGCCGCCGGTAGAGACTAGCCAGCCGCCAGCTGACGCCGGGAACGAGGTGCCCGTGCCCCCCTCTACCTCCACGACACCGCCACCGAGCCCTAGCCGCCTCCGATCGCCGCCGCCATCCACGCCAACATCGCCGTCGACCTCTGCCCGTGTCCTCGACATCCCGGTGAGCTCCGTTTCCCTCCACTCCTCCCTCCTCTCGTACTCTCTGTGCGCAGCACCGTGCACATCCACGCACCGCCAGCATCGCCGCAGCACACGCGCATCGGGCACACGGGCATCACCTGCTGATCGCCGGCGACCACTGCCTGTATCTGTCAAGTTTCAGGCTTGTTTTCGTCAGTTGCAAATTCAGATAACGAACAACACTTCAACCTCTCTGCGTGTTGTGTTCTGATAACAAACGCGAACCAGCCCAGTGGTTCAGGCGCAGCGCTCGCTAGCGAAGGGTGCAGGGTTCGAATCCTGCCCCTCGCTCGGGAGTTTTTCCCATCTTTTGCATCGAGCGCTGACAGGGCGGGCCCCCTGTCAGCCTCTCCTCTGCCACGCCAGCGTGCTGACCCCGCAGGCCCACTGTCAGCGTGTGGGTGTAGATACCAGCACGGTAACAAAAGTTTAAAAGCCATTCTGCTAAATTCCAATTCTTTTTAAAATGGGCAGAATAAACTATAAACTTCAAAATTCAATATCTTGGGTTTTATAATACCAACAAATACAAACTTGATGTCTATTCTGATCCAAATTTTATAAACTGTCCAAATATTCCATTTGTGTTCTGTTTTGAGTTTTCAAAATTCATTTAAATTTCAAATTTGAATAATTCAAATGCAAATTGGAATAATTCATAACTAATTCATACTGTTTTTCAAATAATTCAAATAAAATATGTTTTTCACACCTTTTTGAATACTCTATTCAAATATAATTTTTGTTTTCTGGTTTGAATAATTTAAATTGCCTAAACAATTTAATTCTTGTTTAGTTCAATTAAAAATTGTTTAATTTTGTTTAATTCATAAATAATTAATCCTAAGTCCAATTTCAAAATGTGAAACATGTAATCCAACTAAAATTTGATGACCTTTTCAAATATAAAATTTGTAAACTGTTTTGCATACTTTAACTTGGTGATAACAACCTTTACTTGTGTGCCATGTTTAAGTAACCAATTTTCCAAACTAATAAATGATTTCTTAATTGGTTAACTATCATTCTAATTGCATTTAATACTGTTATCTTATTGTTTCATCATGCATGCATCATGATAATATCCAACACCTAATAAATAGTTGTAAATCAGTTGTTCCAATTGTTTCAATGGATCCTTTTCCATATGCAACCCTTGCATATGGGTCCATTTGATTTGTGCTATCATGTTAGTCAGTTTATCTAGATGCACCTATTAAATTGTCATGCATCATATTGACTGTGCACAATGCCATGAACAAGATTGTTTACATTCCTGTTTTTGCCTGTTTGCTTCTTCTCGGTTAGACGACGACTACGTTGAGACCGACGATCCTTACGACACCACTACTCAGGACCTAGCCCAGTACCCGGCTACTGAGCTGCCAGGCAAGTTATCACTCACATGAATCATCGAGTTTCTTTCCACACTTGTTGTCGATACTATCCTTTTGTCTACTATTGCTAGCCCTATGTATCGTTGCTTGTCTCCGAACCTATCACATGATACCCTGAACCAATGATATTGCCTCACCTCCATACCTACAGCCTTTGTTTGTTGCCTTAGTCCTATCTAGCATGCTTAGGGTTGCTTTTACTCGAGTCTGTTGTCGGTTACTGCTTTTACTATCTTATTACTTGTACCGGGGGCTCGATGTTAATAAATCAATCCTGTTAATTGCTAATGGTAATAATAATTTGATGATAAGGCACCGGCAGGAGGCCCATGAGAGGTTTTGGAGCCTGCTAGTGTCGACCCTAATAGGAAAAGGGTCTTGTCTACTGATCCATGATGAGCGCACTACCCGCATTTGGGAAGCGAGTATGGGCGCCCCCCTCAACTTGACCTGATTCGCATCTCGTCCAAATCGCCTCATTTAGTTCGTGTTTTCCATTTGCCGCATGCATGTTTTTGCGAGCCCAGCGCAGGGTGGAACTTTCGTAGTCGGCATATAGGGGGACACGGTCTTAGAGTGCTATGATGGTCCATTTTCTTCTGGGCTTGATTAGCCGTGCGCCCAAGGTGCTTTGGGCTTGATGCGAAGAATGGTTGGTTGTGTTGAGTGCCCCGCTTGGTGGGAGGCATCCCATCTGGCGGGATATTCATGAGTGTACGGCCAAATTGGTGCAACCCTGCAGGGATAATCTTCTCGAGAAGCCGTGTTTTCCGCGGTTATGGATTACTTGGTGAAAGTACTGGCTAACAAGTACTCAGGACAACTTCAACATAATGATCAATCATGTTTCACCCAATGATTAATAATTTGACTAGTAATAGGTTATTCACACAATAACTTGATTCACCTTATCACAACTGTGTGAGTTGTCCTCGGATTGCTTCTTTGGATAAGGGGCGAGATCCAGGATGGGTTTGGTTGAAGTTATCTTTCAGTTGGTTACAATCCTCGATCTTATCTTTTCTGTTAGCCGGAAGTTGTAGTTATTTTCTGTAGTTGGTTAGCGCAGCCAGCAGCAACTTTTGTATCACCCCTTCCTTCCGTTGATCCCAAGCATCAATGCTTGTGTTGACGGGTAACTCTTTGATGAACTGTGAGTCTTGCTTGCCAGTACTTGGATGTACTGACCCCGTTGGGGCTGTGGTTTACGCAGAGTACGACTACGACTACGATGCTTCCCAGGATGGCTACTTTGTGGAGTTCGACGAGACTGCAGACGAGTAGTTAGCTGGACCAGGGCAGGATCCAGAACCTACGTGGATGGGCTTCGTCTTATTTATTTTCTCCGGCTTCTTAAGCCTGTTGGATTTGTCTGTACTCAGACCCCCTTTGATTGCTTCCGCTGTTGTAATGGATGATATGTTGGGACATGTGTCCTCTGGATGACTGTATTCGATATTTTCTGCCTTAGTGAAGGCCAGCTGCACTTATTTCATTCTTTTGTGTCTTAGAGACAGTTTGTGTTATCATTTCGTTCAAAGCTGTTGACGTACCGTGCGTGTTTGAATATGAAGTACGTCGACAGTAGTGCCTTAGGTTCCTAGCGGATAGTTTACTTCGACGGTGGAAGCAGGGCTTGTGTTGTCGCGCATAAGCGCAGGCCTACCAGGAAGCTGGGACGTGGGAGCAGTTATGCCCCATAATCCAAGCACCTGACTTCCAGTTCGTGCGAGGAGTATCCTCTAGAAACCTTGGGTGCGACAAGGTTGCGCGCGATGGACAGGGGAACATGATCGCGCGCTGGACGTGCTCGTGAACGCACAGACGCGAGCCCAAGGCAGCCATGGCGGCACGGTGGTGGTAAGCCGCCGGCGATTCAGAGATGCAGGCGCGCGTGCTGGAAACGATCGCGCGTTACAGAGAGCGGAGACGCCGCGGGAGCTCACCGGGGGTTTGTCGGAGGCGAGAGGAGGCCGAGAAGCGGACGATGGCGACGGCGCGGCGGAGATGTTCAGTACAGCGGCGGCGGTGATGACCTCGTCGTCGTCGATCACGGTCCCCTGGACCTTGCTGCGGTTGTCGGAGAGGAAGTAGATGTTCAGGCGGTGTCGATGGTGGCCTCAGCGTGGACGATGGAGGTCCATGGCGTCCTGTCACCGGAGAGCACCTCCGCAGTTCTTCCACCCCCCCGAACTCCGGCAAGAAATTGGCGATGACGAAAGAAGGGGATGATGGCTGGCGGCGGTAGAAGGGGAACAGGGACCTAGGCTAGGGTTTGGTGGGGATTAGGGGGTAGATATAGGCCTGGAGGAGCAGGTGGAGCTCGGGGTGGTTGAAAGCTGGCGTAGGGTGACGTCATCGGTACGGAGCTTGAAGAAAAGGCCAACAGGCCGTGCGCGCTTGGGAGTGCTGGGGTTGTGGGCTGGGCTTGGCCCAGTCTGCTTCTCCCCTCAGCCGATTCTTTTAATAATTGTTCTGTTTTTTTTTTTTTTTGCAGAAAAGGATTTGGAAGAAATGGAGATATTTTAGGTTAGTAAAAATTGTAGGAAAATTAGGTTAAGCTAATTAGATTAAAATAAAACACTGCCAAGTTTTGTTTTACAGAAAGTTTGAAAATAAATTGCTGTTTGGGATTTAAACCAAAATTTAAATGAATTTTTATATTAGGTCAACATTATGAAAACAAATCCTTTTAATAGGGTGGCCCTATGGTTAAGGTGATTAAAGTGAGTTTGATTGGTTTGGAGATTTGTTATAACTCAAGTTGATTGATGTTTTGAAGATTTGATTTGAACTTAAAATGATTTGGAAGTTATTGATTGAATTAATTGTTTGATTAAAACCAACAAGTTAATGAGTGATTTGATTTAAATTTTTGAGTTAGCCATTAGGGTTTTAACAAGAGGGGGAAAATTTTATTAACAGGCAATTTGATTAAAACAAATTCAACCAGTAGAAAAACAATTGAGTGGTTTAGTTTGAAATTTTGAAATTGGAAATTTTGAGCAGGGGGTGAAAGTTTAAATTGTTTTGAATTTTCAGTTGTGATTCAAACATGGTGCAATGCAATGTGATGCATATGATGCAAGCAAAAGGAAACAAACACTTTCCTATTAGGGTAACACCCCATGTGTTACAATATCTCTGACAGATTCTCGCGGGAAACGAGGAGATAATCATAATCACCCTGTCGATTCATTTCCCGGATTTTCCGGCGAGTGACACACGTTGAACATCCAACGGTCAAAAGAGCCATTAGCACGCATCGCGACGGATTTCCAGCTATAAATAACTTTCGTCGTCCTCCCATCAAACCTTCCGCTCTCACTCCGAACGCCATTAGTGCCCAAGCTCCCAAGCAGAGAAACACCGAACGCCCACTGCGCCCAGAATCGTCACCGGAGACGAGCCGCACCGCCACCCAATGGTATCCTCACCGCCTTCGCCCGCGCACACCGTCACGCAGGACATCGAAGACATCATCAACCAAATGGATCCCCAGCTGGATTCTCCGACGCGCGGCGGCGACGAACCGGTGAAGACGGTGGATTCTGCGGTGGGCGTAGGGAACCTCTCCGCCACCGCGGATCTTGCGGGCTCAAGCTCCGCGCCATCTCCGCCGTTTGCTCCCCAAACGGCGGAGGAGAAAATCACGCTTCTCGGCGACGAGCTCGCCGCTGCGGAGGCCGCCGCGTCCGCCGCCGCCGGAGCGGACGAAGAAGTGGAATCTGCCGGCAACTGGTTGCTGCAGCATTCCCCCATCCCTCCTTCCAAACATGGAAAAGGAGGGGTTGGTACTCAAAGGGAAATGGCGGCTCCCTGAGGACGAGAACGAACCCCAGCCAAACGACGGTGAACGGGTTCTTCTCTCCTCCCATCTCCTAAGAGGTATGGGATTGCCACCTTCCGCCTTCTTCCTCCAAGTTCTCTCCCACTTCAACATTCAACCTCATAACCTGCCACCCAATTCCATTCTCTATATGGCCGGGTTTTAGGCCCTCTTCGAGGGTTTCCTAGGCATAGAACCTAGGTTAGACTTCTTTTTGTACTGTTTCGGGGTTAAGCGGAACTCTTCGGAGGGTGCACTCCCGACTTGCGGGACCATCTCCTTCACCCTTAGGAGGTTTAGGGAGGAATGGTTCCCCAAGATTAGAACCTCGGAATCCGTCAAATTCTGGACGGGTTCCTTCTTCTATCATCCCGATGTTCCTTTTCCGACAAAGGCCATCGGGATTCCACCTTTCACCAACACCGCTGCTGTTCCCCAAGAGAATTGGGGAGCAGAAGCCGTCCAAGTCCTACCGCCTGATCTACTAAGGATCAAGCGGCGCATCGCCAAGCTCACCTCCTTGGATCCGCCTCTAACCGGCATGGACACGATCCTTTGCTGGTTGGAAAGGCGGATCCAGCCATTAGCCAATCATGGCGGCCGTCTACTTTGCGAGTACACGGGCGCCAACGACAAAATGCGGACAACCAGCAAAGACTGGGCCGTGAGGGTTCTGAGGCGGCGCGTGAACCAATTGGTCGCATCGCGCGACCAATACGAAGCGAGTCGGCCGATGTATACAGCTGACAATCCGGCTCCCAAGGTATTTTTTCAGTCATTTGGGTGGTCTTTTACCATATTTTCTCGGATTTTTCACTTCTAACTCTGCTTTTTCTTTTCGACAGCTTGCTGAACTTCCTGACTCGGAGCTTGCCTCCGAAGCTGATCTGGAGGCGCTGCACGCCTCCTTTGTAGGTGGGCGCAAGCGCAAGAAGATTTCCTCTTCTTAGGAAATCATCGATCTTGACGGGGTTCCCGTCGCTACCTCCAGGTTAGAACATCCGGGTTTATTTATTTTGTCGAAGTTTTCTTTCGTCTTCGGAGTTTTAAACTTTCCGGGTTTTTGTTTTTAGACTGCCTCCCTCCACCTTGAAGCCCAAGAAGCTAAAAAGGCACAAGGTTACGTCCGGCAGAGGCTCTCAACCTTCTCTCGTCATCGCCCCGGACACACCGTCCACGATGGCGGAAGAGCATGCCACAGCTCCCACCACCGAGTCGTTGGGGCCCAGCCAGCCCGTTGTGCCGGACACGGACACGAGGGAAAGGGCGGCCCCAGAGGTGGGAAATTCTTCTCGGACAATCGATGAGGAGATTCCCACCTTCGACAAGGACTTCAAGAACCTCAACGACGGCCTAAGCGTGGCAGGAATTCTTTTTGCGGAGTACGCAAAGGAGTTCAATGAAAACTTGGCGGGTTTGCAGCGAATGAGCCAGGTATTTAACTCTAGCCCCCAAGCATTTAGACAAACTGTATACTTTTTGCCTTGATGCTTTTTAATTACTCTTTTCCTTGTCGTGTTCCAGCAAACCGCCGAAACCATTAACATGGAAGTTTTCAATAAACTTTCCGTCAAGAACAAGGAAGTTAGAAATCTTCTTTCTATTCTTGAGGTGAAAGAGATGGAGCTGGCATCGTCTCAGCTCCAGCTGAAGGAAACAACAGGTAAACTTTTTCCCTCTGAAGTTTTTTATTCAACTTTTTGTCTAAGTACTTTTCCGGGATTTTTCCTAAACTCGGAATTTTCCTTGCTTTCCAGCTGCTTTGGCTAAGGCCCAGCAAATAGCTGAAGATGCCGGAAACGCTGCCAGTCTCCGTGAGGAAAACCTGGACCTTCATAAGCAACTTATGAAGGCCCAAAAGGATCTGGAAGCCAGCAATCTGGCCCTTGGAATTGCTCATTCCAAGGCTTCCGAACAGGCGGAAAAGGACAAGTCCACCATTCAGGACTTGGAAAATGCCCTAAATCTGCGCCTGGAGGAAGGCTCCGAAATCGACCAGATCATCGGTAAGTTTTACTTCATTTACCATTTGTCAATGTCTTGCTTTCTTTCTCTGCTTTTTCACTTAACCTTTTTGGTTGTTTTGTCTGAAAAAACAGGAGGTAACCCAGATATCACTCGGATTGATAGAATCCGAGCCTTTGGGAAGACGTGGAATACGATCAGAGCTGCTGGCATGCAGCTGGTCAACAAGCTCCTTCCCACAAGGACTGGGGAGTTCTCGGAAGTTGAAAAACTTCCGGGTGCCATATTGGAGGTGGCGGAGTCCAAGGAATCCGTCCTACGCTCCGCTGCACGGGGTGGTGCACGCATGGCACTCGGCCTTATGCGTATGCACTATCCTAGTGCAAAGTCTTGGCGCGTGGCGTCCGGTATCCCCCAAGGATACACGGAAGCTCAGCGATCCACCATCTTTGATGAAATCAAAGGCCACGCCACCAAGATCGCCTCCATGGTGAACATCTCCATCACTTATCCAGAAGAGGAGATCCCGGAAGCCCCCGAGAATGACAGCAGCGAAGAAGACTCGGACGCTTGAAGGGCTGCTTTAACCTGGATGATGAAAGTAGACAATATGTCATGGTGGTGTCACGGCAGATGCCATAGGATGGCTAAAGATGTGGGGACGAAGGACGCTGGAGGTGCTCGGGGAGGGATCACGCGACGACTAGACGCGTGAGGTTAAGATCAAGCACTGCAAACAACACGATCTACCCAGGTTCAGGGCCCTCGTGAGGAGGTAAAACCCCTACTCCTGCCTTTCTCTATGTATTCTGGTGTCTCACCGAGTAGCCACAGTACAAATGTTCTTGCTACCGAGTAGCCACTCTTCCCTCTCCGAGTAGGATTAGGTCAAGAATCTCTACGGGTGCAGTGTCCCTTGTGAACGTGTGAAGCATCGTCCCTCGCGCAGGAGGCGGCTGGGCACCTTATATACCCGGTGCCCTGCCGGATACAGCCAAATACAACAAGTGTCGACATTGTGTGCACATCGTCCTTCTTCCGAGTTCCCGCTGACAGCTTTGGCTTCTAAGCTTGTCCTGATGCAGAAAGTCGTTGGGCAAAACCAAGTAACCAGTCTGTTATCACTGTGCGAACACAGAGTAGGTCCCCCCTATCCTGCGACGCCCTGCTGCCACACTGTCGCTGTCAGGCACGCCGTCCCCAGATGAACAGTGCTGTGAACAGTGCCAAGTACGGACCCGGGATATGCGGGATCCTGTGTCAGAACGGCTCCTTTGACTTCTGGCCCGAGTAGGTTCCCGCCAGTTTTACTCGGGCCAACTCTTCTACTCGAACAGACATAACTTGCTTGATATCTCCTTCTGATCATCTTTTCATGAGGCCGAGTAGCAGTCGAACGGGTAGCAAGTACCGGGTAGGCGGCTACTCGACCAAACTTCTCTTCTGACTGTTGCCTTTACCACTTGCCTTTACCCTACTCGGGGGTAACCCCCCAACAGCAGTCCCCGAAGCTGGTAGAGCCCTGCGAACTCTTTCACTGGGCCCTGCCAGCTTGAAAACCAAGCTTGGCAACCTTGCTCTTGAACCTCAATATGCCGAGTAAAACCTCCGAGTAGCACTTCGAAGAATACCTTGAGTTTCCTTTCTTCCGAATAGAGCTAGCCTCCTTCTCTGTAACCGAGTAAAAAGACTTAGGGAATTTCTTCAATCGAATGTCTGCAGCGCAGAGCACAATCCGGCTTTCCGTGCTGCAACTGGGCACGTGTCACGCATCCAGGACCGCGACGCCTCGCTGCCCAGGACCTGACAGGCCACGCGCCCAGTTTTCACGGAGTGGGCCCACGACCTCGTAATGTCCCATCATGCGCAGTAATCGCCCACGATCTCGTCGTGGGATCTAATGCGGCCGTTACGCGCGCGTTCCGCGCTGGGTGCGTTTCCAACTGGCCACAGACCCCACGCCGCACGATTAATTGCCACGATCGATCCCACTACTCCAATTCGTAACGGTTACCCGTGGTGCGGTATAAATACCCCCACGGTAACTTGCTCTTCTCCTTCCCCTGCACTTTCCTCTTCTGCCTCTCTGTTTCTCCGCCGCCGCAGAGCTCTCCGCCGCCGTGCAACTCTTTGCGCCGCCGCGGATTCATCCAATCCACCCAACTCTTCCAATTTTCCACCACTTCCTACTCGCAGCCATGGCTCGTGGCGACAGTGCTCGCGCCGGCTGGGCTGGCTCCGATGTCACCGTCGATGACTGCTCGTGGCTTGTGAACACCCGGAGGGTTCCTCCTGGTGTTCAGTGCCGGCCGTCCGACGGCGAGATCGTTCCGGCCCCGCGGGAGGGCGAACACGTCGTCTTCCTCGCGCACTTCGCGCGAGGATTCGGCCTCCCTGCTTCCGATTTCCTCCGTTCTCTTCTCGACCACTACGGTCTTCAGATGCATCACCTTCCTCCTAATGCGGTTGTCTTCCTCTCCTACCACGCCGTGGTGTGCGAAGCCTTCCTCGGCGTTCGCCCCACGACGGAGACGTGGTCGAAGTATTTCTTCTTCCGCCAACAGAGCCAAGGCAAGAAGGACGGGGCGGCCGCCAGCAGCCGGACAACCGATACCGGCAGCGCCATGATGGTGCAGCGGACGGGAACCAATCACCCTCGCATCAAGGGCTTGGATTCTGTCCGCAAGTGGCAGAAATCCTTCCTGTACGTGAAGAACATCCCCGCCACGAAGGATGCCAAGATCGAGGACCGCATCAATCTGCCCCCTTGGAGCAGTCGAGCTCCTACCGGGCAGAACTGGAAGAGCAAGCCATCCAACAGCAGGAATCTGACTCAGATGGAGGAACGGCTCGCCTATCTGATCGGAGAAGGGCTGAAGAGCGACGATCCAGTCGCCTGCTGGATCCGCAACCGAGTGTGCCTCTGCAACGATGCTCCCACCCCATGTGCTACATGGGCGGCCCTCGCGACTGTACTCGGACGACTACGTTCGAGCTCAGCAACGCGGACGTCGCCGCGCATGCAAGGTCCATCCTGACCACAGGCCTCCGAGATAATTGGCAGTATGGCTTCATCCCATACAGCCGCACGAAGCCGATTCCACGGGTACGTTCCTCTTATTCTGCTTCCAATACATGCAATCCGAGTAGATAGCTTCCTCTCCTTGCTGCGACTAGCATTCGCATTCTGCGCCGAGTAGGGCGCTTAGCGGAACTGTTCAGGCTTAGTATGCTTGCTGTTTGCACGCCTTGTCGGGTAGCACACTTAGGAGAAACACTTAGGCTTAATGTGCTTGATGTTTGCACGCCTTGCCGAGTAGGACACTTAGCCGAACCGTTTAGGCTTATTGTGCTTGGTGTTTGCACGCCTAGTCGGATAGAGTGTCTTCACGCTACTCGGCTCACTCTGCGATGTTTCTCTATTCTTCAGGTCCTTGACCGCCAGCTTGCTGAGAGCTGTGAGCGCTTCGAGGGCAACTGGTCAGATGACCGAGAAGAAGATGACGTGGTCTCCTTCGAGACCGCGGACAAGCTCAATCCTCCTGAGGCTGCCCAGACGAGTAGGCATCGTGTCGATGCGTCCGTCCGCGACTGGACCGAGGACGAAGATGAAGGTAATTGAACTCATCCTGTCTGGTCGCAAGCTGCACAAACTAACTGCTTCCTGCTTCTGAATCGCCCTTCTTCCTTTCTATTTCACAGGTGATGCCGATGCTGAGGACGGAGGCGAGGATGAGGACGACGATGAAGGTGAGGACGAGGACGATGCAGCCCTGGTCGTCCCACCTCTTTCAGTTGCCGCTCCTGTCACCCGCAAGCGGGCGGGTAGTGGCGCCCAAGAACCCCCCGCCAAGAAGAAGAAAACCGAGAAGCCAGTCACCGAGAAGACGACCAAGAAGGTCGTGAAGAGGAAACGACCACCGATCCCTAGCCGCAAAGGGTAAGTTCCTTCTCGATCATACGCTTTGGTTCACTTCATTCTTCCCGGTTGATTCCCAATCCTTTTGCTTTGCTGTTTCCTCTGCCCTCTTCTTATTTCTGAATGGAATTTTCTCTTCAGAGCCCCCTTGGACGCGGATGTCGCTCGTGCGCCCACGAAGACCAAGAAGAAAACCGCCATTGACGTTGATAAGCTCATCAACCTCGACGGCGACGAAAACGACACCGCCAATGCGCAAGCGGAGGACTCCGACGAGGCTCCGTACAGGGATACCGACGCCCACGACGTTGAGCAGGAGCAGCAGTCTCGCGCCGAGCAGGAGGCGCAGGATGCTGCTCACCAGGAGTTGCCACCTTCCCCTCCAGCCACCAGGGCTGAAGGAAACCAAGATCCAGACCACGAGATGCATGACGACGCCGACCTTGAGCGGCAGGAAGAAGAAGAAGAGCAGCCAGCGACAGGGGCTGCTGAACAAGAAGACCCCGCGGCCCAGTCGCGGGTAGAAGAACCGGATGCCTCACAGCCAGATCCCGCTGCCGAGCAGCGGGTAGAAACAGCCGTCACGACGGAGCAGTACCCACTGAGCGATGCGCAACCAGACGCAGCGCAGGGTAGTGCCCAACCGGATGCCGCGCCGGTTAGCGCACCCCTGGCGCCGCCTACTGATCAAGGTACCTCCTCCAGTGTACCAGATTCTTCCTTGGTGCAGAAAACCAAGGCTACAGCCAGCCCTCCGGCCAGGCCGGTTACGAGGAAGAACGCTCAGGACGCTGCAGCGAAGAAAACCACCGAGGAGAAGGCCGCCGAGAAGAAGAAAACCGAGAAGCCAGTCACCGAGAAGCCAACAGCCAAGAAGGAAATTTCTAAGAAGCGGGCTGCCGAGATGCCGCCGCCGACACCAACCGCCCAGCCCGGTCAGTTGGCTATCCGCGAGCCTGGCGCGGCTGCTGGCACCGCTGCTGCATCCGGCGTCTCAGATCCACCCTGCTACCCTCCATACATGGTGAAGGTCAGCCAGCAGCACCAGATTGGCCTCACCTCCAAGGAACGGAATCTTGCTCTTCAGAAAGGGAAGAAGGCCGTGGCAGTGGACTCCAGGCCCCGGCCCCAAATCAAGACAAATCTCTCTCCATTTCTTCGCGTGGAGTTCAGGATCAGGCGGTGACGTCCCAGGGCCTCGAGCAAGTACTTGACTTGATTGGCTTCATCGATGCCAAGTGGGACAGCAAGATTCTTGGCAATACGAACTGGAACGGCACGGATTTGGGCGACATCGACCATATGCGTGTCGACTGGAACAAGGTAGACCTGGGTTACAAACCCATGACTGTCTCATCCACCTCTGCTACGCTTGCCGCCAAGATGTTTGTCCACCGCAAGAACGCCGAAGACCTTGAGCAATCCTACGCGGTAAGCTCCTACTCATCCTCTCCGAGTTGCATTTTCACTTCTCTTCTACTCGTCTTCTTTTCCTTATCCATCACCCAGTCCCCGAGATTCTGGCCGAGTAGGCGGATACTCTCTCGAGTAGCCGCCTTCTCGGGTTGAATCTCTACTACCTTGCCTGATTCTTTTTTCTTTTGCTTCTCAGAATACCGTACTGAAGCGGACCGACTTGCATCGTCGGCTACTCTGGAACCATGCTGTTGCCAGGAGGCGCATTGCCGCCCTGGAAAAAGAGAAGATAGCCGCCGAGGAAGCTGATAAGGAAGTGATGAACAGCACCCTGAGGCTTTCTGAAGTTGAAGGTACGCTTCTAGCTGCGCGGTTCTTGCGTTTGGTGTTTACGCCCGCTTTTGCTTTTTGCGCTAACTAATTTTACCCTGCAGGGAAGTTGAAGGCCCTGTCTGACGAGCACGAGAACTGCCGTGCCTTCGTCGAGAATGGCCAGGCCACCATCAAGAGATTGGAAGGTACGTTGCCGTCTTCTCGGCTTGTCTCTGTATTCCTTTCTTCACTACTCTGTTGATCGTGCTTTGCTTTTCTCAGAAGATCATAAAAAATTTGTCGAGGAACATCAAGACTGCCTCAAGCCTGCTGAGGTGAAGCAGCAACTGTCCAGCCAGGCTGTCGAGCTGATAAAAGAGCATACTACCGAGATGGAAACTCTCCAGACCCAGCTGCAGACTGCGCTCAAAGACGCCCTAGACTTAGCAGCCGAGAAGGAGGAGCTGCTTGCCGAGAAGAAGAGGAACGAAGCAACAGCCAAAGCCAGGGAGAGAACCCTCGAACAGGAGTGCGAGGTGCTGAAGAAGAGCAATGCTGGCCTCTTCACTCAGCTAGAGGAGCTCCGTTTGATTGAGGAGAAGCATCTAGCCAACGAGGAATCTTGGAAGAACCTGCTGCAAGGGCTGCGCTATGACTTGAACAGTAAGTGCTCCCTTTTCTCTGCTTCTCTGCTACTCGGCTGCACCTTTCTTCTCTGTTTCTCGTTTCTGATCTTCTCTCATAGCTTTTGCAGAAGTTTTCCCTGATATCGTGTCTTCTTGCGCGCCTGCCCTGGCCAAGGCCCGAGCAGCACGCGCTGAGAAGGGCGAGCCCATGGACACCCGAGCAGAAATTGAAGAGAGTATCCTGGTCATGCAAGGGCAATTCCAGCGCCTAGCCGGCGTGGGCACCGATCTGGTGCGCGTTGGCTTCCAGCTCCACGGTCTCTTCTGGCCCCAGGACGACGCGCCAACGACCATCCGCGGGCTTGCCCTGAAGCTGCGCGGCGTGAAGGCCGAACTGAAGAAATGGCGCGCCTCGGGAGCTCGGGCGGGTGCAGACATGATGCTGCTCTTCATCACCACTTGGTACGAAAACCTCAATATGCAGATTATCCGCGAGATGCACCAGGACTCCAAGTGGGAGAAGGACCCCGACTGCGTGGCTATCCGCCAGTTGGTCGCTCACGAGGTCGCTCAGTATGCTGACACTGCGACCTTCATCGACGGCCTTACTGAGCCCGACACCGAGATGGAGGAGGACGAGGAGGAAGGCGAAGATGAGGAGACGGACTTGGATGATTTGGACTTGAGCTGCTTCGAGTCTCCTGGTGTCAAGGCCGGGAAGGGGAAAGCTGCGGTCATTGCGGGTAGCGACGAGGAGGAGGAGGGCGAGAAGATGTCCATCGACACCGCCGCGCTCGAGTTCGGCACCTCGTCAGGAGCTGCCCTCGACGACACCGTCAACCTTCGCGCCCAAGCCACCGGCTCCACCTCCGCGACAACGCCCGTCTCAGTGGCCACGGCCACTTCAGACCACGTAGCCACCAAGCCCGACGCCGAGGACGAAGCAGCGAAGCTTGTTGATGCCAGCGCAGAGGCGGACGCGACCAATGCCAGCGCCGAGGACGAAGCCGCGAAGACTGTCGACGCCAGCCCGGAAGCGGACACAACCAATGCCACTACTGAAGATGAAACAACCAAGGCCAGCACCGAGAACACAACGTCGACCTGAGTTTATCCTGCAGCTTATTCCTTAAACACTTATCAGATCCCCGGGATGCCGGGTGCAAATGTATCAGACTATTTATGCCGTTTGCTACTCATTTTTATTCACACTTGTTGCTTTCAACTTAATCATTTTGTTCAGCCTTGGCTTGATGCCGGGTTGCGTTATCATGCGAGTCCCCGAGTTGCATTTCTTATTCACTCTCTCTTTTCGTCTCAGCTCTACCCGCAACTTGTTGCTTTTTTGGTATTCGAGTCACAAGAGTTAAAAAGCAGAGCTGCAAATACTTAGCCGCTTAGAAACAATCATAGTAAGGCAGCCCACCACTTAGCCGAAAAGATAAGACAAAGAACAGTAGTAAAAGCACCCTACTCGGTTCCTGCACTCTTCCTTTCCTTAGTAATTTTTCTTGTGCTCATGGACCTTTTGCTTGTTCTCTTGCTTGCCATGAAGCCGGGTTTCGGACAGCAGCAAAGTCGAAGAGTTGGCATGTAGGTTTAAACACAGTACTCAATGTACCTTTGAATTTTGAAGTAGAGCAACCGTATAGGCAAAAGGTAAAGCCGAGTAGAAACACTTAGGGCAATTTTGGATGAGGGCAGTCCCCGAGTTCAATTTCAGATTGCAGAATAGAATTTCAACTCGGATAAGAGGGTACATACACATCTTTGCTCATGAATGAAAACGACGGAGTAGAGCTACATTCCAAGGGCGCTTGGTTTCCTCCCCAGCTTTATCTGCCCTGTTCGCCTATGGTGGGCGCGCATCTACAAGATAGTATGCATCGTTGTGCAGCGCTTTGCTCACAATGAAGGGCCCTTCCCATGGAGGAGACAACTTGTGCATCCCGGCTGTGCGCTGCACAAGCCTAAGGACCATGTCTCCTTCTCGGAAAACCCTTGGGTTCACCTTTCGGCTATGATAACGCCGCATGTTTTGCTGATAGATAGCCGAACGTGACAGAGTAAGCTCTCTTGCTTCTTCGAGCAGGTCAACGTCGTCTTCTCGAGCTTCTCTGCCTCTACCTCAGTGTAGAGGGTTACTCGGGGGGAGTCATGCTCTAGGTCTACTGGCAACACGGCCTCAGCCCCGTATACCAAGAAGAATGGCGTGTAGCCGGTTGACCGGTTAGGGGTAGTCCTTAGACTCCACAACACCGCTGGCAACTCGTCTAGCCAACACCCAGGTGTTTTCAGCAGTGGCTCAATCAGCCTTGGCTTTATGCCAGCTAGCACCATGCCATTTGCTCTTTCAACTTGCCCATTGGAAGCGGGATGCGCGACTGACGCAACGTCTAGTCGGATATGCTTATCTCTGCAGAACCGCACCATTGCTCCCTCAGCAAAATTTGTGCCGTTATCTGTGATGATGCTGTGCGGGTAGCCGTATCTCAGGATCACATCCTTCAAGAATTTCACAGCTGTTGCTCCATCGCACTTCCGAATAGGCTTCACTTCAATCCACTTGGTGAATTTGTCCACCATGACCAGGATATGAGTCATGTTGCCTCTAGCCGGCTGGAAGGGTCCGACCATGTCCAAACACCAAATAGCAAATGGCCAAGTGATAGGAATGGTTTTCAACTCGGAAGCAGGCATGTGAATCTTGCTTGCAAACATCTGGCAGCCATTGCACTTCCTCACGATGTCCTCAGCTTGCTGCAGAGCTGTGAGCCAGTAGAAGCCATGCCGAAAAGCCTTCTTGACCAATGCCCGAGAAGAGGCGTGATGCCCACATTCTCCTTGATGTATCTCTACCAGAATCTCTTCCCCTTCTTCTGGTTCCACGCAGCGTTGCAGCACGCCGGTGGCACTTCTTTTGTGCAGCACATCTTGGAATATAGTATAGCCCTTGGATCTTCTCTGAATCTGTCTTGCGGCCACCTCATCTTCTGGCAGAGTACCGTCCCTTAGAAAGGATAATATGGGCATGGCCCAACTCGGTGTCTCCCGTGTGGGAAACACTAGTTCGTCCACTTCCATTGGGACAGGCACCTCTGGTTGCTCTTTAGGGTTGGGAGCACTTCTCTGGAGCCCAGATCGATTGGCAAGGACTTCCTCAATGAATGCGACAGTCCCCGGGTTAAGGACAGCAGTCCCCGATTTGGAGTGGCAGTCCCCGAGTAAGGAGTGGCAGTCCCCGAGCAAGGAGTGGCAGTCCCCGAGCAAGGAGTGGCAGTCCCCGAGCAAGGAGTGGCAGTCCCCGAGTAAAGAGTGGCAGTCCCCGAGTAGGGAATGGCAGTCCCCGTGTAGGGAGTGGCAGTCCCCGGGTAGGGAATGGCAGTCCCCGAGTAGAGGACGGCAGTCCCCGAGTCGGGAGCAGCAGTCCCCGGGTTTCCTGTAGCATTCTCCCAGTCAATCTCCATGGGATCAGATTCCTCGCTTGGCAGAGAAGGAACAAATATGGACTCCGACTTGGGAGAGGGCTTGATGGATGGCTTCCTCAAGTGCTCCAAGGCAACCCCAGCCGGGATGGATTGCCGAGAAGATCCCAACTTGGACAGTTCGTCTGCCGCTTTGTTCTCTGCTCGGTGAATGTGCTGGAACTCGCAGCCCTCGAAGAATCTAGTCATAGACTGTACCAGGAAGCGATATGATGCCATGTTGGCATCTAGAGCATCCCAAGTGCCAGAGACTTGCTGCACCACCAGATCTGAATCGCCATAGCATATTATGCGCTGCACGCCAACCTCCTTGGCTACTTGCAAGCCATGCACCACTGCCTCGTACTCTGCTACGTTGTTGGACGCCTTGAAGTGAATCTGCAGCACATACTTGAGTTGATCTCGCTTGGGTGACGTAAGCACTACGCCTGCACCAAGGCCTTCCTTCACCTTCGAGCCATCAAAGTGCATCTTCCAGTAATTAGAAACTGGAGCAGGAGGTTCATACTGCACCTCAGCCCAATCCACCAGAAATTCCGCTAGAATCTGAGACTTGATAGCTTCTCTTCTCGCGTACGCGGGTGCATACGCGGCCAGCTCGATTGCCCACTTGGCTACTCTGCCACTCGCCTCTTTGTTGCCCATGATATCCGAGATGGGCGCATAGCTCACAACCGTGATAGGATGCTCTTGGAAGTAATGCTTCAGCTTCTTGGCGCCCAGGTACACGCCATAGGTCATCTTCTGGTAGTGCGGGTAGTTTTGCTTGGAGCTGGACAACACTTCACTGAGATAGTACATTGGGCGCTGCACACTCTTGCCTTCTTCTTCTCGCTCCACCACAATCACCACACTGACTACCCGGTTAGTGGCAGCAATGTACAGCAGCATTGGCTCCTTGGGTAGCAGACTAGCCAAGATGGGAGCGCTAGCCAGCATTGCTTTCAGCTCGTTGAATGCCACATCCGCTTGCGGAGTCCAAACAAACTTGTCACTTTTCTTCATCAGCTGGTATAGAGGCAGGGCCTTCTCGCCCATTCGGCCCAGAAAACGGCTCAGAGATGCCAAGCAACCAGTGAACTTCTGCACGTCTTTCAGGGATCTCAGCAAAGACATGCCCTCAATAGCTTTTATCTTTGAAGGATTGGCTTCAATACCCCGACTAGATACCAGGAAGCCGAGTAGCTTGCCAGCCGGGACACCAAAGGTGCATTTACTCGGATTCAGCTTCATTTTGTACTTGCGTAGGTTAGCAAAGGTTTCCTCCAGGTCGGCAAGCAGAGTATGTGTTTTATTCGTTTTGATGACAATGTCATCTACGTACACCTGCACATTCTTGCCGAGCTGGTCGTGCAAGCATTTCTGCATGCATCTCTGATAGGTTGCACCCGCATTCCTCAAGCCAAAACACATGACACGATAGCAATAAGCCCCATACGGGGTAATGAAAGCAGTCTTTATTTGATCAGCAGGATTGAGTGCAATCTGGTGGAAACCAGAGTAGGCATCTATGAAAGACAGCAGTTCACAACCAGCAGTGGAATCGATCACCTGATCGATGCGAGGTAGCGGGAAGGGATCCTTGGGGCATGCCTTGTTCAAGTCGGTGTAGTCGACACACATGCGCCATGCAGTGGCAGCCTTGGGATCCTCCTTCTTCTTCTCGACCATGACCGGGTTGGCTAGCCAATCCGGATGCAGCACCTCCATGATGAAATTGCTTATCAGCAGCTTGGTGATCTGGTCGCCAATGGCTTTCCTTCTCTCATCTCCGAAGCGGCGCATAGCCTGCTTCACTGGCTTGGCGTCAGGACGCACATGTAATGAGTGCTCAACCAACTCCCTCGGGACTCCTGGTAAATCTTCATTGGACCAGGCGAATACATCCCGATTCTCACGGAGGAAGTGGATGAGCTCGCTTTCCTATTTCTCCGCCAACCCGGAGCCAATGATGGCTACGCGGTCGGGGAACTCGGGGTCGACCTGGACCTTCTTGGTTTCCTGAGATGCCTGGAACGCGGTCCCGTGTTGGGTACTCGGCACGCCTTGCGCGCCAGCTTGTGCGGATTGCGCCATGGCCACCACCTCATACATCTTCTTCTTCTCGGCAGCAATCACCATCGACTCCGCCAACTGGGAACCAGCAGAGGCACACTCCATGGACTTATTGTAATCACCAGCAATGGTAATCACACCATTGGGACCAGGGATCTTCATCTTCAGATATGCCGTGTGGGTAGAAGCCATGAACTTGCTCAGAGCAGGCCTGCCGAGTAGAGCATGGTAAGGGCTCTTATGATCAACCACCTCAAACTGCAGGCGCTCTGTGCGGCAGTTTTCCCTTGTACCGAATAGCACATCTATCCATACTCGGCCAATTGGATTGCACGAGATCCCGGGCACAATGCCATGGAAGGTGGTCTTGCTGGGCAGCAGCATGTTCTCGGCCAGCCCAAGCTTCTCGAGTGTGTCTTTGTACACGATGTTGATGCTGCTGCCGTTGTCGATTAGCACCTTGCTGAACCTCACATTCTTCTCGGGACCCAGGAAAGTAGGATCCAGCACCAAGGCGTAGCTACCCGGGTTGGGCATCACCTTGGGATGATCTACTCGGGACCACCTGATCTCCTGGTCACACCAATACATGTAGTGAGGGACAGCAGGAATCACTGCATTGACCTCCATGGCACGCATGTGCTGTGATTGCTTGTCGACTGGCTCCGAAGTGAAGATCATGTATCTCTCATGGTGCTCTTGGTACTGGTTGGAGCCTCCGCCCCCATTGCTGTCGTTGTTGTTGTTACCCTGGTAGTTGTTGTTGTTGCCTCTGTTGTTGTTGCGGTTGTAGTTGTTATTGTTGTTGCGGTAGCTCTCATTGTTGAAGTGTCGGTTGGCTCCTAAAGCCACTTGGTTCACATTTTCTCTTCTCGGGAACACTGGCGGCCGAGCTGCGGGTGCGCGAGTAGGCTGCACATTGGCATTGGCCGCTGGCAGAGGAGGAGGAGGAGGCAAGCCATCATTCTTGATCACATCCCACCACTCGCACTGCCGAGTAGTGTGGTTAGCAGGCCTTGAGGGGTGGTGAGTGTGAAAACTGCATGGGCCATCCTTCATGTCGTCAAAGACGAACTTCCTCGGCTGCTCGGAGTTGCCGCTACCCGACTGAGGAGCACGGAATGGTTTCTTGTTACCTTGGCCCTGGTTCTGGTTCTGCCCGTAGGCTCCAGCAGGTTTCTGCCTTTGGCTACCCCCAGCTCCAATAGCCACTGCATTCACCTCTTCAGGGTCATACCGAGTATCTATTCGGTCACCCCTGCGCTTGTTGCAGAACTCGTTGCGCTTGCTGTTGCTGAAGTTTCTTCTCGGCTCAGATGAATCCATCAGGGGCTGAGTAGGGTCACCGAGCGCGTACTGATCCGCGATCTTGATGGTCTCCGCCAGAGTGTTTGGCGTCTCCCTCTGCAACCTCTGCCACAGCATACTGCCATGTCTGCAACCCTGCGCAAACCAAGTAATGGCCTGGGCTTCATTCACACCCTCACAGGTGTTCCTCAATGTGTGTCACGACCCCGGACCCAAAGGTATACATACTGTTATGGGCTCCTAGCCATGGACTTACAAGGGCTTCAGGGTTACCAGCCCCGGCCGCAACAAACAACGGCAGGCAGACTGGATTCATCGGCACGTAGTCCGGATCCCCAGTCTACTACTCCTTGTATCCATGCTAGTCATAACCAACTATGCATATCAAAGCGTCCACGAATCGAAATGAAACTGAAGGAAACGGGACCAAAGTTATACAGAGCTGCTATGTGTCCAGAAAGTGCAACAACAATCGAGGGTTACTGGGGTTACCTCGCCCCAGGCCGATCACATCGACAGGCGGGCTCGGACATGGATCATCGGCTCCACAACCCCTCGACTGCGACAACTATGCAGGCATAGCCAAAACCGTATATCAATGAGCTCGAAACCAACAACCGATCAAAGCAGCACTCTAGACAAAGAAATTGTAGTGAGCATGTATTACTAGAGTATAACTTTACAACCAGAGGTCACATGACCCAACATTACATCAGACAACGGAAGGCAGACTATGTTGCTAATCAACAAGAACCAAAAAGGCCTAAGAGGCCGCAACATAAGGCGACGTCCCAGCCCATAGATTCCAGGCTGCTACCTGGGAACCCCAAAACTACTCGTCGATGTCCACGCTGAAACACCACCGATGTGAGACTTCACCTGAACCAAAATTAAGCAAACCTGAGTACTGGAGGTACTCAACAAGACTTAGTTAACCTATTATATATCTGCTAGTTTCATAACGGGTTTTATGAAGGCTGATTTGCGTAAAGCAATGTTTGTTTTCCAATCGAGGAAGAGTAGCACGTACTATAGAGGGTTTTCAAAACAGATGAGAAAGGACTCAACTATTGCAGATCATCATCTTTTGAAACCACCAACTTCATTTCCCAGCATCTCACTTGCTACAAGGATCACCCCTCTCGGCATCTCCGAGGAGGCACCCTTCATTCATTGTCAACATGTTTTACGCCACGTTCAAGTTATCTATGGCCAAAATACTTTCACCAAGTCGTCCATAACCGCGGACACGGCTTCTCGAAAAGATTTATCCCTGCAGGGGGTACACTTTACCCACACGTACCAACCGACTCTTAGTGCCTACGTTTTAGCACTAGTCCGGGAAGTGCCGGCAGAGGGTGGTTCGGCCACGACCTTTACCTTGCGCAACCCTATCCATGAGTCAACCCAAGACAGGGCCACCCCGTCAACAGGGAGTTGGCCATCCTCCTGACGGCACCTGTCTCTGTGAGGCGGGGTAAGATCCGTGTACGTCCATCACTTGACCCCGGTCACGCCCTAGGCGGAGCATTTTCCAAAACGTTTAAAAGGTTTATTTGCAACGTACGAGAGAGGAAACCACTTTGGAAAACATACATGAGCAGATAAGAGGTTATGCTTGCCTTGCTTATAAGAAAACCAGATAGATAGATCTTCTGGATAAGTGCTTGACTTGTCGGTTAAGATCAAGTATTCGCCACTGGGGTTGTTGATCTTCTCTTCGGGCAGCGTTCTACCGATAAGAAGTAGAAACCGGAAAAGAAACAATCAACACATGGAATCGATGCAATGCACAATATGTATGCGTGGCAAAGTTAATGCACTTGAATGAAAGACCTAAACAGGTTCAAGGGTTTGCTACGGTTCATATGATGGTTAAGCAGTTTTATCGGAAAACAGTCCCGAAATAGACCCCGGAGGGCAATTCGGGCAATTATAAAAGTGAGTGCAATTTTAATAGCTCAAATAGGTTTGAAAACATCATAAGTGGGCTGCATTTATCATTTTGAGCATTTTGATATATAACTTGTATTTTTCTGATTTTATTGATTAAAATCTTATTTTATTTATTTTAAATGATTTAACTGCATTTAAATAATGCCCAAAAATAAAGTTTATCAAACATGTATAAAAGTGACATAATTAGATTGGAAATATTTTTCTGAACTCAACCATGTTTTTATCACATTTTTCTGAGCTACCAAAATGAAGTTATTAATTATTTCATTTTAAAACAATTTCTGTAATTATTAAAAAGTGGGGCCCACGTGTCAATTTGAAATTCCATTTAAAAAAACAAAACAACGGACAGGTGGCCGTGGCTGAGGTCACGCTGACGTCAAGGTGACATCAGCAGTGGCCGGCCGGAGACAGGAGTGGTCGCCGGCGACGAATCCGGCGACCAAAACGCGCGTGGGTGGGCTTTTTGGAAAGCCCCGAGGATGCTCTACCACATGATGGTGGCGCCACCTCCGATGGGCCACCGGCGGCGAGCCGCCAAGCACCCGACGGCGGCGGAGGCTTCGGGCTCCGGTGAACCGACGGTTTCGGCCGCGGGAAGGGGGCTAGGAGGGTGCTGGGCATGGCGAGGCTCACCGTGAGCTCGAGGAAGTTATCGGGAAGGCCGGAGGAGCGATAGCGGCGGCGAATCGACGGCGGTCTTCCCCGCCGGCCGTGGGGAAGACGATGGATGGCGGCGGCGATTTAGAGCCTCCGGGCCCGATTCCTTTGGCAGGGAGGTGGGTGGAGGCCGTGCGGAGCTCGTCGTGTCGCCAGTTTTCGCCGGGGCAGTGCACAACGGCGAGGAGTTGAGATCTCGCCGGAGTTAGGGTTCGGGTTAGGGTTACGGAGCGAGAGAGAGAGAGCCGTGAGGGAGGGGGCGAGAGGGTGCAGTGGGTCGCGGGAGTCACCTCCTGTGACTTATCCGGGCGCTATCGATGAGGCAAGGACGTGGCATCGGCGACGTCCGCGGCGGCCACGCAGGTGCTTCCTGTCCCAACGAAGAAGACAAAGCACATTTGCAAAAAAAACCTGGACAAACTGTATTTTGCAAAGAGGTCCTTTTCACATAGAAAACAGAACCCAAAAGTTAGATTTGAGGGCCTTTTTGAACAGCAAAAATTACACAAAAATAAGTTTTGGAAAGCTCTTCAAATTTCCAACAAAACCATACCTTAGTTTGTTCATTTTGAAAAACTTGTTAGAACAACTTTGTGGATTGCTTGTTTAAGTGATTTTTGTCATTTCACTTGTTATTTTCAAATGCAAATTTTTAGCAATGTTTTCCATGCATGTATGCCATGTACACAACACACAACGCAACTTTATTACAAAGTAGGGCTGTTACAAGTCTACCCCCCTTACAAGAATCTCGTCCTGAGATTCCTAGGTTTTAGAAAAGAAGTCGGGGTACTTAGATCGCAAACGATCCTCTCGTTCCTAGGTTGCTTCGTTCTCGGAATGATGTGACCACTGAACTTTGAGGAACTTGATAGTTTGACCGCGAGTTCTTCGTTCAGCCTCATCGAGAATACGGACAGGGACCTCTTTGTAAGAGAGATCTTCCTTGAGCTTGATAGTCTCATGGTCCACACCACGGACAGGATCTTTGAAGCAACGTTTGAGTTGGGAGACATGGAATACATCATGAACATCCGGAAATCCTGGAGGCAACTGCAATTGGTATGAAACTTGACCTCGTTTTCTGATGATGGGGAATGGACCAATGTAACGAGGAGCCAGTTTGCCTTTGATTCCAAAACGTTTTCCACCTTTCAAAGGTGTGACTCGAAGATAAGCTTTCTCGCCAATTTCGTAACGAACGTCTTGATGACGACGATCATAATAACTCTTCTGACGAGATTGAGCTGTTTTCAAACGTTCACGAATGATGCGAATAGTTTCTTCTGCTTCCTTGATTGTATCCGGTCGGAAGAAGGATCTTTCACCGGTTTCAGACCAATTCAGCGGAGTTCGGCATTTACGGCCATACAAAACTTCGAAAGGAGCCTTGCCGAGACTGGATTGATAACTGTTGTTGTAGGTGAACTCAGCAAAGGGAAGGAACTTTTCCCAATCCTTACCGAAGGAGATAACACAAGCTCGAAGCATGTCCTCAAGGATTTGATTCACTCTTTCGGTTAGACCACCGGTTTGTGGATGATAAGCGGTGCTGAAAGAGAGACGAGTTCCCATAGATTCTTGGAGACATCCCCAAAACCTGGAGACAAATATACTCCCACGATCCGAGACAATCCTTTTAGGAACTCCATGAAGACTGACTATTCGGGAGATGTATAGATCTGCCAACTGACTAGTGGTGATGGCCTCTCGAATAGGGAGAAAATGAGCAACCTTAGACAGTCGGTCAACCACTACCCAGATAGCATTGTGGCCCTTCTTGGTTCTGGGAAGTCCGGTAATGAAGTCCATACCGATTTCATCCCACTTCCACTCAGGAATCGGTAGAGGTTGGAGAACACCGGCTGGTCTTTGATGTTCAGCTTTAACACGACGACAAACATCGCATTCAGCAACATACTTAGCTATTTCTCGCTTCATTCCAGTCCACCAAAACCTTGTACGTAGATCCTGATACATTTTAGTACTACCGGGATGGATAGAAAGAGGTGTTTCATGAGCCTCTTGGAGTATAAGCCTTCTCAGATTCCGTGTCTTTGGCACCACCAAACGATTGCCAAAATAGACGGTACCTTCGTTATCAACATTGAAGCACTTAGCAACTCCGTTAGCAATGCTCTTCTTGATGTTAGCAATGCCTAAATCATTCTTTTGAACCTTTTTGATCTGGTCCTCCAGAGAAGGTTTTACCTCTAGGTTAGCAAGATAACCAGAAGGAACAATTTCAAGGTTAAGCTTGGAGAACTCCTCATGAAGAGAAGGTTGAGCTTGCTGTATCATCAAGTTATTGCAATAGGACTTCCGGCTTAGCGCGTCAGCCACGACGTTGGCCTTGCCGGGTTGATAGTTGAGACCCAAATCAAAGTCCTTGATTATTTCCAACCATCTTCTCTGTCTGAGATTCAAATCCGGTTGGGTGAACAGATATTTCAGACTTTGATGATCTGAGTATAGCTCACAACGGTTACCAAGAAGGTAATGACGCCACTGCTTGAGAGCATGGACCACGACTGCTAGCTCGAGGTCATGAGTTGGGTAGTTGTGCTCATGTGGTTTCAACTGATGAGAACCATAGGCCACCACATGACCCTCTTGCATTAACACACAACCGAGTCCTTGTTGCGAGGCATCACAGAAGATAACAAAGTCCTTGCTCGTATCAGGAAGAGCAAGCACAGGAGCGGTAGTCAGTTTAGTTTTCAGAGTTTGGAAACTCTCTTCTGCCTTTTATGACCACTCAAACTTCTTGGCCTTCTTCAGAAGTTCAGTCATAGGTTTAGCAATTTTGGAGAAATTCTCGATGAATCGACGGTAATAACCTGCCATCCCGAGAAAACTCCGAACATCCTTGACTGATTTAGGTGCTTCCCAATCCAGAATTGTTTGGACCTTGTCTGGAATCACGGCAACACCTTCGGAAGACACCACGTGTCCGAGATAGATGAGCTCTTTCAACCAGAATTCACATTTAGAGAACTTGGCATACAACTTGTGCTCACGGAGTTTAGATAACACCAAACGCAGATGTTCGGCATGTTCATCTTCGGTTTTGGAATAGACCAAGATATCATCGATGTAGACCACGACGAACTTGTCAAGATACTCCATGAATACCGAGTTCATAAGCCTCATGAAGGTAGCTAGAGCGTTGGTAAGACCAAAGGACATAACAGTGTACTCATAAAGACCATAACGAATAGTGAAAGCTGTTTTAGGAATGTCCTCCTTTCTGATCTTTATCTGATGGTATCCTGATCGCAGATCCATCTTAGAAAAGACAGTTGCACCGGCTAACTGATCAAATAGGTCGTTGATTCTTGGAAGAGGATACTTGTTTTTGATGGTCACTGCATTCAGCGGCCGATAATCAACAACGAGACGCGGAACATTTGTATCCCGCTTCTTGACAAAGATGGTCGGACAACCCCAAGAAGATGTACTAGGTTGGATGAAACCTTTTTCTTCTAACTCCTCTATTTGACGCTTCAATTCAGCCAACTCTTCGGGGGCCATACGATAAGGTCTTTTGGACATAGGAGCGGTGCCAGGGACCAGCTCGATGACAAATTCCACACTTCGATCAGGTGGCATGCCAGGTAACTCTTCAGGGAACACATCAGGGAACTCGCTGACTACTGGCAACTCATGAATTTCAGGAGGGTAGTCAGCTTGCATAGAGTATAGTTGTGATTCAGGTGAAAGTTGATGGCATGCTGATGGAGCTAGATCTGCACACGTCCAACATTTCACACTAGCACCAGAAGGATCTGTCAAAACGATGGATTTGTCTGCACAGTCAATTACAGCTCCAAACCTTTTGAGCCAATCCATGCCTAGGATGACATCAATGTCAGTTGACTTTAAGGCATAGAAGGTGGTAGGGAACCACCGATACCCAAAATCGATCATGAGCTCTGGGGTAACCATCGTGGTACGCCAACTAAGCCCTGGGGACTGGACCACCAAAGACTTGGACATGTTTTGGAAGGGTATCCCATGCATTTCAGCGAACTTTTCTGACATGAAGGTATGAGATGCTCCAGAGTCAAACAACGCTGTAGCCAAAATGGAGTTAACTCGAATTGTACTCCAGAGAATGCTTGGATCACTTTGAGCCTTCTCAAGTGTGACATGCGTTAAGCAAGCATGTATAGCACCAGTGTTCTTCACATTTTTCTTGGGCGGAGGAACTCCACGACCAATTTTCTTCTGAAGACACTCTCGATAAAGATGACCCGGCTGACCACACTTGAAACACATAAGATCAGGTGGTTTAGCCCCTGACGGAGGCGGATGAGGAACATGTCCCTCATAACTGGGTGCAAACGGGGCTCTAGGAATAGCACTGTATGGTATGAACACACGGCGCTTCTTGGAGCCAGAGGAAGTTGCACAAGAGTTATCAGCCTCCCGTTTTACAGCAATCTCCATCTCCTTTCTGCCATATTCAAGGGTAATAGCCTGATTGTACAACTCCTGGAAACTCTTGAATTTGAAAGGAAGCAACTCATAACGGAGGGTTGGATTCAGATCCTTCCGAAATAGTTCCTGCTTATCCTCATCATTTCTGACATCACGAGGAGCATAGCGAGCCAAACGGATGAATTCACGCCCGTAAGGTTCAACACTCATGTTGCCCTGAGTGAGATCGAGGAATTCCTTCCTTTTAAACTCCATGATTGCCTTTGGAATATAAGCATCACGGAATGTAACACAAAACTCTGCCCAGGTGACCTCATGTCCTGGCGCCTGCAACGCCAAGAAACCTTCCCACCAAGCACCAGCAGCACCTTCTAGCTTATAAGTGGCAAAGTTCACCCGGTCATTATCTGGGACATGGAGAGCAACAAACTTGCGCTCGATTGTACGGAGCCAGTCATCAGCATCCAGAGGCTCTTTGGAATCAGAAAAGGTAGGAGGTTGAGCTTTGAGGAAACTCCCAAGTGTAACACCTTCAGCGCGACGTTCAGTATTCTGCGCCACACGTTCCAGAAGATGTTCACTTCTCAGGCGGTTGGCCTCGATATTCTGCAGAACCTGCGCCATTGTGGGAGAAGGCGGAACTTCTGCCTCAGGAGGATTACGTCCACGACGTCTACGAGTACCACCGGACATCCTGAGTAAAAAGGAAAGGAACCATGAATAACACATTCATGAAAGGAGAAAACAACGGAACGGTACATGATAGTTCAACGGAGACAAGATATAGAACATTATGTGGAGGAAACAAGCCATATCACATACGAACAACCGGGGAATCACACCGAGATGCAACCCCGGACATGGAATTGATAGATTGGATGACTTGAGTTAGTCAGAACTTGAGAGGTTAGCAACCTGACACGATGTACCGGAAAGAAAACACCCAACGGTTTTGATCCTAGTTTTGAAGGTAACAGGAGGAAAGAACACCTTTTCAAATCAAATGGGATAAGGAGGCTCAGAGTTAGAATGACACCAGATAAGGGGTAAAAAGAGTTCCTAAGAAGGTTTTCACAACTCATTTGCAAGTTCAAAATAGTTTTCGCAAACACTAGACTCAACATCGACCAACAGCAAAGGGTTTCCTACAGGCAGTCCTGCTCTGATACCATGGCTTGTCACGACCCCGGACCCAAAGGTATACATACTGTTATGGGCTCCTAGCCATGGACTTACAAGGGCTTCAGGGTTACCAGCCCCGGCCGCAACAAACAACGACAGGCAGACTGGATTCATCGGCACGTAGTCCGGATCCCCAGTCTACTACTCCTTGTATCCATGCTAGTCATAACCAACTATGCATATCAAAGCGTCCACGAATCGAAATGAAACTGAAGGAAACGGGACCAAAGTTATACAGAGTTGCTATGTGTCCAGAAAGTGCAACAACAATCGAGGGTTACTGGGGTTACCTCGCCCCAGGCCGATCACATCGACAGGCGGGCTCGGACATGGATCATCGGCTCCACAACCCCTCGACTGCGACAACTATGCAGGCATAGCCAAAACCGTATATCAATGAGCTCGAAACCAACAACCGATCAAAGCAGCACTCTAGACAAAGAAATTGTAGTGAGCATGTATTACTAGAGTATAACTTTACAACCAGAGGTCACATGACCCAACATTACATCAGACAACGGAAGGCAGACTATGTTGCTAATCAACAAGAACCAAAAAGGCCTAAGAGGCCGCAACATAAGGCGACGTCCCAGCCCATAGATTCCAGGCTGCTACCTGGGAACCCCAAAACTACTCGTCGATGTCCACGCTGAAACACCATCGATGTGAGACCTTCACCTGAACCAAAATTAAGCAAACCTGAGTACTGGAGGTACTCAACAAGACTTAGTTAACCTATTATATATCTGCTAGTTTCATAACGGGTTTTATGAAGGCTGATTTGCGTAAAGCAATGTTTGTTTTCCAATCGAGGAAGAGTAGCACGTACTGTAGAGGGTTTTCAAAACAGATGAGAAAGGACTCAACTATTGCAGATCATCATCTTTTGAAACCACCAACTTCATTTCCCAGCATCTCACTTGCTACAAGGATCACCCCTCTCGGCATCTCCGAGGAGGCACCCTTCATTCATTGTCAACATGTTTTACGCCACGTTCAAGTTATCTATGGCCAAAATACTTTCACCAAGTCGTCCATAACCGCGGACACGGCTTCTCGAAAAGATTTATCCCTGCAGGGGGTACACTTTACCCACACGTACCAACCGACTCTTAGTGCCTACGTTTTAGCACTAGTCCGGGAAGTGCCGGCAGAGGGTGGTTCGGCCACGACCTTTACCTTGCGCAACCCTATCCATGAGTCAACCCAAGACAGGGCCACCCCGTCAACAGGGAGTTGGCCATCCTCCTGACGGCACCTGTCTCTGTGAGGCGGGGTAAGATCCGTGTACGTCCATCACTTGACCCCGGTCACGCCCTAGGCGGAGCATTTTCCAAAACGTTTAAAAGGTTTATTTGCGTTGCCGAATGGAATCTCAAACTACGTGACTCATGGATAAAGCCGAGCAAGTTAGTTGGTCGGCGAGGCTCATGGCCATCGCGCGTGGTTGTACGCTCAGTCTTGGCTTCTGCGCCCTGACCTTACTCCTAGGGTTGGCAAGTACGGAACGAACAACCACTTCCCAAGTGGCCTCCCGTCCAAGCCTTAGTCAGGTTAACCACACCATACTCATCTTACCACGTCATCATATCAAACTAGGTTCTCGCAGCTCTGATTCATCAACCGAATGGAGCAGAGGTATCAAACATGTATAGCTAAGCATAGTAGATATAAGGCTTTGGCGGCGCTCACAAACAACCCTATGGCATCTAGGAGTAGTGGATCAGGTCATTGAAGCACTGCATCATATATAGGAGGACTCTACCTACTGACACAAAATACTTTGGAACCGAATGCAACGTACGAGAGAGGAAACCACTTTGGAAAACATACATGAGCAGATAAGAGGTTATGCTTGCCTTGCTTATAAGAAAACCAGATAGATAGATCTTCTGGATAAGTGCTTGACTTGTCGGTTAAGATCAAGTATTCGCCACTGGGGTTGTTGATCTTCTCTTCGGGCAGCGTTCTACCGATAAGAAGTAGAAACCGGAAAAGAAACAATCAACACATGGAATCGATGCAATGCACAATATGTATGCGTGGAAAAGTTAATGCACTTGAATGAAAGACCTAAACAGGTTCAAGGGTTTGCTACGGTTCATATGATGGTTAAGCAGTTTTATCGGAAAACAGTCCCGAAATAGACCCCGGAGGGCAATTCGGGCAATTATAAAAGTGAGTGCAATTTTAATAGCTCAAATAGGTTTGAAAACATCATAAGTGGGCTGCATTTATCATTTTGAGCATTTTGATATATAACTTGTATTTTTCTGATTTTATTGATTAAAATCTTATTTTATTTATTTTAAATGATTTAACTGCATTTAATTAATGCCCAAAAATAAAGTTTATCAAACATGTATAAAAGTGACATAATTAGATTGGAAATATTTTTCTGAACTCAACCATGTTTTTATCACATTTTTCTGAGCTACCAAAATGAAATTATTAATTATTTCATTTTAAAGGAATTTCTGTAATTATTAAAAAGTGGGGCCCACATGTCAATTTGAAATTCCATTTAAAAAAAAAACAACGGACAGGTGGCAGTGGCTGAGGTCACGCTGACATCAAGGTGACGTCAGCAGTGGCCGGCCGGAGACAGGAGTGGTCGCCGGCGACGAATCCGGCGACCAAAACGCGCGTGGGTGGGCTTGTTGGAAAGCCCCGAGGATGCTCTACCACATGATGGTGGCGCCACCTCCGATGGGCCACCGGCGGCGAGCCGCCAAGCACCCGACGGCGGCGGAGGCTTCGGGCTCCGGTGAACCGACGGTTTCGGCCGCGGGAAGGGGGCTAGGAGGGTGCTGGGCATGGCGAGGCTCACCGTGAGCTCGAGGAAGTTATCGGGAAGGCCGGAGGAGCGATAGCGGCGGCGAATCGACGGCGGTCTTCCCCGCCGGCCGTGGGGAAGACGATGGATGGCGGCGGCGATTTAGAGTCTCCGGGCCCGATTCCTTTGGCAGGGAGGTGGGTGGAGGCCGTGCGGAGCTCGTCGTGTCGCCAGTTTTCGCCGGGGCAGTGCACAACGGCGAGGAGTTGAGATCTCGCCGGAGTTAGGGTTCGGGTTAGGGTTACGGAGCGAGAGAGAGAGAGCCGTGAGGGAGGGGGCGAGAGGGTGCAGTGGGTCGCGGGAGTCACCTCCTGTGAGTTATCCGGGCGCTATCGATGAGGCAAGGACGTGGCATCGGCGACGTCCGCGGCGGCCACGCAGGTGCTTCCTGTCCCAACGAAGAAGACAAAGCACATTTGCAAAAAAAACCTAGACAAACTGTATTTTGCAAAGAGGTCCTTTTCACATAGAAAACAGAACCCAAAAGTTAGATTTGAGGGCCTTTTTGAACAGCAAAAATTACACAAAAATAAGTTTTTGAAAGCTCTTCAAATTTCCAACAAAACCATACCTTAGTTTGTTCATTTTGAAAAAATTGTTAGAACAACTTTGTGGATTGCTTGTTTAAGTGATTTTTGTCATTTCACTTGTTATTTTCAAATGCAAATTTTTAGCAATGTTTTCCATGCATGTATGCCATGTACACAACACACAACGCAACTTTATTACAAAGTAGGGCTGTTACAAGTCTACCCCCCTTACAAGAATCTCGTCCCGGGATTCCTAGGTTTTAGAAAAGAAGTCGGGGTACTTAGATCGCAAACGATCCTCTCGTTCCTAGGTTGCTTCGTTCTCGGAATGATGTGACCACTGAACTTTGAGGAACTTGATAGTTTGACTGCGAGTTCTTCGTTCAGCCTCATCGAGAATACGGACAGGGACCTCTTTGTAAGAGAGATCTTCCTTGAGCTTGATAGTCTCATGGTCCACACCACGGACAGGATCTTTGAAGCAACGTTTGAGTTGGGAGACATGGAATACATCATGAACATCCGGAAATCCTGGAGGCAACTGCAACTGGTATGAAACTTGACCTCGTTTTCCGATGATGGGGAATGGACCAATGTAACGAGGAGCCAGTTTGCCTTTGATTCCAAAACGTTTTCCACCTTTCAAAGGTGTGACTCGAAGATAAGCTTTCTCGCCAATTTCGTAACGAACGTCTTGATGACGACGATCATAATAACTCTTCTGACGAGATTGAGCTGTTTTCAAACGTTCACGAATGATGCGAACAGTTTCTTCTGCTTCTTGATTGTATCCGGTCGGAAGAAGGATCTTTCACCGGTTTCAGACCAATTCAGCGGAGTTCGGCATTTACGGCCATACAAAACTTCGAAAGGAGCCTTGCCGAGACTGGATTGATAACTGTTGTTGTAGGTGAACTCAGCAAAGGGAAGGAACTTTTCCCAATCCTTACCGAAGGAGATAACACAAGCTCGAAGCATGTCCTCAAGGATTTGATTCACTCTTTCGGTTTGACCACCGGTTTGTGGATGATAAGCGGTGCTGAAAGAGAGACGAGTTCCCATAGATTCTTGGAGACATCCCCAAAACCTGGAGACAAATATACTCCCACGATCCGAGACAATCCTTTTAGGAACTCCATGAAGACTGACTATTCGGGAGATGTATAGATCTGCCAACTGACTAGTGGTGATGGCCTCTCGAATAGGGAGAAAATGAGCAACCTTAGACAGTCGGTCAACCACTACCCAGATAGCATTGTGGCCCTTCTTGGTTCTGGGAAGTCCGGTAATGAAGTCCATACCGATTTCATCCCACTTCCACTCAGGAATCGGTAGAGGTTGGAGAACACCGGCTGGTCTTTGATGTTAAGCTTTAACACGACGACAAACATCGCATTCAGCAACATACTTAGCTATTTCTCGCTTCATTCCAGTCCACCAAAACCTTGTACGTAGATCCTGATACATTTTAGTACTACCGGGATGGATAGAAAGAGGTGTTTCATGAGCCTCTTGGAGTATAAGCCTTCTCAGATTCCGTGTCTTTGGCACCACCAAACGATTGCCAAAATAGACGGTACCTTCGTTATCAACATTGAAGCACTTAGCAACTCCGTTAGCAATGCTCTTCTTGATGTTAGCAATGCCTAAATCATTCTTTTGAACCTTTTTGATCTGGTCCTCCAGAGAAGGTTTTACCTCTAGGTTAGCAAGATAACCAGAAGGAACAATTTCAAGGTTAAGCTTGGAGAACTCCTCATGAAGAGAAGGTTGAGCTTGCTGTATCATCAAGTTATTGCAATAGGACTTACGGCTTAGCGCGTCAGCCACGACGTTGGCCTTGCCGGGTTGATAGTTGAGACCCAAATCAAAGTCCTTGATTATTTCCAACCATCTTCTCTGTCTGAGATTCAAATCCGGTTGGGTGAACAGATATTTCAGACTTTGATGATCTGAGTATAGCTCACAACGGTTACCAAGAAGGTAATGACGCCACTGCTTGAGAGCATGGACCACGACTGCTAGCTCGAGGTCATGAGTTGGGTAGTTGTGCTCATGTGGTTTCAACTGACGAGAACCATAGGCCACCACATGACCCTCTTGCATTAACACACAACCGAGTCCTTGTTGCGAGGCATCACAGAAGATAACGAAGTCCTTGCTCGTATCAGGAAGAGCAAGCACAGGAGCGGTAGTCAGTTTAGTTTTCAGAGTTTGGAAACTCTCTTCTGCCTTTTCTGACCACTCAAACTTCTTGCCCTTCTTCAGAAGTTCATTCATAGGTTTAGCAATTTTGGAGAAGTTCTCGATGAATCGACGGTAATAACCTGCCATCCCGAGAAAACTCCGAACATCCTTGACTGATTTAGGTGCTTCCCAATCCAGAATTGTTTGGACCTTGTCTGGAATCACGGCAACACCTTCGGCAGACACCACGTGTCCGAGATAGATGAGCTCTTTCAACCAGAATTCACATTTAGAGAACTTGGCATACAACTTGTGCTCACGGAGTTTAGATAACACCAAACGCAGATGTTCGGCATGTTCATCTTCGGTTTTGGAATAGACCAAGATATCATCGATGTAGACCACGACGAACTTGTCAAGATACTCCATGAATATCGAGTTCATAAGCCTCATGAAGGTAGCTGGAGCGTTGGTAAGACCAAAGGACATAACAGTGTACTCATAAAGACCATAACGAGTAGTGAAAGCTGTTTTAGGAATGTCCTCCTTTCTGATCTTTATCTGATGGTATCCTGATCGCAGATCCATCTTAGAAAAGACAGTTGCACCGGCTAACTGATCAAACAGGTCGTTGATTCTTGGAAGAGGATACTTGTTTTTGATGGTCACTGCATTCAGCGGCCGATAATCAACAACGAGACGCGGAACATTTGTATCCCGCTTCTTGACAAAGATGGTCGGACAACCCCAAGAAGATGTACTAGGTTGGATGAAACCTTTTTCTTCTAACTCCTCTATTTGACGCTTCAATTCAGCCAACTCTTCGGGGGCCATACGATAAGGTCTTTTGGACATAGGAGCGGTGCCAGGGACCAGCTCGATGACAAATTCCACACTTCGATCAGGTGGCATGCCAGGTAACTCTTCAGGGAACACATCAGGGAACTCGCTGACTACTGGCAACTCATGAATTTCAGGAGGGTAGTCAGCTTGCATAGAGTATAGTTGTGATTCAGGTGAAAGTTGATGGCATGCTGATGGAGCTAGATCTGCACACGTCCAACATTTCACACTAGCACCAGAAGGATCTGTCAAAACGATGGATTTGTCTGCACAGTCAATTACAGCTCCAAACCTTTTGAGCCAATCCATGCCTAGGATGACATCAATGTCAGTTGACTTTAAGGCATAGAAGGTGGTAGGGAACCACCGATACCCAAAATCGATCATGAGCTCTGGGGTAACCATCGTGGTACGCCAACTAAGCCCTGGGGACTGGACCACCAAAGACTTGGACATGTTTTGGAAGGGTATCCCATGCATTTCAGCGAACTTTTCTGACATGAAGGTATGAGATGCTCCAGAGTCAAACAACGCTGTAGCCAAAATGGAGTTAACTCGAATTGTACTCCAGAGAATGCTTGGATCACTTTGAGCCTTCTCAAGTGTGACATGCGTTAAGCAAGCATGTATAGCACCAGTGTTCTTCACATTTTTCTTGGGCGGAGGAACTCCACGACCAATTTTCTTCTGAAGACACTCTCGAGAAAGATGACCCGGCTGACCACACTTGAAACACATAATATCAGGTGGTTTAGCACCTGACGGAGGCGGATGAGGAACATGTCCCTCATAACTGGGTGCAAACGGGGCTCTAGGAATAGCACTGTATGGTATGAACACACGACGCTTCTTGGAGCCAGAGGAAGTTGCACAAGAGTTATCAGCCTCCCGTTTTACAGCAATCTCCATCTCCTTTCTGCCATATTCAAGGGTAATAGCCTGATTGTACAACTCCTGGAAACTCTTGAATTTGAAAGGAAGCAACTCATAACGGAGGGTTGGATTCAGACCCTTCCGAAATAGTTCCTGCTTATCCTCATCATTTCTGACATCACGAGGAGCATAGCGAGCCAAACGGATGAATTCACGCCCGTAAGGTTCAACACTCATGTTGCCCTGAGTGAGATCGAGGAATTCCTTCCTTTTAAAGTCCATGATTGCCTTTGGAATATAAGCATCACGGAATGTAACACAGAACTCTGCCCAGGTGACCTCATGTCCTGGCGCCTGCAACGCCAAGAAACCTTCCCACCAAGCACCAGCAGCACCTTCTAGCTTATAAGTGGCAAAGTTCACCCGGTCATTATCTGGGACATGGAGAGCAACAAACTTGCGCTCGATTGTACGGAGCCAGTCATCAGCATCCAGAGGCTCTTTGGAATCAGAAAAGGTAGGAGGTTGAGCTTTGAGGAAACTCCCAAGTGTAACACCTTCAGCGCGACGTTCAGTATTCTGCGCCACACGTTCCAGAAGATGTTCACTTCTCAGGCGGTTGGCCTCGATATTCTGCAGAACCTGCGCCATTGTGGGAGAAGGCGGAACTTCTGCCTCAGGAGGATTACGTCCACGACGTCTACGAGTACCACCGGACATCCTGAGTAAAAAGGAAAGGAACCATGAATAACACATTCATGAAAGGAGAAAACAACGGAACGGTACATGATAGTTCAACGGAGACAAGATATAGAACATTATGTGGAGGAAACAAGCCATATCACATACGAACAACCGGGGAATCACACCGAGATGCAACCCCGGACATGGAATTGATAGATTGGATGACTTGAGTTAGTCAGAACTTGAGAGGTTAGCGACCTGACACGATGTACCGGAAAGAAAACACCCAACGGTTTTGATCCTAGTTTTGAAGGTAACAGGAGGAAAGAACACCTTTTCAAATCAAATGGGATAAGGAGGCTCAGAGTTAGAGTGACACCAGATAAGGGGTAAAAAGAGTTCCTAAGAAGGTTTTCACAACTCATTTGCAAGTTCAAAATAGTTTTCGCAAACACTAGACTCAACATCGACCAACAACAAAGGGTTTCCTACAGGCAGTCCTGCTCTGATACCATGGCTTGTCACGACCCCGGACCCAAAGGTATACATACTGTTATGGGATCCTAGCCATGGACTTACAAGGGCTTCAGGGTTACCAGCCCCGGCCGCAACAAACAACGGCAGGCAGACTGGATTCATCGGCACGTAGTCCGGATCCCCAGTCTACTACTCCTTGTATCCATGCTAGTCATAACCAACTATGCATATCAAAGCGTCCACGAATCGAAATGAAACTGAAGGAAACGGGACCAAAGTTATACAGAGCTGCTATGTGTCCAGAAAGTGCAACAACAATCGAGGGTTACTGGGGTTACCTCACCCCAGGCCGATCACATCGACAGGCGGGCTCGGACATGGATCATCGGCTCCACAACCCCTCGACTGCGACAACTATGCAGGCATAGCCAAAACTGTATATCAATGAGCTCGAAACCAACAACCGATCAAAGCAACACTCTAGACAAAGAAATTGTAGTGAGCATGTATTACTAGAGTATAACTTTACAACCAGAGGTCACATGACCCAACATTACATCAGACAACGGAAGGCAGACTATGTTGCTAATCAAAAAGAACCAAAAAGGCCTAAGAGGCCGCAACATAAGGCGACGTCCCAGCCCATAGATTCCAGGCTGCTACCTGGGAACCCCAAAATTACTCGTCGATGTCCACGCTGAAACACCACCGATGTGAGACTTCACCTGAACCAAAATTAAGCAAACCTGAGTACTGGAGGTACTCAACAAGACTTAGTTAACCTATTATATATCTGCTAGTTTCATAACGGGTTTTATGAAGGCTGATTTGCGTAAAGCAATGTTTGTTTTCCAATCGAGGAAGAGTAGCACGTACTGTAGAGGGTTTTCAAAACAGATGAGAAAGGACTCAACTATTGCAGATCATCATCTTTTGAAACCACCAACTTCATTTCCCAGCATCTCACTTGCTACAAGGATCACCCCTCTCGGCATCTCCGAGGAGGCACCCTTCATTCATTGTCAACATGTTTTACGCCACGTTCAAGTTATCTATGGCCAAAATACTTTCACCAAGTCGTCCATAACCGCGGACACGGCTTCTCGAAAAGATTTATCCCTGCAGGGGGTACACTTTACCCACACGTACCAACCGACTCTTAGTGCCTACGTTTTAGCACTAGTCCGGGAAGTGCCGGCAGAGGGTGGTTCGGCCACGACCTTTACCTTGCGCAACCCTATCCATGAGTCAACCCAAGACAGGGCCACCCCGTCAACAGGGAGTTGGCCATCCTCCTGAAGGCACCTGTCTCTGTGAGGCGGGGTAAGATCCGTGTACGTCCATCACTTGACCCCGGTCACGCCCTAGGCGGAGCATTTTCCAAAATGTTTAAAAGGTTTATTTGCGTTGCCGAATGGAATCTCAAACTACGTGACTCATGGATAAAGCCGAGCAAGTTAGTTGGTCGGCGAGGCTCATGGCCATCGCGCGTGGTTGTACGCTCAGTCTTGGCTTCTGCGCCCTGACCTTACTCCTAGGGTTGGCAAGTACGGAACGAACAACCACTTCCCAAGTGGCCTCCCGTCCAAGCCTTAGTCAGGTTAACCACACCATACTCATCTTACCACGTCATCATATCAAACTAGGTTCTCGCAGCTCTGATTCATCAACCGAATGGAGCAGAGGTATCAAACATGTATAGCTAAGCATAGTAGATATAAGGCTTTGGCGGCGCTCACAAACAACCCTATGGCATCTAGGAGTAGTGGATCAGGTCATTGAAGCACTGCATCATATATAGGAGGACTCTACCTACTGACACAAAATACTTTGGAACCGAATGCAACGTACGAGAGAGGAAACCACTTTGGAAAACATACATGAGCAGATAAGAGGTTATGCTTGCCTTGCTTATAAGAAAACCAGATAGATAGATCTTCTGGATAAGTGCTTGACTTGTCGGTTAAGATCAAGTATTCGCCACTGGGGTTGTTGATCTTCTCTTCGGGCAGCGTTCTACCGATAAGAAGTAGAAACCGGAAAAGAAACAATCAACACATGGAATCGATGCAATGCACAATATGTATGCGTGGCAAAGTTAATGCACTTGAATGAAAGACCTAAACAGGTTCAAGGGTTTGCTACGGTTCATATGATGGTTAAGCAGTTTTATCGGAAAACAGTCCCGAAATAGACCCCGGAGGGCAATTCGGGCAATTATAAAAGTGAGTGCTATTTTAATAGCTCAAATAGGTTTTAAAACATCATAAGTGGGTTGCATTTATCATTTTGAGCATTTTGATACTCCCTCCGTTCGTTTTTGTAAGGCGCGGAAGCCATTTTCCGACAGGGATAAAAAACAGTCTATTTACAATACTACCCCCGAGTCGTTCGGTTCGAATTTTGAAATCCATATCGGGATCACCGTCTTCGTCGTCGCACCGTTCTTCCCCGCGTCGCCGCCCAGGTGAACGCCGCCTCCCCTGGCCGCCCCCACGTCCTAGCCTGCAGATCAACTCGCCCAGGTGCACGCCGCCTCCCCGGCCATCCTCGATCTCGCCCAGGTGCACGCCACACCCACGTCCTGGCCCTGCAGATCAACTCGCCCAGGTGCAGCCCGCCTCCCCGGGCCGTCCCCGAGCTCGCCAAGGTCCGCCGCCTCCCCTGGCCGCCCCCACCTCCTGGCCCTGCAGATCAACTCGCCCAGGTGCAGGCCGCCTCCCAGGGCCGTCCCCGAGCTCGCCCAGGTCTTCCTCGCCCTCGCCCAGGTCTCCTCGCCCTCGCCCAAGTGGACCTCGCTGCCGCCCAGGTCGCCCAGCACGTCGGGCAACCTCCAGCCGCCCGCCCAGCACCACGCCTGTGCTCCTCCTCGCCGACAACCAGGGGAGAAGGCCAGCAAGTTGACAGTCCAGTGCTCGCCCAGCACGTCGGGCAATCTCCAGGAGGTCGGGCAACCTCCAGCCGCTCGCCCAGCACGTCGCCTGTGCTCCTCCTCGCCGACAACCAGGGGAGAAGGCGAGCAAGTTGACGGTCCCTGTGTGCTCCTCCTCTGTAATCCTGCCCGCAATGGTTCCAGACCTAAATTTCAATCCACCTGAAGAAGAAAACAATCCTGAAGATGAAAATGCAGGTACTCTAAAAATATTTAATGCAAAGTTTCTTGTCTCGCTAGTCTGGTTCTCTCTGGTGGTGGAATACAACACATGATTGAGTTGGCAAAGGACTCATAATACCTGCAGCAGTACTTTTTTGTCCGAGTATCACATTCATGCCATCTTTTAAGTGTTGACCAACTTGTGAAACAGGCAACCAAGGAGAACCTGAAGAACAAGAAGAACAAGAAGCTGCTCAGAATTTAGGTATCGACCTTAATTACACCCGGAGAAGGCGTAAAAATTACTCATGATGTAACTATATTTGGAACTAGAAGATGCCCCGCGCGTTGCGGCGGAAATTTAGTTAAGAATATGAGAGGTTTAACCAATTTAAAGAAATATTGTTTGATTAAATCCTAAAATATTATATAACTAATCTGAACAGAACATGACTAAATAAGGCCGTAAATGTACAGAGCCTGGACTATAGTAAACTTCATTATAGTGAAGCTCGACAGAAGTACAACATGTCTGTAAATAGCTTAAAATAATTAATGAAGAGACACAATCTGAGATACTTCATGTTTCTGATCATGCATCTTGTTGCTGCAAACATAATTCCAGTAGAGGGATGAAAGATCCTTACATTTATTTGGTTTACGAATGAAAAGAAGGAATAAAATAATATCTCAGAGCCTGACCGAGGAACCTGAAGTATGGAAAATAATGTATGGAAGAGCCATACCAATGGTTGTTCTTTCATGTCTGATAGACTGATATAGAAAATAGTGTAGCCGTACCAATCCATGTTGTTTCGGGTCTGATAGAGTGGTAGAATGCAACGATCATTCAGGTTAATAACTTTGGGTCAACCAACAATACCATCTCGTCCTGAGATATTGTATTCTTGCTCGTTCATGATATTTGAAATCAGGTAACTCTAATCCTGCTTGCACAATCAAGTCAACAGATCAGCGTGTCATGTAAAAATAGCAAAAAAAGAAACAGATACTTGTGAGGAAGAAATCACCAAAACACATGTAGTGCAGTGTAAAAGATAAATGATTGATAGAGAGGAAGAGGAAAAGAATGAGAAAGGCATACGGGCATGGGGATGTAGTGGATGTTTCTTTCGGTATTCACAATCAAGGGGATAAAACCAAGAACAACAACATTCTCTACCTTGGCTGAGATAAAACCAAGAAGAAATACATACTCAAGGTCATCTTGAAATCCTAAAGTTGTGTTTAGCAATAAGCAATTCTTTCCTAGCTATTCTTGCTTGATTGTTTGAAGCATAATTCACTCCATCTAAATATTCTTGCATAATATGTCCTTGCAATTATTAACCTTCTTTTTGTATTGCTATTGCAGGAGTACAAAGGCAAAGGAATTGGCTGACAGATACACAGAGATATGCCGCTTACATGTCTTTAGAAACCCTTTATCAGAGTAGAGGAGGCAAATTCAAGAGAACTGATAAGAAGGACGTGGCTGTGCTATTTGGAACAAATATTCGAACTATTCAGAGAATATGGGAGATCGCAAAGAAGCAGAAAGCTCTTGGCCAGGAGGTGGATGTTTCAAACCAAAGGAAGAGAAATTGTGGGAGGAAACCGTATGATGATATTCTAGCACTCATCCCCACAATTCCCTTAAACAAGAGGTCCACTATTCGATCACTAGCCATCGCACTCGGTGTAAGCCCTTCAACACTCCACAAAAAGTTCAAGCTGAAAAAGATAAGGAGACACTCCTGTAGTGTAAAGCCGATGCTAACAGAGGAGAATAAGAAAGCTAGGGTGGGTTTTTCCTTCTCCTTTGTAGATGAGGCAACATTAGGAGATGCAAGCCCAAGTTTCGGCAATATGCGCAAAATCGTACATATGGATGAAAAGTGGTTTAACATGATCAAGACCAGAAAGAAGTTCTATCTACACCCATGCGAAGAGGACCCGCAAATACTTGTTAAAAACAAGAATTCTATTGGCAAGGTGATGTTTCTCACTGCGGTAGCGAGACCACGGTACGATGAACATCAGAATGTCACATTCTCAGGAAAAATTGGGGTTTGGCCATTTGTGAGAATGACAGCGGCAAAAAAAAGGAGCAAAAACAGAGAAAAAGGGACAATAGAACCCAAGTCTATGATTGTGACCAGAGACGTGATGCGCGAGTACCTTACGCAGAAGGTTGTGCCAGCGATTGAGGCTTTATGGCCTACCGATGATGTTGGGCCAATTTTTATCCAACAAGATAACGCTAGAACTCACATCCTAGCTAATGATCCGGCATTTGCAGCGGCTGTGCAAGAAACTGGCATGGACATTAGATTAATGAATCAACCTCCAAATTCGCCAGACATGAACGTTCTTGACCTTGGGCTCTTCAGCTCGATGCAATCGCTAACGGACCGCAGAAGTCCAAAAACTATTCCCGAGCTAATCAAATGTGTTCAAGAGGAATTTGATGGGTATGAAGTTGCAAATCTGAACAAAGTGTTCATAACTCTCCAGACTTGCATGGTCGAAGTCATGAAAAATGGAGGATCCAATAAATATAAAATACCACATCTGAACAAGAAAGGGCTAGAGAGGCTACGGATCCTACCAACTAGGATCGAAATTCCTCCGGAAGTATATGCAAAGGCACTAGAGATACTTGGACAAGATGCGCATTGAGTATTGTGTGTAGTGTGTTTGTAAGACATGTTTTCCATTGTGTATTATGTGTGTAGTTGTTGTGTATTCTACTCCAGCTTATTGTCGCCACATTATAGATTATGCTATACTCCAGCTTATGCTTGGAGATTATATGCTCCAGTTTATACTTGAAATAATTTCTATATATTGGAGTATATATTATGCTATACTCCAGCTTATACTTGGGATTATATGCTCCAGTGGCACATGAATTTTAAGCAGAAGCAAGCAAAATTACAGCAGTATTATATGTAGACTGAACATGTTTCAGATGCAGTACTATATGTAGACTGAACATTCAGAGAACATTTAGTTTAACTGGAACTGAATTTAGTTTAACTGGAACTGCTTGACCATCATAAGAGGTCTCATAATTTTGACTGAAGCCATCACTGGGAGAACATAATTTCGCAAGCATTAAAAGCTTAGAAGAAGATCAGGAGGTCAAGCAAAACTATACCTCAATAGAGGGGAAACAATAACCAGCTCAATCTTTTTTGCTAGTCCACATTTTGCCACATGCTCTCGCAGGCTATCGACCTACAAATGCATGTGAATCAACATCACTGAAACTTGAAAATTCTCACATAAACTAAATTTCGTCGCTATGACAGAACTGCCACAACTGCATTTTGCAAAAGATGTTACCATCCAAATAATCAAGCAAGAATAGAGATCCAACACTTAATTGCAGACCAAAATAAATTTCGTCGCTAAAGCATCAGAACACTGATGGCATATTTACATTTTCGATTAAAACAATGTTATTTGTTGATACTCCATGATGGATATACTCCAAGTTGATTATAAGGTCTGCATCCAGGAAATATGCAGGTCGATAGCATCATCGATCAGAGTTGCACACCAAAATTAGCTTGTCACAACCTCTATCTATTCAATTTAGCTTGTCACAGCCTGCTAGGGGTCCTCAGTAGGAAATGCAGATGCAAATCAGCAAGAAGGTCGATCGAGACGCACCTGTACCGGAGGAACTCACTAGCGGTTTACTAACAATAATTTCTACCAGGTTTACTAACAGGAATGATGCTTAAGCATGCATGTCCCAAGTTGTATCAGAAGCAGATTAATTAGCAACAGTTTCATGCCACGGCTACTTGAGTAAACCGATGGATTGTCAGATTGAGCAGCTTCAGTCAACTGTTTTCTCAAGCACAAGCAGAGTAACACCCCATTCCAAAGAAACAAATCAAGACAACCAACATCTGCTCACTGTGCACAACGGATTCAATCCAACATGTATTTCTTGCCAAAATTGAGCAGAACAGGAGCGAGTTGGGCTCTCACCTGGTGTCCCGCTCTTGAAGAGGACGACCTGGAAGTCAATATCCCCATAGCGGCGCAGGTTGCCGACGAGTGGGGTCAGCCTCCCGTAGCGGCCCGCTCGGACACACATGACGAGGTTGATTGCGGTGACCTCAAGGCGTCTGGCCAGCTGGTTCCTCAGGCGGTGCACGGACCTCCCGCTGAAGATGATCGACTGCCAGCCCAGGTGGTCCTCGTCGTACTGCCCCTGGTCACTGGCCAGCACGAACCGAATCAGCCGGCCGTGGTTCTCATCGGGATGCTGATGAAACAACAAACGGAAATCATTGGCAAAATCAGAACAACGAATTGCTCTCCATTGAGCCGATGAAATTGACACATCCAAGAAACAATTTCGGATAGGAAGCGAAGAACCTACCCTGAGGGGAGAATGGCAGGCATGCCATTTCTGGGCGGGATGGGCTCCACGATCCAGTGCATCATGGCGCTGGAGTTCTCGAACTTGTCGACGGTGACGCCCTTGTTCCAGCGGAGGAATTTCCCGTTGGCGCGGAGGTAGCAGCCAGTGCTGAGGTTGCGGAGCAGGACCGCGTTCCAGGAGCCAGCCTCACTGACCGCTCGCGCTGCTAGCCCTGTCCGCCTAGATCCGGCAAGCCGATGGCCTCGCCGAGCCCGGCGCCGTGCGCAGCGCGCTCCGAGGGCGTCGTGGAGGCGAAGTACTCCTGGAACTCCTCGTCAACACGCCGGTCAACGTACTCGTCGGGGGAGTGCTTCCCGATTCCGAGCGAGTTGACAAGGCCCGTGCCAAGGGAAAGGACGAGGAGCTGCTACAGGTGGACTGGTACGCCATGGATCAGCTGGTGCCCGGGCCTGCGCTCGCGGTCGAGCCCGGAGAGGACGAGGCACTCGCAGATCCGGTCGTCGGAGGGGGAAAAATCCCTTTTTTAATTCGAGGAACCGTGGTCGAGCCCGGGTAGGACGAAGGTGCAAGAGAGAGAGACGACTGGCGACGAGGGCGAGCGCGACGCGGACAGAGTCGACGGCCGGCGAGGGGGAAGGCGCCGGCATCGAATCAAGCGAGGCGACGGCCAGGGGAGGGAGGCGACAACGAGGGGAGAAAGAGAGAGGCAGAGACCGACAGCGACGCGAGAAAGGGTGAGACAGTGAGCGACCTTCACGGCGCATTTTAGGAAACTACAAAATCGTGTTAACGTGACAAAACGTGTGCGTGGATTCACTCCGCGCCTTACAAATGTAGACGGAGGGAGTATATAACTTGTATTTTTCTGATTTTATTGATTAAAATCTTATTTTATTTATTTTAAATGATTTAACTGCATTTAAATAATGCCCAAAAATAAAGTTTATCAAACATGTATAAAAGTGACATAATTAGATTGGAAATATTTTTCTGAACTCAACCATGTTTTTATCACATTTTTCTGAGCTACCAAAATGAAGTTATTAATTATTTCATTTTAAAGCAATTTCTGTAATTATTAAAAAGTGGGGCCCACGTGTCAATTTGAAATTCCATTTAAAAAAAAAACAACGGACAGGTGGCCATGTCTGAGGTCACGCTGACGTCAAGGTGACGTCAGCAGTGGCCGGCCGGAGACAGGAGTGGTCGCCGGCGACGAATCCGGCGACCAAAACGCGCGTGGGTGGGCTTGTTGGAAAGCCCCGAGGATGCTCTACCACATGATGGTGGCGCCACCTCCGATGGGCCACCGGCGGCGAGCCGCCAAGCACCCGACAGCGGCGGAGGCTTCGGGCTCCGGTGAACCGACGGTTTCGGCCGCGGGAAGGGGGCTAGGAGGGTGCTGGGCATGGCGAGGCTCACCGTGAGCTCGAGGAAGTTATCGGGAAGGCCGGAGGAGCGATAGCGGCGGCGAATCGACGGCGGTCTTCCCCGCCGGCCGTGGGGAAGACGATGGGTGGCGGCGGCGATTTAGAGCCTCCGGGCCCGATTCCTTTGGCAGGGAGGTGGGTGGAGGCCGTGCGGAGCTCGTCGTGTCGCCAGTTTTCGCCGGGGCAGTGCACAACGGCGAGGAGTTGAGATCTCGCCGGAGTTAGGGTTCGGGTTAGGGTTACGGAGAGAGAGAGAGAGAGAGAGAGAGAGAGAGAGCCGTGAGGGAGGGGGCGAGAGGGTGCAGTGGGTCGCGGGAGTCACCTCCTGTGAGTTATCCGGGCGCTATCGATGAGGCAAGGACGTGGCATCGGCGACGTCCGCGGCGGCCACGCAGGTGCTTCCTGTCCCAACGAAGAAGACAAAGCACATTTGCAAAAAACCCCTGGACAAACTGTATTTTGCAAAGAGGTCCTTTTCACATAGAAAACAGAACCCAAAAGTTAGATTTGAGGGCCTTTTTGAACAGCAAAAATTACACAAAAATAAGTTTTGGAAAGCTCTTCAAATTTCCAACAAAACCATACCTTAGTTTGTTCATTTTGAAAAACTTGTTAGAACAACTTTGTGGATTGCTTGTTTAAGTGATTTTTGTCATTTCACTTGTTATTTTCAAATGCAAATTTTTAGCAATGTTTTCCATGCATGTATGCCATGTACACAACACACAACGCAACTTTATTACAAAGTAGGGCTGTTACAATGTGCTCCACCGAGTAAGGTACTCGCGGTCCGTCTCATCTTCTCGCTGCCTGCAAGCGGACAGCTGCTGTGGCCTATTCGGCCTCTTGTATGTGCTCGTGAAGTTGCTGATGAAGGCGTCCGAGAAATCCAGCCAGCAATTGATGCTGTTCTTGGGCAAGTTGTTGAGCCAAGTGCGAGCTGGACCCTCTAGCATCTGCGGGACATAGCGCACCGCCCATCTCCTGTTGCCGTTCGCGATATGGACCGCGGTGACATAGTCATTGAGCCAATCTTCCGGCTTGGTGCTGCCGTTGTAGCTCTTGGTGCCCCTTGCGAGCTGGAAGTTCTTCACGGACGGCTCGTTCATGATGCGCGGGCCAAAGCACTCGGGGCCAGGAGGACCCGTGTTCTCCAGTCGGGCTGACAAGTTGATCCGGTCCAGCTGATGCCTTGCGTCTCCAGGCGCCAACACGCGCTCGCCAACACGGTCCAGAATGTCATAGCCAGCCATCTCCATGGCCGAGTAGCCGTCATCATATCTGTCCACCTGCACCGCTGCAGGCTGCTCCACCGGGTTGGCGACTGGCGCCACTGCGCGCGGCTGCTGCCTCTGCCGAGTAGGCTGAGCAGCGGGACGCTGAGAAGGACCTGGGCGCGCTCCACCTCGGGCCTGGCTTTGAGCTTGATGGGCTTGGGAGCCTGCTCTTGCAGCGTTGTGTTCCTGCCCGGGCTGCTGCGGCACAGCGAGCTGTTTCGCGGCAGCAGCCGGGTCGTACACCTGCATTTGCCTATCTCTGGCGGAACGTCCGTTGCGACTCTTCTCGCGGCTGGGGTGCGGAGATGAGGCCTGATCGTTAGATCTAGCCGCGTGCGAGTGCACCACCTGCGAGGCTCCAGCACCCGGGTTGGCTTTCCGGAACTCCTCATTCTGCCTAGCAGCCTCTAACACCAACTCGTTGAGCCTTTCCTGCTGCCTAACGCGCGCGTCGCCGTCGAGACGAGGCAACTCGGCGGCCACGGCCTCTGCAGCTCTAAGTGTCTTGGCGGGTGTGCTGTATCTAGGCCTAGTGGAAGTGTTTGCGGTGGCGGACTGAGCGGGAACCTCTACAACTGTCGCCATCTCGGCACCAAGGTTACGCTGCGTGGCGCCTACCCTGCTAGCTCTCCTAGTGACTGGCGTGAAACCGTGATCCTTGTTGTACTCAAGCTGATCTAAGCTAAGCTCTAGCCTGATCTTGTCCAACTCCGCCTGCTCGGCGAGCAGCTCCTGGCGTTGCCGCTCGAGCTGCTCCTTCATGCTCAGGAGCTCGAGGTCGGTGGGAGGCGGCATGCCATTCCGCCCAGCCGACGCGGGAATGGTCGGAGTTGTAGAGGGAGGGAGGTTGCAGTCCTTCTCGTAAGGCCTGTGGGTCCTGCCACCAGCGCTCGAGCCAGCAAGATCCTCGACGACGACCGCGGCGCCAACAGCAGCTGCGCCGGCGTTCGCGGCCAAGCCGGTCACCATCACCTCAGCGCGGTCCGCAGAACGGCGCGCGGGCCTTCCGCGAGCAGTGATCACAGCAGGAGGATCCTCCGCGTCATGCACCAGCTCGGGGTAGTCGCGGTCGATGACGGTGGCGACGTAGACGAGGTGCGCGCCGAAGGAGATCACCGTGCCGCCCTCCGGCATGGCCTTGCCGCCGAAGTCGCCTGCATTGTCGGTGACGAAGTCGAAGGAGCCGAATCTGTGGACAAGGCCACAGACTACGCGCTCCGCTGAAGAAGATCCCGTCCGAACAGAAACTCCAGCCAGCGCCGCTGGTTGCCCCACGGTGGGCGCCAACTGTCGTGGTGGTGTCACGGCAGATGCCATAGGATGGCTAAAGATGTGGGGACGAAGGACGCTGGAGGTGCTCGGGGAGGGATCACGCGACGAGTAGACGCGTGAGGTTAAGATCAAGCACTGCAAACAACACGATCTACCCAGGTTCAGGGCCCTCGTGAGGAGGTAAAACCCCTACTCCTGCCTTTCTCTATGTATTCTGGTGTCTCACCGAGTAGCCACAGTACAAATGTTCTTGCTACCGAGTAGCCACTCTTCCCTCTCCGAGTAGGATTAGGTCAAGAATCTCTACGGGTGCAGTGTCCTTTGTGAACGTGTGAAGCATCGTCCCTCGCGCAGGAGGCAGCTGGGCACCTTATATACCCGGTGCCCTGCCGGATACAGCCAAATACAACAAGTGTCGACATTGTGTGCACATCGTCCTTCTTCCGAGTTCCCGCTGACAGCTTTGGCTTCTAAGCTTGTCCTGATGCAGAAAGTCGTTGGGCAAAACCAAGTAACCAGTCTGTTATCACTGTGCAAACATAGAGTAGGTCCCCCCTATCCTGCGACGCCCTGCTGCCACACTGTCGCTGTCAGGCACGCCGTCCCCAGATGAACAGTGCTGTGAACAGTGCCAAGTACGGACCCGGGATATGCGGGATCCTGTGTCAGAACGGCTCCTTTGACTTCTGGCCCGAGTAGGTTCCCGCCAGTTTTACTCGGGCCAACTCTTCTACTCGAACAGACATAACTTGCTTGATATCTCCTTCTGGTCATCTTTTCGTGAGACCGAGTAGCAGTCGACCGGGTAGCAAGTACCGGGTAGGCGGCTACTCGACCAAACTTCTCTTCTGACTGTTGCCTTTACCACTTGCCTTTACCCTACTCGGGGGTAACCCCCCGACACAATAGGAGCATTACTGCACTTTTACAATGTAATTCATATTGTAATGCTTCTATTCCTTTTGTATAAACAAGAACTCCGCCTTTTGCAGTTTTAATTATGAAATTCTTTGCAAGGTTTTCGGGTTTTAATATTCCTTTGCCTTCTAAGTTCTCTGGTTTATATGTTTTAACTGTCCTTAGTGTTTGAAATGGCTCGATAGTATTATGAATCATCATGCCGAGTAACTAGGTATAACCGATCAGTTTAAACTCGGAAACATGGATCATACTAAAGGCATTTTTACTAACTAGCTCCAGTGACCTAACACATAAACAATCAGATAATACTTAGAGAAAAGTAAGGAATTTTTTGAAACTTGGGCACGCAGGCACAATCCGAGTTTCCTTTAGCCGTTAGCAGGCTAAAAATCATTCAGTTTTTTAAACACCGAGCACGCAGGCACAATTCGGGTTAACATTGAGTATTTTGTAAGATCATTGGGAAATAGATAAGGTGGAATCATGCTTTGTACTATAATGACCTTGTAAAAACATGGATATCAAAATTCCGACAACTTTATTTCATGATCTCAAAGATGTTTACATAGAAATTGAACTAAGTATAGAAGGGACGTAACTGCTGGATGCTCCAAGGCCTCTTTGTCTCTCCTAGTTCATCATCTATCTTTCTCTTTCTTTTGCGATTCGGCTTCTCGGGATCATCTTCCGTGTCCCGAATATCTACAAGATAATATGACCCATTTTTCATAGCTTTGCTGATTACAAATGGTCCTTCCCATACTGGGGCCAATTTGTGCTTTCTTTGCTGCACCAATCTCAGCACTAAGTCACCTTCTTTAAAAGAACGATGCCTGATTTTCCGACTATGATAACGTCGTAAACCTTGCTGGTAAATGGCGGATCTTTGAAGCACAAGCTCTCGTTCTTATTCTAAGAGATCGACGGCATTTTGTCGTGCTTCTTCGGCATCCGAGTCATCGAAATCCCGCACTCTTGGGCTATCATGGATCATGTCCGTTGGAAGAATAGCTTCCACACCATAAACTAGGAAAAACGGGGTTTGCCCAGTTGACCTGTTTGGCGTCGTTCGAATGCTCCAAAGCACGGAAGGTAACTCCTCTACCCATGCTCCAGCTGCTCTATGAAGAGGAGATTCGAGTCTTGGGCGTATTCCTTGCAAGATTGAGCTATTCATTCGCTCAACCTGGCCATTGGATTGCGGGTGTGCCACAGATGCAAGATCTAGGCGAATTCCCGTTTGTCGGCAATATTTTGCCAACTCTCCAATGGAGAAATTTGTCCCGTTGTCGGTTATTATGCTGTGTGGAACGCCATATCTCATGACTATGTCAATGATGAAATTTCTGGCTGTTACACCGTCAAGTTTTTTTTGATGGGTTTAGCCTCCACCCACTTGGTACATTTGTCCACAGCTACAAGTAGATGTGTAAGTCCGCCTTTCGCAGTTTTGAACGGTCCCATCATATCTAGCCCCCAGACCGCAAACGACCATGTAATTGGGATAGTTTTGAGTGCTTAGGCCGGCATATTGGTCTGCTTGGCGTAATATTGACACCCTTCACATGTGTTGACTATGTGTTCAACATCTGTCTTGGCTGTTAGCCAGAAAAACCCGGCGCGGAATGCTTTTTTAACTATGCTTTTTGATTGAGCATGGTGTCCGCAATCTCAGGCATGGATTTCTTGCAGGATTTCTCGTCCTTCTTCTGGTGAAATACACCGCAGAAAGATTCCGAAAGTACTGCGTTTATACAGGCAATTATCAATTACCGTGTATCCTTTGCATCGACGCTGAATTTGTCTCTACAAGACTTCGTCTGCTCCTTCTGGGTACTTCTGATTTACTAAGAAGTTTACATATGGGATTGTCCACTCCGGGTTAACGAGCATAACTTCAATTGATTCGGAAGCCAGGGGGTAATCGATATCTCCACCTTTTATGGATGGCTCGTACAAATGCTGGACAAACACACCTGGTGGTAGTATTTTTACTCTTTCTGACCCCATGCGGGCTAACGCATCCGCGTTCCAATTCTCCTCCCTTTTAACGTGGAGTACTTCGAATCCGAAGAAACAAATGGCGAACTCGCCCACCGTTCTCCGATATTCGGCCATTATAGGGCTCTTTGCATCCCAGGTTTGGTTGAGCTGATGCTGTACCAAATCCGAGTCGCCGTAGCATAAGATGTGTCTGACACCTAATTCTTTTGCAATGTGCAAGCCATGAAGCAATGCCTCGTATTCTTCCACGTTGTTACTGGCGTTGAAGTGTATTTGTAATACGTACTCCATTGTATCTCCTTTAGGGGATTTTAAGACTACACCAGATCCAGCGCCCTCCTTCATCTTTGATCCGTCGAAATGCATGATCCAGTACTCGGACTCCGGCATTGGCGTATTTTCCATTGCTTCCGTCCAGTCGGCGACAAAATCTGCCAGAACCTGGGATTTTATTGCCGTCCTTGGCTGATACTTAATGTCGAAGGCTGCTAGCTCGATACCCCATTTGGCTACTCGGCCAGTTGCCTCCGCATTGTTTATTATATCCCCTAGTGGTGCTTTACATACCACTGTTATGGAATGTCCTTGGAAGTAATGACGTAACTTTCTAGATGTGAAAAATACGCCATATGCCAGTTTTTGGTAGTGTGGGTACCTTTGCTTGGACTCGGAGAAAACTTCGCTTATGTAATATACCGGATGCTGGTCTGGTATGCTTTGTTCGTCTTTCTTCCGTTCCACAAGAATTACTGCACTAATAACCCTGTTTGTAGCCGTGAGGTACAGTAACATAGGTTCTTCGTCTTTTGGGGATGCCAAAATCGGAGCTTTCATCAAAGTTTCTTTTAACTGGGCTAGCGCTGCGTCGGCCTCTTCTGTCCACTCGAATTTGTCGGATTTTTTCAGCAACTTGTAGAGTGGTAAGGCTTTATCCCCCAACCGACTAATAAATCTGCTGATGGCAGCAGCGGAACCCGTCAATCTTTGGACATCTTTCACACACGTAGGTTTGGAGATGTTCAAGATGGCTTTGATCTTTTCCGGGTTAACTTCAATTCCTCTATGAGAAACGATGAAACCCAGAAGTTTTCCTGAGGGAACCCCGAATACGCACTTTGATGGATTTAACTTCATCTTGTAAGTGCGCAAGTTTTCGAAAGTTTCTCGCAAATCCTCAAGGAGTGTGTCTTTTTCCTTGGTTACGACAGCAATATCATCCACGTAAACGTGTACGTTTTTTGCCAATCTGACAATGCAAACAACGTTGCATGCAACGCTGGTAAGTTGCGCCTGCGTTCTTCAGGACGAATGGCATGGTTACATAATAATACGTCCCGTATGGGGTTATGAAAGAAGTCTTAATTTGATCTTCCTTTTTCATGCGTATTTGGTGATACCCGGAATAGGCATCCAAAAAGCATAAACGCTCAGAGCCTGCAGTGGCATCTATTATTTGATCGATTCGCGGTAACGCGAACCTATCTTTGGGACACAACTTGTTCAAGCCGGTGTAATCTATACACATTCTAAGAGCAGTAGTGTCTTTCTTCGGTACTAATACCGGGTTTGCAGACCAATCAGTGTGGATTACTTCCTGAATAAAATCTGCTGCTAAAAGCCGGATAATTTCCTTGCCAATAGCCTTCCGTCTTCTTCCGTCGAATCGACGGAGACCTTGTTTGACGGGTTTGGAGCCTGGAATCACCTTGAGTTGGTGCTCACCAAGTTCCCTGGGTACGCCTGGCATGTCCGCTGGACACCAGGCGAAAATATCCCAGTTCTCACAGAGGAACTTGATGAGCTCGCCTTCCTATTTGTCGGTCATCCCAGTTCCCACTATGACAAACTTTGTCGGATCTTTAGGATCTAGGATTACCTGTCTTGTATTCTCAGATGCCTTGAAGCTGTCTGCTGGCTTCCGAGTTTCTTTTCCTGCCGGCATTTCTGTCGGCGATACCTCCTTAGCCAGCTCCTTCAGCTCTTCCTTTGCTATGATTTTCTCAGCACAAAGGGCGTTTTCTTTTTCCAGCTTGTTCGCCAGCTTGAAGTCTCCAGTTATGGTGATTACCCTCCTTTCGGCCCTGACATCTTCAGCTTGTTATAGATATAACATGATCTTGCGATAAATTTGGCGAAAGCTGGACGTCCGAGTATCGCGTGATACACGCTTTCGAACGGCACCACCTCGAAGGATAGTTTTTCCTGACGGAAGTGATCTTTTTCTCCGAAGGTGACATCTAGGGAAATTTGTCCTAGGGATCGTGCTTGCCTGCCGGGAACAATGCCATGGAAGCGTATGTTGCTGTGATTGAGCTGAGTCTCGGAGATCTTCAGATGTCTCAATGTATCCAGGTACATAATGTTGATGCTGGATCCTCCGTCCATCAGCACTCTTTTTAGCCTAGTGTTCTGGACAATAGGGCTTACAATAAGAGCTTGTGTGACGGGTTCAGGGATATTTCCGGGATGATCAGACTGATCCCAGGTTATTGGTGTGTTCGTTCGGGGTTGCCGGGACAACCGCGTTTATTTCTCGAAGTGTTCTTTTCGCCACCTTTGCTGATCGAGTTGCTAGGGAAGTTAGGGCGCATTCTCCATCAACTCTCGGAAACTTGGGTTCGCCTTTCCGCTGCTGTTCCTGGATTTTTTCGTCATTGTCCGATTCACTGTCTTCTTTATCAGCTTCTGGCTTTTGCTTAGAAAATTTCCTTTTGGAACTCTTCCCCTTGTTTCCGGATCCTGCACTGCCTTTCATGTGCTTATTCAGCCGGCATTGTGCGTTCGTATGGGTGGGTTTCCCAAATTGCGAATGGTGGACGCAGGGTTCCGACTTAATCTTCTCCCACTCTTCTTTAGTGTAGTTGATTGGTTCTGAACTGCGTCCTTTCCATCTGCTCCCTTTTTCACTTCCAAAGGCTATATTAACTTCTTTGGGTTTTGGTGTTGCGTCTGAAGTTCCTTTTTTCTCAGAGCGAGGGATTTTCTTGGCCAGTATCAGTGTGTCGATATTGCCACCTCTTGCTCTGATATCGTCTTCGGCTGCAGCATGCTCATTGGCGGTTGTAAGCATAGATCCGAGATCTTTGTGCTGTTTTGAACCAACCATGAACGGTACTAGTCCGGGTTTTAGGCTATTGACGAAAGGATGCATTGCTTGTATGTCAGTTACTCCAGAACAACTATTCTTCATTGCAGTCCATCTGGAGATGAAATTCACGTATGGTTCATCCTCGAATTGGGTGCAACGGTTCAGCTGGTTGATGTTGTTCGGGAGCTTGTACGTTCCCCGGAAATGCTGAGTGAATACTCGAGCCATATCATCCCAGCTGTCGACAGTTCTTGACGGCAATCCATTGATCCAATCTCTGGCTCCATCCAGCAACATTAGGGGAAGAAACTTTACAGCTTCCAGGTCTGTCCCATTGTTTATCTGGACGGCTGTATGGTAGTCTGAGAGCCAGGTATCCGGGTTTCTCGGATCCGCTTTCTTATCCTTTGAATTACCTGAATCTCCAGGTTCTTCCGGTCCGGGTGCTCCAGCGGCGCAAGTAGCTATTTTGCATAGGGCGGAGTTATCATGCAACTTCCCTGATCGCTCTTGGGCTCGCTGTTGTTGTTGCAATGCTTTTCCTAGGAAAGCATACACCCCTTGGAGTTTTTCACCATTGGAGTACAAGTCATTGTTGAGGATGGCAAACGCTGCTTCCGCATTTTCTGCTGCGGTTTTGTATATTGGTTCGCCTCTGGCCTCTTTGCCGTTTACCTGCATTTGCCAAGATGGGTTGTGAAACCTTTCTTTTGGCGGCAGTACTTCCGGTCTTACGATTCCGGGTAACCTTGTAGGTTTAATGCCAGATCTATTCTTTCTCTCGTATTCCTCGATTTCTACCTTCATGAGTTTGATGTCATCCTGGGTTTTTTGGAGGTGTTCACGAGTTCTGAATAGATGTTGCTGCTGCCATTGGAGAGCTTGTCTCCTGGCTTCTAGCACTTCAGGGGGTTCATGTAATCCCACTGGGGTTTGTAACAATTCCTGTTCTTCTTGCTCTGTCATTGGCGGAACAAGGATTTCTTTTGTTTTCTTCTCCGCAGGTTTTGTTCCGCTTGCATCTCCTACTTCCGGGCTTTCGTCGGCTGGATCAGCCAATTTCTTCTTCCGGAGTTTGTATTGGAGTTTTTTAGCGGCCTTGTTCTTTTTCTTGGAAGAGGGAGGTTTTTTAACAGGTTCATCCTCTGTCAATTCCTTGACGTTGGGAAATATCGGAGAGGTTTCTCCATCTTCTCTCTCTTCCTCTGGCGGAGGGGTTTTAGGGATTTCCTGACTGCCGACGTCCGTGGTTTCAGCCGGTTTCGCCATTAGTACTTCATGGAATCCCTCTTGGAAAGATTTAACTTTTCATTCGAAAGCGTCCACGTCTTCGTCTTCGGAATCAAAATCATCTGATCCGGTTTCTGACTCTAATCTCGCCTCAATGGCGGCTAGCACAGAGTCAGCTTTCGAGTTCATCGCTGGATTGGCAGGTGTCGGATCTTCCACCTCTGTAGTGGGTTTGCAATTTTCTGCCTCTTGCACGGGATTACTTTCATCCGTGTTTTCGGCGAAAGCTGGATCGTCCACCTCTGTAGTGGGTTTGTTGCTTTCTGCCTCCTGCACGGGGTTTCCGTCATCCGTGTTCTCGGCGACTTCGGATTGCACCATACCGATAAAGTGTGTATCACTTTTATACCGGCGATCTGAGAAAAATCCGGGATCGTAGTCATCTTCGACTGGGTACTGGGCGGGTGGGATAAATTTGCTTCCACCGCAAAACCCCATGGCATCTACAGTTAATCCGATAAAGATATTAGCAGATCCAATCGGTAACACGCATGCACTTACCAGATGATTTTGCGTCGGTATGTAGGATCCGTTGTCGAGGAAGCATCCTACGTCATTGTCGAACTCCAGGCTTCCGACAGTTATGGAACTGCCGATTCCGCCGAGTATCCCAGATCGGAACTTAACGCCCGACGTCGTTTGCCCCACGGTGGGCGCCAACTGTCGAGACACCGTAGTAGTTTTCATAGACGGGGGTGCCATGAGACTACGGGTAGAGACGTGGGGAAACAGGATCGCGTTGGTAACAAAGACACAGGATTTACCCAGGTTCGGTACGTCGTAATAATACGGCGTCCCTACTCCTGCAATCTCACTAATCAGGGCTAAAGCCTGTGTAAACAATTACAATGTGAGGTTAGGTTTAGCTACTCGCTGAGGATCAACTTCTCGGCGAGTTGGCCTATGGCTTCGTGTCTCTTGTTCTCTCATCTCCCGTCCGGCTTTATATAATAGCCGGATTAGGGCATACAGAATAGGAAACCTAGAAGACTACGATGTCTAGTAACTTGAAAAGTAAGGAATCCGTCTTCTCCTCCAAGCCAGATCACGTGGGCCGTGATCCGGGTCCTTCTAGAATCCGGCTTCTGCGCGTCAGCTTACTGGGCCGCCCAATGGACCATAGCCCACTACCAGTTGGGCCACCCGGGTAATCCAGCACTTTTGACTACCATCTGATATACCCCTATTCAGTATATATCCGACACATTCCTTCTACCAATGTTTCCTACTCTTTGACATTTATCACAAGTTTTAATATATTCATCACAATCCTTGAATAGTGTAGGCTAGTTTAAACCACATTGTAATACCTTTGCTGCAGTACGATCTCCTGCATGATGTCCTCCATAGGGACTGTCATGACAATCTCTTATAATAGCCTGCTGTTCATGCTCAGGTACACAACGTCTAATAATGCCATCAACACTTTTTCTTATACAAGAATGGATCATCCCAAAAATAATGTCTAAGGTCATAAAAGAATTTCTTTCTTTGCTGGTAAGTAAATTGTGGTGGCATAACTTTCCCAACAATAAAATTTACATAATTAGCAAACCAAGGAGATGCAACTTTAGCACTAGAAACACTAACAAGGGCAAGTTGTTCATTAGCAAAACTATCATTAATAGGAATAGGATCATCAGGTATATTTTCCATTCTAGAAAGATGATCAGCTACAGGATTATCTTCTCCTTTCCTATCTACTATGTGTAAATCAAATTCTTGCAACAAAAGTACCCATCTTATTAGCCTAGGCTTAGCATCTTTCTTATTCATCAAATATTTAATAGCAGAATGATCAGAGTGCACAGTGACTTTTGAATCAATTATGTAAGATCTAAATTTATCACATGCAAATATTACCGCTAAAAATTCTTTTTCAGTTGTAGCATAATTTCTTTGAGCACCATCTAGTGTTTCACTAGCATAGTAAATAACATTCAATTTCTTATCAACCCTTTGGCCTAAAACAGCTCCAACTGCATAATCACTAGCATCACACATAATTTCAAAGGGCAAGTTCCAATCAGGAGGTTGAATAATAGGTGCAGTGATCAAGGCTTTCTTTAAAACATTAAAGGATTCTATGCAATCATCATTAAAATAAAACGGAACATCCTTTTGCAAAAGATTGGTTAGAGGCTTTGATATTTTAGAGAAATCTTTAATGAACCTACGATAAAAACCTGCATGACCGAGAAAACTTCTTATACCTTTGATGTCTCTTGGACATGGTAATTTCTCAATAACTTCAATTTTTGCTGGGTCAACTTCTATTCCTCTTCCAGAAATACGATGCCCAAGAACAATTCCCTATGTTACCATAAAGTGACACTTCTCCCAATTAAGAACAAGGTGTTGGTCTTCACAGCGCTGCAAAACTTTGTTAAGGTTGAACAAGCAATTATCGAAAGAAGTACCATACACCGAAAAACCATCCATAAAGACTTCCACTATCTTTTCAATATAATCAGCAAATATAGCATTCATGCATCTCTGAAAAGTAGCAGGCGCATTACATAAACCAAAAGGCATTCTCCTATAAGCAAATGTACCATATGGGCAAGTAAAAGTGGTCTTTTCCTGATCATCACTATGAACTGGAATTTGAGAGAAACCTGAATACCCATCTAAATAACAAAAGTGAGAATGTTTAGATAATCTCTCTAGCATTTGATCAATAAAGGGCAATGGATAATGGTCCTTACGAGTTGCTTTATTTAATTTTCTATAATCAATGCACATTCTATAACCAACAACAGTACGTTGAGAAACAAGTTCATCATCTTTATTAGGAACCACCGTAATTCCATGAACAGGACTAACCCATTTACTATCAGCTATAGGATAAATAATACCAGCCTCTATGAGTCGAATTACCTCCTTTCTTACCACTTCCTTCATTTTTGGATGTAGACGGCGTTGGAAATCAACAACAGATTTAGCATCTTCTTCCAAATTATTTTATGCATACATAGAGCTGGACTTATGCCCTTAAGATCATCAAGAGAATAACCAATAGCCTTACGGTGAGCTTTAAGCACATCAAGTAATTTCTCTTCTTCCTCAGCTGAAAGGTTAGCACTAATAATAACAGGATATATATTTTTCTTATCCAAGTATGCATATTTCAGATTTTCAGGCAAAGGCTTTAATTCAAAACTAGGATCTCCTTTAGGAGGTGGGAGTACTCCTAGATTATCAGGTGGGATATGCAATTGTAATTGTGGAGGTTGCTGCCATAATATTTGTTCTAAAGCTTCTTTTTCTGCATCATTAAATGGCTCTTCCTGATTAAGCATATAACGTTCCACCACGTCTGATGAAGCTACAACTATATGAGCAAGAGATTCAATTATATCTTTAGATTTTGGTTCTTTCTTAACAGGTTTATCAGCAAATTTAGAAAAATTAAATTCAAGTTTCTCTCCAGCACATTCAATAAACACCCTTTCCCTAGGCAAATCAATTTCAGCACCAACAGTATGTAAGAAAGGTCTACCAAATATAATAGGACAGAAAGAATCTTGTGGACAACCAAGCACAATAAAATCAGTAGGATATTTTATTTTCCCTACCAATACTTCAACATCTCTAACAATTCCAAAGGGACTAATATAATCTTTATTAGCAAGCTGAATGGTCATACCTGTTTCTTCCATGGTGATAGGATCAATATCAGGCTTAATTTCTTGATAGAGAGAATATGGAATGACACTAATGCTTGCTTCAATATCACATAAACCATGATAACAAGAAGTCCCAATAGAGCATGATATAATTGGCTTACCAACTTTGGATGAATTCCCTTTAATAACTTTGGTAGCATTTTCACATAAATAAACATCAACAGGATCTTCTTCATTTAATTGCTTAATAATAGAGACGTGGTTCTTGACTTCCACCCGTTCTTTAGGTTGAGAACATCTCTTTCTACTTTTGTCAGCAACAGCAATAAGCAAATTCTCTTTAACTTTTTTAGGATAGGGAGGTGGTTCAATATATTCTTCTATTACTACACATGACACTGGTGTTTCTTTAATAAATTTAGGGACAACAATAGAAGATTTAACAGGTTCAACATAATAATCAAAGCCACTTTTAGGAATTCGAATGTGCTCAGCAAATTTCTTAGCTATTTCAATTGCAACATATGGATCAAGACCAAAATCTTTAATAACATTCTTGAACAAAATAGAACTAGAGAAACTTTCTACACATGAAAATCCATAATCAAAATAAGCTTCATTACCTTTGTCTAGGTCCCAATATTCAGAGTTCTTCGAAATAATTTCCAATAAATTCCAAGCTTCTTCTACAGTATTATTTGTAAAGCTTCCACCAGATGAACCATCCAAATATTGCTTTAGCCTATCAGGTAGTCTCACATAAAAGTTTATCAATATAAGTTTATTTGTGAGATCATGACAAGGATTCTTACGAAGGAGGTCCTTAAGCCTCCCCCAAGCTTGAGTAATAATCTCTCCAAGGTGTGGGCAAAAATTAAACATAAAGCAACGGTTCTCATAAGCCTCTTTAGGAGTAAAATATTTAAGAAAGAAAACCTTCATAAAAGTATCCCAATTATGTGTAATTTCTTCATCCAGGGACATATACCATTTTCGAGCATCACCAGTTAAGGACTGGTACAATAACTTGCATTTTACCTCCTCCTCAGAAATATCCTTGAGCCTAATTAGCCCACATATATCCTCAATAGCCCATATGTGATCACTTGCAGCCTTTGTTCCATCCCCTGCAAAATACTCATTCCTAACAGCTTTAACAAATTCAAGGGGAATAATATAACCATCATCATGAGGTGCTTTTTCAACAACTTTAGGTTTAATAGCATAAGCACTCTCATATAAAGCAAGTTTCAGCGAAGCATCTCTCATAAAAGCCATAATAATAACAGGATACAACAACAAGTAAAATTCAGCTTTCAAGTTTCCTTACCAAACTTCTTACCGCTACCGCTACGCTCCCCGGCAACGGCGCCAAAAAAGTGTCTTGATGGCTCCCAAGTGCAGGAGATCAATTGTAGTACTTTTCGAATTAGAAAGGTTGTCGAACCCACGAGGAGAAGAAGGAACTGGTAAGTAGAATAGCAAAGGAATAATAAAAGCAACAGGTGTTTTTGTGTTTTAATTGTGTAGTGCAAGTAAAGTAAAATGCGGAAAGTAAATTGCAGCAAGTAGTAGGTCTCAATGAGAGACAAAGCCCAATCCTCTAATGCGCAAGAGGATAAGCTCAAGTGTGTGTTTGTGCCTTATATGTGGAAAACGTTCCCGAGGGCTGCACGGATTTAGCTGGCATAGTGATTCATTGCATAACATGTTTGTATATCTTGTCTAGTTTTAATCTTCTTCGGACGGAGCCACAAATAGGAATAGCTAAATAAATAACCTATCACCCCTTATGATGGATCACGTGGCCAATTAAATGACAGCACGAGAATTATTAAGACATGATGTCCCACCATAGCCTTATGCTCTAAGGTCCCCTATACAAGTACCCTCATAATGCAATTCAACGACTCTGTCTCAAGTTCCTGTCACCTAAAGACATCATCACGTCACTACACTATGGTGTTCTCCTATGAGCCCATGTAGGTGAAGTGTTGTACAGTCGACGTTCGTACAACACCATCATAGAATCACATAAAAGATAAATACTAGACCAAATAACAACTCATCTCATGTAACAAATCATTGCCAATTCATCCTATGCCCTCAGGAACATGCGGGAACTACTCACAACGTGCAAACATGATCATGTATGGTGACATATGTGGTACAACACAATCTGAAACAATGGATCCACCACCAAATAATGACAAGTACTCAATCCCAAACATGCAACGGAGTACAATAACACGTATCTAGGGTGTAGCAATGATCAAACTATGAGGGGAACGGAGTGGATCACGGTGATGGTGATGGTGGAGATGCAGGTGCTGGTGAGGATGGTGATGGAGATGCCTCCTCCCACGCCAAGGAGGAGATGGGGATGAAGATGGGGATGATTTCCCCCTTCTCCGGAGCTCCGGAGCAGCAAGATCTGTCTCCCCCGCGGAGAGTTTCGGGAGTTTCGCTGCCCTGGCGGCTCCGTCTCGTCTCGGGAAAATTAGGGTGTTCGTTTTTGGGGGAAGACGGAGTCGTCAGCAAAAAGACCTCGGGGAGGAGGTGTTGTGGGGCCATTTGGGGGCCCCACACGCGGCCAGGGAATCTGGCCGCGTGGGCTACCCCCTTTTGGGCCTCCAAGCCCTCCTCCTTTGTGTCTTGTGCCCACGGCCTTTCTCCCGAAGAAAAACTGACAGGGTTTTTTTCCTTTCGCAATTTGGATACCTGTAGCTCCTGAAACATCAAAAACATGAAAACAGGTGTTTTCTGACACCCAGAAATTAAATACCAAAAATAGGGACTTTGTAGGAAAGTCCCATAAAATCATCTAAAACATGCAAAACAATGACATAACATTGATAAAACATCCCAATAATGCCTATATGGAGGGTATAAATGATGATATAAAATGCACGTATCAGTAGATCAAAAGGTATACCGCTCCATGATTGGCTCTTTGCTCTACCTTTGTGCATCTAGACCCGATATTATGTATAGTGTAGGTAACTGTGCAAGGTTTCAAGCCTCTCCGAGGCAAAGTCATTTTGAAGCGGTTAAACGTATCTTTTGCTATTTAGTTCATACCCCAAACTTTGGTCTTTGGTATCCCAAGGGTTCAAGCTTTCATCTCATCGGGTACTCGGATGCGGATTATGCGGGAGAGAAGACAGATAGGAAGTCTACATACGGGGGTTGATAATTTCTTGGTCGCTCTTTGGTATGTTGGTCTTCCAAGAAGCAAAATTGCATCACCCTCTCCACCACCGAGGCCGAGTACATCTCCGCGGCAAGTTGTTGTGCTCAATTGCTACGGATGCGGCAAACTTTGCGAGATTATGGTATCGACTTCGACAAGGTCCCTTTCTTGTGCGACAATAAGAGTGCCATCAAGATTGTCTACAATCCCGTTCTTCACTCCAAGACGACGCACATTGAGATTCGGCATCATTTCATTCTGGATCATGTTGAGAAGGGCGATATTGATCTATCTTATGCGCCGACCAAAGATCAACTTGCGGATATCTTCACGAAGGCCCTTGATGAACCAAGATTTCGGGGTTTGAGGAATGAACTACATGTCATTGATGCGTATAACTTCACTTGAAACCTTGCATAGATACCTTCACTACATATGCTATCTAGGTTTGGATGTAGGCATGGACATAGGGGGAGCGTACTTCAACTCATGAACCAACACTGCTCCTATCATGCGCAAATCAATCAAAACTTCCTGCATATCTAGTCATTTTTTGACTTATTGTGCTTCAACGTGAGTCATGATTTTGGGCCCAAGATAATCTCCGCGTCTCCTTGGCATACACTCAAACACGGTGGCTCCGGCCACCAACATTTTCCCTCTTCGGTGTGTTGATTGTCTCTTTCGCTCTTTTTCTCGTTTTGTGTTTGAATTTCCATTGTCGTCATTTTTGCTTTTCTCGTTTTTGGTGGCTCATGTCTTGTTCCTTCTTTGAAAAACTCTGTCTGTGGGGACCCCGGAAATTCCGGCCTAGAGCCTGGAAATTTCCGGCCACCTGATACTTGTCCTAAAAAATTCCACCATTTCCCCGTGCCCGCTCTCTGGACACGGCCGGAAATTTGGGCGGAATTTTTCGGGCCAAATATCCGGGGGCCGGAATATTCCGTGTCCTGAGCCCGGAAATTTCCGGTGTTCGATATTTGTCCAGAAATTCGTCCCCGCTCCGTTGTGCCTCCTCGCAAGAGTCGCACCGGATTTTTGGGGCGGAATTTCCGGCCAAATCTCCGCCCCCCGGAAATTTCCGGCCTACCCACCGGAATATTCCGGGGTAAGTAGTTTGAGCCTATAAATAGGCGACGGGAGGGGCTCTCTCAGCTCTTTTCCCCTCCCACCGCCTGCTCTCTCCTCTCCCCAACTGCAGTCGCTGCCACAGAGCTCCCCGGCAGGCTCCGTCGCCTCCCCTCCTCGTCTTCCGGCTTCTCTTTGCGGATCAAGAGACTATGCATCTGTGCCAATCCCATGGATCCCGGTATGTGCCAAGTTTTCTCCGTGATCTAGGGTTTCCGGTTGATTCGATCTCTCAAGTTCTTAGGGTTTGATCTCACACAATCACGATTTTCTTACAGCATTTCACCATTGTACCACCCCGTGCACCCTATATCTAGTTCTAGATTCCTTGCAGGCCTGGATTCGCAACCCTAATGCGATTTTTCAGCCAGGGCCGGAATTTCTGGCCTGCTCCGAATATTTTACAGAGATCTTTTGATTCCACTCCACAAGATATGAGCCCCATTGTTGATGTTGTTTGCTTTTCTTTGCGCTTTCTTTTGCTTTTCTCGCAGATGGTTCAAACTCTAGGCCCAAGGCAACTAGCTCCCGCAAGCGGTGGCGCCATTTCCAACAGAATGAAGACGTGGTATTTGTTGATGAGACCGTGATTCGTCAGCGTCAGCGTGAAGAACAACGTGAGTATGAGCGTCAGCGCAACGCCGACAGGGCTGCTCGTCGTTCCAACAAACAACAGGGCAAGAACTCTCTGAACGTGGCCACCATGTCCGTGGCTGAGTTCAAGACCTGGCGCACCAAGGCATGGTACACTGATGGCCCTCAGGACAACACTATCGATTGTTGTTTCTAGCATGTGGAGAAGGAGACTCTGTACAGGAAGGTGTACACGGTTATGAGCAAGTCAGTCTGCCCTATGAAGTACATCAACTTTCAACACATGGCTGCTAAACCTGCATACTTCAACAACTCTGTTAATCTTGCTGAGCTCCTTGGTCTGCGCCCTCTGATGGAGACCCAATGCTCCTACCACACCACCTTCATTCAACAGTTCTTTGCTACCCTCGTCTTCAATGACGCTGAGGAGATTGGGATGACATGGATGTCTGGCCCTCACAAGCTCACTGCCACATTCCATGATTTTGCTTCTGAGCTCGTGTATCCCTTTGCTGGCCTCAATGCTCCTCAGGGTGCTCGCATGCACATCCACGACGTGGAATATGAGAAGAACAAGCTGATAGAGTTGGATGGTCCTCGAGGTACCGTGGGTTTCGCCAAGGGTCTCTATGCCATCTATGACATTCTTCTGCGTACGTTCAGGGAGACCATTTCCCCTAGCGCTGGAAACAATGATGAGATCCGTGGCGGCTTGGTGAACCTCATGCACCATGCTTTTCTGACGTTCACAGAGGGTGATCTTGAGGATACTGAGAGGCACAAGATTGATGGGATGAACTTTATCTTTCATGAGATCCACTTTGCTCTTTTCCACCTCAAGGTTCCTCCCTATGCACCGTACATCATGAAGCTCATCAAGTCCAAGTATCCTGCTGACGAGCATGCTGATATTGAGTTGGATTGTGAGACTCACAAGGATGTGAAACTGTACAAGAAGAGTGCTCATACTCAGCAAGCTGCCCATGATGTTGGTGCCACCGGTCAGGGACACTGTGATCCTCACATGAGACGGGTTGCTCCTGGTACCAAGAAGCGCTCCTGGGTTGTTCGTGCCATTGAGAAAGTGCTATGCATGAACGTCTGCATCCACAAGGAGAACTACAATGCCTATCCCGAGCGTCGCTCCATTCTCGAGAACCAGCGCTCAATCATGACGGCCCTCAACATGCCCAATGTTCTAGATCCTCTTCGTGCTCAGATTCCTTACCGCAACTAGAACAACCGTGATATGGACTGGGATCTTGATGTTCCTGATGATGATGACGTGGAGGATGCTAGTGAGGAGGAAGGCTCCACGGAGGACCCCGAGGATGATGGTGCCATGGACTAGAGCTTGTTCCCTTGGGACGTAGTGCATTCTTCTCGCTTTTTGGTATCCTGATGCCAAAGAGGGAGAAGATCTAGAGATCGCGGGGATTTGCTAGGGTGGGCTGTTTTTTTTATCTCTTGTGTGTTTTCTCGACTTCGTTTTATTCGTGATCGTTTATTCGTGGATTCCTATTTATGAACTTATATTATTGGGAGGCATGTCTCCTAGCTATGCTTATCCATGGTGTGTTAATTCCTATCGCATTGTTAGATTATCACTATGCAAATACCCATGTTGTCATCACTCACCAAAAAGGGGGAGATCGAAAGCTCACGTCTCCTCTAATGATTTTGGTGATGATAACAACACGGGTATGTCTACTAACATTGTGGTTTAAGTGTTAACAGCTGGTCTCATAATATCTATCTTGATCAACAATAATATCTTCGAGAAGATTCACAAAGGAATTTTTGAGATGAGCCAATATCTGCAGCCGGATTATTCAGTATACAAGCCCGGAAATTCCGGTGGTTATAGGGCGGAAATTCCGGCCTCAGCACCGGAATATTCCGGCCTTCTCGAGGCTCCAGATGGTGAAGTTCTGAGCATCCAGCTGCCCGCTCTCAGATGCAGGGGCGGAAATTTGTCCGGAATATTCCGGGGTAAATTTCCGGCCCCTGGTCCTTAGCAGAATTTTGATGCGTCTCAGCTGCCCGCTCTCAGATGCAGGGGCGGAAATTTGCCCGGAATATTCTGAGATAAATTTCCGGCCTCTGGTCCTTAGCAGAAATTTGGACGAGTCGCTGCTACCCGCTCTCAGATATTGGGGCGGAAATTTGGCCGGAATATTCCGGCCACCGGTTATTCAATAATCCGCCCCCCGGACTTTTCAAATTTCTGGCCCAGCTACCCCGGAAATTTCCGGTACTAGTACCGGAATATTCTGGTCCTGGAAGGCAGCAACGGCTAGATTTCGGAGGAAGCTATAAATAGTTATCTTCTTCCTCTAGACAGCTAGTTCGTCCATTCCTCTCTCTCCTCCATTGTTCAAGTGCTCAAAACACCTAGATCTCCCTCCTCCTCAAACCAAACTCGATGTCCTTCAAGGATCTAATGGAGGAGGCCTAGATCTACACTTCTACCAAGCCATAAATCGTTTTACCTTACCATACCTCTTGGGATCTTGTAAATCTCTTGGTTGCCTTGTCATCCTAGAGAAACCCTAGTGCTTGTAGCTTCCACCTTGTAGCAAGAAGCTTAGGATCGTTGAGAGCCTCCATCTCACTTGTGGAGTAGCCTCAACCACTTGTAAAGGTTTGGTAAACGCCTTCAAGTCGAGCTCATAGTGGAAACGAGAATCTCCCTCACCGGAGAAGCTCAAGGAGAACAAGGTGTGCACAACTGTGCTATTGAGGAGCGCCTAGTTGACTCCCCATCTCTCCAACTTAGACGTACTTCTGTTAAGAAGGAATTACGGGAAACATATCCTTGTCTCCGTGTTTACACTTGTGGTTATCTTGTGCCTCGCATATTACTTCCGTCTCTGACTTGTTTCTTATCACATAGGGAGTCTACCTAGTTGCACATCTAGATAACCAATTTGTTTACTTGCTAAAGCTCATCTAAAAGTGAAAAAGTATTAAAATTTGTAGGTCAACTATTCACCCCCCTCTAGTTGACCATATTGTACTTTCAATGTTAACCTTTACAGGATGAGGTCTCGACAGATGGTATCAGAGAACTATGTCGAATGTAGGTTCGTGACCCTAGGTGATGTTAAACTCCCTATGGAGTCTTCCACACCAAGACCTACAAGCCCGCCAAGAGGACCCATCACTCGAGCACAATCTAAATCCATTCGAGATAAGGTGAATTCGTTCCTTCTATTTGTGATCTCGATTCTCCTTTGGAATACATGCTACTTCATTCTGACATGCTTTGTGTGCTCAGGTACGACCCTCACGATGGCCCCCAAGATGATGCTGAAGTTGACTAAGAAGATGACCAAAAGGATGCTCAAGAAGAAGAACAAGAAGAATAAGAGGAGAAGGGAGAAGAAGCTCTAGGCAACAGTACTACCGACGGGTCCCAGCAGCGGTACTACCGCCACCACTACCGCCAAAACAGGCTTCAGGAGGCTATGACCAAAACTACCAGTGGTACTACCGCTTAACCATAGGCCGCGGTACTACCGCCGTCACTGTCGCCAAAACGTTCTTCGGTAGGCTATGGCCAGTATTATTGCCAATGCCAGCGATACTACCACCAGCACCAACGGTACTACCGCTCATGTGCGGAATGTGCGCCGGATCTTGGCTTTGTCCCTTTTAATCCTATCCACTCACTCACCCCCTTTTGCTTTTGACTATACATATCTTCCTTGGACCCTAGATGCAGACTAGAATTTGAGAAGGAACTTGAGATATTTTCTCCCTACCCTCGGGGAACGACTCCATCGATTGCGTATCTTATATCGTATCAAGCCCCCCCCCCTTCCCCCTCTCCCAAATTTAAAAAAATTCTACTCTTTCACCTTGTGATTCTAGTATTGCAATTCCAATCTTTCCCTTGTGGATTATATTGGCTTGGAGAAACGGCCGCGAGGGAAATCGGTTTCAACAAGGATAAGGTTGATTTGGTGCGTACGTGATATCCAGAGGATACCCACGGGGTATGTTGTTGGGTGATCGTAGCTAGAAAGGCTTTGCCATTTATCTCCGTGTTTGCTTGTGTTTTCCCCTTTGATTGCTTCCGATGTTCTTTGATGGCGTGAAATCGCACACCCGTTTAAAGACTCCAAGAGAAAGGTTCTCCAAGTTAAGGAAGCGGTGTTATCAATCCAGTATACTAGGTAAAATAAAATCCAGCATATAATAAATCTAGCTAAAATTAATACTTTAGGCTCCATGTGCGATGAACATTTCCGACATACCGTGTTCTGTACTAGAGTGGTGCATATTTTGTACTATTTGGATCGGTTGCATGATCATGCTATCGTAAGTGTGGTGCCAAGTTGAAGCATCGAGGACTCTGGGAGCCGACAGGTTGTAGACCGGTACAATCACAACGTTCACACCAATTGACGGTAAGAACTTCCTGTCGGCATACTGGATACTTGCCCAATGTACTCTTTTTGTGTCTCTTATAATGGGTTTGCTAAATCTCAGTCGACTGAGATTTTCTTAAGTCTGAGTCAATTATGAGAAAATCGCAAAAGTATTAAAAAGAGTGCAATTGAAAAATGCAATTGCACTTTTCTACTTAGAAATGTGCAATTGCACTTTTCTTTAAACTATAGTTGCACTTTTCTGAATTGACTGAGACTTAAGAAAAAATCAGTCAGACTGAGACATAGGCGATCCCTTCTTATAAAATGGGCGGTAGGTGGCGCAGTCTAGCTGTTCATTTGTTCTACTTGTATGTATAAAATGCGACCTCTAACATTTGTGAGGAATATGATGCCATTTCTCGTCGGCTCATATCCTTCTTTAGTTTGTGCGCGGAGCATCTGATCAGACGAAAAGAGTAGGCAGCGAGATGCGTCCCGACTCCCATCTCGTTCACTTCACCAAGAAGCTATACCATTTGCCTATATATAAGCACAGGTGTTTCTTCACTTGCCGCACTTCAAGTTTGCCATTGTACTCTTCCACGATGCAGACCGACAACAGGGGGCCTTCTGCTGGTGCTGCTGCCGGCCAGGGCAAGTCGCCGACCATCTGCAGCAGGCTCCAGGCCGCTTTCCAAGCCCGTCCGGCGTTCCGGCCTCTCCTCCGCCTCACAGGCCGCCCCCAGGACGGCGGGGGCGCGCCCCCCATGGTGGCACCACCTGCCGCGGCGCACGGTGGTGCACCGCCTCCGGTTCTGCTGCCGGCACATGCGCCGGCGCCATATTCAGCACGCAAAACTCCTAAAGCTACGGCACCGGTGGCGCTGCCCACGGTACCAGGGAAACCGGCTGCTGCCAAGGTCCCAGCGAGCGCTCCTAATACTGTCAGGGAAACCGCAAACAAGGTTACCGAGAAGGTGTCAGGGTGGATGCCAGCGCCGGCCAAGGGAGGTGACAAGCCTGGCAAGGTCCCGGCGAGCGCTCCTACTACCCTCACCGCAACCGCAAACAAGGTTACCGAGAAGGTGGCAGGGTGGATGCCGGCACCGGCCAAGGGAGGTGACAAGCCTGCTGGCAAGGTCCCGGCGAGCGGTCCTACTACCGTCAGCGCAACCGCGCACCAGGTTACCGAGAAGGTGGCAGGGTGGATGCCGGTGCCGGCGCCACCATCGGCAGTCACGACCGGAAGGCTGTCCGCGGACGGCAAAGCGGAGGACAAGGCACAGCACACCAAGGGGAAGACCAGGGTGAGCTCCAGGGTCCGCAAGGCCTTAGCCTCGTCCAAGTAGAGAGGGACGGTCATATGAATGAATGACCAGCCTGCATCTGGAAACCCGTTATCTGGTTACTGTCTTTTGTATTTTGTCATCACTGATTTGAGCTACGGTGTGCCTTCTGCTGATACTCCAGATTTTCTTTCTTGCTGATGGATTATATCACCGGGGAACCATCGCAACGCAAGTTCACTGAAATTAATTATTTGAAGCTACACATCACATAACAAAATTAACACTTCACCTGCCTCCGGCCTACAAATTCACTGCGCTATAGTTATAAATGTATGTATTGCATCTATTTGTTACTATTTTGTATTTACGATACTTCCCTTCGACCGGCTACAAAATCCTCCAGAAAAACTCAGCTCTTGGTGGCTTGCGGCGTTATATACGAGGGTATTGGTTCTGAGACGTTGTTGACAAGAAATTCATGCAAAAGAGCACACTTATTCGCTGAGTCGAAGGGCTTGCGCTGATCGCGGATCGGCATTACAGATTCTCAATTTCCTGAATGATGAGGTCTCGCTCCTCGTCGAGTTCATCTTCGCCTGTAAAATGCAGAAAAATAAGTATTGCTATTTGAGCCTGGTCACAAATGGAACCTAAGGTGGAAAATATTCTTCTATCTTAATATAAATGAAAGCAGCACTGCTGCATTTCGTCAAAAAAAAAAACTAATGGAACCTAAGGTGGAAAGTATCAAAAAATCAGGCACAGCACTACCTTTACTTGCAGGAAGATTGTGGAGTAGTTTCAACAATTCTCTGCGATTGCCTCGCAAAGCTTCAACAATACTGCGAGGCTTGTTTGGATTGGCAACAAATACCTGTTCGACACAGGAAAGAGACACAAGAAAACAGTTAATAGGAATTAATTATGACAGGGTATACATGTACATGAACTAAAAGATGGTACCTTAAAAACGTGGAAGGCACATATTCTGATATTTTTGCTTGAATCCTACAGAAGATCCAGTTAGTAGTGACAAATGACACGCCTAGAAAAAGATTGGATGGATACACACATGATATTTTATGCTATTTGTGTACAAATGGAGAACCTACTAACAAAGGAAAATAATTATTCAGTCAACAATTAAGAAAGAATGAAAGATTTTAATTATAAAAAATCAAGCATCTCAAATGTTTATTCATGTGTGAACTGTAAGATAACTGCTGGAACCAGGTAAGCGTATTAAGTTAAAAAAATATTAATAGAATGCTTCGGTTTTCACATGTCGGATTGAGCAAATGTACAACTATTTTTGTAATTCACACAAAAATCAATGAAGCAGTTAACTCTCTGTAGTCTAACCTAGGAAAGAATGCTTGTTCAAAAGTCTGCCACACTATAGTATGGTCAAAATCTTGTGCAGATACATAGCTTTATAAAGGATGGAAATCTTTTATTTGGCAACGGATGCCAATACCATCTAATGGAACCATAGTTCAACAAAAGTTAAGACCACTGAAATGTGACAATTGCACTGGTGAAAAATGGACTCTGAAATGAAAATTTCCATAAAAAAGCAGCTTCTACAAGCACAACATACATGACATGATGCCTACCTTGAGAATATTGAATGTAATCAAAATCATATTATAGTTTTAGCATAATATCCATAAGACAGACACACACTTTTTCTTAGATATGAAGATTACAAGAAACAGAGTAATGGATAACCAAAATAAGCTTATCTTCTTGTTGACTAATTCATAAATGAACAGTAATTAAGGTAGATACCTTCAGTAGACCAATCATAATATTTAGGAAACGAACTTCCTGAATGTATCGCTTCATTATCTTAGAGTTTGAAGCCTCCAACAGAAATTCTGAAAGGAACTAAAAATACAGACAACACTATTACTTTCTTTTCCAAGTGAATGATACGCTAGCAGAGCATCTGAACATAGTCTAACCTTTACTGACTGCCGCCTTGTTACATAATTAGTTGATTTTAAGATCCTTGTGTAGAGTTCAAAGAACTAAACAAGATGTTAGACTGTTAGTGACAAGAGGAATAGAATTATCCAGTATATTAAACTGTTAGTGATCTGGTTCAGCTTTTGATGAGCAGTTTAATTTTTCACACGATAAATGCAGCTCTTTAAGCGTATTCCGATAGTAATAAGGCAGAGTCAAAGAGGTAAGAATCCAACAATGATGGCTTTCAATATATAAACTCAATAAAAATAAATTGTATTTCATTCCCTAAAGAAGTGGTATTTCGTTTATCACATGAGTACATAAAATCTTCAGGATAAGACAGTGACCTTCTGGTAATGGGAGCCCAAGAACTCAGAGACAACAGTTTCATGTTTGGTAAGCAAATCCTGCGAACATCTTGTCAAGAACAATCATTCAATATCTGATAGAGTACACAAATATGAATATGCAAATATGGATTTACCTTGAAAGTGCTTAGAGCATCAGAAGCAATATCGAAGTTCGGCAGCTCAACATACTCGAAAAATAACTCAAAGCTGTTGGATTCCAATATATATCTGAAAGAGCGCCATAGAATCATATGTATGCAGAATGAATCAATTAACTTAATTAGTTTTCTGTTTCATATAATGTTGTCTAATGTGGACAATAACTACCATCCTCTATGGCATCAAAGATGAACAAAATCACTCACCGATGATACTTTTTGTTAAGGTAAATGTGAGGGTACAGAGCTGTTTTGAAGATGGCTAAATGGCTAACAGCTTATTGATGGTGCTGAAGAAAGAAGGACATACTGGTAGATAATGCATTGAAAAAGAAATACTCCCTCCGTATCAGAATATAAGATGTTTTAACATTTTCTAGACTTCACGTATCTAGATGTGTTATAGTGTAAGATGCACATGAATCTACACACTAAAACGCGTCACGTGTAGTCTAGAAAATGTTAAAACATCTTATATTTTGATACAGAGGTAGTAGTAAATTTATTATTTTTCATATATTTTTTTCAGGAAGAAAGGTGACACAAGGCATGTAACCCTCAGGCATATATACAGGTAAACAACTGTCTGGATTTTAACTTTATTTTTCATAGTAAAAACTATCGAGGTTAGCAGATTCATGCGCATTAATACATTGTCATATATAGGCAAAGATTCCTAAGGCAGGTCAAACACATCAACTTCGTCATGTCATATTCTTTGGAATGCGTGTTCTGCTACATCTAAGTCGGCAAGGATTTATCTACAAAAAGTTAGGTGCGGATGTCAAAATAGTGCCAAACAAAAGGATGTCCCAACTGGGTGAAAATTTCGAAGCCTTACTTTGCAAGGGTTGGATATTTTATGCATTCTCTCAGCATATGCCCACAGTTCAGTGCAACGTCCAAGTTCTTGTAGCTGTTGCAAGAGTTAAGCAAATCAAGCTAACAAAGATACAGTGTACAAACATTGTACCAAGCAAATCTTCTAAAATGCTCTCAGATAAGATCAAAATCACGGTCTGCAAGGCCCGGAGGTGCAGGACTCTTTGGCAACACGCTACTAGTTAAACACCTAATTGACAGTTACAGAAGTCCATACTGATAAAGAAAATCCAGTCAAAACAAATAATGATAAGGAAAAGAAAGTAGCTAGGCAGGGAAATAAACAATAGCTTGTAAGAAAGCTCTGTAATCATGCTTTTAACATTGATATTCATTGTTCCAACAACAATAACATGAGAACTGGATGCTTACCAACCAACTAGGAAATCTAAAAGCTCCACATGATCTTCGATATACTTCACACAGCAATAATTTTGATCACCCTTCTGCCCAAGCAAAATGCACCAGCAGCTAACCAGATCTTTTCTTACCTGCAATTCAGAGCTAGTGAGTTCAGTAATAGGTTGAAAAAAAAAAACAGATAAACACGTCAAATCAGTAAATGACATACTCCCCAACCCAACGAAGGCAGATTCTGAACAAACAGGGAAAGCACATCCTCCTTGCAAATTTCAAGGGCTATTTGCAGGACTTGCTCTTGATTTGGTTCTGCTTCTCCATCACCAGAGAGCACTTGCCGCAGGGATGAAATGTTTTTCTCAACCTCTTCCAGAGCCTAAGAAGGTAGAGAAAAATCGGGAATTCATCTGTGCATTGCAACTGTGCGCAAGTAATATTTGCAGAATTTTATGGACAACTTAGAGAAAAATGACTTATCTAACTACAACACGGCATGACAAAAAGTTACAAACTCCATCATCCATCATTGAAGCTTTCCAAATCAGCGAAGAATAATAAATTGAGATAAGAACCATGGTTTTATTAAGCGCTAGGCGCTGATTGATCGTTTTGCCTCAGATTTTCCCTTTTCTGAAGAATTAAAGCGCTAAGCGCAATTAAGCAGACGTTTAAGTACAGTTAAGCGTTAGGCGTTTTGCCTCCGCTCAGCGCCTAAGCGTGCTTTTTATAAACTATTAAGAACTAATACGATGATGGACATAGAGCCACACAAACCACTAAAGACACTCCCTAAGACATCCTTTACCACCAATCTTACTAATTAGTACAATACTATATCTTTTGTTTAATTTATGCAGACCTTCTTTTAAAGAAAGTTCCAATCATGACGGATTAGGTCACATTGTCCCGGTAAAATCTAGAAAAGCGCACCAACATAATTCCAGCACGAATCTCTACTTTTCAGTTACAAAGAAATGAAATAAACTATCCCCAGCTCAGTTGAAGGCAAGAACAACCATGATATTTCCATAAGATTAGTCATACTGGAGAACAATCAAACGTCAAGATCGCAACATTTTACTCTGAATTTCGTGATCCAAGAATAATCTGGAGCACGCGCTCACGAATTTCCACTTCAACTTGTAGCATAGAAGTGAGCGAGATAAGAACACGCAGCGGAGATGGGAGAAAGATTACCCTGGCGCCGGTCTTGGTGGGGAGGGCGAGGAAGGAGTCCTTGATGGATCGGACCACCTCCTCCGGCGTCGACGGCCGCATCCGCGAGGCCATCCGGAATAAGAATGCCATCCCTCTCGTTCTGCGGTGGCCTCGCCGGCGCCGGAACGGAGTGGTTCTGTATCTGTCGCGGGGTCGGGGCTGTTGCGGTGGCCCTTTCTTCCTTGGCAGCCCGTAGCTTTTGCCGTTTAACCCTTCTTTCTTTGTTATACATTTCTTTTGCTTCTTTTTAGTGGGGTGAAACTGAGTCCAACGCGCTCAAATCTCCACTACTTATAAAAGGCAAAACTTCGTAGAAAAATTGAATCTCACACGTCCATCCACTAAGATCGCACGGTCCACAATCATTTGTTTTCCCTTCCTAAGCCTCGCAATTTTCCTCCCAAAAGTCGCAACACGTAATTATCTCCATAATAGTCTTGCATATAATTATCTAATCACATAAGACCCGGCAAAAAAAAAATCAACTAATTCTCCACAAACCCCTCCCCACCGGTGTGCCCCCGCGATGGCGGTTTCGCCCTATCAGCGCCATCATCATTGTGTCCTTCGCTGCGCGACCGTCGCGCTCTTGGCTCTGGTGTCTGCTCCGCCCGCATGGACAAGGCCTCCCTCCTTGTTGTCGCCTACACCACGGAGCTGCGCGCCTGTATCAAGCATGAGGCCGCCGCGAGGTGGGAAGCGAGAGCGCCCCCGAACAGCAACGCTACCTCCTCCCAGCACCTCCATGACAACGGATGGTGGGGCGGGACGCGGCGGATTTGCGCGTGATGAAGACCGGCTCCTGCGCGCCGGCATGACTGAAAATTCTGTGAGCCGCGTGCATGGCGTCACCATGCATGACGTCGTCGTGGACGTCCCCGCCGCGCTACATCACGCCGAGAGCGCCGTCCTCCACTCTGTACTTCTCGAGCGGGTAAACGTGAACAGATTTAGGTCGCCCGATTCTGTGGACCCATGCATGATAAATTTGAATTTTTGTTTTCCCTTTTTATTGTGATGTTATATATCTCCGAACATTTTGCAGATTGTCTATGGTTACTTTATTTATCTTGCAAACAATAGAATTGATGTTTACATTTCAGTAGTAAATTTTTGAAAGCTATCTTCTTATTCTGGACAAGCTTGTGATTAAATGTTAGGGGCTCACAATTTAAGTTTTTGAAAAGATGAAAGGGTAATTTTGTAACAAGTGTAGCATCCCACCACCCGTTACATGCTTGCTGACAGTATTTGTTTGATAGTATTTTGGAGATTTAACATGATCCTCAAAGGGGATTCCAACACGGTTTACTTCCATGCCATAGCAAATGGTAGACGCCGGAGGTGCTCCATCCCGTTTCTGTGGGACGACGGAGCTCTCTTGGAGACGGAGGAGGCCTTGTCCTCCCATATTTACTCCTTCTATAAGGAGTTATTCTCAGCTAACCCCCGCGCGGGGGTGGCGTTGGCCGAGGAGACCTGGGCCCTTGGGAGCCGTGTCACTCCGGAGGAGAACACGCAGTTGTTGATGCCATTCCGTCCAGAGGAGGTTCAGCGGGCCCTGAGGGAGATGAAAGCTAACTCGGCCCCGGGGCCGGATGGCTTGCCGGTCTCCTTTTTTCGGTCCTTTTGGGAGACTCTGCAGGGCGTGATCATGCCTATGTTCCAGGAATTTTATACCGGTACCTTGCTGATGTCGCGCCTAAACTATGGTGTGGTTACCCTGATCCCGAAGGTAGTCGGGGCCACGGATATCCGGCAGTTTAGGCCCATCACTATGATAAATGTGATCCAGAGGTTATTCTCCAAGGTGTGTGCATTGCGCTTAGCACTAGTGGCTGAGCGGATCGTACACCCCTTGCAGTCTGCCTTCCTCAAGGGGAGATTTATCCATGATGGGATCCTTGCTCTTCATGAGATTGTGCATGAGGTCAAGGTTCGACAACACAAAGGGGTCTTTTTGAAACTTGATTTTCAGAAAGCCTACGACCGTCTCGACTGGGGTTTCCTCCGTCAGGTCTTGCTGCGACGAGGCTTTGATGGTCGGTTCATCACGTGGATTATGCAACTTGTCATGAGTGGCAATACCGCTATTAACATTAATGGGGACGTTGGCCCCTATTTTAGGTCGTCGTGTGGGGTGAGGCAGGGGGATCATATTTTCCCCATCCTCTTTGACCTGGCAGTAGATGCCCTGGCTGCTATCCTGGATAAGGCCAGGGGTGCCTGAACGGACAACGACGTCGCCTAGAGGGGGGGTGAATAGGCGATTAAAACTTTTCCGGTTAATGCTTGCTAAATGCGGAAATAAACTAGGTGTTTAAATTAACAAGCATACAACCTAAATATTCTAGGGTAAACTAGATGCACCAACAACTTATGCTAAGAAAGACAAGTAACAAGGTGATAGCAAGATATATAACTTCAAGCTCGAAGGCTATCACAATGTAAATTGCATAAGTAAAAAGCTCGGGTATAGAAATAACCGAGGCACACGGAGACGATGATGTATTCCCGAGTTCCTCCCACAAAGGGGAGTACGTCTCGTTGGAGGGGTGTGAGCTCACCACGAAGGCCTACTCAACGCCACAAAGGCCTCACCCTATTCTCCGATGAACCCCGCCACAAAGGCCTAGTTCACCTTCCACTATTGGCAACCTTCAAACCCGAGGCACGCATCCACAACTCAATTGGAGGCTCTCGGTGTCACCACAATCTTGGGGCACGCATCCACAACTCAATTGGAGGCTCCCAAGAACACCACAAGTCGTCTAGGGTCCAAGACCCAAGAGTAACAAGCTCACAAACTTTCACTTCCACGAATCCTCGTGGAGAGAGCAAACCGATGCAACCGATACAAATGGCAAGAGCACAAGTGCTCAAATCCTTCACTCTCAAATTATAACAAAGCAACAAATGCTTATGGGGGAATAAGAGAGGAAGAACAATGGAGGAGAAACACCAAGAACTCCAAGATCAAGATCTACTAGGTTTCCCTCACTAAGAAGGAAGAAGGATTGGTGGAAATGTAGATCTAGATCTCCTCTCTCTTTTCCCTCAAAGATATGCAAGAATCATGGGAGGAATTGAGAGAGGGGCAAGCTTTCCAAGGTCAACAATGGAGGAGAGAGAAGGGAAAAATTCGTGCTTAGAAGACCTAGCTCTTTGGGGAAGAAAGGGGGCCTATTTATAGGTCCCCATGAAAAAGAGCCGTTGCAGGAAAACTTACACCGGAGACTCCGGTAAGTCTCCGGTAAGTCTCCGGTCTGAAGATTTTCACACCGGAGACTCCGGTGTATCTCCGGTAAGTCTCCGGTCTGAAAATTTTCGCAGACCACCGGACCGGAGACTCCGGTCCTGACTTGTCGTCTGAGCCCAGACGGTGTCTGTGGTCGAGCGGGACCAACAACCACTAGCCATACCGGAGACTCCGGACACTCTCCGGACCCTAAATAGCGAATGACACCAAGGGAGCAACCCCTGGGGAAGAATTTGGTCCGGAGACTCCGGAATGCACACCGGAGACTCCGAACTACCGGAGATTCCGGCCCTAAGTCCGGAGACTCCGGACTGACCCAAAACAGCAGAAACACCAATACTAAAACGACCATAACTTTTGCTTCCGGACTCCGTTTTCGATGATCTTTGGCTCGTTGAGTTCGTAATGAAAATCTCTACAAGATCATGCAGAGAAACATCACAGACCAACAATGGAAATTAAAACCAAATGTAGAAAGGTTCAACCTCTCTAAAAGGAACAACCGGTAAAACCTCCATCACCGAAAACGCAACAAGTTTTTCTTACGAAAACTGTTTTTGAGAAACCAAGGCTTGTCATGAAGATCACGACAAGCACTAAAACCCAAAGGAGACAAAGGCCAAATAAGAACCAAGAAAGATGATATGCAAAGTATGCAAAGGTTTGAGCTCTCCATAACGATTCGATCAAGTTACTCACTTGAGAGCCCCTCTTGATAGTACGACTATCTATCCTATAATGTCGCACCCGGACTTCTAGAGGATACTCACCGTACGAACTGAACAGTATTCTGATGGGATTACGGGGCTTACCGGCACCCGCGTCCTCTTACGAGTAGGCCAACACTTATGTGTGACAACCCATCGCTACTGTTCACCGTCGATGTAAACTATCCCGTAGAAATCAGGACACTACCATTGACGTACTTCATACCATACACACATGGTACGTCAACGGCTTTGAACAAAAGGATAACACAACATGCCTCTAAGACACAAAAGATTGAAATAAGTTGCAAATAGCTCTCCCTAGAGCAGAGATAGAAAATACAATCATCCAGAGGACACATGTCCCAACATAACATCATTAAATCTCAACGGAAGCATTCAAAGGGGTCTGAGTACAGACAAATCCAAATAGGCTTAGGAAGCCGGAAACTGAAATAAAGAGGGAGCCCATCCACGATGTCTCGGATCCTGCCCGGGTCCGCTAACTACTCGTCAGCAGCCTCGTCAAACTCCACGTAGTAGCCGTCACCTGGATCCTCGTAAGCGTAGTCTGCGGAAACCACAGCCCCATAGGGGTCAGTACATAGACGTACTGGCAAGCAAGACTCACAGTTCACCAAAGTGTAGCCCGTCAACACCAAGCACAGATGCCTTGGGTTCAACGGAAGAGAGGGGATATAAAAGATGCTGCAACTGGCTGCGCTAACCAACTACGGAGATTCTACCACTTCCTACTATCAGAAAGGAGATAAGATCGAGTATTGTAACCAACTGAAAGATAACTTCAAACAAACCCATCCTGGATCTCGCCCCTTATCCAAAGAAGCAATCCAAGGATAAGTCACACAGTTGGATTAAAGATGAATCAAGTTATTGTGACAATAATCCTATTACTAGTCAAGTTGTTAATCATGGGGTGTGAGATTGTGAAATCATTAGGTTTAAGTTGTCCTGAGTACTTGTTAGCCAGTACTTTCACCAAGTTAACCATAACCGCGGAAAACACGGCTTCTCGAGAAGATTATCCCTGCAGGGTTGCACCAATTTGGCCGTACACGTATGAATAACCCGCCAGATGGGATGCCTCCCACCAAGCGGGGCACTCAACACAACTCAACTCTTCTTCGCATCAAGCCCAAAGCACCTTGGGCGCACGGCTAATCGAGCCCAGAAGAAAATGGACCCTCATAGCACTCTAAGAACGTGTCCCCCTATATGCCGACTACAAAAGTTCCACCCTGCGCTGGGCTCGCAAACACATGCATGCGGCAAACGGAAAACACGAACTAAATGAGATGATTTGGACGAGATGCGAATCGAATCAAATTGAGGAGGGCGCCCATACTCGCTTCCCACATGCGGGTAGTGCGCTCATCATGGATCAGTAGACAAGACCCTTTTCCTATTAGGGTCGACACTAGCAGGCCTCAAAACCACACAGGGCCTCCTGCCGGTGCCTTATCATCAAATTATTATTTAACAATAACATTAGCATGATTGATTGACTGATTAAACATCGAGCCCCCAGAACATAATGAAGTAGTAACAGAAAGTAACGGGTAACAGACTCGAGCAAAAACAACCTAAGCATGCTAGTAAGACACGGGCTCAAACAATGGTTATAGGTATGGAGGTGAGGCAATATCAGGGTTAAAGGATACATGTGATAGGTTCGTAACAGAAACAACTAATACTATGGCTAGCAGAATAGACAACGGAAAGTATCGGTAACCAATGTTGAAAGGAACACAGTGGTTCATGTGAGTGATAACTTGCCTGCAAACTCAGCAGCCGGGTACTGAGCTAGATCCTCAGAAGGGGTGCTGTAAAGATCGTCTGTCTCAACGTCGTCGTCTATTCGAGAAGAAGCAAACAAACAAGACAGAAATATAAACAATCATTATCATGGCATAGTGCACAATCATGGGATGATGCATGTCAATTTAATAGGTGCATCAAAATAAACTGAGTGACATGGTAACACAATTTAAATGGACCCCTATGCAATTTTGAGTTGCATATGGAAAAGGTTCATGGATTAAGTTGGAAACAAATGATTTACAATTAATTATTATGTGAAAGTTGTTAGCATGATGCATGCATGATGTTAACAACAAAATAACAACAATAGATGCAAGGGAAAAGGAATTTAACATGGTTGGAAAACATTTACTAAGTTTAGAAATTTTGGGTCACTTAAACATGTCACACAAACAATTGTTGTTTTCATCAAGTTAAAGTGTTCAAAATAAATAACAAAATTTATATTTAAAAGAACATCAAATTTTAGTTGGATTACATGTTTCAAATTTTGAAATAGGAGTTAGGATGAATTTATTATGACTTAAACAATATTAAACAAGTTTTAATTGAATTTAAAACAAGTTTGAATATTATTTGAATTTTATTTATTCAAAGCATAATTTCAAACTCACATTTGAAAAGTTCACACCTTGATGGTTTGAGAACATATTTTGCATGTTCAAAAACATTTTATTTTGAGCAAGTTATGATTTTATCAAATTTAAATGAATTAGACAAGTATTAAATTATTGAGGAAATTTAAATTATTCAAAACAGAAAACAACAATTATATTTGAAAAGCTTATTTGAAATAGCATGGAAAACATATTTTATTTGCATTTATTGGATTAATAATGAATTAGTTATTGAATTTAGCAAATTGCATTTGAATTATTCAAATTTGAATTTTTAAATGAATTTGGGAATTTCAAAACAGTACACAAATGGATTATTTGGAAAGATCATTAAATTTGGCACAACAAACATATATAACTTTTATTTATTGGAGATATAGATTAAAAGTTATTCAAGTTTTTGTTTTAGGGCTTAATTCTGCCATTTTAAAATTATTTGGAATTTAAACAGAAAACGTGTTAAACATTTGTTACATCACAGCACCCTAGCCGCAGCCACTGTGTGTGGGCCACGGGCCAGCGTGGCGTGCTGGGCGCTGGCGTGGCAGCCAGGGTCACTGACTGGTGGCCCCTGCCTGTCAGCCACGCGGAGGGAAAAAAGGTTGGATTTTATTCGCTTCCGCGAGGATTCGAACCCGCGTCTGCGCGCAAGGTTCAGTACAGCGTTACCACTGCGGTGGATTCAGTTCGATGTCAGTAACTGCGACGCGGAGAGGATAACGTTACAGATCTAGGTTAACTGAAACTGAACGCGCGCGTTTACTGAACTTTCGCTGACAGAAACGAAACGAGGCGCCGGCGGTGATCACCGTGGCGTTGCGACGCCGTGATGCGGTGGGATCTGGTGTGCTGGATGCGATGGAGCAGATACAGAGAGGAGGAGGAGGTCGTGGTGGCTCACCACCGTTGTAGACGATGCAGAGGGTTGATGACGACGGCTGACGACGGCAGCAGCGGCAGTGTCGAGGACGGCGGCGCGGATTCCGTGGCTCCCAGTGCTCCCTCCGGTGTCCAAAAGGAAGAGGGTGGATAGATGGTGCGATTCCAGTAGTTAGTTGGGTGCGTGGAGTGGCATGGCGACGGCGGTGAGTGTGGATTCAGGCGAGCGACTCCGGCGAGGTGGATACAGAAGGAATTCCGGCGAGGGAGGAAGAGGTGGCGGCGGATTCGAGGGGGAACAGGAACCCTAGGCTTAGGGCACGGCGCCAGGGGCCTAGGGGGGTACTTATAGGGTGCTGGGGAGCTTCCTGGCCGTCGGGCGCCGCCGTACGGCGACGTGGCTTTCTCAGATGCCCGCCGTACGGGAGGATGACGACGGGACGTTCTAAAACGAACCGGTACGCGGCGCAGTAACGGGCTGGGCTGCGCGCTAGGTGGGTTAGGTGGGTTTGGGCTGGCTGGGTAGAGGCTTAGGTGCTGCGCGCGCTGCAGTTTTCTCCTTTTTCTTTTTCTGTTTTATATTTTTTTTGCAGAAAAACAAATTGGAAGAAAAGGATGGTTTGTAGGTTAGTAAAAATATTAGAAAAATTAGGTTAAGCTTATTAGGTTAATAGCAAACAAATGCTAACTTTTGTTTTCACCAAGTTTTCAAAATTATTGCCGTTTAGGAATTAAACCAAAATTTGAAGGAATCTTAATATTAATTAAACATTAATGAAAACAACCATTTTAATAGGGTGACCCCTATGATTTAATTTGATTAAATGAGTATAATTGATTGGTGATTTTCATATATACAAATTGGGTGCTGACTTGAATACATTTGGTTTGAATTTGGAATAATTTGTTAATTAATATAGAAAACAACAACTTAATAGGGTGAACCCTATTATTAATTGAATTAAAAATATTGGAATGGTTTGGTAGTTTTGTAATTTCCAAATGTGGTGCTCTTGATGATTTGCTTTGAATTTGAAACCAATTTGGAATGAATTAGTGGAATTAAAAACACCATTTTATTAGTTGATCAATATTGAAAAATATGACAACAAATGGGTTGTTTTTATTTGTGATTTTTATTTCAAATGTTGTAACATAGCAAGTATGAAATAACCATTTGAATTTGTTTGAGTTTCATTATGAAAACAAGATAAAACAGATGCAAAACAAATAATTAAACATGATGACATGATGCAATACTTGAATTAAAACAAGAAATCAAACATTCTAGGGGGTATTTTCATACTTGGGATGTTACAAAACGCCCCCCTTGAAGGAATCGCGCCCCGAGATTCCTTACTGATAAGTGAAAAGGTCCGGATACTTCTTGCGAAGATCCTCGTCGGTCTCCCACGTTGCCTCTTTATCGGAATGATGCGACCACTGCACTTTCAAGAACTTGGTGCTCTTGTTGCGAGTCTTACGCTCGGTCTCATCGAGAATACGAATAGGGTGCTCCTCATAAGATAGATCATCTTGCAGTTCAATGGAATCATGATCAACTGCACGATCTGGATCTTTGAAACACTTCTTGAGCTGGGACACGTGGAACACATCGTGCACCTTGGATAGTTTTTCTGGAAGTTCAAGACGATAAGCATTTTCTGCCCGCCTTGAGAGAATGTTGAAAGGACCAATGTATCTTGGTGCAAGCTTTCCTTTCACACCAAAATTATGAGTGCCTCTGAGGGGAGTTACACGGAGATATGCCTTGTCACCAGGTGCATAGATCATATCCCTGTGCTTGCTATCATAATAGCTCTTCTGACGAGACTGAGCAATCTTGAGATTGTCACGAATGATACGAACTTTCTCCTCGGCTTCCTTAACAATGTCAGGGCCTAAGAGTGAACGTTCACCAGCTCCAGACCAATTGATTGGACTCCTGCATCTGCGACCATACAGTGCCTCAAATGGTGCCATGCCTAGGCTTGCCTGGTAGCTGTTGTTGTAAGAGAATTCAGCATATGGAAGGCAATCCTCCCATTTCATGCCAAAGGAGAGACCACATGCTCTGAGCATATCCTCGAGAATCTGATTGACTCTTTCGACTTGCCCCTGAGACTGAGGGTGATAAGCTGTCCTGAACAGAAGTTTGGTGCCCAATGCTTCTTGAAAACTCTTCCAGAAATGAGAAGTGAATATGCTTCCACGGTCTGAGCTTATTTCCAATGGAACACCATGAAGAGGAACGATCCTTGCTGTGTAGAGCTCTGCTAACTGGCTAGCTGAGATAGTATCTTTGACAGCAAAGAAGTGTGCTACTTTAGTGAGACGATCAATAACAACGAAGATTGCATCGTTGCCCTTCTTGGACTTTGGAAACCCAGTAACGAAGTGCATTTCAATCATGTCCCACTTCCACTCAGGAATTTTTAGAGGTTGGAGTAGACCTGCTGTTTTCTGATGGACTGCCTTAACACGTTGACAAACGTCGCATTCAGAAACGTATTGAGCAATTTCACGTTTCATGCCAGGCCACCAATACAGAGTCTTGAGATCCTGGTACATCTTTGTACTTCCAGGGTGGATGGAGAGAGGAGTTTCATGAGCCTCCTTGAGAATGACATCTTTGAGACTTTGAATCTGAGGAACTGCAATGTGTCCTTCGAAGAACACAGTTCCCTTGTCATCAATTGAGAAGGACTTGAATTTATCATTGCCTTCCTTGATGTGCTCTACAATCTTCTTGATTTCATTATCACGAAGTTGTTCAGAACGAATCTTGTCCTCGAGAGTTGGACTGGCTGTCAAGCTAGCAAGGTAACCTTGAGGGACAAGACCAAGGTTCAGCTTCTGGAATTCTTCATGAAGTGGATGTTGGCTTTCTATGATCATGAGATTATTGCAATAGGACTTGCGACTGAGAGCATCGGCCATAACATTAGCCTTGCCTGGAGTGTAAGAAATGGTGAGATCAAAGTATTTAATCTTCTCAATCCATCTCCTTTGCCTGAGGTTCAGATCTGGCTGAGTGAAGATGTATTTCAGACTCTTATGATCGGACAAGATTTCAGTTTTGTTACCCAACAAGTATTGTCTCCATTTCTTGAGGGCAAACACAACTGCTGCAAGTTCAAGATCATGTGTGGGATAGTTTTGCTCATGTGGATTCAACTGACGTGAAGCATAAGCCACAACTTTACGTTCTTGCATAAGAACTGCACCTAGACCTTGGAGAGATGCATCGCAGAATATCTGGAAAGGTTTGGTAGTATCTGGGCCAACCAGAACAGGTGTGGAAGTGAGTTTAGTCTTCAAGAGATTAAAACTTTCATCACATTGTGGAGTGTAAACGAACTTTTTGTCCTTCTTTGTGAGATCAGTGAGAGGTTTGGCAATCTTGGAAAAGTTTTGGACGAAACGACGGCAATAGCTAGCCAAGCCAAGAAAACTTCTGACTTGCTTCACCGTCTTAGGGGGTTTCCAGTCAACAATTGCCTTAACCTTTTCTGGGTCAATGGCTATGCCTTTGGCAGAGATGATATGACCAAGGTAAGCAACTTCTGGAATCCAGAACTCACATTTAGAGAACTTGGCATACAAACGATGCTCGCGAAGTTTCATGAGAGTGAGACGAAGGTGTTCTCCATGCTCTTCCTCAGATTTTGAGTAGACCAGAATGTCATCGAGATATACCACAACGAACTTGTCGAGGTATTCATGGAAGACAGAATTCATTAGTCGAGAGAATGTCGCCGGTGCATTGGTGAGACCAAAGGACATGACGGTGTATTCATATAGACCGTACCGAGTGGTGAAAGCTGTTTTTGGAATATCTTCCTTTCTGATCTTTATCTGATGGTAACCCATCCTCAAGTCCATTGAGAATATTGAGGCTCCAGCAAGTTGATCAAAAAGATCATCGATACGAGGAATTGGATACTTGTTCTTGATGGTTTTCTCGTTGAGAGGACGATAGTCAACCACGAGTCTTTTTGTTTGATCCTTCTTGGCAACAAACAGAGTTGGGCAACCCCAAGCGGAGGAACTAGGTTGAATGTAACCTTTCTCCATGTACATATCGATTTGCTCCTTCAACAATTTCAGTTCAGGAGGAGCTATCTTGTATGGATGCTTAGAGATTGGAGCAGTACCTGGCTCAAGCTCGATCACGAACTCAACTGCTCTGTCCGGAGGCATCCCTGGCAACTCTTCTGGAAAGACGTCAGGGAATTCACAAACCACCGGAACATTTTCAATTGCAGGAAGAGGTTTTGCATCGAGGTTGAACAGCTGAACAGAACTTGATCCATATGGAGAATAGACTATCTGGCCTGAAGGGTGGGATAGAATTATTGACTTTTGAGCACAGTCAATTTTAGCTTTGTGGGTCTTCAACCAATCCATGCCCAGAATGACATCAATGTCAGAATTTCCCAGCAACATGAGTGAAGCAAGGAATATGCGGCCTCCAATTAGGATCTGATTGTCCTTACTTATCTTGGAAGTCAACATTTGCGGTCCCGGAGAGTGTACAGTCATTTGATTGCTTAGCGGAACCAGAACTAGGTTGTATGCTTTTGCAAAAATCTTTGACACAAAAGAATGCGATGCTCCGGTATCAAACAACACTTTAGCTGGAATAGAGTTTACGGGTAATATACCAAGAACGACGTCAGCAGCTTCCTCAGCTTTGTCGGCCTTGATATGATTCACCCTCGCGGTCCTCCCGACATGCCTGTTGTTAGAGTTGAAGGCTTTAGCCGGGGGAGCACGAACCATTGCCTGGTTGGTGTTGGGGCGAGGAGGTGGAGGTAGCTGCCTCTGAGTGCACTTATCAGCATAGTGTCCAGTATCCTTGCACTTGTAGCAAGTGACGACACGAGAAGGACCTGGCCTTGGCTGCCCCATTGGAACCCTCTGACTCTGCATCTGAGCTGGGTTGGGTGGGCGGGGAGCAAAGCCTGGAGAAGCTTGGGCATATGGAGCCCTAGTGACAGCAGCATTTGGCACCCAGATGCGGCGCTTCTGCGGAGGGGTGGTCATGTTGGAGGAGGAACCACCCTCACGCGAGTGCTTACGGGACTCCTCGAACGCCTTGCGCCCATTCTCCTCATTGAGCGCGGTGTTCACGAGCTCCTCGAAGTCCTTGCACCTGATGTTGGTGAGAGCGTACTTCAGTTCCGGGTTAAAACCTCGGCGGAACCTTGCCATCTTCTTGGCTTCAGTGGACACCTCATCACCAGCGTATCGAGCGAGACGATTGAACTCGTTCTGGTAGCCAATGACGTCCAGCTTGCCCTGCCTGAGAGAGCAAAATTCCTCACGCATCATTTCCATGAGACCATCTGGGATGTGGTGCTTCAGGAAGGCATCCTTGAAACATCCCCAGGTGATAGGATAGCCAGCTCTCATGGTCTGGTAGTTCTCCCACCAGGTAGCTGCCTGACCCTTCAGTAGGTAGGTGGCATACTTGACTTTATCCTCCTCAGCAACGTGAGCAATGTCCAGAGCCCTGGCCATCTCCCTGATCCAGTCATCAGCATCCAGAGGCTCACGTGTTGCCACGAAAGCTCTCGGACCCATACTCAGAAACTCCTTGATGCTGACTCTCGGAGCATTCTGGTTGTTGTGCTGGTTAGCCTGGATCTGGGCCATCTGAGCCACGACCTGAGTCATCTGAGTCAACAGCTCCGTGAGCGGAGGTGGTTCAGGCGGGTTGCTCCTTGTTGGCGGCATCCTGAATAGACATGCATTTTAGCACAACAACAGAAAAATGATATACTTGGTAACCGAAAGATAGATTATTCCGACGCATGAATAGATAACCAACAGGTACATCATCACATGTTCAAATACATCAGAATATCCAACACACCAATACATGGTTCGAAAGACAAGGATAACTAAACATAGCTAGAATGGATACATCGGTACTCCCATGCTCATCACGCAGGACGGCGGTGAGTAGTACGACGAGAGATACGGTGAGGAGGAATCCCCCGGAAGTAGGTAGAACGACGATCCACGTAGATCGGGACTGCTCTGAGAGCAACTCTCGGTGTGGTGAAGTAGAAAGCGTCGTCTCCTTGTGCTCCAAAGCGTGGAATCCCAGTGTAACCAGCTCCGAGGTTGAGGAGTGGACCTCTGATCGGCTCGTAACCTCCAACATCTGGCAAACTACGTCCAACTGTCTGATGGAAACGTGCAAAGCGCTCATCTCCAACAAAGTCTGTGGTGTACGTAGCCAGACGAGTCAAAGCAAGATATAGCTGCTCCCTAACTGAGGCTAACTCCTGAGAAAGTGTGGTGGCAACAGCGTCACTGTGCCTCACAAACTGAGCGGTGGTGTGCAGCCTGGTGTTATCATGCTCGTAGACATCCAGGTTGTCGTAGAGGGTGAAATGAGCTCCCGCTGAAGTGATGTAACCACGGGGGATGTGGCGATAGATAGAATCTTCAAATCCCCAGTAGTCAGCACGGAGGACGGTGAGACTCACGTAAGCTGCCTGCTGCACGGCCATATCCACTGTGGAACCTACTGCCTCGTAGCGGTGGACAACGCTCATGCCATCATCTGACAGAATGTAGACGATATCCTGGTAGTAGGTCTGGTCAAACTCTCGCTGCCGCTCGTAGACCTGGTACTCTGGTGCCCAATGGAACCCCAGATAAGTGACCATGTCTCTCAGCATCTCCGGATAACCGGCAGTGCTCTCGCAACGAGTCATCCGAACCACCTGCGGGAAGAACCTGAGATCCATCTGCAGATGATCGGGGAAGTTTTGATTAGACGCCGGTAGAGAACTGATGTGAAAAGCAACAACAAGGTTCAACAGACGAAAAGGATGTTGAAAAGAACAGGATATTGAAGCAACATCTGGAAACACGAGACCAAAAACTCCTGAGGTACTACGGAGAACTCAAAACACATGAAATCCTAACTTGAAAGTTTAGGTGAGAAGAGAAAACAACGTTGCACTTCCTTACTTGAAAAGGGGTGGGTGGGTGGGGAAAGAAGAAAAATGGCAGAATTCCTACTCTCACGTTTCATTTTTCCTATATAGCTACAAAATAGTTTCTAGACTCAACTGCGACCAGTAAAAAGGGATCCTACAGGCAGACAGGCTCTGATACCATTTGTCGCACCCGGACTTCTAGAGGATACTCACCGTACGAACTGAACAGTATTCTGATGGGATTACGGGGCTTACCGGCACCCGCGTCCTCTTACGAGTAGGCCAACACTTATGTGTGACAACCCATCGCTACTGTTCACCGTCGATGTAAACTATCCCGTAGAAATCAGGACACTACCATTGACGTACTTCATACCATACACACATGGTACGTCAACGGCTTTGAACAAAAGGATAACACAACATGCCTCTAAGACACAAAAGATTGAAATAAGTTGCAAATAGCTCTCCCTAGAGCAGAGATAGCAAATACAATCATCCAGAGGACACATGTCCCAACATAACATCATTACATCTCAGCGGAAGCATTCAAAGGGGTCTGAGTACAGACAAATCCAAATAGGCTTAGGAAGCCGGAAACTGAAATAAAGACGGAGCCCATCCACGATGTCTCGGATCCTGCCCGGGTCCGCTAACTACTCGTCAGCAGCCTCGTCAAACTCCACGTAGTAGCCGTCACCTGGATCCTCGTAAGCGTAGTCTGCGGAAACCACAGCCCCATAGGGGTCAGTACATAGACGTACTGGCAAGCAAGACTCACAGTTCACCAAAGTGTAGCCCGTCAACACCAAGCACAGATGCCTTGGGTTCAACGGAAGAGAGGGGATATAAAAGATGCTGCAACTGGCTGCGCTAACCAACTACGGAGATTCTACCACTTCCAACTATCATAAAGGAGATAAGATCGAGTATTGTAACCAACTGAAAGATAACTTCAAACAAACCCATCCTGGATCTCGCCCCTTATCCAAAGAAGCAATCCAAGGATAACTCACACAGTTGGATTAAAGATGAATCAAGTTATTGTGACAATAATCCTATTACTAGTCAAGTTGTTAATCATGGGGTGTGAGATTGTGAAATCATTAGGTTTAAGTTGTCCTGAGTACTTGTTAGCCAGTACTTTCACCAAGTTAACCATAACCGCGGAAAACACGGCTTCTCGAGAAGATTATCCCTGCAGGGTTGCACCAATTTGGCCGTACACGTATGAATAACCCGCCAGATGGGATGCCTCCCACCAAGCGGGGCACTCAACACAACTCAACTCTTCTTCGCATCAAGCCCAAAGCACCTTGGGCGCACGGCTAATCGAGCCCAGAAGAAAATGGACCCTCATAGCACTCTAAGAACGTGTCCCCCTATATGCCGACTACAAAAGTTCCACCCTGCGCTGGGCTCGCAAACACATGCATGCGGCAAACGGAAAACACGAACTAAATGAGATGATTTGGACGAGATGCGAATCGAATCAAATTGAGGGGGGCGCCCATACTCGCTTCCCACATGCGGGTAGTGCGCTCATCATGGATCAGTAGACAAGACCCTTTTCCTATTAGGGTCGACACTAGCAGGCCTCAAAACCACACAGGGCCTCCTGCCGGTGCCTTATCATCAAATTATTATTTAACAATAACATTAGCATGATTGATTGACTGATTAAACATCGAGCCCCCAGAACATAATGAAGTAGTAACAGAAAGTAACGGGTAACAGACTCGAGCAAAAACAACCTAAGCATGCTAGTAAGACACGGGCTCAAACAATGGTTATAGGTATGAAGGTGAGGCAATATCAGGGTTAAAGGATACATGTGATAGGTTCGTAACAGAAACAACTAATACTATGGCTAGCAGAATAGACAACGGAAAGTATCGGTAACCAATGTTGAAAGGAACACAGTGGTTCATGTGAGTGATAACTTGCCTGCAAACTCAGCAGCCGGGTACTGAGCTAGATCCTCAGAAGGGGTGCTGTAAAGATCGTCTGTCTCAACGTCGTCGTCTATTCGAGAAGAAGCAAAAAAACAAGACAGAAATATAAACAATCATTATCATGGCATAGTGCACAATCATGGGATGATGCATGTCAATTTAATAGGTGCATCAAAATAAACTGAGTGACATGGTAACACAATTTAAATGGACCCCTATGCAATTTTGAGTTGCATATGGAAAAGGTTCATGGATTAAGTTGGAAACAAATGATTTACAATTAATTATTATGTGAAAGTTGTTAGCATGATGCATGCATGATGTTAACAACAAAATAACAACAATAGATGCAAGGGAAAAGGAATTTAACATGGTTGGAAAACATTTACTAAGTTTAGAAATTTTGGGTCACTTAAACATGTCACACAAACAAATGTTGTTTTCATCAAGTTAAAGTGTTCAAAATAAATAACAAAATTTATATTTGAAAAGAACATCAAATTTTAGTTGGATTACATGTTTCAAATTTTGAAATAGGAGTTAGGATGAATTTATTATGACTTAAACAATATTAAACAAGTTTTAATTGAATTTAAAACAAGTTTGAATATTATTTGAATTTTATTTATTCAAAGCATAATTTCAAACTCACATTTGAAAAGTTCACACCTTGATGGTTTGAGAACATATTTTGCATGTTCAAAAACATTTTATTTTGAGCAAGTTATGATTTTATCAAATTTAAATGAATTAGACAAGTATTAAATTATTGAGGCAATTTAAATTATTCAAAACAGAAAACAACAATTATATTTGAAAAGCTTATTTGAAATAGCATGGAAAACATATTTTATTTGCATTTATTGGATTAATAATGAATTAGTTATTGAATTTAGCAAATTGCATTTGAATTATTCAAATTTGAATTTTTAAATGCATTTGGGAATTTCAAAACAGTACACAAATGGATTATTTGGAAAGATCATTAAATTTGGCACAACAAACATATATAACTTTTATTTATTGGAGATATAGATTAAAAGTTATTCAAGTTTTTGTTTTAGGGCTTAATTCTGCCATTTTAAAATTATTTGGAATTTAAACAGAAAACGTGTTAATCATTTGTTACATCACAGCACCCTAGCCGCAGCCACTGTGTGTGGGCCACGGGCCAGCGTGGCGTGCTGGGCGCTGGCGTGGCAGCCAGGGTCACTGACTGGTGGCCCCTGCCTGTCAGCCACGCGGAGGGAAAAAGGTTGGATTTTATTCGCTTCCGCGAGGATTCGAACCCGCGTCTGCGCGCAAGGTTCAGTACATCGTTACCACTGCGGTGGATTCAGTTCGATGTCAGTAACTGCGACGCGGAGAGGATAACGTTACAGATCTAGGTTAACTGAAACTGAACGCGCGCGTTTACTGAACTTTCGCTGACAGAAACGAAACGAGGCGCCGGCGGTGATCACCGTGGTGTTGCGACGCCGTGATGCGGTGGGATCTGGTGTGCTGGATGCGATGGAGCAGATACAGAGAGGAGGAGGAGGTCGTGGTGGCTCACCACCGTTGTAGACGATGCAGAGGGTTGATGACGACGGCTGACGACGGCAGCAGCGGCGGTGTCGAGGACGGCGGCGCGGATTCCGTGGCTCCCAGTGCTCCCTCCGGTGTCCAAAAGGAAGAGGGTGGATAGATGGTGCGATTCCAGTAGTTAGTTGGGTGCGTGGAGTGGCATGGCGACGGCGGTGAGTGTGGATTCAGGCGAGCGACTCCGGCGAGGTGGATACAGAAGGAATTCCGGCGAGGGAGGAAGAGGTGGCGGCGGATTCGAGGGGGAACAGGAACCCTAGGCTTAGGGCACGGCGCCAGGGGCCTAGGGGGGTACTTATAGGGTGCTGGGGAGCTTCCTGGCCGTCGGGCGCCGCCGTACGGCGACGTGGCTTGCTCAGATGCTCGCCGTACGGGAGGATGACGACGGGACGTTCTAAAACGAACCGGTACGCGGCGCGGTAACGGGCTGGGCTGCGCGCTAGGTGGGTTAGGTGGGTTTGGGCTGGCTGGGTAGAGGCTTAGGTGCTGCGCGCGCTGCAGTTTTCTCCTTTTTCTTTTTCTGTTTTATGTTTTTTTTGCAGAAAAACAAATTGGAAGAAAAGAATGGTTTGTAGGTTAGTAAAAATATTAGAAAAATTAGGTTAAGCTTATTAGGTTAATAGCAAACAAATGCTAACTTTTGTTTTCACCAAGTTTTCAAAATTATTGCCGTTTAGGAATTAAACCAAAATTTGAAGGAATCTTAATATTAATTAAACATTAATGAAAACAACCATTTTAATAGGGTGACCCCTATGATTTAATTTGATTAAATGAGTATAATTTATTGGTGATTTTCATATATACAAATTGGGTGCTGACTTGAATACATTTGGTTTGAATTTGGAATAATTTGTTAATTAATATAGAAAACAACAACTTAATAGGGTGAACCCTATTATTAATTGAATTAAAAATATTGGAATGGTTTGGTAGTTTTGTAATTTCCAAATGTGGTGCTGTTGATGATTTGCTTTGAATTTGAAAGCAATTTGGAATGAATTAGTGGAATTAAAAACACCATTTTATTAGTTGATCAATATTGAAAAATATGACAACAAATGGGTTGTTTTTATTTGTGATTTTTATTTCAAATGTTGTAACAGAGCAAGTATGAAATAACCATTTGAATTTGTTTGAGTTTCATTATGAAAACAAGATAAAACAGATGCAAAACAAATAATTAAACATGATGACATGATGCAATACTTGAATTAAAACAAGAAATCAAACATTCTAGGGGGTATTTTCATACTTGGGATGTTACATATAACCCGGTCTCCCAAAGACACGAGACCGGTAAAATAGAAAACCTATCAAGATTATACCTTTGCCTTGATCATTCCACTTGAGCTAGATGATGACGATCTTGACTCTCTCAAGTTGGATCTTCTTTCTTGATTGCGCTTGCTAGTACAAACTCCGCTTGATGAAGACTTGCAAGTTGCTCCCCCATACACCATTATGGGAGAGACTAGATCCCCCATACACCATTATGGGAGAGACCCTTCGGAAAATCTTCACAAGGCCACAATCTCCAAAAGGGTGGCAAGCATCAAGCATAGGATATCTTCTAGATGCTTCACTTGAGATTCCACGTCAAGCTAGATGACAAACACCGCTTGACGACGACATAGACCATGGGCTATAAGAAATCTTCCTTTTGGTTCATGCCCATGGAAAGATACCTAACCACACATAGAGATGCGACACACACATATCATGGGTTAGTTCACAAAGCTATATTGACAATTTCTTACCATACCATGAGATACACAATCCCACTTGGTACAACTTGTAGCTTTGTGTGTTGATCGCTTGCTTGATCAACCTTGTATCTTTGCTTCTCACTTCTAAAGATGATGTGTTGAAGATGATAATGAAAGATCACCTAATTCTTTTCTTCAAGACACACTAACAATAAGCTCAACTCAAACCATGACCATTCTTCATATAAATCCTTGAATGTAACAATGGCCATCAAGGAAGCTAATAGAGTTCAACACATGAACTCCATTATTTCCTATGGACAAGATCTACAAAGATAACTCAATGCAAACATTAGTCCATAAGGATTGTCATTAATTACCAAAACCACATATGGGGGAACCATGCGCTTTCAATCTCCCCCATTTTGGTAATTCATGACAATCCCTTTTTACGAGGGTTTATATGATGAATAAAGCAAACATGCTTAACAAGAGCAAGGATGCAATAGCATGGAAAGGCAAATGCTTAAGAACGAAACTAAAGCATAAACCAAATTCCCTTAAACCCTCTAAACTTCTCCCCCATTGGCATCCATTGCCGAAATGGGAAAAAGGATTAGAAGGCCAATATAGTAAGAGCTACCCCATAGTGTATGCATTCCTCATGATATGAGTGAAACCAAGTGCATATCTCCAACTATGAATAGATGGAGGGAGATCAAACTATATTGAGGATCCAAAGATTTACAAGAAAAGTCAAATTGAAGGATACTTTCACAAAGAAGCAACCAACCAAAGGATCCGAAAAACCGATTGACCAAAATCAATATTTTGATGAGATCAACCAAGTGTTCTAGAAAATCGAGAGGGAAATCCCCAAGGTACATGCACAAAGTTAGATTTGAATTACTATATAGTGTGCACAACATGGAATCATCACTCCATTCTAGATAATTTTGAACACAAACAAGAGCAAGAGAATAGATTGGAAATGAAGCAAAGCAACTTGCAAACAAACAAAAGTTGAGCAATGAAGATCAAAAAGTGACAAATAAAAACTTACTCAACCGAAATAGATGCGTGTGACAAGGAAAAACATTTTTAGGAGACTAATAGGATGATAGAATCATCAACATAGTCTTTCAATATATAAGGCACATAGTGCATATCATGTCTTTCCCATACACACAAACCATCAAGTGATAAAACACATAGGTCCACAAGCTTATTAAGATGCAAAAGAGATACCAAAAGAAAAGCAAAGCTTATGCCTTTTAGGAACCACCAAGGAATATAAAGCAATAAAATGTGGTCACTAAAGAAAAAGAATATCAATTAAAGATGTCACTATTATCGTGTGTATATGTTTCTAAGTGGACAACAATCACAAAGATATATATCCACAAAGAAACATGCACACACAAAATAGGTACAAAGGTGACGAACATGATATCCAAGAGAGGTTCATAAATATACCAATAAGATTTTTGCTAGAAAGCAAAGCACTAAGCTTAATTTTGTCTTAAAGGGATATATATGAACAAACAACAAACTCATCAAAGCATCACAAATATCACAAGGGAAAAGTGATAGTTGGAATGCTTTGAGAAAGGTAACACGTATCACAAAAAAAAATCAAATGGTTTTTGAGAATCCATCAATATTGCATATGAGAGACTTCAAGTAGAAGTTGCTAGATTAATATACTTGGGATTGGTGAATCATGAAAATGATTATAAATATCCCCTTAGTATGTAATCATCCCCGCTTACTCATGGTTGCAATAAAGATGTTTTTGATAAGACATTTGCAAGAACCAAAAGAAATGCAACAAAGGGAAATCATGCAAAGAAGCAACCTACACAAGGTTGAAAGCTAGAAATGTATGCATGAGATAGATACTAGTTACCGAGACGACATTGGTGATGAAGAGGATGCGAGTTTGATAATCATCGTAGCTTGACTCTTATAATACCATGGTGAGAACACCTTCCTTATGAATGGAGCAAGCAACCAATGTATCTCCATTGTACCTAAAAACAAAATTCAAGTACAAAATGGTACACAAACTCATTGGGTCCAAAGTAGTTAGAACAACTACAATACATAGGACAAACTCCAAGTAAATATGTGCATATTAATATGAATTTGAATTTCATGCACATCTTAGCCATTTAGGATTTGATGGAGTTTATCCTATATATTGGATCAACGAAAGTAAGCATGCCAAAAGATATATATAGTAAATATGCATGCACAAAACTTTCAAGAACCAAAACAAGATACAAATTGGACAAAGAACTAATTAAACCAAGAAGCCACTCACAAGAGTGAAAAGAAAGAGAATTGTCCAAAATATATCAAGACCCAAATCAACACATGATTGAGGAAACCAACCTAGAGAGGATACCAAAAAAACATAAAAGAGTGAACAACCCCTCTACACTTTTCATGATAGCACACAAAGTACCAAGACGAAAAGTGTTTGTCTTCCAAAGAGACACGTCATTGGGAAAACAAACAAATTTAAAGACAACAAGTGTTCAAACGCATATAGGATAGTTCTTCCAATCATAGTGCATTATTTATGATCTTGCATTTGAATACAAAATGCATACAATGGAATCATTACTCTCCATATGTATTATTCAAACACTAGTCATGTTTAAATAAAATTAATTAGATGCAATACCAATTTAAAGAACGGTGATCTACTCAATGTAGGATAGCTTCCCCAAGAATGGTGCAACCCAAAGAAGTATGACTTTGAACATAAGTGCACAAGTATGGGATCATTGCTTTTCCTAACACAAGAAAGCATAAAACAAATTTTGAGTAGAACAAGGAAGACACAAAGGAGTTTGAACCAAACAAAATCCTTGGCAAGAAACAAGGCAATATTAGAGCAAAGTCCAAAGTAAATATGATCAATAAATTTACCACATATTATTATAACTTGTCAAAGACAAGAGATGTATGGAGATATTTCTCGGCGGTAGATTTGTTCACAATCATATTCACAAAACATAAGCATGTGGTAAAAGATAGGAATAAAAAACATGCTTAGATAGAGATTCTTGAAGGCTTCAATTAAAAAACGAAAAGCAAGGCAACAAGAAACTCTCTAACAAACAAGATACCAAAGAAGAGTGACACAAAATATTTTAAGCAAATATGGAACTTGTTTGAGCAACATGCCACTTAGGAACAAGATAACTAACAATATCAACTCTAGGTGGCAATACCTCAAATGTTCACATTTTCTAGGCTTGTAATATGCACATAGCTTATTACTCCCCCATAATGTGATAATCCATTTTTTTTAACAAGAGGCAAAGAAAATAAATCCAACTAGAGAAAGTTAATGGACATTAGAATTGAATTTCTCATGAGAATGACATACCACATAGAGACTAGATAATATTGATAAATCAACACTAAGTGGTATTCCTCATGTACACACATTTTAGGATAGTAAAGTGCAAAGCATATTACTCCCCCAAAATGGGATAGTCCATTAATCTCCCAAAGAGCCAACTAAGATAAGAAACAATAGCAATGAAGGCTCAACACAAAGAACACAAGTACATGGAGTGCAAACCAACAAACATAACTAGATTACTCAAGATAGGTAAGTAGGAAGCACTACATATACAAACACATGCTAGAAACAAAACTAACATATGCAAGGGAGCCAGCAACTTTCAATGTATATAGATTTAAATACAAGTTACCGCTTGGAGGAACATTGGGTAAGAGATATATATAATCCAAGTGACTTGGCATGAGGAAATATAATTGATGAAGATCCCTTAATTCTTCATGAAATAGACAAGTCTCGAATGCCCTCCAACATCACCTATTGATCAAGTTTGAGCTTGTTGGTCCCCAACAAAGTTGGGTCCTAAGAGGTTAGTCACAATAGGTTTGGCAACCCAAATGGTTCTTTTCTTGACACCACTTGGAGTACCAACGTATTTGGCAAACACATTGCCCACATTATCCTTCCGAATGGAATAAACATTATCAACAAGGATAGGGTTGGATAAGGTACCATTAGTGCATGAAGAAGCAAAGTGTCCCTTCTTGCGACAAAGGTAGTAACATCGACTCTTTTCTTTCTTCTCAATAGGCTTCTCAACAAGAGGAGCATTGGCTTGAGTCTTCTTAGGAGGTGGCCGTTGTTCAACTCGTGGTTGAGCATGAGATTGAACAAGAGGACGCTTCCCTAGTTGCTTCTCACTAAGAGGCTTCTTCTTCAAAGGGCAAGATCTAACATGGTGCCCTTCAATCTTGCACTTGAAGCAAATAATCTTGGCCGAATCTTTTTCTTGTTCTTGGCCCTTCTTCTTGTCAATAATGGACTTGTTCTTGATATTGGAGTTGAATCCAAGTCCACTCTTGTCATTGGGAAGTCTTCGCACTCTCAACATCTTGTCAAGTGTGGAACTCCCTTCATGACACTTTTCCAAGTCTTTCTTCAAAGAAGTGACTTGGGCCTTGAGCTCTTTATTTTCCTCTACATGGTTAGAAACAACACAAGAGCTAGAGGAAGTAGATGCTTCATTGTTAGAGCAACAAGGCAAGGAAAGCAATTCATCACAAGATGTAGAAACATTATGGGAGGATGAATTACTAATACTAGAACAAGGCAATATAGCATTAATAGAAGAGATTGTTCTAGTAACCACATGAGGCTCACAAGATGTTACCTTTGTAGTGATAGCCTCAAGAGCTAATTTTAGCTTGGTATGGGATGCTAGAAGATCCTCATGAGGGCTAGATAGCTTTTCATGACTTACTTCCAATTTCCCACACTTGCTAGTCATTAACTCAAGTTGAGCCCTTAGCTCAACATTCTCCTTCAACAAAGATGCTTCACAATATGTGGAGTTAGTAGCACAAGCATCATTATAAATAGAAGAAGATAACTTGGCAAGCTCATTATTTAACCTAGAGTTTTCCTCAATTAGATTAGCATTGCCAACAACAAATTCAACCTTTTCATTTTTAAGCACTTTATATTTAGCATTGGTATGGTCACATGCTTTAGTGAGATAGGCTATTTGTTCATTATAGAGCTCCTCAATAGATTCAAGTTTCTCCTCAAGAGTAACTCGGAGCTCATACTCTTCCTCAAGAGACATAGTGAGGGATGCCTTTTCATCGGCATCACTTCTTTCAATCTCACCTTTCTTTTCAATGATTTTAGCGCTATAAATAGCAAAAGCCAATATTTCACTAAAAGGAGTGATAGCTTTACTACCTTTAGGGAGATCTAGAAGAACAAACTCACCCTTCTCCATTAAAGAGACTTCGTCCTCAAACTCTCCATAAAATATATCCTCATCCTCATCATCACAAGATGTAGTGGGTTCCAAAGGTGGAGATACCTTTGAATCCCTAGCCATAAGGCACATATGAGAAATGGATGGCGATGATGAAGATATACTAGAAGCGCCATTAAGGTCCATGTCTTGTTCCACCAAAAAGTGGGATTCCTCTACATTGTTAGCCACACAAGTACTAGAGGAAATGGAAGCATTGTTTTCATGAAAACAAGACATAGGAAGCATATCATCATGAGATTTAGTTGAACAACTATTACATGATATGCAAGGACTATCAACACTAGCATGTATGGAATTTTGAGTGCTAGAAGATATTAAGTCCAAAGATAGATCATTGCAATGGGATAGAGATGAAGTATAGTCAATAGCAAATTCACTATCCACAATGCAATTTCTATCACCACTCATGTAACATCCAAGTATGAAAACCCCTAGTTGTTTTACTTCTTGTTTTATTTAAAAGCAATGCATCATGTCATCATCCTCATTTTATTTCTGTTTGCATTGTTTTCATAAGGAAATGCCAACTTAATCAACCCTTGTTTTCACACTTGTCTGTTACAATCTTTCAAATAAAGAATTGCAAAATCAAAAACATCATTTGCTTCCAATTATTTCATATTGGATTATCTATTAAATTGTTGCTTAATTCAATCAATCACTTTAATCAATTAATTTCAAATCATTTCCAAACTCAAACCATTTCTCAAATCTTTAATCTTTTGAATCCATGAAGTTCATCACTAATTGGTATTCTTTAAATCACTTTAAAACCCTAAGGGAAACCCTATTGAAAATACTTGTTTTCTAATATTAATTAATATTGCAATTTTCAACCAATGTGGTTTAAATTTCAAACAGCAAGCAAACAATCAAAATTTTGAAAACAAAAACTACCAAGTGGTTGCATTTCAACTAAGGAGCTTATCCAAATTTTTCCAAATTTTTCTATCAACAAAAACCTATCATTTTCATCCAAAAGCAAAAGCTACAAAAAAAAAACAGAAAGGAAAAAAATAAAAAGAAACAAAGCGCAGCGCGCGCGCAGCAGTTAACCAAACCCAGCCCACCCTATCTACCGCGCGCGCCAGCCCAACCCATCTAACCCCGCGTACCGCTTTGAAGTTCGTGCTCGTCTTCTGATTTCAGTACGGCGCTCCATCCGTGGCGCCACCGCGACCGCGCGGCGACGCCGGCGGCCAACCACTGCACCCTAGCCCTATATAACCAGCCCTAGGGCATCGCCAGCTAACCCTAAGCCCCTAGATACCCTATCCCCTCTCCACCGCCGCCAGCTGCTTCTCCCCCGACGGATTTCTTCTCTGCAGCAACCTCGCCGGCGACAGCTCACTGAAGATCACGATGGCGCCGCCGCGCATCGCTCCTAACTAGCCACCCATCTACTGAAATCAGACGGCCTCGTCTTCCTCTACGTCGTGAACACCGGAGCTCGCCTGGAGGACATCTACATCGACGGCGCCGTCCACGTTTTCGCCGCGGCCGCCGTCGTCAGCAGAACGTCACCGCCAGGCCGCTGCTACCTCAACGCCGGTGGTGAGCGCCGTTCCCCTTCCCTCTCTCCCTCTGTTGTTTCCGAGCACGTCCAGCACCCACTCGCGCACATCCACCCCGTCTGCCTCGAGCACAGCAGCGTTGCCTCAACGCCGGCGAGCCGTCGCTGTCTGACGGACGAGCAAGTGTTCGTTCTTCAGTTAATTTCAGTTAACGCACTCGTTGAACTATAACCTGAATCCGCCGCGTATACTGTCAAGCAACGCAGCGCAGCGCAACTGGTAGCCACTATCTGAACTTCGCGGCAGGTCTCGGGTTCGAGCCCGCAGCGCCGCACCCATTTTTTTGTTTCTTTTCCTTCCAAGCGCGCAGGCCCACTGTCATAGACCCCGCGGCCACGCAAGCGTTGCGCAGCGCCACGCTGGCCACTGGCCCACGCGGCAGTGGCTGCGTGTAAGGGCCAGCGCGGTAACAAAAGTGTTTCTGCGCATTTCCAAAATTCCAAATTTCATTTTAATTAGCAGAATTAAAACAAAACTTTAAAATTCAATATCTTTTGTTTTATAATTCCAACAAATACAAACTTTATATGAATTCTGACCCAAATTTCCTAAACTTTCCAAATATCCAATTTGTGTACTGTTTTGAAAACTTCAAATGCATTTAAAATTCAAATTTAAATAATTAAAATGTTAATTTGTAAATTCCATAACTAATTATTTATTAAGCCAATAAATGCAAATAAAATATGTTTTCCATGCCATTTTAAATAACCTATTCAAATATAATTTTTGTTTTCTGTTTTGAATAATTAAAATTGCCTAAACCATTTAAATCTTGTTTAATGCAATTAAAAATTGTCTAATATTGTTTAATTCATAATTAATTAATCCTAAGTCCAATTTCAAAATGTGAAACATGTAATCCAACTAAAATTTGAGAACCTTTTCAAATATCAACTTTGTCATTTGTTTTGAACACTTTAATTTGATGAAAACAACCACTACTTGTTTAACACCATTAAGTAACAATAATTTTCCAAATTTTGTTAATGTTTTCTTAAATTGTTATCTATCATTCCAATTGCACTTAATATTGTTATCTTCTTGTTCTTCATCATGCATGCATCATGCTAACTCACCTACACCTGATGCTTAGTGGTAGAACAATTAATTCAACTCTAAGGCATGGGTTTGCCATATGCAATCTTTGCATATGGGATCCATTTAAACTTGTGTATCATATCAAATAGTTTATTTTGGTGAATCTATTAAACATGACATGCATCATCCCATGTTTGTGCACCTATGCCATGTATTGATTGCCGTCTTCCTTCGTTGTTGTTTTTGCTTCTTCTCGCTTAGACGACGACGTTGGTACCGACGATACTTACGACACCACTACCCAGGACCTAGCCCAGTACCCGGCTGCTGAGCTACCAGGCAAGTTATCACTCACATGAATCATCGAGTTCCTTTCCACACTTGTTGTTGATACTATCCTTTTGTCTACTATTGCTAGCCCTATGTATCGTTGCTATTCTCCGAACCCATCACATGATTCCCTGAACCAATGATATTGCCTCACCTCCATACCTACAGTCTTTGTTTGTGCCTGTTCCCATCTAGCATGCTTAGGGTTGCTTTTGCTCGAGCCTGTTGTCGGTTACTTCTTTTACTATCGTGCTATTATTATCTGTTACCGTTCCGGGGGCTCGAATGTTAATCAATCAATCCTGTTAATGCTGCTGTTAATAATAACTTGATGATAAGGCACCGGCAGGAGGCCCTTTGTGGTTTTGAGGCCTGCTAGTGTCGACCCTAATAGGAAAAGGGTCTTGTCTACTGATCCATGATGAGCGCACTACCCGCATGTGGGAAGCGAGTATGGGCGCCCCCCTCAACTTGACTCGATTCGCATCTCGTCCAAATCGCCGTACTAGTTCGAGCTTTCCATTTGCTGCATCATATGCAGGTACGAACCCGAGGCCAGGGTGGAATTTTTGTAGTCGGCATTTAGGGCGGCGTGGTCTTCCAGTGCTATGAAGGTCCTCCACTTCTTTGGTTGTGTTGAGTGTCTCGCTTGGTGGGTTTGATTCCCATCTGGCGGGATATTCTTACGTGTACGGTTACTATGGTGCACCCCTGCAGGGATAAATCTTCTCGAGAAGCCGTGTTTTCCGCGGTTATGGATTACTTGGTGAAAGTACTGGCTAACAAGTACTCAGAACAACTTAAACATAATGGCAACCATGTTTCACCCAGTGACTAATAACTTGACTAGTAATATGTTATTCACACAATAACTTGTTTCACCTTATTATAACGGTGTGAGTTATCCTCGGATTGCTTCTTCGGATAAGGGGCGAGATCCAGGATGGGTTTGTTTGAAGTTATCTTTCAGTTGGTTACAATTCCTCGATCTTATCTTTCTATTAGCCGGAACTAGTAGTATCTTCTGTAGTTGGTTAGAGCAGCCCGCTGCAGCTTCTATAATACCTATCTTCTTCCGTTGATCCCAAGCATCCCTGCTTGTGTTGACTGGTAACTCCTTGATGAAGTGTGAGTCTTGATTGCCAGTACTTGGATGTACTGACCCCGTTGGGGCTGTGGTTTACGCAGAGTACGACTACGGCTACGATGATCACCAGGATGGCTACTTTGTGGAGTTTGACGACACTGCAGACGAGTAGTTGGCTGGACCCCGGGCAGGATCCAGGACCTACGTGGATGGGCTTCGTTTTCTTTATTTTCTCCGGCTTCTTAAGCCTTGGATTTGTCTGTACTCAGACCCCTTTGATTGCGTCCGCTGATGTAATGGATGATATGTTGGGACATGTGTCCTCTGGATGAGTGCTTTGCTATCTCTGCCTTAGTGAAGGCTATTTGCAAACTTATTTCCTTCTTTTGTGTCTTAGAGACATTTCTGTGATTTCCTTTTGTTCAACGCTGTTGACGTACAGTGCGTGCTTGATATGAAGTACGTCGACAGTAGTGCCTATGACTTCTAATGGATAGTTTACGTCGACGGTGGAATAGCAGGGCTTGTGTTGTCGCGCATAAGCGCAGGCCTACCAGGAAGCTGGGACGTGGGAGCAGTTATGCCCCATAATCCAAGCACCTGCTATCCAGTTCGTACGATGAGTATCCCTTGGAAGCCAGGGTGCGACAAATGGTATCAGAGCCTGTCTGCCTGTAGGATCCCTTTTTACTGGTCGCAGTTGAGTCTAGAAACTATTTTGTAGCTATATAGGAAAAATGAAACGTGAGAGTAGGAATTCTGCCATTTTTCTTCTTTCCCCACCCACCCACCCTTTTCTGGTAAGGAAGTGCAACGTTGTTTTCTGTTCTCACCTAAACTTTCAAGTTAGGATTTCACGTGTTTTGGGTTCTCCGTAGTACCTCAGGTTTTTGGTCTCGTTTTCCCGATGTTGCTTCGATATCCTGTTCTTTTAAAGAACCTTTCGTCCGTTGAAATCTTGTTGTTGTTTTCCACATCCTTTTTCTTCTACCGGCAACTAATCAAAACCTTCCAAATCATTCTGCAGATGGGTCTCAGCTACTACCCGCAGGTGGTTCGCATGACCCGTTGCGAGAGCACCGCCGGTTATCCGGAGATGCTGAGGGACATGGTTACCTATTTGGGGTTCCGTTGGGCACCAGAGTACCAGGTCTACGAGCACCAGCGCGAGTTCGAGCAGACTTTCTACCGAGCCATCGTCTACATTCTGTCGGATGATGGCAGGAGCATAGTCCACCGCTACGAGTCCGTTGGTTCCACAGTGGACATGGCAGTGCAGCAGGCAGCGTACGTGAGTCTCACCGTCCTATGTGCTGACTACTGGGGGTTTGATGATTCCATCTATCGTCACATCCCCCTTGGTTACATCACGTCGGCGGGAGTTCACTTCACTGTCCACCGCGACCTGGATACCTACGAGGATGATAGTTCCAGGCTGCACACCACTGCTCAGTTCGTGAGGCACAGTGACGCCGTTGCTTCCACACTTGCCCAGGAGTTGGCCTCAGTCAGGGACCAGCTCTACCTCGCGTTGACGCGTCTGGCGACGTACACCACAGACTTCGTTGGAGACGAGCGCTTTGCGCGTTTCACTCAGCCAGCAGGTTTTCCTCTGCCAGATGCGGGAGGTTACGAGCCGATCAGAGGTCCACTCCTCAACCTTGGAGCTGGTTACAGTGGTATTCCTCTCTTTGGAGCACAGGGAGAGGACGCTTTCTACTTCACCACTCCGAGGGTTCCTCTCATAGCAGTTCCTATCTACAAGGATCGTCGTGATACTTACTTTCGTGTGCAGACTCCTCCTCGCCGTCCTCTTCGTCGTACCACTCGCCGTACTCGCCGCCGTCCTGCGTGATGAGCATGGGAGTACCGATGTATCCGTTACTAGTTGTGTCTAGTTTATCCTTTCGTTTTCGAACCATGTATTGGTCTGTTGGATATTCTGATGTATTTGAACTCATGATGTACCTGTTGGTTATCTATTCATGCGTCGTAATAATCTCTCTTTCGGTTGCTAAGTTTATCCCTTCCTATTGTTGTGCTAAAATGCATTTCTGTTCAGGATGCCTCCAACAAGGAACACGCCTGAGCCACCGCCGATCGCTGAGCTCTTGACTCAGATGACTCAGGTCATGGCTCAGATGGTCCAGGTTCAGAACCACCAGAACCACCACCACCAGACTGCTCCAAGGGTCACCATCAAGGACTTCCTCAGTGTGGGCCCTAAGGCTTTCGTGGCAACACGCGAGCCTCTGGATGCTGATGACTGGATCCGTGACGTAGCAAGGGCCCTGGAGATTGCTCATGTTGCGGAAGAGGACAAGGTCAACTATGCTGCTTACCTACTGAAGGGTCAGGCAGCCTCGTGGTGGGAGAACTACCAGGCCATGAGAGCTGGCTATCCTATCACTTGGGGTTGCTTCAAGGATGCCTTCCTGAAGTACCACATCCCCGATGGTCTCATGGAGAGGATGCGTGAAGAGTTTTGCTCGCTGAAGCAGGGCAAGCTCGACGTCATCGGCTACCAGAACGAGTTCAATCGCCTCGCTCGGTATGCTGGAGACGAGGTGTCTACTGAGACCAAGAAGATGGCAAGGTTCCGCCGAGGTTTCAACCCGGAACTGAAGTACGCTCTCACAAACATCAAGTGCAAGGACTTCGTCGAGCTCGTGAACACCGCGCTCAATGAGGAGAATGGGCGCAAGGCGTTCGAAGAGTCGCGCAAGCATTCGCGTGAGGGTGGTTCCTCCTCCAACATGACCACCCCTCCGCAGAAGCGCCGCATCTGGGTGCCAAACAGTGCTGTCACTAGGGCTCCAAATGCCCAAGCTTCTCCAGGTTTTGGTCCCCGCCCACCCAACCCAGCTCAGATGCATGGGCAGAGGTTTGCAATGGCGCAGCCAAGGCCAGATCCTCCGCGTGTCGTCACTTGCTTCAAGTGCAAGGAGACTGGGCACTACGCTGATAAGTGCACTTAGAGGATGCTGCCTCCTCCACCACCTCGCCCCAACACCAACCAGGCGATGGTCCGCGCTCCTCCGCATAAGGCCTTCAACACCAACAACAGGCCTGTTGGGAGGACCGCAAGGGTGAACCACGTCAAGGTTGACACAGCTGAGGAATCTGCCGACGTTGTTCTCGGTACATTACCCGTAAACTCTTATCCAGCTAAAGTGTTGTTTGATACCGGAGCATCGCATTCCTTTGTGTCAAAGATCTTTGCAACAACTAGTAAACTCCCCTTTGTTGGTTTGGGTTCCCCGCTAGTAGTAAACTCTCCTGGAGCAACTATGCAAACTTCCAAGATCAGTCATGAGAATCAGATCTTAATTGGAGGTCACATATTCCTTGCTTCCCTCATTCTGCTTGGCAATTCTGACATTGATGTCATCCTTGGCATGGATTGGTTGAAGGCCAATAAAGCTACGATTGATTGTGCTAAGAAGTCAATAACTCTGTTCCACCCTTCTGGCCAGATAGTCTATTCTCCGAAGGAATCAAATTCTGTTCAGCTGTACACCCTGGATGCTAAACCTCCACCTCTGCTTGAGAATGTTCCGGTGGTTTGTGAATTCCCTGACGTCTTTCCAGAAGAATTGCCAGGGATGCCTCCGGACAAAGCAGTTGAGTTTGTGATCGAGCTCGAACCAGGTACTGCTCCAATCTCTAAGCATCCATACAAGATAGCTCCTCCTGAACTGAAATTGTTGAAGGAGCAAATCGATATGTATATGGAGAAAGGTTACATTCAGCCTAGTTCTTCCGCTTGGGGTTGCCCAACTTTGTTCGTTGCCAAGAAAGATCAAACTAAAAGACTCGTGGTTGACTATCGTCCTCTCAACGAGAAAACTATCAAGAACAAATACCCAATTCCTCGTATCGATGATCTTTTTGATCAACTTGCTGGAGCCTCAATATTCTCAAAGTTGGACTTGAGGATGGGTTACCATCAGATAAAGATCAGAAAGGAAGATATTCCAAAAAACAGCTTTCACCACTCGGTACGGTCTATATGAATACACCGTAATGTCCTTTGGTCTCACCAATGCACCGGCGACCTTCTCTCGACTGATGAATTCTGTCTTCCACGAATACCTCGACAAGTTCGTTGTGGTATATCTTGATGATATCCTTGTCTACTCAAAATCCGAGAAAGAGCATGAGGAACATCTTCGTCTCACTCTCATGAAACTCCGCGAGCATCGTCTATATGCCAAGTACTCCAAATGTGAGTTCTGGCTTCCAGAAGTGGCCTATCTTGGTCATATCATCTCTGCCAAGGGCATAGCCATTGATCCTGAAAAGGTTAAGGCAATTGTTGATTGGAAACCTCCTAGGACGGTGAAGCAAGTCAGAAGTTTTCTTGGCTTGGCTAGCTATTGCCGTCGTTTCGTCGAAAACTTCTCCAAGATTGCAAAACCTCTCACTGATCTCACCAAGAAGGACAAGAAGTTCGTTTGGTCTCCACAGTGTGAGGAAAGTTTCAATCTCCTCAAAACTAAACTCACTTCTACTCCAGTTCTGGTTGGTCCAGATACCACCAAACCTTTCCAGATATTCTGTGATGCATCCCTCCAAGGCCTAGGTGCAGTTCTTATGCAAGAACGTCAAGTTGTGGCCTATGCTTCACGTCAGTTGAACCCACATGAGCAAAACTATCCCACTCATGATCTTGAACTTGTAGCAGTTGTGTTTGCCCTCAAGAAATGGAGACAATACTTGTTGGGTAACAAAACTGAAATCTTTTCCGATCATAAGAGTCTGAAATACATCTTCACTCAACCAGATCTAAACCTCAGGCAAAGGAGATGGATTGAAAAGATCAAAGACTTCGATCTCACCATTTCTTACACTCCAGGCAAGGCTAATGTTATGGCCGATGCTCTCAGTCGCAAATCCTATTGCAACAATCTCATGATCATGGACAGCCAACCTCCACTTCATGAAGAATTCCAGAAGCTGAACCTTGGTCTTGTTCCTCAAGGCTACCTTGCTAGCTTGACAGCCAGTCCAACTCTCGAGGACAAGATTCGTTCGGAACAGTTTCGTGATGCTGAAATAAAGAAGATGGTAGAGCAAATCAAGGAGGGCAGTGATAAGTTCAAGTCCTTCTCTATTGATGACAAAGGAGCTGTGTTCTTCGAAGGACGCATTGCAGTTCCTCAGATTCAAAGTCTCAAAGACATCATTCTCAAGGAGGCTCATGAAACTCCTCTCTCCATCCACCCTGGAAGTACAAAGATGTACCAGGATCTTAAGACTCTATATTGGTGGCCTGGCATGAAACGTGAAATTGCTCAATACGTTTCTGAATGCGACGTTTGTCAACGTGTCAAGGCAGTTCACCAGAAAACAGCCGGTCTTCTCCAACCTCTCAAAATCCCTGAGTGGAAGTGGGACATGATTGAAATGGAATTCGTTACTGGGTTTCCAAAGTCCAAGAAGGGCAACGATGCAATCTTTGTTGTCATTGATCGTCTCACCAAGGTTGCTCACTTCTTTGCTGTGAAAGAGACTATATCAGCTAGCCAGTTAGCAGAGCTCTACACAACAAAGATTGTTCCTCTTCATGGTGTTCCATTGGAAATTAGCTCAGACCGTGGAAGCATATTCACTTCTCATTTCTGGAAGAGTTTCCAAGATGCATTGGGAACTAAACTTCTGTTCAGCACAGCTTACCACCCTCAGTCTCAGGGGCAAGTCGAAAGAGTCAATCAGATTCTCGAGGATATGCTTAGAGCATGTGGTCTCTCCTTTGGCATGAAATGGGAGGATTGTCTTCCATATGCTGAATTCTCCTACAACAACAGCTACCAGGCAAGCCTAGGCATGGCACCATTTGAGGCATTGTATGGCCGCAGATGCAGGAGTCCAATCAATTGGTCTGGAGTTGGTGAACGTTCACTCTTGGGTCCTGACATTGTTAAAGAGGCCGAAGAGAAAGTTCGCATCATTCGTGACAATCTCAAAATTGCCCAGTCTCGTTAGAAGAGTTACTATGACAGCAAGCACCGGGACATGGTCTATGCACCTGGTGACAAAGCATATCTCCGTGTAACTCCCTTCAGAGGCACTCATCGTTTTGGTGTGAAAGGAAAGTTGGCACCAAGATACATTGGTCCTTTCAACATCTTGTCAAGACGTGCAGAAAATGCCTATCGTCTCGAGCTTCCAGAAAAACTATCCAAAGTGCACGATGTGTTCCACGTGTCACAGCTCAAGAAGTGCTTCAAGGATCCAGATCGTGCAGTTGATCATGATGACATTGAACTGCAAGATGATCTCTCCTATGAGGAGCACCCTACTCGAATTCTCGATGAGACCGTTCGTAAGACTCGCAACAAGAGCACCAAGTTCTTGAAAGTGCAATGGTCGCATCATTCCGATAAGGAGGCAACATGGGAGACCGAAGAGGATCTTCGCAAGAAGTATCCGGACCTTTTCACTTCTCCGTAGGAATCTCGGGGCGCGATTCCTTCAAGGGGGGGCGTTTTGTAACATCCAAGTATGAAAACCCCTAGTTGTTTTACTTCTTGTTTTATTTAAAAGCAATGCATCATGTCATCATCCTCATTTTATTTCTGTTTGCATTGTTTTCATAAGGAAATGCCAACTTAATCAACCCTTGTTTTCACACTTGTCTGTTACAATCTTTCAAATAAAGAATTGCAAAATCAAAAACATCATTTGCTTCCAATTATTTCATATTGGATTATCTATTAAATTGTTGCTTAATTCAATCAATCACTTTAATCAATTAATTTCAAATCATTTCCAAACTCAAACCATTTCTCAAATCTTTAATCTTTTGAATCCATGAAGTTCATCACTAATTGGTATTCTTTAAATCACTTTAAAACCCTAAGGGAAACCCTATTGAAAATACTTGTTTTCTAATATTAATTAATATTGCAATTTTCAACCAATGTGGTTTAAATTTCAAACAGCAAGCAAACAATCAAAATTTTGAAAACAAAAACTACAAGTGGTTGCATTTCAACTAAGGAGCTTATCCAAATTTTTCCAAATTTTTCTATCAACAAAAACCTATCATTTTCATCCAAAAGCAAAAGCTACAAAAAAAAAACAGAAAGGAAAAAAATAAAAAGAAACAAAGCGCAGCGCGCGCGCAACAGTTAACCAAACCCAGCCCACCCTATCTACCGCGCGCGCCAGCCCAACCCATCTAACCCCGCGTACCGCTTTGAAGTTCGTGCTCGTCTTCTGATTTCAGTACGGCGCTCCATCCGTGGCGCCACCGCGACCGCGCGGCGACGCCGGCGGCCAACCACTGCACCCTAGCCCTATATAACCAGCCCTAGGGCATCGCCAGCTAACCCTAAGCCCCTAGATACCCTATCCCCTCTCCACCGCCGCCAGCTGCTTCTCCCCCGACGGATTTCTTCTCTGCAGCAACCTCGCCGGCGACAGCTCACTGAAGATCACGATGGCGCCGCCGCGCATCGCTCCTAACTAGCCACCCATCTACTGAAATCAGACGGCCTCGTCTTCCTCTACGTCGTGAACACCGGAGCTCGCCTGGAGGACATCTACATCGACGACGCCGTCCACGTTTTTGCCGCGGCCGCCGTCGTCAGCAGAACGTCACCGCCAGGCCGCTGCTACCTCAACGCCGGTGGTGAGCGCCGTTCCCCTTCCCTCTCTCCCTCTGTTGTTTCCGAGTACGTCCAGCACCCACTCGCGCACATCCACCCCGTCTGCCTCGAGCACAGCAGCGTTGCCTCAACGCCGGCGAGCCGTCGCTGTCTGACGGACGAGCAAGTGTTCCTTCTTCAGTTAATTTCAGTTAACGCACTCGTTGAACTATAACCTGAATCCGCCGCGTATACTGTCAAGCAACGCAGCGCAGCGCAACTGGTAGCCACTATCTGAACTTCGCGGCAGGTCTCGGGTTCGAGCCCGCAGCGCCGCACCCATTTTTTTTGTTTCTTTTCCTTCCAAGCGCGCAGGCCCACTGTCATAGACCCCGCGGCCACGCAAGCGTTGCGCAGCGCCACGCTGGCCACTGGCCCACGCAGCAGTGGCTGCGTGTAAGGGCCAGCGCGGTAACAAAAGTGTTTCTGCGCATTTCCAGAAATTCCAAATTCATTTTAATTAGCAGAATTAAAACAAAACTTTAAAATTCAATATCTTTTGTTTTATAATTCCAACAAATACAAACTTTATATGAATTCTGACCCAAATTTCCTAAACTTTCCAAATATCCAATTTGTGTACTGTTTTGAAAACTTCAAATGCATTTAAAATTCAAATTTAAATAATTAAAATGTTAATTTGTAAATTCCATAACTAATTATTTATTAAGCCAATAAATGCAAATAAAATATGTTTTCCAAACCATTTTAAATAACCTATTCAAATATAATTTTTGTTTTCTGTTTTGAATAATTAAAATTGCCTAAACCATTTAAATCTTGTTTAATGCAATTAAAAATTGTCTAATATTGTTTAATTCATAATTAATTAATCCTAAGTCCAATTTCAAAATGTGAAACATGTAATCCAACTAAAATTTGAGAACCTTTTCAAATATCAACTTTGTCATTTGTTTTGAACACTTTAATTTGATGAAAACAACCACTACTTGTTTAACACCATTAAGTAACAATAATTTTCCAAATTTTGTTAATGTTTTCTTAAATTGTTATCTATCATTCCAATTGCACTTAATATTGTTATCTTCTTGTTCTTCATCATGCATGCATCATGCTAACTCACCTACACCTGATGCTTAGTGGTAGAACAATTAATTCAACTCTAAGGCATGGGTTTGCCATATGCAATCTTTGCATATGGAATCCATTTAAACGTGTGTATCATATCAAATAGTTTATTTTGGTGCATCTATTAAACATGACATGCATCATCCCATGTTTGTGCACCTATGCCATGTATTGATTGCCGTCTTCCTTCGTTGTTGTTTTTGCTTCTTCTCGCTTAGACGACGACGTTGGTACCGACGATACTTACGACACCACTACCCAGGACCTAGCCCAGTACCCGGCTGCTGAGCTACCAGGCAAGTTATCACTCACATGAATCATCGAGTTCCTTTCCACACTTGTTGTTGATACTATCCTTTTGTCTACTATTGCTAGCCCTATGTATCGTTGCTATTCTCCGAACCCATCACATGATTCCCTGAACCAATGATATTGCCTCACCTCCATACCTACAGTCTTTGTTTGTGCCTGTTCCCATCTAGCATGCTTAGGGTTGCTTTTGCTCGAGCCTGTTGTCGGTTACTTCTTTTACTATCGTGCTATTATTATCTGTTACCGTTCCGGGGGCTCGAATGTTAATCAATCAATCCTGTTAATGCTGCTGTTAATAATAACTTGATGATAAGGCACCGGCAGGAGGCCCTTTGTGGTTTTGAGGCCTGCTAGTGTCGACCCTAATAGGAAAAGGGTCTTGTCTACTGATCCATGATGAGCGCACTACCCGCATGTGGGAAGCGAGTATGGGCGCCCCCCTCAACTTGACTCGATTCGCATCTCGTCCAAATCGCCGTACTAGTTCGAGATTTCCATTTGCTGCATCATATGCAGGTACGAACCCGAGGCCAGGGTGGAATTTTTGTAGTCGGCATTTAGGGCGGCGTGGTCTTCCAGTGCTATGAAGGTCCTCCACTTCTTCGGGGGGCTGGATTAGCCGCGCACGCACAGCACGCGGTGCTTTGGGCTTGATGCGAAGAACAGTTGGTTGTGTTGAGTGTCTCGCTTGGTGGGTTTGATTCCCATCTGGCAGGATATTCTTACGTGTACGGTTACTATGGTGCACCCCTGCAGGGATAAATCTTCTCGAGAAGCCGTGTTTTCCGCGGTTATGGATTACTTGGTGAAAGTACTGGCTAACAAGTACTCAGAACAACTTAAACATAATGGCAACCATGTTTCACCCAGTGACTAATAACTTGACTAGTAATATGTTATTCACACAATAACTTGTTTCACCTTATTATAACGGTGTGAGTTATCCTCGGATTGCTTCTTCGGATAAGGGGCGAGATCCAGGATGGGTTTGTTTGAAGTTATCTTTCAGTTGGTTACAATTCCTCGATCTTATCTTTCTATTAGCCGGAACTAGTAGTATCTTCTGTAGTTGGTTAGAGCAGCCCGCTGCAGCTTCTATAATACCTATCTTCTTCCGTTGATCCCAAGCATCCCTGCTTGTGTTGACTGGTAACTCCTTGATGAAGTGTGAGTCTTGATTGCCAGTACTTGGATGTACTGACCCCGTTGGGGCTGTGGTTTACGCAGAGTACGACTACGGCTACGATGATCACCAGGATGGCTACTTTGTGGAGTTTGACGACACTGCAGACGAGTAGTTGGCTGGACCCCGGGCAGGATCCAGGACCTACGTGGATGGGCTTCGTTTTCTTTATTTTCTCCGGCTTCTTAAGCCTTGGATTTGTCTGTACTCAGACCCCTTTGATTGCTTCCGCTGATGTAATGGATGATATGTTGGGACATGTGTCCTCTGGATGAGTGCTTTGCTATCTCTGCCTTAGTGAAGGCTATTTGCAAACTTATTTCCTTCTTTTGTGTCTTAGAGACATTTCTGTGATTTCCTTTTGTTCAACGCTGTTGACGTACAGTGCGTGCTTGATATGAAGTACGTCGACAGTAGTGCCTATGACTTCTAATGGATAGTTTACGTCGACGGTGGAATAGCAGGGCTTGTGTTGTCGCGCATAAGCGCAGGCCTACCAGGAAGCTGGGACGTGGGAGCAGTTATGCCCCATAATCCAAGCACCTGCTATCCAGTTCGTACGATGAGTATCCCTTGGAAGCCAGGGTGCGACAACTCACCATATCATTACCTTGTGAAAAATCACATGTTGGTGGAGTGGAGAAAGATGTGAACTCATCACGGCCGGAAGTGGATGGAGAACAATCATCCTCAATAATATTGGACACATCATATATATCTTGAAGTTTTGTCCATAGCTCATGAGCGTTCCGAAAAGGCATGATTGATTTAATAACTACATCGCTCAAAATGCACAAGAGACCATTAGATACAAGAGTATCGAGATAAGAGTTTTCCTCATTCTCTAAAGATAAATCTTGAGAAACCTTTGGAGGAGGAAAATCCATATCTACAATTCTCTTAACATACTTTGGACCCATGTCCGTACGAAAATTAAGAATGCGAATTTTCCAAACATCATAATTTCTACCATAGAATATAAAAGCGGGATCATGTTCTATTTCTCTAAACGACATCGTACTCTCTAGGATGTAAAGCCTAATAAAGAGAGACGAGGCTCTGATACCAATTGAACGGACAACGACGTCGCCTAGAGGGGGGGGGGTGAATAGGCGATTAAAACTTTTCCGGTTAATGCTTGCTAAATGCGGAAATAAACTAGGTGTTTGAATTAACAAGCATACAACCTAAATATTCTAGGGTAAACTAGATGCACCAACAACTTATGCTAAGCAAGACAAGTAACAAGATGATAGCAAGATATATAACTTCAAGCTCGAAGGCTATCACAATGTAAATTGCATAAGTAAAAAGCTCGGGTATAGAAATAACCGAGGCACACGGAGACGATGATGTATTCCCGAGTTCCTCCCACAAAGGGGAGTACGTCTCGTTGGAGGGGTGTGAGCTCACCACGAAGGCCTACTCAACGCCACAAAGGCCTCACCCTATTCTCCGATGAACCCCGCCACAAAGGCCTAGTTCACCTTCCACTATTGGCAACCTTCAAACACGAGGCACGCATCCACAACTCAATTGGAGGCTCTCGGTGTCACCACAAACTTGGGGCACGCATCCACAACTCAATTGGAGGCTCCCAAGAACACCACAAGTCGTCTAGGGTCCAAGACCCAAGAGTAACAAGCTCACAAACTTTCACTTCCACGAATCCTCGTGGAGAGAGCAAACCGATGCAACCGATGCAAATGGCAAGAGCACAAGTGCTCAAATCCTTCACTCTCAAATTCCAACAAAGCAACAAATGCTTATGGGGGAATAAGAGAGGAAGAACAATGGAGGAGAAACACCAAGAACTCCAAGATCAAGATCTACTAGGTTTCCCTCACTAAGAAGGAAGATGGATTGGTGGAAATGTAGATCTAGATCTCCTCTCTCTTTTCCCTCAAAGATATGCAAGAATCATGGGAGGAATTGAGAGAGGGGCAAGCTTTCCAAGGTCAACAATGGAGGAGAGAGAAGGAAAAAATTCGTGCTTAGAAGACCTAGCTCTTTGGGGAAGAAAGGGGGCCTATTTATAGGTACCCATGAAAAAGAGCCGTTGCAGGAAAACTTACACCGGAGACTCCGGTAAGTCTCCGGTAAGTCTCCGGTCTGAAGATTTTCACACCGGAGACTCCGGTGTATCTCCGGTAAGTCTCCGGTCTGAAAATTTTCGCAGACCACCGGACCGGAGACTCCGGTCTTGACTTGTCGTCTGATCCCAGACGGTGTCTGTGGTCGAGCGGGACCAACAACCACTAGCCATACCGGAGACTCCGGACACTCTCCGGACCCTAAATAGCGAATGACACCAAGGGAGCAACCCCTGGGGAAGAATTTGGTCCGGAGACTCTGGAATGCACACCGGAGACTCCGGACTACCGGAGATTCCGGCCCTAAGTCCGGAGACTCCGGACTGACCCAAAACAGCAGAAACACCAATACTAAAACGACCATAACTTTTGCTTCCGGACTCCGTTTTCGATGATCTTTGGCTCGTTGAGTTCGTAATGAAAATCTCTACAAGATCATGCAGAGAAACATCACAGACCAATAATGGAAATTAAAACCAAATGTAGAAAGGTTCAACCTCTCTAAAAGGAACAACCGGTAAAACCTCCATCACCGAAAACGCAACAAGTTTTTCTTACGAAAACTGTTTTCGAGAAACCAAGGCTTGTCATGAAGATCACGACAAGCACTAAAACCCAAAGGAGACAAAGGCCAAATAAGAACCAAGAAAGATGATATGCAAAGTATGCAAAGGTTTGAGCTCTCCATAACGATTCGATCAAGTTACTCACTTGAGAGCCCCTCTTGATAGTACGACTATCTATCCTATAACCCGGTCTCCCAAAGACACGAGACCGGTAAAATAGAAAACCTATCAAGATTATACCTTTGCCTTGAGCATTCCACTTGAGCTAGATGATGACGATCTTGACTCTCTCAAGTTGGATCTTCTTTCTTGATTGCGCTTGCTAGTACAAACTCCGCTTGATGAAGACTTGCAAGTTGCTCCCCCATACACCATTATGGGAGAGACTAGATCCCCCATACACCATTATGGGAGAGACCCTTCGGCAAATCTTCACAAGGCCACAATCTCCAAAAGGGTGGCAAGCATCAAGCATAGGATATCTTCTAGATGCTTCACTTGAGATTCCACGTCAAGCTAGATGACAAACACCGCTTGACGACGACATAGACCATGGGCTATAAGAAATCTTCCTTTTGGTTCATGCCCATGGAAAGATACCTAACCACACATAGAGATGCGACACACACATATCATGGGTTAGTTCACAAAGCTATATTGACAATTGCTTACCATACCATGAGATACACAATCCCACTTGGTACAACTTGTAGCTTTGTGTGTTGATCGCTTGCTTGATCAACCTTGTATCTTTGCTTCTCACTTCTAAAGATGATGTCTTGAAGATGATAATGAAAGATCACCTAATCCTTTTCTTCAAGACACACTAGCAATAAGCTCAACTCAAACCATGACCATTCTTCATATAAATCCTTGAATGTAACAATGGCCATCAAGGAAGCTAATAGAGTTCAACACATGAACTCCATTATTTCCTATGGACAAGATCTACAAAGATAACTCAATGCAAACATTAGTCCATAAGGATTGTCATTAATTACCAAAACCACATATGGGGGAACCATGCGCTTTCAGTGCCGGCCACATCTCTGGGGTGGTTGGTCATCTCATTCCGGGTGGAGGCATCACCCACCTGCAGTATGCAGATGACACTATGATTATGGTTGAGGGCTCGGAGTTAGACATTGTCAACCTCAAGTTTTTGTTGTTGTGTTTTGAGGCCATGTCGGGCCTCAAAATCAACTTTGACAAGAGTGAGGTTGTGGTCCTTGGATACTCCCCTGAGGATCAACAACGGATAGCGGACAATCTCAACTGCAGGTTGACCACCTTCCCGGTAAACTACCTGGGAGTTCCGCTGAGCGACTCCAGGATTCTGATCCGGGATCTGGAGCCTACGGTGGGTAGGGTGAGGAATAAGGCAGAACCCTGGCGTGGACGTTTTACCTCCAAGGGGAGCAAGTCCATCCTAATCGGATCATGCCTATCTAGTGTCCCATCATATTCGATGGGGATTTATTCTCTCCCGGAGGGAGTCCACGCAGCGTTTGACAAGGAATTGTCTAGGTTCTTTTGGCAAGATGCGTCAGGGAAACAAAAATATCATATGGTCAAATGGGCGGATGTTTGCGCCCCCAAAGACTTGGGGGGCATAGGTATCCTTGCCTCCCGTAAGATGAATGTGGCCCTAATGCTCAAGTGGGTCTGGCGCATTCTACGGGAGGAGGGGGGACTCTGGTTCCAGCTTATTAAAGCCAAGTATCTACAGGAACGCCCGCTTCTAGCCTGTGAACGTCAGGATGGATCGCTCTTTTGGAGATCCATCCAGTCGCTTAGACAGGAGATCCGGAAGGGGGTGAGGTTTGCCATAGGAGACGGTCGCGGGACCATGTTTTGGTTGGACCCTTGGCTTCGGGAGCGGCCTCTCCAGCTAGAGTGTCCCAGACTTTTCGTGATCTGCTCGGAGCCCTCCCAGCTAGTGGCCGCAGCGTTCCAGAATGGGTTTTGGAACATCTTGTTCCGACGCTCTTTTGGGCCGGCCGAGGCAGCTGAGTGGGCGGCTCTCAGGGGCGACTTGCCCGAGTCCCTTCCCAGAGGGGCGGACCAGGTGGCCTGGGCGTTGACCCCGTCGGGAGTGTTTTCGGTCAAGTCGGCGTATAGGGCCCAATTCTCTGGGCCAGTTAGAGCGTGGGCTACCCACATGTGGAAGGCCCCAATCCCGCTGAAGATAAAGATTTTCGTTTGGCAACTTCTTCGCGATAGATTGCCCTCCGGAATGGAAGTGGCCAAGCGCCATGGTTCGGGGGACGGGGTTTGTCCGTTGTGTAGGTGCCCGGAGTCCAGCACACACATTTTCTTTGTGTGTCCGGCGGCCCGGTTTTTGTGGAATTTCGCCCATGAGGCTCTGGGGCCTTTGTGGCAGGCCTCGGACCTTGGGGAGTTCCTAGAAGACCAGGCGCACCGGGCCGGAGGGGGTGCCCGCCTCTTCTGGCTGGTGTTCGCGGCTATGATGTGGTCCCTGTGAACGACTCGCAATAAAATGGTGATTGAGAAGATTTTTCTGCGTCGTGCGTCTGACGCCTTATTTAAATGCTTGGCTTTGGTGCAGCAGTGGTCCCCGCTCTGTAGACAGCGGGATAGGGAGCGGCTTGACGACATCATCGACAGACTACTCGCCGCCGCGCGCCGCATCGCCTCCTCGTCGTCATCCTGAGGCGCGCCCCCCTCTTCCCCCCTCCCCGGAGGCTCTCTAGCTTGTCTACCCACACCCCCCCCCCCCGCCCCTTTCTTGCTTTTTTTTGCCCCTTCTAGTCTTTTTCTCCCTTTGGGCATTGTGTGTGCTGCTGCCCCAGCATGTGGTATTTGATTTGGTTCTTGTTGTAATCGCTACTTTGTATGGATGTTGTGGTTGCTTTATTTATAAAGCGGGGCGAAAGCCTAGTTCGAAACATTGCGATGTTCCTTCTATATTCATGGAGAATAAAAAAAACAAGAAAATTTTGGTTGTTATGTGTTGTTCCATGTTTAAACTTTAAAATGTCATTTTGAGAGGTATTTTGCCATATGGATTCCTGTGCGTGCACCAAGGTAATGCTTTCATTGGTTTGTTAACCATCTAAATGTTCCGTCTTTTTATTTAGTTAAATCCTATGACATCTTCTACTCCAGTAAGCAGATAGAGACAGCCTCCACAGATATGCAGCAAACATGCGATTTGAAGAGATCAGAAAACATAGACAAGTCGCTTGGCATAAGGGAGTTATTGCAGTAATTGATATGCCCCTCTATACCACTGTCAACTTGGCATGAAGATACTGTATCAAAATGGCGAAAAATAATGTTGGTGAACCAAAGGAGAAAGTCAAGCCATTCCATATTGAATTATTTTATCTTGCTGCAACACACAAGGCATTGACATACTAGAATTTTGGTTTGACTGAGGTTTGATAATTGATAATAATTTTGCATTGCCAAATCGGAATGAACATCTTAGGCCGATGGTTTCAAGGAGGGCAACAGAGGAGTCAATCTGTCTTGTATGTAGGATTTGGTTCTGGAGGCGCTAACCCCAAATCATATCTCATCATAGTGTGCCCAAATCACAGTTCAGTGGCACTTGTTTGATTGCAGGGCATCAACCACAATTTAGGATGCCCAAATCACAAAGCCAAGAATTCCAGTCCGCGTCCGCCTCCACCCCTTGCGTGAATAGATGAGCTAGCGAGTAGCGAGCAGTGCACATGTGCAAGAACATGCTTTGACTTTTTCTGATGGATCGTATAAATCCCGCGTTGACGTACGGAAGTTGGGGTACGTACGTCCGCCTACATCCCGAGTTATATGTAAACTGCATCCATTGATGCCTTTGTTCATCCGGTTATGTTTTTTGGTTTTATACTCCAATACCCCTGCTAGCATGAAGTAAAGTTCCTTCACAAATGTTAAAAACTTTTCTGTAGAGAGGATCACCTTGAGGTTGGTTGGAACCTAGGAACTTCAAGGAATATATACTTGAAGTTATGTAGGCGGGTCAGCTTGTGCCATGTTTGCTACAGTTTCGACTAGTTGTAGGAAAGCATGGAGAATGATACGTGCTTCCCGGCCTTTGCTGCTCACACGTTGCCTCTTGCTCTCGGGGAGTGGAGAGATATGGGTACATCTCTGCATTTAGTGATGGCACTTTTGTTACCATTAGGGTACCCTCTAATTTCGATAGTTCAAAAAATAAACTAATTTTGTGATGACATCATTATTTTAGAAAACTTAGTTCATTTTTCTGAACTAGAGAGGGTAGAGGGTACCCTAATGGTGACCCACTGCCATCATTATCTGCATTAGTCTTATAGCCACGTAGGTGCACACTAGGATTTGTAGTGTCGGGTGTCAATGTTAACCGTACATGGATATAATGACCAACATGGAAGAGGTGCAACAACAATGGTCAGTTATTTTTCAAGAACAATTAAAAAATAATGTTATCACATGGGGAGAATTTCTTTATATCACGTGCACAGCTGAGTTTGCCTATGTCTTCATGCGTTGAGCAATGTTCTATCAGCTAAGTAGAACAACATTTGGTTACGGCTCTCTGATCTTCGGATTGGTGACATGAGTTTATATTCTTTGTTTTCATCGACATCAAATTCGCATATATTATACTTCCTCCGATTTTAAAAAAGTGTCATGGGAAAACAACCAAGACAAGTATAACATATAGTGTAACTTTCGACACTTTTTTAGAACCGGAGGGAGTAAGAAAAGCTGTGTTTATATGAATTTTAAATAAAGTGATCAATTGTGGGGGTCGTGTGTTGCACGTGCATTATTACTAGTAATATGAAAAGGATGGTATACCTCCGGAGGACATCCACCGGTTGCGCGAGTCGCGCTGCTCTCGTGCATTTTTCGTCGCCCAATTCATTAGAGGCCTATTTTTATCACCAGGTTTTATTGTTGGACTGCTTTGTCCGGTCCCGTACGGTCCAACTCGTGCTATAGTACAGACGCGGCCAGTACCAGATATGTATTCTGTTACCGCTATAACAGAATAATTTATTTGCTTTAATTGGTCTCCGGATTTTCTATAGTAACATAATTTGTTTGCTACAAGGTCTTCGGTGGAGTCTCCGGCAATGCCATTTTTTGCTACAATAGCATAAATTATTTTTGCTACAATTGTTTTCCGTTTTTACTATAATAGTACAAAGTGTTTGCTACAATGTCTCCGACGAGATCTCAGGTGTTGTCTCCGGTGAAGTCATTATTTTGCTACAATAGTTTTTTTTGGCTGCAGTTGTCCTTTGTGTTTGCTATGACAGTATAAAGTTTTTTTTATGAGGTCTCCGACGAGTTCTTTTGGATTTTTATGTGGACGATTTTTTTTGCTACATCACTGAAAATTTCTTATTTCAATGAAGTTTTTTTGCTCCAGAATAGCTAAAACGGGATTGGGGGAATTTGAAAAATTGCTACATTACGAAAAAATTCTTATTTCAACGAACCATGTTTTGCTCAAAAGTAGCAAAAGCGGGATTGGAGACTAAAAGTGGACATGTGTCGCATGGAGGAACCCTCCCCCCGCTTCCCCTTCCCCAGCCCCTCGATACTCCGGAGGACGACCAACGTTGTCGTGAATAATATCTTCTTCTAGTAGTGGAACAAAAATCTCACATCTAGCATGACCAACTAAACAGCAGTAGAACAAAATATTCAGGATTTACAAAATTGTGAAATATGAACAGAAAGTATATCTGATTTTATAAAATGCAAAACGTATATAATATTTTAAATTATTTCTTTGTATTTGAAATTCCAAATTTTAGAAGGATGGATGCTTTTTTACTAATATGACATGTTTTTATTGTGAATTTTTCAAAATAGTTTGTAATTGCAAAAATATTGTAAATGAAAATACATTGAAGTGCGTGAAAGCTTGTAAACTAAATAATAATATAAGTTGACTAAATAAACTATGAAAGTATTTAGTATAATTTTGTGATTAAATGGATTTCTTAGCTTTAAATATTCTAACTTAAGATGTCTCTTCTTGTACGAACAAAATGTCAGTGGAAGTCGATATTTTAACATTTGTTATGAATCATATATCTCCGAGAATTTATGAGACCCGCCTAATATTGATTGTTCTAATGTTCTTTATCCACTTCTAGAATATGTGGTGAATCAATGCTAATTTATGTTTTTAAAAGGAATTTTTTATTATGTATTCAAATTTGTGAAAATGAGAAAAACTGATTTTATAAACTATGAAAGATTGTAATTTTTTCATGCATCTCTCCAAGAATTTTGGCAATATTAATGGATAATTTCTGAATATGCCATGTATTTAGATTGAAAACTTCAAAAACATTTTTGTAATGTGAAATATTGAACTATTAAAAATGAAAATACATTGAGGTTTCTGATACCTTCTCAATTAACAAATGGTTGAATCTGATTAAACAAACCATAAATATATTTTAGTGTTTTGTGACTGATGGATCATCTTAGATTGAATTGTTCTTACTTAAAATTAATAGGTGGTTCCGTGTTGTACTAAAAAAAATGCAAGTGCAAGTAAGAATTGTAACAATTGTAATGAATGATATCTCCCTAAGAATTTTTGTGATCCATTTAATATTGGTTGGTCTAATGTGGTTTATCCGCTTTCAAAAACATGGTGAATCGTGTATAGTCTTTTTAAGAGTAATTTTCGATCATATGTTTGAAATTCTAAAATATGAAAATAAGTGATTTTACAAGTCGTGAAGCATAGGAAATATTGTAGAATTTTTGTATGCATGAAATCTTAAGTTCATATTATGGATCCAAAAATTGAATATGCCATGATTCTAGGTTATGAAATACATTTTATTGTAATTATAGAATACTGATATATTGTACATAAAAATACATTTAGTGTCCATTTTTTTTTGAAAATTAGTTTATTTAACAAACCACGAAGATATTTTGAAGTGCGGTTTGTGATTATAAGATCACGTTAGCCTTTATTGTTCTAACATAAAAAATATTAAGCCATAGAATATTATTTGAATGCTTATGTACGATTAACAAATATCTTAGTTTGTGTTCATTGGTTAGACTGTTTGTCCTTTGACTAGTTTCACTTGAAAGGGCGCCGACAACGGGGACACTTGGAATTCAAAATCATATTTAATGCATGTTTATATATGTGCATTCATTTAGAAAATGACTAAGTCTAAATACGATTCAAATACATTAGCAAATAAAACCACAATGGTGATGTGTTAGTCTCTACTATCATGTGCTCCCGCCCGCATGGGCACCATGTGTGGTGACCCAACACACAACTGCATGTGTAGTGCGCAATTCGGTGACATAATACTCACAAAAGGACTTATCTGTGAATATTACATCTCTCAGAGTGGTACAACAGAAATACAGCGGGTCCAAGAAAAGCTATAGGATACAAACTTCATTACAAAATCTTGAGAATCTCTTTGAAGAATCAAAGAAGATCTCAAACAAATGAAACATCAGAAGAAGCAATTCGAAGATCCAAGCTGGAGAATTACTCTACCTCTGAACTTAATCCACTACGGCTGATGTCAGCCCTAATCTATGGCTTGTAACAGCTAAGTCCAAGAATGGTCTCTACCTACATCTTGATAGCTTCTCCTCCACCAGCGTTGTTGATGACGATGCTTTACTAACTAAGTAGTAGATCACCCCACCTAGCTTCATGAGGTAGTGATGGCTTCATGATGACGACTTCCAAATGCTTCAACTCTAAGCAGGGGGTCAAACGGGAACGAATGAGTAACGAGCGTTACTCAGCAAGTTCATGATATATAGTGGGTAGTTTGATGCACTATCTACAGCTTTAGACTCGAAAGAGTCATAAGCTAATGCAAGGTTTTGTAAAACTTTCTTCAAGAGGTTGCTTTTAATTTTGAAAACTATGCCCGCCAGACCATCACAGGAGCTAGAACTTCATGGAGTTGCCTTTCCTGTAGCGTTCGCAGTTCCTTCCCGGAACAGGGGGTAACATGCCACATCTTTTTACACTCTGCAGAGGTGCGTTACTTTACCCATGGACGACCAAGACCATGTTGCACAACCAGGTGTACATTCCTGTCCACTCCCACTCAGGTGTGGGGCCCGGTTGTTGGTCCAAGCCAAACCGTGCTTCTCCGCACAAGCATGCCCACCCATTTCCGCCAGCAGGTTGAACGCCTGATTCCACCCCTCACGATGGAGATCTACGCGCCCCTGGCAGACACTCATAGACCCCAGAGTCCGTGGGACGTAAGGGCTCCCACCCATGTGCATGCAGTCCCGCAGAACCTACAGTGTACGTCTCTGGCAGTCCGTTGACTTGCGAACGAGAAAAGATCATAGCTGACTTACTCCCCCCATAGAAGACCCATGGTTAACGCGGTATTTACGACGCACCGAGTTCTGACGGCATTTGTGATTAATTCCTAGGTAATACGTTCCCATGCAGATGGAACCTTCCTTTGACCTATTCATCTTACCATGGTTCCATCCGCCCACCAAACAGAACACTACCACTCGGGTAGTCATTCAAGTAGTCATATTATTATAAAAATAGGATCATGCATTCTTTTGAGAATAGGTGGTAATACGATAGGATTTTTGCAAATAGTTTGTTATGAAGTACCGCAAAGGATATGAGCAAGTGATGAACTTGCCTGAGATTGAAATAACCATAATAATTCATGTCTTCGGGTTCAAGGGTCTCGTAGGAAATCCCGACATCTGAAAGATAGCAAAGTAGTCCCGGTAAGGACTACAGAAAACACTGGCAAGGATGATACATGCATAGTAATGAGATGCATCGTGAAATACCCTGGAAAACACCCCAACTTACAAATGTAAGCCACGTTTGAAACGATAACGTACTCACACAATTGTTAGGTGAGTTAGAGTTGTTTCATTACTTGTGGTGATGTTGTTATTTCTTTTAGGCTTAAGTGTGTTTCACTTTTATTGAACAAATACTTGTTATCATGTTTAAGTAGAAGTGGTTATTACTTGGTTAGGCAATAAGACAATGACACATGGAAACCAACATTTGAAAAGATAAAAGTCACATTTTATTTTATATTCAAAAAGTGTGGAGCATATGACAAAGAGTTTAATTGAAAATGATGGTTTAATATTACTAACTCTATCATCACACAAATTGCTATTGACATGTGATGATAGGTTTATTAGGTGTGAAAACATGAGGGTTTTATTAATAAGGAAAATAATTTGTGGCAGCTATTTCTTGTCATAATGAAATATAATAGAGTTCAAGTAGATATTTAGAAACAAGTTTATAATTTAATAAAAATGTTTTATGTTTGACATATTTGAGTTAAAAAATGTTTTTCTCTTTAATTTGGTACCTCATTTGAAGTAATATGAAAATATTTGAATAAAATATTAATTTATTAATTTTAATGAATTAAATGATTAGAAAAAATATTGCACACATGAAAACTTACTCAATTTGCTTTGTAAACATCATAGATGAATTGCATTTGTTATTTGGAGCATTTTTGTATATAGCTTGTATTTTTCTGATTTTATGAATTATTTATTATTTTTCTCAATTTTAAATGATTTAATTTAATTAAAGAAAATGTTTAATTTTAAACTTTATCAAACATTTTTGAAAAATTGATAAATAGATAGGTTTTATTTTTCTGAACATTTACATATTTAATTTACATTTTTCTGATAAGTAGATTAAAAGATATTGATTTATTAAGTTTAATTGATTTTCTGTTTTTAATTTGACAGGTGGGGTCCACGTGTTAGTTTATATTTTAAACCAAAAATAAAATAGAAAAATGCCCCTGACATCATGCTGACGTTAGGATGACATCATCACAGGAGGGGATTTCTCCTGTCCGAATCCAATCGGAGAATTAACTCCGATTCAATGCGATTTGATGCTACCATGATCTAGAGGATGACTAGTGGAACCGATTGGTAGCAGCGCCGCTAGTTATTGTCCACCGGAGATGCTCCGGTGAGCACAGCCCGCGGCGGCGGACGACGGTGACCCACGACGGTCACGGAAACGACTGCAATCAAACAAGCGAAGGATATCACTCTGCTCAGGAGCTCACCCGGAACAATTGGGTGCTGAAGGTTGGTCGAGGCGAGGCAGGATTTGCCGGCGGCGACAAGAAATCGACGGCCGCCGGACTTGTGAACGGAGGCAAAATTCCCGTCACCCAGGGCATCCCCGCCCTTGTGCGTGCTCGAGGAGGCCGAGGAAGAGCAGGAGCATCCACGGAGGGTCTCATCTCGTTCCGGCGTGGCAGAAGGCGACGACGGTGACCGGCGGCCATGGGAGCTAGGGTTTCGGCTTTTCGGGTTCTTCACAGAGAGAAACGAGAGTGGGAGAGAGAAGGCGAGGGAGAGTGAGAGAGATGGAGACGGCACGGCGACCTCGGCCTTCTTATCCGCGAGAGGAAGCAGGCAAGCAGGAGGTGACATACGCCACGCCACGGCATCCCTTCTCCTCTGCCTTCTGGCAGAGGAAGAAGAAGAGGAAAAAGAAATGCCACTTTTCAATAACCCCCTACAGTTTCCACTAACTGCAACTATGTCCTTCTGTTACTAAAACTGAGAAAAATTAATGTTTTCAGGGCTTTTTTGCAAAGAGAAAAATAATTAAAAATCAGTTTTGAATTCCTTATCAAATTATCCACCACACCATGTTTTGTTTTGGTGGATTTGAAGAATATTTGTATTTTTTATTTAGGGTATTAAATTAAGTGATTTTTATTATTTCTCACCATTTAATTGATTAAATGGCTTTACAACTATTTTAAGCATCATTATCATGAGCACACAATGAACATGTGGTTTAACAAGGTGATATAATTTAATTGGACAATTTTAAGTATAATCCCTTATAGAAAAGTAACTTAGTAAAACTATTTGGTACTAGTTCTATGCACTGTTATGAAAATCATTTAATATGGAATTTCATTCCATGCCCCACCAAATGATCTTAATGAGTGAAGGAACTTGTTTTCTTTCATAAAACTATGTTATTTTCATAGTTAAAGCTCTTAGCAATTTTAGTAGACATTTTACTTAGGTAGGTGTAAGCTTTATTTGAGAACTTAGGTTCTTTATCAAGTGGAAAACATGTGTGTCCTTAGAACCTATTTGTTTGTTTTCCACCAGTTTCCAAGTGTGGATATTATCTCATATTGTTTTAGGACATGTAATAATTTGCATGGTTATATGTAGATGAATATATGTTATCATATGTTAGTCTTGCATATGAAAAGGATTTGGAAAACAAGGTATTAAGCTTGTTTTCATCTACCTCCACATATCAAGACATGTGGATGTAATGACTTGTTATTCTTTCATACTTGATAATTGTTTTCATTTAAGACATTATTATGAGCTCTTCATCTCTGATGGGTTTGACAGAGGTTATTGGTTCTCTAATATATCCTAATGATTTACTGGATAATTTCTTATGATCCTTTTCTGAGGCAGTGTTGCTTCTTGTGGTCTTCTGGTTCTTGATGTTCTTCTCTCTAGTTGCCACTTGTCTCCAGACATTGCCTTGGTCCTTTGCAAGCAATATTATCCTTTGTTGGTCTCTTGACTTAAGAACTTCACCACTAGAGCTCATAGGATATATGGGGTGGTCCCCATATACTATCTTTAGTAGTAATTTGTATCTCCTGGTGAAATGAATACATTTGATTCCATGACCATTTCATTCTTGTGGTGTATTCAATTATGATGAAGATTATCTTATTGAAACTCAGTTGTTTTGATGCTTACAGGAATATTCTGTTCACAGGGTTGGCCTGACCTTGTAATCAAATTATTCTTATATAACATCAAACACTTGGATTTCAACATGTTGCTTGTTTTCTTCCTTATTTATAACTTGCATGTGTGGTTCAAGTCATACTGTGGATTCTTATTTTTCTCCTTGTTATTCTTCTCCTTTTATGGATCATGGTTTTATATGTAACAGAATGTAGATGTCTTTTATAGCATCAACTTTCCGTATGCATATAAGAAAAAGTTGTTGACAAGTTTGCAAGGCTTGCCCTCAAATTACTTTTCATATACAAATGGATGATTGATACAAGGTTATCAGACCTTATGTTTATTTGTATATGACACTCAATTGTTAGAGCCTACAAAAGTGATTTCTTAACAAGGTTGCAAACTTGTTACCAAAATACTTCTATATAACACCAACATTAGAATACCACATTGTTTCTAGATAGTTTAATAAGGATTGATCTTAGTGTATGATTTTCCAAATTCTCTAGGATAGATTGAGTTAGCACTTCTAAGACAACCTAAAGAATCCTTCTGTAGATCTTCTTGTGGTAGTTCCTCCTTTCTTGTGGGTTGCTTCTCTTGCAGAATGACTTAGAGAAGATTGGGAAACAAGATAGAATGGTCTTGACAACATAACAAGATCTAGATTAAGAGTTAGCTTATGCTTTTATTGTCCTTCCATATACTTCTTGTTTTTCTTCCCATAAGTTATGCTCTTATATCATACATGATTGGTTTACTTAGCTTTCCATTCAATTCCTCTAATAGAGGTTATACTTGTTGTTATCCTTACTTGTATCCTGAGATACTTCAGTTGTAGAATTATTGGGTTTGAGTAGAGGTGTCAAATGCTTATGGAATGATGACTTAATGGTAAGTGGATCAAATGGTTCATTGAGGTGTTGAGATTTCATAAGTTCACTTGTATAAGATGATTGAAACAATGAACATATGAAAGTTATTGAGGTTTAATGACTTATGACATAGTTGTTATTTGTTCTCCCAGGTGTCATGGTCTACTTTATATTCATCACTTTATTAACTTTGTCATTCATAATGTAGATATAGAGATTTGGGAATATCATATGTAATGATCAAGGTTTAAAGTATTTTAGGAAGATTTATTTCTTCTTTAAGATACTTCTTTTATGGTTGATGAGATATGTACATATTCGATAAATATGTTAATACAATTATTACATCATTTCCCACTGAGGGTTTTTGAGTTAAGACTTGTGGGTATCATTTGTGTTCTATTAAACCTGTGTTATTTGATTGTGAAAGTGCACTTATTAGTTATGGAATAACTTATAAAGGTATTATGTGAATGGTTGATAACTTAAGAGTTGTTGTTTTATAGAAGATAACATCTCTGTTGATGAGATGGTTCAATTAGGTATTACTTATTTGTGGAAGTATGATCATCAGATATGGGATTTGGATACTCACCCCTCCTTGGGTTGTAGATATCTAATGAATTATCCCAAGTCACTTAAAGACTTGAGGTTAAGGTTGTTGAGAGTGTGTGTTGGTCAAAACCAACTTATGGTTTGTATAACCAAATGATTTGGTTTCTTAAGATACTTGATATAAAGATCATTCCAAATGTACTCTTGACTAGATGAACTAGACCTATTTCATCATGTCAAGTGAAACTTTGGTCACTTTGATTCGTTTAAACTTTTGCGCCAAAATTTCCCGTACTTTTAGATGCATTCTTTGCAAATGCACATATTAAATTTAGATCCTTATAACCTCCCAAACACTGGGATGTTACAGTATCTCCCCCTTAACAAGAACTTCGTCCCGAAGTTCAACCTCTCTCATGTAAAGATAGGTAGAGAGAACTTCTGTAGACCGTTGAATCTTCACAGCTGTTTTCTTGTGTTGACCTTGGCATGTGGAGCCTCTTGTCTTGACTGCTCACCTTCCACTGTCTTGCATGATGATCTAATACTATACATGTTCTTATGACAACTGTGTTTTGTTACTATACCTTCCTAATGGTTTCACAAAGAAAACGTGGTATTTCCACCATATAGTGGATACCAATTTTCTTTCTCCTATGAATAGGTGTGGTTTCCTATCCCTCAAAACTTTCTGAAGAACATTTGGTACATTCACCAGGTGATGAATAACCAATAAGATTCTTCCGGTACAATGGGTATATTCTATGTTTAAGACTCCATTTGGTTCAATCTAATGGTCTCAAGAGGAAAACTGCTCAAAGAAACTTGTACGATGTAGTGTACATTGACTTAGACTAAATTATTAGTGAAAATATCTTCGAGTTTCCTCGAGTTTTAACTATTTCCTATAAGTGACTATAACCTATTCACTGGTTACTTCCTATAGTCCTTCAATATCTTTGGGTTTCAAGTTCTACAAGGTGACTCTATGATCAGATTTCTCAACTTCTACCTATTTCCTTCTCGAATATAGCTACTTATGTGGTTTTCTTGGCATCACTTGTGGTAGCTCACCATGTGTTGATGAAGTATCTCACCAACTCCAAGCAAGATGTTAATGTGATCCATTGCCATCAGTGGCTTCATTGACTTCTACCTTCTTGACTTCTTGGTTTTCCAGAGCTTTTGTGGTTGTATCAATCTGCTGATTACTTAGACCGCTCTCATACTAATCCTATACCCTCTAGACCAGTAACATCAAGATACAATTCAGTGTTTGCACATGCATTTGCACATCAAGTTCAATCTTCATGTACAGATCTAGTCAATCAAAGATCCAAATAAGATGCAATAAATCCCAAATGCATTTATCACTCATGCATCAAAAGACTGTGAAATAAAAATACTTAGAGTAAAACATCTCAAGTACCAAGGATCTTAAATTCTATACACTCCAAGTAGGTATATATTACCTTGTAATCATATTCTACACAACCACTCTTTGCCTAGGTAATTACACCAATTGCATGCCTTACTGCAATGGAATAAACCAAGATAAAATAATCCTACAGTATTTGTTTTCTAACTTGGTTACATCTAGGACTGAGTACCATGTCAATTGATTTACTTCATCTTAATTGCGATAAACTTCTCATGGCATCTGTTGATCCTTCATGTTGTTGATCACATCGTAGGAGTACTAATGTGGCTTCCATCAATGCTTATGCCTTCTCCTAATTCTATATTATACGATGATGATTCACCTCTAGACTTGATAACTGAGGATATGGTATATACCCCATAGTTACCATGGTCTAATGAGTACTAATGATTCCCAAGCATACCTTCTTGACGACTCCTATACTAGCTCAATACCATGTTCTACTCCACCCTATTCATTCATAGAATGGGGTAGTCATCACTCTGACTATGTCAGAATTCTTTTTCTAAATGAAACTAATACTTACTAAACTTCTAACTATTCCTACCTAGGTATAAAGAAAATAGATAAGTAGATTTACTGATGTTGAGTAAGAATAATTCTATACAAGTATGATTATATCATTCTCAAGTGAATGGTCATCATAGTTGTAGGAAATGTGGTTTAGATAAGATGGCTTCCTATAATCTTTACCAACCTACAGATCTCCTAAAAGGTTTTAAACCTAAGGTCGCTTCGCTCTGATACCATCTGTGGTGACCCAACACACCGCTGCATGTGTAGTGCGCAAGTCGGTGACATAATACTCACAAAAGGACTTATCTGTGAATATTAGATCTCTCAGAGTGGTACAACAGAAACACAACGGGTCCAAGCAAAGCTATAGGATACAAACTTCATTACAAAATCTTGAGAATCTCTTTGAAGAATCAAAGAAGATCTCAAACAAATGAAACATCAGAAGAAGCAATTCGAAGATCCAAGCTGGAGAATTACTCTAGCTCAGAACTTAATCCACTATGGCTGATGTCAGCCCTAATCTATGGCTTGTAACAGCTAAGTCCAAGAATGGTCTCTACCTACATCTTGATAGCTTCTCCTCCACCAGCGTTGTTGATGACGATGCTTTACTGACTAAGTAGTAGATCACCCCACCTAGCTTCATGAGGTAGCGATGGCTTCACGATGACGACTTCCAAATGCTTCAACTCTAAGCAGGGGGTCAAACGGGAACGAATGAGTAACGAGCGTTACTCAGCAAGTTCATGATATATAGTGGGTAGTTTGATGCACTATCTACAGCTTTAGACTCGAAAGAGTCATAAGCTAATGCAAGGTTTTGTAAAACTTTCTTCAAGAGGTTGCTTTTAATTCTGAAAACTATGTCCGCCAGACCATCACAGGAGCTAGAACTTCATGGAGTTGCCTTTCCTGTAGCGTTCGCAGTTCCTTCCCGGAACAGGGGGTAACATGCCACATCTTTTTACACTCTGCAGAGGTGCGTTACTTTACCCATGGACGACCAAGACCATGTTGCACAACCAGGTGTACATTCCTGTCCACTCCCACTCAGGTGTGGGGCCCGGTTGTTGGTCCAAGCCAAACCGTGCTTCTCCGCACAACGCATGCCCACCCATTTCCGCCAGCAGGTTGAACGCCTAATTCCACCCCTCACGATGGAGATCTACGCGCCCCTGGCAGACAATCATAGACCCCAGAGTCCGTGGGACGTAAGGGCTCCCACCCATGTGCATGCAGTCCCGCAGAACCTACAGCGTACGTCTCTGGCAGTCCGTTCACATGCGAACGAGAAAAGATCACAGCTCACTTACTCCCCCCATAGAAGACCCATGGTTAACGCGGTATTTACGGTGCACCGAGTTCTGACGGCATTTGTGATAAATTCCTAGGTAATACGTTCCCATGCAGATGGAACCTTCCTTTGACCTATTCATCTTACCATGGTTCCATCCGCCCACCAAACAGAACACTACCACTCGGGTAGTCATTCAAGTAGTCATATTATTATAAAAATAGGATCATGCATTCTTTTGAGAATAGGTGGTAATATGATAGGGTTTTTGCAAATAGTTTGTTATGAAGTACTGCAAAGGATATGAGCAAGTGATAAACTTGCCTGAGATTGAAATAACCATAATAATTCATGTCTTCGGGTTCAAGGGTCTCGTAGGAAATCCCGACATCTGAAAGATAGCAAAGTAGTCCCGGTAAGGACTACAGAAAACACTGGCAAGGATGATACATGAATAGTAATGAGATGCATCGTGAAATACCCTGGAAAACACCCCAGCTTACAAATGTAAGCCACGTTTGAAACGATACGGTAATCACACAATTGTTAGGTGACTTAGAGTTGTTTCATTACTTGTGGTGATGTTGTTATTTCTTTTAGGCTTAAGTGTGTTTCACTTTTATTGAACAAATACTTGTTATCATGTTTAAGTAGAAGTGGTTATTACTTGGTTAGGCAATAAGACAATGACACATGGAAACAAACATTTAAAAAGATAAAAGTCACATTTTATTTTATATTCAAAAAGTGTGGAGCACATGACAAAGAGTTTAATTGAAAATGATGGTTTAATATTACTAACTCTATCATCACACAAATTGCTATTGACATGTGATGATAGGTTTATTAGGTGTGAAAACATGAGGGTTTTATTAATAAGGAAAATAATTTGTGGCAGCTATTTCTTGTCATAATGAAATATAATAGAGTTCAAGTAGATATTTAGAAACAAGTTTATAATTTAATCAAAATGTTTTATGTTTGACATATTTGAGTTAAAAATGTTTTTCTCTTTTATTTGGTACCTCATTTGAAGTAATCTGAAAATATTTCAATAAGATATTAATTTATTAATTTTAATGAATTAAATGATTAGACAAAATATTGCACACATGAAAACTTACTCAATTTGCTTTTTAAACATCATAGATGAATTGCATTTGTTATTTGGAGCATTTTTGTATATAGCTTGTATTTTCTGATTTTATGAATTATTTATTATTTTTCTCAATTTTAAATGATTTAATTTAATTAAAGAAAATGTTTAATTTTAAACTTTATCAAACATTTTTTAAAACTTGATAAATAGATAGGTTTTATTTTTCTGAACATTTACATATTTAATTTACATTTTTCTGATAAGTAGATTAAAAGATATTGATTTATTAAGTTTAATTGATTTTCTATTTTTAATTTGACAGGTGGGGTCCACGTGTTAGTTTATATTTTAAACCAAAAATAAAATAGAAAAATGCCCCTGACATCATGCTGACGTTAGGATGACATCATCACAGGAGGGGATTTCTCCTGTCCGAATCCAATCGGAGGATTAACTCCGATTCAATGCGATTTGATGCTACCATGATCTAGAGGATGACTAGTGTAACCAATTGGTAGCAGCGCCGCTAGTTATTGTCCACCCGAGATGCTCCGGCGAGCACAGCCCGCGGCGGCGGACGAAGGTGACCCACGACGGTCACGGAAACGACTGCAATCAAACAAGCGAAGGATATCACTCTGCTCAGGAGCTCACCCGGAACAATTGGGTGCTGAAGGTTGGTCGAGGCGAGGCAAGATTCGCCGGCGGCGACAAGAAATCGACGGCGGCCGGACTTGTGAACGGAGGCAAAATTCCCGTCACCCAGGGCATCCCCGCCCTTGTGCGCGCTCGAGGAGGTCGAGGAAGAGCAGGAGCATCCACGGAGGGTCTCATCTCGTTTCGGCGTGGCCGGAGGCGACGACGGTGACCGGCGGCCATGGGAGCTAGGGTTTTGGCTTTTTGGGTTCTTCACAGAGAGAAACGAGAGTGAGAGAGAGAAGGCGAGGGAGAGTGAGAGAGATGCAGACGGCACGGCGACCTCGGCCTTCTTATCCGCGAGAGGAAGCATGCAAGCAGGAGGTGGCATACGCCACGCCACGGCGTCCCTTCTCCTCTGCCTTCTGGCAGAGGAAGAAGAAGAGGAAAAAGAAATGCCACTTTTCAATAACCCCCTACAGTTTCCACTAATTGCAACTATGTCCTTCTGTTACTAAAACTGAGAAAAAATTAATGTTTTCAGGGCTTTTTTGCAAAGAGAAAAATTATTAAAAATCAGTTTTGAATTCCTTATCAAATTATCCACCACACCATGTTTTGTTTTGGTGGATTTGAAGAGTATTTGTATTTTTTATTTAGGGTATTAGTTTAAGTGATTTTTATTATTTCTCACCAATTAATTGATTAAATGGCTTTACAACTATTTTAAGCATCATTATCATGAACACACAATGAACATGTGGTTTAACAAGGTGATATAATTTAATTGGACAATTTTAAGTATAATCCCTTATAGAAAAGTAACTTAGTAAAACTATTTGGTACTAGTTCTATGCACTGTTATGAAAATCATTTAATATGGAATTTCATTCCATGCCCCACCAAATGATCTTAATGAGTGAAGGAACTTGTTTTCTTTCATAAAACTATGTTATTTTCATAGTTAAAGCTCTTAGCAATTTTAGTAGACATTTTACTTAGGTAGGTGTAAGCTTTATTTGAGAACTTAGATTCTTTATCAAGTGGAAAACATGTGTGTCCTTAGAACCTATTTGTTTTTTTCCACCAGTTTCCAAGTGTGGATATTATCTCATATTGTTTTAGGACATGTAATAATTTGCATGGTTATATGTAGATGAATATCTGTTATCATCTGTTAGTCTTGCATATGAAAAGGATTTGGAAAACAAGGTATTAATCTTGTTTTCATCTACCTCCACATATCAAGACATGTGGATGTAATGACTTGTTATTCTTTCATACTTGATAATTGTTTTCATTTAAGACATTATTATGAGCTCTTCATCTCTGATGGGTTTGACAGAGGTTATTGGTTCTCTAATATATCCTAATGATTTACTGGATAATTTCTTATGATCCTTTTCTGAGGCAGTGTTGCTTCTTGTGGTCTTCTGTTGCTTGATGTTCTTCTCTCTAGTTGCCACTTGTCTCCAGACATTGCCTTGGTCCTTTGCAAGCAATATTATCCTTTGTTGGTCTCTTGACTTAAGAACTTCACCACTAGAGCTCATAGGATATATGGGGTGGTCCCCATATACTATCTTTAGTAGTAATTTGTATCTCCTGGTGAAATGAATACATTTGATTCCATAACCATTTCATTCTTGTGGTGTATTCAATTATGATGAAGATTATCTTATTGAAACTCAGTTGTTTTGATGCTTACAGGAATATTCTGTTCACAGGGTTGGCCTGACCTTGTAATCAAATTATTCTTATATAACATCAAACACTTGGATTTCAACATGTTGCTTGTTTTCTTCCTTATTTATAACTTGCATGTGTGGTTCAAGTCATACTATGGATTCTTATTTTTCTCCTTGTTATTCTTCTCCTTTTATGGATCATGGTTTTATATGTAACAGAATGTAGATGTCTTTTATAGCATCAACTTTCCGTATGCATATAAGAAGAATTTGTTGACAAGTTTGCAAGGCTTGCCCTGAAATTACTTTTCATATACAAATGGATGATAGATACAAGGTTATCAAACCTTATGTTTATTTGTATATGACACTCAATTGTTAGAGCCTACAAAAGTGATTTGTTAACAAGGTTGCAAACTTGTTACCAAACTACTTCTATATAACACCAACATTAGAATACCACATTGTTTCTAGATAGTTTAATAAGGATTGATCTTAGTGTATGATTTTCCAAATTCTCTAGGATAGATTGAGTTAGCACTTCTAAGACAACCTAAAGAATCCTTCTGTAGATCTTCTTGTGGTAGTTCCTCCTTTCTTGTGGGTTGCTTCTCTTGCAGAATGACTTAGAGAAGATTGGGAAACAAGATAGAATGGTCTTGACAACATAACAAGATCTAGATTAAGAGTTAGCTTATGCTTTTATTGTCCTTCCATATACTTCTTGTTTTTCTTCCCATAAGTTATGCTCTTATATCATACATGATTGGTTTACTTAGCTTTCCATTCAATTCCTCTAATAGAGGTTATACTTGTTGTTATCCTTACTTGTATCCTGAGATACTTCAGTTGTAGAATTATTGGGTTTGAGTAGAGGTGTCAAATGCTTATGGAATGATGACTTAATGGTAAGTGGATCAAATGGTTCATTGAGGTGTTGAGATTTCATAAGTTCACTTGTATAAGATGATTGAAACAATGAACATATGAAAGTTATTGAGGTTTAATGACTTATGACATAGTTGTTATTTGTTCTCCCAGGTGTCATGGTCTACTTTATATTCATCACTTTATTAACTTTGTCATTCATAATGCAGATATAGAGATTTGGGAATATCATATGTAATGATCAAGGTTTAAAGTAGTTTAGGAAGATTTATTTCTTATTTAAGATACTTCTTTTATGGTTGATGAGATATGTACATATTCGATAAATATGTTAATACAATTATTACATCATTTCCCACTGAGGGTTTTTGAGTTAAGACTTGTGGGTATCATTTGTGTTCTATTAAACCTGTGTTATTTGATTGTGAAAGTGCACTTATTAGTTATGGAATAACTTATAAAGGTATTATGTGAATGGTTGATAACTTAAGAGTTGTTGTTTTATAGAAGATAACATCTCTGTTGATGAGATGGTTCAATTAGGTATTACTTATTTGTGGAAGTATGATCATCAGATATGGGATTTGGATACTCACCCCTCCTTGGGTTGTAGATATCTAATGAATTATCCCAAGTCACTTAAAGACTTGAGGTTAAGGTTGTTGAGAGTGTGTGTTGGTCAAAACCAACTTATGGTTTGTATAACCAAATGATTTGGTTTCTGAAGATACTTGATATAAAGATCATTCCAAATGTACTCTTGACTAGATGAACTAGACCTATTTCATCATGTCAAGTGAAACTTTGGTCACTTTGATTCGTTTAAACTTTTGCGCCAAAATTTCCCGTACTTTTAGATGCATGCTTTGCAAATGCACATATTAAATTTAGATCCTTATAACCTCCCAAACACTGGGATGTTACACCACGGTACTTTTTATATTCAGAAATCGGCAAGAGCACTACCTTTCCATTAATAGGAACAAAAATTATTTACGAGAGGTGGCGTATTTGAGGTAATTTCCAACTCCATAGTAACAAACAAATCAAAGAGAAATTAGCCAATATCCCGTGAGCAAGAAAGGTGCCCCAAATATGAGAGCACGCTTCTTGATGTCTTCGAATAGAATACTGGCAACCTCTAGGTGATTTAGCCTAGTGCTAGACCAGGATGCGTCTATGCCTGATGGAAATAAGCCCTAGAGGCAATAATGAATGGATTATTATTTATATTTCTGTTTTATAATTAATTTTATTGTTATGTGCTATAATTATTTGTTCAAGATAATGAGTATTTGGAGGAAAAACCTAATACATGTGTGAAATTATAAACATAGTTAATATATCTCTAGTCTCGCCTCTAAGACTAGCTCATATATTATTGATAATATTGGTTTCCTAACTATGTGGCTAATACAAAGTGTTGTGCGGTTGTCGATGATATATGATATCGGAGTTGTTGGAGGACAACGAAGATGGATAGACCCAAGTGATATACCGCTGAAACACATCGTCAATATTGTTACCAGTAATATCTCAGTTTTAGTATTACCATTACTATTAGATCGGTTGACCATAGTACACATATAGGACTGGGTACAATGTAAACGTGATGGAGATATCCAAACATTACTCTATAACGGGTAAATATAAAGTATATTGGGTTACATGCAAGAATTAAGAAAAACACAACAACCAGGAACAACTATGAAGATACAAGAAAAGTTAGATCTAGATCGTTACCAACTCGAAATACGGAACGAGTGTTGATGACAAAGTCGGTGAAGCATGATGAAGATTCTCACACACAAGCCTCTAGGTGAGAATGTTGTTGTCTCCCCATATCCAGCTTCTGGATCTAACAAAGTAAGGGTCTCAAGTGTTACCCCTCTGAGAGCTCGCACACGTACACCCATCAAAATCCTGCGGTGCGTCTCTGTTCAGAACTAGGAACTGTGCACAATAAGGTGGAGAGAGCCCCAACACATGGGAGAGAGAGAGAGAGAGAGAGAGAGAAAATTAAGGGAGAGGACACCTCAAAAACCATGTAGAGAAATAGATCCAACTTTTCTGTCTTTTCCCCATGGGGGTGGGAGTATAAAGAGTAGGGAGGATGGGAAATTGCCTTGGGGGAAAGGAATTAGTGCGCCCCAATCCCTTGGATGCACCCCCTCTCCTTCCATATGTGTGGTGATCTCCTAATCCAATTAGGAGATCATCTACCATGTTCCTACTTATTTGCTCCTTCCTTTAATTTTTGTTCATACCAAAATCCACAAAGTGCAAACAAGAAAGACCTAGGGGTTGGTGTGCCTGCCATTGTGGAACATGTGGCCCATGCGGCTACACCTTACAAATGCGGTGCAACCCTGAGGCATTTCTGCCCCCTCCAGCACTCCCCCTTCTCGGGTTTCTTCCGAAACTCTTCCAGAACCCTATATATCCTATAGATAAAATCATCGACCCTATCCACTAATTTCAGAAACACTTTCTAAGATCCCAGGACATCTCATGTCTACTCATAAATTTCTCTAAATATAACTCTATCACACCGGAACTATCCGAGTGATACCGCTCTCTACTCTGAACCATCCAATGTGCACAACTGACTTTGATGTATTAAGTGTGTGACTCCCACAGGTTTGCTAACAAGTAGACATGATTGGAAAACTCTTTTCCTAATCAATAATCAACATCAATAACGTGGACATACATATTGACTCCTACTAGTTATACGAAGAAACTCTTATGAACATGTTGGTTATCAAGTATGTTCCTATAACTTCACGGTAAAAATCAATACCTCGAGGAAACATGAATGACATGAACATGATTAAACTCTTTAATCACCATGTCACGTTATGTTTGTTTTACAGTATGATTCCTTTACTCGTTCCCATGTTGTAGTATCTCCATGAATTACATCATGCCTTTGTATGCGCGGACTTGTTAATGGATACTATCACACCGAGTGGATCCCGGATATATCTCTCTATTACCTAGAGGAATAATTCCTAGTCTAACTATCACGTTTAAATACATACCTTCAAGCATGCCCAATAATAGCCGTTTTGATGACATAGTTTACAGTGTGATACTTGACTATACCAAAGCAAACTCTCCAGAATGCACTATCGTGTATTCTCATGGTCAAATGAAACAAACAAGTTAACCATGTTATGATGATATTATTTATATCAATGCTAAAATAGAATCTCGTACCATCTCATCTACTTGGGTCTACCCAACCAAAATATTCAAATATCAATGTGCCCTCACTAATATTGGCAATCAACTGTCCATGACGAGGAAAACACAATCATCGAATATTAACGAGTTTGTCTAAAGAAACATGACAAAGGGCTAAAACAGTGTGTTTATGTTCCTACACGTGCATATGTGTTTTCCTATGAATCTCACATTCAGTGTCCATAGCAGTTATAACATAAAAACCTAATAAATTAATCATGAAATAAATGTATATTATTGTCTCTTGGGTATACATCTAACAGTCTCCCACTTGCACTAGAAACAATAATCTTGTTATATTAGCTCGGGAGTCAATGAGATTGCGGTGTTTCTCGTGGTATAGACTTCATCCTCGGATCTGAGACTTCAAGTCCATGTGTATTTTCATATCTTGGAGAATTACTTATTCTTTTTAGAGAAAAGGCTTTATTGCCCAGCCTTGAATTAACAAAGCTAAGAGAGTTCCACAATAGCGTTACACATGCTGAGGCACACAGCTTGGCCAAAGGAAAAAGCAACACGACAGGAACATAACATGCTGCGGCATTCAGCTTTTGCCAAGGAAAGCAAGCATAAGAACAAACTAAACAGCAACAACACCACCAGATGGTCTAGGTGGGAGGCACGAGAGATGGAGAAGCTTCAGCTCGGCGATGATCCTTTTAATCGCAGCCTGATCATCAGGAGTCAGAGCGGGGACCCAAAGCTGCAAAAACAATAGTGTTTTGAAAATGATGTCAGCTGGATGTCTAATAAGAGTTTTCTCCATAGCCAGCTTGTTTCTAATCGTCCAAAGGGCCCACGATTGAGCGAGGAACAGGGTCCACGCCACTCTACGCTGTTGGCCGTGAAGAGAGCTGATGATCGCATGCCAGTGCGCGAAGGAAGGGGGGTTCCAAGCCCTCCCCAGAGCCTGTCTAAGCGCACTCCAGGCTACCCTAGCCAACGGACAAACGAAGAAGATATGGGAGGCGTCCTCGGGAGCGTGGCAGAGGGCGCACCTGCCGTCTGAGGGGCCCTGCCGAACAGCCAGCTGCAGTCCCGAGGGCAATCTGTCGAGGATAAGTTGCCAAGCGAAGACTTTAATCTTGAGGGGGACCTTGGCCTTCCAAAGATCCGCAGCATGGGCGACGGTCATCCCCTCGGAAAGTTTAGCATACATGGAGCGAACCGTGTACTGATGCGAGGGGTCGAGCGACCAACTAACCGCGTCCGGGGCGTCGTTGAGATCTAGCGCCTGGAGTAGAAGATCAATCGCATGCCATTGAGCCAATCCCTCTTGGTTCAACGCTCTGCGGAAGGAAATACCTGCTGGTATGCCTGGGCCACCGTGATGGTTTGGTTATCCGAGGACTGGAAGAGACGAGGGAAGCGGCGACAGAGAGGGCCTTCTCCTTGCCACCAATCCGTCCAGAAGCGGGTCCTACCGCCATTATTGATCTTGAATACGGCCCCAGCCTTAAACAAGTGTTTGATTTTTTGGATCCCCTGCCAGAATTGTGAGCCACCCCGAGGCAAAGCTGCAAAGAGATCCCCGTTGGGCGCGTATTTACTTCGGATAATTCCCGCCCAAATGGAATCTTCGGATTGATAAAATCGCCAGATCCACTTAATGAGGAGGGCTTCATTCATGATCCTTGAGTTTATAAGACCAAGGCCCCCAAACTCCTTGGGCTTACAAATGGATGCCCAGTTCACCATATGATATTTACGATCTGGTCCAGCTCCCTGCCAAAAGAAGCGGGCCCTATGGGAATCAAATTGTGCGTGAACTCCTTTTTGCAAAAGGAAAAGACCAAGTGCGTACGTCATTATGTTATCCAAGCAAGCGTTCGAGAGAACAAGCCTCCCACCCGAGGATAGGAATTTCCCAATCCATGGTTCCACTCTAGCTACCAGTTTCTGAACCAAGAAAGCCCATTGTTCTTTGTTCAGTTTTTTATCCGAAATAGGTAGACCTAAGTACATCATTGGGAATTTCCCAAGTGCACAGTTAAGTTGACGCGCCACCCGGACTTGAACCTCCCTAGGTTCGTTCATGACCACTACCTCACTCTTGTTATAGTTGATCTTCAAGCCTGACATGTTCTCGAAACACATCAGCAGGAATTTCAGATTGGCGACAGCTAGCTCCGAGTATTCTATCAGAATTATGGTGTCGTCGGCGTATTGGAGATGGGACACCCCTCCCTGGACTAAGTGTGGAACCACACCCCTAATGTGTCCAGCTTCCACCGCCCTAGTCAGAATAGCCGACAATGCTTCCGCTACGAAGTTAAATAGGAGGGGTGAGATAGGATCGCCTTGTCTGACCCCTCGCTTGTTATGGAAGAACGGGCCCATCTCCCCATTGATTAAGATGGCCGTTTGACCCCCGGAGATGAGTTGGGAAATGCGATGGATAAAGCCTGCGTCGAACCCTTTGCGGCGCAGCACTTCCAACAAGAAGTCCCAATTAACCCGGTCGTAAGCCTTTTCAAAATCGAGCTTAAGTAAGATGCCCCCTAGCTTCTTACTCTTGAGCTCGTGGACTATCTCATGAAGGGCTAGCACCCCGTCCAAGATGTATCGGCCTTTGATAAACGCCGTCTGGTTAGGGCTGATGACTTTATTAGCGATAGGATCTAATCGAGAGCTGAATGCTTTAGATACGATCTTGAAGATGACATTTATTAGGGCAATGGGACGGAATTGGGTGATCCGATCTGCCCCTGTGACCTTAGGGATAAGGGCCAACACCCCAAAATTGAGTCTGGAAATGTCTATCCTCCCTAGGATAAAATCGTTAAGAATATGGAGGACGCCCCGTTTGACTAAGGGCCAGAATCGCTTGAAGAAAGCTACTGGAAAGCCGTCCGGACCGGGAGCCGTGTCAGTCTTCATCTCGGAGACAATACAATCAAGCTCCTCTTCCGAGAAGGTACGTGTAATGGATTCGTTATCAGTATCGGACACTTGGGCTAACCCACCCCACACATGAGGCGCCAAACCGCAACAGCGGGCGGTAGTGGACCCACGAAGCTCCCTATAGAAATCATAAATGTGCGCAACCAGCGCACCTTTCTCTGAAATGACCCCCTGGTCCGAGATGAGGGAGGAGATATTACATCTGCGCCATTTACCGCTAGCCACCGCGTGGAAGTATGCTGTATTGGCGTCTCCCTCGAGAGCCCAGCGAACACGCCCACGTTGGCACCAGTATTCTTCCTCTACCCAAAAGATATGCAGAAGCTGTTCTTCAAGTTCGTACCGGAGGGCCCACTCGTCGTCAACGAGACTTGAAGAATCTGCTTTGAGGTCCAATTCCTTGATTCGAGCTAGCAGACTATCTTTTTGGGATCGGGACTGGAGTCCCAGGTTTCTACTCCAACCACGGAGTTTTCGCCTAACGCCGCCACTCATAAATATCCACCAGTCAATAATATCCCTACCGCCAACCTGGCTAGACAGGGAATTCCAAGTGGTGTGTAAGAGCTCATGAAATTGGGGCAGCGCCAGCCACCCCGTTTCGAAGAAAAACCTGTTGCTTCTAGGCGGTTGTCCCGCACCCGAGTCCAGGATCAGCGGGGTATGGTCTGATCCCAAGCATGTCTCCGCCACCAAGGAGCACAAAGGGAACAAGCGTGCGATCTCTGCTGAGATAAAAACTCTGTCCAGGACACAGCGGACAGGGTTGATGCGTTTATTTGTCCAGGTATATCGCGCCCCCGAGCGCTCAACCTCTTGCAGGCCCCAGGAAGCGATATGTTCGTTAAAAAGCGCCACTCTGGCCCAGTTAATCAGATCATTACTTTTATCTTGGCTGCCTCTGATGAGGTTAAAATCGCCTCCCATAATAATGGGAAGCTGACACCGAGTCAGTTTAGCAGAGAGTTCATCTAAGAACGCAGCTGAACGAGAGTGGTCCGCAGGGCCATAAACGTTGATGAACCAGAACTTAGAGTTCGAGGGACGGTGCAAAACTTCGAGGCTAAGGTAGAAGACGCCCTTGTCTATCGAACCTACATCGAAGAGATCGTCCTTGACTCCTATGAGCATTCCCCCTGAACGCCCCGACGCGCTTAGCCAGGTCCAGAAAAATTTACTCCCCACTTCTAAGCTGCGCAACTCGCTGTCGGTAAAATCCTGTCTGATCATCTCTTGAAGACAGATGACGTCGATCTTATGGTTCCGGAGTAGGTCTTTGATCATGGTTCGGCGTCCCGGCACGCCGAACCCGCGGATATTGAGAAATAGCCAACGCATTAAGACACCGGGGCTTTACCCCGTGCTTGGCGGGTGTGGGACTGGTCAGCAGCGTCAGCACGCTTGGCTAAGCGTGTATAGGGTTTCCTGGAAGCGGGGGTAGGTGGCACATTTCTACGGCGGTGCTTGGCCGGGCCTTATGCACCGGGGCCAACAAGGGCCAAAGGAGGCTGGGGGGATGGGGCCCTCTCCGCCTCCCTGACGGGAGAGAGGGGTGCAGCAGTGGCCGTGGAAGAGCCCACTTCCTGCAGCTCGCTGCTCGCAGATGCAGCTTGCTGAACAGCTAGAGCTTCTCGGGCTTGGGCAAGTTCCGCCTGGGCCAACTCAGTGGCGCGGAAGAGCGAGATGCATTCTAGCGGAGAAGACTCGGAAACGTTGAACACTATGCAGGCATCTGCGGCAACCCTAAGGAGATGCTCGTCGGACAGGGCAGGAAGCACAGAAAAATCAGCCAGAGGAGGAGCGAGGCACGGACCTGCGGTGTCATTGAAAGCCTTGGCGCGGAGCATGGCACGATCCAGCACGGGACCCTCCGTAAGGCCCTCCCCACGGGCGCTCTTGCGGGAAGCGGTCACCGGAGTAGCCTTGCTGCGAGGAGCCCGAGCCACAGGTGCCTCCAACGCCTGGACCATGCTCCCAGCCGGCACAAAGTCACCTGAGAAGTCCGGCTGGGGGAAGTTGAGAAGCGTTGCCGCCAGCGCCTTCGCTGGGCGGTCAGCATTCGACTTGCTGCGCCGCTCTCGGGCGCGCATGGAGTCGGGGTCGGAGAGCCAGCTGGAGGGCGTCGCCGCGGTAGTCTTTCCAGTCGGGGGCGCGACATGTCCGCCCAGCGAGGACTCCAGCGTCGCCGTGGGAGAAGCCGGGGCGTGGTCACTGAGCGAAATAGCGGCCGGCGAGGACGGGAGGATGGAGGGCTCACATGGGCGTGGAGGCGGAGACTTGCGCGCGAGGAACGACCCGTATTGGTCGATGGGAGGAGGCAGCACCCTGGAGGAAGAAGGCCCCCCTGCAAGGTTGGCCGATTTGGACCCCCCCCCCCGACGTCTTCCCGTCCTTACTAGCCGAGGCACCCTTGCCCAGCTTGGGGTCTTCATGGCAGCCCCGCTTGGCCGCCCATGCCTCATCATCATCAGATGACTTCTCGGCCGCATCCTCTTCTTCGTCGTCTTTGTCCTGTCTCGGGGCAGGTGGGGGAGGGGGAGGGGCAGTCTTGTTTGCAGTCTTCTCCACCTCCACGCGGACTTTGTATCCTTGTTCATTCACACAGACCATGAAGGAATCCACTAGCTTGTGCCCGGCGCGGCATCCGAACTGCATGCGGACCGGGAGTAGAGGATCGTCGAAGGAAGCTTCATCGACGGCCATAGGGCGACCCACCGGGGGCGCGGCGATGCGGAGCTTGCCGGTGTTGCGGTAAGGGGGCGGAACGCCGTGAAGGAGAATCCAGGTCGGAGCGAGGACTTCAGTTGCATGCTCGTCCATGGAGCCTTCTAAGACGATAGCGCGCGCCTTGGAGATAGGTAGACGCAGCCCTCCACCCCGGATGGCCATGCGCAAACTACCCGCGGAGGGGAACACCAAGGCGAAGTCTGCGTCGCTCAGCTGTCGAACCTGCCAATTCCAACATTCATCCACAAGTTCTTTGAATTCGTCTTCAACTTGCATGGCTGTGAGACGGGTGGCTTCGATAAAAACATTGGCCGAGTTGGGAGCAGATTGGACAAGGTCGTCTTCCGCAACCTCTAAGCACATGAAACCGATGCCATCGGCGCCAAACCCAGCCCAGTAGGGTTCTCCGCGCTCCTCCGAGACACGGCACATGGCGGAGGGGTGGCCCTTCTCGTTGCACTTCACGCAAAAAGGATCATCCTTGCACTCTGCCTGCAGGTGGCCCACCCTCCCACAGTTATAGCAGGTGAGATTGGTGGAGTCCGTGGCAGGGACGACTTCGCCGGCTTCCAGGGAGGAGCCCACCCCCGCGGTGGACGCCCCCTGCTTTTTGTGCTGGTTCTGCGAAGAGCCCCTGTCGAAGAATCTGGGTTCGCCGCGGCCGGACTGCCGCCCACGATTGGGTTGATCTTGAGATCCGCCCGGAGGGCCCTCCCTCCGGCGATCTCCATCTCTGCCGCGGCGCGGGGAGGAGTCCCTGAAGTCGCGTTGACGATTGTAGTCCTCATATTCTCGACGGAGGCGCGAGTTGAGCTCGCGGCGGTCGCCCCCGCCGGCGAACTCGGAGAGGGAACGCTTGCCCTTGCGTTCATCGGGGGTGGGGGCGCGGTCCATGGCGATGAGGCGGGGGGGGGGCGCGGAAGGGGAGGAGGAGGGAGCGAATCTTTTGGCTTTGGCACGGTGGCGGCGCACGTCGCGGACGGGGGGCGAAGACTGCGGAAGTGAGGTCTAGGGTTTCCCTGCGCACCCAGCGCCAGGGATATATAGGCGTGCGGTTAGGTCTTGAGATGGACGGCTGAGATTGCAGGGCGAGCAGCGAGGCCGGGCCAGGACCAGGCGCGGAAGGCCCAAGACGTGGCGAAGAGGGCGTGGGGTTGGGCGCGCAGCCCGGTTGCGGCCCAAGAGCATCCGCGGGGCCCACCAACGAAACGCCACGCGGGGACAGCAACCCTAGCGAAGGGACCAAGCCGGGCGCCGCCGGCGCGCCGCCGCGCAGCGGCGAGAGGGGAGGGACCGGAACGGTGAGCTCGCCGACGAGCACCACGCTTTCCACCGGAGGAGCCCATCTCGCCCCGGGAGCACACAACTGCGAGAAATCGCTAGGGGAAGGAGGGGCGCACGCCAGATCTGAACTGAGAAGGGCTTCCGCGGTACCGAGCGAGGAGGGGGGACGCCGGCCGCCTCCGAGTCCCCGGACGGCGGGGCATCCCAGCCACCGCCGCGGGGGAAGAAGGCCCCCAGGACCACCGGGCTGGGGACGCGGCAGGGGGAGAGCGACCCTTCGCTCTCACCTGCGCACGCCTCGCGCACGGGAGCGGTCGCCGCGTACGCAGAGCCTTGCCCCACCCGCGGGGAAGGGATGCGACGGGGACGGCGAGCGGACGGGAGGCCGGAGCGGGGGGAAGGCAGCACGGCGGCGCCAAGGAGGAGGAGGGTTGAGTCGCCTTGCGTTTTGCCCGTGAGGACGCGAGGGAGCGCCATCGCACCGGGGGGGTTCATGAACTCACAACAAAGTTCTGCCCTGCCCCCTCAACTTCTCGCCTCTCCTTATCCTTCTCCTTCCTCTCCCGCCTCACCACCACGTCCAGCATCTCCTGGCGAGGGGGATCGGCCTGAGGCGGCCTGCAGATCAGGACGACGGCCGTCGAGCTATGGTTGGGATTCGGGTAGTGTCCTGACCGGTAGCCGGGAGGTCGACGGGACGGCGCGGTCGCATCCGTCTGTGCCCGTCCTGGCACGATTAACAGATCTTGGACTCAGAATTACTTATTCTCATGATTCAAATGATCCTCGCGGTTTAAATGTTTAGTTTTGTGGTAAAACCTTGGTGTTTTAGCTAAGAAGAAAGTTTGTTGTTTTCACAACATGGATGTATATTTTGTAAAATACCACACATAGTTGAGTGAAGAACTTTGATCCAAACATTTAATCCTTTGATGACCCACAAGTATAGGGGGTGTATCGAAGTACTTTCGATAAATAAGACTGTCGAACCCAACGAGGAGTGGAAGGTGTTGACAAGTAGGTTGGATATAGGATTCACTATAACACTAGCAAACAGGTTTTTGGTGGTTGATACGACATAAACGTATCCATAATTTCTGATGTTCCATGTTGTTTTCATGCCATATGCTACATGTTTCTTATACACTTTATGCCATTTTTATCGATTTTCTGGGACTAACTTATTGACAAGATGCCACAGAGACAGTTCCTGTTTTCTACTGTTTTTAGTTTCAGAAAAGTTGTTCTGGAAATATTCTCGGAATTGGACGATTCGAAGCCCGAAAGTCTTAGAAATATGTCGCGCACACGGAGTCCGGAGGGGGGGGGGCACAGAGACCCCACACCGTAGGGAGGCACACCCTCCCTTGGCCGCGCCCAGGGATGGTGTGGGCCCCCTGGCTGCCCACCGATGTTGCCCTCACGCTTATATATTCTCCTCCTCGGGTTAACCCTAAATACATAAACCTTTTCCACGAAAAACACCTGCAACCTCCATCATCATCAACCCTAGTTCGAGAGGCTTCTGGAGCTCTCCCCGGCACCCTGCCGGGAGGAGGAATCATCACCGGAGGGCTCTACACCTCCATGCCCGCCTCCGGAATGATGCGTGAGTACTTCATCCTTGGACTATGGGTCCATAGCAGTAGCTAGATGGTTGTTCTCTCCTCTTTATGCCTCATGTTTAGATCTTGTGAGCCGCCCTACATGATCAAGACCATGTTATTGTAATGCTATATGTTGTGTTTGCTGGGATCCGATGAATATTGAATGCTATGTCCAATGATTATCAATCTATCATGTTTTTTTCATGTGTATGTTATTTATGATCGTGCACGCTCTCTGTTGTTAGTAGACTCTCTGGCCAGCTAGATGCTAGTAACTCCAAGAGGAATTATTTATGCTCGATAGTGGGTTCATGCCTCCCTTTCACTCACGCTCGAGTGACAGAAACGTAAACGGGTGGGGGATGTGCTGTTGCCATCAGGGAGAAAACAACAATGCTTTGTCTAAGGATAATTTCATTGTTTACATTACACACTTCTCTTACTGCGATTATCTGTTGCTTGCAACTTAATACCCAAGGTTGGCTCGAATGACATTCTGAGGGTGGATTATTAGTCATAGATGCAGTTGGATAACGGTCTATGTATTTTGTTGTAATGCCTACATGAATCACATAGTAATCATCATGTCATGCATATGCACTATGGTGTAGCCTTTATATCTGTCAATTTCCCAGCTATAATTTGTTTACCCAACATGCTATCTATCTTTTATGGAGAGACACCACTAGTGAACTGTGGACCCCGGTCCATTTTCCTCATATCGATAATACAACCACTTCCATCACTATTATCATATTGTTACTATTGTTTTCCTACTGTTTTCCACACCATACATTTAACCTCTTTGTTTTCAGCAAACCGGTGAGATTGACAACCTCACTGCTTCGTTGGGGGCAAAGTGATTTGATTGTAGTTTCCATGTTGCTTCTAAACCGGTAGTGCGCCCTGCCGCATCAGCTGCATCAACCTTCGGAAGTGATTTCTTTCTCCTACTGGTCGATTCAACCTTGGTTTCTTTCTGAGGGAAAACTTGATGTTGTGCTCTTCATACCTCCCTCTTAGGGTTTCTCAACGAGTGCAAGACCTGCACCATCAGTGGTTTTTGATATAGCAGATAAATAAAGTGCGACTAAGTAAAAGACAGTAAATATAATTGCAGCGAGTGGCCAAATACTTTTGATGACAAGCGTTCTCGAGGACACATGGGAATTTTGTCAAGTGCTTTTGCTTCATACAGTTGATTAATATTTATTGTTTTATAGGTGTTGTGTGGGTGAACCTATGCTAATGCACCGCCCAACTAGGACTAATACATAATTGTGATTATACCCCTTGCAAGCATCCACATATACAAGAAAGTAATTAAGATAAATCCAACCACATCCTTAAACTCTATGACTACACTCCCTCGTGCATCGATTTCCTAACGTGAGTTTAGGTTTCTGTCACTCCAGCAACCCCACAATTAGTAGCCAAATACACAATGCATCCTCCTAGGCCCATAAATGTGAAGTGTCATGTAGTCGACATTCACATGTGATGGCTAGGTTGAGACTCCAAGTGCAGAGTGTGTAGCTAGTGGCAAGCCTTCTTCCCCACGAGGGTGACTCGAGGGTTTATATCGAACTCTTGGGGAGCCAGTATTTCAGCAGTTGTCTTCCAAGCTTCCTCCAGGATCCTGCAAACAAGTAGAGAATTTTGTGCCCTCAACCTCACCAAGTGGTTGTCAAGCACAAGGTGTGATACTTCTAAATTGCAATGCAAAACTGAAAGTAAATGTGCAATAATTAAATCTACTACTAAATGCAAATGAGAAAATAAATATGCAATGGATTGTTTTTGTATTTTTGTTATGCAAGTGGTGATGGAGATAATGTAAATTCGAATTGGAGATGCAAGTAAAGTAAATTGCAGCAAAGTAACTAGAGTGTTTTCTTATAATTAAAATAGGACCGGGGTTCATGGTTTCACACTTGCATTCTCTCAAATAAAGTGGTAGACGGTGGACATAAAGAATTACATGTGAGATTACAATAACATGTTTAACATTGAGTACTTTCATATGGGCATCACGTCCTAGCATAGATATCTCTACGGTCATATTGATCCCTCTTATACTCCACCAAGATGCGAAATAAATCATAACACCTCGATAATTAAGGAAAAAACAGAGTATAGCTTTAAGCAATGTGACATGAAGTTGAAGTAAGAACTTGCTAGATCTAGTCATGGAGATTGATTAGTGTCACTTCAAATCCTCGGTAACAAGGTACTCCTTTTTATCCCTAGTGAGGTAACTAAGAAAGGTTTAACAAAACCTAAGTGGATCGCTGAACTTCTGTAACTTTCATAGCACTAGCCACCCCCCGTTACTCCAACTAATGCACCCATCACCCCACACACGCTCTCAAGAACTAGATTGATCAAAGCTAGCAAATAAGAACGGGGTACATAAGATACATCTACTCAAATAACTCAAGAGAAACAATTGCGATTTCAGATTCAATAACTCATAGAAAAGATCCACCACATAGGAATTACAACGGTGCCCGTAATCATGTGAGGCAGCTCATACGGATCTAATTAGTGAAGCACATAGAGAGAGAGAGAGAGAGATAAAAGTGCTACTTCCACAAACCCATAGCCCTGGGGTGGACTACTCCCTCTTCATGGAGATGTCGATGGAGATGACGTTGGAGGGGTAGGAGATCACACCGGCGGCGCCCCGCCGGAGTTTCCCCCTCCAATCTGGAACTTCTGGTCTCTGTTTCGGTGTTTCGGCGGCGCTCTTCTTCGTAAGGGTACGCGGGACCCTTTTTATAGTCGGTTTTAGGTCAAGACGGAGTCGGTAAGTCGAAGATGGAAGGAATTGGGGCCACATGGGCCAAAAGGGGGCCTCTCACGCGGCCAAGGAATCTGGCCGCGTGGAGGGTCCTCTTTTGGGCCTCCTTGCCCAATTCTCGTGGATCCTTCGCCCGCAAGTCTTCTCCTTCCAAGAAAATGACCCCCGCAGATTTTCAGGTGATTTCGCGGAAGTTTGCCCCCTGAAACGTCAAAAATATAGAAAATGGGGTTTCTGACAGGCAGGGTTAATTCCATAAAAGTTGGGGGACTTTGTAATTTAACCCCAAAATACTATAAAACATTGAATTATACCCTTATATGATGCAATATGTAATAGAAAACCATGTGAAAATATGCAAAATTCATCTATGCATTTTACATGCATCAACATCCCCAAGCTTAACCCATGCTCGCCCTCTAGTATGAAGGTGATAAAACTAAGATGGGTTTTGCATATTGAAACAATCATGGGATATCAAGGAGGATTATTAATGCTACATATAATGAAATGATTAATACTAGAAATGAGTAGCGATATACAATTCATGTTGTAAGAAATATCAAATATGCAAGCAAAGATGCTTCATGAAAGTTCACAAAGTGTATAATGAAATAAAAGCACTATGGCCAAATGCATACACAAAATGAAAAATAAAATCCTATATTTGTCAAAGAATAGCATAATGGAGAATAGAAAATATGGTGGACACTTTGGAGAAAATTGAGTAGAGGTAAAACATGATCAAGTCTTATTTAGCCTCTAAATTATTCAACTAAAATTACTAATTGAAATGTGGTATCCATTGATCTAGGACTCTCATTGCCCCTTTATCACTAGCATCTTAAAATTGTGAGTATTGAAGTGATGAGAATGACAAGGTGGTTGAAAGCCTCATGCCCCGTGAGTGTGAAAACCTACTCCATGATTACTCAACTTAAGATTCCTAATAAGCTTTGTACAATCATAATAAGTATTAATGACATCATAGAGAACCGCAAAGAGGTACCTCTTGCCCCATGACATGGAAACAAGCCCATGTTACAATGAAAAGATGAACAAACGGAGTAGACTCATCATCCTTTTTATTTTCATTCACTATTATGCATAGCTACTTATTTTATTATAGGATGTGTTGTAGAGTCACTCAAGCTGTAAGTAAATTTCCACCATGATAAATCATGGCTTGGGTTAGCGGCCCAATGCGTTTCTCTAGTCATATAGATACTTACTCATCAAAACTCACTATTCCTCTATTTCATTTCGGCATGGCAGGAGTCCAAAAACAAAAGTACATGATATCAACCAAATGTAAATTTTTTGTGCAATGTTGAAAGCTTTCCGGTGATACATGTTTATAGCTAGCTCCCAACCACACACTTGTCAAACGCAAAGCTTGTGGCTCCCATTATTGGGTCATGTTTATTAGATGCATAAAGAGTAAAGTGTGCCTTCAAAAGTTCATGAGAGTCCTATCCCAAGTTCAACCCATGACAATTAATAAAGTGAATATCTTAATTTAGAACATAAATAACACAATAACATGGTGAACATACTCGGAATATCAATGAATCTAATGGGAAGATATGGTGGACTCACTAGAAATACTTGGCTAAGGAGTGTTGGAAACAAGTTTTTACTTGTTGGAATTTTTAAATTTTTGGGCTAGCAAGAGGGAGATAGTTGACCAGCTACTATGCATGCATATGTACATAGAACTACTCATTTCATGACAAACTAAATAAACCAGCAATTAACATCAAGGACATGAATAAGAGATAGCTCAAGACAACATTATTGCAAATTTCTACACATAAAAAGCCTATAAATCATGCAAACATATGTAGCTCTTCAAATCAACCATGCCATCCCTATTACAAGTCATAATACTAGAATCCAATACATTCCAACCCCAAACTCCAGTATCTCAATCTCATATAAAATGATGGTGGTGGTCTTATCAAAACAAAAATAAAAACAAAAACTAGATGCTTCAAGTCTCTACGATAAATGCTTTGCATAGAAAAACAGAAAGTAGACGTGTGCTAACCAAAAGAGTGTAGCTCCAGTGGGGTGTTCATCACATCCCCAAGCTTATGGATTTCACCATTCTTGGATGTCTTGAGGCGCAGCTCCTCTATTCCATGTGAAAAAAACTTCACAAAACATGTTTCTCCCATTCTTTTTCTGTGGGGTGAGATTAGCAAGGAAAAACAAATCACATGCTTGCTGTGAAAAATTCTAAATCAAATGCTCCAGTAGATAGACAATAAGGTTCATTATGTTGTATGTTTACTATCTTTCTTGAAAGAATCATGGAAATTCGATTCCCAAGCCCAAAGAGTGCATAAAACAAAAGAAGGCAGAATCTGTCCAGAAAAGCAACAGCATCAAAACAAACGTTTTTAGTAAGCTAGACTCGTCAAAACATTAAGCAAATTTTTTGCTTACAGAGGACGAAAAGTTGCAGAACACACTAAAAAATTAGCTCAATCCGACATACCAATAAAAAACGTAAAATCATACGGTGAGCAGACTCGTGCTGAAACAGAAATTTCATGCACTAGGATAGCAACTTATAAGTACAAATGGGTTTGACTTGACTCTTTATTGAAAACTCCAGAATTAAAACAAAAAAACTAATATCTTGAGACAGCAAGAGGACACTAGGAAAATCCAAACAAAAACAACCGGGCTGCCTCACGTAAAGCGTTTTCTTTATAGCCATATAGCTAGGCTTTACTTACTTGATAATCAAGAGGGATAAAGCTCATGAGGGAGCTTGTTCTTCAGCGTGCCTCTCTTCCTTTGGAAGTGCTCCATGCTTTTCTTGTGAGGGAACTGAAACTTGACATTCCCTTCCTTGGAGTCTATGATTGCACCTGTAGTACGAAGAAAAGGTCTACCAAAAATAATAGGACTAGGGGATTTATCCCCCATATCCATAATAATGAAATCAACGGGTACGAAAGTCATGTGCAATTAAATCATAACATCTTTTACTTGTCTTACAGCATGTTTAGTAGAGTTATCAGCAAGGACAAATTCACTTGAGCACTTTTCTAAATTTTCTAGTTCTAGCAATTCATATAATTCTTTAGAGAGTACCGATACACTAGAACCTAGATCTAACATAGCATGGTGAATTTCTTTTCCAATTGAAACTAGCACCTTGGGGATCCATGCATCCCCAAGCTTAGGAGGTATCATGGCCTCATTCTTGTACCTAGCAATTTTTTCTTGCAAGACATGATTAGCAATATAAGATCCAAAGCCAGGTTGATTAACATTTATAGTGGGATCACTAGCAATTTTTTGTAGAGTAGCAATAAGTTCTTGCAAGCTACTTTTTTATAAATCAAGTAATGGATCCTTAATTTCAGTAAGCATCATAATTTCCTCTACTTTACTCTCTAATTTAGCTAGCATGCTTGATTCATGAGGACTAATTTCATCTTTGCTAGCAAGATAAGACATATATGGAAGTAAATATTCAGGGTACTTCACTATTTCATTCAAAGTTTCTTCTAAACTAGTAGGGACATGCTCACTTGTATTCTCAACAATATGATCAATATTTTCAATAATAGGAGCAGCAATAGTAATAGAATTCATTCCTACACTAGGTTGTGCTTGTGGCTTTCCTGCTGACATGCTTAATAGAGTTGCTTGATTATCAGCTAATTTTGACAATGCTTTATCTAAATTCGAAGATTGAAGTTGAAATCCTTTAATATCACTACTAATGGACGCAATAGACTTATTTAACTCATGTATCATAGCATTTTGACTAGCAACTTGTTCCATAAGCAATTTATTAGATTCAGAAATTTCACTAGAAGGCTTCCACTTATTTTCATTAGCATTAGGATATGGAACAAAAGGTTTAATTGGCACATAAGGAGGTTTAATATATGAATTGTTAGCATTACCAAAACCATTGCTACCATAATTCCTAACAAAATTAACATCCACACTTTCAGAATTACTACCAACTAGCTCCTGCAAAGGCACATTCTCCATATTTTGTTTATTAATAAAAGCAAGAATAGTGTCCATTTTAGAAGAAAAATCATTGGTTTCTTCAATTGAGTTTATTTTCTTAGTGGGATTGGGTGCTCTTTGAGTATTCCATTGACTATAATTTTGCAATATGCTTTCTAATATGCTCTTAGCCTCTCCTACAGTTTTACTCATAAAGGCACCTCCAGCAACAGAATCAAGTATATTTCTAGACATGTAGTTTAGACCATTATAAAAAGAGTGTAGTATGGTCCATTCATTTACTCCATGTGATGGGCATGTTCTAAGCATTATTTTAATTCTATCCCATGCCATGGCTACATTTTCATTATCATTTTGCCTAAATGAGAGGATATTATTCCTATTTTGCAAAGTTTTAACGGGAGGATAATATTTCTTAATGAAAGCTTCTTTTAAATCATCCAAAGACTTTATACTAGTTGTAGGTAGTGAAAGTAACCATTCTTTATCCTTTCCTCTAAGTGAAAAAGGAAATAATTTCAGTTTTAAAACACTACTTTCCACATTTTTAAATTTTTGCATATCACATATCTTTACCTAATAATAAAAAGAGGAAGGCTTCTTCCGGTCCAACCTGGGTTTTTACCGTTTTGTCCTTCCACCAAAACATCTACTGCACACAATCGGCGATCAAAACCGTTTCCGCTAAAAAACACCGATCCAGCTCGTGCTCTTCCCGGGTTTGTTCGTCGTGTGGTTCTCTTTTTCTACGTTTCGGTCAGCACGTGTTTCCTCAACTCCTAGATCTCAGAGTCCAAGTCCAATACGACGCAAAGTCTTAATGCCATACGGTCAATTCTTTTTTTGTTTTTATAAGCCATCAACGTTAGCTTCAGATTCGGTGCTTAGTTTTGGAGATCGGCAACGTCGGCGGCGGCACCACCATGGTCATCGGGAAATCAGAATCTCGCTGCCCTCCTAGAGAGCATGCTGATTGCCTGGTTGAACCCTAGAGGGCCTGGTTGGGGATAAGTACGGGATTCGATGTCTATCGCAACGCTGTGCTAGCAGACAGGAACGATGCCGGACAGCAGGACGCGGAGGTCGGGTAGATGAATTGCTCCCGGCAGCTTCTCCCTTCTTGGTCGCATCCTCCTGGAAGCTTCGCCCTTCTCCTCGAGAGAATAGAGAGAGGAGAGGTGCACCGGGACTCATCTTTGACGGATCAGTCAGCGGCATGGATGTACGCCTGTACCGGCCAGGCATCAGAGTAGGAAAGAGACCGGGTGACCTAGCCACGCCTGGGAAAACGGAAATTGGTCGGCCGCCATGCTTAGCGGCAAGCGGAGAGCCGCAGTTCGGTGAGCAGAGGAGGGCGGGCCAAGTCGATCTGTGGTTGTTTGCGTCTAGACACGGGTAGGGCCGGCCGTGCAGATGGAGAGGAAGCGGCGCGGCGCTCCGCGTTTTTGGCCATTGAAATTAAGCCGAGGGATCTGTTCGGCGTTGGCATGAACCTGGAGTTGCTCGCTCGGAGTGCAGGCGCTCCAAGAGGATCCGCTTCGGCCATGCGGCTGCGCGCACAGGCTGCGGGAGGTGCATGAGGCGGTCAGTGGTATGTCGATCATCCATTCATTTGCCCTGCTTTTCTACTCACGGAGGAGAAGCTTGCAGAGCGACAATGTCTGCTTGCCAACATGAGCACCGGCAGAAACCATCGATTGTGCTAGCTTTTGACGTGGACCACCAGGTGGTCTAAACCACCGCAATACTGCCGAGCGAGTACGTCCCATCAAAGGGTATGGAGATACGGAGCCGCCTTTGGCTGCAGACGGCGGCAAGCAAAGCGCCCTGTTCTAGGCTCTGGACCACTCGAAGCTCATCGGCTAGCTTTGCACTGTGCCAGGGATTGCGACTTGTTTTGTTCAACCGCTGAACTATCACCTCTATGGACGATCTCCGGTAAGTACCCAACATCTATACAGGGTTAGCGAAATGACTACATGCATGGTGATTCCACGATTGGATTACTAATCCGTAGATACCGTACGTGTTTTAGAGATTACACATTTAATTTTCCGTGAGCATGGATTTCGATTTGTGCAGGTAAGTTTCATAAATTTTCCGGACTAAAAAGTTTAACTTTTACATTCCCAACAACAACACAAAATTAGTCTCTGCTGGAAAAATTCAAATTATACTATTGCTATAAGTAGTCCCTCCTGGACTTATCTAAAATTCTACTGTTTCTACAGTTGCACCATATAACATGTATGCTTAAGTTTCATAACTCATATAATTCTTATAACGCAATACACATGCAAGTTCTCTACCTCATTATACTACCGGAATAATGCATCATTACCTCATTGCTGCAGTGTACAAAATGGTACATGTTTTCTTATGTTGTTATTTTTTACAGTAGCATTGGCGCTGGCGCGCTGCACATTACCTTAGAAGGAGAAACCAAAAAACAATAGAAAAATACAAAAGTTGATCGTTTCTTAGTTTGCACTAAAATGCATGAGTTCTTAACTTTCTTTTGATTATATTTATTTTTCTTAGTTGCTCACATGGCACTATACATTATATTGAAAACATATGGTAACACGTGAAAGAATGGTCTTTATGTGTAGGTTTTGCATGTCAAAAAGTGTAGTTTCAGAATAAACAGACAATCTGGTGATTTTGCCTCGTGGACTTAGAGCTTTGCCAGCGTCTACCTCTACAACGAGTCGCTACGCCGAGTGTACAACATCTTCCCCATGGTCGCGACAAGAGCAAACAGTGAAAGACTAGGTTTGGGTTGTATTGTCGTGTTAGGGTCTATAGGCTTTTGCGCAAAATTGAGTTGTACCAACATATATATAATTAATCAAAAATTATTTTTCTTATTCTGTAGCAACGCACGGGCAAATTTACTGGTAATAATAATAAAGAGAGGAAGATCGTCCGTCGTCACCAATCCGTTTGTTTTCCCTTTTTGTTGCGTTCCGATCGCTACTCTCCATTGTGCTTGCTACTTGGATTTGAAACGCAAACGCACTCACACATGGGCCAAGCCTTACCATCAATCGTACAGCGAGACCCGAGTCGGCCTCTTCTTTCCTTCTCTCAGCCCTTTAACATATGGGATCGATCTATTGTTTTGCATCAAACCGGTCCAAGTCGAGGCTCGAAATCGAGTGCTACAAACTTTTTAGACACGCGAGCGATTAAACTAGACATCGATATGCAGCGAGCACGGCGGACAGACATAGAGTCGTCGAGGTTGAGTCCACCGGGCTCGCGTGGGCGGACGACCGCAGGGCGCAAGCGAAGTCCTGCCTCTACTAACTGGAGCACAAGTAGGAGGCGCCTCCGGAATCGCGCAGCCTCACAACAGTAGGGTGCAAGCAAAGTCCTGCCTCCCCGAACGAGAGCACATGAAGGAGGCGCGGCCGGACGACGGTAGGGTGCGAGTGAACTCCTGCCTCTCCCAACCGGAGCACATGGAGGAGGAGCCGCCGGGATCGCGTGGCCGGAGGACGACAGGGCGCAAGCAAAGTCCTTCCTCTCCCAAAAGGAGGAGGCGCTGCCGGGCTCGCGTTGCCGGACGACAGGAGGGCGCAAGCGAAGTCCTTCCTCTCCGAACTGGAGCACAAAGATGAGGCGCCGCCGGACTCGCTCGGCCTCCAGCGCACACCACCCAATCAGATTCTTCGCTGCCGACTACTCGTCCCGACCAAGCTGGTGTGCTGCTTCGGGCCAGCTGCGGTGATATCCATGGCCACAAGAGCTTCGCCGGATCACCTGCCACGAGCGGCAGTCGTCCACTCTGTGGCGAGGAGGCATGTCGTCTTCCCTCTGATGTGCAGGAGAAGAACTAAGGAAGAGTGAGCGGTGCGGCCTTTTCTTCCTCGATTCCTCCCAATGTCTTCTCTGCTGTGTGTGGCAGATGGCCGCTCCTACCAGGATGACGAGTTGACGACATCCCAGAGTGAGCGCCGGCCGGCTGCTCAGAGACTCAACGGGCTGATGCTCTGCATCCGTCCCTTCTTAATTCTTTTTCTTTCTGATCTATTGTTGTGCGTGTATGATGAGCTTTCATGCAACATGGTTCTGAAGCGTTGTGCTGAACTGCTGATACACTGCTCTATCTAGCTTAGTTTATCTGCTTGGTCTTTGATCAGAGCACCTTCCTCTGCGCCCTAGGCTCTCCCGGGCTGCGGAGTGCGAGCTGCAGCTCGCCCCGCGGATCATCATAGACGGTGTTCGCTAAAGCTTCCTTGGTTGGTTGGTTATTGGTACGTCGCGGTCGATTAGCTGCGTTTCGTTTCCGAATCGAAGTCCATTACACTTCCGATCGAATTCGTACTCATACGGCTGCCACAGTCGGAACAGAAAAGGCACACACGAAGTAGCCCCAATCGCTCACCCACGGCGGAGGAGCTATACATATATCCGAGGAATCGGTTCTTCCGCCGCCGCCCTACCGAAACTCTTGTAATAATACCACGGGCCAGAAGAAATCCCGGCAAAACTAGCGCACCAGGGTGTGGCGCCGCCGCCGACCCCGTCTGCTCCCCGCCATGGACGTCGACCTGCCTACAACTTCGGCTGTTGCTCTGCTGACGGGCAATGCCATCACAAGATCTGCACGTCCATACTGGCATTACCGGCCAAGCTCCTTTTTTTGTTCCTATAAAGCTTCGTAGGGAAATCCAGGAAGCAGACCGCAGCCATGGACACCATTAGAGCATTCCCGCGCCAATGGATCTTGCAGTGCAGAGGCCAGCGTGACTCCGACATCGGCCACCCCGCGGCATGCCGCTTTGGGTCCCCGTGTTGACCCCCCTACAGGCGACCTGCAGAAGCAATTGGTGTTAGAGGAGGCGTGGTTTGCAGTTGCCGATGGACTCTATGGGTCAGTATTTCATCCAATTACAATCTGTGCTACTGACAGACAACATACGGGAATCCCTCTTTTCAATTCTCTAGCCAGACCTGCAAAGCATATGTCCATGCGGGCTCTGTTTCCCTCTCGCCCCAAAGATCCAATGGGTTATCCTTAAAAATACTTCTTGCGGTTGGGAAAGGAATCAGCAGAATCTGTGCACAATTAAGACTTCTTACTTGTGTAAGGAGATAACCGAGTTCACAAGTCCCACTTAATTAAACTGCTGTTTGCAATCTTGCATCAATTTCTTTACCATGTTCTGTATTAAGGGAAAAGGTACTGTTGATGCCTATTTAATTTGTTATTTGGTGTGCATGCATAACATGTCAACATATGCTTCATGTTTTTTGGTGTTCAGTGTATGATTCTTTCCTGTTACTCTACTAACAATTTGTTGGCTATATGACAGATTAATTCTCTTGTTACATGAAATCTCAACAAAATAATTGATATTCATTACTACGAATGGAATTGTTGGCTATAATGACATCAAAGAAGGTCAAATATGAGGCACATGCTAATTGGAATTTGGGCTTCAAGGACTAGCAGATATTTTGATGTTACTTGGCATGCCATTGGTACATCAAAAGCTATCGCAACTGGGCTTATTTTATTTTGCACTTCGCTGGTAGGATACACATTATTATATATGAATTGTTCCTGAGACCAACCAGTTAAACAAGGATCTCTTTGAGACAATCTATTCTTATGCTTTGAAAGCTTTCTAATGAGATGGCCATGGCCGCAAAATAAGGTTCTTATGAAATTTTGTTGGGAGCCCAGTCAGCAAGGTTTGTCTAAGGTAATCATATACGCTGACCATATTATTTGATACAGTTCGACTATTAGTTTCACACATACAGAATTTTAAGTAATGTCCAAATATATGTAATTATATTTGTGCTCGCCGTCAATGGAGATACTATCAGATTTTAGCATGATCTACTTATTAAGTATGAAGTACTCGTCGACAAATGTACATGTGAGATATGTCCTTCTGACTAATAATGATATTCCCATCAACTGCTAAAATTAATTACTCGATTAATAGAAAATTTGTGACATGCAACAACTGTGTCAACGAGACCTTATTTTGTGCGCTTTCTCGGTGCATTGTTTTCCCGTTGCAACGCACGGACATTTTTCCTAGTTTCCATGAAATCATGAAGATGCATAGAGGCATCCTCCATAACACTACCACCAAATTGCTCTCTAGTAATTAAATTCAATAAACTAGGACTTACTTCATAGCTTTCAGCTTGTATTTCAGGTGTAGTAATTGGCCTAGCAATGAATTGGTCATTGGGTGTATTTGTGTAGTCACTTAATTTAGTTCTATCACCCATTTTAACAGTTTTTATGTAGTTTTTAATTTTTTATGCAAAACTGAAAAGTAAAGTAACTAGGCAAATTCGAAATACTAAAATAAACTAGATAACTAAATGCAAAACTAAAATGCAAACTAAAATAAAATATGCAAGAAAAAACAAAAACAATAACAAAAACAAAACAAAAACAAAAACAAGACAAGAAACAAAACAATCTACTTGAAAGAAGGTGGAGATAGAAAGGACGGTACTCACGTAGGTGCAACCTCCCCAAGCTTAGGTGTTTGCACACCTTGTTGGTGATGAAGACTTCTTGTGAGCTCCCGTGGACAACTCCTTCACCTATGGCTCCCCGGCAACAGCGCCAGAAAAACGCTTGATGGCTAGGTTGAGACTCCAAGTGCAGAGTGTGTAGCTAGTGGCAAGCCTTCTTCCCCACGAGGGTGACTCGAGGGTTTATATCGAACTCTTGGGGAGCCAGTATTTCAGCAGTTGTCTTCCAAGCTTCCTCCAGGATCTTGCAAACAAGTAGAGAATTTTGTGCCCTCAACCTCACCAAGTGGTTGTCAAGCACAAGGTGTGAGACTTCTAAATTGCAATGCAAAACTGAAAGTAAATGTGCAATAATTAAATCTACTACTAAATGCAAATGAGAAAATAAATATGCAATGGATTGTTTTTGTATTTTTGTTATGCAAGTGGTGATGGAGATAATGTAAATTCGAATTGGAGATGCAAGTAAAGTAAAGTGAAAGTAAGTAAATTGCAGCAAAGTAGCTAGAGTGTTTTCTTATAATTAAAATAGGACCGGGGTTCATGGTTTCACACTTACATTCTCTCAAATAAAGTGGTAGACGGTGGACATAAAGAATTACATGTGAGATTACAATAACATGTTTAACATTGAGTACTTTCATATGGGCATCACGTCCTAGCATAGAGATCTCTACGGTCATATTGATCCCTCTTATACTCCACCAAGATGCGAAATAAATCATAACACCTCGATAATTAAGGAAAAACCAGAGTATAGCTTTAAGCAATGTGACATGAAGTTGAAGTAAGAACTTGCTAGATCTAGTCATGGAGATTGATTAGTGTCACTTCAAATCCCCGGTAACAAGGTACTCCTTTTTATCCCTAGTGAGGTAACTAAGAAAGGTTTAACAAAACCTAAGTGGATCGCTAAACTTCTGTCACTTTCACAGCACTAGCCACCCCCCGTTACTCCAACTAATGCACCCATCACCCCACACACGCTCTCAAGAAATAGATTGATCAAATCTAGCAAATAAGAACGGGGTACATAAGATACATCTACTCAAATAACTCAAGAGAAACAATTGCAATTTCAGATTCAATAACTCATAGAAAAGATCCCATCACCCCACACACGCTCTCAAGAACTAGATTGATCAAATCTAGCAAATAAGAACGGGGTACATAAGATACATCTACTCAAATAACTCAAGAGAAACAATTGCAATTTCAGATTCAATAACTCATAGAAAAGATCCACCACATAGGAATTACAACGGTGCCCGTAATCATGTGAGGCAGCTCATACGGATCTAATTAGTGAAGCACATAGAGAGAGAGATACAAGTGCTACTTCCACAAACCCATAGCCCTGGGGTGGACTACTCCCTCTTCATGGAGATGTCGATGGAGATGACGTTGGAGGGGTAGGAGATCACACCGGTGGCGCCCCGCCGGAGTTTTCCCCCTCCAATCTGGAACTTTTCGTCTCTGTTTTGGTGTTTCTGTGTTTCAGCGGCGCTCTTCTCCGTAAGGGTACGGGGGACCCTTTTTATAGTCGGTTTTAGGTCAAGACGGAGTCGGTAAGTCGAAGATGGAAGGAATTGGGGCCACAAGGGCCAAAAGGGGGCATCTCACGCGGCCAAGGAATCTGGCCGCGTGGAGGGTCCTCTTTTGGGCCTCCTTGCCCAATTCTCGTGGATCCTTCGCCCGCAAGTCTTCTCCTTCCAAGAAAATGACCCCCGCAGATTTTCAGGTGATTTCGCGGAAGTTTGCCCCCTGAAACATCAAAAATATAGAAAACGGGGTTTCTGACAGGCAGGGTTAATTCCATAAAAGTTGGGGGACTTTGTAATTTAACCCCAAAATACTATAAAACATTGAATTATACCCTTATATGATGCAATATGTAATATAAAACCATGTGAAAATATGCAAAATTCATCTATGCATTTTACATGCATCAACATGACACCACTAGAAGAATAACACCACAACTTAAATATGAAACCGTTAGATATTACTTCAACATAATTCCACTACTAACATCTTAACTTCTCCGATGTCCTCAAGAACTAAACGAACTACTCACAAGACATCATATGGATCATAATCATAGGTGATATAATGATGAATAACAATCTGTTCATAAAGTACAAACACCGATAAATCTCGTATGCATCAACTAGTAACAAGTAATCCACACCGGAAGAGAGATCTAGTGGCGAACAACAATATAGAACCCTAATTGTTACAGCGGGACGGAGATGGATGGTGAGTGTGAGGGTGATGATGCTGGTGATGATGATGATGACGATGACGATCTTGATGATGCCCGGAGCGATGACAGTGACAATGGCGATGATTTCCCCTCTTTGGGGAGGAATTTCCCCGGCAGATTTCCCTCTGCTGGAGAGCTTTTATCTCTCTGTTGTTTTCCGCCCGGAGTAGGCGGCGGAATATTTCCTCGATGGTTCTCTGATGCTTAGAGTTCCCTAGGGGTCAAGTACGCAAAAGGAGGCGGCCAGAGGTGGGCCAGGGTGGCTACACCACCCCCAGGCGTGGCTGATGACCGACAAGTATAGGGGGTCGCAACAGTCTTCGAGGGAAGTAAAACCCAAATTTATTGATTCGACACAAAGGGAGGCAAAGAATATTTATATGAATTAACAACTGAGTTTTCAATTTAGCTGCGCCTGAAAGTACACTTTCTCGCAACAATTTATCAGTAGTAACAGTTTTATAGCAGCCGTAGAAATAAAATAACAGCAGTAGTAAAATAGTAACAAAAGTAGCAATCGCGGAAAACGGCAGTATGGGAAGTACCGTAGGCATAGAGGGAATGGATGGACGGGCGTTGCATGGATAACATAGGTCATGTAATAATAATAACGTGGGCATTGCAGATGATAATATAAAGCATCAAACATGTAAGCAAACCATAGGCATGTGTTCCAATATAGTCGTACGTTCTTGTAATGAGAAACTTCCACAACATCTTTTGTCCTACCAGCCCGTGGCAGCGGGGCCTCTAGGGAAACTACTGGTAATTAAGGTGATCTTTTTAATAAAGCACCGGAGCAAAGCATTGACACTCCATGAACACATATGATACTCACATCACATCCATCCCCTCCGGCTGTCCAAATTTATGTCACTTTGGGGCCTCGGGTTCCGGACAACAATGTGTGTAAAACAACTTGCAGATATGATCAAGAAACAATATTATACTCATGAAACAATAACATGTTCAGATCTGAAATCATGGCACTCGGGCCCTAGTGACAATCATTAAGCATAACAAGTTGCAACAACGGTAGAAAACACTAACAATGAATACGAGGCACTATGCCCTAACAATCTGGCATTATTACATGATCAATCTCATCCAATCCCTTCCATCCCTCTCAGCCTACAACGATGTTTACTCACACATGGATGGGGGAAACATGGATGGTTGATGGAGAAGGAGTGGCAGTGTCGATGGCGATGATCTCCTTCGAATCCCCGTCCCGGCATGGCGCCAGAACATGAACTTCTGATCCCCGAATCGAGGTTCGAGGTGGCGGTGGCGCTCCGTTGTGTTTCTGTGGAATATGACGAACCCCCTCGCGTTTTAGGGTTGAAGGCAATATGTAGTCGAAAGGGGAGTCCGAGGGGTGTGGGAGTGGCCCACACCACCAGGTGGCGCGCCCTAGGGGGCGCCAGGGGGTGGTGTGGCCCCCCTCTGGCCCCTCTCCTGGCCCCCTTCTGGCACCCAGGGTCTTCCAGTGTTTTAAGACCAATGGGGTCTTTTCTGGGCATTTTCCCGAAAGTTGATTTTTCTGCAAAAAAATGAGACACCAAAGTAATTCTGCTGAAAACAGCGTTAGTCCGTGTTAGTGATATCCAAAACACACAAGTTTAGAGGAAAACAATAAGAAAAGTGTTCGGAAAAGGAGATACGTTTTCGACGTATCAACTCCCCCAAGCTTAGTTTATTGCTTGTCCTCAAGCAATTAAGTGACAGCTGAGTGTGATAAAAGATTTTTACGAACACATTTGTTTCATATGATGTAAATATACTCACTACATAAACAAGTGTTGAGGAAATTCATAATAAAATGTATGGAAAATAAAAGTCACCAGTAGTTATGCAAACCATGAAAAGATGCCAACAAACTAATAATAGACAACATGAAGTACTTCAATCTACAAGATTGCAATGCTCATAATAGGGTATGATAAAGTGTACTCGCTTGCTCTTAATAGTGGAGAAAAACATAAATTCCAGGGCACCTTTGAAGTTCAAATGAAGACTAGAAATAAAGATATCAAAGATATAAGCATCAAAGTTATACCACTATCAACCGTATTTTGGGACAAGCACATTACAATAATAATAACAGTCATGCTCTCAAGAAGGTGAATAAAGTGAGAAGGTGAAGACTCAACATAAAAATAAAAGAAAGGCCCTTCGCAAAGGGAAGCAGGGATTAACTCATTTGCTAGAGCTTTTATTTTATTAAACAGAGGTATTGAAAACATTTTTGAAAGAGGTGTATGCTTATGTCAACGAATGGTAAACAGACAATATAGTATGTCACAAGCCAACTAGACTTCACAAGAGCGGCTCCCATAGAAGGACGCATCTGGGTAGAAAGTCATCCCCCTTTCTCTTTTGTTTACACAATTATGCTTTGACTGATAAATCAGAGGCAAAAGGAGTGAAGAGAATTTGTTGTATTAATTTGGGGCTGGGCACCCTGCTGTCGGCTCTTCTATCATTGGATAAGCGGATGAAGCCACTAGTTCAGGGTGTGACGTCCAATCAACAAGTGAGATAAAGATTCTCTATTTACGTCCTCATAAGCTAAAACAGAGGCACAAAACAGGAACAATTTTTAGCAAGTTTTAAAGGTAGCACATGATAAATTAACTTGGAGTGGCAGTTAAATACCACATATATAGGTAGGTATGGTGGACACATTTGGAAAACTTTGGCTTTTTGGGAGCTGGATGCACGAGTAGAGCTCATACTCAGTACATGTGGAGGCTAGCAATAGATAGGGAGCGACAATCAAGAGAGCAACAACTGTCATAATCATGGTTGCGACAAAACAAAATTAACAGGGGCATAAAAATGATACAAATACTCAGAGGAAAATAAATCATCGAGGCTTAAGCGACTTTTGTTTTCAGTCATAGAATGCGTGAGAATGTGCCAAGTTGATTCAAGCAAAACAATTAGAGGGAGATACCACAATGTCATACCCTTCTATGAATAAAATAATGCAAGCAAACATTCATACGACATACTATCTTATATTAATAAGTTGGAACTAACACGTGAGAGCACGAACTACCAAGCATAAATTAAATGACATACTTACATGAACGGACTAAGCATGTTCACACAACGAGTATATGTACAAAAATAAAACAAATAGAGTTCATACCAGCCTCTCACCACAACTCGGATTATCGTAAATCATCATTACTGCTCTTCACTTGGGGATTGAATAATATAGAATGATAATCAAGCTCCAATTGAGACACGGAAGTCCGGTGAACTCTGCAACAAACTTTACAAAACCAAAGAAGAACAACAAATATTTTTGGGTTTTCGATTTAAAACAAGAACTGAAAGAAGCAAACAAATAAAGCAAAATATTTTTGGATTTTTTAATACTAAACCGAAACGATAAAAGAAAGCAAACCAACAAAAAAATAAAGAAGCAAACAAAGAAAAACAACAGTTTTTTTTTTGGTATTTTTGTGTTTTGGAAAACAAGAACAAAACAATAAAACAAAGAGAAACGAAAGAAGCGAAAACAAACGCAAACATGGATATACAAAGAACCGACCGAACACGATATATAAATGAGTATGATGTCGATATACCTCCCCCCAAGCTTAGGGTTTTGTCCTAAGTGGAGATCAATCACCAAGGGGACCATGAGGTGGCGCCCCCGTAGTATACTGAGGAGGAACCCTCCTCCTGATATGTGCTCGAGGATGCGCCGGTGTACTGCGTATTGGTCCTCTGGGGGCGCGTATCGCCTCTCCTGCTGCCTATGAAACTCCATGGTGCTCAGATGCTCGTCTACCTGCTCCTTAGAGAGCGACCATGGTGACCTGTCAATCTTAAACAAAACAGGTTGCAGCAAAGTAACTTTTCGCTCCTCTCCATCTATATATAAAACTCTATATACTAAGCGTTCAATAGTAGAGTTAGCAGTAACAAAGTGATGGGACTTCATGGCAGCGAGATCATTTCATCATTGGGGGCAATGGAAACATTTAGAGCAGTTGCTACACGTGTAGCAATAATGCCCCCAAAAATAGGCCCAGTAGCAGCAAGGCGGCGTGCAACAAGTGTGCCAAGACTATACTTCATGCTATGGTTCAGTGCGGCATCAATAAAAGCAAGATGATAACTAGAAATATTACTAGTGTTTCCTCTACCAAGGATGCTAGTAGCAAGGTAGTAAGTGAAATATCTAAGAGCAGGAAGTTGAATGTTCCTTATCTTCCCACGCTGGGATGAACGACCATCATCGTTGTTGATTTCTCGGTAGAGCCCCTGTAGGTCTACTAGTTTATCCTGAATCCTTCTCGTTGTCCTGGCAGCGTTGATACCTATAATAATACAAAAATCTACCAAGGACAAAGAAACAGGACTACTATATAGCTTGAAGGCACCAGTTGGACCAAAATGTGTGTTCTGAAATTTAAATCTCTCAACAAAAGTTTTTGTGAGAGTGGAATACTGAGGGCTTTCATCCTCCATAAAGTTGGCTAGACCAACTCTTTCAATAAGAATATGAAATTCATCTAATAAACCTGCACTTCTTAAAAATGTAATGCAAGGAAAGCTATATGGGTTAACGATACCATCACTTCCCGCATCGTCAATAATCGGTGCAATAACATCTTCATTGTACGATGGCCTCGCTGAAGTGGATGAGCGTGAGGGCATTGTCCTTCTAGGAGAATCACTCCTAAATATCTCTCCAAAATTATAATTATCCATCTCTGAAATTTTGCAACAATCATCACAAAAATTAATTTCAAGCAACTATAAGGTGGAAACTACCATAGGAACTTATATGAGAGCTAAACATACATCAAAAATATATTATTTCTACTCAAATCAAGCATGCAAACTCACATAAGCTGTCACCTACTGTACCAAAATACTCAAGAAATACTTCACCAAATAAAATTCTACTTGGATCATCGGAGGAGTCACGTACCGGAGAGAAAATGCACAAAATCTCAGCACAAATGGTGGGCTGAAAAAGGAGATCGAAAATCCATAGGAAGAACAGCAAGAACATGGGTTCCAGGAAATGTTTTCAGTTTGGGAGGTGAGAGAGAAGACTTTGGCAGTGGAGAGAGTAAGTGGAGGGCCAGGGGCCCCACACCATGTGCTGGCGTCACCAGGGGCAGGCCGCGCCACCCCATGATGTGCCTGACTAGTGGGTCCCTTGAGGCCTCCCAGGTGGCTTTCTGTATCATATTTGACGTAAAAAATTATTATGATTTTTCTAAAAAAAATCGAGAAACTTTATTTTTGAGGTATTTCTAGAATTTTATTAATTAATAAAAACCAGGAAAACGAAAGTGAAAAGTTGGAAAACAAAACCAAAAGCAGAACTACAGAGGTTCTATGACACTCTAATGGAAAAATATACAAAGAAAACAAAGGTGGTAGTGGTGAAAACAAAAGTATGGATGGTGAAAACATACATAACCTCGGTAATCAGGGTGAAAAAATAGGAAAACATGCATAAGGATGGTAGAAAACATGATTGTACTCAAGTAGCAATGTGACAACAGAAGTAAACATGGTGAAAACATAATGGGGAAGGTGAAAACATAGTGAAAACATTTTCCTCTTCATTCAAAATCATTTTGTTAACAAGGGTGATCAAGTCTTGTTACCAGAACAATTTTCATATGAACTAAAACTTTGCTAATCACTACACAATTATGTTACCTCAACCTTGATAGACATAGTCCCAATCATAATGATTTCATACTCTTTTGGTGGTACTGGAATGGGACAATAAAATTCTCCAATCTTGATGGTCTCAATATTTTCAATTGAATTTAAACCATATCTTCTATCAATCTTCCTGGGAAAATAAACAGTATGCTCTTTATCATTAACATTAAAAGTTAACTTTCCTTGATTGCAATCAATAACAGCCCCTGCAGTATTAAGAAAAGATCTCCCAAGAATATTAGACATATTATCATCTTCAGGCATTTCCAACACAACAAAGTCAGTTAATATCAAACAATTAGTAGAAACTTGAACAAGAACATTCTCACATATACCAATAGGAATAGCAGTAGATTTATCAGCCATTTGCAAAGATATATCAGTGTGTATCAACTTTTCAACAGAGAGCCTCTTGTAAAGAGAGAAAGGCATTACACTAACTCCAGCTCCCAAGTCACATAAAGCAGTTTTAACATAATATTTTTAATAGAACTAGGGGTAGTAAGAATACCAGGATCTCCAAGCTTCTTTGGAACCTTGCCATTGAAAGAGTAATTAGCAAGCATAGTGGAAATTTCCTCATTAGGAATTTTTCCTTTTGTTAGAGACAATATATTTCATATATTTTGAATAAGGAGGCAGTTTAATAGCATCAGTCAAAGGAATTTGCAAAAACAGAGGTTTCATCCACTCACAAAACTTGTTATAATGTTATTCTTCCTTAGATTTGTGTTTCTTATTAGGGAAAGGCATTTGCTTTTTGTACCCAAGGCTCTCTTTCATTACCATGTTTATTAGCAATGAAATCCTCCTTAGTATACTTTGAAGTTTTAATTTGCTTTTCAGGTTCAGCTACAGGTTCTTCTTTATCAGAAGCATCACTTTTATCATTACCACTTTCAGTTTTAGCATCAGAAATAGATATACTATTAGGATCTTTAGCAGGTTTAGGAGATTCTACAACATTTTTATGTCTCTTCTTCTTTTTCTTAGAAGAAGAACTATTGTTTTTAGGTTGCTGAGAATCTTGTTCAATTCTTTTAGGATGTCCTTCAGGATACAAGGGGTCCTGAGTAGAAACACCACTTCTAGTAATTATTTCATAAACATGTTTATCTCTAGAAGCATTATCTCACATGTCCTTTTGCCCTTTAGTAAGTTGATCAATTTGAGTTTGAACCATTTGAAAATGTTTAACAAGCATTTTAACATCATTAGAGGTTCTCTCAATAATACCATGGAAATTATCAATAGCTCTAGAGTTTTCCATAAGGTGATTTTGCACTCTCATATTAAAGTTGTCTTGCTTAACAACATAATTATCAAATTCATCTAAGCATTGATCAGGTGGTTTAGAATAGGGAATATCTCTATTATAAAAGTATTGGAGAGAGTGTACCTCAACAATTGATGGATGAGGAATAGCCTTACATAATTCTTCTATAGGAGGTAAATTCGTCACATCTTCAGATCTAATACCCCTCTCTTTAAGAGATTTCTTGGCTTTCTTCATCACTTCATCATTTAATTCAATCATACCTCTCTTCTTGGGTGTTGGTATTGGTGTTGGCTCTGGTATAGGTGTATGATCAGTTATAGGTGTAGGCTCAGGTATATTCCAATCATCATTATTTTTGGCTATTTTAGCCATTAATTCGTCAGCTTCTTCTGGAGTTCTTTTCCTGAAAACACAACCAACACAACTATCGAGGTATGTCCTAGATTCAACAGTTAGTCCATTATAAAATATATCTAGGAGCTCATTTTTAGGTAGAGGGTATCGAGGGCTAGCTCTTATCAAAGAACAAAACCTTGTCCAAGATTCTGGCATTTTTCTGCTTCAATTTGCTTAAAGTTAAAGATGTCCTGCAAAGCAGCATGTTGGGCACTAGCAGGAAAATATTTTTGAAAGAAAGCATTAACAAAATCCATAGAATCAGTAATACACCCAGGTGACAGATTGTTAAACCAAATTTTAGCTTCATCTTTCAATGAGAAAGTGAAGATCTTGGTAACGAAATAAGTATGCAGCTTAGTATCATCAGAAAAAAACTACTCAAGGATGAAAGCTCATTCATGTGTTTCGTAGCAATTTTACTTTCAGTTCCACAAAAAGGTTCCTTCTCAACAATAGATATATAAGATAAATATAAAGAGAAATCATAATCCTTGTCTATAATGTGTATGGGAGATGTGGGAAACTTAGCATCAAGAGAAGAGTTATATTTCATAGCATGTCTTGCAAGAGCACTTGCACCAGTAGTAGCATGAGCTTCTTCAATAAAATCATCACTCAATTCAATATAGGTTTCATCAAGATCATCAATAAGCTCAGTTGAATTAACAGGTGTACCAATATTTTCAACAGAAATTTCAGCATTTTTCATTTGTTTGGATCTAGCAATAGTAGCATCTAGGAAAGGACCTAGAGAACTAGTATCATCTAGCACAGTAGAAGCATCATCAAAAGTATTTGAAGCATTCTTAGACTCATCAGAAGTAACAGTACGTGTAACATGTGGTGGAGTAAGAAGCTTACTCATAACAGACGGTGAATCAAGAGCAGGAGAGGTGTTCAGAGTTGTACCTCTTCTTGTAGTGGATGGTAATATAGGAACTTTTCCATCACGAGTCTTGCCCATTATGAATGGCTTGTAGCAAGCAATATCACGATCAAGTGAGCAACTAAATAAATCTATGCTCCCCGGCAACGGCGCCAGAAAATAGTCTTGATGACCCACAAGTATAGGGGATCGCAACAGTCTTCGAGGGAAGTAAAACCCAAATTTATTGATTCGACACAAGGGGAGCCAAAGAATATTTATATGCCTTAACAACTGAGTTGTCAGTTCAGCTGCACCTGAAAGTAGACTTGCTCGCAACTATTTATTAGTGGTAACAGTTTTATAGCAGCAGTAGAAATAAAATAACAGCAGTAGTAAAATAGTAACATCAGTAGCAATCATGGAAAACGACAGTATGGGAAGTATCGTAGGCATAGAGGGAATGGATGGACGGGCGTTGCATGGATAACATAGTTCATGTAATAATAATAACGTGGGCATTGCAGATAATAATATAAAGCATCAAACATGTAGGAAAACCATAGGCATGTGTTCCAATATAGTCGTACGTGCTCGCAATGAGAAACTTGCACAACATCTTTTGTACCACGAGGCCTCTAGGGAAACTACTGTTAATTAAGGTGCTCCTTTTAATAAAGCAACAGAGCAAAGCATTAACACTCCGTGAACACATGTGATCCTCACAACACAGCCATCCCCTCCGGTTGTCCCAATTTATGTCACTTTGGGGCCTCGGGTTCTGGACAACAATGTGTGTAAAACAACTTGCAGGTATGATCAAGAAACAATATTATACTCATGAAACAATAACATGTTCAGATCTGAAATCATGGCACTCGGGCCCTATGACAAGCATTAAGCATAACAAGTTGCAACAACGGTAGAAAACACTAACAATGGATACTAGGCACTATGCCTAACAAAGTATAAGCTCTACTCGTGCATCCAACTCCCTAAAACCAAAGTTTTCCCATTGTGTCCACCATACCTACCTACATGTGGTATTTAACCGCCACTCCAAAGTAAATTGCTCATGTGTTACCTTTAAAACTTTCAAAATTACTCATGTTTTGTTCTCCTATTTTAGCTCATGAGGACGTAAATAGAGAATCTTTATCTCACTTGTTGATTGGACTTTCACACCCTGGACTAGTGGTTTCATTTGCTTATCCAATGATAGAAGAGATGGCAGCGGGGTGCCCAGCCCCAAATTAATAACACAAATTCTCTTCACTATTTCTGCCCCTAATTTATCAGTCAAAGCATAATTGTGTAAACAAAAGAGAAAGAGGGATTACCTTCTACCCAGATGCGTCCTTCTATGGGAGCCTCTCTTGTGAAGTCTAGTTGGCTTGTGACGTACTGTATTTTCTGTTTACCATTCGTTGACATAAGCATACACCTCTCTTAAAATATAGACACTCCTCCATGGTATGTGATTGTTGGCAGGCACCCGAGGATTCGGTTAGCGATGGTTTGTGAAAGATTGTTGGGAGGAGTGTCAAGTTTTTATACCTCTGTTTCATAAAATAAAAGCTCTAGCACATGACTGATCCATGCTTCCCTCTGCGAAGGGTCTTTCTTTTACTTTTATGTTGAGTCTCCATCTTCTAAATTTCTGCACAGTTGAGAGAGCATTTTTGCCATTCTGAGTTTTATGTGCATTTGTCCCAGAAACATTATTAATTGATTCATGATGTGTTTTTTCTTGTTCTCTAATTATTTATTCTAGTCTTCCTCATGAACTTTGAAGGTATCCTGGCATTTATGTTTTGCCCCACTCTTAAGGACTAGCGAAATATCACTTTGACATGTTCTCTCTATACTTGAAACAAATGTATATCTTTCTTTGCATTGTTATTCATGATCTTTTATTTGAGTTACTTCTCATGATGAAAAGTGATTGCTATGCTTTATTATTAAACTTCTATTTATCATACTTGTGTTTAAGTTCTATGATCTCTGCTTACTTATGCTTTTACATTTTTGACGATCAAGTTTATGTTCGTAGCATGTCACCTCAGAAATTATTGTGTTTTTTATCGTTTACCTACTCGAGGACGAGTAGGAACTAAGCTTGGGGATGTTGATATGTCATAAATGTATCCTTAATTTCTGATGTTCCATGTTGTTTTCTTATTGTTTCCCACATGTTTTCTATACACTTTATGTCATTTTTATTGATTTTCTGGAAAAACCTATTGACCAGCTGCCACAGAGCCAGTTCCCTGTTTTCTAATGTTTTTAGTTTCAGAAAAGTTGTTCTGGAAATATTCTCGGAATTGGAAAATTCGAAGTCCGGAAGTCTTAGAATTCCCGAAGGTTCTATGGAGTCCCGAAGAGACCCGGATGGGACCTCAGGGGGCCCACACCATAGGGCGGCGCGCCCACCCCTTGGCCGCGCCGGGGGTGGTGTGGGGCCCCGAGGGCTCCACCGCCTTTTCCCTTTCGCCTATTTAATCCCCCCGAGACATAAATCCTAGGAGGATACCACTTTTACCCGAGAAACACCCAAGGCCGCCGTCACCATCATCCCGAGAACGGGAGGATTCTGGAGCTCTCCCCGGCAACCTGTCGGAGGGGGAAATTATCACCGGAGGGGTCTGCACCACCATGCCCTCCTCCAAAGTGATGCGTGAGTAGTTCATCCCTGGACTACGGGTCCATAGCAGTATCTAGATGGTTGTTCTCTCCACTTTGTACCTCATGTTTAGATCTCGTGAGCTTCCTAACATGATCAAGATCATCTTTATGTAAATCTACATGTTGTGTTTGCTAGGATCTGATGAATGTTGAATGCTATGTCTTCTGATTATCAATCTATGATGTTATCTTCATGCATATGTTATTTATGATCTTGCATGTTCTCTGTTATTAGTATATGCTCTGGCCAAGTAGATGCTAGTAAGTCCAAGAGAGAGTATTTATGCTCGATAGTGAGTTCATGCCTCTTTTTCATCTGTGCTCGAGTGACAGAAACATGACAGATGGAGGAAGTGTTGTTTCCATTAGGGAGAAAAAAATAATGCTTTGTCTAAGGATGATGTTATTGTTTACATTACACACTTTGCTTACTGCGATTATCTATTGGTTGCAACTTAATACCCAATGTTTGTTTGGATGGTATTCGGAGGGTGGATTTTTAGTCATAGATGAAGTTGGATAACGGTCTATGTATCTTGTTGCAATGCCCGCATGAATCACATAGTAATATTTATGTCTTGCATATGCACTACGGTGCAGCCTTCATTTCTATCAATTGCCCAACTGTAATTTGTTCACCACACATGTTATTTATCTTTCTCGGAGAGACACCACTAGTGAACTGTGGACCCCGGTCCTTTTTCCTCATACGGATAAAACACCTACTGCTTCATACTGCTCCCATATTGTTCCTACTGTTTTCCACACCATACGTTTAACCTCTTTGTATTCAGCAAAACCGGTGACATTGACAACCTCAGTGCTTCGTTGGGGCAAAGTGATTTGATTGTGTTGTGTAGGTTCCACATTGCTTCTGAACCGGTAGTGCGCCCTGCCATCTCAGCTGCTTCACCTTCTGAAGTTAATCCTTCCTCCTACTGGTCGATTCAACCTTGGTTTCTTTCTGAGGGAAAACTTGCCTCTGCACTCTTCATACCTTCCTCTTGGGGTCTCCCAACGAACGTGTGATCACATGCATCAGCTGACCAAGTGGACCAATACTTCTTCATTACCGACCCGACAAGGCCTAGCCGTGTTGTCGTGTGGAGAGGCAAATGAAGCATCATCAGAATGGATGGAGTATCCAATGAGCAAGACTTTGACCATTATGGTGACCAAAAAATGGAAGATGACAACGATTATGAAACAAAATACACAACAAGAAGAAGCAGAACAACCCTACCTACAAGTCGCCCGTTCTACAGAACAAGTCACGGTGTTCCGGGGCTAAATTACTCAACCGCGACAAAAAAGGGAAAGAAAATTATGAAACTCTAGCTCTAAAAACAATGATGTGTCGTGTGTTTCAATGCATTCGAGGAAGTGATGACGATGTAATATATATGCACTAAATACGATGTTTAAATTAATAAATAATTTTTTTGATTTTATATTGACTTATTTGGATTTTTTTGAATATATATGCTAAGAAAATAACATTGAATAATAATAGGATGTTCAAATAAATCAACACATTTCCTGAATTTATATTGATTTATTTGAATTTATTTGGTAAGGAAAAAATAATATTTGAGAAAAGGGGCGGGCGGGACTCGAACTCGGGTGATGGAGCAAGGGAGACATGGGCCAACCACTGGGCTGAGGAGCGGGTTGTGATAGATACATGTGCTCCTTCTTTTTGAATAGGTACAAGAAATAGGCGTGGAGCACCTTGACCTGGTGCGGCACAGCTAAGTTAAGTGTGACGCACCCAGCCGTGGTGCGGAACGACTATGTCCACCTTTAGATCCCCAATCCATCTCTCTGCACCAACAGACACGCGCTCGATCCCCTTTCTCCTCTCCACCGCAGATGTCGTCGCGGTCCCCTTTGTTCTATCCATCATGCACTCTAGCCCTAGCCTGCCCTCCCCCCCCCCCGCCAGGAGATCCCCTTTCTCCCGCCGCCCCTTTCTTCGTCTAGGAGATCGAGACCATCTCCACCATCCAGGATCTGGAGGAGGATCCGCACGTCCTTGTCTCCATCGACCGCACGCCGCCGTGTAGGACCAGGAGGAGGACCCTATCTCCATCGGCCGTACGCGAGGAGGGCCGTTGCCTCCAGTCCACGTCTCCTTCGAAGAGCGCTTCCACCAAAGAAAGGTGTGCCCGCCCCTAGTCCTCTCCTTCCCCTTCTCCTCGCTGATTAGGTCGATGTTGCACCTCGTCGATTAGGTAGCCGCTACATTGGCCCCCCACATCGTCTGCCATCGATTAGGTCGTCGTTGCCGTCTGCTCTCCACATCCTCCACAACTCTGTTGTCGTCTGCCCTCCATATTCTCCACCACTTCGATGTCGTCTGCCCTCCACATCCTCCACCACTCGTCGATTAGGTCGCCACTGCCGTCTGCACTCCACATCCTCCACCACTCCGCTGCACACCGGTGATCATGGACTTCCTGAGCATCGAAATTGGGTCCCTCCTCTACCACTACGCTGCACACACAACCACACATCATAAACAAAGCTCACATGATCAAAACCAATCGATCACACAAGTTTTGAATAAAAAAATGGAGAAATTTAAATCACCGACATTATTTGGTGCATGCTTTCACTATAACGTTTTGGATTTTTAGCCACGAAAAAATTGCGTCAAGGATTGTTGATGACCCACAAGTATAGGGGGTGTATCATAGTAGTTTCGATAAATAAAAGTGTCAAACCCAACAAGGAGCAGAAGGTGTTGACAAGCAGGTTGGATGAAGGATTCACTCTAAACACTAGCAAACGTGTTTCTGGTGGTTTTTGATACAACAGATAAATAAAGTCCGAGTAAATAAAGTGCAGTAAATAATATTACAGCAAGTGGCCCAATCCTTTTGAGAGCAAAGGACAAGCCGGTTGAGTTCCTTATGACTACCAAACGTTCTCGAGGACACATGGAAATTTCGTCAAGTGCTTTCGCTTTGTTACGGTTGATTAATATCCATTGGTTCGTGAAGTGTTGTGTGGGTGAACCTATGCTAGTGCACCGCCCAACTAGGACTAATACATAGTTGTGCTTATACCCCTCGTAAGCATCCCCAAATACAAGAAAGTAATTAAGAAAAAACTAACCACGGCCTTAAAACTCCGGGATTCTACGCTCCCTCATGCATTGGTTTCCTAATAGGGGTTTAAGTTTCTGTCACTCCGGCAACCCCACAATTAGTAGCCACATACACAATGCATCCTCCTAGGCCCATAAAGGTGAAGTATCATGTGGTCTACGTTCACATGGCATCGCTAGAAGAATAGCAACACAACTTAAATACCGAACCACGAGATATTACTTCAATATAACTTCACTACTAACATCATGACTTCTCCCATGTCCTCAAGAACTAAACGAACTACTCACAAGACATCATATGGATCATAATACGAGGTGATATAATGGATGATAACAATCTGGTATTAAAGTTCTAACACCGATAAATCTCACAAGCATCAACTACTAACAAGTAATCCACACCGGGAGAGAGATCTAATGTAAAACAACGATATAGGCCCCTAATTGTTACAACGGGATGACGGTGGATGATGAGGGTGATGGTGCTGGTGGTGATGATGATGACGATCTTGATGATTCTCAGAGTGATGATGGTGACGATGGTGGTGATTTCCCCTCCCTGGAGAGGAATCCCCCTAACAGATTTCTCCAAGCCAGAGAGCTTTTCTCTCTCGGGAGTTTTCCACCCCGAGGCGGCAGCGGAATAATTCTTCGATGATGGTATGTTCCCTGAGGGTCAAGTACGCGAAAGATGTCAACCAGAGGTGGGCCAGGGTGGCCACGCCACCTGGTGGCGCAGCCAGGGGGCGTGCCACCTCATGGTGTGGGCCCCTGCTGGCCCCCCCTATGGCTCGCCTTCTGGTTGGAGTCCTCATCTGAACTTCTAAGAAACCCCCGGTGTCCCCCTTCTTCTTCTGATCTTCTGAAATATGGTATCTCGATGGTGCTTTTTCCATCAGATTTCTGGTCCCGGTGTTTATTCTCCAAAAATTATCAAACATGCAAAATAAGATAAAAATAACATAAGAGAATCATCATAACATGAAATATATCGATGAATAACTGAAAATAACAACATAAAACGGTGATGCAAAATGGACGTATCAACTCCCCCCAAGCTCAGACCTCGCTTGTCCCCAAGCGAAACTGAACTCAGTAAACATGACCACAGGTTTATGGAGTGAGGTGTCGATAAAATAAAATACGGACAAGAGGCATCACATCTACAAAGAACAAGTCATTTTAGACAGCAACTCTCCTAATATAATCAAACTTGAAACAAGTAAAGTAACAACCAAGGTGCAACAAGTAAATCGCAATTGGTGAAGGCAAACTTTGTTCTTGGTCAGAGAACAATTAACAATGTACTTATCTTTCGATCAAAGTCTTTTATACTAGAGATATATTGCAGAGTTTATCATGCTCAATTATAACGGTCTCTTTGCAAACATTGGTAACTTTCAAAGTGGTATTCAAACAGATAAAATTATTTGCATAAACAAACAAGAATAAAGAACATGATTGAGTAAATCAACATGTAGCTGGATGAATCACAACAACTCAAATGCTTTCTTAGACAGAAAGAAGTGGGTTTACTGACTCAACATAAATGTAAAAGATAGGCCCTTCGTAGAGGGAAGCATTGATCACTCATGTGCTAGAGCTTTTATTTTGTAAAATAGAGGTATAAAAGTTTGACACTCCTCCCATTCATCTTGCACAAACCATGGCTAGCTGAATCCTTGGGTGCCTGCCAACAATCACATACCGTGGAGGAGTGTCCATATTTTGAGAGGTGTGTATGTCTATGTCAACGAATGGCAAACATAAAATACAGTATGTCACAAGCCAACTAGACTCACAAGAGAGGCTCCCATTGAAGGACGCAACTGGTATAGAAGGTCATCCCTCTTTCTCTTTTGTTTACACAATTATTCTTTGACTGATAAATCAGGGGCAAAAAGAGTGAAGAGAATTTGTATTATTATTTGGGGCTGGGCACCCCGCTGCCAGCTCTTCTAACATTTGGATAAGCGGATGAAGCCACTAGTCCAGGTGTGTGAGTCCAATCAACAAGTGAGATAAAGATTTTGTATTTGCGTCCTCATGAGCTAAAACAGGAACACAAAACAAGGATAATTTTGAAGGTTTTAAACGTAACACATGAGCAATTTAATTGGAGTGGCGGTGACTTACCACATATAGGTAGGTATGGTGGACACAAATGGCAAGGTTTTGGGGCTCAAGGTTTGGATACACGAGAAGCATTCCCTCTCAGTACAGGTTTTTGGCTAGCAAGGTTGGGTAGCAAGCATAAGAATCGAAGCAAAACAAACAAAGACATATATGATAAAGCCAATCATGCAATCTTCCTTGAAGGTGCAAACAAAATTATTTGAGAATACTAAGCTTACAGGCTAACAAATAAGAAAGATCATGGAATAATATATCTACATGCAACTCCCTTTTTCTACTTAAGTCTCAACAAATTATTGCTACTGACCAATGCTAAGTTTGCCAAAACTAACTAGGTTATCTACAAGCTCCAAAATTGATACCAATACTAATAACAAGATCAATCACATAACAAAAATTGCAAACTAAAATAAAGTGAAACAAGTAGATGATGAAACTCTCATTAATATTTCATTACGGCAACTCAAACCAAGGGATACAACGATAACCAACTAGGAAGCAACACATCCATACCGCATACCATACTATATGATATTTCCTCTACTCATGATATGACTCTACTAAAAGATAAAAGGGTGAAAGATAAAAGTGATACCGCGGCACTCCCCCAAGCTTGGAACAAGCCAAGGGGATGCCAATACCAATGACGAATCAATTTTTCGGTGGTGGTGGTGAATCCTTCTCGAGGAGCTTGTCAATTGATTTCTTTAGATCTTCAATTGCGAAAATAAGCATATGCATCATATCAGTGTTGTACTCAATACAGTTTGCATGCTTGTCAATTGGTGCATTCCAGCCATCTCGATTTTTCGCCCACACTTCCTTAGGTTGAGAGATCTCTCTATCTGCACGGTTAGAACGGTCCATGTCCCAGCAAGAAGGCAGCGTTGACTTGGGTACCCTCATATATTGATATTCCTGAATTAAAGTATGGAAAGGTCTCTCAATACTTGAAAGTGGAATATCTGGGGATAAAAAGTTACATCGGGACCTCCATCCAGTGTTCGTCCTCACCTTTTGCTTGGGAGGTTTTGCAACCACTCCAATGATCGCGATGGTGGCGCGTGGACGCACTTGTGGGTTTTCTTCTACATATCCTTTAGCTCCACTCTTGATCTCCTCCTTCGTCTTGCGGTCTTGGAGATCATCTTCCTTCGGTCCCTTCCCTTTGTTGTTGGTGGAGACCATGGTGCTTCTAAACTGAAACAGACCCTGTCAGAAACAGCACGAAACAGAAACAGAAACACGACGAGAAAATGATATACGGACCTCGGGAGTCCAGGGGTTTTATAGCAAAAATATGTGTAACGAAAGGAAAGTTCAGGTGGAAAATGAGTCGGAGAGGGGCTCCAAGGCACCCACACCATAGGCTGGCGCGGCTAAGGGTGGGCCCGCGCCACCTGGTGGTGTGGTGCCTCCGGGCACCTTCTCCAACTCCTCTTCAGCTCGGTATTTTTCATATTTTCCAAAAACAGATAATTTATAACTGAAAAGGTATTTCGTGAACTTTTTCTTAACAGAACTGTTACCTATTCCAAAACAGACTTTGCAGATTCTGGAATCTTCCCCTAATGAACTTCTCCGCAGTCATTACTTGAATAACATCCACATCTTCATCATAGGAATCCCCAGAAATATAATGTTTGAGTCTTTTTCCATTTACCACTTGTGTAGTCTTATCCTTGAGGGAAGCAATTTTGATTGCACCCGAGCGATACACTTTTTCAATACATAAGGTCCTTCCCATCGGGAGAGTAATTTTCCTGCAAAAAATCTGAGACGAGACTGATACAATAGAACTTTCTCACCAACATGAAACTCTCTTTTAAGGATTCTTTTAGCATGCCATTGTTTAACTTTCTCTTTAAAGAGCTTGCATTTTCATAAGCTTCACATCTCCATTCATCTAAATGATTCAAATCAAGCATTCTTTTCTTACCAGCAAGTTTAAAATCTTTATTTAATTCTTTCACTGCCCAATAAACTTTGTATTCTAATTATAAAGGCAAGTGACAAGCTTTTCCATAAACCGTTTTGTAAGGAGACATACCCATAGGATTTTTATAAGCGGTTCTATAAGCCCATAAAGCATCATTCAACTTATCTGACCAATTCTTCCTAGATTTATTAACAGTCTTTTGCAAGATAGATTTAATTTCTCTATTTGAGCATTCTACTTGCCCACTGGTTTTAGGATGATAAGCTGAGGAAATTCTATGATTAACATAATATTTAGCAACGGTCTTTCTAAAACCACCATGAATAAAATGAGAACCTCCATCAGTCATTAGATATCTAGGCACACCAAACCTAGGGAAAATAACATCTTTAAGCATTTTTATAGAGGTCTCACCATGAGCACTTTTAGTAGGTATAGCTTCTACCCACTTAGTAACATAATCAACAACAATAAGAATATGAGTATAACCATTTGAAGCAGGAAAAGGACCCATAAAGTCAAATCCCCAACAATCAAAGGGTTCAATAACAAGATAATAACTCATAGGCATTTCATTGCGTCTAGAAATATTTCCTACTCTTTGACATTCATCACAAGATAAAATAAATGTACGTGCATATTTAAAGAGGGTAGGCCAATAGAAACCTGATTGTAGAACCTTTTGTGCGGTTCTATCTCCAGCGTGATGTCCTCCATAAGCACTAGAATGGCACTTCTTTAATATTTCCCGTTGTTCATGATCTAGAACACATCTTCTCATAATACCATCTACTCCTTGTTTATATAAATGTGGGTCATCCCAAAAATAATGCCTCAAATCATAGAAGAATTTTCTTCTTTGTTGAGCTGTAAATGTTGGAGGCAAATACTTTGAAACAATAAACTTAGCATAATCAGCATACCATGGACTATCTTGGGATTTTACCTTTATTGCAGCCAACTGTTCATTTGGAAAACTATCATTAACAGGAATAGGATCAAAAGTAATGTTTTCCAATCTAGACAAGTTATCAGCAACAGGATTTTCAGCACCCTTCCTATCCACAATATGCAAATCAAACTCTTGTAAACGCAACACCCATCTAATAAGCCTAGGCTTAGCATCTTTCTTTTCCATAAGGTATCTAATAGCAGCGTGATCAGTATGAATAGTAACCTTTGAATCAACAATATAAGGCCTAAACTTAACACATGCAAAAACTACAGCTAAGAACTCCTTTTCAGTAGTGGCATAATTCTTTTGAGCAGCATCAAGTGTCTTACTAGCATAATGAATAACATTCAACTTCTTATCTATGCGATGTCCAAGAACAACACCTACAACAAAGTCACTAGCATCACACATAATTTCAAAAGGTAAATTCCAATCAGGTGGTTGAACAATAGGAGCAGTAGTTAAAGCCTTCTTTAAAGTTTCAAAAGCTTCCTTACAATCATCATCAAAAACAAATGGTACATCTTTTTGAAGAAGATTAGCAAGAGGCTTTGATATTTAAGAGAAATCTTTAATAAACCTCCTATAAAAACTAGCATGACCAAAAACACTACGAATACCTTTAACATCCCTAGGACGGGGCATTTTCTCTATTGCTTCCACTTTAGCTCTGTCAACTTAAATACCTCTTTCAGAAATTTTATGTCCAAGAACAGTTCCTTCATTCACCATAAAGTGGCATTTATTCCAATTAAGAACAAGATTAGTTTCCTCACATCTCTGCAAAAAAAATTCAAGGTTGTGCAAACAATTATCAAAAGAAGTTCCATAGACGGAAAAATTGTCCATGAATACTTCCACAATTTCTTCACAAAAACCATAAAAAATAGCATACATGCATCTTTGAAAAGTAGCAGGAGAATTACACAAACCAAAAGGCATACGTCTATAAGCATAAGTACCATAAGTACAAGTAAAGGTTGTTTTTTCTTGATCTTGCTTCCTAACAACAATTTGAGAAAACCCAGAATAACCATCAAGAAAGCAAAAATGAGTTTTCTTAGACAACCTCTCTAATGATCAATAAAGGGCAAAGGATAATGGTCTTTCTTAGTGACTTTATTAACCTTTCTAAAATCAATACACATTCTATAACCAACTACTACTCTTCACGGAATAAGCTCATTGTTTTCATTAGGCACAACAATCATTCCTCCCTTCTTAGGGACACAGTGCATAGGGCTCACCCATCTACTATCAGCAATAGGAAAAATAATACCAACATCAAGAAGTTTTAATACCTCATTTCTTACCACTTCCTTCATCTTAGGAATTAAACGGCGTTGATGTTCAACTACTGGCTTTGCATCAGGTTCAATATTAATAGCGGGCTGACATATAGTAGGAGAAATTCCCTTCAAATCGTCAAGAGTATATCCAATAGCTCCATGGTGTTTCTTCAGAATTCCCAATAATCTTTCCTCTTCTTCACCTGAAAGTTTAGCACTAATAATAACAGGATATATTTTCTTATCATCAAGATGAGCATATTTAAGATCATCAGGTAGAGGTTTTAAATCAAAGACGGGATCCTCCTTGGGTGGTAATGTTGTACCCAAGTCTTCCACAGGTAAATTGTGTTTCATTATCATGGGTTGACGAAGAAGAATATCGTCAATCTCATTTCTCTCCTCCATAAAGACATCACTCTCATGGTCCTCCATATATTGCTGCAAAGCATTGTTAGGAGAAAGAGCAATAGAAGCAAGTTGTTCAACTTTAAAATTCTCATCAGGCAATTTAGATTCATAAGGTGCTCTAGCAAATTTGGAGAAATTGAACTCATAAGATTTTCCATCAAATTTAGTCAAAAATCTTCTCTCTTCTACAATCTATAATAGCACAACAAGTGTTCAAGAAAGGTCTACCAAAAATAATAGGAAAAGTCTTACTAGCATCCCTACCAAGTACTAGAAAATCGGTGGGATATTTACTCTTACCACATAAAACTTCCACATCTCTAACAATACCAATCGGAAAAACAGTTTCTCTATTAGCAAGCTGAATAACCACATCAATATCTTCGAGCTCACAAGAACCAATTTCATACATAATTTCTATATAAAGCTCATAAGGTATAGCACTAGAACTAGCGCCAATATCACACAAACTATAATAGCAATGATCACCAATCTTAACAGAAATCACATGAACACTAGTTTTCTTAGGTCTATGAGGATGGGAAATAATGTTAGAAGCATCCTCACAAAACATAATGTGTTCATCCTCCACATTTCCACAAACAAGATCTTTCACAATTGCTACAGCATGTTCAACATTTATTTGTTCATCAGGTTCAATAGATTTCTTATTACTCTTATTAACTACACAAGCCACCACAGAGTGTTCTTTCACCTTAGCAGGGAAAGGCATTTTTTCAACATACGGCTCGGGAACAGCAGGATTAACATCACGCACTTCTATATTACTAGCAGGACCAATATCCTTATAAGGTGCATGGTACTTGTGATAATTCTTTTTAGGAATATCAAAATAGGAGGCAAAAACTTTAAGATAGTTTGAAAATATTTGAGAATCAAGACCACAAACAGCACTAACGTCATAGAAATCATTGGTTACCATAAAAGATTTAATGCATTCATAATCATAATGTATACCTGACTTTCTACCTTTGTCGTTCTCCCATCCTTCAGTGTTTTCTTGAATACGGTCAAGAAGATCCCATTTAGCATCTTCCTTCCTACGTGTTAATGATCCAGAACAAGAAGCATCTAATAAATCCTTACCATGAAAAGAAAGCCTTGCATAAAAAATATTGATAACAATATTTCTCGGGAGTTCATGAACGGGGCATTTAAGCATTAATAACTTCATTCTCCCCCACGCTTGGGCAATACTCTCTCCCTCAGGAGGCCAGAAGTTATAGATTTGATTCCGGTCTTAATGAATCTCACTAGGAGGATAAAATTTCGAATAAAAGAGAGGAACAATTTCCTCCCATCTAATAGAATCACCATTCTTCAGTAATTTGAACCATTCAGCGGCTCTTCCTTTCAGAGATAAGGATAATAATTTCCTTTTAACTTGATCCATTGTAATACCTGCACACCTGAATAACTCTCATAATTCATGTATAAAGAGCAAATGATCAACGGGATGGACAGTTCCATCATCGTAGTAGCAATTATCCATAACACCTCCGATAATTTTCATAGGTATTTTATAAGGATCTAATTTAGCAGAAGACGGGTTACCAACTACCCTAGTAGCAACGGTAGAAGTACCCCTAAACAGAGAACCAAAAGTATTCTCCATAATGAAATAAAACAGCAGACAAAAATAAAAACAGCACTCACAGTAAAAGTTTCTCTTACCAATAACGCTTCACTCCCCGCCAACGGCACCAGAAAATAGTCTTGATGACCCACAAGTATAGGGGGTGTATCGTAGTACTTTCAATAAATAAAAGTGTCAACCCAACGAGGAGCAGAAGGTGTTGACAAGCAGGTTGGATAGAGGATTCACTGTAAACACTAGCAAATGGGTTTTTGGTGGTTTTTGATACATCAGATAAATAAAGTACAGTAAATAATATTTTAGCGAGTGGACCAATCTTTTTGAGAGTAAAGGACAAGCCGGTTGAGTTACTTATGACTACCAAACATTCTCGAGGACACATGGGGATTTCGTCAAGTGCTTTCGCTTTGTTACAGTTGATTAATATCCATTGGTTCGTGAAGTGTTGTGTGGGTGAACCTATGCTAAAGCACCACCCAACTAGGACTAATAGATACTTGTGATTATACTCCTCGTAAGCATCCGCAAATACAAGAAAGTAATTAAGATAAAACTAACCACAGCCTTAAAACTCCAGAATTCTACGCTGCCTCGTGCATTGGTTTCCTAACCGGGGATTAGATTTCTATCACTTCGGCAACCCCACAATTAGTAGCCAAATACACAATGCATCCTCCTAGGCCCATAAAGGTGAAATATCATGTAGTCTATGTTCACATGACACCACTAGAAGAATAGCACCACAACTTAAATACCGAACCACGAGATATTACTTCAATATAACTTCACTATTAACATCATGACTTCTCCTATGTCCTCAAGAACTAAACGAGCTACTCACAAGACATCATATGGATCATAATCAGAGGTGATATAATGGATGATAACAATCTGATCATAAAGTTCTAACACCGATAAATCTCACAAGTATCAACTACTAACAAGTAATCCACACCGGGAGAGAGATCTAATGTAAAACAACGATAGATGCACCTAATTGTTACAGAGGGATGGCGGTGGATGATGAGGGTGATGGTGCTGGTGGTGATGATGATGACGATCTTGATGATGCCCGGAGTGATGACGGTGACGATGGCGGTGATATCCCCTCTCCGGAGAGGAATTTCCCCAGCAGATTTCTCCATGCCAGAGAGCTTTTCTCTCTCGGGTGTTTTCCGCCCCGAGGCGGCGGCGGAATAATTCTTCAATGATGGTATGGGGCTTAGGGTTACCTAGGGGTCAAGTACGCGAAAGATGTCGACCAGAGGTGGGCCAGGGTGGCCACACCACCTGGTGGCGCGGCCAGGGGCGCGCCACCTCATGGTATGGGCCCCTGGTGGCCCCCCTCTGCCTCCCCTTCTGGCTGGAGTCCTCCTCTGAACTTCTAAGACACCCTCAGTTTCCCCCTTCTTCTTCTGATATTCTGAAATATGGTATCTCGACGGTGCTTTTTCCATCAGATTTCTTGTCCCGGTGTTTATTCTCCAAAAATTCTAAAACATGCAAAATAAGATAAAAATAACATAAGGGAAGCATCATAACATGAAATATATCGATGAATAACAAAAAATAATAACATAAAACGGTGATGCAAAATGACGTATCAATTGTCAATATACGTCACAAATTAGTGGTTGTTCACGGAATTATGGCGTCGTGGCCGCCCCCACGGAATCTCCATCATAGATTCAAAACTAACGACGGTTTGCACATAATCATCATGGATTAGTGGTAATGCGTGACGCCAATGATTCTGTCATGTTTAATGAGATATTCTTGACGCGAAATATTTGTCACACAATGATCGTAAATCTGTCAATAAGCATGGAATACACGAAAAAAAATCTTGTCATGGATGGGTTCGTCGGTCATTTTGCTTCGGTCAAACCTGCTGACATGTCAGTCAATGATGCTGAGTTGTATGTTTACGTGGTTGTTGATGTGGCAGTTCACACATGGCTTCTCACGTGGCTGTTGATGTGGATTCTGTCATGTGGGTCCAGTATGTGTTCATGTGGCACATGAGTAGACGTGGGTCCACAAAATTATGACATGCTGGGACTACACGATCCTCACATGCTAGGCCAACACGATCCTGACGTGCGGGACCCATAAATTGTTGACGTGTGGGGCCCACAAAATTCTGCCATGTGGGACCCATTGCTGGTAACGGCGTGTTAATTTATGTCACGGTTGTCAGATTAAAGAAGTTTGAATATTTCGGAAAATTTCATGAAAAATTGAAATTACATATATTTTGAAGAAAAATATTAATGGTACCGAAGCAAATTTTATTGCATTCATAAGTCTGGCACACATAAACTGAGATATGTCGGATTGACACACAATGTTTTAGGATAAACGTAAACTAATAAGAGACGACATAAAATCGTCATCAAAGCTAGTCATCAGGTAGAACTAAGGACCATCTGGTTGGTGTGTAATTTAATCGTAGGTCTCTGACGTTTCAAACATACTTAAGATGAAACCAAGAATGCCTTCCATTTCTTTATGATTCTCTTTAATTTTCAATGTCTTCTCATCTAAAGACTTCTATGCAGCTTCTAGTGCTTTCTGCATTCTTTTTATCTCTTCAATCTGTTCTTCCTAGGTCAGTATTCTACCCTCCATTTGCTGCTTGAATTTTTCATATTCAGGTACTGATTCTGGTTCCTGGTTGTTAAGTTCTTCTTCCAATTTTCTGAAATGCTAGATGATATGCCCAAGCTTGAGATGTAGAGGCTTGTCAAGCTCTGTTCGTTGAGGACTTCTTCTAGAATTTGCAAATCAGTTTTAGGAGGCTCATTTTGTAGGTGCGGCCCTATTTTTCCGTGGACCATTTCATCCAGCCATAAGATATAAATACATGTTTTTCAAGAGAAAGAAATAGTAAACACGTGTACTGAAAGAAAATTAGGAAACTTTCCCTACATAAGTAGTTTGTGCATGGTTGGTTATGGTTGGTGTGGGTTATTTTGTAAATTTCAATTGGAGTTGCTTAGCGTGTCTCAGTGATCACCATGTTATTAGCTTTTTGTAACATGTATGTAATCAGTGGAATAAATCATGTATATACTGATAGAGTAGAGTTTTCCTAGGCATAGTTAATGGCTTACTGTATATTCGTAGCACCCATCACAAGTTTTAGGGAGAGTTGTCACACCTTCACGGTTCAGTTTATTATTCTCAAACATTTCCTATTATTGACATCATGAATTTCAGTACGCCATTTATGTACAAATATATGTAGTAAAGAATCTGAGGTTGAGATATATAAGTATATACTGCCTATTTGTAGAGTCCATCGATGCTCCTTGCGAGAAATGGCTCACCTTCACAGTTCAATTCAGTGCTCTTAAAGTCATCCTATTATTACAAGGATGAATTTTAGTACGCTGCAATTATACCAATATGTGTAGTGTAGAATAAGAGGTTGTACACAGATAATATGAACTTACTGCCCATTTGTAGCGACTATCAAAGAATGAAGGGTAAAATGACACACTTTCACGGTTCAGTTCAATATTCCCACCATTTTCCTATTATTAACAGCATGAGTATTATAGTACAGAATTGCAAGCATATGTTCACTGAATAAGCTAAAGTTGCAAAGGGGAAGCAAAGTACTTACATCTTCTTCTGAAGTATTTCCACTGACAGAGCGAGTTATCACACCTTCCATGTTCCGCGGGCGCTTCTTACGGTATTCCTGTTATGCCGTATTGCATTTACTGCATAAGGTCCAACAAAATTTTACAAATTATTAGATGAGCACGGTGTTGAATGAAGCATAATGTATCGTAGATGATCGATACCGCTGGAGGTAGCCTTTTCTTACCGCGTGTACTGCCGAACACAAGAGATTATACTAAAGAGTTGAAATGTTCCATTGGCCTTCCCTCAGCAGCTACTTTTTCCTTGAATAGAGCAGACAGGCATGAAGCATTCTGCTGCATTATATTTTTCCTCATCTTCTCATATGATTCAGCTGATCCATCTGCTTTATCTGGAAGCAGATTGAAGACAATAATTATTAGATATATGTACACGCAATATTTTTGTATGTTGTTTAAAACATGAATAGTATGAAAAAATTGTGGACATGCCTAAGCCGACAAAACGATGAATTGCTACAGTACTCGGTTAGCCATAGAATTCTAAAATAATTATGTTAATTCCATGAAAATGATGACCGATTTGAGAAATACACAGAAACCATCAAAAAATTATGGAAACACAATTAGTATTCGGCAAGAACATGTCGATCTACCTGACTCACCGTCCAATTATGACCTTTTGTACTAGATATGATGTTGCATTTAGAACTTGCAAGATTATGTGTATCAGCATGACTGATAACATGATTTTCTTAAGCCTGGCCTTCACGTACATGGATAGTAGAATAACATACTATGATCTATACGAGATCTGAGATTATAGGTTGAAAGGTAGATATATGAACGACTACGACGGTATGAACTACAATTGGAAGAAGTTTTACCATTGTTGTCGGGCTGGTAGTTTGGCTTGCTGTCGTCCATGTCGTCTGTCGCGTCGGATTGTGGCGACCTAATGTAACCGATTAACTCCGGGTAGATGGATCTATGACGAGGAAGAGGTAGAGGTGGAGGCGACTAGATCCAGGATGATAAAGATAGGAACGGAAATTGTGGTACGTGAGTTGAGGCGAGAAAGAAAAGACGTATTTAGGGGGGTGGTCGTGGCTGGAGTTTCAAACTTTTGGTGAAAAGGAAAAGGGAGGGAACCATATTGTTTTTAATGTGAACGAAAAAAAATGGTAAACATCGGCAGAGTGGTTTGCTAACAAAAAATACATGCAAGGACAAGCATCGTGCGTGCATGTTTTTTTTTTTCATTTGCAACACTCTTTTCCCATTTCGTTAGTTTCCACTATTTTGTTTAATTGAAGATCATATTAATACAACTTTCATTACAGAATGAATCAGTTGTTATGTGCTACAAACATCTGAACATGGACACATATTTTCGGATTGGGACTTTTAAGTATCAAAATTACATTACATGAAAATTCACACACATGCAGGATAAATAGAGATCAACCACAATCTATCATGCAGTAAAATAGTCTATCTCAACATGAAAGGTGTCCACATCATATATAAGTTGAGCCAATTATTTATCCATGTCATCAAATATTTTTTATTGTAATGAATTCATGCATGCAAACTATTCACATTATAATTTTTTATTGCCATACAATTTTTACATGATAAATTTTATGTAAGCTTTCAAAATTACTTTTTTTTTGAATTTTCTAGGGCTCCTTTGATTCAAAGGAAAGGGAAAATACAGGAATAGGAATTCTATAGGATTGGGATGGCATGTCTAGTTGAGTCCTATGGGATAGGGATTTCTTTTGATTGTGGTGAAGGAATTAATAACATGAGGTTGGACCTTATGTTATTTTCCTATAGGATTTACACTACCAGATTCCTATAGGATACAATCCTATGAATCAAACAAGTGATATATGAAAAATTCCTATAGAAAACAATCCTACAAAATTTCTATGCTATTCCTTTGAATCAAAGGGGCCCAAAGTGTCAAAAAGTTTGACAACGTGGTCGAGGGAGTCGTAGCAGCGGCGAGCCACGTGTAGAGATTGGCGTGTGAAGGAGTCAGAGATATTATATGTCGAGGAGAACCCTAGGTGTAGGTGCAGAGGCACAGGGGCGGTGCTGCAGTATCGATAGGACAATACGAATACCCGCAGAGGCCCATTTTTCACTCTAATATAAAATAATAAAGGTTATTCGATTTGGACCCACTAGTCAGTCGGTTATTATCACTTCTGGTGGTAAATCTACCGCACATGGTACACGGTTACAATTTTACCCCCTTCTTCTCAACTTCCTAACTATTCCACAGTTCCCCTGTTTTCCTCCTATTTTCAACACTTATCCATCATCTTCTCCATTGCTTCACTGCACACTCTCTATTCTTCCCATCGCTGTCGCCATGGATGACAGTAAGTACTTCTCCTTCTCGTCGTTCGTCAATGTTCATGGAGGATAGACCATTCAAGTGACCTACACCAACGACCCCGCAGAAGTGCAGCGCGTACTCGACATGTAAAAGCAATGGATCGATAGCGGAGACGACAAGTTCATGGGTCTCGACATGGAATACACACGTCACGAGACGAAGAATATGGTCGTCCTCCAACTCACAATGCGCCGACACGTGTTGGTCTTCCATTACTCCAGGTATGAGAAACATTTCTGGATCTATTTTCTTTAGCGAGGATTTTATGTTACTGCCAGTGCAACCTTTTTTGGGCTACTATTTTGACGTTTTTGGAGCAGTTAGGCTTGCAGATCAGCGTCGGCACATAGATATTGTGTTGCATTTCGTATTGATTTGTGCTAGTAGCACTTATTTTGTTCATAATTCCAGAGTACTACTTATGGTGGATCCAAAATTAGTTACAGTTGGTTCATATTTGAATTGTTACACTGTTTCAATTGGTTAACAGTTATGTATTTGCAAAATTTTGCTTTTAAAAAATGGTAATATATTCATACTTGAATTGCCACAAAATTTGTATCAATTTGTTCATTATTTTCATAACTGGTTCGTGCTAGAATTCATCGCAACTGTTCATAAATGATCCTAAACTTAATTTGGTAGGTAGTACGAACTCCTAATTTGTTACTCCCTCCATGCTTGAATACAAGGCCATTTCACATATTTAAGACAAACTTTGATCATCAATTTTACCAACAACCAGTTCACCATTTTCAGAAGTGGCCTTTTATATAGAAACAGAGGGAGTATCATTTTTTAGTTTAGATCCTAGTTAATATGCCACTTCTTATGAATTAAAAACTAGTTAATCAGTATTACAGATTTTATCTTATTTGATTTCCAACTGAACTTGTATGGCAAATCATTATTTTTCTTGTTTCCTGCAGTAGTAACAAGCGGCAATCCCCGGCGATTGCGGATCTTCTTCGTTTCATCGAAGTGACATTTCAAAGTGTTGACAACCGTGCTGACAAGGAAGGGCTGCTCAGAACCTGGAATATTTTTACTCCAACTGAGTATTATGTTGATATCCAGGATCTGTACAAGAAGGTGTTCAAGATGGAAAAGTGCGGAATGGCTGACATGGAAGCAGAGCTGATTGATCCATGGTACAAAGAAATTAAGGACAAGTTACATTGGACAAAACATCATTTGTTGGAGAAGAACAGACTAGAGTGAGATAACCTCAAGTATGCTGCAATTGATGGGTTTGTCGCGCTCGAGTTGTACCACGTGCTCAAGCCCATGGTTGCTGCCGTTGAATCGTCTATTTCCAACGTGAGCGGCGCTGGAACATCTAGTTCTAGCGAGAGCAACGATGTGTCATCGAGGGCAAACCAGCGCCGCGGGCTTATCTAGATCACTTGCTTCGGTGTAGTATCATGTTTTAGTTAAATGTAATTAATGTTTATATATCGGTTTGGATGAACAATGTTCGACGTCAGTACGTATGTAAGTATTTTTCTTTTGCGTGACCATTCCAGAAATACAATGTTGGAAGTTCAGTTAAATTAAGAGGTGTTATATTTCAGTAATGATGCAAATTCGGTAAAACAACACATGTTTCAACTATTCAGTGAGGAGGTTTCAACTATTCAGTCACGAGGTTTCAACACAAATTTCATCTATTCTATCCGAGCATGATGCCAAAGTTCGTGATCAAGTGCCCGTAGTTGGCACATTTTGGCAACGTTTGGCAAGTGGTTGTATCTTGGTGAGGTAAAAGAATGTTTACAAGTTGGGACTTCAAACTAGCTTTTGAAGTGACATTTTTCATTTTCAAACTGTGAAAAATGACATTTTTGTGAAAGAAGTACAAGAAATATTTTGCAAAATGGATCCCAATAAATTTTCACGCAGAGTAGTCCCTATTTGACGGCTATTCCCAAAACAGAAGGATGTTTCTCCCTTTCTATCTAATTTCTCCCATTTAACTGACTTTAAGTCGATTTATCGAAAGCAATTCAAATTTGAACTACAAGTGTGTTATAGCTTCCTCTTCATTTTTTGGAAAAATCATTTTAAGGTGCACAAGTGTTGATTTTGTTACAGAAACGTCATTAGTTTTCGAAAATTCGACCCCTTCTAGTGGATGGCCATGCCAGCCATTTTGGCATTTTTTTTAAACAAAAAAGATGAAAAAAAACTCAAAAAAAAATCTTCGGCATGGACCCCTCTTGTGTCTACTAGTTTCTAGAAATAATGATAGACCTGGGATTTGAAAAACTTTGCAGATAGTTAGCACACAAGAAGGCCTATCGGCTATGAACTTGAATAGGTTTTAGAGCCAAATGGCCCCGTTATGGCGAGTAAATATGCATAGTTTGTGATCTAGTGCCCATATTTGGCAAATGGTTGTGTCTTGGTGAGGGAAAACAATGTTTACAAGTTGGGACTTGAAACTAGCTTTTGAAGTGATATTTTTCATTTTCAAACCGTGAATCATGACATTTTTGTGAAGGAAGTACAAGAAATATTATGCAAAATGGATCTCAATCAATTTTCATGCAGAGTAGTCCATATTTGATGGTATTCCCAAAACAGTAGATTTTTCTCCCTTTCTACCTAATTTCTACCATTTAACTGACTTTAAGCCAATTTATCAAAAGCAATTCAAAGTTAAACTACAAGTGTGTTATATCTTGATATGTCTCAAACGTATCTATAATTTCTGATGTTCCTTGTTGTTTTTATGCCAATTGCTACATGTACACTTTGTAGTTTTATGGATTTCCTGGGACTAACCTATTAACAAGATGCCACATCGTCATTTCTTGTTTTCTATTGTTTTTGGTTTCATAAAAGTTGTTCTGGAAATATTCTCGGAATTGGACGAAACAAAATCACATGGTCCTATTTTTCTGTCACCTACACGGAGTCCAGAGGAGACCCAGAGGGGGCTTCGAGACAGCCACACCATAGGGTTCCCCCCTGGCCGCGCCACCACGTGGTGTGGGCCCCTCGGGCGCCCACCGACATCGCTTTTTCGCCTATTTATACTCCTCATCGGGAAACCCCTAAACACCCGAGACTCCATCCACGAGAAGTTCCGCAGCCGCCGTCGTCGTCAACCCTAGTTTGGGAGGGTTCTGAAGCTCTCTTCGACACCCTGCCGGTAGGGGAAATCATCACTAGAGGGGTCTACATCACCATGCATGCCTCCGGAGTAATGCGTGGGTAGTTCATCCTTGCGCTACGGGTCCATAGCAGTAGCTAGATGGTTGTCTTCTCCTCCTCGTTATGACACCTTGTTTAGATCTTGTGAGCTTCCTAACATGATCAAGATCATCTATCTGTAATGCTACATGTTGTGTTTGCTGGGATCCAATGAATATTGAATGCAATGTCATTTGTTATATATCTATATTTTATATGTTATTTATGATCTTGCATGCTCTCTGTTACTAGTAAATGATCTGGACAAGTTGATGCTTGTAACTCCAAGAGGGAGTATTTATGCTCGATAGTGGGTTCATGCCTCCCTTACATTTGTGCCCGAGTGACAGAAACATGACAGATGGGGGATGTGCTTTTGCCATTGGGGAGAAAACAACAATGCTTTGTCTAAGGATAAATTCTATTATTTATGTTACGCACTTTACTTAATGCAATATACTTAATGTAATAATCTGTTGATTGCAACTTAATACCCAAAGTCTGCTTGGATTACGTTCTGAGGGTGGATTATTAGTCATAGATGCAGTTGGATTACGGTCTATGTATCATGTTGTAATGCCCAAATAAATCTCATGGTAATCATCATGTCTTTCATATGCACTAGGGTGCAACCTTTATTTCTGTCAATTGCCCAGCTATAAGTTTTTTACCCATCATGTTATCTAATTTTTATGGAGAGGCACCACTAGTGAACTGTGGACCCCGATCCATTCTTTTACACTGATAATACGACCTACTACATGCATTGTTCTTTTACTGCAATCATCGTTCTCATTTCTTTCACTGCAAACAAGTATCATTTTCCATATTATACTTCTAATCCTTTGTTTTAAGCAAAACTGGTGAGATTGACAACCTCACTGTTTCGTTGGGCAAAGTATCTTGGTTGTGTTGTATGAAGATTACACGTTGTTGCTGAGCCTGGTCGTGCGCCCTGCCAACATCAGTTGTCCACAACCTTCAGAAGTGATTTCTTTCTCCTACTGGTCCGATTAAACCTTGGTTTCTTACCGAGGTAAAACTTGTTGATGTACTCTTCATATCTTCCACTTGGAGTCTCCCAATGAACGTGTGTTCTCACATCATCATAGATTCCTCTTTATTTTTTGGAAAAATATTTTTAAGGTGCACAAGTGTTGGTTTTATTATAGAAATGTCATTAGCTTTGGAAAATTCGACCCCTTCTAGTGGATGGCCATGCCGGCCATTTTGGCAATTTTTTAAAAAAATCAAATAAAGATGAAAACAATTTAAAAAAATCGTTCGGCATGGGTCCCTCTTATGTCTACTAGTTTCTAGGAATAATGATAGACCCGAGATTTGAAAAACTTTGCAGATAGTTGGCACACAAGAAGGCATGTCGGCTATGAACTTGAATGGGTTTTAGAGCCAAATGGCCCAGTTATGGCTACTAAATAAGTATAGTTTGTGATCTAGTGCCCATATATGGCAAGTGGTTGCGTCTTGATGAGGGAAAACAATGTTTACAAGTTGGGACTTCAAACTAGCTTTTGAAGTGCCATTTTTCATTTCCAAAATGTGGAAAATGACATTTTTTGTGAAGGAAGTACAAGAAATATTGTGCGAATGGCTCCCATTCAATTTTCACGCAGAGTAGTCCCTATTTGATGGGTATTCCCAAAACAGTAGGATTTTTCTCCCTTTCTACCTAATTTATCCCATTTAACTGACTTTAAGCCGATTTATCGAAAGCAATTGAAATTTAGGAAAAAAAACCGTAGAGTCACATGTGTGCCTTGCATCACAGGGAGAGCAAAAGTGCCATTTTATAGATTTACGTTGTGAAGCAAATACATATCCTTCATTCCTCAGTCCACGCAACCAATTTGCCCCCAAATCACGCAAAGAACCGCCTCGTCCCCTCCTCTTCCATAACCAAACCCTAGACCCTTCCTTACCCCTACCCACCCGCCATGAAGAGATCAAGGGAATCCTTCGACACCGAGGCAGATCAGAAGCCGGTGTCCATCGTCGTCGAGCCTCTGATGTTGTCTGCCCAGGCGCGGCCGACACTTGCAGTACGTGTGTTGCTTCGGGGGTGGCCCCGCCGATAGACGCGGGGGTCGACGATGTCGCTCCCGAGCCGGATCGGATGAAGACCGCGAGCGGGGATGGAGGCAATGGTGCTGACCGCCACGATGATATGGCCACATCCGACGCCGCCGCGCCATCGGACCTCGAACGGCATACAAGGAGATTGACAAGAGCTTCGACGAAGCCGCTGGAAAATTCTGTGAGGACGTCCCCGACCAGCCGACGGAGGTACATCCCTGCTATAAAACTAGATCAAGTTTTAGTGAACTAGCTACTGTTAGTCTTGCTACAAACAACATATAGATTTATTATGCTTTGTAATTTTATTCTTTTATTGCTCAAGTGTTCTATCAATTAATCCATGAATCCAATTTATGGGAAATCTTGAATCGATCATGTTCTTATGGTGACCTAGATTAGCTTGTTGCTTCATCATTTAGGGGTTGCAATAATCTTTACATTATTTGTACTGCCATTTTAGATCTCATGTTGTAATAACTGTACACTGCGTCGCTTTTTTTATAAAATTCAAGGAATTTATCTAGGATAAATAAATTTGCATGCTTACATGGATTTCAATTATCAGATTTGGATATGAAATACTAGGCTAAGTTTGTGGGATGTATTTAATAGAACTTCGTTGAATATGAAGTATAGGTGTATATTTAATATCCATTTGAATTCTTCTGCAATAAGTTATGTCCTAGTTAAAAACGAATGGGGAACTTCGGTTTTCATTTGACGTATTGGCTTATTGCATGTTAAGAGCCGAGAGTTCAAGATGAGGCATCTGATGAGAAACTGGTTTCCTCGGAGGGTTATGCTTCTCTTGATGGAGGCTTTGGAGAAGACTCTGGAGAAGACGATGATGCAGTACCTCCACAGTCACCAGAAGTTGATGAAAAATCTGCGAAGAGAGTCTGGCTCTCCCGTATGGTGATTAGTCAGCTAAGGGTGGAAATTGGTCCGTACCATGACCATGTTCTTGAAGCCGTGGTAACCTCGAAGCAGAAACCAGCGTGTTTCGTGATTTCACGTGTCCTTTTTAGCAAGTTGGAGAATACCACCTGGCGCATCATTCAGTCTCATAGCAATGGAGACACCGCTGTTATTTACATCGAGATGCGTAGAAAGCACTTGTGGAGGTTTCATGGAAAGAGATAAGGGCGTGGAGGATGTCTTCAAATGGAATTGGGAAGCCAACAATAAATATTCCGCGAGGTCAGCATACAAGGCTTTGTTTGCTAGTCGAATGGAGATGAGAGGCGCCAAAGAGATTTGGCGTTCACGCGCACCGGCTAAGTGCAAGATATTCTTGTGGCTAGCGGCTAAAGGAAGATGCTGGACGGTAGATAGGCTGAGCTGCCGGGGTCTCCCGCACCCGACCGCTTGTCCATTCTGCGACCAGCACGACGAGAGCATCGACAGCATCCTACTCGGTTGTGTTTTCACTCGTTAAGTGCAGATGATACTTAGCCGGAGGTGGGGAGTGGTCTTACCGATGCCAGATTTGGATGACCACTTGCCAGAGTGGTTGCAGAACATGTTGGGACCGAGACGTGTGACTGGCGACCGCGCCCACGATGTGGAGCCTGTGGAGACACCGCAAGGACATTCTTTGAATGGGTGAGACCAGCGAGGGAAACAGTGCTAGGTAAGATTAGCAGTGAGGCGGAATGCTAGAGAGCAACAGGCCTCTTTAGAGGTAGGCTAGCCCTGGTAGATAGGTGAAGGGTTGGCGAGTGATCGACATGAGGTAGTTTTGGTGGACTAGTGCTTGGTGTCTATGCCGACCACGTTGTAATTAGGCCGCTTGGCCTCTTCTTCTATGAAAACGATACACCTCCTAGGGTGTATCCTTGAAAAATTGCATCATCAGAGGAAATCACTGAAAACACACTGCGAGCAACCAAAAACCGCCAATACATACACTGCACTGGCCAGGTCATGCAACTACGCTAGGCAGACGGCGTGGCCAGGTTATCCAACATCTAGTACATATTCTTGGGCATGAATTTCCTCGACCATGCACACTAATCTTTACAAATTACAGCAATGACCTATACAAAAACGATGAAGAGCAGAAGAAGAAGAAAAGAACCACCGAAGGGAGATAACAACCAAGAAAGAAGCAACGATAATTGTTGCACCCTCCTGGATTTAACCTCCCAAATCAAGACCCCAAGAAACAGCACCGACCAATATCTTCTCCCGCCCTTCCTTCAATCTTGTCGCGTGCACATTTCAATCCACGTACGTAGTGACAGGAAGAGATGCATTTGGGGTGCATGCATGCATGTACTACGTACGTACATATGTGGTTTTTTTGCCCCCGTTTTCGCTTTGCATGCACGAAACTGAACTGATTAGTACGCTCTTCTGGTACTATATGCATGGCTTAGGTGGTGCTCACTCCTCGAGCAGCGGCGAAGATGGGCGGTAGAGGTCGTAGGGCGCCCAGAGGTAATCGACGGAGCAGGCCCGGCGGGCGTCGAGGCGGTGCCACGGCTTTCCCTTGCCGCTCCAGTGCAGCAGGCTGATGGGCCCTGGGTGCAGGCCCCGGCAGCGGCCCTTGACGTTGTCCCCACCGAGCCCGTGCTGGTTCCAGCGGTGGTCCACGGCCTGTATGTCCCCGGCCAGCACCAGCAGGAAGGGCGGCAGCGAGCCGAGGTGGTAGATCCTCTTCTGCTTCTGCACGGCCATCCACCCTTCCACCCGCCTCGTGTACCCGCCGGTGCGCCACCGCTCCACGTCCATCACCATCACGCCCGTGTTGAAGTAGCACGGCCGCCGCCCCTCGAACGTCGTCCCGCTCAGCTCCGGGTCATTCCAGAAAGCGTCCGTGAAGTAGTTGGTGAAGTTTGCGTGGCAGTACTCGGGCGCGCCCACCACGTGGCCCGCGAGCTGGACGGAGAAGAGCGTGCGGATGTCGTCGACGACGATCACGTCCGAGTCGAGGTAGATGACCCGGCGCACGTCGGGGGGCAGCGTGTCGGCCAGGTAGATGCGCGCGTAGTTGAGCGGCTGGTCCAGCGCGTGGCGGATGGAGCGGGAGATGCGGCCGCGGACGCGCGACGGGTCGAACCGGTACACGCGGAGCTCCAGGTAAGGGAAGGTGGCGCGCACCATCGCGATCAGTTCACCGTCCATCCGGGCGGCCAGGAAGTGGAATACCACGTTCTCCGGGCACGCCGTGTGCTGCAGGATGGAGAGCACGCCGGCCATGGTGCCGCGGAGGTAGTTGCCGTCCAGCGTCATGGCCACGTTCACCTTGTCGCCCCCGGCGCACTCGGCGCCGTTGCGGAAGGCGGGCGCCTCGCGGAAGGTATGGAAAGAGTCCGACGGCTGCCGAATCATCGCGTCGCCGCGGATGCCGGCCACCAGAGTGGCCGCGTCTCCAAGCAGGACCAGGAGCGCCAAGACGACGACGCAGCCGGCTGGAGGCATCATGTGCGTCCGGCCAGTGGCGACAAGGGCGGCTGCACGGAGGAGGTGCCCACCCTGGTCCCTGGCGACGGGTCTAGGAAGGGAGGGGGGCCACCAGCCCACCATCAAAACGGTGGGCAAAGGAGAGTCTAAGGTGAATAGGGGGAAGACAAACATGGTGGCAATGCATGGTGGCTGCTGGCCGGCTGGGAGGGAAGGTAGGAGGACGTACAAGAAGGTGGTGGCAACAATAACATGGCTCTCTCGGTTGTCTATAATTGGATTGTTTGCATGCTATTCGTCTTGACATGGAGTTGACTCCAAATCAGTGATAATTTACAAAGGGAGGTACAGCAGCTTTCAAGCTTAATTCTCCGAAAATCAGCAAAACATCTACATGCAGGGAGCAGCCAATAAAGACATTTGGGGAGCAGCGAATAAAGGCATGTCACCATGAACAACTTCGACCAGACATAGCCATCTCAAGCCCCACAGCTAGTGATCGAGCATACTAACCAAACCAGTTGATCGTCCATTTGATGGGAGAGTTAACAACAACTTCTCTATCGAACCAAACAGACAAGGTAAGCAAATTAACAAGCTATCTTTAGCTAAGCCTGTGATTTGTCTAATCAATATCATGAGAATTTGGTACACGTGAGGCGGGAAAAAAAAAGGATAATAATCCACATAAAAGTTGTCCCTTCAGCAGGGTATAAAATTTCTCTTCGTACGGATATCGTCTTCCAAATAGTAAAGCTTCAGGGTTTTACCGATTAAGATCATTAAGGGCATTAGATCAAGGGGATCCCTCCACCAGCATATTCAACCTCCTGCCAGAGAAAAAAATCCAATCAGCTCAAGCATATATTGGAAACCAACATGTTAATGTGCTTGCATCTTTTACTGGGTGGGGTATTGCGCCCAGAGGCAATAAGGTGCAAGAATTTGCAGAAATGGATTAAATTTGGCTCACCACGAAAGCAGTCTTAACAAGTTACAGCAGTAAACTGGAGCATTTCAGTATTCATTGCCAGACCTCCTAATAGAACCTTAATTTCGGCTAACTATAGTCGATAGTTTGGGACAATTGTAATGCAGCCCTCTATTAGCGCAAACAAACACACAAATGTTTTGATGCATTTGAGACGAATTGTGTTGGAAGAAAGATCTACCTGATCCCAAATTCCTGTTTTGCTGGTAATGATCATTATTTGGTACATAAACCAGCTATGGGAAGAGATGTTTAATGCTGTGTTGCAAGTTATAACCTATTTTCGGATAAGTTTCATGTCAATTATATGGAGCAGGTCAGACTGGGTGCCATGGCAGCTAATTGTGTCCTCAACCATGGGTAGAGGCAAACGTGTGGGATGCTCGAGGCCACGGGCAGGTCTTCAGATTGTTTTTCCAGTAAGCCCAAACCAAACCGAACTTTTCTTTTTTGAACCTATTCCAAACCACCAAAATCAACCCGGTTGGAACAGACAATGTAACCCATTTCAAACCCGCTGCATTAGCAGGTCTAATAATGTGGCAGACAGAAAATCTCAGTGTCATTTGAAGAATGCGTGTTCTGCTGAGATTAGTTAGGATGGATGTTTTAAGCCAGTTCACAAGTCTCATAGCAAGGGTGCAGCATACTGAACAGACAAGACAATGTTCCATCTGGCTATTATATACAATGAATCAACTAGTTTTAAAAACACTAGTTAGCACCAGTCAAGATGCCACTAAGTAATAACCAGTATGCATACTCAGTCACAAGTCACAAACAAACAAAAATATGACACTGAGATGCAATAAATAAATTAGGTGGTATCAGCAACATACCCGAGCAGGAGATAGTGAAGATACCCAATCTGATGCATTTGTTGGAAGAAGACCCAGCGTGTTGAGCTGTAGAAAAAGATAATCAAGCCTCTGAAGTTTTTATAGAAATTCGTGCAGACTTTGGCTTAACCTATTATTATAACTAACCTTCCATACACCCAAACCCATAGCAGCCAAGTTGAGAGCAATGAAGAGCAACTTAGGTGCAAGCGTATCCACCCTTGGGTCCTTAAATGGTTCAAAAACTGCAAAAGAAGTACAAAATTAAAAAAGGAAAGAAACATAGTCATTAAAACAATCCTGAATTTCGTGGACAATAATGCACCAATATTTTTGGTACATGATGCCCAAAAATATTATTAGCGCATATCAAGAACGTGGTGAAAGACCATGGAAGCATATATTTCTTGGATCCAAGAGAATTAGACAGGATGGAGCCACGGCCCACGCGGCTTCACAAAAATACAAATTTGCTATTTCCTGTTTACTGTATCAAGAGAAACAAGGATGGTTATTTAGTTTCAGTGATGATTTAGTAATTTATGTTCGATTTACAATGGGAAATACTAACCACTTGGTAAATGTATCGCCATGGTACAACAAATGGTTGGCAACACATAATAAGAGAAACCCACCCACCCAAAACATGTGTTTGAACATAAAATGTTATGTACCCATGTATATCTGTTCAAGAACATTTGGGTTGCTATGCATCATTCAGTGGAATGCAAGTTGAACTGCAGGGCTATAAAGCCATCTGAATTGCCATGACTAGTAATAGAAACTAGAACAACTTCTTGTACTGAATAGACGTTACTGCTAAAGCATGTGCACATGGATTATTCAAGTCTTGAGTTCAAACAGTCACAAACTGATACTAGCAAATCCTTCTAAAAACAGTGAATTTATACGAGAACAAACTGATGTCTGAGAAAATAAGTGTTGCTACAAGACAACTTTTGGGTCAGGTAACAACATGAGTACATAACCGTAGTAAATAGGGTCAAGGCTGATGCCAGGATCGACAACCCAGAACACGCAAGATTCGATGTTAGGACAGCAGTCACAGCACTAGTTCACCGATCAAGATGAAGATGCACGAGAGAGCGAGTTAACATTAGCCAGCCCGTTACGCCTCACATGTGTAGCATTTATGTCAATTCTTTAATGCAGTCACAGTGACATTTAGTTGGATTAATTAGTTGCTTGCATGCAATGGTGTATTGTGCATCAAGGAGCCATTTGGGAGCACCGAGCATGCACACTTAGTTTGAAAATGCAGGAGCTATAGCGAGTGGAAGAGGTTTTGTGTGTGTACGTCCATTTAGAATTTTGTTTAGCCAGAACAGAAAAAAAAAAAGTCTAAGTTGAGCCAAAAGAATTGAGTGGTCCTTTGGGAGTACGCATGGACCTAGTGTGAACATGCAGGAGTTAATGGAAGTAGATAGCGAAGAGGTCATGTGTGTACTCTATAAATCCATTATTGTGACCAGTTTGTTCAGAGAGGAACAAAGAAAACAAGAAAAGGCTAAGTGGAGCCAAGAGAATTTTGGTTGTGTCTTTAAGTGGATGGAGAAGGGAGGTGTATGGAGCAAGTCCAAAGAAGAACAGCCAACGTAATATTTATCAGAACATGAAATTCCAAATAGGTATCTAGCCATAATTGTTTTTATCAGAATATATCCAGCCAGACTAGGCAATATTGTTCACTACTCACAAGCATGTACTTTACCTTGGTCTTCGCAGCATTAACCACACAAACATTGCAACCTCAGTACCAACGCAAAGAAAATAAATCATATGTGCCCAAACAAATGGTACTAAAGTAGTAGAGTTAGCAATTCCTTGAGCTGAGCTAGCAGGCCATACCAAAAACCCAGTTGCCTCAAGAAGTCGAGATAGTACCTTTTCCGACAGATCGGAGTGCGTTGAGGGGCTGCCACAGAGCAGAGAAGACGATACCGATGCTGAACAGGTGAACGGTGCTCCCGGCCATCCACATCATGAAACCCATCATCATCAGGTTCTTGAAGGGCGACTGCGCCACCTCCCACGCTTTCTGCTCAAACACCAAGACCACAGAAACTTCAGTTAACACTCCCCAAAACCTAGCGATTCTCATGCAAGGGAGCTCGGGAGAATCGCCTAGACGCGAAGCATCAAGATCCGGTTCCTTCTCATCAATTGTTCATAAGCTAGACCTACACAACTCATCAATTCACACTGGATTGGCGGAAGAAGTATGTGGACCCTGGATCTATCTCCCTAGGAGGCTACAAGGACGTGCATCGGGAAATCGAGCGAACCTGCCCCTTCCACGTGGCCTCGGCCTCCTTGCGCTGCCGAGCGGTGGCGGCGTCGTCCTACGAGCGCAGAAAAGCAGCACGTGAATTCCACGATCCGATCGCGCGAAAGAGCGGTTGCAGGAGAGAAGGGAGGAGGAGGAGGAGGGTACCGCTTCGGGGGCGGATCTGGTGAAGCCGGGGGGGTCGGGGAAGGCGGACGAGGAGGAGGAGGAGGATGCGTCGTGGAGCTCCACTGCCCAGCGGCGAGCGAGGCCCTTGCCCTTCTCCATCGCCGGCGGCTGCTGCTGCTGAGGGATCTCCCGGTTCTGCTTTGGTTCAGAGTTTTGGACTATCGGCGTGGATGGGGGACGGCAGCGACCACCTCCCAACTTGCAACGAACACAACAAGTGGAGGTGGAGCGGTCAATTTTGGGATAGGTCCTTGATACAATCCTGTATTCACGTACTGGTGAAGAGGCGTGTTTGGGCCGGGCCGAGTTTGGACTTCACTTGCAAGTACCTTTTAGGTCTGAGAAGCAAGATCCGGCCCATCCCCTTTGGCTGCTCTGGACCGATGAAGTTCTTCACTCAGTCAAGTTCTCAAATAGATTTCTTATCCTAGCTCTTGTTAAACATATACTCCCTCCGTTCACAAATACTCCCGTCGTTCGGAATTAGATGACTTGTGTCTAGATACATCCATATATAGGCAAACACAAGTCATCTAATTCCGAACGGAGGGAGTAGATGACTTTCATTTGTCCAAATATGAATGTATTTGGACACAAATATGTCTATATACATTCATATTTAGACAAATGGAAGTCATCTATTTGTGAACGGAGGGAGTAGCTACTAATGTAGAGTTTGTGCTAGTTTGTGCTTATGGAGATCCCCATCATCGTAGTACTTGTATGATTTGAGAACATATTGCCAACTTTGTTTATGAAACGTGGGGAAGCCAGTAGTATGTTTAAGTGACCTCAACAATATTATGTATGATACGGAAACTACTTATGCGAAGGTAAATTATAATCATATGCGTACTTTCAATGACTGTGTGAAGCAATGTGGGCTTGTGGATATGGGTTTTAGTGGTCCTGCGTATACTTGGAGCAACAAACGTTTTTCCTCTGTTCCGGTATTTGAAAGACTTGATAGATGTTTAGCTAATGCTGAATGGTGTGATCTTTTCCCTAATACAAATGTCTTTAATCTTCCTATTATGCTAAGTGGTCATGCTCCTATTTTGGTGTCCACCGATTCTAGATGTTACAAGCCAAAGCTAAAATTTAAATTTGAGAATTGGTGGACTATGGAAGAAGATTTTCAGGAGGTTGCAAGAAAAGCTTGGGATTCTACAAAAAATAAATCTTTCTGTTCTAGGACAAATAATCTTGCAGGAACTCTTAAAAAGTGGTGTAAGAAAAAGAAGCCTATCCAACAACATTTAGATACGTTGCAGGAACAAATCAGTACCATCCAAAAGCTGCCTCCCCAAGAACAGGACCACACTCTAGAGGCAAGTCTCATTTCTCAGTACGAGGAAGGCATGACCAACCTCACAGAGTTTTATAGGCAACGTGCCAAGAAGCATTGGGATGTCAACGGTGATAGGAATACTTCTTTTTTCCACCATGTTGTTCTTAAGCGTAAGCGCCGCAATAGAATAGTATCCATTAAGAATGCTCAGGGAAATAGCCTTTATGATCCTCAGGACATTGCTCACGAATTTATTGGGTACTTTCAAAATATTTTTCAATCTATGTGCCCTAACAATGAAATACCTTTTATCCACATATCTCCTCCTCAAGACTTGCATGACTTTACCTATTCTATTCCAGATAAACAGGAGCTATGGGAAATATTGAAGGCCATGAGGAAAAATGCCTCACCAGGACCGGATGGATTTAATGTTGGCTTTTACATATCGGCATGGAAATGGATCAGTGATGATGTCACGACTTTGGTAAGATGTTTCTATACGACAGGTATCCTTCCCCCACGAGTAAATGAAACTCAAATAGCTCTTATTCCAAAAAAAAATTGTCTTATGCCTGCCGATTTTAGACCCATTAGCCTGTGTAATGTTATTTACAAAGTCATTGCTAAATCCCTTGCTAACAGGCTTAAGCATCACCTACCTGATTATATTCATCCATCCCAGCATGCTTTTATAGAAGGTAGGCGTATTAGTGACAACATAATCATAGCTCAAGAAATAGCCCATTCCTTTCTGCTTAAATCCTCGAATTGCAATGACTTCATGCTTAAGATTGATCTTGCTAAGGCGTTTGACAGAGTTGAATGGCACTTTATTGCGTCAGCACTTGCTCGAAAGGGATTACATGGTCACTTCATTAATCTTATTCATGCGTGCATCTCATCGCCCATGTTTTCTGTTATTATTAATGGTCAATCTTTTGGGCGATTCAAAAGCTCTAGGGGCATTACGCAGGGATTCCCTCTATCCCCGTCACATTTTGTTCTTGCAGTAAATGAACTTTCTCTGTCTCTTCAGGAGGCACTACAAAACAATCTCATGTCAGGTATAGTGCTGGGACCTCAATGTCCCCCCATTCATTCCCTCATGTTTTCTGATGACCTTTTGGTTTGTGGTAAAGCTAATATGCAGGAAGCTTTAGCAATAGCGCAGGTTCTTCGAAATTTTTGTAATCTCTCTGGCCAGCTTCCAAATTGGAATAAATCAGCTATCATGTTTAGTCATAATGTAGAATCACAGGTCAGGCATCAGATCAAAACTATCTTTCCAGTTCCTGATATTGACAGTTCCACCATTCATCTTGGGCATCCACTCATCCTCCCAGCTAAAGATAGAGCAGTGGCATACAACTTTGTGTACGACAAATTTAAATCTAAACTTAGTGCCTATAAAGCGAACAGGCTTTCACATGCGGCAAGACTTACTATTATAAAATCTGTTTTTGCCTCTATACCTGTCTATTATATGTCAAATATTCTTTTCTCCAAAAAGTTTCTTGCAAAACTAACAGCAATTATTAGGAACTTTTGGTGGACAGGTGTTAGAGAAGATCCATCTACAAGGGTTTTATGTCTAAGAGCTTGGGCTGATATATGTACTCAAAAAAAGATAGGTGGCTTAGGTGTCAGGAATTTACAGGCCATCAATCAAAGTCTTATTCTTTCAGCTGCTTGGAGATTAGCAAAGGAACCTCAAAGTTACCTATCTCTCATCCTCAAGGCCAAATACCACAACGACACTTCAATTTAGAGAGCCAAACTAAATGTACCCAAATCGGCCTTTTGGACCGCTATTCTAAAGGTAAGACATCTTCTCATTTCTGCCTCCTTTTATCAATTGGTAGATGGTAGTAGTTCCATATGGATTACTCCCTGGTTTTCTCAATGGCAAACCGTTTATGACAATCTTATAATCCAACGGCCGCCTTACTCTTATCCAGCTATAGTTAGTGATCTTTGGCTTCCTAATCAAAAAGCTTGGAATACCAATCTTGTCAAGACTCTGTTCCATCCTCATACTGCACAGTTTATTATGCAAACCCCTATTGTTAATTCTGCTGGGCAAGATGTGTTGGTCAGGAAACTAACCCCTGCAGGTGACTGCTCTTCAAAAAGCGCGTACAAGCACTGCTTAAATAATCTAGCACTACCAGCAAGCCATCAACCAAAATCTGTTCCGCTTCAGATTGTAAATCTTCTCAATCAGGTTTGGAGGGACAAACTCATGGCGCCACGAGTTCAAACTTTCGCATGGCGGCTACTTCGTCGAGCACTTCCAACGGGTAAGCGTATAAGTAAGTTCTCGAAATATGTGAGTGAAAATTGTGCTAGATGTGGCAACCAAGAGGATGACATGCACATGCTTTTTCTTTGCCCTTTCTCTAAGGCAGCTTGGTTCTTCTCTGCCTGATATGTTAAAACAGAAGTTCTGGCTGAGCATAATCAATCCATTCTGCAAATGATAAATGCTTTACTTAATTCAGATCATCCCCATATCCTCTTGAGCAACTTATGTACTTTCTTGTGGTGCCTTTGGAAAGCACGAAATGATGTTCTGCTTGGAAGAAAATTTTGTAAACCATCACAGGTTTACCCGGTGGCGAAAGCGATATTGCAGGGACAAAAACTAGATGATGTGATGGCAGGATATGATATGCAACAGCCAGTGACCAGACAAGAACCATCTCAACTTGCAGGTCAAGGAATTTCTGTGATGCAGCATGGATGAAGGACGAATATATGCAATCTTCTCCGGCAGTTATTGGCGACATCATTCAACTTGGAGAAAATGAACATTGTCAACAACTGCAGGTATCAGCCATGTCTCCTCCGGTGTCGTCACCACTCCAAGCTGAAGCATACGGGCTTCTCCTCGCCACAGGGACAGCAGATACTCTTCACATCCCGGAGCCACAATACTACACCGACTGCAGTGTTCTCGCATCGGCAGCAGCGGCGAGCTCCATCTTCGAAGTCGTAGGTCACTGGAACATTAGGCCCATTCTTGCTTCAATACAGGCTTCGCCATCTTTCATCCGCACATATCTTAATGTCATGACATGCAAATCCTTGCATGTTCTTGAAAAAAAAAATCTTTCATCCGCACAAGAGTAGCACACATCAACATGTGTTTTAACGTTAAAGCTCATCACCAAGCAAAGTTAGCAATCAAAATTAAAAATAGGCCTGCAGTTATCAGATGTCTTTCTTCAGTTACATGTCCTTGTACTGCGAGAGATGTACTCGCCATGTCTAGTGTGATTACGTTCACACTATTCTCTGTAAAATGTTGCTAAAGGAATAAAATCTTCTGTTGTTAAAAAAAAAACTGCTCTGACCGCGCGCCCCCCACCTTGTCGTCTCCGGCAGCGAAAAATCCTTGGAGATCACAGCTGGCCCAATCACCCCTCCCCATTCCGTCTCCTATCCTCCTCCTCGCGCTCCCGCCTTGGCCCACCCACCCCTTATCCTCCTCCCACCCACCATCCGCCAAATCCATCTCTCTCTTGTCTAGTGTTCACCACGCTCACCCAAGTTGCTCCGAAGCTCATCGCTTCGGCTCGGCCATGGAGGACCTCCTGCTGCGCCATGCCAGCCACGGCCGGCTCTCCAGGCCAACGGCACCCCGCCGCCTCCACGTCGCTGCCGTCGCGCTAAGGTCCAGGCCGAGCAGCAGCCTCGCCGTCCCGGGGTTCCCGCCCGCCACGGCCCCTGCACCGGCGCCTTCCCTGGAGCACGTGCTACCTTCGCCGCCCGTGGCCGCGGACGCCGCGGCTGTCCTGCTGGAGGTGGGTGTGCCACAAGAGGATCTCCGGCGCGCCGCCGGGATGTGCCCAGAGCTGATGTCCGTGCCCGTCGAGACCATCAACGCCGCGCTGCGGTTCCTGACCGAAGAGGCCGGGGTGCCCCCCGAGGAGCTGCCGCGGGTGCTGCGGCGGCGCCCGCGCCTGCTCGTGTCTCCCGTGGCCGCGCGGCTCCGGCCGACGCTCTACTTCCTCCGGGCGCTCGGCGTGCCCGACCTCCACCGCCGCGCCGACCTGCTGTCCTTCTCCGTGGAGGACAAGCTGCTCCCCCGGATCGAGTTCCTCGAGTCGCTGGGCCTCCCCTCCCGCGCCGCGCGCTCCATGGCGCGCCGCTTCCCGGCGCTATTCTACTACAGCATCGACGGCAACATGCGGCCCAAGGCGGAGTACCTCCTGGGCGTCATGGGCCGGGACGCCGACGAGCTCTTCGACTTCCCGGAGTACTTCTCCTACGCGCTCGACACGCGCATCGTGGCGCGCCACGAGGCCTGCGCCGCGCGCGGTGTGAGGATGCCGCTGCCAGCCATGCTCCGGCCCGGGGAGCAAAAGTTCGAGGCCTGCCTCGCGGGCTGCGTCGGGTCCACCCCACCACGGCGGCGGTCGCCCCTCTGGCACGCCTACTGGGTGGACGGCGATGGCGCCGGGGTAGACGAGGTGGTAGAGAAGGCCAGGCGTGACGACGCGAGCGCGGCATCATACCACCATGTGCATTAGTAGTTGGAGTAGTGGACGATCTTGGCTGTGTAAGCTGTGCATAAACTACTGTACGTGTGATCTGTAAGTATGATACCGTCCGTTTGGACTCTCTTGTTAATCAATCACCAAGGAGGTCTTTGAGCATGTCTAAGAGACCCCCTAAAGCGGGGGACCCCTTATAATTCCAGCGGCATACGGGGTGCGGGCCAAAATGGCCATCTAGCAGACCCCGTATGCGACCCGGCCCGTACGCGATTTTTAGGGGGCCTGCGAAATCGACCCCGCCGCCCCCTACAAGTAGCGGGTGAGGGTGCGGGTGGGGGTCCAACCCCCCACTCGCAACCCTAGCTCCGCCGCGCGCCGCCCTAGCTCCGGCGAGCAATTCCGTCCCCCACGCCGCCGCATTTGCACGCCTCCGCATTTCCACGCCTCCGCCCACACAGCCTCCTCCTCCGCGATGAGTTCACGCCGCGGATCGAGCTCCTCCTCCGCCGGATCGAAGCGGCGCCACGAGCCGGAGACGCTCCAGGAGGCGTGGCGCGTGCACTGCAAGCACTCGGTCGCCGGGAGTCGCCGCGCTGCGTGGAGGTACGCGGCCTTCCCCCAGTCGATGCCGCCGTCGCTGGTAGATTTCGCGGTGGGCGGCCGGTACTACGCGGTCGACCCGCCGCCGAGGCCGATGAGCGGCCCCCAGTTCGAGAAGTGGCGCCTCGATTGGGAGCAGGAGCGGCAGTGGAAGCGGAGCCGCGGCAGTGGAAGCGGAGCAGTGGCGGTGGCGGCGACAGCGGACGAGGACGCCGCGTTCTTGGCTGCCGTGGAGCTCTCCAAGAAGGACGTCGAGGAAGCGGCGCGCGCGGAAGCGGAGGAGGAGGCGCAGGCCCTCGCCGACGTCGAGGCGTTCAAGGCTATGGAGGCCGCCGCCGTCGTCTTTCTCGATGATTAGGCAGTAGCTAGTACTAGTAGATTAGGCAGTGCAAGCGCTCGAGCTTGATGTAGCAACAATGGTGATGCAATGAAAAAATATTTTCTCCCGGGAAATTTAAATTCAAAATATACAGGCCGGCATAGGGGGTCTGCTAGATGGACGAGCTCATTCGAGCAAAATATTTGCTCGATTTCGTGTGCAGGGCCCTCTACACGCGTTTTAGGGGGCGAAAACATAAGGGGTCTGTTAGACATGCTCTTATACTCGTACGTGTGCGTTGTAGCGCACCCCTTCATGAATTCTCGAAAAGAAAGTATCTACTCACTGCAAACATTCGCTCCATCAACGACTATAGGTGGCCCCGTGTAAATTGTACCGAGCGGGCGACCTGGACGTCGCCGCTCTGTCGAACTGGGGGCGTCACAGCTCCTTTGGCGGCTTCCTCTCGGGAAACTCTGCTTCGAAGGAAGTTCTTCTCCTAGGCTACTTGTTCAGTCACCTCAGCGACCCAAACAAACAGCCTCTTCATCCTACCGCTGCACTTCACCGGGAGCTCCTATGAGAGTTGGTTTAACAACCCTAACTATGGCACAATATTTTATTTTATTTTTTGAGGGGACTATGGCACAATATTTGTGAGAACTTGCAAATGTGGGTCGGCCCAAGAGAAAGGTGGGCTCCATGTTGGTTTGCCGGCTAGGAATGGTCTCCACGTAACTGCCTTGTAAACCACTACGCAAACTAATCCTTGTTTCAAGAAACCCTCGTTTAGGGTTTACATGCTCCGGCGGCGATCTTTGTCCGCCTTGAGAATTATCTACGGAACCGGTGAGATCCTTCCTTCTTGCGCTAGGACTCGGGCTGACCAAGGGGATATCTTGCCTATCTACCCATCCTTGGTCCTCGTGAGGCGGGAGGGGCTCTCGGAACCGAAACCCTAATCGGAGGTGTGAAAACCGGTAGTCATGCCGGATAAGGCAGCATCTGGCACGCCGGGATCGAGATCAGCGACTGGTGTAGGGGAGGAGATCGAGAATATATTCGAGCACCTTCAGCTTAATGATGACGAGCTCGATGATGTCTTCATAGGTGAGTAGGTGTTCAAGGAGTACAAGAAAGACGCTAGATTGTTGGCGAGCGTTCAGTGGGACAACGCTGATTGAGAAGATGAAATCCATCTAGAACTTGTCACGAGAACCGGGCGTCCACGAAACTGGAGAAATTTTCTTTATCTTCCAGATGCATTGCATCGGGGACTGGAAGAAGGTGGTCCATCAAGGACGTTGGACGTTCCGTGGCTGGGGTGTAATGATTGAGGATTATGATGGGCTGACGGAACCAGAGAATATGAGCTTTAGGGGAATGATTGTATGTGCACATATTCATGGCATCTATGAGCTCTTTCTCAATAACGAGGTAATGGAAATACGTACAAAACATATCTATATTTTTTTATTGTTCCTTATGATTGCTACATGTTTTTATGACGTTTTTATAATGTTTTAGGATGTTTTTATGGACTAACCTATTAACCCAGTGCCCGATGTTAGTTCCTGTATTTTTTTTTTCCAGAAAACTTGTACCGGAAATATTCGCCGAAAGTCCTAAAATTTCACGAAGGCTAGTTTTTACCGAGAACAAAGACGGAACCCGATGGAGAGCCACAGGAGCGGGCCCCACCACTCAGGCGATGCCATGGCATAGGTAGGACCTAGGTCGCGCCACCCCATAGCCCGGTGACTGTGGGGCTCCCCGCAGCTGCCCCTTCACCATAAATTGCCTTCTGACCCAAAAACCCTAGGGGACGAGAAATTTTCCATGAAATAGATACGGAGGCATCGTCACCGCGAAAGTCCAATCTGGGCTTCTGTAGTCCTGCGCGGCACCTTGCTGGGAGAGGAAATCATCATCGGAGGCTTCTTCATCACCATGTATGCTTCCCCGGTGATGCGTGAGTAGTTCATCCTTGGACTACGGGTCCATAGCTAGATGGTGATCTCTTCTCCTTGTTCTATCATGCCATAGTCTTGTGAGCTATCTAACATGATCAAGATTGTTCTTATGTAATTGCTACGTGTTGTGTTTGCTGGGATCTGTTGAATCATGACATTATGATCAGTTTGTTCATGTCTTTTATTTGAGCTTCACTTATATCTTGTTAGTATTTTAATGTGTTCTTGCACACTCACCGATGTGTATAGCTACTATGGCCAAGTGGTTGTATGCATCTCTAAGAGAGTGTGTTGTTGCCACTAAGGGGAAAACAATGGTGTTCTTGTTTACCTGATAAGAATTACTACTTACATTATGTATTAATCTTAATGTAACGGTCTATTGCTTGCAACTTAATACCTGAGAGATTTGTTGGATAAGTTTCTTCAGGTGGACTATTAGATATAGATGCATGCTGGATAAAGGTCTATATTCCTTGATGTAGTGCCTACATGATTAGAACCTGTGAACTATAATTCGGCGTAATAACATTGTTATGTCTTCATGATTTGCAATTGCCTGATTGTATGTTGTTTATCCAACATGTGTATTGTTTTATGGAGACACTATTAGTGAAACTATGACACCAACCTATTTTTACATTGATTACAACCTCGTTTACGTGCTTTTCATCATCACTTGCTTGTTGTTCTATTTCACTTTTCGTCTCAAAACACACCATATGTTTATTGCTTCCATTACAGCAAGACAGGAAGCCTGACAACCTTCCCGAAAGTTGGGAACGAGGGGAGTTTGTGTTTGTGTGCAGGTCCACACATGTTGATGCACCAGACAACAAGCAACTTGGTTGAAATACTTTACAATCCTACTAGATTGATAACCTTGGTTCCTTAACCGGGGAAAACTGTCGTGGTGCTATATCATGCCCCTTCCACTTGGGGTTTAACCAACTTCACTAGACACCATCACGCAAGTTTTGGCGTCGTTGCCGGGGATTTCAACCTTGCAGCTAGGGGAATTACACACCTCCACTCTCCCTCTTTTGTTTTTCTTGCTTAGTTGCCTTTTTTAGTATTTTTTCTTGTTTTCTTTTTTAACTTTATAAAAAACACACAGAAAAAGTAGTTTTTTTTTACTTTTAGTCTTTTTCTCGCTTTGCTTAGTTTTTTCCTTTTTCAATTAAGTTTCCTCCAAATTTTTCCATGAAAGAAATTAGTGCATGAAGTGGTGATAGAATTAGGGAGTACAACAATGAATAATTCTTTAATCGTACCAATAAACTTAATGATCTTGAGGAAAAACCTCTAGTTGAGTCGGCTCAAAATTATTAAACTGATGTAGCTTGCCTGGGCAAAATGATTGAAGCTAGATTTGTAAATCTCAATCCTATCATAGAGAAAATGTTTCTTGAACTTGATAGCATGGAAAAAGAGAAGGATAAATATTTTTTTCTAGAAACATTGATTATGGAATTTAATGATGTTGCTAAGGAAGACACGTTTTTTTTGCTCATTATAGATTGCTTGGTTATGGTCTTGATATTGTCAAAACTTTAAATATTTATAAGGATGATAGGAATAAGTATAAGGGAAAAACTAAGAGTGAAGAGAAAACTAATGTCTCTATACCATTCAAACTTTTAGGAAATTCTAATTGATGACCCACAAGCATAGGGGGTCGATCGTAGCTTTTTCCATAAATAAGAGTGTCGAACCCAAGGAGGAGCAGAAGGTATTCATAAATAGTTTTGAGCAAGGTTTCACTTTAAACACTAGAGAAGAATTTTTTAGGGATTTTTGTAATATTAGTAAAGCGATAACAAGTAAATAACAATAAAGGTAAATAGTTGCTGCAAGTGGCCCGATCCTTTTTAGCACAAAGGTGAAAGGACATTTGTTCCTAATCTTGTTTTCGGTGTTTGATCACAATATATGGAAGATCTAATATTTTCCCTAAGTGTTTTCAGAATCTATCATGGAGAAATGCAATCATATACCCTCTTGGACACCCATGTGATTGACAGCAAAAAGGAAGAAAATAAATGGGAAAAGAAGGAAGAGAAAACAGGGGTGCCGGCCTCCCTGGCCGGCCTGGCCGGGTGGCTCTGCCTGTGCCTCGGTCTAGCTCATCAGCAAGCCGGCCCCAGGCCGGGCACGAGGCTGGGTGAACCGGGCGCTGCCCTGGCCATGCTCCATCTCCACGCTGGCCCTAGGCCGGGTTCAGACCGGGGTGGGACGCCAGCCCCAGACCGGCCCTAGACCGGGTGTCAGCCAGCCCCACGTAGGCTCGAGGGCGGGGTGGGATGATGGCGATGTCCCGGCCTCCCTGGCCGGCCTGGCCGCCCCCCTAGGCCGGGGTGCACTGCAATGAAGGGGATCCCCCCAACGGTCGCTTTTCGTACTCGGGTATAAAAGGGACTTATCCCCTACCTTTAATGGGTGTCAATTAAACTTACTCTCTCCACCATTGTTGACCACCTCCAAGCTCAAGAATCTCCCCAAATCCCCAACCAAAGCTTGTGATACTTTGGGATTTGGAGGAGACATCCCGATCTACAACTCCACCAAGCCGATTAGAAATCACCACACTCATCCCTTAGGGATCTTGTAGTTCTTAGTTCATCGGAGCCAAGAACCTTGTTGCTCTTAGCTCATCGAAGCTCGGAGCCTTGTTGATATCCCCGGAGCTCTTATGCTCGTGGATCTTGTTTCTCGAAGTCTTGGTGGCTTTCGGGATTTGGTGAGGACCCTCCAAAGTTGTGGAGTGTGCCTCTTCCTTGTAAAGGTTATAGTTGTCAACCTCAACGGCAACATAGTGATTCGAGCCTCTCCACATCGGTGGAAGGACTCGAAGAAGATACGGTGTACCATTTGAGGGCTACTCGGTGTTCCACGTTGGTGGCACTGCACCGCTCCAACGGAGATTAGTTTCCATTGGGAAGTGAACTTCGGGATAAATCTCCGCGTCATTGTGTTCGGTTATCCCTCAACTTACCTTTACTTGTTGCTACTAGCTTAGTTATATATACCTTGTGCTAGTTGTACTTGCTCAACATATAGGATTGTTCACCTAGTTGCATAATCTAGACAATCTATATTTGAGCACTATCTTGCTAAATCGAAAAAAGAAGTTACAATTTGTAGTTAACCTATTTACCCCCCCTCTAGTTAACCTCTCGATCTTTCAAAAGGGAACGCCGATGATGTTTCTTATAATGGCTAAAACGTTCCTGAGGACATACATGAGGTTTCGTCTAGTTATTTTCATCACACGTCGTTGATTAATCTTTATAGTTTTGCTAAGTGTTATGTGGGTAGACCTATGCTAGTGCACCGTCCTATCCAAGACTAATGCACACTTATGACTACACTAATTGCAAGAATCTGCAAATATAAGAAAGTAAACTCGTGGTATCTACTACTCCCTTATGTGAAGTATTGCAAACTAGGGTTTAGGTTTCTGTCACTCTGGCAACCCACCATAAGCAATCCAACACACAATGCATTCCTCTAGGCCCTTAAAAGGTGAAGTGCTATGTAGTCGACGTTCACATCACACCACTAGAGAAATAAAAACATAACTTAAATATCAAATCAATAAATATTACTCAATGAAACATGACTAATAATTACTAGACTTCTTCCATGTACTCAAGAACTAAACGATCTACTCACAACACATCATAAGGCACATGATTAGAGGTGATAAATGGAATAATAACAATCTGGTCATAAAGTGCAATCACCGGTAAATCTCATAAACATCAACTACAAACGAGTAATTCACACCGAGAGAGAGATCTAGTGGAAAACAATGGTATATAACCCTAGTTGTTACAACGGGACGGAGGTGGATGGTGAGAATGATGGTGCTGATGGTGATGACGATGAGGATGGTGATCTTGATTATGCCCGGTGTGATGATAGTGTCGGTGGTGACGATTCCCCCTTCCAGGAGAGAATTTCCCCAGCGGAATCTCCCTGCCAAGAAGGTGTTTTCTTCTATCTGTTGTTTTCATCGCGAATAGGCGGCCGAAAAATTCTATGATGTGCCTCCCCGTTATTTTTAGGTCATGGGGGGTAAGTACCCCGAAGGAGAGCCGGAGGCCCCCCCCCAAGAGCCCCCCAGGCACGACAAGGGGCACCTGGGGCCCACTTGGCTGCCCCTGGCTCCCCTCTGGCATGGCATCTGTCTCCGCCGGTGATTTCTAACGAAACTATGTTTTCTGATTTTTCCAAAATTTTCTTACGTCTAGAAAATATCCCTTCTGTCAGGTGCTTTTTCCACCTGATTTCTGACTCTGATAAATAATTCTGTAAAACTATAAAACACAAAGAAAACAATGAAATAACATAAGTATAATGCTCTGATAGGGAAAATATCAATGAATACGGGGAAATTATTATATAAAATAGTGGTGCAAAATGGACGTATCAACTCCCCCAAGCATAGACTCCGCTTGTCCCCAAGCGAAAACTGAACTCGAAAAACATGACCATATGTTTTATGATATGAAGTGTCGATAATAAACAATACGGACATGAAGCATGAGTAATTACTCAATAAACACTAACAATTCTATACATCAATCTTTCCCATAATGCTTCTCAAAGAGAAAGAACGATTCAATCATATAAAGGTATAGTGAGTGCAAATTCATTGAGCTATGGCAAAATGTGTTCTTGGTCAGAGAACAACTATCATATCAATCTTATATTTCCAAAAGAGTCTATGTCAGAGCTATTAAGCAAATAACACATACTTCAGTTATCACAAAGTCTTTTCGTGAATATAAAACTTTCAGGGATTATGTTCTTAATAAAGGAGGTGAAAAAAACTGACATAAATGAAATTGCAAGTTAGTAGAGCTCAACTTTTAACTTGTTTACCATGATGGTAATGTCAACTGCAATAAAACATGGTTAAATATCATCTTGGACATATAAAAGAATGCATCTCAGTTCAACATCATAGATTTTCTAGTAGAGAATAGAGGGGATAGGTGAAACTGACTTAATTCTATTAGTAAAGAAAGACACTTCGCAGAGGGGAGTAGGGATTACTCATGTGCTAGAGATTTTTATTTTAATAAAACAGAGGCATTGAAAATGTAAATTTGAGATATATGTATGTCTATGTCAACGAATGGTAGTGAAAAACTTATCATAACTCATGTCAAGCAAAGTTTTTAGACTTTTAAGAGCGATTTCTATTTCTTTATTAAGGTTGGCACTTTGCCCCACCTTGCCTTCACAAACCAGGGTTAGCCGTATCCACGCGTACCCATGAACTTTCAACAAACCATGGGGAAGTTTCGTTTTATATTATATTATATTATTTGGCACCAGCTCTCTTGCAATTTTAGATGAGCACCAATTCCATACTCATCGGGTGAAATGAGAAAGAAGAACCTTGCTTGACATAAGACATGATATATTGTAAACTACTTCCTCATGAGCTAAAACAGGGACACAAAACAGGTTTGATATTTTGAAGGTTTTAAATGTAGCACACAAGAAGTTTACTTGGAGTGGAGATGAAATAACACATATAGGAAGGTATGGTGGACACTTCTGGAAGGTTTTTGGTTCAGGTATTTGGATGCACGAGTAGTGATCATACTCAGTACAGGGTTTTTGGGTAGCAAATGATTTATAGGAAACGTCCGAAGTTGAGTGATGCAAAAAGATATATAACACCATGTGATGGCATGTAAACGCACGTTCGTTGGGAGACCCCAAGAGGAAGGTATGAAGAGTACAACAGAGAGTTTTCCCTCAGAAAGAAACCAAGGTTTAATCGGACCAGTAGGAGAGAGAAATCACTTCTGAAGGTTTATGACAACTGATGTTGGCAGGGCGCACTACCAGGCTCAGCAGCAACGTGGAATCTGCACACAACACAACCCAGATACTTTGCCCCAACGAAATAGTGAGGTTGTCAATCTCACCGGTTGTCCTAAGAGCATCTCTAGCAGACCCCTTATCTCGCGGCCCCGTAAACGCGGATAAGGGGCGCAAAAAACGTGGTTTTATGGGCCTAAAAAGGCCGGGGCGGAACAGACACCCCAAATCGGTGGGGATTTCAGATTTGCAGGTTCAGTATACGGTGTCTATTCCGCGGCTCCCAGACCAAGCCCTCAAACCGAAAAAACGGAGTTCATGTTTTTGACAAAATTAAACATAGTACATCCAAATTAAACCCAAATAGACCAAAGTACGCATCCCATCACTCCGCACCACCATCCACCCTTGGCACAGCATGGCCTCTTCCCGGCACCGCTCTCCTCCTTTGCGCCAAGATCTCTATTCTTGCCAAGTTGTGCCACTCGAGGGTCACTTCATCCATTTCATTGCGTTTCAATGACATGATCCTATTCTCCTCTGCGAGTAGCTTGGCCGTAGCCTTGGTCTCCTCGGCAAGGGCTTTCTTCTCTTCAATGGCGGCCTTGCGCAAGATTTCCTCCTTCGCGTGTTGCCATTTGGCAAGCTTCTCTTGTGCCTTCTTCTCCTCCAATTCTTTCTTTTGCTCCAAGGTTTTGGCCACACAAATCTCATTGGACTTGACCATGTTGTGAATCCTCTCCTTCAAACTTTAGGCCTTGGACTCCCTCTTCATCCTCTCCTTCACCATCTTGGTCCCATCCGGTTTGTTCTTGTTTCTTCCTCCTCCGTCCTCATCATCTTCATCATCATCCTGCATCTTCGAGATGGCACCTATCTTTGATGGAGCTTCATTGTCTCTCAACTTCCACTTCTCACTATTCTTGATTAGTTCCCAATAATGCATATATGGAAATGCCTTGCATTTGGAGGCCAGCATGTCCTTGTACCTCAACATAGCAATTTTTTCCTACAACCAACAAAACATGTCAATGTACATCACATTGAACAATTGGCCACCGATTGAAATGAACAATTAAACTCACATAGTCGCTCTCATTGGTTCCACTTGGAGGTGCGTTGTAGACTTGCTCCAAACATCCAGCCCAACGGTTGCACGCCGGCTTGACAATATCCCATCGTCCTTGGAGAGGCATATAGGTGTGGGGAGTCTTCTCCACCCCCTCTATCTTGGCCATCAACTTGAAGAATTTGTCCTCAATTTGTTACCAATAACTTTTGCCGGTTTGGTATGTGCCGGTGGTGGCATCAAGGGTCACACTCTCCCACGCCTTGATCAAAATCTCTTCCTCCAAATTGGTGTAGCTCTTCGACCTCTTATGGACCGAAGTAGAAACTGCATACACCTTCGCGTCAGTCTCCACCAATTTGTCTTCCTCGCCTCCACCATCGACACCGCCATCCAACTCATCGTACGAGCCGAGCAAGACAGTGTCGAGATCAACGGTGTTCTCGTCGAGGGACTTCTCATAAGAACTATGAATTTGGAACTAAATTATCTGCGATGCTTTAGAACAAAAAAGTTGGCACTAAAAGATGGACGACATAACTCACACCCGTTCCGTCGAACACTTGAGGGGCGCCGGATGTAGGGGAGAGAACATTCGTCGCTGCTGCTATCGAGGTCGAGGCCGGTGGTGCCGTCTTGGCCTGATTACCCCTCGATGCCAATTCCTTCTTCCGCTTCACTGTTGCATGCCGTTGTTTCTTTGGTGCGGGCGGGTCTAGATCGACGGGAGTGGAAGATAGATCGTCGGTGTCGGCAGTTGCGGCTGCAGAACGGCCGCTTTGCACAACGACGTTCCCTTACCTCTTCCGAGAAACCACCGGGGCGACGGCCGTGCGGGTTGGGTGCGCTGGCAGCGCAAGCTCGACGGGGACAATGAACAAGGCGGGCTCGGAGGTGTCCATGGCAGCATCGGGGAAGAGAGATCGGCGGCGGCGGCGGAGAAAGGGAAATGCCGAGGTCGAGGAAGAAAGATCGGTAGCAGTGGCGGAGAAGGGGAACAGAAACTGGGGCGCTTATTTTTCCCTCCCGCCAACGAAAACTAGGGATAGAGGTCGCGCTCGGGTCAGCCTCCCACCCCTCTTTGATAAAGGTTTCACGGAAGGATTTCTGGAGCCCTTTAAAAAAATATGGGCCGACGGGGTTTGCTGCGTCTGTTCTTGTCGGGGGGCTTCCCCCGAGTAGGGGCAAAGTTGGTAAAGAAAGGTGTTTGAGGTACTGCTTACCGAGTTGGGCCGTACCGAGGTTGTATGTGCCGGATAAGTACCGAGTTGGATTACTACCGAGTTGGAGCTATCTCAATAGGAAGAACAAGGATCCAAGTGAAGATACGAGTGTTTGTCTGGATTGACCGAGTAGCACTTGGAGGGTCCGGATAGACACGGTGCTACTCTTCTCGGAGGAAAAGTCAATGGAGCCGTTGTGATCCCGTATAATCAGGGAGAGTATAGGCGTGCGGTTCAACTTACTAGGCATGATGATGTGTATGCATACGCTGGTACAGTGCGATGTATGGGCGAGGCCACGTCCTGTCTCTGACGAGGGGGCATGACATGTCAGCGACCAGACCGCGAAGACTTTCGGAGACTGTCAGCGGAGAAGCGGAGGCGTGCGCTACGGCACAGTGTGTAGTCATCTAACTTGTACTATTAGTTGGTGGCCACCAGGATATAAGGTGGCATTCCCCCTCCTGTGTGAGGGTCGCTTCTTTTGTTGATCATTCGGTACGTGAAGAGAGTAGTGGCTAGTGTGAGTAGAGAGAAGTAGCAGGAGATGTTCTTCTTTCTCTAGCTCCTTGAGCTTGAGGAGTTCTCGTACTCGGTCACCACATATACATAGAGAGAGGCAGGAGTAGGGTTGTTACCTCCACACGAGGGCCCCGAACCTGGGTAGATCTTGTTGTTTGCAGCGTAGTGAGCGCGCCAGCTAGGCGTGCGATCCCTCCCCGGATACCCACAGTGTCCATCGGCCCCAAACTTAAGCCATCCTATGGCATCTGTGACTTCCTCACCACGACAGTTGGCGCAGACCATGGGGCCAGCACCGGCGATGGCTAGGGTTTCTATCCGGACGGGACCTCTTCCTCGTTCGGGGGAGCGCGTGGTTTGTGGCCTTGTCCAGAGATTCGGCTCCTTCGACTTCGTCACCGACAACGCGGGTGATTTCTGCGGCAGGCCCGTGCCCGCAGGTGGCTCCGTCATCAGATTCGGCGTTTACTTGGTGTATGTCGCCACCACCGTCATACGCGAGTACCCCGAGGTGGTGCTCGTTGCTGCTGACCCTCCTGTCGTTCTCGCCGTTCGCGGGCAGCCTATCGGTGGCTCTGCGGGCAGCGTGGAGGTGATGATGACCGGACCAGCTCCTGCAGTCGAGAAGGGCGCGACCGGTGCGCCCGATGTTGTTGGCAAGTCGGCTCGGCTGGGCCACAAGCCATTGGAGAGGCCCGAGAACCAACCGGGCTACAAGGGTCCTTCTACATCGACCGCACCTTTCGCCAAGGTCATCGAGAAGCTGAGCATGCCACTAGCTGTGGATGCGGATCCGGCTGTGCTGTGTGAGCAGCTCGAGGAGCAGCGCCAGGCCTTCCTGCTGGAGGCCACCGAGATGGAGAAAATCAGGCAAGAGTTTGATCTCGACCAGAATGAGTACAATAGGGCTCATGGTATTACACCCTTTTGCAAATAACCCTAGCCGGATAGGGATTATCCGCCGCAACCTAGGTGACGAGTTGGCAAGAGATGGTAGAACTGCTAGTAAATCTGCTAGCTTTACTTCGCATGATAGGCCCAAGTACAGTACTCCTGCTAAAATGCTTAGGGCGGCAGAGGCAGTTGCTACCGAGTTGCGACATCTAACCGGTGAAGCTCGCATTAGGCAGCAGGACCGGCTTAATGAGCATGTTCTTGAAGCTGGCAGGCAGAACGAGGCTTTCCTGAAGGCGAATCCTGGACCTGGTGCCTCTCATGTTGTTCATTCGCATGGGGCGAGATCCGGAGGCCAGACCTCCTCACCTCTTCCTGGTGGTGGGAGATCTCGGAGTGTGAACTCCGAGAAGCACAAACAGATCCAAGTGTACGACCCGGCTGTCGCCGTAAAACATCCCGTTGTAGAGCGGAAGCCCGGGCAAGAACACATTGCGCAAGGCGGTGGCCATAATGTCGGCCGAGTTCATCAAGAGGAATAAGGAGGCAACCGAGATGGTCCATCTCGACACCCGACTGCCAACCCGGTTCAACCTCAACCCGGTGCCGGAGTTTTTGTATAGCCACATGTGTCTGCTCATGTGGTCAACCCAGTTCCCCAACCCGGTGTTGCGCGGCATGTAACATCCCAAGTATGAAAACAATCCCAAATTGTTTGCTTCTTGCTAAATTTTGTTCTGCATCATGCATCATAAACATTTGCATTTGTCTTCTGTTGTTTTCAAATGCAATTCAAATTCAAATCAATTTCATTCATACTTGGCATGTTCCAATTGTGAATCACAATTAAAATTTTGCAAACAAATCAATTCAAAAAGCAATCCATTAATTGGTTGGAATTATTCAATATTATTTGTTCTTTCAAAAATTCATTCTTTTGTAACCATATTTGAAAATTCAGATGACAAATTCAAAATAATTTTGCAATTTGAAATTTCGAAACAAAGTGTAGCACCCTTTGGGCTTGCTGTTTTGTAATCCAACAAAAATATTTCAGAAAGAAAAACCCAAACAATTCTTATCCTTTTTCCCTCTTTCATCTTCTACAAAAAAAAAGAGAAAAAAAAGGAAAAGCCACTGCTGGGGGAGGCAGACCCAAAGGCCCACCTACAACCCCAGCGAAGCAGCCCACCTCCCTTCTTCCACCTCCGTCCGTACCGATGTCGACATCCAGGGAAAAGCAGCCACCACCGCACCACCCCTCACCTGCTCCCCCCTTCCTCCTATATCTACACCCCAAACCCTAGCCTTCCTTTCTCCTCCCCAGCCGCCACCGCCTCCCTTCTCCTCTCTTCCTCTCTGCTCCTCCTCGCTCTCTGAATCCTTTCTTTTTTCTGAACCGGAGAAGGCACCACCATGGTCGGAAGTTGGAGAGGGTGGCGCGGTCGCCGTGCTCGTCGATAGGCCGTGGTCTCAGCGGGAATGGAACCAGGAGAGTGCCACCTCCATTTTTTACGAAGGAACCGCGGCCGGAGGCGGACTGCAGCGACGACGCCTCGAGATCTTCTTCCCCGGCGAGCTCCTGTCCCTGCCGCGCGAACGCGTCCTCCTCCTCTGGTTCCGCAGCGACACCCCGACGCCCTGCTCCTCTTCGTCGCCGACACGCCGGCGGTGAGCCTCCCTGGACCACCTCTTTCCTCTCCCCCTTGCTCTGCGAGACCCCAGCGCGTGTCACGGCCGTTTCCCGGCCGCTCCCTGGCGTCTCCCGTCCGCTGCCGCCGCAGTCGATTCAGTTTCGTCAGATCCCAGGGCAGCGCATCCCCTCACCTCAAAACCAAATGCAGAACCGATCCCATCACAAGAGAAGGCCTACCCCAGTGGCCTGGTTCCTTCCGCGGGCACGCTCGCGCGCGGGTTCGAGACCCAGCAACGCAAAAGCCCCGTTTTATTCCTTTTAACCACGCAATGCACCGTGGCCCCACTTGTCATCCACCCCGGTGGCCACCTCATCTTGCACCCAAGCCAGGTAGGCGCCACGTGCCCCCCGGCCCGCTTGTCAGTGACACGGCAGCAGGTGCGCAGCGTGGGAAAAGTTTCCAATTTCAGATCTGAAATTTTTTTCGCGCAAAATCCCAAATAGGTCCCTGTAATCTTTAAAACCTTCTGAAAATCACAGAATGACCCCTAATTTTTTTAAAGTCAAATATCTTTAACATATTAACTCCAAATTTAATAAATAAAATATGTAATCCACTCAAAATTTTCTGAATTTTTCAAAATATGCAATTTGTTCAATGTTTTGACCAATTATAATTTATGCAATTTTCTGTACTTTATTTAAATCATTTAAAAATTGCATAAATCATAACTAATTCAAATCCAAATTCAAATTGTAAAATTTGTTCTCAAACCAGAAAATTATAATATTTTCAAATCTGAATTTTATTTAATGTTTTGAATAAATAATAATAATAAAACAAAAAAATTCAAACATTTTCTATTCTTGCAATTAATTCAGTTAAACTTGTTTAACTAATAACTAATTCATTTTAATTCCAAATTCAAAAAATTAATACATGCATTCCAATCAGAATTAAATGCTCTATCCAAATATGCCATAATATCAACATTTTGAGAAACTAAAAATCCCACTAAATTCAGTACTGATTTTTTATTTAATTAAAATGCCAAAGTGCATAACTTAATCATTAAAACCCCAAATTTGACAAATAAAATGTCTAGTTGAAGCTAACACTATTTTCTTGCTATTTCTATCATCTCTCATGCATTTAATCCACTTTAACAAAATGTTTAGGTGTAATTCATTAAACCCTCAAATTAGGCATATGGACTTTTACCATATGCAATTCAATTGCATATGGGTCCATTTAATATTGGTCGTAATGTCTCTAGCTTACCTTCGATGCACCAATGAAAATGTCATGCATCATCCCATGTTTGTGCATTACGCCATGTTATTGATTGTCCGTCTCTCTTCGTTGTTTGTTTGCTTCTTCTCGAATAGACGACGACGTTGAGACATACGAGGTTTACGATACCACTTCAGAGGAATTAGCTCAACATCAGGCTGTTGAGTAAGCAGGCAAGTATTCACTCACATGAACCATTGTGTCCGTTCCACACTTGATACCGATACTTTCCGTTGTCTAATCTGCTAGCCTTATGATTCGTTGCTTGTGTTCCGATCCTATCACATGTCATCCTGCAGCCATGAATATAGCCTCACCCCCACACCTACAACCTTGTTGTTTGTTAGCCTGTGTCGTAGTATCATGCTTAGGTTTGTTTGTGCTCGAGTCTTGTTGTCATTTATCTTATCACCTGTTTAGTTTGATAGATGGGCTTGTTATAATCAATATCATGTTAATGTTTGGGGTAATAATAATTTGATGATAAGGCACCGGCAGGAGGCCCGGGTTAGGGTTTTGAAGCCTGCTAGTGTCGACCCTAATTAGGAAAAGGGTCTTGTCCTCTGATCCATGATGAGCGTGCTCACCGCATCCGGGTGGTCGTATGGAACCCCCCTCGACTTTGACCTGATCCGCAGTTTGTCCGAAGAGCCACACTTAGTTCGGGTGTTCCATTTGCGCATACGCATGAATGGGTCGCGCCCATGGTTGATGATTATGATGATGATGATGACGCATACATATAGGGCGAGGCCTGTGGTGCCGGGGGGTGTGGTTTTCACCCTTGCGCTTAGGTTAGGTCGGACTGACCGGGACCTTATAGCTCCGTGGCTCCTAGGACAGGTTGTAGAGATGGTCCGGGTCGTGTCGAGTCCACCTGAGTTTTAGTTGGTGGCTCGAGTGTGTACGGGTACTGGAGCACACCCTGCAGGGATGAATCTTCTCGAGAAGCCGTGTTGTCCGCGGTTATGTGACGACTTGGTGAAAGTGCTGGCTAACAAGTACTCCGACAACTTACACCTAATTAATAATAATTTGACTAGTAATAGACATATTGTCACAATAACCTGAACCCTCATTAATCCAACTGTGTGGGTTATCCTCGGATTGCTTATTTGGATAAGGGGCGAGATCCAGGATGGGTTTGTTTGAGGTTAGTGGTAGTTGGCTCCGATGCGCTATCTTATCCCTTTCTTTTAGCCGGATGTTGTAGCGTGTCTCTGTAGTTGGTTAGTGCAGCCCGCTGCCGCACCTTTGTATCACCTATCTTCCGTTGAACCCAAAGCATCTGTACTTGGTGTTGTCGGGTACACTTTGGTATCTTGTGCGTTTTGCTTGCCAGTACTCGTCCGTACTGACCCCTTTGGAACTGTTGGTTCTGCAGACTATGTTTCCGAGGACCTCCTTGGTGGCCACTACGTGGAAGATGAGGAGGCTGCTGACGAGTAGATAGCGGACCCGGGCAGGATCCAAGACTTCGTGGATGGGCTCCGTTCTTTTCGTTTCCGGCCTCTTAGGCCTATTTGGATCTTGTCTGTATCTCAGACACTTTGTTTGCTTCCGCTGTGATGTAATGATGACTTGTTGGGACATGTGTCCTCTGCCTGACTGTATTTGCTATCTCTGCTCTAGTGAGAGCTTTTGCCACTTATTTCTATTTCTTTGTGTCTTAGAGATTTTTTGTGATATCACTTGTTCAAATGACGTTGACGTACCATGTGTGTATGTTATGAAGTACGTCAATGGAAGTATTCGGATTCCTATTGGATGGTTTTCACAGACGATGAATAGTAGAGAATGGTTGTCACACGTTTACGTGTCGGCCTACTCATATTGAGATGCGGGTGCAGGTAGGCCCCGTAAGCCAATTATGTACTATTTAGCGGGCTGTGTGTATCCTCTAGAAGTCTGGGTGCGACACGGCAGGACCGATACAATGACGGTTACTCGGCAATGGAGCAAGCCGGGTACCAGAGAAATGAGCGATATGCTGATGCTGGAGGAGTTGGGTCTCGGTTGGGGGCACGTGTGCTGCAGCCGAGTGACGCAAGATACAAGCTGGATAGGATCTACCAATCGGTGGAGATGGAGCTGCGAGGCCCACGTGGACCACTTTGTTTTGGTCCCAGAATCATGAATGAACCATCTATGCCCAAGTTCTAGTTGGCGAGAGGGAACAAAACTTATGATGAAAGCACCAAGCCGGAAGACTGGCTGAGCGACTACGTCACTACCGTGCACATTGGCGGTGGTAACCGCAGATGGGCGGTGAGCTATGTGCCCCAAATGTTGGAGGGCCCAGCCCGCATTTGGCTCAACAACCTCCCGAGAGACAACATCAATTGTTTGATTGATTTATCGGAGGCATTCATCAGCAACTTCATAAGCACCTACAAGAGGCCAAACCGGCCACAACAGCTCTTTGCATGCAAGCAGAGGGAACAAGAGACCGACTTAGAGTATCTCACTCGGTGGAGCACACTGAGAAACACCTGTGAGGGTGTGAACGAGTCTCAGGCTATTGCCTGGTTTGCTCAAGGGTGCCGACATGGCAACATGCTGTGGCAGAAACTGCAGAGGGAGATGCCGAGTACGCTCGCCGAGACCATCAAGATTGCTGATATGTATGCACTCGGTGATCCAACTCAGCCTCTGCTCGACTCGTTTGAGCCGAGAAGGAGAAATCAAGGCAATGATGGTGGTAGGCGGATTGATCGCCAAGACTACCAGAACAAGAGGCGGGATGACAGGCCGGATATCCACTATGGCTCGGATCATGTAGCCGCGGTAGATCCGGATCAACCTGATGCAGGAAGCAGCCAGAGGCAGAAGAATGTTGGGCCCCCAGTATGGGCAGAACCAGAACTAGGGTCAGAACTATAAGAAGCAGTACAATGATCCCAAACAGTCCGGAGATGCTCCTCAGAGGTTTACCTTTGAGATGATGAGGGATGGGACGTACAACTACCACACTCGGCATCCGAGTAGGCCGGCAAACCATACTTCCCGACAGTGCAGCTAGTGGGACCGGATCAAAAGTGAGGGCTTTGGCTAGTTGCCTCCTCCTCCTCCTCTGCCGCTCTCGGATGCCAATGTGCAGCCTATCCGGGCAGCTCCTCCCAGGCCTGCCGAGAACTAGAGGAGGGAAAATGTGAACCAAGTGGCGCAGGGGGCCAACAACAACAACACCCGCAACAACTACAACAACAACTACTATAGTCACAACAACAACAACAACTTCAACCGGAGAAGTAGCAGCAACAACAACAACAACAACAACAACAACAACAACAACAACAACAACAACAACAACAACAACAACAACAACAACAACAACAACAACAACAACAACAACAACAACAACAACAACAACAACAACAACAACAACAACAACAACAACAACAACAACAACAACAACAACAACAACAACAACAACAACAACAACAACAACAACAACAACAACAACAACAACAACAACAACAACAACAACAACAACAACAACAACAACAACAACAACAACAACAACAACAACAACAACAACAACAACAACAACAACAACAACAACAACAACAACAACAACAACAACAACAACAACAACAACAACAACAACAACAACAACAACAACAACAACAACAACAACAACAACAACAACAACAACAACAACAACAACAACAACAACAACAACAACAACAACAACAACAACAACAACAACAACAACAACAACAACAACAACAACAACAACAACAACAACAACAACAACAACAACAACAACAACAACAACAACAACAACAACAACAACAACAACAACAACAACAACAACAACAACAACAACAACAACAACAACAACAACAACAACAACAACAACAACAACAACAACAACAACAACAACAACAACAACAACAACAACAACAACAACAACAACAACAACAACAACAACAACAACAACAACAACAACAACAACAACAACAACAACAACAACAACAACAACAACAACAACAACAACAACAACAACAACAACAACAACAACAACAACAACAACAACAACAACAACAACAACAACAACAACAACAACAACAACAACAACAACAACAACAACAACAACAACAACAACAACAACAACAACAACAACAACAACAACAACAACAACAACAACAACAACAACAACAACAACAACAACAACAACAACAACAACAACAACAACAACAACAACAACAACAACAACAACAACAACAACAACAACAACAACAACAACAACAACAACAACAACAACAACAACAACAACAACAACAACAACAACAACAACAACAACAACAACAACAACAACAACAACAACAACAACAACAACAACAACAACAACAACAACAACAACAACAACAACAACAACAACAACAACAACAACAACAACAACAACAACAACAACAACAACAACAACAACAACAACAACAACAACAACAACAACAACAACAACAACAACAACAACAACAACAACAACAACAACAACAACAACAACAACAACAACAACAACAACAACAACAACAACAACAACAACAACAACAACAACAACAACAACAACAACAACAACAACAACAACAACAACAACAACAACAACAACAACAACAACAACAACAACAACAACAACAACAACAACAACAACAACAACAACAACAACAACAACAACAACAACAACAACAACAACAACAACAACAACAACAACAACAACAACAACAACAACAACAACAACAACAACAACAACAACAACAACAACAACAACAACAACAACAACAACAACAACAACAACAACAACAACAACAACAACAACAACAACAACAACAACAACAACAACAACAACAACAACAACAACAACAACAACAACAACAACAACAACAACAACAACAACAACAACAACAACAACAACAACAACAACAACAACAACAACAACAACAACAACAACAACAACAACAACAACAACAACAACAACAACAACAACAACAACAACAACAACAACAACAACAACAACAACAACAACAACAACAACAACAACAACAACAACAACAACAACAACAACAACAACAACAACAACAACAACAACAACAACAACAACAACAACAACAACAACAACAACAACAACAACAACAACAACAACAACAACAACAACAACAACAACAACAACAACAACAACAACAACAACAACAACAACAACAACAACAACAACAACAACAACAACAACAACAACAACAACAACAACAACAACAACAACAACAACAACAACAACAACAACAACAACAACAACAACAACAACAACAACAACAACAACAACAACAACAACAACAACAACAACAACAACAACAACAACAACAACAACAACAACAACAACAACAACAACAACAACAACAACAACAACAACAACAACAACAACAACAACAACAACAACAACAACAACAACAACAACAACAACAACAACAACAACAACAACAACAACAACAACAACAACAACAACAACAACAACAACAACAACAACAACAACAACAACAACAACAACAACAACAACAACAACAACAACAACAACAACAACAACAACAACAACAACAACAACAACAACAACAACAACAACAACAACAACAACAACAACAACAACAACAACAACAACAACAACAACAACAACAACAACAACAACAACAACAACAACAACAACAACAACAACAACAACAACAACAACAACAACAACAACAACAACAACAACAACAACAACAACAACAACAACAACAACAACAACAACAACAACAACAACAACAACAACAACAACAACAACAACAACAACAACAACAACAACAACAACAACAACAACAACAACAACAACAACAACAACAACAACAACAACAACAACAACAACAACAACAACAACAACAACAACAACAACAACAACAACAACAACAACAACAACAACAACAACAACAACAACAACAACAACAACAACAACAACAACAACAACAACAACAACAACAACAACAACAACAACAACAACAACAACAACAACAACAACAACAACAACAACAACAACAACAACAACAACAACAACAACAACAACAACAACAACAACAACAACAACAACAACAACAACAACAACAACAACAACAACAACAACAACAACAACAACAACAACAACAACAACAACAACAACAACAACAACAACAACAACAACAACAACAACAACAACAACAACAACAACAACAACAACAACAACAACAACAACAACAACAACAACAACAACAACAACAACAACAACAACAACAACAACAACAACAACAACAACAACAACAACAACAACAACAACAACAACAACAACAACAACAACAACAACAACAACAACAACAACAACAACAACAACAACAACAACAACAACAACAACAACAACAACAACAACAACAACAACAACAACAACAACAACAACAACAACAACAACAACAACAACAACAACAACAACAACAACAACAACAACAACAACAACAACAACAACAACAACAACAACAACAACAACAACAACAACAACAACAACAACAACAACAACAACAACAACAACAACAACAACAACAACAACAACAACAACAACAACAACAACAACAACAACAACAACAACAACAACAACAACAACAACAACAACAACAACAACAACAACAACAACAACAACAACAACAACAACAACAACAACAACAACAACAACAACAACAACAACAACAACAACAACAACAACAACAACAACAACAACAACAACAACAACAACAACAACAACAACAACAACAACAACAACAACAACAACAACAACAACAACAACAACAACAACAACAACAACAACAACAACAACAACAACAACAACAACAACAACAACAACAACAACAACAACAACAACAACAACAACAACAACAACAACAACAACAACAACAACAACAACAACAACAACAACAACAACAACAACAACAACAACAACAACAACAACAACAACAACAACAACAACAACAACAACAACAACAACAACAACAACAACAACAACAACAACAACAACAACAACAACAACAACAACAACAACAACAACAACAACAACAACAACAACAACAACAACAACAACAACAACAACAACAACAACAACAACAACAACAACAACAACAACAACAACAACAACAACAACAACGACAACAACAACAACAACAACAACAACGACAATGCTGGCGACGGAGGCTGAAATCGGTACTAGGAGCACCATCAGAGCTACATGGTGTTCACAACTGAGCCGGATGACAAGCAGAGCCTGCGCATGCAAGCAATGGAGGTGAACTCCGTGATGCCGACAGTGCCAGATTACATGCATTGGTGCGACCAGGACATTGTCTGGTCCCGGGCTGATCATACCAAGATTATGCCTAACCCGGGTAGCTATGTCTTGGTGGTGGATCCAACCTTCATTGGGACCAAGATCAATGTGATGTTCAGCAAGGCGCTGATCGACAACGGTAGCAGCACCAACATCCTGTACCGAGACACCATGGAGAAGCTCGGTTATTCCGAGAACATGCTGCTGCCCAGCCGGACTACCTTCCATGGCATTGTACCCAGAGTATCTTGTGCTCCTATTGGCCGGGATTGGATTTATGTGTTCTTTGGCAGAAGGGAGAATTACCGGACTGAGTGCTTGCAATTCGAGGTGGTTCATCTCCTGAGCCCTTACATGCTCTACTCGGCAGACCGGCTCTGTCCAAGTTCATGGCCTCTACTCATGCAGCCTATTTGAAGATGAAGCTTTCCGGTCCCAATGGCATCATCACCATATCGGGTGATTACAAGTGCTCTCTGGAGTGTGCATCTGCTGGATCTCGGATGGCCGAGTCAATGGTCATTGCAGCCGAGCAGAAGAAGATACATGAGGTGGTGGCCATGGCCCAGGCAGCTCAACTCGGCATGCCCGGAATGCCTAGCTCTCAGCACGGTGCCACTTTTCAGGCCTCTCAGGAGACCAAGAAGGTGCAGATTGACCCGGAGTTCCCCGAGCGTGTTGCCATCATTGGTGTCGGGTTGGAGGAGAAATAGGAAAGTGCGCTCATCCACTTCCTCTGTGAGAATCGGGACGTCTTTGCATGGTCCAATCAGGATCTACCAGGTGTCCCGAGGGAGTTGGTTGAGCACTCTTTGCATGTGCGGCCGGATGCCAAGCCGGTAAAGCAAGCCTTGCGCCGCTTTGCGGCTGAAAGAAGAAAAGTCATTGGTGACGAGATCACAAGGCTGTTAGCAAGCGGATTCATCATGGAGGTACTGCATCTGGATTGGCTGGCCAATCCGGTCATGGTCGAGAAGAAGAAGGACGACCCCATGGTCGCTGTGATATGGCGCATGTGCATTGACTACATCGACTTGAACAAGGCGTGCCCCAAGGACCTGTTCCCACTGCCCCGGATAGATCAGGTGATCGACTCCACTGTCGGGTGCGAACTTTTGTCTTTTATTGATGCCTACTCTGGTTTTCACCAGATTCTCCTGAACCCGGCTGATCAAATAAAGACTGCTTTCATTACCCCGGATGGGACTTATTACTATCGTGTCATGTGCTTTGGGTTGAGAAATGCTGAGGACACATACCATAGATGCATGCAGAAATGCTTGCACAAGCAGATAGGAAAAAAATGTGCAGGTGTATGTGGATGACATAGTCATCAAGACCAAGGAGAAACACACACTCCTAAGTGATATCGAAGTAAAATTCGCAAACTTGCGAAAGTACCGGATGAAGCTGAACCCGACCAAGTGCACCTTTGGCGTTCTGTATGGGAACTTACTCGATTTCCTCGTGTCTAGCCGGGGTATCGAGGCCAACCCCTCCAAGATAAAAGCTATTGAGAGCATGTCTCTCCCGAGATCACTGAAGGATGTGTAGAAATTTACCGGGGGCCTGGCTTCCCTTAGCCGGTTCATCGGGAGAATGGGCGAGAAGGCCTTACCTCTGTACCAGCTCATGAAGAAAAGCGACAAGTTCGTTTGAACACCACAAGCTGATGTGGCCTTCCGAGAACTCAAGACCATGTTGGGTACCGCTCCGGTTTTGGCTTCTCCCTGCCTAAGGAGCCTATGTTGCTCTATATTGCAGCTACCAACCGAGTTGTGAGTGTGGTGGTGGTAGTGGAGCGAGAAGAGGAGGGAAAGTCGGTGCAGAGGTCGGTTTATTACCTTAGTGAGGTGATCTCTAGATCGAAGAAAAATATCCTCACTACCAGAAGATGACATATGGAGTCTATATGGCTGCCAAGAAGCTCAAGCACTATTTCCAAGAGCATCCGATTACAGTAGTTAGCACTGCACCCATCTCGGAAACTATGGGAAACAAGGATGCAAGTGGCCGGTAGCCAAGTGGGAGATTGAGCTAGACGCTTATACCCCGATGTATGAAAGAAGAGAAGCCATCAAATCTCAAGCCCTGGCGGATTTCTTCGTTGATTGGGCTGAAATGCAGTATGAGCCTCCCTTGTCGGAAACAAATTTCTGGCGGATGCATTTCGATGCCTCCAAGCTGAAAGAAGGTCTCGGTGCCGGAGTTGTGCTCACCTCACCCAAGCAGGATCAACTCAAGTACGTCCTGCAAATCCACTTTGCGGCGTCCAACAATGTGGCCGAATATGAGGCCCTGGTCCACGAACTGAAAGTGTCCAAGGAAATTGGTGTTCGCCGGATAATATGCTATGGTGACTCGGATCTGGTGGTCCAACAAGCCTCGGGGACTTGGGACGCGTTGGATGCCAATATGGCGTCTTATCGGCTCCTTGTCCAAAACATGTCCGGATTCTTCGATGGCCGTGAGTTCCACCACATTCACCAGGCTGAGAATGATGTTGCTGATGCTCTGTCCAAGTTGGGCTCTTCTCGGCAGTTCTTCCCGCCAGGAATTTCTCTAGAGCATTTGAGGAAGCCATCCATCAAGCCTTCACCCGAGCTGGATTCAATTTTTGTTCCGGCTCAGTCGGACTCAGAAGTTGTTCCCATGGAGATTGATGAGGGGATCTTGAAGGAGAACCCGAGGACTTCTTCATTCGACCCGGGGACGGTCGCATTCATCTCGGGGATTATCTCTCAGTACTCGGGGAATCGTCTCCAACTAGGAGAAAGTCATGTCGGCTGATCCAATGGAGGTGGATGAGCTAGTGTTTCCTACTCGGGAGATACCGAGTTGGGCTCAAACCATATTATCTTTTCTGGTTGATGGCACTCTGCCGGATGACGAGATCTCGGCCAGGCGAATACAGAGAAGATCCAAAGGCTACACCATCATCAACAAGGAACTGTACAAGAGGAGTGCCACAGGCGTGCTCCAGCGCAGTGTAGGAGAAGAGATTCTCAGAGAGATACATCAGGGGGAATGTGGGCATCATGCCGCATCTCGGGCTTTGGTGAAGAAAGCTTTCCGGCATGGATTCTTTTGGCTCACTTCCTTGCAGCAAGCATAAAATATAGTGAGAAAGTGCAATGGGTTCCAGCGACATGCAAGCAAGATACACATGCCAACTGCTGAGTTGAAGACAATCCCCATCACCTGGCCATTTGCAGTTTGGTGCTTGGACATGGGGGGTCCTTTCAAGCCAGTTCGGGGCAACATGACTCACATTCTGGTCATGGTTGATAAATTTACCAAGTGGATTGAGGTGAAGCCAATCCGGAAGTGTGATGGAAACACAACTGTGACCTTTCTGAAGGATATTATCCTGAGATATGGCTACCCGCATGGGATCATCTCGGATAACGGAACAAATTTTGCTGAGGGAGCCTTCGCTCGGTTCTGCAAGGAGAAGAGGATCCGACCAGACATTGCTTCAGTCGTGCATTCAGAATCAAATGGACAAGTTGAAAGAGCTAATGGCATGGTCCTATCCGGAATAAAGCCAAGGCTGATTGAGCCATTACAGCGAACCCCTGGATGTTGGCTGGAAGAGTTGCCGGCGGTGTTGTGGAGTCTAAGGACTACCCCTAACGGATCAACCGGATACACACCATTATTCCTGGTATATGGAACAGAGGCTGTGTTGCCCACTGACCTTGAGCATGACTCACCGAGAGTAACCCTCTATACTGAGGCAGAGTCAAGAGAAGCCCGAGAAGATGATGTTGATTTGCTAGAAGAAGCAAGAGAATTAACTCTGTCGAGATCAGGTGTATATCAACAGAATCTGAGACGCTATCATAGCCGAAAAGTAAGCCCAAGGGTTTTCCGAGAAGGAGATTTGGTGCTTAGGCTGGTGCAACGCACAGTCGGAATGCACAAGATTTCCCATCCGTGGGAAGGGCCATTCATTGTGAGCAAGGCTCTGCACAATAATGCGTACTATCTCATTGATGCACAAGAGCCACAGAAGAACAGGGCAGATAAATCCAGAGAGGAAACTAAGCACCCCTGGAATGTAGCTCTACTCCGTCGTTTCCATTCCTGAAAAAGCATTGTATGTATCTCCTTACCAAGTTGAAATCCAAGTCAGCACTCCGATTAAGAACTCGGGGACTGCCTGTGCCTAACTTGCTTTGTGTTATTTACTTCTTACTTTGTTGTGTCGGTTAATCATCTCAGATTTTCATGTGTATGTCTAGTAGTGTGTTTAAACCTAAGGGCCAACTCTTCGACTTTGCTGCTGTCCGCAACCCGGCTTCATGGCAAGCAAGAGAACAAGCCAAGGGTCAATGAGCACAGGAAATACTACTAAGGAAAGAAATAGTTAATCAACCGAGATGGCTTGCTTTTTTCTTCTGTTTTTCGGCTAAGTACTGGGCAGTTTTAATTTTGATCTCAAATTTGTGAAGTATTATAAACTCGGTTTTCCAAATCTTGTGACTCGACTGCCAAAAAGCCACAAGTGGCAGGCAAGAGCAAAGACGAAAAAAGCCAGGTGGATAAGAAAACCAACTCGGGGACTCGGAATTAACGCAATACGACATTCAACCAGTCTTGCTAGAACTTACATAAAACTGAGTAGCAAAGTGGTGAGATAATAGTTTGATACAATTGCACCTGGCATACCGGGGATATGATGAAATGTTTGAGACTGAAAGACAGATAATTAGTCCACGCCCAAAGGAGTTGCATCAGCTTCACCACCTGCCGAGTTGGAGGACTCGGTGGGGGGGGCTCGGAGGCAACGATCGAAGTCGGAGGCTCGGAGGCGGCGTTCTCGGCTGTGGGCTCTGAGGTTCTCAACTCAGGAGCAGGATCCGAGATGACCATCTTGGTGGTGACGATCTCGGAGTCCGCGCCTAGCTCTTGCTCGGCCTAGATCTCCTTATCCACCTGCTCGGAGCCGTCGTCAACCTCAGTTTCTTCAGCGCCATCGACTCCCTCGTCGCCCTCCCACCAGTGGCCATAGTCTCCCTCGCCGCCCTCCTCCCAGTGGCCATGGTCTCCCTCATCGCCATCATCGCCGCTGTCCTCATCGCCCTCGGCCTCACTGTCGGTGTCGGGCTCGGTGGGGCCGTCCACAAATTCCTTTGTGTCAGCATATGAGGCCAACCGATAAGCCGTCTCCTAGCGGATCCGGATATAGTTTTCGTCTTCGGTCCACCGGGATCCATTCCGCAGCTTCTCGAGTTTGCTGAGGTCAAGGTTCTCGTACCAGGAAAGCACGAAGTGCAGAGCCTCGTCTGCGCCGACTCGGGCTGCTGAGGCGCGCCATTTTTTGAGCTCCTCCTTGACGTAATTCAGCTTGGCGGACAGCTCGTGGACAGTCTTGGGAGGCTCAATTTCCGGCCAGAAAAGCTTGTGTAGCCGGATGGCGGTGGAGACCATGTTGATTCCCAAACCCTTGAGGGGCAGAACCCGAGCTCTGATATCCTCAACTTGATCCTCCATGGTGACCGTCTCAGTGACGTCAAAGCCAACATCTGCCAGCTGCTCCCTGACTCTCTCAACAGCCCTTTCAGCACCAAGGTCAAAATCGGGGAATGTCCCTGGAAAGCAGGATGCCCGAGTTAGGGAAAGAAATCAGTCGGATAGAGGAAATCGGATAGAGCAAGTTGAAGGAAAATCGATACTTAGAACGCAATTCGATGGTGAGGTCCTTGAGCCTGCGAAGCCACTTATCAGCATTGGCCTCATGATGATCCAGCAGGAGGCGGGAGATGCTCACCATTTGGTCGAGTGCAGTGTTCCGCTCTTTCAACACATCGATCTCCTGATACAACGCAAGCTTCTCGGTGGCAGTGGTGTTCTCCAGGTCGGCCTTCTCCTTCCCGGTCTGCATCGCCACCTTGATAGCATCAGCCAGTTCCAGCTTGAGCTTGGCCACTTCGTCCTTCTCGGCCTTAAGCTCTACCCGGAGTTGGGAGGTGCTGTCGTTAATCTGCTGCTGCACCTCGGACAGGGAGAGGCACTCTTGGTGTTTCTCGACAAAGGATTGGTGCTCAGCTGCAAAGAAAAGCAGTCTGGTTAGCAAGTTAGAAAGAAGATAAAAACCGAGCAATAAAGAAGAAAGTAAAAGGAAAATACTTACTCTCCAAGTCCGTGATTTTGCTCTGTACCGATTCGGCTAGCACAGTGCAATCCTGGTGCTTCTCAGCGAAGATCTGGTTCTCATCTGCATAGAAAGCAAAGTTAACCAGAGAAAAAGAAAAAAGCGTATACACAAAACGCAGTGATGAAAGATATGACACTTACTCTCCAAGGAAGAAATCTTGGTGACGGAATCCGTCAGCCGCTTCTCCAAGATAGCTGTAAAAGAGAAAGCAGAAACCGAGTTAGAAAACTGATGCAAAAGAAGCATATGCAGTATCTCGGCAAGAATAAGTTACCCTTGTTCCCCAGCTCCTCCTGTAGATTTTGGATATGCTCCTTGGCATCTTGGTGAGCCCAGAGAAGCTTCTGGAAGATCAGAGCACAGGACTCAGTGCAAGTCTGGAGAGAAAAAAAAGAAACAAGTTAGTTAGAAGATTCGACCCGAGTAGACTTCAAGTCGGCCGAGTATTGCCTACTCGGACCAAATATCGGGCACTGGATGGTATATGGATTTTGGATAAAAAAAACTTACTCGGGAGGTGACCTCGGCATCTTCTGCAGCGACGCGCAGGCAGTACATTTTGTTGGAACGCGTAGATATAAATAAAACTTTTCCTACGCGATGCTTCCAAGATCTAGCCGAGGTAGAAGGCCACGATGATTACCACTAGACGCGCGGTTGCGGATTATCGATGAAGCGCGTCGGGGCAGTGCTGTCCCACGATCCGGTCCGGCCGATCCAATCCCTCGAACGTCGAAGTGCTGAACGTACAGCACCTCTGCCGGTATCCACACGTACGAGGAGGAGCTCCGACGGCAGACTGCTAGGTCTGGTGCGACGGCTGGACTGAGTGGGGCTAGGGTTCCCAACGCATGGGAGAGTGGACTAACGCGCCCGCTAGGCAACCTGCGCCCCTGTTTATATAGCGTATGGTAATGGGCTTCACAACACTTGTGGCCCATTCCCTCTGTGAGTCCGACTCACAAAACCAGTCCATTTTCGGTTCGGGTCCAACCCGACCAATACTTGCTCCCGCTCTTAAGTGTGCGACCCTGCAGGCTCATGGCGACTTGGACACGATTGGAGTCCTACTCTCAATCGATCAATCGGTAGCGGCTCCTAGCAGAACGTGCCGACTCCCAAGTTCCATTGAGTCATGACGACATACCTTTCAATGTGATATTCATCTTAGTCCATTTTGCCTCACGATATACCTTGTCAAACTATAGGCGATTTCATCGTCATCCCTTAAATAGTTCAACTCTCTTCTCGATCCGTGATACGTGATTCGTCTGACTAACTCTTAGTCAATAGACACAGTTAACACTTAACTGAGTCGCGCATGGCCATGCTTCCTGAATCATATCACTCGAGAGGGCCCAGAGAATATCTCTCCATTCGGAGGGGCAAAATCCCATCTTGATCATCCACATCACGCAGCTTGCTTCTCATTCGACCTGAACTCTGCCTTTATAGTTGCCTTGTCACAGAACAACGTTTGACAGAACCTAAGTCGGTGATCCACAACTTGGATTGTGCGACAACCTCAGGTCTAAGGATTACATTGATTGAGACATGCATATGACGACTTGATCGTTGCATCTCAATGTGGGTCAGTCCGACTTGCTAAACTCTTTAGCCAAGTCCGTGAGCGTTGGAATGGCATCACCATGCCCATGACAAGTGGAACCGTGTCATCAGCCAACACTCACATTAGTCTAGGGTATGTGTCCAGCACAACCTAAATGGCCAAGGACAATCTAGTATGAACAACATGAATATATAGTTCCACAATCGAATCACATATTCAATGACATATATAAGATGTTCAAAACAAGGACAACTTAATAACTTTATGAATACAGTGGGAATTACATCATATATGATTGCCTCTAGGGCATATTCCCAACACATTTTGTGCGCCAAGGTGCTGCTAGAGGATGAAACCGTCTTGGAGACTTGGCCGACATCGGCCCGATTCCAGGACTTTCGGTAGTGGTCCAACGGACCCAACTTCTTCTCATCAAATTCCGAATCGATGAAGCCGATTCGGTCCAGGGTGGTGTCAATGTCAGCCTGCAGCTCTGCGGCAAGCTCGTGGCGGGCCACGAGCTGAGTATTTGTGTTGATGGCCAGGGTGCCGGGTTTCGCCTTCGCCCCGGTCTTTTTCTTCTGTTGTGCCTCCTGCTGCTTCTACCAGTGCACCGGAACTTTCACAAGTCCCATTGCCGGGCTGCTCCCCTCTCCAGCCACTACGCCCTGCAACGGCGCGAATCTAGCCTGCTGCCGAGTACGACGAGTTTCCCTTGTGGGCCCCGCTGGTCTTCTCGGTGGCGGTGGGCTTGGTGATCATGTTGCTGCTGATGTTGGGTCTGTTGCTGTGGAGGCTGAGCTGGTTGCTGTTGCTGCTGATAAAATTGGGCCTGTGGCCGTTGGTGTTGAGCTGTTTGTTGGTTGTGTTCTCTCGGTGGTGGCTGTGGCTCCTTCTTCTGCTGCTGCTACTTCTAGAGGGGAAGTCCTTCTTGGAGGGGTTGGCGGTGTTGCTGCGATGAAGATTGGAGAAACTCGTTGATGCGGCGCTTGCTGCTGCGTCGCAACTTCGCGTTGCTGTTCTGGTTGCTGCTCGGGCTGCTGCTCTGGTTGTTGTTGCTCTAGTGGTTGTTCTTGGTGCTGCTCGATGGCCGACTCAGGCCGTTCCGAAGTCTCTTGAGTATCCATCTCAGCGCCCGTGTCGCCTGCGCCGAGATCCTGGTCTTCTCGATCCGGGAAGGGCATCTCGGACCGGTCGTCGATGTGGGTGTCCATGTCCTCGGGGTCGAGATTGACAACATTGCGGGCGGTACTCGGTCCCGCGGGCGCACCAAGGTCCTCGGCGTCAAGGGGATCGCTATAGAAAGAGATAAACAAAGGGGTGAAGAAAATGCAAAGGCAGAGCATCTCGGTCGAAAGAGGCAAAGGAAGAAAAAATATGCAAACATAAAGCATCTCGGGAGAAACTTACCCGTCGACTGTGGGTCGCGCATTCCTTTGGCGTTTCACCGTGGCCTTGTCGATCTTGGGTCCCTTGTTCCCGGACCTCTTCTGCCTCTTGTTGGATGGAGGCTCGGCGGCGCCGCTTCCTTAGCTGTGCGGGGGCAGCGATGGACACGGGCTCTGCCTCAACCACCTCTTCTTCCATGTCGGCTGGGAACGAAAAAGGAAAGTGCACTAATGAGACCGAGAAGGGGTTGGATATCTCCAAAATTATACAGTCATCATCAATGTTACCTTCGTCATCCTCAGATCAGTCCCGGATTGAGGTTGCAACTCGGGACTTACCATCTTGACCAGGAGGAATAGCGAGCGGAATAGGGAGCGTGTCCTGGTTGTCAAACTGCTCCTCATCATCTTCGGTCCGGTCGGGCTTCCAGTTATCCGAGAGGACCGGCTTTTCTTCCACACTCTGACGAGTAAAGTGATGTACATGCGAAACAATAAGCATAAGGAGCTAAGAAAACTCGGAAGATACCGAGATGTACTCTACTCGGTAGGGCATGCGAAACATAAAGCATACATAACTAAGTGAACTCGGATGATACCGAGATGTACTCTACTCGGTAGGGCATATGAAACAATAAGCATAAGGATCTAAGCAAACTCGGGTGATACCGAGATGGGCTCTACTCGGTAGGGCATGCGAAACATAAAGCATAAGGAACTAAGTGAACTCGGATGACACCGAGATGTATCCTACTCGGTAGGGCATGCGAAAGATAAAGCATAAGCAACTAAGTGTACTCGGAAGATACCGAGATAGAAGCAACTCGGTAGGATACAGAAAACTTACTTGGGGTGCCAGCCTGTCTCGGCTGTAGGGCTCGAATCCCCAGTCCCAAGTATCTGTGAGGGTGGCCTTGGTGATGGACTTGGCCCAGAGGGCAACCTCTTCCTTTCTGAGCTCAAAGGTGGTTGTGCCTGTGCAGTCACGGGGCCTGCCCATGAAACACATCTTGTGGGCCGTAAGCTGCAGAGGCAGAATCCTGTGGCTCACCCAGGTGGCGATCAGGTCATCGGATCGGAGCCCTCCCTTGATGAGTTGCTTCAATCGGTTGTCGGTGGCGTTCGCCTCGGGCACGGGCTTCTTCGGATTGTACCCCCCAGTTGATCATAGCGGTGGGGGGATCAATCCGAAAACGGGGAAGCTTGATGAGGTCAACCGGCTCGGCGCCCTCCTCCAGACGGGATTCTTCACATAAAAAAATCCTCTCTGCCACTTGCGGCAGGTGTCAAGCCCCTGAACCTGGGGGTACTCGGTAGTATTCCTATAAACTATCATAGCCGCGCCGCACTGAGTCATGACTTTGGGAGCATGCGGATTGGCTTTATTGGGGAGAACTTGTTGGCGGAAGTGGAAATATTTTGCCCAGATATCTACCGTGGGGTAGATACCGAGATAGGCTTCAACGAAGGTAGCGAAAGTGGAAAGCATGGTTATTGCATCTGCAGGGAGGTGATGAGGTTGCAAACCGAAGTGGCGCAGAAACTTCTGCATGAACTGTGAGGCGGGGAGGCCGAATCCGCGCTTGAAATGGCTGATGAAGACCACATATTCGCACTTTCCAGGCTGCGGCTCCACCCTGTTGCCCAGAGGCCGGCAGATGACACCCGGCGGCATGCGCCGAGTATTGACGAGCCACTGAATATTAGTGGCGGTCACATCTAGGCATGGTGATGCGTATGCATATGGCTGTGATCCCATATAATCAGGGAGAGTACGGGCGTGCGGTTCAATTTACTAGGCATGGTGATGCGTATGCATATGCTGGTACAGTGCGCTGTATGGGCGAGGCCACATCATGTCTCTAACACGGGGGACAGGACATGTCAGCGACCATACCGCGAAGACTTTCGGCGACTGTCAGCGGAGAAGAGGAGGCGTGCGCTACGACATAGTGTGTAGTCACCTTACCTGTACTATTAGTTGGTGGACACCAGTATATAAGGTGGCCTCCCCCTCCTGCGTGAGGGTCGCTTCTTTGGTTGATCATTCGGTACATGAAGAGAGTAGTGGCTAGTGTGAGTAGAGAGAAGTAGCTGGAGAGGTTCTTCTTCCTCTAGCTCCATAAGTTTCAGGAGTTCTTGTACTCGGTCACCACATATACAGAGAGAGAGAGGCAGGAGTAGGGGTGTTACCTCCACACGAGGGCCCCGAACCTGGGTACATCTTGTTGTTTGCAGTGTAGTGAGCGCGCCAGCTAGGCGTGTGATCCCTTCCCGGATACCCACAGTGTCCATCGGCCCCAAACTTAAGCCATCCTATGGCATCTGTCAGTTCCTCACCACGACAGTTCTGGCCAGTTTTTTCCCTCCAAACCTCAAAAAAGGGGTTATTTTTAAGGGCCGCGCGGAATAAGGGGTCTGTTAGAGATGCTCTAACACAAAATATTAGACGTATAGTATGGAAAATGATGTATGATTGGAGTGAATGAAATGAAAAAAGTGTTTGCAGTAAAAAGAACAGTGCTTGCAGTGGTTGTATTATCAATGTAAAAGAATGGACCGGGATCCACAGTTCACTAATGGTGTCTCTCCAAAACAAATAGATAATATGATGGGTAAACAAACTACATCTTGGAAATTGATAGAGATAGAGGATGCACCGTAGTGCATATGCAAGACATGAAGATTACTATGAGATTTATTTGAGCATTACAACATGATACATAGACCATAATCCAACTGCATCTATGACTAATAATCGACCCCCAGAACATAATCCAAGAAGACTTTGGGTATTAAGTTGCAAGCAACAGATTATTGCATTAAGTAAGGTGAGTAATGTAAACAATCGAATTATCCTTAGACAAAGCATTATTGTTTTCTCCCTAGTGGCAACAACACATCCACAATATTAGAAGTTACTGTCACTCTCCCAGATAACTGGAGGCATGAACCCACTATCGACCATAAATACTCCCTGTTGGAGTTACAAGCATCAACTTGGCAGAGCATCTACTAGTAACAGAGAGCATGCAAGAACATAAATAACATAAACATGATAGATCTATAATCAACTTGACATAGCATTCAATATTCATTGGATCCCAGCAAACACAACATGTAGCATTACAATAAGATGGTCTTGATCATGTTAGGCATCTCACAAGATCTAAACATGATGGCGCAAAAGGAGGAGAAGCAACCATCTAGCTACTGCTATGGACTCGTAGTCCAAGGCTGAACTACTCACGCATCACTCCGGAGGAAGGCATGGCGATGAAGAGCCCTCCGGCGATGATTTCCCCTCCCGGCAGGGTGCTGGGGAGAGCTTCAGAACCCTCCCAAACTATGGTTGACGATGACGGCGGCTGCAGCACTTTTCGTGGATGGAGGCTCGGATATTTAGGTTTTCCCGAGAAGGAGCTTATATAGGCGAAAGGGCGATGTCGGTGGGTGGCCATGGGGGCCACACCACCTGGTGGCGCGGCCAAGGGGGGCGCACCACCCTATGGTGTGGTGGCTCCCCTACCCCCTCTTGGTCTCCTCCGGACTCCGGGTACGTGACAAAAAATAGGACCCTGGAATTTTGTTTCGTCCAATTCCGAGAATATTTCGAGAACATCTTTTTTGAAACAAAAAACAACAGAAAACAAGAACTGGCGCTATGGCATATTGTTCATAGGTTAGTCCGAGGAAATCCATAAAAATGATGTAAAGTGTATAGAAAAATGTAGGAAATGTCATAATATTAATCATGGAACAACAAAAATTATTGATATGTTGGAGACGTATCAAGCATCTCCAAGCTTAGTTCTACTCTTCCTCGAGTAGGTAAAACGATAAAAACAAAATAATTTCTAAGGTGACAAGCTACCAACACAATCTTGATCATCAATATTTTAAAGCATCGCAAGTTGAGATCATAGTACTCTAAACACAGGCATGATAGATATAATTCTAACAATTAAACTTAGCAATCATGTTACAACATGAAAAGTAACACAAACAAAAGATCTTGAATAATAATGCACTTGAAAGTTATACGTTTGTTTCGAGCATAATGAAAACATAGGAAAGTGGTATTCCGCTTGTCCTTAAAGTGATAGCAAAACATAAATGCCAGGACACCCTCAAAGTTCAAGTGGAGACTAGATACATAATTTGAGAACAAGTAATAACATATCATGAATCAATCAATAATAATCTTTGGGACTAATGCACATTATACTTAGAATGACAACTACACTCTCTTAATTGTGCATAAAGTTAGAGGATGAAGACTCAACATAAAATGAAAAGAAAGGCCCTTCGCAGAGGGAAGCAGGGATTAACTCATGTGCTAGAGATTTTATTTTATTAAAACAGAGGTATCGAAAACAATTTTTAGAGAGGTGTATGCTTATGTCAACGAATGGTAAACAGACAATGCAGTACGTCACAAGACAACTAGACCTTACAAGAGCGGCTCCCATTCAAGGACGTTCTTTCTACCGGGGTCAGTAGATCATCCCTCTTCTGTTTTGTTTACACAATTATGCTTTAACTGATAAATCAGGGGCAAAAAGTGAAGAGAATTGTGAAGTAACCAAATTTGGGGCTGGGCACCCCGTTTCCAGCTCTTCTAGCGAATTGGATAAGCAGATGTGCCACTAGTCCAGGTGTGTAATGTCCAATGAACAAGTGAAATAAAGATCGTATACTTACGTCCTCATAAGCTAAAACAGAGCACAAAACATGTTTAATTTTGAAGGTTTTAAAGGTAGCACATGAGAAATTTACTTTGGAGTGGCGGTTAAATACCACATATAGGTAGATATGGTGGACACATTTGGAAAACTTTGGTTTTTGGGAGTTGGATGCACGAGTAGAGCTCATACTTAGTACAGGTGAAGGCTAGCAAAATACTTGGAGCGACAAATTTAGAGAGCAATAATGGCCATAATCATGCATAGCGACGAAAACATTATTAATCAAAGCATAAATGGTATTACAAATCAAAAACTAAATGATCATAGAGGCTAGAGGTGACTAGTTTGTAGTCATAACATGGTGTAAGCATGCGCTTTGACTAAATAATACATTCAAAGGAGAATACCACAATAATATGCTTCAACATGATAAAATCAACTCATGATTTCTTGCAATGGCATATTAAGCACTCTTAGATATTCGAGACAAGTCATTCTACATTAATAACTACTAAGCATAGAATTAAAACAATATCTAACATGACATTATAAAGTCTAAGCCACAGTCTAAACAAGCTTCACTTGCACCGTTATAGGCATGAAATATTTTATTGCTTTCCAACACCAATCACTTTATTTCAACAAAAAATCTCCAAATAATTTATCAATGAAACAAGAGAGTGCTACTGTACAAGAACTAACAACTCTGAATAAGAGATGCATGCAAAATAGGAGCTAAAAGGATTGCAGTAGCTAGATGAAAAATGAAGAATGCGAGTATGATAAATGAAGAATACGAGTATTCATATGAAAAAGGAGAGAGTGTCTCTCTCACACGAGAATGCCAGGTTCCAACCAAGTTTATTACAGAAAATAAAAGAAAACAAAAACAAACATTCACTCCAAGTAAAATGCATATGATGTGACCGAATAAAAATATAGTTTCACTAGAAGTGACTTGATAAGTTGCTGATGAAGAAGGGGATGCCTTGGGCATCCCCAAGCTTAGACGCTTGTGTATTCTTGGAATTTGCTGGGATGATCCATGGGGAATCCCCAAGCTTAGGATTTTCACTCTTCTTGATCACATTATATCATCCTCTTCTCTTGACCCTTGAAACTTCCTTCGCACGGAACTTGAAGTAATTATCATTAGAGGGTTAGTGCATATGTTCTCCATGGACACAAGAATTACCAATACTTTCTAAACATTAGCTACATCCACTAATGTTTTTGTGGAGCAAAGAAATCTACTCAACATAGTAAAAGAGAATATGCAAAGTAAAAGGCAGAATTTTTCAAAACCAGATCAGTTTGTAAAGACGAATTTTTTCGAGGCACTTACGTTACTCAGATAAGAAAAATCCGAACTAAGAAAAGTTGCATACATATCTAAGGAACAGACACATTTTTTTTAGGATGTTTCCATTTTTCTAGAACTTATGGAGAATTAAACGGTGGATAGCAAAAATCTATTCTTGTGCAGAAATCCAAATCTACCATCAACTTTGCAATAGAGACTTTACTTGGCACAACAATTCGAAAAAGTAAAGATAAAAAGGAGTTACTACAGAAGTAAACAACACCCTGACTCAAAGAAAACAGAAGAAAAAATTGCAAAAATAAAACATGGGTTATCTCCCAAGAAGTGCTTTTCTTTAACGTCTTTCAGCTAGGCCCAAAAAACAAGAATCAAGTATTTTCTAGTGAAGAAGTATCCAAAAGATAGTTTGTTATAATAATAATAGAATCAAAAGGTAGCTTCATTCTCTTCCTAGGAAAGTGTTCCATACCTTTCTTGAGGGGAATTGATATTTAATATTCCCCTGTTTCATATCAATAATAGCACCAACAGTTCTAAGAAAAGGTCTTACCAAAACAATAGGACAAGAAGCATTGCATTCAATATTCATAATAATAAAATCAACGGGGACAAGGTTATTATTAACCATAATAAAAACATCATCAACTCTCCCCAAAGTTTTCTTCCTAGCACTATCAGCAAGACGAACATCCAAATAACAATGTTCCAAAGGTGGTAAATCAAGCATATCATAAAGTTTCTTAGGCATAACAGAGATACTAGCACCAAGATAACATAAAGCATTACAATAAAAATAATTCGCCTTCATTTTAATGATGGGCTTCCAACCATATTCTAACTTTCTAGGGATAGAGGCTTCATGTTTTAACTTTTCTTCTCTAGTTTTCATGAGAGCATTTGTAATATGTTTTGTGAAAGACATATTTATAGCACTAGCATTAGGACTTCTAGAAAGATTTTGTAGGAACATAATTACTTAAAAAATAGTGCAATCATAAAAATCAAGATCATCATTATCAAAGCTAATGGGACCATTGTCTCCCATATTTCAAAAAATTTCAGCACTTTTATCAGGAACAGTTTCAGTGGTTTCAGCCAATTTTAAACGTATAATAGAAGAAGTGGAGACATTGCGAACACAAATTACTTTACCATTAATAGTAGGAGGTTTACTAGCATTTGAAATAACATTACTAGTGGTGGTAATAGTACAAACTCTAGTTATATTATTCTTTCTAGCAATTTCATCTTCTCTTTCCCACCTAGCATGCAAGTCAGCCAACATTCTAACATTGTCATAAATTCTAACTTGAATGGCATTCAAAGTTTTGCTTTCTTTAACATCATGAGGCGTAACCTTTATTTTAAGAATATCAACATCAAGAGCAAGGCTATCAACTTTAGAAGCAAGAACATAAATTTTTCCAAACTTTTCCTCAACAAATTTATTAAAAGCAGTTTGTGTACAAATAAAGTTCTTAAGCATGTTTTCAAGATCAGAGGGTACACTTATATTGTTGTTGTAGGAATTACCATAAGAATTGACATAACCATTTACCATTATGAGAAGGGTATGGCCTATAATTGTTACTACCAAAATTATTTCTATAAGCATTGTTGTTGAAATTGTTGGTTTTAATCAAGTTCACATCAACAAGCTCTTCTTGAGCTACCAAAAAGGCTAAAGGGACATTATTTGGATCAACATGAGTTTTACCATTCACAAGCATAGACATAATAGTATCAAGCCTATCACTCAAGGAAGAGGTTTCTTCAACATAATTTACCTTCTTACCTTGTGGAGCTCTCTTAGTGTGCCATTCAGAATAATTTATCATCATATCATCAAGAAGCTTTGTTGCAGCACCCAAAGTGATGGACATAAAGGTACCTCCAACAGCTGAATCCAGAAGGTTTCTTGAAGAAAAATTCAGACCTGCATAAAATGTTTGGATGATCATCCAAGTAGTCAGTCCATGAGTGGGACAATTCTTTACCAAAGATCTCATTATTTCCCAAGGTTTAGCAACATGCTCATTATCAAATTGCTTAAAATCCATAATGCTACTTCTTAAATATATAATCTTAACAGGAGGATAATATTTTCCAATGAAAGCATCTTTACATTTAGTCCAAGAATCATACTATTTTTAGGCAAAGATAGCAACCATTATTTAGCTCTTCCTCTCAAAGAGAAAGGAAACAATTCCAGTTTAATAATATCACCATCTATATCCTTATACTTTTCAATCTCACAAAGTTCAACAAAATTATTAAGGTGTGCAACAGCATCATCAGAACTAACACCAGGAAATTTCTCTCTCATAACAAGATTTAACAGGGTAGGCTTAATTTCATAAAAATATGCATTAGGAGTAGGTGGAGCAATAGGTGTATAAATAAAATAATTGTTGTTTGTGCTAGTGAAGTCACACAACTTAGTGTTCTCAGGAGTATTCATTTTAGCAAGATTAAAAATAGGATAACAAAAGTAACAACTAGAATAGGAACTAATTTTTTGTGCTTTTGATATAAAGAAGCAAACAAGACAAAATAAAATAAAATAAAATAAGCAAAACAATAACAAAGTAAAAATATTGGATGTGAGAGACTCCCCTTGCAGAAATCCTCTTCCTCACCGGCAACAGCGCAAGAAAACAGGCTTGATGGCATGTAAACACACGTCCGTTGGGAGAACCCAAGAGGAAGGTATGAAGACTACAACAGCAAGTTTCCCCCCAGAAAGGAACTAAGGTTTAATTGGACCAGTAGGAAAATTAAATCACATCTGAAGGTTGATGACAACTGATGTTGGCAGTGCGCGCTACCAGGCTCAGCAGCAACGTGGAATCTGCACACAACACAACCAAGATACTTTGCCCCAACAAAACAGTGAGGTTGTCAATCTCGCCAGTTTTGCTAACACAAAGGATTAGACGTATAGTGTGGAAAATGATGTATGATTGCAGTGAATGAAAGGAAAACAGTGTTTGAAGTAAAAAGAATAGTGCTTGCAGTGGTTGCATTACCAGTGTAAAGGAATGAACCGGGGTCCACAGTTCACTAATCGTGTCTCTCCAAAACAGATCGATAACATGCTTGGTAAACAAATTACAGCTTGTCAATTGACAGAGATAGAGGCTGCACCGTAGTGCATATGCAAGACATGATGATTACTATGAGATTTATTTGGGCATTACAACATGAATAATCCAACTGCATCTATGACTCATAATCCACCCTCAGAATGTAATCCAAGTAGACTTTGGGTATTAAGTTGCCAATGATATGTCATAAACGTATCTATAATTTCTGATGTTCCATGTTGTTTTCGTGTCTTATTCATGTTTTCATTACACTTTATGTCCTTTTTATCGATTTCCCGGGACTAACCTATTGACAAGATGCCACAGAGCCAGTTTCATGTTTTCTGCTGTTTTTAGTTTCAAAAAAGTTGTTCTGGAAATATTCTCGGAATTGGAAAATTCGGAGCCTGGAAGTCTTAGAATTCCCCAAGGTTCCATGGAGTCCCGAAGAGGCTCGGAGGGGGACCCCACCATAGGGCGGCGCGCCCACTAGTCGCGCCTAGGGTGGTGTGGGTCCCTCGGGCATCCACCGCCATCGCCCTTTCGCCTATTTATTCCCCCCGATATGTCAACCCTTAAGATATACCACTTCTTCCCGAGAAACACCCGAGGCCGTCATCATCGTCAACCCGAGATCGGGAGGGTTCTGGAGCTCTCCCCGGCACCCTGTCGGGAGGGAAAATCATCACCGGAGGGGTCTACACCACCATGCCCCCCTCCGGAGTGATGCGTGAGTAGTTCATACCTAGACTACATGTCCATAGCAGTAGCTAGATGGTTGTCCTCTCCACTTTATGCCTCATGTTTAGATCTCGTGAGCTGCCTCACAAGATCGAGATCATCTATTTGTAATGCGACATGTTGTGTTTGCCGGGATCCGATGATTATTGAATGCTATGTCTTTTGATTATCAATCTATCATGTTATCTTCATGTGTATGTTATTTATGATCTTGCATTCTCTCTATTGTTAGTAGATGCTCTGGCCAAGTAGATGCTAGTGACTCCAAAAGGGAGTATTTATGCTCGACAGTGGGTTCATGCCTACTTTGCATCTGTGCTTGAGTGACAGAAACATGACGGATGGAGGATGTGTTGTTTACATTAGGGAGAAAACAATGATGTTTACTTCGTTTACATTGTTTACATTACACACTTTCTTACCGCGATTATCCGTTGCTTGCAACTTAATACCCAACGTTTGTTCGGATGATATTCAAAGGGTGGATTATTAGTCATAGATGCAGCTGGATGATGATCTATGTATTTTTTTGTAATGCCCGCATTAATCTCATAGTTATATTTATGTCATGCATGTTTCTTTATCTGTCAATTGCCCAGCTGTAATTTGTTCACCATGCATGTTAGATATCTTTTATGGAGAGACACCTCTAGTGAACTGTGGACCCCGGTCCATTTTCTCATACTTATAATACAACCACTACAATTAGTGTTTTCACACTCCTGCTACTGTTTTCATATTGTTCTCATATTGTTTTCCACACCATACGTTTAACCTCTTTGTGTTCAGCAAAACCCCTCACTGCTTCGTTGGGGCAAAGTGATAAGATTGTGTTGTGTAGGTTCCACGTTGCTGCTGAACCGGTAGTGCGCCCGACCATATCAACTACATCAACCTTCTGAAGTTACTCCTTCCTCCTAATAGTCGATTCAACCTTGGTTTCTTTCTAAGGGAAGCTTGCTGCTGTGCTCATCAAACCTTCCTCTTGGGGTCTCCCAACGAACGTGTGTTACATGTGCATCAAGCACTTTTCTGGCGCCGTTGCCGGGGAGGAAGAGAATTTCTGCAAGGGGAGTCTCTCACCTCCAATCATTTTTACTTTGTTATTGTTTTGCTTGTTACTTGATTTATCATGCTTGCTAGAAACGCTTGATGTCTTTGAAACTAGATCTATTTGGCAAGGTGGGTTCATGGATGAACAACAGAAATATTATAAAGAACACCGCTTGTCACAAAAATGCATACACTTATGGGAGCAAATTAATAAATTGCATGACTATGCTAAAAACTTGTGATCCACTTATAATGTTACTTATTGCTTTGATAAATTTTGTTGCTGTACAAGGTATAAACACCTCCCTTTTCAATGTGAGTATAATGATAATGTTACCATATCTTCTTATGTTAAGGGAAATTCTGACTTGGATGATGTGGAACAAATTGAGGAATTTATTGCTTGGAAGGGTGCATTCGAAATTGCCTATTTGCTTGAAAGTATTGATGATGCACCTTATAAATATGAGATTTATTATATACTTGAATATTTCTTTTATAATTACAAGGATTGTAATTACTACATAATTAAATATCTTAATGGATGCTCTTTCCCAAAGGAGGAGACTAATGCATTGCAGGAACCTATGGAAGAAGAAACTGCTGAATCTGGAAGCTCATTGGATGAAAAATAGGAGGAGAGTGATGATAAAGAGGAGGAAGAATGGAGCTACCCTTGTCTACCTCTCAATGAGAGTAACTCTTTAACTCATAGTTGTGATGATCCTATTGATTCTTTTGAAATATCCCTTTTTGATGAAGTTGATACTTGCTATACTTGTGACTTTGATACTACTATGAATGAAACTTGTGAGAATTATATTGCTACTGTTATTTATGATAATCCATGCTACTTTGATAAGTCCTATGAGAATCCTCTATTTACTCCAACTATTGGTATGCATGATAATGAGGAGGTTTGCTTACAAAATTTATATGATAATGCTCTAGATGATGGTCCTATGTTACTTTATGTTATAAATTATAATTATACTGAAAATAGGATTGCGATAATGTGTCTTATACCTTTTATGAGTGATCAATCATCTTGTTTTGCTATTGCTAAAAGTGGGAAAAAAGAGGAGCTGATTTTTAATTTTGATCCCACTGTTTTGGAGCTTGATATGAATTGTGTGCTTTTAGACCATGAAAAACATGCTTTATGTGATAATTATGTTGTTGAGTTTTTTCATGATGCCACTGGAACTTATTATGAGAGAGGAAAATATGGTTGTGGTAATTTTCATGTTACTAAAACACCTCTTTTTTGTTGAAAGTTTTGAAGTTGCTCTTGTTCTACTTTCCCACGATTTCTATTTTGAGCTTCTTTAACTTATTTCCTTACAAGATTCCTATGCATATGAAGTGGGTTAGACTTAAATTTGTTTTATACTTGCATCTTGATGCTTCTGCATTTGAAAACACGTGAATCCACTTTATTGGGCCTAGCTAAAAGGCGTTAAAGAAAAGCACTTCTTGGGAGATAACCCATGTTTTTTTGCTTTGTTTTACTTTGTTTTATTTTATTCAAGGGGTTGTATACTTCTGCAGAAAATCCTTTGTATCTTTGTTTTCATGTTTTAGTTGTGCCAAGTGAAGTTTCTAACGGAAGTTGGAGTTGGTTTTGGATTTCTGCGCACGAAACAGATTTCTGCTGTCCACCGTAAAAAATCGTATAAAATACAGAAATATCAGAATGACCTGAAAATTTTTGTGCTTATTCCTCAGCTAATTCTGAAACTTTTTCGTTCTTTAAGTTTTTCTATCTGAGCAACATAACTTCCCTGAAAGAATTCATCTTTACAGACTGTTCTGGTTTTGGCAGATTCTGCCATTTTTCTTACATTTGCTCTTTTACGATGTCAAGTGGATTTCTTTGCTTCAACAAATATCATTGGTTGTATATAATGTTTAAAAGTATAAATATCACTCGTGTCCATGCAGAACCCATATTTTTTTTATTGTTGCACTAACCCTGTAATACGAATAACTCTTTGAGTGTGGTGTGAAGGAAGTTTTCAAGGGTCAAGAGAAGAGGGTGATATAATATGATCAAGAAGAGCGCAAGGTCAAAGCTTGGGGATGCCCCCATGGTTCATCCCAGAAAATTCTAAGAAGACTAAAGCATCTAATCTTGTGCATTCCTAAGGCATCCCCTTCTTCATCAACAATTTATCAGGTCACTTCTAGTGAAACTATATTTTTATTCGGTCACATCATATGAAGTTTACTTGGAGCGTCTGTTTTATTTTTATTTTTTCCTTTATTTTATTTTGTTTTCCTTGCTGCAATAATATATTGGGACCCTAGCATTCGTTGTGTGGGAGAGAGACACGCTCCGTTTTTCATTTGAATACTTGATATGCTCGTATTCTTAGTTTTTCTTCTAGCTGCTGCAAGACTCCTGTTTAGCTCATGTTTTTCTTGCATCTCTTATTCAGAGCTGTTAGTTTAAGTAGATTTGTATTAGTACTCTCCTGTTTCATTGCTATATCTCTTGGAGAGTTTTTTTTTGTTTGGTGTTTGATGGAAATAGAAAATGCTACGTGTGGTAGATGGTATAACGAAAAAGCTTGCATATTCCTGTAGATCACTAAACTAATGACTTGATTATTTGCTATTGTTTTGAGATATTAATATGATTAATGGTAAACTTTCTGGTTTAGTAAATTAAAAACAATTAATGGTTTGTCTAAAAGCTTGAAATTGTTCCACACTCAATTAACCAGTTGATAGGATAATGGTATATGACTTCCTTTGCTGATAGCAATCGTAATGGCTTTTTGTTACGCGCTACGGTCGGGGTAGCTAACAGTGACTTGTGACTTCCATGGACCCTCTTGGAGTGATTTGCATTATTCCTTGTGAGATCATGATTTTATTTGGAATCTTTTAACTTGTGATTTCTATGTTGCGGTTTTATGGCACTTCCACCATCCATATTTGCTAGCCTCTTCGGTACTATCCATTGCTCATTCTCACATTGAGGGTTGGTGCAAACTTCGCCAGTGCATCCAAACCCCGTGGGAGAACTTTGTTCTTCTACACCTAAGCCAAAAATTATCTTCCTCAAAACAGCCACCATACCTACCTACCATGGCATCTCCATAGCCATTCCAAGATATAATGACATACAACATCCATCTTCAGTATGTTACTCGATGTCATGCTTAATTGTTATTTTGCATACTGCTACACTGGAAGGAGCATTTCCATAGTCATTCCGAGATAAATTTCCATACAACATCCATCATCATTATGTTACTTGTCATGCTTCATTGTTATTTTGCATACTGCTACACTGTCATGAGCATTTAGTTTTACATACATCGGACAAATTTCAGTTTGAGTTATGAGTACTAAAAGTGTGTTCAATCATTGTAAAATAGAGTGTTGCCCCTACTAGTGAGGTTATATATTAAAAAATAAAAAATAAAAGAGAAAAAGCCCAAAAAGAAAAAAAGAAAGAAAGAGGCAAAAGAGAGATAATAAAGAGAGAAGGGGCAACACTGATGAGGTGTTGACCTCTAAGTTGGCCCGATCTTCACGAATCGACGAGAACGAACGAAGAACGCACGAAGAACGTGATGAACACGATGAACACGAGAGGGAGAATCGAGGGGAAATCGAGGGCAAACGCGCGGAAACACAAAAGGGGGGAAGATAACTCGTGAAGCCTACGAGGGATCGCAAACCCAAGTCAACAACACGCTAATTGAAACTGATTCCTCTCACCGGTCGGTCCACCGATCCAACAGAAGCCGCAAGGGGAAGGTTGGCAAGCGCTACTAGAATTACAAGGTGAAAGAGTAGCTCCTTGGAGAGATCTTGATACGGTCCTAGATACACATCGTAGGAGTAGCCTCGTAAGAGGAGTAACCTCACAAGAGGGATACAAGGGCAAAGCCCGAAGTTCTCAAATCATCCCTAACCCTAGATCTAGCCACCGGAGTCCTTTATATAGCCTAGGGGGTAGGTGGGTGACAATGGGGCCAAAACGGTGTATTTCCGCACAAAAACAGGGCATCCCGGCCTGGGAGGCCGGCCTGAGGCCGGGGTGGGGGCGCACTCAGCCTGGTGCCCGGCCTGGGGCCAGGGTGGGTGGCCGGCTCCCTCGGGCTGGTGCCCGGCCTGGTGCCCGGCCTGGGGCCAAGGTGGGAGGCCGGCTCCCTCGGGCTGGTGCCCGGCCTGGTGCCCGGCCTGGGGCCAGGGTGGGATGAGGAGGCCGGCCTGGGGCCAGGGTAGGCCGGCCTGGGGCCAGGCTAGCCCGGCCTGGGGCCAGGGTGAGGCCGGGAGCCCCCCTTTCCCTCCGTTCTTCCACCTCGGAGCTCCGATCTTGACGCCGTCTTCACCCACTTCCTTCCTAGCTTCATGTGCATCTTCTTGGATGTGTTCTTGAGCATCTTGGGCACCTTCTTGGGTCTCCATGTGATGATCCCACCTATGCATGTAGAGGGGTATTTCATGAGGTAGAGCACCGTTCACCAAGTCACCGGAAACATAAGGAGATAGGAGTGAGTTCACCTTGTGGTGTGTCGATGTTGTGCTTGGTTGAATACGGTGGGCTACATCATCTCCCCCCTTGAAAAAGAGTCGTCCTCGAATCTCGTTCCATCCATATGTGAGCGGGAGAAGGAATGTTGACGACGAAGATGTCGTTGAAGTTGAGCTGCTTGTCGAAGTTCATGCGACGGTAGGCTCGTAGTGGGGGTGGTCCAAAGGTGATGAAGATCATGAAAGGGCCCCCCTTGGATGGTTGAGGAAGATCTTGCGCGACGGTGTAGTCATTGAAGTTGAGCCTCTTATCGAAGATCATGCCAAGGTATGCTCGTGGAGGGTGTAGTCCAAAGACGATGACGATCTTGACATGATCCTCCATGGGTGGATGAGGATGACCTAGACATGAGATGTAGTTGTCGTCGAAGAGCTCAAGAGGGTGTTGCTCCATTGGTTGCGGAAGCGGTAGAGTGTAGATGAACTTGACGATGGTGGCGTTTTCGTTGATTCTCTTGTCAAAGTCCATGTACATCTTGGTGGTTGGCATGTAGTCGTGGTATTCATTGTCGTTGAAGCGCTTGTCGAACTCCAAGTGCATCTTGACGAAGGGGATGTAGGTGTGGTAGTCATTGTCGTTGACGCGCTTGTCAAACTCCAAGCACATCTCTACATGAGGGTTGTAGTTGTAGAAGTCATTGTCGTGGATGCGCTTGTCGAACCCCATGCACATCGTGACATGTGGTATGTAGGCGGAGAAGGCGTTGATGTCGAAGAGCTTGTGACGCGCCGTGTAGATCTTGACTTGAGGAGTGTAGATGGAGAATTCCTTGTCGTAGAAGCTCTTGTCAATCTCCATGTGTATCATGATGAGCGGAATGTGATCCTTCCAACCCTTCAAGTCGGTGTCGATGTTCAAGCGATGTGGAGAGCCTTGTATGTGGAGAAGTCGATGATGTCGAGGGTGCTTGAGAGGGTCACCAAATCTCTGCACAATAGACAACAAAGATGGAGAGAAAGTTGGTAAGACGTTAGTGTCAATAAGCACAAATGGGGTTTTGCTCTCAACTCTCATCTCACTTTTGGTGGCTATCAAGGCGAGGCCTCTACAAACACTCATGCTTTTTCCACTCATTATGGGCTTGTGGCTCTCACTCACGTGATGGTGGATCTCTCTCTCACCACTCATCTCACTAGAAGCTTGAGAGGGGACACTAGAAGGCTCCAAAGTGTTGGCACTTGAGGTGTGCGCACTTGTCGAAGTCATTGCATTGCTTGGAGTCGGTAGTGTCATAGCATGTGGCGAGGAGGAGTCGAGCATCTCATCGCTTGAGTTGAGCTCCAATTAAGGAAAGGGTGGCTTTCTTGGAGGACGAGGTAGGGTCATGGCTTGTGTCGAAGGAAGCTCCATCAAGTGGTAATGTAAGCCATGCCTTGTAGCATCCTCAAATGGTCGATGATGATGATGATGATGAAGATATCCTTGGCTAGAATGGTGGCTTGAGCGTGGCCTTGTGGAGGTTGGCATGAGATGCTTTGAAGTCAAGGGGAGTGTGTCACCCAATTCGTCGCTACCTCCATCTTGAGGATAGGCTTGAACAACTCGTGTCAACACTCGCGATGAGTTCGCGGCCTTATTGCAATAGACGCTTTCGTCACCATTGGTCGGCATGTCCAAGGAATTGAGAGCTAGTTGGTGCAAGGCATAGTATTGGCCTTCACTCATGTAGTCATGGTCACCATTTTGGTTGGCAACCAAGATCATCTCGTTGATAGCATTGGGATCTCTCTTGTCAATGGTCGGAGTGGTCACTTGTGTCATTGAAGACGAAGAAGAAGAATGCCTTAGAGATGATGGCAAGGGATGAGCCTCTTTGACAATGTCACATGCATCAACGTCTTCATCGAAGAGTGGTAGAGTGGTCTCCTCATGCATATGGTGATGTTGATCTTGTGTCATGGGAGGAATAGCTTCACACTCTTGATGTTTGTGTTGCGCTTGTGGCGATGAAGGAGACTCATGGCCTTGATCATGAAGGTCATTGTTCATCCTCATAGAATGTCGCACATGATGTAGATGTAGTGGTGATGATGAAGTGAATCTCGCCTCATGTGATGAAGAAGGAGGGGGATCCTTGTCGAAGGTGGGGTGCAAATAGAAAGCACAATCTTGGTGGAGATGAGGCGGAGACTCCCATTCCTCATATGGATGATGACGCGCATGGTCCTTGCACCTTGTAACATTGAGGCAAACGGCGCTCAAGTCGTTGTCTTCATGGCCTTGATGATGCGATGGAAATCCGTGGCCAAGGTGATGCGGTGCTTCATCCAATGTGGTAGGAGAAGAATCATGGATGGCATCTCCATTTGACGCACCCTCTTGGTCGCCGCCTTGGCAATCCCACATTATGTGACCATGGCCCTTGCAAATGGGGCATAAGAGGTCTTCATCTTGAAGGAGAGGGGAAAGTAGGCTCATAGCATCCGTGCCTAGTGGTGGTCGAAGTGGGCGCTCATAAGGGTCTTCATCAAAGAGAGGAAGTGAGATATCATTTGTAGCATGCCCACTTGGTTGTTGATGATGGTGGTGCTCATAGGGGTCCTCATCAAAGATGGGAAGTGAAGTAGCATGTTGAGCAATCCCACTTGATTGTTGTCGATGGTGGCGCTCAATGGGGTATTCCTTGAAGATGGGAAAAGACAAGCCATAGGGAGCATTCGCACTTGCTTGATGTTGAGAAGGGCTCTCATTTGGGTCTTCATCAAAGATGGGCGGTGGAAGCTCATGTGGGTCATCCTCGTTGGTTTGGCAATGGCGATCATGATGGAGAGGATGGCGCTGGTGGTCATTGTGGTGGAGTTGAGGGAGGCATTCACTAGAAGCCATGTCGAGGTCACCTTCTTGAGAATGGCCTTGGTCTTGGTGGTCATTGCGGTGGTGACACACATTTTGCCTTGGAAGCCTTGAATGTGGGCAAGCACCATCCACGAAGCCATTTGGACCAATGTCATGAGTCGAGCTTGGAGAAGGTGGGTGATGAAGAATATTCGGTCGTAGAGGCTGATCTTGAAGAGGGTCACCACGGCCTTGTCGGCGTCGAGGTCGAGGTAGTGGTGATGGCGAGCGATGCTCAAACCAATGTGGTCGCGGAACTTGTGGTGGAAGATGCGGTGAGGTGGGTGTACCACTCTCTTCCATATGGCGATGGTGATCATGGCGACGATCTTGGTGATGAGCTTGGTGATGATAGCGTGGTTGATGACGAAGCTTGCGGCGCTCCCGCACTTCATGTGTGGGATGACTCCGCAAGTCATTCGGATGCCTTGGCTTCTTGGCCTTCTCGCTTGATGGAGCCTCGATGATGTCCTTCTTGTGACGCCGTCTTGATGTTGAAGTAGACCATCTTGACGTTGCCAACTTGTCGGATTTCTTGTCGTGGCGCCATCTTGAGGTTGAAGGTCGTTGTCGTGTCTTGGCCTTGGCATTCTCCTTGAAGTTCCTTGGTGGCGAGCATGAACCATCGGAGTTTCTTGACAGTCGAAGCTTGGCGAGGAAGTTCTTGTAAGTGAGCTCATCCATGTCGGAGTCGAAGTAGCTTGGGGAGTCGTTGTTGGTGTCGTACTCCGTCATGGTTGTGGATGCGTTGTCGGTGTAGCATGGCTCCAACTCGTCATCCAATCTTGCGATGGCGTAGTTGTAGTAGTGGTTCATGTCGGTGGAGCTCGTGGAGTCGAAGTCGGCGTGGTGGTTGTGGTACTCCTCCATGTCGATGACGCTTGGGGAGGAGTAGTCGGTGTAGAGCTCGACGTCGTGGTCGTAGTAGTGGTGGTGATCCACCATGTCATGCTCGTAGTAGTGGTCATCCACGATGTCGTGCTCGGAGTAGTGGTCGTCCACCACGTCATGCTCGTAGGAGTGGAGGTCCATGTCTAGCTCGTTGTAGTCGTAGTGGTCCATCATGGACTCATCATGATCATCATGGCCTCCAAAGTCTTCGCTCTCGCTATACATGGTTAGTGACAAGCACAAGTGTATATATGGAGTGTGAGTACCTAAGAGCTCAACCCTCACCATTTAGCAAATGTTGGAAACTAGTGGACCAAGCCAAGAGAAACCGATAGCAAAAAGAATGAAGTGACTTGAGTTCGAAAGATCCCAAAAACACGCTCCAAAACACACGCGGCTTATGGGTGGATGGAAATGGGTTAGAAATGTGGCGAGAAAACGACAAATCCAAAGAAAAGTATATTGTAAAACGTGGAGAAGAATCAAAGAAAAGTTAGCACGAAAACCAAACCTAGTGGAGGAAAATGCTATGGTGGAAACGAAAAACACACACACACAAGTGATAAATGGGGTTAGTGCGGCCAATGGACGAGCGGAGACGAAATGTACCTATCTAAGATTAAGCTCAATGCCACACCAACGCAAAGAGGACGCTAGCTCAAACCGCAATTAATTAGAGGCAACAAGATTCACAATGTGGCAACCGGTCACTCTCTTCTCTCTCGCAACTCGAAGCTATGCGTTCCTACAAATGATAGCAATTGGCATCGATCTTTGCTTCTTTTGGCTCTTTTTGCTTCTTGCTCTTTCTCCACTCTTTTTTTTTTGATTTTTCCCTTTTTGATGATGATGAGGCGGAGATGATTCCCAAATGCCAATGCCTACTCGAAGCTATCCTCTCACAAGCGCAAAACTCGCACTCTCGGTGCCACAATGCGATGCCAAGCGGTGTAAAAGAACTAGTCCAAGTAGGTAAGTAACACAATGGGGTGGGGTGGTTCAAGCGGAAGCAAGTTATACCTCTCTTATTGATGATCACGGACTTGCGGCCGTGGGGAAGTCGATGTCGTGGTGATCCGTTGATGTGGAAGCGTAGGTGATGTCGTGGGCGTCGCGTAGCACTTTGTTGCACTTAATTCGGAGCAACGACGACAAAGAAAAACAAGATACAAAATCTGTCCAAGAATCGAAGAGCAGGATTTTTCTGAAATTTTTGCTCAAATTCGAAATTTCTCCCCAATCAAGAAAAAATTTGGACAAATTCAAGAATTGTGGCTGAATAGGAAGATGGGGAATGGTTTTTGGCAACAAATCTATGAAACAAAACCACGAAAAACTCAACAAATCAAGAGATCGGTCGAAATCCCTTTCGGCTATTTTTGGTCAAATTTTCAAATTTATGGTGGATAGAAGAAAAATTGGTGGTAGGGGAGGGGGTGGGGTGTCGGATTCGTGTCAACCTGGCTCTGGATACCAGATGATGAGGTGTTGACCTCTAAGTTGGCCCGATCTTCACGAATCGACAAGAACGAATGAAGAACGCACGAAGAACGTGATGAACACGATGAACACGAGAGGGAGAATCCAGGGGAAATCGAGGGCAAACGCGCGGAAACACAAAAGGGGGGAAGATAACTCGTGAAGCCTACGAGGGATCGCAAACCCAAGTCACAACACGCTAATTGAAACCGATTCCTCTCACCGGTCGGTCCACCGATCCAACAGAAGCCGCAAGGGGAAGGTTGGCAAGCGCTACTAGAATCACAAGGTGAAAGAGTAGATCCTTGGAGAGATCTTGATACGGTCCTAGATACACATCGTAGGAGTAGCCTCGTAAGAGGAGTCACCTCACAAGAGGGATACAAGGGCAAAGCCCGAAGTTCTCAAATCATCCCTAACCCTAGATCTAGCCACCAGAGTCCCTTATATAGCCTAGGGGGGTAGGTGGGTGACAATGGGGCCAAAACGGTGTATTTCCGCACAAAAACAGGGCATCCCGGCCTGGGAGGCCGGCCTGAGGCCGGGGTGGGGGCGCACTCAGCCTGGTGCCCGGCCTGGGGCCAGGGTGGGTGGCCGGCTCCCTCGGGCTGGTGCCCGGCCTGGTGCCCGGCCTGGGGCCAGGGTGGGAGGCCGGCTCCCTCGGGCTGGTGCCCGGCCTGGGGCCAGGGTGGGATGAGGAGGCCGGCCTGGGGCCAGGGTGAGGCCGGGAGCCCCCTTTCCCTCCGTTCTTCCACCTCGGAGCTCCGATCTTGACGCCGTCTTCACCCACTTCCTTCCTAGCTTCATGTGCATCTTCTTGGATGTGTTCTTGAGCATCTTGGGCACCTTCTTGGGTCTCCATGTGATGATCCCACCTATGCATGTAGAGGGGTATTTCATGAGGTAGAGCACCGTTCACCAAGTCACCGGAAACATACGGAGATAGGAGTGAGTTCACCTTGTGGTGTGTCGATGTTGTGCTTGGTTGAATACGGTGGGCTACATCAAACACTACTATCAATTATTCCAAACTTGTGCTTGATTAGCATCATTACTTCAGTTTGGAGAGAGTTTTCATATTATGACTTGCATAACTATGTGGGGAACTTACATTATAGAACTTGGCTTTTATATTCCAATGATGAGACTTTTGAAAAGAGCTCTAGGTCTTCGTGAGCAAGCAAGTTGGATGCACCCCCACTAGTTCCATTGGAGAGATTTCATACACTTATAGCTCTATGTGCATCCGTTGTGTGGCAATCACTACTCCTTGCACAACTTCGATTGTAAGACTTCCTCTTGTCTAATGATCACTTTAAGTTGTGTGAGACTTTCTTCCATTGACCATCCAAACCCCCATAATTTTATTTTAGGCACACCATCCTGGTGCCAGGAACCGATACAGAACGCTTGCTTGTTTTGAGTGCACAATTATTTGAATGATTTTCTTACGTGCATATTGTTGTCACTTGACTTGATCCTAACAGGAGTTGTTGTGAAAGTTTGATGCCTTGGATGATTATATTGTTGTTGTTTAAGCTTAGATCATCTTTAATATACTTTGCATAGTGGATTGTCTTTTAGTATTGATTCATTGAAAAGTTTTACTTTGTTTTTCCTAATGGTTTATACATTACTCTATTTGATATCAACTATAAACCAAAACCTTTATTCACTTGATCCTAGTTTACATTCTTTACATTACTATGATTATCAAGTTTATGTTGGTAGCATTTCACCTCAGAAATTATTTGTTTTGTTGTTTACCTACTCGAGGACGAGTAGGAACTAAGCTTGGGGATGTTGATACGCCATAAACGTATCTATAGTTTCTGATGTTCCATGTTGTTTTCATGCCTTATGCTACATGTTTTCCTTACACTTTATGTCATTTTTATTGATTTCCCGGGACTAACCTATTGACAACATGCCACAAAGCCAGTTCCCTGTTTTCTGCTGTTTTTAGTTTCAGAAAAGTTGTTCAGGAAATATTCTCGGAATTGAAAAATTTGAAGCCCGGAAGTCTTAGAATCCCCGAAGGTTCCACAGAGTTCCGGAGAGGCTTGGAGGGGGGGCACGAGGGGCCACACCATAGGGCGACGCGCGCCCCGAGCTGTGCCTGGGGTGGTGTGGGCCCCTCGGGCATCCATCGCAATCGTCCTTTCGCCTATTTATTCCCCCCGATACGTCAACCCTAAAGATATACCACTTCTTCCCGAGAAACACCCGAGGCCGCCGTCATCGTCAACCCGAGATCGAGAGGGTTCTAGAGCTCTCCCCGGCACCCTGTCGGGAGGGGAAATCATCACCGGAGGGGTCTACACCACCATGCCCGCCTTCGGAGTGATGCGTGAGTAGTTCATCCCCGGACTACGGGTCCATAGCAGAAACTAGATGGTTTTCCTCTCTACTTATGCCTTATGTTTATATCTCGTGAGCTGCCTCACATAATCGAGATCATCTATTTTTAATGCTACATGTTGTGTTTGCTGGGATCCGATGATTATTGAATGCCATGTCTTTTGATTATCAATCTATCATGTTATCTTCATGTGTATGTTATTTATGATCTTTCATGCTCTCCGTTGTTAGTAGATGCTCTGGCCAAGTCGATGCTAGTGACTCCAAGAGGGAGTATTTATACTCGATAGTGGGTTCAGGCCTCCTTTGCGGCCAAGGGGGTGTCGCACCACCCTATGGTGTGGTGGCTCCCCTGCCCCCTCTGGGTCTCCTCCGGACCTCAGGTACGTGGCTGAAAAATAGGACCCTGGGATTTTGTTTCGTCCAATTCCAAGAATTTTTCAGAACAACTTTTATGAAACAAAAAACAACAGAAAACAGGAACTGGCGCTGTGGCATCTTGTTAATAGGTTAGTCCCAGGAAATCCATAAAAATGATGTGAAGTGTACATAAAACATGTATCAAATGTCATAATATTAATCATAGACCATCAGAAATTATAGATACGTTGGAGACGTATCACCATGCAATGACATAAAACATAAAGTATTGCAATTGTCTTCCTTCTCGGCATAACACATCAATCATAAGAACATAAACATGAAGGTTTTGCAGGCATAAAAGATCTATCGGGTAATATATCTGCATTTGCAATCTCTCTTCTTTGTTCTAAGTCTCTAAGTGTTGTTTCTCTGATCAATTCTATGTTTGCAAATATTCAATAAATTTCTGCTACTATACCCAATATGAGATCACTACTAAACACAAGACAAACATGCAAGAATAATTGTCGTGAATAGAACTGATGGGTTCACAACATAGAAAACAAAAAAATTCCTACACGATAGACACCCGAAGGGCCAAAGATCTAATCTAGGAGATGAAAGCAATGGGGAGAAAGCGTCTTAGAAGATCTAACCCTCAAAGATCAAAAGCGTTACGAGATCAAATCTCGTGGATGATGTAGTCGAACACTCACCGATCTCAAGATAGTGTGGACGATCTTTCCAGTGCTACAATCGGGAACACTTCCATACTCGGTCACACGTACGGTTTTTGATGGCGTACTCTCCCCGTTCCAGCGAGGCAGCGGATGTAGTAGATCCTCCGGGAATCTCAGCAGCACGACGGTGTGGTGGTGGTTGAGAAATTCCTGCAAGGCTTCGCCAAGCCGGTGCAGGGGAGAAGTGGAGGAGGGAGGTGGCAACAAGGGAGAGATATGATATGTCTTGGTGGGCCTCCCTTTCTCCTTTTATAGGCAAGGAGCTTCAGCCACATCAATTCCTAGGGTGGTAACCCCCTCATTCAAGACTGTTAACCCCCTCTAGTGGTAACCCCTTGTTTCAAGAGTGGTAACTCCCGTTTTAAAGGGCTACCATATGAATGGTTGCATGGAGCAATTAGGGCTGGTCAAATGGACCAGTTGGCCAATCTTGGTCGTGATGGATATGTGAGCCCCACAGTGGGACCCTTTGGAACCTTCTAGAACATTCCGACACTGCCGGAAAATCCTGAACTTTTTCCGAAATCCTGAAATCACTTTGCCATATATGAATCTTTACCTCCGGACCATTCCTGAGCTCCTCGTGATGTCTACGATCTCATCCGAGACTCCAAACAATATTCGGACTCCAACTCATATTCCCATATCTACCCTAAGCATCAACAAACATTAAGTGTGTCACCCTACGGTTCGCGAATAATGCAGACATGATCGAGACACCTCTCTGATCAATAGTCAACGGCGGGATCTGGAAATTCATAATGACTCCTACATATTCAATGATGACCTTGTGATCGTGTGAACCATAAACTTCATAACCAATTCCTTTTATCTCACGATATTTTACTTGTTCGAGATCCGATCATCGGTATCAACTATACCTAGTTCGATCTCATTTCCGACAAGTACTCTTTACTCGTTCCGTGATATGACATCCTTGTGACCTAGTCACGTGCTTGCAAGCGGTATCAATGTGATATCGCCGAGAGGGCCCAGAGTATATCTCTCTGTCATTTGGATGGACAAATCCCACTTTTGATCCATGAGCCTCTACTAATACTTTTGGTGTACCCAATGCCACCTTTATAGTGACCATGTTACGATGTGACGTTTGATGTCATATAAGCACTCTTCCAGTGTTAGTGACTGACATGATCTCATGGTTTAAGGATTAGAGTTACTTCGTATGTGTTTGATATAACAATGTAAACTTAACGACTTGATCACATTGCTATACGTACTATGGGTGTGTGTTCATCACATCATTCTCCTAATGACGTGACCTCATTCTCGACAAAATCTAATGTTCATGATTAGGAAACCTTAATCATATGTCAATCAACAAGCTAGTCAAATGAGAAGCATTACTAGGAACTCTTGTTTGTTTATTAGACACACATGTATTAACATTTCCGGTTAAGACAATTCTAGCATGAGAAATAAACATTTATCATAAACAAGTAATAAGATAATAACCATTTTATTGTTGCCTCTCGGGCATATTCCATTCAGTCTCCCACTTGCACTAGGGGCAACAATCTATATTTCATTGTAATGAATCTAACACCCATGGACTTCTGGTGTTTATCGTGTTTTGCTCTTGAAAGAGATTTAGTCACCAATCTGCCACATTCTTATCCGTGTGTACATTGCAAATCTTCACATCTCCATCCTTGACATACTCATGGATGGAGTGAAAATTACGCTTGATATGCTTGGAATTCTCGTGAGACCTTGGTTCTTTAGCATTGGCTATGGCACCATTGCTGTCACAGTAGATGACCATCAGATCCAATGCACTCGGAACCACACTTATTCAGATATGAACTCTTTCATCCAAACTGCTTCCCGTGCTGCCTCCGAGGCAGCAACATATTCCGCTTTTGTTGAAGATCCCGCTACCACAGACTGCTTGGAACTCCTCCAGCTTACTGCTCCTCCATTCATAATAAATACGTACCCAGATTGTGACTTAGAGTCATCCGAATCAGTGTCGAAGCTAGCATCGACGTAACACCTTGCGACGAGCTCTTCTTCGCCGCCTTACACGAGAAACATATCCTTAGTTCTTCTCAAGTACTTAAATATATTCTTGATCGATGTCTAGTGTTCCAAACCTGGACGGATTGGTACTTTCTAGTCAAACTAATAGCATGTGCCACATCTGGTCTTTTACATAGAATAGCATACATGGTAGAACCTATGGATGAAGCTTAGGGAATCTTATTCATTATTTTATATCTTCTTATGTAGCTTGACTTTGAGTCTTACTTAACGTCTTGCCTTGCAACATTTGTAAGAACCCCTTCTTACTTTCGTCCATTCTAAACTTCTTCAAAATCTTGTCAAGGTATGTACTTTGCGAAAAGTCCAATTAAGCGTCTTGATCTATACCTGTAGATTTTGATGCCTAATATATAAGCTGCTTCACCGAGGTTTTTCATAAAAAAATACTGTTCAAATAACCTTTTACACTTATCAAAAGTTCTATATCATTTCCAATCAACAATATGTCATCCACATATAGTACTGGAAATGCTGCAGAGCTCCCACTCACTTTCTTGTAGATACAATCTTCTCCGTAAGTTTGGACAAATCCAAAACCTTTGATCACGTTATCAAAACAGAGGTTCCAACTCCTGGATGCTTGCTTCAGTCCATAAATGGAACGTTAAAGTTTGCACACCTTGTCATCATCCTTAGGATCAACAAAACCTTCGGGTTGCATCATATATAACTCTTCCTCTATGTCACCATTAAGAAATGATGTTTTGACATCCATCTGCCAGATTTTATAATCGAAAAATGGAGAAACTGCTAACATAATCCTAACTGACTTCAACATCACTAATGGTGATAAAGTATCATCATAGTCAACTCCTTGAATTTTTCGGAAACCTTTTGTGACAAGTCGAGCTTTATAGACGGTCACATTACCATCAGCGTTAGTTTTCTTTTTAAATATGCATTTGTTTTCAATGGTCTTGCGGTCATCGGGTAAGTCCACCAAGGTCCAAACTTGGTTTTCGCACATGGATCCTATTTCGAATTTCATGTCTTCTAGCCATTTGTTGGAATCTGGGCTCATCATCGCTTCATCATACGTCGCAGGGTCATATTTTCCATCTACCATGAGATTTAAGACGGGATCCCCATACAGTTCCGGAGTTGTACGTTCCCTAGTTGACCTACGAGGTACGGTAGTATGCTCTTCTGAGTTTCATGATCTTTATCATTAGTTCCCTCTTCAACTGGCGGAGTCGGCACTTGAACAACTTCCGACGCTGTGCTACTCGCCGTTCCAAGAAGAGAATGTTCAATAACCTCGTCGGGTTCTACCTTCCTACTACTCACACCTTTCGAGAGAAACTACTTCTCTAGAAAGGATCCATTCTTAGCAACAAAAACCTTGTCTTCGGATCTGTGATAGAAGGTATAACCAATTTTTTATTTAGGGTATCCTATGAAGACACATTTTCCTCTTTGGTTTCGAGTTTATAAGGTTGAAGCTTCTTCACATAAACATCGCATCCCCAAACTTTTAGAAATGACAACTAAGGTTTGTTTAGAAACCATAATTCATATGGTGTCGTCTCAATGGATTTAGAGGGTGTCCTATTTAAAGTGCAGCTTTCTCTAGTGCATAACCCCAAAATGATAGTGGCAAATCTATAAGAGACGTCATAGATCGGACCATATCTAATAGAGTACGATTACAACATTCAGAAACACCATTGCGCTATGGTGTTCCGGTAGGTGTGAGTTGTGAAACTATTCCACATTGTTTCATATGCATGCCAAACTCGTAACTTAAATATTCTCCTCCAAGATTAGACCGTAGAAATTTAATTTTCCTGTTAAGATGATTTTCAACTTCACACTGAAATTCTTTGAACTTTCCAAATGTCTCAGATTTGTGTTTCATTAAGTAAATATACCCATATCTAGTTAAATCATCTGTGAAAGTGATAAAATAACGATATCCACCGTGCGCTGACACACTCTTTGGTCCACACACATCAGTATGTATGATTTCCAACAAAAAGGTTTCCCGTTCCATAGTTCCGAAAACGGGGTTCTAGTCATCTTTCCCATAAGGCATGGTTCACACGTCTCAAATGATTCATAATCAAGTGATTCTAAGAGTCCATCGGAGTGGAGCTTCGTCATGTGTTTAACACCAATATGACCTAAACGGCAGTGCCACAAGTAAGTAGCAATATCGTCATCTAACTTAATCTTTTCGGCAATCACATTATGAATATGTGTATCAATACTATCAAGATTTAAAAAAAACCATTCTTCACAGGTGCGTGACCATAAAAGATATTATTCATATAAATCGAACAACCATTGTGCTCAGACTTAAACGAATAACCATTTTCCGTTAAACAAGATCCAGAAATGGTATTCATGCTTAACACGTACACCAAATAACACTTATTTAGGTTTATGACTAATCCAGACGGTAAATGAAGAGGTAGCGTCCCGACGGCGAGCACATCAACTCTTGATCCATTTCCGACGCGCATCGTCACCTCATCCCTTGCTAGTGGTTTCTTATTCTGTGGTTCCTGTTTCGAGTTACATATGTGAGCAACCGAACCAATATCAAATACCCAGGCACTACTGCGAGTACTAGTAAGGTACACATAAATAACATGTATATCACATATACCTTTGTTCACTTTGACGGCCTTCTTATCTGCCAGATATTTGGGGCAGTTACGCTTCCAGTGGCCAGTGCCCTTGCAATAGAAGCACTCAGTCTCAGGCTTAGGGTCATTCCTGGTTTTCTTCTCATGTGCAGCAACAGGCTTGCCACCCTTCTTGAAGTTGACCTTTGGCTTGCATTTCTTGAAACTAGTGGTCCTATTGATCATCAACACTTGATGCTCTTTCTTGATTTCAACTTCAGCAGTCTTAAGCATTGAGAGAAGCTCAGGAAGAGTCTTGTTCATGCCTTGCATATTATAGTTCATCACAAAGTTGTTGTAACTAGGTGGCACAGATCGAAGTACACGATGTATCCCTAGCTTATTGGGGATTGTTATTCCCAAAGCTATGAGCTTATCAGCGTACGCAGACATTCTGAGCACGTGCTCGCTAACAAATTTTTCTCTTCCATCATGAAGCTAAAGAACTTTTCTGAAGCGTCATAATTCTCTACTGTAGCATGGGTATCTAAAATCAATTTCAATTCTCCCATGGTAGCAAAAGCATTGTTGTTCTTGAAACGGTTTCGCAGCTCTCTGGCTCTAATCCATACAGGTTGTCGCTATGAACTATACCGTGGGCTGGCCACCTAGCGGTGCATCGAGCACATAGAGCTTCTTGCAAGCAGTGAGGAGAATCCTCGGGTTAAGTGCCCAGTTGGTAAAGTTGCTACCATTGTTCGCTAGTTTCTCTTTCTCCATGAACATATTGAAATTGAAGGTTGGTGGTGCCATGATCTACAACATATTTGCAAAGACTATTTAGACTAAGTTTATGATAAATTAAGTTCAAGTTAATTTTAAAATTATCCCATGAACTTCCACTCAAAAGCAACATCTCTCTAGTCGTTTTAGAGATTACACGAACGAAATCTACTACACCGAAACCGATCATCACGTGAGACGGTGTAGTTTCAAAGGCAAACATCAACATATTCATCATATCATCCATATGACTCATGCTTTACCTTTCGGTTACATGTTCCGAGGCCATGTATGTACATGCTAGGCTCACCAAGTAGAAACATAATATTGCGTGTGTTTCGAGGCCATGTCTATACATGCTAGGATCGTCAGCAACCCGTTGTATGCGAACGTTGAGTCTATCACACCCGATCATCACGCGGTGTCTCGAAACGACGGACTTTCTTAACAGTGCATACTAAGAAAGACCACATTATTATCTTGATATTAAGTGAGAGGGATCATCATATAATGCTACTGTCATTATATAAACAAAATAAGATGCATAAAAGGATTAACATCACATGCATAGATAATGTGAGATGATATGGTCCTTGTTGCACTTGATCTCCATCTTGTGCATCATGGTATGATCTCCATCATTCCACCGGTGTGGCACCATGGCCTGTGGCTCCTCCATCTTGATTGTCCATCAAAATTAGAACATATAACATGGATATGATATACATCACGCATGACATAAATAATAAGACAACCATATGGATCCTGCCGGTATGTCAATAATTTACAAACGAGATAATTTCATACATCAAATTTGTAATATTGACCATATCACATCACATGCCCTGCAAAAACAAGTTAGACCTCTCTAATTTATTTTTGCATATTTTATGTGCCTTAGGGCTTTCGAAGATAGAACCATTCATACGTACAAACATGAACCACAACGTTGATAAACAAATTATTAACAACCATTTGTATGTAAGATCTTAACTATAGTAAGAGAGGCATGACACCCACTTAGCCACTTTTCATTGTGAGACAAGTCTCGTGTAAAAGTACATGTAAAGTTAGTCTAGGGCCGCTTCATCCCACTAAGATTAAAAAATACTGAAGGAGGCAATAGCATGATCATCAACGCACACATACACCTATGTGTTCTACCCGTACAAATCATCTACGCATAGATCCGGATCTGATACCACTGATGGGTTCGTAGCATAGAAAACAAAATAATTCCTACGCGATTGACACCCAAAGGGCCAAAGATCTAATCTAGGAGATGAAAACAACGGGGATAAAGCGTCTTAGAAGATCTAACCCTCGAAGATCGAAAGCTTACAAGATCAAATCTCGTGGATGATGTACTTGAACACTCGCCGATCTCAAGATCGTGTGGACGATCATTCCAGTGCTACAATCGGCACCACTTTCGTACTTGGTCACACGTATGGTTTTTGATGATGTCCTCTCCCCGTCCTAGCAAGTCAGCAGATGTAGTAGATCCTTCGGGAATCCCAGCAGCACGACGGTGTTGTGGTGGTGTTGGAGAAATTCCTGCAGGGCTTCGCCAAGCCTGTGCATGGGAGAAGTGGAGGAGGGAGGTGGCAACAAGGGCGAGACGTGCTCCATCTTGGTGTGCGCCTCCCCTTCTCCTTTTATACGCAAGGAGATGCAACCACATCTATTCCTAGGGTGGTAACGCCCTCATTCAAGAGTGGTAACTCCCTCTAGTGATAACCCCTTCTTTCAAGAGTGGTAACTCCCCTTTTGAAGGGGTACCAATTGAATGGATGCATGGACCATTTAGGGCTGGTCAAATGGACCAGTGGGCCACTATTGGTCATGATGGATATGTGTCCCCCATAGTGGAACTCTCCGGAACCTTCTAGAACATTCTGGCGATGTCAGAAAATCCTGAACTTTTTGCGAAATCCTGAAATCACTTTGCCATATATAAATATTTACCTCCAGGCCATTCTGGAGCTCCCCGTGATTACCTCCAGACCATTCTGGAGCTCCTCGTGATGTCTAGGATCTCATCCGAGACTCCGAACAATATTCTTACTCCAACTCATATTATCGTATCTACCTTAAGCATCAACAAACCTTAAGTGTGTCACCCTATGGTTCGCGAATAATGCAAACATGATCGACACACCTCTCTGATCAATAGTCAACATCGGGGATCTGGAGACCGTAATGGCTCCTACATATTCAACGATGACCTTGTGATTGTGTGAACCATAAATGTCGTAACAAATTCCTTTTTCTCGCAATATTTTACTTGTCCGATATCCGATTATCGGTATCAACTATACCTAGTTGGACCTTGTTTCCGACAAGTAATCTTAACTCGTTCCGTGATATGACATCCTTGTGACCTAGTCACGAGCTTGCAAGCTGTGTCAATGTGATATCACCGAGATGGCCTAGAGTATATCTCTCCATCATTTGGATGGACACATCCCACTCTTAATCCATGAGCCTCTACTAATACTTTTGGAGTACCCAATGCCACCTTTATAGTCACCCTGTTACGGTCTGACGTTTGATGTCAACTAAGCACTCTTCTAGTGTTAGTGATTGACATGATCTCATGGTCTAAGGATTAGAGTTACTTCGTATGTGTTTGATATAACAATTTAAATTTAATGACTTGATCGCATTGCTATACTTACTATGGGTGTGTGTTCATCACATCATTCTCCTAATGACGTGATCCCATTATTGACAACATCGAATGTTCATGATTAGGAAACCTTAATCATCTTTCAATCAACGAGCTAGTTAAATGAGAGGCATGATGACCCACAAGTATAGGGGATCGCAACAGTCTTCGAGGGAAGTAAAACCCAAATTTATTGATTCGACACAAGGGGTGCCAAAGAATATTTGTGAGCTTAACAAGTGAGTTGTCAATTCACCTGCACCTGAAAGTAATTTTGTTCGCAATGATCTATGAGTAGTAACATTATTATAGTAGCAACATTAGTGAAATAATAGCAGCAGTGAGATGAAAACAACAGCAACAGTGTTTGAAGTAAACAGCGGGATTAAATACTGTAGGCATAGGGATAGATGAACGGGCGTTGCATGGATAAGATAGTTCATATAATAATCAAGACATGGGCATTGCACATAAATAAGATAAAGCATCCAAGCACTAAGTAACCATATGCATGTGTTCCGTAAATAGTCGTACATGCTCGCAATAAGAACTTGCACAACATCTTTTGTCCTACCAACCCATTTTCAGCGGGGCCTCAAGGGAACTACTGGTAATTAAGGTGTTCCTTTTAATAGAACACCGGAGCAAAGCATTAACACTCCATGAACTCACGTGATCCTCACATCACAGCCATCTCCGGTTATCCCAATTTTGTCACTTCGGAGCCTCGGGTTCCGGACAACGATATGTGTAAACAACTTGCATGTATGATCAAGAAACAATAATTATCATCGTGATTCAATAACATGTTCAGATCTGAGATCATGGCACTCGGGCCCAAAGTGACAAGCATTAAGCATAACAAGTTGCTAAAATGTCAATAGCACTAATATAGGATACTAGGCACTATACCCTAACAATCACGATATTATTACATGAACAATCTCATCCAATCCCTACCATCCCCTTCAGCCTACAGCGGGGGAATTACTCACACATGGATGGGGAAACATGGATGGTCGATGGAGAGGCGTTGGTGATGACGATGATCTCCTCCAATTCCCCGCCCCGGCAGGCCAGAACGGAGTTTCTGAACCCCGAAAAAGGATTCGTGATGGCGGTGGAGCTACGGACTTCTTTCTGGAAAACTATCGAACCCCCCTTGTGTTTTAGGGTTGAAGGCTATTTGTGGTCGAAAGGGGAGACCGAGGGGGGCTCTGGGTGGCCCACACCACTAGGTGGCGCGGCCTAGGGGGGCGCGCCAGGGGGTGGTGTGGCCCCCTCTGGCTCTTCTCCTGGCCCCCTTTTGTCTCCCGGGGTCTTCCGATGTTTTAAGACCAATGGGGTCTTTTCTGGGCAATTTCCCGAAAGTTGATTTTTCTGCACAAAAACGAGACACCAAGGTAATTCTGCTGAAAACAGCGTTAGTCCGTGTTAGTTGCATTCAAAACACACAAGTTTAGAGGAAAACAATAAGAAAAGTGTTCGGAAAAGGAGATACATTTTGGACGTATCAACTCCCCCAAGCTTAGCTTATTGCTTGTCCTCAAGCAATGCAGTGACAACTGAGTGCGATAAAAGACTTTTACGAACACATTTGTTTCATATGATGTAAATATACTCACTATATGATCAAATGATTAATTATGCTCATGATAAGATACATGCAAGATACTGTCACTTAATAGCTATGCAAACCATGAAGAGATAACAACATATTAATAATAAACAACATGAAGCATAACTATTTGCAAGATTGTAATATTCATAATAGGATCTAATAAAGTGGCATCTCGATTGCCCTTATGTGTGGAGCAAAACATAAATGCCAGGGCACCTATGAAGTTCAAGGGAAGAATAGAAGTAAAGATATCAAAGATACAAGTATCAAAATTATACCACAATCAACCGTGCTTTGGGACAAACACATCACACTAAGAATGACAAATATGCTCTCAAGAAAGTGCTCAAAGAATATGATGGAGACTCAACATAAAAGTAAAATAAAGGCCCTTCGCAGAGGGAAGCATGGATCAACTCATGTGCTAGAGCTTTTTATTTTATTAAACAAAGGTATTGAAAACATTTTTGAGAGAGGTGTATGCTTATGTCAACGAATGCTAAACAAACAATATAGTACGTCACAAGCAAACTAGATTTCACAAGAGCGGCTCCCATGTGAAGGACGCATCTCGGTAGAAGGTCAGACCTCTTTCTCTTTTGTTTACACAATTATGCTTTGACTGATAAATCAGGGCAAAAAGAGCGAAGAGAATTTGTTTGCATTAATTTGGGCTGGGAACCCCGCTACCAGCTCTTCTAACAATTGTATAAGCGAATGAAGCCACTAGTCCATAGTGTGAAATCCAATCAACAAGTGAGATAAAGATTCTCTATTTACGTCCTCGTGAGCTAAAACAGGGGCAGAAAACAAGAATAATTTTTAGCAGGTTTTAAAGATAGCACATGAGCAATTTGCTTTGGAGTGGCAGTTAAATACCACATATAGGTAGGTATGGTGGACACATTTGGCAAACTTTGGTTTTTGGGAGATGGATGCACGAGTAGAGCTCATACTCAGTACAGGTGAAGGCTGGCAATAGACAGGGAGCGACAATAAGAGAGCAACAACTATCATAATCATGTTTGCGACAAAGTAAAATTAACTGAGGCATAAAATTTATACTAGAACTATGAGGCAAAATAAATCATTGAGGATTATTGACTTTTTGTTTTCAGTCTTAGCATGCGTGAGCATGTGCCAAGTCGATTCAAATGAAACATTTAGAGGAGGCTACTACAATGTCATACCCTTCTACGAATAGAACAATGCGAACAAATATTTATACGACAGGTCATTTACCATTAATAAATTGGAACAAAACATGAGAGAGCAGGAACTATTTAGCGGCCATTAAGTCACATATATATCATACGAACAAACTAAGCATGCTCACATAGATGGATATATGTACAAAAATGAAAGCAAATAGAGTTCATACCAGCCTCTCACCACAACTTGAATTGTCATAAAGCGTCATTATTGCTCTTCCCTTGTGGCTCGAATAATATATAATGAAAACCAAGCTCCAATGGAGTCACGGACGATTGTTGAACTCTGCAGCAAACTTTACAAAACCATAGAAGAACAACAAATATTTTTGGGTTTTTCAGTTAAAACAAGAACAGAAAGAGAACAAGCAAACAAAGAAAAATATTTTTGGATTTTTGAATATTAAACTGCAACTTAAAGGATAAAGCAAACCAACTAAAGAAACAAATAGAGAGAAACAACAGAAATATTTTTGGTCTTTTTGTTTTTTGGAAAGCGAAAAAACAATAAAAACAAAAGAAAAGAAAGAAACGAAAACAAGCGAAAGAAACAAAAAAGAAACGAAAGAAATGAAAACAAGTGAAAGAAAAGAAAACATGGATATACAAAGAACCGACAGAAACATGATATATAAATGAGCATGATGTCGGTATACCCCCCCCCCCCAAGCTTAGGCTTTTGGCCTAAGTGGAGATCAATCACCAAGGGGACCATGAGGTGGCGCCCCTGTAGTATGCTGAGGAGGAACCCTCCTTCTGATATGTGCTCGAGGATGCACCGGTGTACTCCGTGCTGTGGTCCTCGGGAGGCATGTCTCGCCTCTTTTGCTGCATGTGAAACTCTGTGGTGCTCAGATTCCTGTCTACCTTCTCCTTGGAGAGCGACCATGGTGACCTGTCAATCTTAAACAAAACAGGCTGCGACAAAGTAACTTTTCGCTCCTTTCCATATATATATAAAACTCTATATACTAAAAGTTCAATAGCAGAGTTAGTAGTGACAGACTGATGGGATTTCATGACAGAAAGGTTAAGCCTACATGGAGCAATTATTTCATCATTAGGGTCAATGGAAACATTCAAAGCAGCTGCTACACGTGTAGCAACAATGCCCCCAAAAATAGGCCCAGAAGCAGCAAGGCGGCGTGCAACAAGTGCACCAAGGTTATACTTAGTTCTACGGTTCAGTGCAACATCAATGAAACCAAGGTGGTAACTAGAAATGTTGCTAGTGTTCTCCCTACCAAGGATACTAGTAGCAAGATAATAAGTAAAGTATGTAAGAGCAGAAAGTTGAATGTTCCTTATCTTCCCACGCTGGGATGAGCGACCGTCATCGTTGGTGATCTCTCGGTAGAGCCCCTGGAGGTCTGCTGGTCTATCTTGAATCCTTCTCGCTGTCCCGGTGGCGTTGATACCTATAATAGCAAAAAATTCTACCAAGGACAAAGAAACATGACTACTATATAACTTGAAGGCAACAGTTGGACCAAAATATGTGTTCTGAAATTTAAAGCTCTTAACAAAAGTTTTTGTGAGAGTGGCATACCGAGGGCTTTCATCCTCCATAAAGTTGGTTAGACCAACTCTTTCAATAAGCATACGAAAGTCATCTAGTAAACCTGAACTTCTTAAAAATGTACTGCAAAGAAAGCTAGATGGGTTAGAGATACCATCATCTCCTGCATTGTCAATAGTTGGTGCAATAACGTCTTCATTGTACGATGGACTCACTGAAGTGGATGAGCGTGAGGGCCTTGTCCTTCTAGGAGCATCACTCCTAAATATCTCTCCAACATTATAAATATCCATCTCTGAATTTTTTCAACAATCATCACAAAAATTAATTTCAAGCAACTATAAGGTGGAAACTACCATAGGGACTTATATGAGAGCTAAACATACATCAAAACTATATTATTTCTACTCAAATCAGGCATGCAAACTCACATAATATGTCACCTACAGTACCAAAATACTCAAGAAATACTTCACTAAACAAAATTCTACTTGGATCATCGGAGGAGTCACATACCGGAGATCAAACACACCAAAGCTCCGCACAAATGATGGGCTGAAGAAGGAGATCAGAAATCCAGAGGAAGAATAGCAAGAACACGGGTTCCAGGAATTTTTTCAGTTTGGGAGGTGAGAGAGAAGACTTTGGCAGTCGAGAGAGTTAGTGGAAGGCCAGGGGACCCACACCATGTGCTGGCGCCACCAGGGGGCTGGCCGCGCCACCCTATGGCGTGCCTGACTGGTGGGTCCCCCTGGGGTCTCCCAGGTGGATCTCTGCCTCATTTTTGACGTAAAATTTTATTATAATTTTTCTGGAATTTTTCGAGAAACTTTATTTTTGAGGCATTTCCAGAATTTTAATAATTAATAAAAACCAGGAAAACGAAAGTGAAAAGGTGGAGAACAAAACCAAAACCAGCACTACAGAGGTTCTATGACACTTAATGGAAGAATATCCAAAGAAAACAAAGGTGGTAATGGTGAAAACAAAAGTATGGGTGGTGAAAACACGCATAACCTCGGTAATCAGGGTGAAAACATCAGGAAAACATGCATAAGGATGGTGGAAAGCATGATTGTACTCAACTATCAATGTGATAACAGAATTAAACATAGTGAAAACATAATGGGGAAGGTGAAAACATAGTGAAAACATTGTCCTCTTCATTTAAAATCATTTTGTTAACAAGGGTGATAAATTCTTGCTACCAAAATAATTTTGTATGAAACAAAACTTTGTTTCTCACTAAATACTCATGTTACCTCAACCTTGATAGACATAGTCCCAATCATAATAATTTCATATTCTTTGGGTGGCTTTGGAATAGGAAAATAAAATTCTCCAATCTTGATGGTCTCAATATTTTCAACGGAATTTAGACCATATTTTCTATCAATCTTCTTGGGAAAATAAACAATGTGCTCTTTATCATTAACATTAAAAGTTACTTTTCCTTGATTGCAATCAATAACAGCCCCTGCAGTATTAAGAAAAGGTCTTCCAAGAATAATAGACATATTATCATCTTCATACATTTCCAACACAACAAAGTCAGTTAATATCAGACAATTATTAGCAACTTGAACAGGAACATCCTCACATATACCCACAGGAATAGCAGTGGATTTATCAACCATTTGCAAAGATATATCCGTTGGTATCAATTTTTATAGGAGGAGTCTTTTATACAGAGTAAAAGGCATGAAACTAACTCCAGCTCCTAAATCACACAAAGCAGTTCTAACATAATTATTTTAAATAGAACAGGGAATAGTCGGTATACCAGGATCTCCAAGCTTCTCAGGAACATTGCCATTAAAAGAGTAATTAGAAAGCATAGTGGAGATTTCCTCATTAGGAATCTTCCTTTTGTTAGAGACAATATCTTTCATATATTTTGCATAAGGAGGCAATTTAATAGCATCAGTTAAAGGAATTTGCAAGAACAAAGGTTTCATCCATTCACAAAACTTGTTAGTGTTCTTCTTCTTTTGATTTATGTTTCTTATTAGGAAAAGGCATTGGTTTTTGTACCCAAGGTTATCTCTCATTACCATGTTTATTATCAATAAAATCTTCCTTATTGTACTTTGTATTTTTAGTTTGCTTTTCAGGTTCAGCTACAGGTTCTTCTTTATCAGAAGCATCATTCTTTTCATTACCACTTTCAGTTTCAGCATCGAGATAGATATACTATTAGGATCTTTAGCAAGTTCAAAGGATTCTACAGTAGTTTTATGTTTCTTCTTCTTTTTCTTCTTAGTATGAATATCATTATTATTAGTTTGCTGAGAATCTTGTTCAATTCTTTTAGGATGTCCCTCAGGATATAAAGAATCTTGTGTAGCAATACCACTTCTAGTTCTTATCTCATAAGCATGTTTTCTTTAGAAGCATTAACTAGCAAATCTTTTCGCACTTTAGCAAGTTGATAAATCTGAGTTTGAACGTACTCCTGCTGGTAATACTGCCTCAGCCCCATATACCATGAAGAATGGCGTGTATTCTGTAGATGTATTTGGTGTTGTTATCAGGCTCTAGAGTACTGAAGGCAACTCCTCTGCACATGCTCCAGCTTCTCGTTTGAGTGATCTCAGTAGCCGCTTCTTTCGTCCTGCTGTAATTAGACCATTTGACCCGCCCATTGGTTTGCGGGTGCGTGAGTGATGCATAGCTGATGTTGGTCCCTAGCTCTTTGCAATAGTCCTGGAATTCTACTGATGTGAAGTTTTTTCCACTATCTTTAATGATGCTATGTGGCACCCCAAATCTGTGTACTATGGACCTGGTGAATTTTATTGCTGAGTATGCGTCTTGTGAAGTGACAGGCATTGCCTCGATCCATTTGGTGAATTTATCGACTGCCACTAGTAGTCGAGTATATCCGCCATTGGATGATCGACCGAGTGGGACGACCATGTCGAGTCCCCATTATGCGAAAGGCCATGCAGTGGTATCTGATACGTCATAAACATATCGATAATTTCTGATGTTCCATGTTGTTTCCATGCCATATGCTACATGTTTCCTTTACACTATATGCCATTTTTATCGATTTCCTGGGACTAAACTATTTCCAAGATGCCACAGAGCCTGTTCCTGTTTTCTGTTGTTTTTAGCTTCAGAAAACTTGTTTTGGAAATATTCTCGCAATTGGACGATTCAAAGCCCGAAAGTCTTAGAAAGTCGTCGCGCACACGGATTCCGGAGGAGAGCCACAGGGTCCCGACACCATGGGTGGGAGCGCCCTCCCCCCTGGCCGCGCCCAGGGGTGGTGTGGCCCCCCTGCTCGCCGACCGATGTTGCCCTCGCTCCTATATATTGTCCTCGAAGGGTTAACCCTAAAGAACCGATCCTTTTCCACCAAAAACATCCGCAACCGTCGTCATCGTCAACCCTAGTTCGGGAGGGTTCTGGAGCTCTCTCCGGCACCCTACCGGGAGGGGAATCATCACCGGAGGGCTCTACACCACCATGCCCACCTCTGGAATGATGCGTGAGTAGTTCATCCTTGGACTACGGGTCCAGAGAAGTAGCTAGATGGTTGTTCTCTCTTGTTTATGCCTCATGTTTAGATCTTGTGAGCTTCCCTACATGATCAAGATCATCTTATTGTAATGCTACATGTTGTGTTTGCTAGGATCCGATGAATATTGAATGATATGTCCAATAATTGTCAATCTATCATGTTCTTTTCATGTGTATGTTATTTATGGTCTTGCACGCTCCCCGTTGTTAGTAGATGCTCTGGCCAAGTAGATGCTAGTAACTCCAAGAGGGAGTATTTATGCTCGATAGTGGGTTCATGCCTCCCTTTCACTCACGCTCGAGTGATAGAAACGTAAACGGGTGGGGGATGTGTTGTTGCCACTAGGGAGAAAACAACAATGCTTTGTCTAAGGATGATGTTACTGTTTACATTACACACTCTGCTTACTATGATTATCTGTTGCTTGCAACTTAATACCCAAGGTTTGCTTGGATGACATTCTGAGGGCGGATTATTAGTCATATATGCAGTTGGATAATGGTCTATGTATCTAGTTGTAATGCCCGCATGAATCTCATAGTAATCATCATGTCATGCATATACACTACGGTGCAGCCTTTATATATGTCAATTGCCTAGCTGTAATTTGTTTACCCGGCATGCTATCTATCTGTTTTGGAGAGACACCACTAGTGAACTGTGGATCCCGGTCCATTTTCCTCATATTGATAATACAACCACTGCAATCTCTATTTTCATATTGTTACTACTGTTTTCCACACCATACGTTTAACCTCTTTTTTTAGCAAAACCCGTGAGATTAACAACCTCACTTCTTTGTTGGGGAAAAGTGATTTGATTGTGTTGTGTAGGTTCCACGTTGCTGCTGAACCGGTAGTGCGCCCTGCTAATGATTTCTTTCTCCTACTGGTCGATTCAACCTTGGTTTCTTTCTGAGGGAAACTTTCTGCTGTGCTCTTCATACCTTCCTCTTGGGGTCTCCCAACGAGTGCAAGCCATGCACCATCAAGCAAATTTCGGCCGCCGTTGCCGGGGAGGAACAAGATTTTTGCAAGGGGAGTCTCTCACTTCCAATCTCTTTACTTTGTTGTTGTTTTGCTTAGTTTATTTTATTTTGTCTTGTTTTCTTCTCTTTATCAAAAACACAAAAAAATTAGTTCTTATTCTAGTTGTTATTTTTAACTTGTTTTTAATCTTGCTAAAATGAGTGTTCCCGAAGTTGAGGAAAAGTTTGGCAAAATTGATGCTCTTGCTTCTAAAGTTGATAGCCTCTTTCTTGATGTTAATTTTCTGAAACTAAAGGTTATTCCTCATGATGTTAAAGAAAGCAAAACTCTAAATGCCATTCAAATTCGAATTGATCATAATGTTAGGATGTTAGATAAATTGCATGCTAGATGGGAAAGAGAAGATGCAATATCTAGAAAGAATAATATAGCTAATGTTTGCACCATTACCATCACTAGAAAACTGAAGCTTCTAATGCTAGTAAACCTTCTACTATTAAAGTTAAAGTAATTGGTGTTGGTAATACTCCCACTTCTGCTGTTAAACTTGTAAAACTGTCGGAAAATACTAAAACCGTTCCTGATAAAAGTGCTAATTTTTTTCGAAATATGGGATACAATGGTCCCATTACCTTTGATAAAAATGATCTTGACTTTGATGATTGCAACATATCTGAAGTGATTATGTTCCTACAAAAGCTTTCTAGTTGTCCTAATGCTAGTGTTATGAATATGGCTTTCACAAAACATATTACAAATGCTCTCATACAAATTAGAGAAGATGAATTAAGATGTGAAGCCTCTATCCCTAGGAAGTTAGATGATGGTTGGGAACCCATCATTAAAATAAAGGTGAATGATTTTTATTGTAATTCTTTATGTGATCTTGGTTCTAGTATCTGTGTTATGCCTAAGAAACTTTATGATATGCTTGATTTGCCACCTTTGGAGCACTGTTATTTGGATATTCGTCTTATTGATAATGTTAGAAAGAAACCTTTGGGTAGAGTTAATTATGTTCTTATTATGGATAATAATAACCTTGTCCCCGTTGATTTTGTTGTTATGAATATTGAATGCAATGCTTCTTGTCCAATTGTTTTGGGAAGACCTTTTCTTAGAACTGTTGGTGTTGTTATTGATATGAAAGAGGGGAATATTAAGTATCAATTCCCATTCAAGAAAGGTATGGAACACTTTTATAGGAAGAGAATGAAGTTTCCTTTTAATTCTATTATTTGAACAAGTTACAATTTAGATGCTTCTTCACTTGAAAACACTTGATTCAATTCTTCTCGGCCTAGCTAAAAGGCGTTAAAGAAAAGAACTTCTTGGGAGATAACCCATGGTTTTATTTTTACTTAGTTTTTATCTATTTTATTTGAGTAAGGTGTTGTATACTTCTGTAGAAACTCCTCTATATGTTTATTTTCATGTGTTAGTTGTGCCAAGTAAAGTTTCTAGCGAAAGTTAGTGTTGGTTTTGGATTTCTGCGCAGGAAACAGATTTCTGCTGTCCACCGTAAAAAATCGCATAATTCACAGAAATATCAAAATGACCTGAAATTTTTTACGCTTATTCATGAGCTAATTTCGAAACTTTCTGATTGTTTACGTTTTTCGATTTGAGTAACGTAAGTGCCCCGAAAAAGTTCGTCTTTATAGACTATTCTGGTTTTGACAGATTCTGCCTTTTTACTTGCATTCTCTCTTTTACTATATCGAGTGAATTTCTTTGCTTCACGAAACATCCATGTTTGTAGCTAAAGTTTAAGAGTATCAATAATTCTTGTGTCCTTGTAGAATGCGTGAATTTTTGACTGTGCACTGACCCTCTAATGCAAATTACATTGAGTGTGGTGTGAAAGAAGTTATCAAGGGTCAAGAGAAGAGGGTGATATAATGTGATCAAGAAGAGTGCAAATCCAAAGCTTGGGGATGCCCCATGGTTCATCCCAGAAAATTCTAAGAAGACTCAAGCGTCTAAGCTTGGGGATTCCCAAGGCATCCCCTTCTTCATCAACAATTTATCAGGCCACTTCTAGTGAAACTATATTTTTATTAGGTCACATCATATGAATTTTACTTAGAGCGTCTGTTTTTTTTTTCTTTTTGTTTTTTCTTTCCTTGATGCAATAATATTGTTGGAACCTATCATTCTTTGTGTGGGAGAGAGAAACGCTCCGCTTTTACGTAGGAAAAAAATAGCGCTCTATACCGCCGCTAATAGCACGATATATAGTTTTGAGAATCGTCTCGCTAAATCAATCTGTGTACGATGTCTTGTAAATAGCATGCTATAGCGCGATATAGAATGCTAATAGCGTATTTTTGGGCCGGCGCTATTTTCCTATAGCGCGCTATTTTTTTCCTTGCTCGTATCCTTAGTTTTTCTTCTAGCTGCTGCAAATTCCTTTGAGCTAATGTTTTTCAAGCATATCTTATTCAAAGCTATTAGTTCTAGTAGAGTTATGTTAGTCCTCTCTTGTTTCACTGCTATATCTTTTGGAGAGTTTGTGTTAAAATATTTGTTGAATGATGCTTGATGGAAATAGAAATTGCTACATGTGGTAGATGGTATAACGAAAAAGCTTGCATATTCTTGTAGATCACTGAATTGTTTCACTTGATTATTTGCTGTTATTTTGAGATATTAATATGCTTAATGGTAAACTTGTTGTTTTAGTAGAGTAAAAACTATTAATGGTTGGTCCAAAAGCTTGAAATTGTGCCACACTCAAATAACCAGTTGATAGCATAATGGTATATGACTTCCTTTGCTGATAGCAATCGTAATGGTTTTTTTGTTACGCGCTACGGTCGAGGTAGCTAACAGTGAATTGTCACTGCCATAGTCTCTCTTGGAGTGATTTTCATTATTCCTTGTAAGATCATGATTTTAGTTGTAATATTTTAACTTGTGAGTTCTATGTTACGGTTTTCTGGCACTTCCACCATCCATATTTGCTAGCCTCTTCGGTACCGTATATTGCTCATTCTCACATTGAGAGTTGGTGCAAACTTCGCCAGTGCATCCAAAGCTCGTGGGAGAACTTTGTTCTTCCACACATAAGCCAAAAATTATCTTCCTCAAAACAGCCCCATGCCTACCTACCATGGCATTTCCATAACCATTCCGAGATATATTTCCATACAACATCCATCATCATTATGTTACTTGCCATGCTTCATTGTTATTTTGCATACTGCTACACTGGCAGGAGCACTTAGTTTTATATACATCAGAGATATTTCAGTTTGAGTTATGAGTCCTAAAAGTGTGATGATTCATTGTAAAATAGAGTGTTGCCCCTACCAGTGAGGTTATATGTCAAAAAAGAGAAAAAGCCCAAAGAGAAAAGGGCAAAACAGAGATAATAGAGAGTAAGGGGGAACACTACTATCATTTATTCCACAATTGTGCTTAGTTAGCATCATTACTTCAGTTTGGAGAGAGTTATCATATTATGACTTGCATAACTTTGTGGGGAACTTACATTATAGAACTTGGCCTGTATATTCCAATGATGAGCCTCCTCAAGAGTGCTCTAGGTCTTTGTGAGCAAGCAAGTTGGATGCACCCCCACTAGTTCCATTGGAGAGCTTTCATCCACTTAGCTCTATGTGCATCCGTTGTGTGGCAATCACTACTCCTTTCCTAACTTCGATTATAAGACTTCCTTTTGTCTAATGATCACTTTGAATTGTGTGAGACTTTCTTCCATTGACCATCCAAACCCCCCATAATGTTCTTTTAGCCATAACATTCTAGTGCCAGGGACCAATGCAGAATGCTTGCTTGTTTTGAGTGCACACATATTTTAATGATTTTCCTACATGCATATTGTTGTCACTTGACTTGATACTAACAGGAGTTGTTGTGAGAGTTTGAAGCCTTGGATGATTATATTGTTGTTCTTGAAGCTTAAATCATATTTAATAAACCTTGCACATTGATTGTCTTTTAATATTGATTCATTGAAAGGTTTTACTTTGTTCTTCCTAATGGTTTATACATTATTCTATTTGATATCAACTATAAACCACAACCTTTATTCATATTATCCTAGTTTACATGATTTACATTAGTATGATGATCAAGTTTATGTTGGTAGCATGTCACTGGTGGAGTGTAGTTGACACTCTCATTGGTAAACCCCAAGAGAAAGGTTGTGAAGAGTGCAGCAGCAAGTTTTCCCTAAGAAAAGAAACCAAGGTTGAATCAACCAGTAGGAGGACAAGCAATCTTTGAAGGTTGAGGCAGCTGAGATGGCAGGGCGCACTACTGGTTCAGCAGCAACGTGGAATCTAAACAACACAATCAAATCACTTTGCCCCAACGAATCAGTGAGGTTGTCAATCTCACCGGTTTTGCTGAACACAAAGAGGTTAAACATATGGTGTGGAAAACAATATGAGAATAGTATGAAATCAATAGCAGGAGTATGAAAACAGTGGAAGCAGTGTGAAAACAGTGGAAGCATCGTGGAAATAGTGGAAGCGGTGTGTGTATTATCAGTATGAGAAAATGGACCGAGGTCCACAGTTCACTAGTGGTGTCTCTCCGTGAATGATAAATAACATGTGTGGTGAACAAATTACAGCTGGGCAATTGACAGAAATGAAGGCTGCACCGTAGTGCATATGCAAGACATAAAGATTACTATGTGATTCATGCGGGCATTACAACAAGATACATAGACCGTCATCCAACTGCCTCTATGACTAATAATCCATCCTCCGAATATCATCCGAACAAATGTTTGGTATAAGTTGCAAGCAATAGTTTATCGCAGTAAGCAAAGTGTGTAATGTAAACAATGTAAACTAAGTAAACACCGTTGTTTTCTCCCTAATGGCAACAACACATCCTCCATCCGTCATGTTTCTTTCACTCGAGCACAGATGCAAAGGAGGCATGAACCCACTATCAAGCATAAATACTCCCTCTTGGAGTTACTAGCATCTACTTGGCCAGAGCATCTAGTAATAACGGAGATCATGCAAGATCATAAATAACATATGTATGAAGACAACATGATAGATTGATAATCAGAAGACATAGTATTCAACATTCATCATATCCCAGCAAACACAACATGTAGCATTACATAAAGATGATCCCGATCATGTAGGGCAGCTCACGAGATCTAAACATGAGGTACAAAGTGGAGAAGACAACCATCTAGCTACTACTATGGACCTATAGTCCAGACATGAACTACTCACGCATCACTTCGGGGAGGGCATGATGGTGTAGACCCATCCGGTGATGAATATCCCTCCCGGCAGGGTGCCGGAGAGAGCTCCAGAACCCTCCCGATTTTGGGACGACGATGACGGCGGCATCGAGTGTTTCTCGGGACGAAGTGGTATATTTTTAGGGTTGAAGTATCGGGGGGTATAAATAGGCGAAAGGGCGATGGCAGTGTACGCCCGACGGGCCCACACCACCCCCAGGCGTAGCCAGGGGAGCCCGTCGGCCTATGGTGTGGCCCCCCTCCGGGTCTCTTCGGGACTCTGTGGAACCTTCGAGAATTCTAAGACTTCCGGGCTTCAAAATTTCCAATTCCAAAAATATTTCCAGAACAACTTTTCTGAAACTAAAAATAGCAGAAAACAGGGAACTGGCTCTGTGGCATCTTGTCAATAGGTTAGTCTGGAAAATCGATAAAAATGACATAAAGTGTATAGCAAACATGTAGGAAACAACATGGAACATCAGAAATTAAGGATACATTTATGACGTATCAGTCACATCAGAATTTGTTTGTTTTTATCGTTTACCTACTCGAGGACGAGTAGGAACTAAGCTTGGGGATGTTGATACGTCATAAACGTATCCATAATTTCTGATGTTCCATGTAGTTTACATGTCATATGCTACATGTTTCCTTTACACTTTGTGCCATTCTTATCAATTTCATGGGACTAACCTATTGACAATATGCCACAGAGCGAGTTCATGTTTTCTGTTGTTTTTAGTTTCAGAAAAGTTGTTCTCGAAATATTCTTGGAATTGAAAAATTCGAAGCCCGGAAGTCTTAGAAAGTCGTCGCGCACACGGGGTCCGGAGTGGACCCGGAGGGGAGCCACAGGGGCCCCACACCATGGGAGGTCGCGCCCCCGTGGCCGTACCCAGGGGTGGTGTGGCCCCCTGCTCGCCCACCGACGTTGCCCTCGCGCCTATATATTGTCCTCGAAGAGTTAACCCTAAAGACCCGAGCCTTTTCCACCAAAAACATCCGCAGCCACCGTCATCATGAACCCTAGTCCGGGAGGGTTCTGGAGCTCTCCCCGGCATCACCGGAGGGCTCTACACCACCATGCCCGTCTCCGGAATGATGCGTCAGTAGTTCATCCTTGGACTACCGGTCCATAGCAGTAGCTAGATGGTTGTTCTCTACTCTTTATGCCTCCTGTTAAGATCTTGTGAGCTTCCCTACATGATCAAGATCATCTTATTGTAATGCTACATGTTGTGTTTGCTGGGATCCGATGAATATTGAATGCTATGTACAATGATGATCAACCTATCATGTTCTTTCCATGTGTATGTTATTTATGATCTTGGATGCTCTCCGTTATTAGTAGATGCTTTGGCCAAGTAGATGCTAGTAACTCCAAGAGGGAGTATTTATGCTCGATAGTGGGTTCATGCCTCCCTTTCACTCACGCTCGAGTGACAGAAACGTAAACGGGTGGGGGATGTGCTGTTGCCACTAGGGAGAAAACAACAATGCTTTGTCTAAGGATGATGTTATTGTTTACATTACACACTTTGCTTACTACGATTATACGTTTCTTGCAACTTAATACCAAAGGTTTGCTCGGATGACATTCTGAGGGTGGAATATTAGTCATAGATGCAGTTGGATAACAGTCTATGTATCTTGTTGTAATGCCCACATGAATCTCATAGTAATCATCATGTCATGCATATGCACTACGGTGCAGCCTTCATATCTGTCAATTGACCAGCTATAATTTGTTTACCCAGCATGCTATCTATCTTTTGGAGAGACACCACTAGTGAACTGTGGATCCCGGTCCATTTTCCTCATACTGATAATACAACCACTGCAATATCTATTTTCATACTGTTATTACTGTTTTCCACACCATACGTTTAACCTTTTTCTTTTTAGCAAAACCGGTGAGATTGACAACCTCACTGCTTAGTTGGGGCAAAGTTATTTGATTGTGTTGTGTAGGTTCCACGTTGCTGCTGAACCGGTAGTGCGCCCTGGCAATATCAGCTCCATCAACCTTCGGAAGTTATTTCTTTCTCCTACCGGTCGATTCAACATTGGTTTCTTTCTGAGGGAAACTTGCTGGTGTGCTCTTCATACCTTCCTCTTGGGGTCTCCCAACGACTGCAAGCCCTGCACCATCAGTATCATGTGAAGTTCCATGGCTGGGACATTGGGCCTGGTCGCGAACATTTGACATGCCTCATAGTGAAGTACGATGGTTTTAGCGTCATGTTCTGCTGTTAGCCAATAAAATCTAGCTTGAAAGGCCTTCTGGACTAAATGTTTGCTTCCTACGTGGTGCCCACAGGTTCCTTGATGTATGTCCAGCAGTACCTCTCTTCCTTCTTCTAGGGTGATGCACCTCTGTAGTATGTACGATATGCTGCGCTTGTGGAGTTTCCCACCATGGATTGTGAATGCCTTGGCTCTACGCATCACCCGACGTGCTTCTGCCTGATCCTCAGAGAGTTTGTTTCGAGTCATATAGTTGATCAATGGCTACATCCAAGTGGTTTCTACCTAGTTTACTTGTTCTGGTATGTCCATAGTTGTGGGTTCTGCTTCTTCCTTAGAGTGCTCTGTGTTGCTGGCTTCTGAGTCCTTAGCTAATTCTGTAACTGGTACTTTACGTTTATAGAGGGTTGACCAATCTCCTCGTAGAAAACATCGGGTGGTATCGGCGTACATGTGGACCCGATGTTTGCTAGAGCGTCTGCTTCTGAATTGCTTCATCTGTCGATGTGTTGTACTTCACATCCGTCAAATTCGCCCTCAAGTTTATGGTATAGTTCTCCGTATGCTGCCATGTTTTCTGCTGGCGCATCGCTCTCCGTCATGGTTTGCTGTAACACGAGGTTCGAGTCGCCATAAATGATGAGTCGAGTGGCTCCGCATGCTTTGTCCATGTTCATCCCGTGGATAAATGCTTCGTACTCGGCTTCATTATTTGATGTGTTCTTGAAGTTCATCCGAAGTACGTATATTAGTGTGTCACCTCTAGGGGATGTGAGTATTACTCCTGCTCCTACTCTAGATGCTCGCTTGGATCCATCAAAGTACATTTTCCGGCTACTCGACATGTCCGGCAGCTTGGCTTGTTACAACTCGAGCCATTCTGAGACGAAATCTGGGAGTACATGTGACTTAATTGCTTCCCGTATCTCATAAGTTATATCTCGTGGGCCAAGCTTGATTCTCCATTTGGCCACTAGTCCTGTTGCATTGTGATTATTGAGTTTTTTTTATAAGGGTGCGCTGGACATCACGGTTACTGGGTGCTCCTGGAAATAGTGCCTCAGTTTCTTGGCCATCATATAAACTCCTTAGGCCAGCTTCTGGTAATGTTGGTACCACTGCTTGGACGTTGATAGTACTTCACTGAGATAATACACCAGGTGCTGAACCCCGTAAATGGACCCTTCGTGGCTCTTTCTACTACCAATACGGTCTTGACCACCTGTCCTGTTGCCGATATGTATAGGTGCATTGGCTCCTTTTCCTGAGGTGCCACTAAGACAGGTGGAGTCGACAAGGTTCTTTTGAGTGCGTGGAAAGCTTCCCTAGCTTTGGGTGTCCACTCTAAATTATCTGACTTCTTCAGTAATTTGTAGAAGGGGAGAGCTTTCTCTCCAAGCTTTGCTATGAACCTCCCGAGTGCTGATATTATTCCTCCTAGCTATTGTACTCCTTTAACGTTCACTGGTTTCTTCGATTTTCACCGGGTTATCTTCTATGCATCTCGCAGATAAAAGGTACCCGAGTAAGTCTCCTTGATGTACTCCAAATGCACACTTCTTTGGATTCAGCTTGATATGATATTCATCAAGTGCCCCAAAAGTTTCTCGAAGGTCGTCAATAAGGGTTTCTGCCTTTTTTGACTTAACCACAATATCTTCCATGTAGACTTGCGCGTTTCTGCCAATTTGCACCTTCAGACAGTTTTGCATCATACGTTGGTACGTAGCACCCGTGTTTTTCAACACGAAAGGCATTATGGTGTAGCAGTACACACCAAATGGGGGTGATGAACACGATCTTCTCTTCATCTTCTCTCTTCATGTAAATTTGATTGTACCCGGAGTACGCGTCGAGGAAGGAGAGCTCTCGCAGGCAGTAGTTGAATCGATGTTTTGATCGATGCATGGCAGCGGGAACCAGTCTTTGGGACAATGTTTATTCAACAAAGTGTAGTCTATGCACATCCGCAAAATGTCAGTATTTTTCTTGGCTACCGGCACTGGGTTTGCGAGTCAAGTTGCTATTTTGATCTCTCGGATGAATTTTGCTGCGAGTAACCTCTTGACATCTTCTCATATTGCTCTTTTCTTTGGTTCAGGGAAACAACGAGTGGACTGTTGTATTGGTTTAGCATCCTTGTAGATCTCGAGAGATTGCTCGGCGAATTTCCTAGGTACTCCTGTCATCTCCGCTTGGGCCCATGCGAAGATTTTCTAGTTCTCACGGAGAAATTCGATGAGCACGCTTACCTATGCGCTAGGTACATTGTTGGCCACGAGTACTGTATTTTCTGATCAGTTGGGTGAACCTGGTGTCGCCTGGTGTCCTTTTTCACATCGAATTCCATTTCGGGTGCTGTTTTCTGGGTCAATGGGAGAATCGAGTGATCAGTTGTAGCTGCTCTGTTTGCCAGTTCCTGCTGCATCCCCAACGAATGTGATATTCTGTTGAACTCAATGTCATAGCTGTCAGATTTCTTGTAATTCCTGCGCACTGTTATTGTTCCTTTAGATGCTGGCATTTTGAGCACCAGGTAAGCTTAATGGGGGACAACCATGAAACTCACGAATAATGTTCTGCCGAGTATTATGTTGTATTGTGACGGTTAGTCGACTACTTCAAAGTCGAGCTTCTCTTTTGTGTAGTTGTCACGTTCTCCAAAAACCACCTCGAGTGCTATTGTTCCCAAGGGTTTAACTGCTTTCCTGGGTACGATCCGGTGGAAAAAAAATCTGCCGCTTCATTGGTATGTTCACCTCCTTCTATGTATCGGTGTAGATGATGTTAATTTCGCTTCCTTCGTCCATGAACACACGATTGAGATCATAACCCCCAATTTGTGCTTCCAGTACCAGTGCAGCCTTTCCTGGGAAGGGACCCAAAGCGGGTGATCAGCTCTGGAAAAGGAGATGCTTGCATCAGACCAGTCCATGAACTCGGGTGCTGCAGGGGTGATATTTCTGCTAAATTCACCTACCCGGTGATGAGCTTTTGACTTCTCTTGGAAGAGGCACCTTTCTGTATCATGTACACCTTTCCTTTCTTTCTATGGGTACCTGTCCTCCTCCGGGTAAACCCACTATGTACCGACGTTGTATTGTTGCAGCCTGCTATGCTCTGGGTGCTGGTTGTGCTTGAGGTTCTGCCTGGGGTGGGGCACCTCCTGGCATTAGGGGTGGTGGTGGAGAACCTATCGCCAATGATCCTAGTACGGCTGGGAACCCTGCATGTTGTGCTTCCCTTTGTTTCCTGTATGATGCTTCCATGAGGAGGTTGAACCCGCGACAGTCTTTGAGTTTATGAATAGACCTGTGGACTCAATTGTTGTCGTTGTACATGTGGTTTGGGAAGGTTCCTTTGAGTTGCTGCTCGATTGACATGGGTGGTAACCCATCTGCACGGATCTTCCATGGTTGCCACTCACGTTTTTGTTCTTGCCCACACGCACGCTCCTGCTCGCAGGGCAGCTCCATCCCTTCATGCGATAATCGTTGTTGTGACTACCCGGGAGCTATCTTCTTCGAGTGAAAGCAGCGAGAACTACGGCATGATTGACTCCTCTAACTGAGCCCGATGGGAGTCCTCTAGGCGTAATACTCCCGTGCAGCTCACGCGGAAGTTCAAGTCATCGATCTTGAGATCGATGCTTTTGTCGAGGTAGTCGAACATCGGGCGCGATGCCGGCAAGTACTTGGTGAAGTCGATAGACCCAAAGAGGATCGAGTCTGCCCAGATGGTCGAGTTGCAAACTAACGATGATCAAGTCGAAGAAGCCACGGATCTAGCGCCCCGGATTCCCATAGACGATAACAATGAAGAGGATGTGACCTTAACAATCCCCATGGTGAGGGACCTAGGGTTTCGAGAAGGAAAAGGCATTGGTGGACTACTCGACTTGACGGGTTGCTGCCCGCCGGTTTTCTTCCGATGAGGTGAAATGCAACGATTACACGGGGTGTTATTTATAGATTAAATATGGCGCATGTCTGAATCTAGGGTTGTCTGTCCCATTTGTGACCCCCTCTGGTGCTTTATATAGGTACCCGGGTCCTAGGGGTTGTACATGGGTTGGACTCGTTTCCGAGTCGGTTGCTATCTTTTCCTATCCTTGATGTCCAAGACTTTCCTTATCCTTCTCTCGCGTGGGCTTCTTTCGTGGGCCTTCATGCAATCACTCGAGAGCCTCATCAAGGTACCCCCAAGTTGGTCGTAACGGGTATGCCCATCGTGGAGGGTCTCTCGGGTAGCCCCATGTCACACATCAAAGGGGGAATCATGGAGGGTTGATGGAGAGGTTATTGTGATGAAGATGGCAATGACATCCCTCCAATCCCTGTCCCAGCAAGGTGCTAGAATAGGAACTTCTGTCTCCCGAACTAGGGTTTCGGGTGTCGCCGGAGCTGTGGATCATTTTCGGTAAAACCCGCGGGGGTTCTGCGTTTTGGGGACGATGGAGTCTTTATGCCAAAGGGGACCCTAGGGGTGGCCCTAGGCCCCTAGGAGCCCACCAGGCACGACCAGAGGGGGTCCACAGCCACCACCCTCCTGGAGGCCCACTCGCTCCCCTTCAGCTGTCCTTCGGGCTCCGGGAGTCTTCTGGGGAAAATAATTTATGGATTTTTTCTGGAATTTTTTGAGGAAATTGAACTTCTGCACAAATCTAGACACCAAGGGTAATTCTACTGAAAACATCGTTAGTCTTTCTTAGTTTGATCCAAATCATGCAAATGTGAGGGAAAACAACAAGAAAAGTGGTTGAAAAAGTAGATGTGTTTGCAACATATCACCCATCTACTATCATCAATAGGATAAATGATACTTTCTTCGAGAAGTTTTAATATTTCACTTCTCACCACTTCTTTCATCCTTGGATCTAATCGGCGTTGATGATCAACCGCAGGCTTGGCATAAGGCTCAAGATAAATTCTATGCTGACATATAACATGACTAATTCTTTTAAGATCATCCAAAGTATAACCAATACCTTTGCGGTGCTTCCGGAGTGTTTCCAATAAACATTCTTCTTTGTACTCTGAAAGGTTAGCGTTGACAATACCAGGATATATTTTCTTTTCATCTAAATAAGCGTATTTAAGTGTGTCAGGAAGAACTTTAACATAAAGCAATGGGTCCTTTAAGTGGTAAAGGTGGCCCTAAAGATTCAACATGCAAATTGTGTTTGATAATGGCAGGCTGATCCAGGAAAATATCCTCCAATTCATTTCTTTCCTGCATATACATGTCATTCTCATGTTCTTCCATGAATTGCTGCAAAGGATCATCATGTGGAATAGCAATAGAAGAAATTCTTTCAATAGTTAGATCTTCATTAGGTAACTCTTTATCATGACGTTGCCCAACAATCTTACTAAAATTAAATTCATAATGTTCATCACCAAATTTGACAGACACTTTCTCTTTCTTACAATCAATAACAACACCACATGTATTAAGGAAAGGTCTACCAAATATAATAGGAAAGGCTTTATCTTCAACTGAACCAAGTACTAAAAATTCTGCGGGTATTTTACCCTTACCACAAAGAACTTCAACATCTCTTACAATACCCACTAGTGAAATAGTCTTTCTGTTGGCAAGCTGAAAATTAACATCAATGTCTTCAATTTCACACAAGCAATTTCATTCATATTTCTTGATAAAGATAAAAAGGTATGACACTTGCACTTGACACCAAATAGCAAAGTCCATAATAATTATATTCACCTATTTTGACAGAAACAACAGGTGTGCGAACAACAGGTCTATGATGCTTATTAGGTGACACTAGGTTAGAGGCATCCTCACAGAAATATATATCACAACCATCAAAATTTTTAGCAACAATATCTTTAACCATAACAACCATAGGTTCCACAATTATTTGATCTTCAGGTTCAATAACTTTCTTACAACTTTTGTTCACAATATTATTGGCAAAAGAATGTTCTTTTACTCTAACAGGAAAAGGTGGTTTCTCAAAGTGAACACAGGTAAAACAAGATCAACAGTGTTGACAAGTATTTCACTACTAGAGAATTGTTTCTCTTTAATATTATCCTTACAAGGTTCATGATACTTGTCCAACTTCACTTTAGGAATACTAACATGAGAGGCAAAGGTTTTGCAAAGTTCAACAATTACTTGATAATCTAGCCCATATTTAACACTAATCATATTGAAATTTTCAGTTTCAGCAAAAGATTTAATGCAACAATATTCATAGTTTATACATGTCTCTTTACCTTTTTCCATCTCCAAATCTCCAGTATTACGTTGAATTCTTTCAATAAGATCCCATTTAGCATCAATCTTCTTGTTCGTGAAGGAACCACTAGAAGATGCATCAAGAAGGTCCCTGTCGTGACGTGAAAGCATTGCATACAAATTATTAATAATAATCTCCTTGGGAAGCTTATGATTGGGACATTTAAGCATTAATGTTTTCAGCCTCCCCCAGGATTTAGCAATACTTTCTCCATCACAAGGAAAAAATTATAAATAAAATTCCGATCTTGATGTATTTCATGAAGAGGATAGAATTTTAAATAAAAGAGAGATGCAAGCTCCTTCAAATCTATCGAATATGAATTTTTCCAATAACCTATACCATTACCATGCTCTTTCTTTCAGTGATATGGAAAATAATTTCCTGGTGATTAAATCTCTTGGCATAACTGCAATCTTAAACAAATCACACAATTATTTAATGTAAAGCAACTGCTCACCGGGATGGACAGTTCCATCACCGACATAATGGTTATCCATAAAACGATCAAAAAATCCAATAGGTATTTGAAAAGGAACAATTTCACTAGACGAGGAACTTCTCTCTACCACACGAGTGGTGGAGGAGCCATTCCCAAACATATAACCAGCAATAAGGGATTCTATGATTTAGCAAAATAAACAGATAGTAATAAAAATAACACTTACAGTAAAATGTTTCCTTACCAATTCCACTTACCAATAGCACTACACTCCCCGGAAACGACGCCATAAAATAGTCTTGATGACCCACAAGTATAGGGGATCAATCATAGCTTTTTCGATAAATAAGAGTGTCAAACCCAACAAGGAGCAGAAGGCATTGTTAAAAAGCTTTGAGCAAGGTTTCACTGTAAACACTAGATAACAATTGTTTAGGGATTTTTGTAATAGTAATAAAGCGATAACAAGTAAATAACAATAAAGTTAAATAGTTGTTGCAAGTGGACCAATACTTTTTAGCACAAAGGACAAGGCGGTGGTGTTTCTTATACTGGCTAAAATGTTCCTGAGGACACACGGGAGGTTTCATCTAGTTTTTTTTTTGTCACATGTCGTTGATTAATCTTTATCGTTTTGGTAAGTGTTATGCGGGTAGACCTATTCTAGTGCATCATCCTATCCAAAACTAATGTACACTTATGATTACACTACTTGCAAGCTTCCGCAAATACAAGAAAGTAATTAAGATATAAATCTAACCGTAGGAATAAACTCGTGGTATCTATACTCCCTTATGTGAAGTATTGCAAACTGGGGTTTAGGTTTGCATCACTCCGGCAAACCACCATAATCAATTCAACACATAATGCATTCCTCTAGGCCCTTAAAAGGTGAAGTGCTATGTAGTCGACGTTCACATAACACCACTAGATAAATAACAACATAACCGAAATATCAAACCGGTAAATATTACTCAACGAAACATGACTACTAATAGCTAGACTTCTCCCATGTCCCCAAGAACTAAATAATCTAGTCACAACACATCATATGGAACATGATCAGAGGTGATATATGGATGAATAACAATCTGGTCATAAACTGCAAACACTGATAAATCTCACAAGCATCAACTACACACAAGTAATTCACACCGGTAGAGAGATCTAGCGGAAAACAACGATATAGAACCCTAATTGTCATAGCGGGATGGAGGTGGATGGTGAGGATTATGGTGCTGATGGTCATGACGATGACGATGATGATCTTGATGATGCCAGGTGCGATGACGGTGACGGTGGTGACGATTCCCCCCTCCGGGAGGGAATTTACCCGACGGAATCTCCCCTCTAGAACGGTGTTTGTTCACTCCGTTGCTTTCGTCGCGAAGAGGCAGCATAAAAATTGTATGAAGTGGATCCCCGATAAAATTAGGTCACGGCGGGTAAGTACTGTGGATGAGAGCTGAAGGGGGGCCAGGGGCCCACCTGGTGCGACCAAGAGGGGACCCGCGCCTGGGGGTCGCTTGGGTGCCCCGTGGTTCCCCCGATGATTTGTGACCTAACGTTGTTTTCTGATTTTCCCTGATTTTCCGACGTCCAGAAGATATCCACTCTGACAGTTGCTTTTTCAGCTGAATTCTGACTCTAATAAATAATTTTGTAAAACTGTAAAACACGAAGAAAACAACGAAATAACGTAAGTATAGTGCTCTAATATGGAAAATATCTATGGATAAGGGAAAATTAACATATAAAACAATGATGCAAAATGGACGTATCACTCACGCGCATGAGTGATGCAGGGGACACAATTCCAAACGCAAAATGAGGCCATTCTTATGTTTGTACCAGCACCAAATGATGGGGAAAACATGTCATCACTAACATCCTCATTCTACATGCACTTCTCAGCGATCTACAATTAGAAAATAGACTATGTCATCTCATGTGGACATTATTCACAAACAATTAATAGTTCAATTGGACATCTTACATGGTTCTTAAACCAAGCTGGAAACCCACCGCCATCTTTTGGTATAACGTAACATGATCCTCTACATTTTTGGTACAACAAGCTACAAAGCATCTGAATATATGGAATGTTGTTACAAATTCATTTATATGTGAGGAAAGGTGCATAGAACTAGTACTCGCTGAACATCCTGATCAACCTCTTCTGCGTGATTCAGCACATACCAATTAAGTTGTTCATATTCGAGTTTACTTAAAACATCACCAATTATATGCCCGTTAGTTGAATATCACGGTTAAAAACAGATTTTGCACCTTCTTCACCAGTTCTCCCTTAGCGATTAAATATCGGTTCAACATTGGACAAAAATCTTGAGCAATATGTTAATGCTTCATCAACAACATATGCCTCTGTAATGGAAGCCTACGGTATAGCTCTTTTCCTAATAAAAACTCTTGAAAGTGCAGAGTCTACATTCTATAGGGTACATCCATCCATACTGTATTGGACCTCTAAGTAGTGTCTGCTCATGTAGATGAACAACCAAATGCACCATTAAAGAAGTTTGGACGATACATCTGCTCAAGAACGCTCATGATTTCTGCCCCTATTGTCCTCACACTAGAAGAAATGTTGGATCCTATCACGGTAAAAAATCATGGTAGAAAGCCGTATTTTCGTGGTTAAAGACTTTCCTCCATGATGGGGGTATCGTGGCGCAAACCACGTGGTTTATTATCCTACCACAGACATGCCATTTTGTGGTAGATGGGTGCGCATCAACCATTGACAAACTACCATGGACGATGCCATATAACAGCGACCCCGAACGGAAAACGTCAACCCTTCTGCCATGGTTATGAACCATGGTATATGGGAAGACAACCTAAGGCCTGTTAGATCTAATTGGGCTAGCCTGTTAACTTCTAGTGAAGTTGTTAGCTACACGAGTGGGTTGGCCTGTTACTGTCAAAGGAGGCTCTCCTGCTACAACGTGTGGGAAGGCCTATTATTGTTGAAGGGGTTGGCCTCGTGATGGCAAAGGGGGCCGGCTGCTACAGTATGTGGGCCGACCTATTGTTGTTAAGTAGGCCGACCTGGTAAACCCGACGGGATGGCCTGTTACGTACATTAGGTGGCCCGTTAAGGTTATAAGTCGTTCTTTTTTATGTTACTAGGCTGGATTTTTATTGTTCTTTGGGAAGGACCTTTAAGGCTATGTGGGCCGGCCTATTTACATTACTGGCCTGACCCGTTACTGTACAATAGGTTGGCTCGTTAATCTTACGTAGGATGGCCTTTTCATTACTAGGCTGCTCGTTAAGATTGATGGTCTAGTACATTATTCAGAGTTGGGCATGTGTGTTATACTTGATGGGTTTGTCTGTACCGTTACATGGTATGACCCATTAACATTGTGTGGGACCCATTAAATATGTGTGATTTGGTCCATTAAGATTGTATGGACCATCCCATTAAGGTTGTATGAGCCAACCCGTTAAGGTGGTATGGGTCGGCCGTTTACCATGTGGTGGGCCAGCTCGTTATTTGGTGGCGATAATTGTAGTCACAACGAATTGCCCTGCTACTACAATGCTCATACACCGCCGACTAGTATGAATCAACATGTAATTACATGATAATGCATACATTAACTATACAAATAACAAAATATTACATAGCCCTCAACAAATTGAATAGTAGCTGAATCGAGCATTTTACTCAACTCGTCGACCTTCCCTCAAGAGATGAATATTCATCAATTCATCTAGGTTTTATCATAGATCTTTGTTTGCAAGAACATGAATAATGGGCGTCGAGATACGCGTTGTGGATGGAAGCAAGCAAGTGCCGGTGTTATGGCTGTTGTGGCCTCCATGCTTTCACAACTTTATTTGATGTCTGAAACCAAGACATGAGAAGTTACATAATTATATGAGTGCATCGCGATGGTACCGTGATCATTCGGACCACGTTCATGTACCGACTCACTATAGTGTAGTCAACAAATCCCCGGTGTATCCAAGAACATCGACATTGGTCGACGACAACGAGTCAGCTCGGTTCTCGGGAGGAAAATCCACACCACATGTATAAAATAATCAAATAAAATGACTTGCAATAAAGGAATCATAAAAATATGTAAAATTGTTGCTGCAATCGGATCTGGATTATATTTTCATGACCAACAACGAGAGCATGCTTGAGGGAGTCTTGATGTCCATTAGTTGGCAGAGCAGTATATGTTGATAATGTGTTTCACACCCTTTGTCGGCGAGTGAGCTGCAAGGGCGTGGAGCTGAAGCATAGTTGAAGTAGTTGTACACGTGGCACAATCACACATGCCAAAAGTAATAAAAACACATTATATAGGCATAATTGGTATTTATTAATCAAATTGTGGTGCCTCTTTCCATACAGTGCGTGGGTATATAAAGCGGAGAGAGAGTAGGTGGAGAGGATCAAAATCTAGAGGAAAAACCCCCCACCCCAAAAAGGTGAAGCCGTGTTTGGACCTACGACCGGGTTCCCAATAGCTGGAACAGCTTGTCGAGTGAACAACGGTCTTAGAGCAGTCCCACAAGGACCAACCGCCGTTGGGGTCCTCCACTCGTCCTTTGTTTGTTACTTTTAGTGTTTTTTAGGAACATAAGAAGCTTTACTGAGTAATGTTAATGGGGATACAGATATGATCCGGAGGATCAAATAACCAAAAATGACGACCTACGTCTAGAGAGGTAGCCATTCTACCTAATTTATGCGCATCCCCATTCGCTTCTTGCCACTCGTGACCATAGTTGGTCTCCTGAAAAGAGCTTCTTCGCGCAGGATCATGCATTGTTGGCCTTGATAATTCCCGGAGTTGATCGACATGATGACAGGAAACAGTCTGAAGATATACTTAGTTTCTGCAAGTTCAAGTCCGCTGCTAGCTCGAGGGCTTCCATACAATCATAAGACTCAAGGGTTGTAGGATTAGTGAGACCGTCATACACCACTACTGAAGCCCCAATAAATTTTTCCTAGTCGTCTCTACACACTGCACTGGTTGTTCCTCTGTTAGCCGTCTTCGCCACTGCCCCATCTACATTCATCTTCGTATAACCAGACGGCGGTGTCGACCATTTGGATACTCTGGGGCGATTTGCTGCCTGACCCGCTGTTTGACTCCCTCTATACCACTCCAGTTCAGAGATATATTTCTGAATGAAGCTATGTATCGGTAGAGGGCTCTGAAATTGCTCTTCATGGTTTTTGTTTTCGCCTTGCCCACCATATCGCCCAGAGAGTAGTCAAGGCTCGAATAAAAATCTCCTAACTCAGTGTTGCGCATCATCATCAACCCAAGATTTGGATCCATGATCCCATCTACTAGAAGTGGCAGTATCATCCCGTCGTCGTTCAAAGCCCACACTGCTCGATCCGGAAATCGAGTAAGTGAGCTCTAATGTGTTTTCGGCCCAATTCATCATAGTGGGCCAAATTGATGTTCAGACTAGCATCCAAAGGGATAGTGAACGAAAGTCAATCCGATGGCCAAAAGTGATCATATGACGTGACCCGACGTCTAAGGTGGTGATAGAGTGAAAATTAACAAAAATAACATCAAAATTAATATTCAGCATAAAATAAACCTATTTGTAATCTATTTTCAGAAATAACCCTTTGTGTGGCGCCTGCAGTGGGGGCGCCACGTTCTGCAGTGTGAATCCCTAGATGGGGGTGCCACACTTTCGGCCAGCGTGGCAGCGTGAGACCCGCGCTTGTAAGTGTGGCGCTGGTCTCCGGGGAGTTACACTTGGAAGTGTGGCGCCGGCCACTAGGGTGCCACACTACCCAGATTTTAAGTTCACTAGTGGGTCGTCCACCCTGCGACCCCCAGCCATTTTCTTCCTCCTCCGACCCAGCACCCCTCTCTCTCCCCTCTTCATCCCCTAACTCAAATCCCTCCATTTTGGATTCATTTCTTCATGGATTTCGGCTCCCGTACGTGCCAAGAGGTACTCTCCCCCTCCTGCATGTTTTTGTCCAATTGAAATGTTGCAATTTGTTGGCATTACTCTAGATCTTGCAAACCCTAGAAATTGATTTTGAGGAGAAATGTATGGTTATTTATTGTTGTATCGGTGAATGGATGTGTGCATGAATGCTATGAAGTAGTTGTTCTTATACTTCTATGTTAGAGTTTTGATGTTTGAACTAGTTAATGAGGGTAGATTTAGTTAGGGTTATGAGTTATTGAGTAGTTTTAAACTTAACATTAGTAGTTAGAAATGCTTTATTATAGTAGTTTGTAGTGCATATGTTAGTTGTATATCTATTATTGATGGTCAATTATGTTGTTGTAATTATTTTTTAGATGGACAAAATTGTTAGTGTTCATCATGTGGACAAGGGTGCCTTTCAAAAAGGCAATATTGAGCATGACCCGAAAGAGATTGTGTTGGTGTTTGACCTAGATCCCAACTATGAAGAGCTTGTAAAGAAAGTGAAGATTCAATTTAATTGGATCGGCCCAAATGATGTAGTTGAATTGGAGGAAAGGCATAATGTTTCGTTTGGAATGCAAACTCGTTGGAATATGATGACTATCAACTCTGATTCATGTTGGAGTGTTTACAAGGAGATTGTGGCGGAATCTCAAGATAAAACTCACGATTTATTTGCCACAAAAAAGTTTGATCCCCACTTGCACTTTGACTTGAACCGGTGTGCCTCGGAAGGTGATGTTAGGAGCCCGACTTAAAACGAGCCACGTGCTGACCTTGAAGTGTACGCCACAATGTCGAGTCCACCTCCCATGACCCAACATGAGATGAGCCAACCGTCAACGACTCAACTTGAAATCATCCCATCTCCAAGGTTGAACTGAAATGACCAATATGAAGCATCAGAAGAGGAGAGTGGTGACTACGAAGACGATGAGTTGGAGGGTGAGCTTCACAACAATGAGGTTGGTGACGTGGAGGCATATTGTTTGCATGAGGACATGGACCATGACATCTCGTACATGCGATGCTATGCATCGGACTCGGACGAGGTTGGTACGGAGGAAGAGGTTGATGAGGATGGGTTCACGACTAGAGAAGCCAAAGTTTTCAAGAAGGTAGTGGGTCGGGATCATCAGACATCATTGTTCTATGATCTTAGTCTTGCGGATAAAGCCGTGGTCGATGGTGGCATGGGTAAATTGCTTGGACCAAGGCCAACTTCAAAGAAGGATAAAGATACGGAAAAGTATGGGATAGGTGAAGGCATGAAGTTTGAAAGCTTGTTGGAATTGAAGATATGACTCAAGGAGTACGCAGTGAAGTATTACCAACCGTTCAAGGTGGTTCACTCGGACTCCAGTAAGAATTACACGGTTAAATGTGAGGAGGCCACCAAAGAGTGTCCATGGATTGTGCGTGCAAGACCATGGAAAGGGGGGCCTCAATGGGAGATTACAAGTTGTGTTTCAACTCACATGTGTGGGGGCAAGGATATCGATGACGCCGATGTTAAGGATGATCACCGTCAACTGACATCCGATTTCATCTGTTACATACTTTCCACCGAAATATCGACATTCCCGACTTTTACGATTGCGGCTGTCATAGATAAAGTGAAAGCCCTCTTTGGTTACACCATAAAATATGGGAAGACATGAAAGGCCAAGCAAGCTGCATTTAAGATCTTGTATGGTTATTGGGAGGAATCATACAACCGACTCGCTAGATTGTTAGGAGCAATGGCGGCTACAAACCCAGGTATGGTTGTGGTGGTGGAGCCCTTTGGAAGAAAAACAAGAGACTACAAAGGTGCAAATGTCCATGTATTTGGTCATGCATTTTGGGCTTTCGGGTATTGAATAAGGGTATTTAAGCATTGTAGACCTGTCATCTCCGTGGATGGCACATTCTTGACCGGGCAGTTCTAGGGCTCACTTTTGGTTGCAATAGCTCATGATGCAAATGATGTCGCCATGGACATTGGTTATCTCGTGAAATTTGCTTGAACTTTGTCATGACTTTAAATTTGTGCCATTGTTGCGAATTTTGTAACGCCGTGAACTTTGAAATTTATGTGAACCTTGCAATCTAATGTCGCGAACTGTAATCATATAATATTCTTTTTAAAGTGTTACTACTCTCTGAATTTTAGTCCTTCTGAGATTGTTTCACTCGCAACGTCAAAATTGTTACAATTTCACTGTGTGGCACCCTGATCAATGGAGCCACACTTTAGAGTGTGGCACCCTAGGCTGGGGTGTCACACTTAAAAACTTTCTACCCGAGAGCAACCGAATGGGATGATTTCACTCTCAGGGTGTGGCACCCTGTATAACGGAGCCACGCTTCTGAGTGTGGCACCCGGCTGGGATGTCACACTTAAAAACTTTCTACCCGAGAACAACCGAATAGGACGGTTTCACTCATAGGGTGTGGCACCCTGAGAAATGGAGCCACACTTCAGAGTATGGCACCCTAGTCTGGGTGTGTCACACTTCAAAAAGTACCGACCACTCGCTACGTGAAAACAGTTAAGCCCTGGACAATGGGTAGTGTGGCACCCTAGTGGCCGGCGCCACACTTCCATGTGTAACTCCCCGGAGACTAGTGCCACACTTACACGCTCGGGTGCCACGCTGCCACGCTGGCGGAAAGTGTGGCATTCCCATCTAGAGAGTCATACTGCAGAACATAAGGGCATCTCCAGCCGTTGCGCCCCCCCAGGGCCCAAAACGCCGCCGTTTTGGTTCCGCCGCGGCGCTAAACGGCGCTATTCTGGAACCTGGGGGGGCTCGTTTCCCAGTCGCGTCCCGAGCCCAACAATCGGCCCAAACAAACGCAATTTCAAAAGAGACGAAATTTTATTGATTTTTTTGAAACTGCGTACATATTCGGCGCGAATTTATAAATTTAAACTAAATCTAACTACTGCAGCCCGAGGCTGGCGGCGATCGCCTGGCTGTAGTCGCCGCCGTCGTCGTCGTCGTCGTCGCTGGGGGGGTCGCCGGGGCGCCTGCTTCCACCCTGTCCCTCGTCGCCGCCGCCGCAATCCCACCTGCTCGCCTCGAGGGCTTGCTGCATCGCCTTCTCGTCGTCGGAGTCCTCGTCGAGAATGATGTAGACATTCTCCTTCGTCGGCGGTGGGGGAGGGACGCGGAGGAGAGCCGCGGCGGCGGCGGCCTCACGCTCGCGCGCCGCCTTGCGCTGCTCGGCTTCAGCCAGCAAGCGGCGCTGAAGGGCGAGTTCAGCCTCCGTGTTGTCGCGCAGGCTCCACCGGGCGGCGGACTCGACGTCGAGCGGCTGCAGCGTGTCCAGAGACAGCTGCTCCGCGGCCCTTTGGTCGGGCCATTCGTCGTCGCCTTCGTCGCCGGTGTCCTCCGTCTTCGGCCGAACCACGCGTTGTGGCTCGCCGATGCGGAGCGCGCCGCCGCTGCGCCTGCGGGAGGGCGCTCCGGCGTTCAGAAATGGGGGGGAGGTGGAGAGGGAATGGCCGGCGGAGGAGCTCGACGTCGCAGACGAGGAGGACGCGCCGGAACGCCGCGCCACCCACGGCTGGGTGGCCTCCGGCGGCGGCATCTGGAGACGCGGCTGGTTGCCGTGGTGGATGTGCTGCAGGACCTCGTCGAGGGTCCTGCCGGGGGCGCTCCACCATTGGCGGCGCCCGTGCGAGTTGAAACGGCCCTCGACAGGGCCGTTGTCGTTCAGGGACGCCAGCTCCCGGTTGCGGCGCGCCGTCAGTCGATCCCACCAGAACTGATCCACTCCGGTGAGCGGATAGTTCGCGGGGTTCGTCATTCCGGCGCGCATCTCGTGGATGGCGCGACGGAATTCTTGGTCGGAGTTGGGAAGGGGAGGAACGGGGACACCGCCGGCGCTGAGCGCCCAGCGGCTCGCCCCCGCGGCGGAGCTAGGGAGGCGCATGTCCGGCGGGCAAGGGTAGCCCGCGCGGTACAGCGCCATCGCCTGGCCCCAGCGCAGGTTGTGGCGTGGGAACCCATTCGCTGCCGCTCCGTCGGACATTGTCGTGGAAGAAGGGGGAAGAAGGGGAGGGGGAGAGCTCGCCGGTGTGAAGAATGGGGGGCGAGGCACGCGGCGGGGGGGTTTTATAGCGCGGCGAGGAGCCGGGCATTTACTGCGCGCGCCCGTCCCCTCGCTGCCGCCCGCCACGCCATTACGCCGGCAGCCTTTGGGCGGGCGCATGCACTGGGCGGCCGCCACGCCATAAACGCCGGCAACCTTTGACCGCGCGGTAGCCGAGAAGGCGATCACGGGCGGGGGTTTCTGTTCCCGCGTTTTCCCGGCGCGTCACTGACAGTGCTGGCCCGCACGCGCAGCCGTGCAGTTTCGCCCCCCAGACCGAACCCAGCGGGCTGGGTTTGGCCTGGGTGCCGCGGCGCTATTTAGCGCCGAAACGGCGCTATTTGGGCCCCTGGGGGGGCCGAGTGGTGAAGAAGCGGCGCTTTTCGTCGCTTCCGCCGGAAAAAAACCCCCTGGGGGGCTCTGGGGGGGGGGGACGGCTGGAGATGCCCTAACGCCCCCATTGCGAGCCCCACATAAAAGGGTTATTTTTTGAAATAGATTAGAAATAGGTTTATTTTGTGCTGAAGATTAATTTTAAGATTATTTTTGTTAATTTTCACGGTGATAGAACCTCCTATGCCAGTTTTATTGTCCAAATAAAAAAAATCTCACATTTATTACTGTAGGAAAAAATAACACAGGACTACCGAGGACCCCAAAATCCAAAGACGGGGAGCACGATTGCTGGACGATTCATGTTGTGAGACGAGAAATCGTCCAAGTTCAACGCACTTCCATGAAGCAAATTAAATCCATTGAACCGAGTGACAAATGGACGTCGTGCTTCCTCCCCATCCAGCGGCTCCGTAGGCTTGACAACGTGGTCAGTCGCCACCACCGCCCCCTACCGCAACTACTCCTGAACGAAACAACTCTGTCCTATCCCCTCCTCTGCTCTCGATCTTCCTTTGTGTTCGCAGCTGCCGCCGCCGCCGCGCGCGCGATCGATGGCGTCGGGGGACAACAAGCCGAGGAGTGAGGAGGAGTGGCGCGCCGTCCTCAACCCCGAGCAGTTCCGCGTCCTCCGCCAAAAGGGCACCGAGTCAGTAAACTACCGTCGTCTCTAGCTCCGTCCAATTACGAGTTATTTCAATCTTTGTTTTCTTCCTGCCGTGTACACCATGTGTGTTTTTTCGATCGAGTATAACAACATAGCGACGAAAGTCAGGGGCGGAGTCGTGTTGTGAATTAATCCCCTCCTTTTTTCTTTGAGTCGTGGGGAACTGGGGATGCTCGTGCGTTTCTTTTTCTTACAGCAAAAAACACCTCTTTATTAGCTTTCAATCATGGTTACATCATTGGTTAAAGAGGTAAGTATAATGCTTGTGGTGTGCGGTGCTCGAGGCTTCCGATCGTCACGACCGGTTATTCCGTTGACTTTGCGTGCCAGTGCTCGTTCCTCTGTTCTTCTTTGTGGATCATGCCAATCCTAATTGAACAATTGGATCCTCATTTCTTAAATTACCTATGATTAAGTCAGGCTGTCTAAGTTGACTTCTGATAATAAGGAATTTAGAGTAGAAAAAAGGGCGTTGTGCCAACTTGCTATCTAAATTTGCATTTTGTTTTTAATCTGACATCATGCCAATCCTGATTGAATTACTGGATCCTCATTTAGCACTATTCCAACAAGTTGAGTTTTACTATTGGAATTTTGCATTATGCGCAACCAACATGGATGTCTAAGGCCAGCTTGTTTATTCCATCCAGGAGTTGCATCTAAATTTACAATTTTGTCACGTATGATGGTTGTTAAAAAGCTGTGAGTTGTATGGAATGAAATGACTTGAATTGGAAAATAAAATCTAATTTAACCATATGGTCACTTCAGGAGAGCAAATTGTTATGTTTCTATCATATACCGTGTCGAGCATGTGACACAGAAAAATATGGCTGCCTTTTCATGAAATTTTAGTTGGGCAGGAAGTTAAGACTCCAGTTAGAACGCTAGATTTTTGTTCCTGTTCCTTTGGGGAAAGTACTGATTCATGTGAAGCTCCTGCATTACATATAGGTGTTGAAATGTTAAAACTGCTCTCATTGTTCCTCTCAAAGCTATTTTGAGTTTTGACTTATACTTGTAATTCTCAATTCCAGCACTTTAGCACACACAATGTTCATGACAGTCCTAGTAGAGCATTATTTGCTGGGAAGTAGAAATGAGGACAGTAATTTTCGTTGTTTGATGGGTTTACTTATAGACGTATTCCTTGCATTGGAGACACGTTCCGTCATATATCAAGATTGTTTCTCAGGGTCAGTCAAGTTGTCCTTGTAAACATGATAATATATGTATGAATGCAATCATTTTCAATGATGCAACAAAGAATTAAGCCTCCCATATAAATTTCGTCATCCAGTTAATTGTATCTCACTATCTCCTTCCTACTAAAGCCCCTCCATTGAGCCATGCCATTTGGGTTTGTTCTGCATGATACTTACCTGATGTGTATCAAGGTTCACATCAATCTGACAGTGTTAATCGGAATAGTTCTTACCGGTGAAATAAGAGTTCATGGGAGTTATAAAGTGCATGTGGATTACTACTAGTGCAAATCCATACCCAAGTAGTTAACTTGTTTGGTTGGTTTGGGGCCTGATCAAACTATTTATTAGAGTATGCACAATTGTGGTTTCTCGAATAGTAAAATCTCAGGATATTGCGTCATAGTGCTAACTATAGTAACATATCATCTATTAGCCTGGCTCTGAAGTTTCAGTATTCAAACATGCATGTAAATGGGCGTCGTTCTAAAGAAGAAAGGTAATAAAGCACGAACTGTACAATCCACCCGTGGTGGCCTTGACTAAACAACAGGAAAAGTTGCAAAACCTATATATGTGAAAAGTTAGACTAAAGGGAGATAATCTGTGAGCCTTATTTGTCACCTGACGTGTAAACTTATTTACCCGGAAAAAAGGATGTGTAAAATTATTTCTGAAAATGGTGCTGGCATTCTCTAGGGCATGCCTTCAAACTAACCTTACAATGTTATATATCCAGGTTGCCTGGAACAGGTGAGTACAACAAGTTCTATGGTGGTGGGGTGTACAACTGCGCTGGCTGCGGAACGCCCCTGTACAAGTCCACCACCAAATTTGACTCGGGCTGTGGCTGGCCAGCTTTCTTCGAAGGACTTCCTGGAGCCATACACCGGACGGTACGCTTCAACAGCCGTCCACTCATTGTATTTTCTTTGATAACATACTGAAAATCACGTCCCCTTTGTGTTCAGGCTGACCCTGATGGTAGGAGGGTAGAGATCACATGCACTGCTTGCGGTGGGCATTTAGGCCATGTGTTCAAGGGAGAAGGTTTCAAGACGCCTACTGACGAGCGCCACTGCGTCAACAGCGTTTCCATCAAGTTCACTCCTGCCTCCTGAATCCATCATTTTGGGATGACCTTCCAATGTCTTAAAACTGTGGAAACGAAAATGCAATAATGATTACAGACCAAGAATCCTCTTTTTCAAGAATTTCCCTGATTGGAAACTCTGGAAAGCGGATACGCCTTATGGATAGGGTCCTGCAAAAACATTTGGGTATCGCTGTAGCCGACATGTGCATGTCTCTCCTGTTAACTGGGCTATAATCTCGTGACTTGCATTTTCTTGAATGTGACCTTGTATGTTCCGGTCCTAATGCTAGAACTGAAAGCGTTCTGCATTTCTGATGAAATGCTGTACTGGTTTATGTATCTGCAGATTGTGTTTTAGCTATTTCTGGAATGATGTTTGCTGTTTTCTGATTGGAGTAACAATTACGAACAATGTAGATCATCCTGCGCTGCGCTCGCAGACACCTTGGTCGGTTGTGCTTATTAGAGTGTTCTTTGTAGGACATGTAGAATTGTAGAGCATGACAACCCACCGGTATTGAATCAATTTGCAGTTGTGGAAGTGGGTAGAGGGAGAGCAGGCAAAGCCATGAGGCCGGGCATGCACACAGCCGGCCTGTGTTAGAACCTTGCCATGGAGACCAGAGAAGAAAGTTCACTGAAATCTTCGGTGCAAGGAAATGAGAAAATTCTGGGTTCTATAAAAACAACGGTACGCCTACTCTCGAAAAAAAAAAACTACTCGTCGTTGCGGGCAGTGGATTTTGCTTTAACATTTAGACGCACAGGATTGAGTAGCAGAGTAAGGAGAAGCAGCTTGAAGAAGCTCCTCCGCAATGCAATGGGCCGCCTCCTGTTCGCATGATCTCCCGACGTTTGCCGAAGGAAAGGGAGGCAGGAAAACGGGCAGTCGCGTTTGCCGCACCAATTCCGTCCTGTTGTTTTAGCTCACCGTGCATGATGGGCGGGCGGTAGGAGAGCGCCGCGTCTGCTTCCTAAGCATATTTGTTTTCTTCCATTATTTTCTAAACAGTGTTCTAAGGACGTCTTCTATGCCTGCTTATTTGCCTCGGACCTATGCGTTGCAGGCTGGCCCAAAACCAAGACCCTATGAAAGTAACATGACCATTTTTTTTCTCAGTTAATACTTAAACCCGGCTCAGTTTTTTTTATGAATTTAACATTGGTCCTGGTTTGAGTAGCCGTCGGACACGTTTCTGTCCAGAATTTGCCCTCGTCTGACCCACCACGGCACACCTGGCTCCTCCCAACTTCGCCCACCTCGTCTCACCTCCTCGTCACTGCTGCAACGATATGGCCACCCTCGGCCTCTATTCGACCCCCACCGACGAGACCGACCACACCGCCTGTCCCCGCCCCGGCCGTCGCGGCGTCGCCTACGCCGCCGGTCCAGATGTGTTTCCTCGCCGCTGGTACGATCGCGCCACCGGCCACACCTGATGGGACGCACACAAGGTGTTCGCCCGTTTGCCTGTCCCGAGTTCATTGTCTTGCCGGTCGAAAAAGGCGGATAATGGAGATGAGTTCTTCTTCAACAACGTCCCCATGTATTCGTCCTACTCTGACGACTAATCCGAGGACGAGAGCGACATCCTAGTTGCCACTCTTGTGGTCAATGGCCATATTGCTAGGATGCGGCCAGTTTTCAGAGGGTCCGTGCCCGGGCATTCGCCTACCTTGGAGAGGAACAAAGAAGGTGGTCATATCCACCTTTACAAGGACTACTTCCATCTCATCAATCCGGTGTACACTCCCAAGTTATTCTAGCGCTGTTTCAGGATGAGAAGAGATCTATTCTACCGCACGAGTTGGAGTGATGGATTACGATGATTATTTCAGGTGCAAACCAGATGCATGTGGTAAACTTGGCTTCTCCTCTTATGAAAAATGCACCACAGCAATTCAGATGCTTGCGTATGGAGTACCTGGTGATCTGGTTGATGAATACATGCGCATGAGTGAATCCATATGCCTTAAATTAATCTACAAGTTTTATGAAGCTGTGGTTCAGGTCTTTGGCCCGGAGTATTTGAGAGAACCAACGGTTGCTGACACTCAACGGCTGGGGCAGTGGTTTTCCTGAGATGCATGGAAGTATAGATTATATGCACTGGGAGTGGAAAAAATTCCCATTTAGTTGGCAAGGCCAGTACAAGGGGCATGTTGGAGAGTGCACAATCATTCTTGAAGCATTCGCATCACATGATCTCTGAATTTGACACTCTTTCTTTGGCATGACAGGTTCTCACAATGATATCAATATGCCTCAACGATTTTCAGTGTTCGATCGACTCATAACAGCCAACACCCCCTCCCCCCCGAGGTGAGCTATCAAATCAATGGCCACGAATACACACCATGGGATACTACCTAGCTGGTGGTATCCTCAGTGGTCTACATTTTTTAAGACCATCTCAAATCCTAAAGGAGAGGTGAGGGTTAGATTTGCCCAAGAGAAGAAGAGTGCTCGGAAAGATGTGGAGTGTACTTTCGGTGTGCTTTAATCTCGGTGGGATATTGTTCAACACCCTATTAGAACATGGAGCCCGAAGGTTATGTGGTCCGTGATGACAACTTGTGTCATGCACAACATAATCAAAGAGGATGAGCGTGATGACAATCTTTATGACAAAAATTGGGAGTTTTAGGGTTAAAATGTTGAGCCCCAACCAGGAGTGGCAACATTTCACGAGTTCCTCCAATTCCAGCATGAGTTGTGTGATCGCGACATTCACGCTCAACTTCAAAATGATTTGGTTCAAATGAACGGAATATGCCTGAGAGGCAATAATAAAGTGGTTATTATCTTATTCCTTGTTTATCATAAATGTTTATTTCTCATGCTAAAATTGTATTAACCGGAAACATTGATAGATGTGTGTTTAATAAACAAATGTTGGTTCCTAGTTTCGCTTCTCGTTTAACTAGCTCGTTGATTAACTGATGATCAAGGTTTCCTGATCATGAACATTGGGTGTTTTTAATAACGGGGTCATGTCATCAGGAGAATGGTGTGACGAACATAGACCCAAATTAAGTATAACAATACGATCAAGTCATTTAGTTTATATTGTTATATCTTACATACGAAGTAACCTTATTCCTTAGACCATGAGATCATGTCAATCACTAATACCGGAAGGGTGCTTTGATGTCATCAAACGTCACACCATAACAGAGTGACTTTAAACGTGTCGTTGGGTATTCGGAAAGTATTTTGAGGCGCATGGATCAAGAGTGGGATTTGTCTATCCAAATGATGGAGAGATATACTTGATACGTCATAAACGTATCCTTGTTTTTTATGTTCCATGTTGTTTTCTTATTGTTTCCCACATGTTTGCTATACACTTTATGTGATTTTTATCGATTTTTTGGACTAACCTATTGACAAGATGGCACGGAGCCAATTCCCTGTTTTCTGTTGTTTTTAGTTTCAGAAAAGTTGTTCTCGAAATATTCTCGGAATTGGAAAATTCGAAGCCCGGAAGTCTTAGAAATCCCGAAGGTTCCACGGAAACCCGAAGAGACCCGGAGGGGGCCCACACCATAGAATGGCGCCCCCCTTGGCCGCGCCAGGGGGTGGTGTGGGGCCCCTGAGCCTCCACCGCCTCTGCCCTTTCGCCTATATAATCCCGCCGAGACGTAAACCCTAAAAGGATCCCACTTTTACCCGACAAACACCCGAGGCCGACGTCACAGTCATCCCGATATCGGGAGGGTTCTGGAGCTCTCTCCGGCACCCTGCCGGAGGGGAAATCATCACCGGAGGGGTCTACACCACCATGCCCTCCTCCAAAGTGATGCGTGAGTAGTTCATCCCTGGACTACGGATCCATAGAAGTAGCTAGATGGTTGTTCTCTCCACTTTGTACCGCATGTTTGGATCTTGTAAGCTGCCTAACATGATCAAGATCATCTTTATGTAATGCTACATGTTGTGTTTGCTGGGATCTGATGAATGTTGAATGCTATGTCTTCTGATTATCAATCTATCATGTTATCTTCATGCTTATGTTATTTATGATCTTGCATGCTCTCTGTTATTAGTAGATGCTCTGGCCAAGTAGATGCTAGTAACTCCAAGAGGGAGTATTTATGCTCGATAGTGGGTTCATGCCTCCTTTTCATCTGTGCTCGAGTGACAGAAACATGACGGATGGATGACGTGCTGTTGTCATTAGGGAGAAAACAAGAGTGCTTTGTCTAAGGATGATGTTATTGTTTACATTACACACTTTGCTTACTGCGATTATCTGTTGCTTGCAACTTAATACCCAACGTTTGTTCAGATGATATTTGAAGGGTGGATTTTTAGTCATAGATGCAGTTGGATAACGGTCTATGTATCTTGTTGTAATGCCTGCATGAATCACATAGTAATCTTTATGTCTTGCATATGCACTGCAGTGCAGCCTTCATTTCTGTCAATTGCCCAGCTGTAATTTGTTCACCACACATGTTATTTATCTTTATCGGAGAGACACCACTAGTGAACTGTGGACCCCAGTCCTTTTTCCTCATACTGATAAAACACCTACTCCTTTCATACTGCTCTCATACTATTCCTACTGTTTTCCAACTATTTTCCACACCATGCGTTTAACCTCATTGTGTTCAGCAAAACCGGTGAGATTGACAACCTCACTGCTTCGTTGGGGCAAAGTGATTTGATTGTGTTGTGCAGGTTCCACGTTGCTTCTGAACCGGTAGTGCGCCCTGCCATCTCAGCTGCTTCACCTTCTGAAGTTACTCCTTCCTCCTACTGTTCGATTCAACCTTGGTTTCTTTTCTGAGGGAAAACTTGCTGTTACACTCTTCACAACCTTTATCTTGGGGTTTACCAACAAGGGCGTCAAGGCTCCCATCAAGTTTTCTGACGCCGTTGCTGGGGAGAAAGAGAATTTATGCAAGGGGAGTCTCTCACTTCCAATCTCTTTGCTTTGTTTTTGTTTTGCTTAGTTTAGTTTATTTTGTCTTGTTTGCTTCTCTTTATCAAAAACACAAAAAATTAGTTCTTATTCTAGTTGTTATTTTTGCTTTATCATGCTTGCTGTTAATGTTTGATGTCTTTGAAACTAGATCTTTTAGGCAAGGTGGGTTCACGGATGAACAACAAAAGTATTATAAGGAACACCGCTTGTCACAAAAAGGGATACACTTATGGGAGTAAATTGATAAATTGCATGACTATGCTAAAAACTTGTGCTCTACTTATAATGTTACTTATTGCTTTGATAAATCTTGCTGCTGTAGGAGGTATAAACACCTCCCTTTTCAATGTGAGTATAATGATGATGTTACCATATCTTCTTATGTTAAGGGAAATTATGAATTATATGATGTGGAACAAATTGAAGAATTTATTGCTTGGAAGGGTGCATTCGAAATTGCCTATTTGCTTGAAAGTATTGATGATGCACCTTATAAATATGAGATTTATGCTATACTTGAATATTGTTTTGATAATTACAAGGATTGTAATTACTACATAATGGAATATCCTAATAAATGCTCTCAACCTAAGGAAGAGATTAATGCCTTGCAGGAACCCATGGAAGAAGAAACTGATGAATCTGGAAGCTCATTGGATGAAAAAGAGGAGGAGAGTGATGATCAAGAGGAGGAAGAATGGAGCTACCCATGTCTACCTCCCAATGAGAGTAACTCTTTAACTCATACATTATTTGATGAAATTGATACTTGCTATACTTGGGACCTTGATACTACTATGAATAAAACTTGTGAGAATGATATTGCTACTGTTATTTATGATAATCCTTGCTACCTTGATAAGTCCTATGATAATCCTCTATTTATTCCAACTATTGATATGCATGATAATGAGGAAGTTTGCTTAGAAAATTTATATGATAATGCTCTAGATGATGGTCCTATGTTACTTGATGTTATAAATTATAATTCTACTGAAAATAGGATTGCTATAATGTGTCCTATACCTTTTATTAGTGATCAATCATCTCGTTTTGATATGGCTAAAAGTGGGGGGGGGGGGGGGGGGGGGAGAGGAGCTGATTTTAAATTTTGATCCCACTTTTTTTGAGCTTGATATGAATTGTGTGCTTTTAGACCATGAAAACATGATTTATGTGATAATTATGTTGTTGAGTTTGTTCATGATGCTACTGAAAATTATTATGAGAGAGGAAAATTTGGTTGTAGAAATTTTCATGTTACTAAAACACCTCTCTTTTTGTTGAAAGTTTTGAAGTTGTTCTTGTTCTACCTTCCCATGATTTCTAGTTTGAGATTCTTTAATTTATTTCTTTACAAGATTCCTATGCGTAGGAAGTGGGTTAGACTTGAATTTGTTTCATAGTTTCTTCTTGATTATCTCTATTGCTTAATTTATATTTCTTATGTGAGTATCTTCATACTTGATTCCACTTTTCTGGGCCTAGCTAAAAGGCGCTAAAGAAAAGTACTTCTTGGGAGATAACCCATGATTTATTTATTTTTCTTTATTTTATATGTTTTCTTTGAGTCAAGGGATTGTATACTTCTGTAGAAAATCCTTTGTATCTTTATTTTAATGTTTTAGTAGTGCCAAGTAAGGTTTCTGACGAGAGTTGGAGTTGGTTTTCGGATTTCTGCGCAGGAAATAGTTTTCTGCTGTCCACCGTAAAAAAACGTATAAAATCCTGAAAGATCAGAATGATCTGAATTTTTTTGTGCTTATTCCTCAGATAATTCCGCAACTTTTTTGTTCTTTAAGTTTCTCGATCTGAGCAACGTAAGTGCTCCGAAAAAAATTCGCCTTTACAGACTTTTCTGGTTTTGACAGATTCTACTATTTTTCTTGCATTTGCACTTTTGCGATGTCAAGTGGATTTCTTTGCTTCAAAAAACATCAGTGGCTGTAGATAATGTTTAAAATTATCAATAGCACTTGTGCCATATAGAACCCATGGATTTTTATTTGTTGCACTAACCCTCTAATGTGAATTACTGTTTGAGTGTGGTGTGAAGGAAGTTTTCAAGTGTCAAGAGAAGAGGTGATATATGTGATCAAGAAGAGTGCAAGGTCAAAGCTTGGGGATGCCCCCGTGGTCCATCCAAGCATATTTTTAGAAGACTCAAGAATCTAAGCTTAGGGATGCCTTGGACATCCCCTTCTTCATCAACTATCTATCAGGTCACTTCTCGTGAAACCATATTTTTATTCGGTCACATCATATGAAGTTTACTTGGAGCGTCTGTTTGTTTTTCTTTTGTTTTCCTTTTTTTAATTTATTTTCCTTGCTGAAATAATATCATTGGACCTAGTATCCTTGTTTGGGATAGAGATACGATCCGCTTTTTGATTTGAATACTTGCTATGCTAGTATTATTAGTTTTTCTTCTAGTTGCTGCAAAAATTCATGTTTAGCTCTCGTTTTCATTGCATCTCTTATTCAGAGTTGTTAGTTTTAGTAGTGTTATGTGAGTACTCTCATGTTTTCTTGCTGTAGCATGTAGATAATTTTTGTTAAAGCATGATTTGTATGGTGCTTGCTGGGAAAAGAAACTACTATGTGTGGTAGATGGTATAACAAAAAAAGGGGCTTGCATATTTTTGTAGATCATTAAACTGTTTCACTTGATTATTTGCTGTTGTTTTGAGATATTAATATGCCTAATGGTAAAGTTGCTGGTCTAGTAAAGTAAAAACAATTAATGGTTGGTCTAGAAGCTTGAAACTGTGCCTCACTCAAATAACCAGTTGATAGGATAATGGTATATGACTTCCTTTGCTGATAGCAATCGTGATGGCTTTCTGTTACGCGCTACGGCCGGGGTAGCTAAGAGTGAGTTGTCACTGCCACGGACCCTCTTGGAGTGATTTTCATTATGCCCTGTGATATCATGATTTTATTTGGAATCTTTTAACTTGTGAGTTCTATGTTGCGGTTTTCTGGCACTTCCACCATCCATATTTGCTAGCCTCTTCGGTACTGTGCATTGCTCATTCTCACATTGAGAGTTGGTGCGAACTTCGCCAATACATCCAAACCCCGTGGGAGAACTTTGTTCTTCTACACATAAGCCAAAATTTATCTTCCTCAAAACAGCCACCATACCTACCTACCATGGCGTTTCCATAGCCATTCCGAGATATATTGCCATACAACATCCATCAACATTATGTTACTTGTCATGCTTCATTGTTATTTTGCATACTGCTACACTGGCAGGAGCATTTAGTTTTATTTACATCAGAGATATTTCAGTTTGAGCTATGAGTACTAGAAGTGTGATGATTCATTGTAAAATAGAGTGTTGCCCCTACCAGTGAGGTTATAAATAAAAAAAAAGCCAAAAAGAAAAAAAAAAGAGGCAAAAAGAGAGAAAATAAAGAGAGAGGGGGCATCACTACTATCATTTATTCCACACTTGTGCTTGGTTGGCATCACTACTTCAGTTTGGAGAGAGTTTTCATATTATGACTTACATAACTATGTGGGGAACTTACATTATAGAACATGGCTTGTATATTCCAATGATGAGCCTCCTCAAAAGAGCTCTAGGTATTCGTGAGCAAGCGAGTTAGATGCACCCCCACTAGTTCCATTGGAGAGCTTTCATACACTTATATCTCTATGTGCATCCGTTGTGTGGCAATCACTAATCCTTGCATATCTTCGATTATAAGACTTCCTCTTGTCTAATAATCACTTTCAGTTGTGTGAGACTTTCTTCCATTGACCATCCAAACCCCCATAATGTTCTTTTAGCCATAACATCCTGGTGCTAGGAACCAATACAGAACGCTTGCTTGTTTTGAGTGCACAATTAATTGAATGGTTTTCCTACGTGCATATTGTTGTCACTTGACTTGATCCTAACATGGGTTGTTGTGAGAGTTTGATGCCTTGGATGATTATATTGTTGTTCTTGAAGCTTAAATTATCTTTAATATACTTTGAATAGTGGATTGTCTTTTAGTATTGATTCATTGAAAGATTTTACTTTGTTTTTTCTAATGGTTTATACATTACTCTTTGATATCAACTATAAAACAGAGCCTTTATTCATTTGATTCTAGTTTACATGTTTTACATTATTATGATGACCAAGTTTATGTTGGTAGCATGTCATCTCAGAAATTATTGTGTTTTTTATCGTTTACCTACTCGAGGACGAGTAGGAACTAAGCTTGGGGGTGTCGATATGTCATAAACATATCCTTAATTTCTGATGTTCCATGTTGTTTTCTTATTGTTTCCCACATGTTTTCTATATACTTTATGTCATTTTTATCGATTTTACGGACTAACCTATTGACAAGATGCCACATAGCCAGTTCCCTGTTTTCTGCTGTTTTTAGTTTCAGAAAAGTTGTTCTGGAAATATTCTCGGAATTGGAAAATTCGAAGCCCGGAAGTCTTAGAAATCCCGGAGGTTCCACGGAGTCCTGAAGAGACCCGGAGGGGGGCCTCAGGGGGCCCACACCATATGGTGGCGCGGCCCCCATTGGCTGCGCCAGGGGGTGGTGTGGGGCCCCTGACCCTCCATCGCCTCTGCCCTTTCGCCTATATAATCCTCCCGAGACGTAAACCCTAAAAGGATCCCACTTTTACCCAAGAAACACCCGAGGCCGCCGTCACCGTCATCCCGATATTGGGAGGGTTCTGGAGCTCTCCCCGGCACCCTGCCGGAGGGGAAAATCATCACCGGAGGGGTCTACACCACCATGCCCTCCTCCGAAGTGATGCGTGAGAAGTTCATCCCTGGACTACGGGTCCATAGCAGTAGCTAGATGGTTGTTCTCTCCACTTTGTACCTCGTGTTCAGATCTTGTGAGCTGCCTAACATGATCAAGATCATCTTTATGTAATGCTACATGTTGTGTTTCTGGGATCTGATGAATGTTGAATGCTATGTCTTCTGATTATCAATCTATCATGTTATCTTCATGCTTATTTTATTTATGATCTTGCATGCTCCGGCCATGTAGATGCTAGTAACTCCAAGAGGGAGTATTTATGCTCGATAGTGGGTTCATGCCTCCTTTTCATCTGTGCTCGAGTGACAGAAACGTGACGGGTGGAGGATGTGCTATTGCCATTAGGGAGAAAACAACAATGCTTTGTCTAAGGATGATGTTATTGTTTACATTACACACTTTGCTTACTGCGATTATTTGTTGCTTGCAACTTAATACCCAACGTTTGTTCGGATGATATTCAAAGGGTGGATTTTTAGTCATAGATGCAGTTGGATAACGTTCTATGTATCTTGTTGTAATGCCCGCATGAATCACATAGTAATCTTTATGTATTGCATATGCACTACGGTGCGGCCTTCATTTCTGTCAATTGCCCGGCTGTAATTTGTTCACCACACATGTTGTTTATCTTTCTCGGATAAAACACCTACTGCTTTCATACCACTCTCATACTGTTCCTATTGTTTTCCTACTGTTTTCCACACCATACGTTTAAACTTTTTGTGTTCAGCAAAACCGGTGAGATTGACAACCTCACTGCTTCGTTGGGGAAAAGTGATTTGATTGTGTTGTGCGGGTTCCACGTTGCTTCTGAACCGGTAGTGCACCCTGCCATCTCAGCTGCTTCACCTTCTGAAGTTACTCCTTCCTCCTACTGGTCGATTCAATATTGGTTTCTTTTCTGAGGGAAAATTTGCTGCTACACTCTTCACAACCTTTCTCCTGGGGTTTACCAACGAGGGCGCCAAGGCTCCCATCAATACTTTGGGCCCTTTATATCACATTTACACCGCTTGCAAGCATGTGACTAGGTCACAAGGATGTCATATCACAGAACGAATAAAAGAGTACTTGTCGGTAACGAGATCGAACAAGGTATGATTGATACCGATGATCGGATCTCGGACAAGTAAAATATCGTGAGACAAAGGGAATTAGTTACGACGTTGATTATTCACATGATCAGAAGATTCATCGTTGAATATATATGAGTCATCACGGATCTTCATATCCCGCTATTGATTATTGATCGGGTAGGTGTCTCGATCATTTTTGTATTATTGGCGAACCGTAGGGTGACACACTTAAGTTTTGACGACACATTTGAGAGGATACGAAATATTGGAGAAAGTATTGGACATCACCAAAATTGTTTCGGGTAAATTTAAAATGTTCAAGAGGTTTTCCATCAAATGGTTGCTAACATAATTAACAAATGATTCGAGGGCTTATGTGCAAACGTTTGTTGATGGAATGAACAAACATTAAATTAAAGAAATGAATTTTTTTTATTTATTTAATAAAGAAAAATCCTTTGGAATTTTGGTGGGAAATAATGGGAGGATGAGTGGGTGTGAGTGGAGTGTCCACTGACGTGAAGAGGGGAATAGGTGGGGTAGAAATCCTACATCTATGGACTAGTACTACAAAAACTTCTTACGGATGAGACGTGGCCTCCTGCACCGCAACTGATCGGGTCGGTTGTTCCTAAAATTCTAGGCGTTGATGCACCGCTGCTTGCCACGTCAGTCTATAGCACCGATCCATAAGAAAATAGTCTGTAAGTGTAGAATTACTCGAGGTGGGGGCACCATGGCCTTGGCTGCACCCCCCTTTGGGATGCCTTCCCCTCCCCTATAAAAGGAGGGTGTGAGCTCCCTCTTCTCTACACACTTGTGTCATCTCCTCTCCCTCCACCTGCTGCTCCATTTCATGGTCATTCACTTGGCGAAGCCCTGACCGTGAAGTTTTCCACTACACCACGCCTTCGTGCTGCTTGAATTCCGGGGATCCTCTACTTTTGGTGCCCCGCTGGATAGAGGGAACAGAGGTCGTCATCAAGATGAACGTGTGACCGATCACGGAGGAGTCGCAGGATTGCAGCGCACATCTTCACGATCTTGAGATCGACATGAGTACGACTACACCACCAACGAGATTCGATATCGTAACGCTTAGAGTTTTCGAGAGTATGTGTCGGGGGGATGATCCATGGGTGCCTCCAAGAGCCAGAAAGAAGCAGCCGGCGTGTAATGTGCCGGGTGGTCGAAGGCGGCACTGTACGAAGCGACCTTCCAGTCGTCACCCTGCTTGCCGGCTGGTACAACCACCCGGCTACCGACGAACAACCCGGACGACGACTTCGGCCGGCTACTCCTGAAGTCAACCGTACAAGGCGGCATGTGTTGCGCGCCAACCCCGTAGGCTTACGCAGGCTACAGTACCCTCTCGGACGCCCCATACATCTACTCTCCGGAGGCTCGAGGTACTCGCGCATGGGCCTCTGGTACCTTCGCATGGGCTGGCTGGTACCATGTACGGCTCTCGGTACTTACGCAATAGGCTCAAGGGTACCCGAGTACGGCCCCGGGTACCATCGCATGTGCTCTCGAGTACCCAAGAGTGGCCGCCTGGTACCGGCGCATGGGCACAACTCTGCTACGGTACGGGCCCGATATACGGCACCCGGATGCGGCGGACGCAACGACATGAGGCGTTTGTCCATGGAATCTCGCCGGGTGGTCGTGTACCAGCCGGCCCCACCTGTAAGCCGGATTGTCAGTCTCTACATAACACTAGCCTGGCGCCCTAAGAGAGGGCACACCGAAAAACGCATGTAAGCAATAGAGAAACCAACCCATCGTTCACTTCTTCCCACAAACCCTAGACTCGTTCCACTCTCGACATAGTTCAAGGAGCAACTCTGTAACATGTGAATCCATAGTAAAGAGAACCAGGAGTAGGGATTTTCCTCACCGCAAGGGCTCTGAACTTGGGCACATCGTGTGTCTACGCGCTTGCTACCCAATCCCGTTCCAACACCACCGTCAGCTAGTTTTCCCCTTGTTTAAACACCATTGGCATTCCATTGGTGCTTTCGTGTATGATCCCACGACAGTTGGTGCCCACGTGGGGCAAATGGCGACGGTTGGGCCTGCGTTCTGCAAGGGAACTCTCTCGTCCGAGTCCGGCGAGCGCATCGTCACCGGCCTCGTGGTGACCTTCGGCACCATCGACTGCGTCATCAACAATACCAGATTCATCACGGGCCCCTTCCTCTCGGAAAATGGCTCCGTCGTCCACTTCGGCGAGCATCGCATCGTCGTCGCCGTCGTTCCCGAGTTCTCCGCCGAGGTGCAGGCCTGCATCGATCGTCTCTGCAAGAAGGTGGCCAACAGCAAATGTGGCGACAAACCGCGTGAATATGTGGAGTGCATGGTTACGTGCCACTCAGACGAGCCCCCGGAGGCCATCTGGACCGCCGCGGCACGCGTTTCGGTCGAAGCTATGCTAGAAAGCCTCGCCGCACCCATTGCTCCCAATGCGGACCCCGACAGTGCCCGGAACGTTGCCTCTACCCAGCGTCGGGTACAGTCCCAGGTACGCAAGTTCAACGCCGTCCACAATTTCACCCCCGCGCCAGTTGAGCCCAGCCACGCAGGCGCGGTACGACAGTGCGGGGGAAACCTCGTGCACGAGATGGGGATCACCTCTGATCTGGTTGTTCCACCGGGCTTTCGCCAACCGGTCTACAACACACCCGCCAAAGAACATGAGGGCCGCGGAAGCTGCCGCGGCTGATTTACCCGGCTTGCAGGGCGAGGACCTGCAGCAACGCCTGCAAGATCTCCTGATCGCTGCCACCCGGCAGCAAGCGTCTCAGAGCCGCGTTGTCGTGGTGGTGTCACGGCAGATGCCATAGGATGGCTAAAGATGTGGGGACGATGGACGCTGGAGGCGCTCGGGGAGGGATCACGCAGCGAGTAGCCGCGTGAGGGATGAATCTAACACTGCAAACAACAAGATCTACCCAGGTTCAGGGCCCTCGTGTGGAGGTAAAACCCCTACTCCTGCCTTTCTCTCTTTGTATTCTTGTGTCACCGAGTAGCCACAGTACAAGTTTATCTTACAACCGAGTAGCCACCCTTTTCTCTACGTAAGGAATTAGGTCAAGAATGTGAAGTGGTTCTCGATCCCTCGCGCAGGAGGGGGCAGGGCAGCTTATATACTGGTGCCCAGCCGAATACAGCCAAGATGTCGACATAGTGTGCACACTGCACACTTCCAGCTTCCCGCTGACAGCTTTGGCTTCCTAGTTTGTCTCCGTGTGGAAAATCGTTGTGCAAAACCAAGAAGCTGATCTGTTATCACTGACACTGTCACGGGGTAGGCCCCCCCTAACCTGCGACGCCCTGCTGACACCCTGGCGCGGATACGCACGCGCTCTGCAGATGAAAAGTGCACCAGTACGGACCCAGGATACGCAGGATCCTGTGTCAGAACGGCTCCTTTGACTTCTGGCCCGAGTAGGAGACCGCCATCTCTACTCGGACCGCTTTCTCTTCTCGGAGGAGAATAACTTCCTTGATTCTTCCTCCTGGCCATCAGTGTGTACTGCCGAATAGCAGTCGACCGGGTAGCAAGTACCGGGTAGCCAGCTACTCTGCCAAACGTCTTTTCTGACCTTGCCCTTAGCACTTGCCTTTACCCTACTCGGGGGTAACCCCCCGACATTAGTCCCTGAAGCTGGTAGAGTCCTGCGAACTCGTTCACTGGGCTCTGCCAGCTTAAAACCAATCTTGCCTTTGAACCTTAGGTTGCTGAGTAGAACCTCCAAGTAGCCTCCAATTCTGGCTTGAGTCTCTTCTCTTCCGAATAGAACTATTTCTCTTCTCTGTCGCCGAGTAAAATGACTTCGCGGAATTCCTGGAGAGAATCTCGGCGTGGCACACCAAATCCACCTTTCCGCACTGCAACTGGGCACGTGTCACGTTCTCGTACCCCCGACGCCTCGGTGCCCGGGATATGGCAGGCCACGCGCCCATCACTGCGACCTGGGCCCACCGGCCCGTTAGGTCACATCAAGTGCAGTTATTCACCCACGATCTCGACGTGGGATCGATTGCGGCCGTTACGCGCGCAGACTGCGCTGTGTGCGTTTCTAACTGGCCCACACCCCACGTCGCACGATTTCCGCGCACAAACTGACCCCACTAACTCCATCAGTAACGGCTACCCGTGGGGATGGATAAATACCCCCTCGGTAACTCCTTCTTCCCCTTCCGGATCTCATTCGCTTCTTGTCTCTCTGCATCTCCGCCGCCACCGAGCACTCCGCCGCCGCGCATCTCACCGCGCCGCTGCTCCCTGCGACGCCGGAAGGCTAGCGATTTCCACCAAATCTTTCACGAATCCACCGAATCTTCTCTTCTCGATGGCCTGCGATGATGACGCCCGCGCCAGATGGGCTGGATCCGAGGTCACGGCAGACGATTGCCAGTGGCTGGTGAATACCCGCCGGGTTCCCGCCGGCGTGCGCTGCAGGCCCTCGAACGGCGAGCTCGTCCCCACTCCGGAGGCGGACGAGTTCGTCGTGTTCCTCGCTCACTTCAAGCGAGGATTCGGGCTTCCCGTCTCCGATTTCTTCCGACAATTCCTCAATCACTTCGGCCTTCAACCGCATCATCTGCCTCCGAACACCGTCATGATGCTCGCATACCACGCAGTGGTTTGCGATGCGTTCTTGGGTGTGCGCCCCACGGTGCACACCTGGGCGCGCTACTTCTTCTTCAGGAAGCAGAGCGTGCCCAAGCCGGGTAGCACGGAGAGCACCCGCAACATGACCAAGACCGGCAGCGCCATGATGCTGCAACGCGGCGGGACCAACCACCCGCGCATCCAGGGCCTCGACTCCGTGCGCAAGTGGCAGAAATCCTTCTTCTACGTGAAGAATGTCTCTGTTGAGGAAGGAGTGCCCCCCGTGGATCAGATCAACCTCCCCAAGTGGACCAACACGGCTCCCACTCAGCAGAATTGGGGACACAAGCCTGCACTAGAAGGCGACATCAAGCAGATCAACCAGCACCTCGCCCAGCTAAAGGATTTGGGGCTGAAGAGCGACGATCCGATCGCGTGCTGGATCTCCAGGCGAGTGCTCCCGCTGCAGCACCGTGCGCACCTCATGTGCTACATGGGGGGCAACAGAGACTGCACACGGACGACCACATTCGAGTTGAGCAACGCGGATGTGGCCGTCTGGGCGCGCTCGATCATGAGCACTGGCCTCACCGACAACTGGCAATACGGCTTCGTGCCGTATAGCCGCGAGAAGCCCATCGGACAGGTTGGTACTTTTATGCTTTATCTTTGCATCATGATGCCGAGTAGATGGCTTTCTAGCTTATGATGCTTAGTATTTGCATGCTGTACCGAGTAGAACACCTATTAGTGTCTCCTAGGCTTTATGTGCTTTGAGCTTGCACGCCATGTTGAGTAGAGAATACTTGCTAGTATCCGCTTAGGCCCTACGTGCTCTGTGTTTGCACGCCATACCGAGTAGGGCACTTTCTAGTATCTGCTAGGCTTTATGTGCTTTGTGTTTGCACGCCATACCGAGTAGGGCACTTTTCTAGTATCTGTTAGGCTTTATGTGCTTTGTGTTTGCACGCCATACCGAGTACTGGATCTTAGCCTAACACGCCTTGCACTCGTATCTTGTACCGAGTAGGATTCCCTTGCGTTGCTCAACTGATTCGTACTGCCTGCTTGTATTTTCAGCACCTTGACCGCCAGCTCGCTGAAAACCAGGAGCGCCTTGAGGCCAAATGGGACCCAGACCGGACGGAGGATGACGAGACCGCCTACGACACCCAGGACACCCTCTGTGTCCCTCATGCCGAACAGCATGGTAAGTACCACGTGGATGCTTCCATTCGGGATTGGTCTGAGGACGATGAAGAAGGTGACTGAGCTCGCCTCTGCTGCTATGGGTAGCGCTGTTTCTTCTTCCTTTCCGCTTCTCAATCGTTGCTTCTCTATTCTGCAGACGATGCTGATGCTGATGAGGACGACGAGGACGTCCTCGACGTCAACCTGGTTGCGGTGGCCGCTCCTACCACTCGTAAAAGGACGGGTAGTGGTGCCCAAGAGCCCCCCGCCAAAAAGCCGAAAGCCGAGAACAAGAAGAAGCAAGTTTCAGGCCGAAGGCTACCCCCTTCCCGCAAAGGGTAAGCAGTTTCCCTCTGGTTTACATCTTGTCAATGCTTCCTGGTGTTCTTCTTTCCCTCCCCTTTTCTAAACTTCTTTTTCTCTTCAGCGCTCCCTTGGACGCTGATGCTGCTGCTGCCCCCGCCAAGTCCAAGAAGAAATCACCTATCGACCCTGAGTCGCTCATCGATCTTGATGAGGACGAGGAGGAGCCCGCCGCACGGGATAGGACGCATGAGCCCTCTCCCGCGAGGGAAGAAGAAGAAGGCACCAATGCCCAGGACACGGGCGCTGGCGCTCAGGACATGGACACGGAGCAGCAGGCCCGCGCAGAACCAGATGCGCAAGATGATGCTCAAGACGAGACCCCGCCTTCTCCCCCAGCTGCCGCAGCTGGGGAAAATATCGAACAAGACGCCGAGAATCAAAACCGTGCCGCCCTTGAGCGGCAGGAAGAGAACCAGGAGCAGCCGGATGCCGAGGCTGCTGCCCAAGATGATCCCGCGGCCCTGCCGCGGGGTAGAAGTAAAAGAAGACGCACGACCAGATCCCGCTGCCGAGCAGCGGGTTGAGACGACTGCGGTGGAGCCGAACCCGCAGAGCCAAGCGCAGCCAGACGCTGCGCCGGGTAGCCAGCCCCCTGCCGCCTACCCAGCGGGCTGCTCCACCCACTGCACCAAGCTCTCCGCCAGCGAAGAAGGCCAAGACCGCAGCCAGCCCTCCAGCCAAGCAGAACACCAAGGAAACTGCTTCCGATGCTGCCGACAAGAAGGATGGTGCCGAGAAGAAAACTATTCATCCTGACGCCCCCGTGCGCAAGAATCCATCGCGTACCGCTGCACAAGATTTGGCCAGGATGCTGCCGCCAAAACTACCCGTGAAGCCTGCCGCGAAAGCTGGGCAGCTCACCATCGGCACTTCTGGCAGTTCTGCTGGCGTAGGCGCTTCAGGCAGTTCCGCAGGCGCAGGCGCAGGATCAAGCGCTCAGGATCCGCCTGGCTACCTGCCCTACATGGTGCAGACGGCCCAGCAGTATGGCATCAAGCTGACCGCGGGCGAGAAGAAGGCCGCGCTTACAAAGGGCAAGCAGGCCACGGCTGTGGATGCCAAGTTGCCGGAAAAGAAGAAGAAGGCCCTCTCGATCTTCTCGCGCGAGGTCCAAGAAACTGAGGTGCAGTCCGCGGGGCTCGAGCAGATAATCGACCGGGCAGGCTTCATCGACGCGGTGTGGGAGAGCGACCTCCTTGGCAACAAGACCTGGAATGGTTTGACCTTGGGCCCGCTGGACCATTGGCGCATCGACTGGAACAAGGCGGACATGGGCTATAATCCCATGACTATCTCGTCCGCCACTAGCACGCTGGCCGCGAAACTGTTCGTCCACCGCAAAGCTGCAGAAGAACTCGAACAAACCTATGCGGTAAGTTGTGTTTGCCTGTTCCGAGTTGCGGTTTTCTTCTCTTCTATTCCTCTTCTTCTTCTTAACCATCATCCAGTCCCCGAGATTCGGGCCGAGTAGACGGGTACTCAACCGAGTTGCCGTCTTCTCGGGCCAAATCTTCAAAACAACGTCTAACTCCCTTTCTTTCTCCTTCTCAGAATAGCCTCTTGAAGAGGACAACCCTTTACCGGCGGCTGCTCTGGAACCACTCCATCGCCAAGAGACGCCTTGAGGCCCTGGAAGCGGAGCGCAAGACCGATGCTGAAACGGAGAAAACAGCCCTGGATCGTGCCCTCCAAATTTCAGCACTCGAGAGTAAGCTTCTAGCTATTCGGTTAATGCGTTTTTTGTTTACGCCCGTATGTGCTCTTTGCTCTAACTCCTTATACTCTGTAGGCAAACTTGAGACGCTGACAGATGAGCACAAACATTGCCATGTCTTCGTTGAGTCCGCTGAAAGCAAGATTAAGGAACTTGAAGGTGAGTTGCTGTCTTCTTGGTTATTTTACTTCTTTATCTTGGCTACCCTGCTTACTGTGTCGCTTCTGTCCGCAGAAGAGTACAAGAAGTTCCGTGAGGAGCATCTTGACTGTCTGAAGCCCGCCGAGTTGAAGCAGCAGATTGCGGACTTAGAGGTAGAGTTCAGGAATAGACACCTCACCGAGATGGAACCGCTGCAAGTCCAACTGAGGGCTGCCCTTCAGGACGCCAATAGACCTGACTGCCAAGAAGGACAAGATGGAGGCAGCTTTCAAGGCCAAGCAGAGGTCCCTTGAGTCGGAGAACGAGGTGCTGATGAAAAGCAACGTGGACCTCATGAGCCAGCTGGCTGAGTTCCGCAGGGTTGAAGAGAAGCACATTGCTGACGAGCAGTCATGGAAGAGGAAGCTGCGATCGCTACTCTGCGACCTAAATAGTAAGTCCTCGCTTCTCTGCACTTTCCTGCCTCCTTCTTCTTCTCTGTTGGTCTGATTTCCATCTCTTCTCTGCCCCCGTTTCTAATTCTTTCTGATAGAATTTTCAGAGATCTTCCCCAACCTCTGCTCGTCTTGCAAACCTGCGCTGTCTAAGGCACAAGAAATCTGCATCGAGAAGGGACTGCCCACGGACACCAAGGCCTCGATTGAAGATAGCTTCACGAACTTGCAGGGACAGGTTCAGCGTCTTAGGGGCTTGGGCACCGACCTGGCGTCTACTGCCTTCAAGCTTCATGCGCTGTTCTGGCCCCAAGATGCTATGCCAAAAACCATCCGCGCGCTCGCCGAGAAGCTCAATGGTGTCAAAGCCGAATTGAAGAAATGGCGAGCATCCGGAGTTCGGGCAGGCACCGACATGCTTCTACTCTTCATTTGCAGCTGGTATGAGAATGTCAATCTCAACACCATCCTCGAGATGCGCCAGGACTCAAAGTGGGAGAAGGATCCCGAGTGTGTGACTCGCCGCCAGGCAGTCGCATATGAGATCGCCTCCTACGCGGATACCGCGCGCTTCATCGAAGGCCTCACCGAGCCTGATACGGACGCGGAAGGTGATGATGAGGATGAAGACGATGACGAGGAGACCGAGTTGGAGGACTTGGGCTGTTTTGAAGAGACAAGCGCCGAGAAGGGGAAGGGCAAGGCTATCGCGGGTAGCGATGAGGAGATCGAGAGCCAGGACCCCACCCAGGGTGCAGCTCCCGAGATGGGCTCGTCTTCCGGCACGGCACTCGGTGATGCGGCGCTACCCCGCACTCAGTCTGACCCCATCTCGGTGGCCACCGCCACCTCAGACCAAGTTGTTGCCAACCCTGAAGCGGATCCCGCCAACGCCAACTTGGATAACACTGCGACCTCAAGCTAGTTCTTTCCTGAAACACTTATGCTTTGAAACTTTCATCATATCCCCGGGATGCCGGGTGCAAATGTATCAAACAATTACTCTTCTTGCCGCTACTCAGTTTTTATTCCACTTGATGTTTTATACTTAGTAATTTGAGCAGCTCTGGCTCGATGCCGGGTTGCGTTATCATGCGAGTCCCCGAGTTGCTTTTCTCATTCACTCTTCCTTTTTATCTCAGCTCTTACCTGCAACTTGTTGCTTTTTTGGTATTCGAGTCACAAGAGTTCAAAGTTGGAGTTTCAAATACTTAGCCACTTAGAAACAGTCATAGTAACGCTACCCACCACCTAGCCGAAAAAAGTTAACAAAAAACAGCGAAAAAGCACTCTAGTCGGTTGCCACACTTTTTCTTTCCTTTGCAATTTTTTCATGTGTTCATCGACTCGTTGGCTTGTTCTCTGGCTTGCCATGAAGCCGGGTTGCGGACAGCAGCAGAGTCGCAGAGTGTCCGGTGAGTTTAAACACACTACTTCGTATGCTTTTGAAATTCTGAGTGGTTCAACCGAATAGACAAAGGTAGAGCAGGATAGAAACACTTAGAATAAATTTGGACGAGGGCAGTCCCCGAGTTCAATTTCAGATTGCAGAGTAGGAGTTTAACTCGGATAAGAAAGTACATACACACTTTTGCTCATGAATGAAAGCGACGGAGTAGAGCTACATTCCAGGGGCGCTTGGATTCCTCCCCCGCTTTATCCGGCCTGTTCTTCTGCGATGGTTGCGCATCTACAAGGTAGTACGCGTCATTGTGTAGAGCCTTGCTCACAATGAAAGGCCCTTCCCACGGAGGGGATAGCTTGTGCATCCCGGCTGTGCGCTGCACGAGCCTAAGGACCATGTCTCCTTCTCGGAAAACCCTTGGGTTTACTTTCCGGCTATGATAACGCCTCAAGTTTTGCTGGTAAACAGCTGAACGTGACAGAGTAAGCTCTCTTGCTTCTTCTAGCAGGTCAACGTCATCTTCTCGAGCTTCTCTCGCCTCCGCCTCAGTGTAGAGGGTTACTCGGGGGGATTCATGATCTAGGTCGATTGGCAACACGGCCTATGCCCCGTAAACCAAGAAGAATGGTTTGTAGCCGGTTGACCGGCTAGGGGTAGTCCTTAGACTCCACAACACCGCTGGCAACTCGTCTAACCAACACCCCGGTGTTTTCAGCAGTGGCTCAACCAGCCTTGGCTTTATGCCTGCAAGCACCATGCCATTTGCTCTTTCCACCTGCCCATTGGATGCGGGATGCGCGACAGACGCGACATCTAGTCGGATGTGCTTATCTCTGCAGAATCTCACCATGGCTCCCTCAGCAAAATTCGTGCCGTTATCCGTGATGATGTTGTGCGGGTAGCCGTATCTTAGGATCACATCCTTCAGGAAACTCACAGCAGTAGCCTCATCACACTTCCGAATAGGCTTCACTTCAATCCACTTGGTGAATTTATCAACCATGACCAAGATGTGTGTCATGTTGCCTCTAGCCGGTTTGAAGGGACCAACCATATCGAGACACCAAACAGCAAATGGCCAAGTGATGGGAATTGTTTTCAACTCGGAAGCAGGCATATGGATCTTACTTGCGAATCTCTGGCAGCCGTTGCATTTCCTCACGATATCTTCAACCTGCTTCAAAGCAGTGAGCCAGAAGAAGCCATGCCGAAAAGCCTTCTTGACTAGAGCCCGAGAAGAGGCGTGATGCCCGCATTCCCCTTGGTGTATTTCCACCAGAATTTCTTCTCCTTCTTCCGGTTCCACACAGCGTTGCAGCACGCCAGTGGGACTTCTTTTATGCAGCACTTCTCTGAAGATGGTGTAGCCCTTGGATCTTCTCTGAATCTGCCTTGCGGTAACCTCATCATCTAGGAGGGTGTCGTCCTTAAGAAAGGACAATATGGGCATAGCCCAACTCGGCGTCTCCCGTGCGGGAAACACTGGTTCGTCCACTTCCATCGGAACAGCCACCACTGCGTCTTTTTCTGAGTTGGGATTGACTCTCTGCAGCCCCGAACGGTTTGCAAGGACTTCTTCAAGGAATGCGACAGTCCCCGAGCTGAGAGGGGCAGTCCCCGAGTAAGGAGGAGCAGTCCCCGAGTAGGGAGGGGCAGTCCCCGGGTTGCAGGCGCCAGTCCCCGGGATGGAGACGGCAGTCCCCGGGTCTTCTTTTGCACCTTCCCAGTCAATCTCCATTGGAACTGCTTCTTCATCAGGCAGAGAAGGAACGAAAATGGACTCCGAGTTGGGGGATGGCTTGATGGATGGCTTTCTCAAATGCTCCAAGGCAATCCCAGCCGGGATGTACTGCCGAGAAGACCCCAACTTGGATAGCTCGTCAGCTGCTTCGTTCTCTGCTCGGTGGATGTGTTGGAATTCGGAACCTTCAAAGAATCCCGTCATGGTTTGGACCAGGAAGCGGTATGACGCCATGTTGGCATCCAGAGCATCCCAAGTGCCAGAAACCTGCTGCACAACTAGGTCCAAGTCTCCATAGCATATGATGCGCTGCACACCAACTTCCTTTGCTACCTTCAAACCATGTACCACAGCCTCGTACTCTGCAACATTGTTGGATGCCTTGAAGTGGATTTGCAGCACGTATTTGAGTTGATCTCGCTTTGGTGACGTAAGCACCACGCCAGCACCAAGGCCTTCCTTCATTTTGGAGCCATCAAAGTGCATCTTCCAGTAGTTGGATACCGGGGTAGGAGGCTCATACTGCACCTCAGCCCAATCCACAAGGAATTCCACCAGAATCTGACAGTTGATGGCTTCTCTTCTCGCATACGCGGGAGCGTATGCGGCCAGCTTGATTGCCCACTTGGCTACTCTTCCACTTGCTTCCTTGTTGCCCATGATATCCGAGATGGGAGCTGAACTCACCACAGTGATAGGATGCTCTTGGAAGTAGTGCTTCAGCTTCTTGGCGCCCAGGTACACGCCGTAAGTCATTTTCTGGTAGTGGGGGTAGTTTTGTTTGGAGCTAGACAGCACCTCACTGAGATAATACACTGGCCGCTGCACACTTTTGCCTTCCTCTTCTCGCTCTACCACGATCACCACGCTTACCACTCAATTGGTAGCAGCAATGTATAGCAGCATTGGCTCCTCGGGTAGCGGACTAGCCAAGATGGGAGCGCTACCCAACATTGCCTTTAGATCTTTGAATGCCACATCCGCTTGCGGTGTCCAGACGAACTTATCACTTTTCTTCATCAATTGATACAAAGGCAGGGCCTTCTCGCCCATTCTGCCCAAGAAACGGCTCAGAGATGCCAAGCAACTAGTGAATTTTTGCACATCCTTCAGGGATCTTGGCAAAGACATGCTTTCAATAGCTTTTATCTTTGAAGGATTGGCCTCAATGCCCCGACTGGATACCAAGAAGCCGAGTAGCTTGCCAGCCGGGACGCCAAAGGTGCATTTACTCGGGTTCAGCTTCATCTTATATTTGCGCAAGTTAGCAAAGGTTTCCTCAAGGTCACTAAGCAGAGTATGTCTTTTATTCGTTTTGATGACGATGTCATCTATGTACACCTGCACATTCTTGCTGAGTTGATCATGCAAGCATTTCTGCATGCATCTCTGATAAGTGGCACCCGCATTCCGCAACCCGAAACACATGACATGATAGCAATAAGCCCCGTACGGGGTAATGAAGGCAGTCTTTATTTGATCAGCAGGGTTGAGAGCTATGTGGTGAAAACCAGAGTAGGCATCTATGAAAGACAACAGCTCACAACCAGCAGTGGAATCGATCACCTGATCGATGCTGGGTAGCGGAAATGGATCCTTGGGGCACGCCTTGTTCAAGTCGGTGTAGTCGACGCACATGCGCCATGCGGTAGCGGCTTTGGGGTCCTCCTTCTTCTTCTCGACCATGACCGGGTTGGCTAGCCAATCCGGATGCAACACCTCCATGATGAAATTGCTTATCAGCAGCTTGGTGATCTGATCACCGATGGCCTTCCTTCTCTCATCTCCGAAGCGGCGCATAGCCTGCTTCACTGGTTTGGCGTCAGGACGCACATGTAGCGAGTGCTCAACCAACTCCCTCGGGACACCTGGTAAATCCTCATTGGACCAGGCGAACATGTCCCGATTCTCACGGAGGAAGTTGGTGAGCTCGCTTTCCTATTTCTCTCCCAACCCGGAACCAATGATGGCAACGCGGTCGGGGAACTTAGGGTCGACCTGGATCTTCTTCGTCTCCCGGGATGCTTGGAACGCCGTTCCGTGCTGGGAACTCGGCATGCCAGGCGCACCAGCTTGTGCGGATTGCGCCATAGCCACCACCTCGTACATCTTCTTCTTCTCGGCAGCAATCACCATGGACTCCGCCAACTGAGAACCAGCAGAGGCACACTCCATAGACTTCTTGTAATCACCAGAGATGGTGATCACGCCATTGGGACCAGGGATCTTCATCTTCAGATATGCAGTGTGGGTAGAGGCCATGAACTTGCTCAGAGCAGGCCTGCCAAGTAGGGCGTGGTAGGGGCTCTGGTGATCAACTACTTCGAACTGCAGGCTCTCTGTGCGGCAGTTCTCCCTGGTGCCGAATAGCACGTCTATCCATACTCGGCCAATCGGATTGCAAGAGACTCCCGGGACAATGCCGTGGAATATGGTCTTGCTAGGTAGCAGCATGTTCTCGGCCATACCAAGCTTCTCAAGCGTGTCCCTGTACACAATGTTGATGCTGCTGCCGTTGTCGATCAGTACCTTGCTGAACCTCACGTTCTTCTCAGGACCCAAGAAGGTGGGATCCAGCACCAAGGCGTAGCTACCCGGGTTGGGCATCACCTTAGGATGATCCGCTCTGGACCACGTGATCTCTTGGTTGCACCAGTGCATGTAGTGAGGAACAGTAGGGATCACAACATTGACCTCCATGGCACGCATGTGCTGAGACTTCTTGTCGACAGGCTCAGAGGTGAAGATCATGTAGCTCTCGTGATGCTCCTGGTACCGGTTGCGGTCTCCGCCACCATTGTTGCCGTTGTTGTTGTTACCTTGGTTGTTGTTGTTGTTGTTGTTGTTGTTGTTGCCTCTGTTGTTGTTGCGGGTGTAGTAGTAGTTGTTGTTGTTGTTGCGGTAGCCATCGTTGTTGAAGTAGCGGCTGGCTCCTAAAGCCACCTGGTTCACATTCTCTCTTCTCGGGAAAGCTGGAGGCCGAGCAGCGGGTGCGCGAGCAGGCTGCACCGCGGTGTTCGCAGCTGGCAGAGGGGGAGGAGGAGGCAGGCCCTCATTCTTGATTTCTTCCCACCAACTGCACTGCCGTGTAGTGTGGTTGGCGGGTCTAGCAGGATGCCGAGTATGGAAGCTGCATGGGCCATCCTTCATGTCCTTGAAGACAAAGTTCTGAGCCGGACCCGAGTTGCCACTACCCTGCTGGGGAGCGTTGTACGGCTTCTTGTTGCCTTGGCCCTGATTCTGGTTCTGCCCGTACTGGGCTCCAGCAGTCTTTGGCCTCTGGCTACTCCCAGCTCCGGTAGCCACAGCATTCACCTCCTCAGGATCGTACCGGGTATCGATCCGGTCACCTCTGCGCTTGTTGCGGAACTCATTGCGCTTGCTGGTGTTGATGTTGTAGTTCCTTCTTGGCTCAGCAGCATCAAGAAGAGGCTGAGTTGGATCGCCGAGTGCGTACTGATCCGCAATCCGGATGGTCTCATCGAGAGTACTCGGCATCTCTCTCTGTAGCCTTTGCCACAACATGCTGCCATGCCTGCAACCCTGCGCAAACCAAGTAATGGCCTGAGCCTCATTCACACCCTCACAGGTGTTCCTCAGAGTACTCCATCGAGTAAGATACTCTCAGTCCGTCTCCTCTTCCCGCTGTCTGCAAGCGGATAGCTGCTGCGGCCTATTCGGCCTCCGGTAGGTGCTGGTGAAGTTGCTGACGAAAGCCTCTGCGAAGTCAAGCCAGCATTTGATGCTATGCTTGGGCAGGTTGTTGAGCCAAGTTCTTGCTGGTCCCTCGAGCATCTGCGGGATGTATCGCACGGCCCATCTCCGGTTGCCGCCTGCAATGTGCACGGCTGTGACGTAGTCATTGAGCCAATCTTCCGGCTTGGTGCTGCCGTCATAGCACTTGGTCCCCCTAGCGAGCTGGAACTGCTTCACGGATGGCTCCGTCATGATGCGGGGGGCAAAGCCTTGCTCTCGAGTTGCGCGGACAGGCTGATCCGGTCCAGCTTGTGCCTGGCATCACTAGGCTCCAGCACACGCTCACCCACACGATCCAAGATATCATAGCCAGCCAACCCCATAGCCGAGTAGCCATCATCATATCTGTCCACCTGCACAACAGCAGGTTGCTCCACCAGGTTGGCGGCCGGGGCGGCTGCACGCGGCTGTGGCCTCTGCCGAGTAGGCTGAGCAACTAGATGCTGAGAAGGGCCTGGGCGCTCTGCATCTCGTGGCTGGCTCTGAGCTTTATGGGCTTGATAGCCTGCTCCTGCAGTGTTGTGTTTTTGACCGGACTGTCGCGGCACAGCGTGCTGTTTCGCGGTAACAGCCGGGTCGTACACCTGCATCTGCCTGTCTCGGCCGGAATGCCCACTCCGGTCCTTCTCACGGCTGGGATGCGGTGATGAGGCCTGATCGTTAGATCTAACCGCATGCGAGTGCACCACCTGAGAAGCTCCAGCACCAGGATTGGCTTTCCGGAACTCCTCGCTCTGCCTAGCAGCCTCTAGCACTAGCTCATTGAGCCTCTCCTGCTGCCTAACTCGCGCGTCGCCAGCGAGATGCGGCAACTCGGCAGCTACAGCCTCTGCAGCTCTAAGGGTTTTAGAGGGGGTGCTGTATTTGGGTCTGGTGGTGGCGGTGTTCTGGCTAGCGGCTGGGCCAGCAGTTTCACCAACTGCTGCCATCTCGGTGCCTAGGTTGCGGCGCATAGCGCCTGCCTTGGAAAGCCTCCTCACCACGGGCGTAAATCCGTGAGCTCGGTTGTACTCGTTCTGGTCCAGGTTCAGCTCAAGCCTAACCTTATCCAGCTCCGCCTGCTCGGCGAGCAGCGCCTGGCGGTGCTGGTCGAGCTGCGCCCGTATGGTCATGAGCTCGAGCTCGGTGGGAGGCGGCATGCCCACTCGCACGGCGGATGCCGGTATCGTCGATGTCGTGGAAGGGGGGATGTAGCCCGGGATGTTGGGAGGCGCGTCGTAGGGCTTGTGCGTCCTCCCGCCAGCACTCGCGCCATCAAGATCCTCGATGACTCCCGCGGCAGTAGCCGCGCCCTTCCCGGCATCAGCAGCAGGACCAGTCATCATCACCTCTACGCGGTCTGTAGAACAGCTAGTTGGCTTTCCGCGGGCGGCGATGACAGCGGGGGGATCTTCCGCGACATGCACCTGCTCGGGGTACTCACAGTCGATGACGGTGGCGACGTAGACGAGGTGCGCGCCAAAATAGAGCATCGCGCCGCCCTCCGGCTTGGCCATGCCGCCGTAATCGCCGGCGTTGTCGGTGACGAAGTCGAAGGAGCCGAATATGTGGACAAGGCCACAAACCACGCGCTCCCCAGTAGCAGAAATGGATCCCGTACGAACATAAACTCCAGCCAGCGCCGCTGGAAGCCCCACGGTGGGCGCCAACTGTCGTGGTGGTGTCACGGCAGATGCCATAGGATGGCTAAAGATGTGGGGACGATGGACGCTGGAGGCGCTCGGGGAGGGATCACGCAGCGAGTAGCCGCGTGAGGGATGAATCTAGCACTGCAAACAACAAGATCTACCCAGGTTCAGGGCTCTCGTGTGGAGGTAAAACCCCTACTCCTGCCTTTCTCTCTTTGTATTCTTGTGTCACCGAGTAGCCACATTACAAGTTTATCTTACAACCGAGTAGCCACCCTTTTCTCTACGTAAGGAATTAGGTCAAGAATGTGAAGTGGTTCTCGATCCCTCGCGCAGGAGGGGGCGGGGCAGCTTATATACTGGTGCCCAGCCGAATACAGCCAAGATGTCGACATAGTGTGCACACTCCACACTTCCAGCTTGCCGCTGACACCTTTGGCTTCCTAGTTTGTCTCCGTGTGGAAAGTCGTTGTGCAAAACCAAGAAGCTGATCTGTTATCACTGACACTGTCACGGGGTAGGCCCCCCTAACCTGCGACGCCCTGCTGACACCCTGGCGCGGATACGCACGCGCTCTGCAGATGAACAGTGCGCCAGTACGGACCCAGGATACGCGGGATCCTGTGTCAGAACATCTCCTTTGACTTCTGGCCCGAGTAGGAGACCGCCATCTCTACTCGGACCGCTTTCTCTACTCGGAGGAGAATAACTTCCTTGATTCTTCCTCCTGGCCATCAGTGTGTACGGCCGAATAGCAGTCAACCGGGTAGCAAGTACCGGGTAGCCAGCTACTCTGTCAAACATCTTTTCTGACCTTGCCCTTAGCACTTGCCTTTACCCTACTCAGGGGTAACCCCCCGACACGCGTGGCTACGTCCAAGACTCCCAGTCTTGTCGGTGGTGCGAGGCCGAGTGTCGCGCCCCAGCCGGGCGCATACAACCCCGACCAACCGGCGGCTGGGGCAACCCATGCCGGCAGACATGCCTCGTCACCAAACCCACACCATCAAGCGCCGCCTCGACGCGACGCCATCAACAAATCCGGCTACCAGCCGAGGCGCCACGCCGAGCCGGCTGCAGGAGGCAGCCGGAACCGCGGCCACGACAATAGGCGGCCTGATAACTACGGCCGCCTATAGGAGGATATCAGCCGGCGATGTGAGGCGGCCACTTGCTAGATCTTGGCGAATATTAACCACCCCGTGCCGCTTCACATGCCAGCTACCGGCATGCGGAGCAGGCTCCCCGAGTACCAATCACGAATGGCCGCGAACCCCTCGACGCTCTCGGTCCGGCAACCGACATCAACGCCCGGCAACGCAGCAACACCCTGGAGGCATCGAGGATCCTCGAGGAGGAGGACATGGCTGTCCACTAGTGTCTCGGGCCACGCATCACTGCAGAGCCTTTCCCGAGGGGATTCCAACTCCCGAGGGACACGCCGAAATACGACGACACCACCAAGCCGGAAGATTGGCTCGTCGACTATGTCACCCAGGTGGCCATAGACGGCGGCAACCAGAGGGTGGCAGTGCGCTACACACCGCTAATGATGAAGGACGCGACACACACTGGGTAAACAGCCTGCCTTCTGCGAGCATCCATTGCTAGCTAGACTTCGAGAAAGTCTTCCTCACCAACTTCGCCAGCACGTACAAATGACCGGGTCGGCCACAGCACCTGGCCAACTGCTTCCAACGCAAGGGCGAGAAGGATCGTGACTACCTGACGCGGTGGTCCAACCTACGCAACACATGCGAAGGGGTGCAGGAGCACTAGGCCATCACGTACTTCATCAACGCTGCCTCGACGGAAGCATGCTCAAGCACAAGCTTTTCTGCGCCGAACCAAAGTCCATGGAGCACCTCATGCTTGTAGCCGACAAGTACGCAACATCATATTTGTTCATGAAGATCCCCATCCGGCTGGACGCGAGTGGCGCGTTAATAACTGACGAGCTGGATAAGGCAGACGGAGCCGGTCCCAGCAACCACACCAGCCGACCCAACGGCCGCGACGGTCGAGACCGCACCTACCACGACAACCGGGACACCCGGCAAATAAGCGGTGCGATGGCGGAAGAACGCTACGGTGCGGTGCAAGCCGTGAACCCCGTAGAGGCTGACCAACCGGCCGCGGGCGGCGAGGGACGGTATCCCCGCCCAAGTCAGGACGATGGCCAATGGGGGCGACAGGCCCAAGTACATTATGGAGGACATGCTCAGCCAGCCGTGCAAGTACCACTCCACCGCCCGCAAGACGGCTACACACACAAACGCCGAGTGCAACTGGACTTCCCGGCTGGCAAAGGGTGAAGGACTACCGGCTAAGGGAGCCCCACCACCACCCCCGCCACCAGCCGGAGCACCACCCCAACAACAGCCACGCAGAGCGGCCAAGGCTGCCGGCTGACGCAGCCGGCGAATTACGTGACAACTTCCCGCCTAACCATGCGACCTACATCATCAACGTCATCGAGCACACCGACAAGTACAGCGAACGCCGCCGATTTGTTGAGGTGAACGCAACCGAGTAGTTGTACCCTAGGCCATGGATTGGTCGATGACGTGCGTCACATGGGGCCCGGCTACCATCCAGAGGTCATGCCCTTGCTAGGGACGTACGCCCTCCTACTCGACACCATCATCGTCACGGACAAGAAGGCATGCGCCTTCTCTCGAGTGATTATTGATGGCGGGAGTAACATCAATATACTCTACAAGGACACCACGGACAAGCTCAACATCACCACGGGAAATGTGGAGCCGAGCCGGACGACCTTCCACGGTATCGTGCCCGGCGTCAGCTGCGTTCCCATCGGAACCATCCGGCTCAGCGTCGTATTCGGCGACATCGCCAACTACGGCCGAGAAACCATCACGTTTGAAGTAGTGGACCCCCGCAGGGCATACCACGCCATCCTCGGGCGTCCGGCTCTCGCCAAATTCATGGAGGTGCCACACTATGCATGCCTCAAGATGAAGATGCCGGGACCATTTGGCATCATCGCCACCACGGGCGACTACAGGCTATCCATCGACTGCACTTCAGTCGGCTCGAAGATGGCGCAAGCCGTGATAGTGGCACAGAGCTAAAGGAGATCAAGCGGAAGATCGAGGCCTGATCACCCACAAGTATAGGGGATCACAACAGTCTTCGAGGGAAGTAAAACCCAAATTTATTGATTCGACACAAGGGGGGCCAAAGAATATTTGTGAGCCTTAACAAGTGAGTTGTCAATTCACCTGCACCTGAAATTACTTTTGTTCGCAGCGGTTTATCAGTAGTAATAGTTTTATAGTAGCAGCAGTAGTGAAATAATAGTAGCAGTGGAATGAAAATAGTAGCAGCAGTACTGTTTGAAGTAAACAACGGGATTAAATATTATAGGCATAGGGATGGAACGTGCGTTGCATGTATAAGAAAGTTCTAATAATGATCATATCAGGGGCATTGCAGATAAATAATATAAAGCATCCAAGCACTAAGTAACCATAGGCATGTGTTCCGTAAATAGTCATACGTGCTAGCGATGAGAACTTGCACAACATCTTTTGTCCTACCAGCCCGTTTTCAGCGGGGCCTCAAGGGAACTACTGGTAATTAAGGTGTTCCTTTTAATAGAACAACGGAGCAAATAATTAACACTCTGTGAACACATGTGATCCTCACATCGCAGCCATCCCCTCCGGTTGTCCCAATTTCTGTCACTTTGGGGCCTCGGATTCCAGACAACAATATGTGTAAACAATTTGCAGGTATGATCAAGAAACAATGATTATCATCGTGATTCAATAACATGTTCAGATCTGAGATCATGGCACTCGGGCCCAAAGTGGCAAGCATTAAGCATAGCAAGTTGCAACAATGTCAATAGCACTAATAGAGGACACTAGGCACTATGCCCTAACAATCAAGACATTATTACATGAGAGATCTCATCCATTACCTACCATCCCCTTCAGCCTACAGCGGGGAATTACTCACACATGGATGGGGAAACATGGATGGTCGATGGAGAGGCGTTGGTGATGATGATGGCTATGATATCCTCCACTTCCTCGTAATGGCAGGGTGCCAGAACAGGAACTTCTGATCCCCGAATCGAGGTTCGGGACGGCGGCGGCGCTCTGTTGTGTTTCTGTGCAATATGACGAAGCCCCTCTGATTTTAGGATTGGAGGCTACCTGTAGTCGAAAGGGGAGTCCGAGGGGGGTCCTGGGGGCCCACACCCTATGCTGGCGCGGCCAGGGGGACCCGCGCCGGGGGGTGTGGCCACCCTATGGCCCCTCTCCTGGCCCCCTTCTGGCTCTTGGGGTCTTCCGGGGTGAAAACATCAATGGGCTCTTTTCTGAGCATTTCCCCGAAAGTTGATTTTCTGCACAAAAACAAGACACCAAAGTAATTCTGCTGAAAACAGCGTTAGTCCGTGTTACTTTATCCAAAACACACAAGTTTAGAGGAAAACAATAAGAAAAGTGTTCGGAAAAGGAGATACGTTTTCAACGTATCGACTCCCCCCCCAATCTTAGCTTATTGCTTGTCCTCAAGCAATTCAGTGACAACTGAGTGCGATAAAAGACTTTTACAAACACTTTTTTCATATGATGTAAATATACTCACCATGTGATCAAATACTTAATTATGCTCATGATAAGATACATGCAAGATACTGCCACTTAATAGCTATGCAAACCATGAAGAGATAACAACATATTAATAATAAACAACATGAAGCATAACTATTTGCAAGATTGAAATATTCATAAAAAGGATCTAATAAAGTGGTATCTCGCTTGCCCTTAAATGTGGGGCAAAACATGAATGCCAGGGCACCTCTGAAGTTCAAGGGAAGACTAGAAGTAAAGATATCAAAGATGCAAGTATCAAAATTATATCACAATCAACCGTACTTTGGGACAAATACATCACACTAAGAATGATAATTATGCTCTCAAGAAAGTGCTCAAAGAATATGATGGAGACTCAACAGAAAAGTAAAAGAAAGGCCCTTCGCAGAGGGAAGCATGGATCACTCATGTGCTAGAGATTTTTATTTTATTAAACAGAGGTATTGAAAACATTTTGAGAGAGGTGTATGCTTATGTCAACGAATGGTAAACAGAAAATACAATACGTCACAAGCCAACTGGATTCACAAGAGAGGATCCCATGTGAAGGACGCGTCTGGGTAGAAGGTCATCCCTCTTTCTCTTTTGTTTACACAATTATGCTTTGACTGATAAATCAGGGGCAACAAGAGTGAAGAGAATTTGTGTATTAATTTTGGGCTGGGCACCCCGCTGCCATCTTTTCTATTATTTGGTTAAGCGGATGAAGCCACTAGTCCAGGGTGTGAAATCCAATCAACAAGTGAGATAAAGATTCTCTATTTACGCCCTCATGAGCTGAAACAGGGGCACAAAACAGGAATAATTTTTAGCAGGTTTTAAAGGTAACACATGAGCAATTTACATGGAGTGGCGGTTAAATACCACATATAGGTAGGTATGGTGGACACATTTGGCAAAGTTTGGTTTTAGGGAGTTGGATGCACGAGTAGAGCTCATACTCAGTACAGGTGAAGGCTAGCAATAGACAGGGAGCGACAATCAAGAGAGCAACAACTATCATAATCATGTTTGAGACAAAGTAAAATTAACTGAGGCATAAAATTGATACTAGAACTCTGAGGCAAAATAAATCATCGAGGCTTATTGACTTTTTGTTTTCAGTCTTAGCATGCGTGAGCATGTGCCAAGTTGATTCAAATGAAACAGTCAGAGGAGGCTACCACAATATCATACCCTTCTAGGAATAGGACAATGCGAACAAATATTTATATGACAGGTCATTTACTATTAATACATTGGAACAAAACATGAGAGAGCATGAACTATTAAGCAGCCATTAAGTCGCATATATCTTATACGAACAAACTAAGCATGCTCACATAGATGGATATATGTACAAAAATGAAAGCAAATAGAATTCATACCAGCCTCTCACCACAACTTGAATTGTCGTATATCGTCATTATTTCTCTTCACTTGTGGCTCGAATAATATATAATGAAAACCAAGCTCCAATGGAATCACGGACGACTGTTGAACTCTGCAACAAACTTTCCAAAACCAAAGAAGAACAACAAATATTTTTGGATTTTTCAATTAAAGCACGAACAGAAAGAGAGCAAGCAAAGAAAGAATTTTTTTTTTTGGGTTTTAAAAATGAAACAAGAACAAAAAAAAGCAAACAATAAACAAAAGAAAATATTTTTGGGAATATTAAAATGCAATTAAAAGATAAATCAAACCAAATAAAGAAACTAAAGAGGCAAACAAAGAGAAACAACAGAAATCTTATTGGTCTTTTTGTGTTTTGGAAAGCGAAAACAAAACAATAAAAACAAAAGAAACGAAAACAAGCGAAAGAAACAAAGAGAAACAAAAACAAACGAAAGAAATGATAAACATGGATATACAAAGAACCGACCGAACATAATATATAAATGAGTGTGATGTCCGTATACCTCCCCCCAAGCTTAGGATTTTGGCCTAAGTGGATATCAATCACCAAGGGGGCCAAGAGGTGTCGCCCCCGTAATACGCCGAGGAGGAAGCCTCCTCCTGATGTGTGCTCGAGGATGCGTCGGTGTACTGCGTGTTGTGGTCCTCGGGAGGAGCGTCTCGTCTCTCCTGGTGCTGGTAAAACTCCATGGTGCTCAGATGCTCATCTACTTGCTCCTTAGAGAGCGACCATGGTGACCTGTCAATCGTAATAACACAGGCTGCAGCAAAGTAATTTTCCGCTCTTCTCCATCCATATATAAAAATCTATATATTAAACGTTCATTAGTGGAGTTAGAAGTGAAAAACTGATGGGATTTCATAGCAGCAAGGTTAAGCCTATGTGGAGCAATAATTTCATCATTAGGATCAATGGAAACATGCAAAGCGGCTGCGACACGTGTAGCAATAATTACACCAAAAATAGGCCCAGCAGCGGCAAGGCGGCGTGCAACAAGTGCACCAAGGTTATAGTTTGTGCTACGGTTTAGTGCAGCATCAATGAAAGAAAGGTGATAACTAGAAGCATTTCTAGTGTTCTCCCTACCAATAATACTAGTACCAATATGGTAAGTAAAGTATCTAAGAGCAGGGAGTTGAATGTTCCTTATCTTCCCACGCTGGGATGAGCGACCGTCATTGTTGGTGATCTCTCGGTAGATCCCCTAGAGGTCTGCTGGTCTATCTTGAATCCTGATTGTTGTCCCGGTGGCGTTCATACCTATAATATCACAAAATTCCACCAAGGACAAAGACACAGAACTACTGTATAATTCGAATGCAACAGTTGGACCATATTGTGTGTTTTGAAATTTAAACCTCTTAACAAAAGCTTTTGCAAGCATGGGATACCGAAGGCTTTCATCCTCCATAAAGTTGGTGAGACCAACTCTCTCAATAAGCATAAGAAAATCATCTAAAATACCTGCACTTCTTAAAAATGTATGACAAGGAAAGCTAAATGGGTAAATGATACCGTCATCTTCTGCATCATTAATAGTTGACTCCATAACGTCTTCATTATATGATGGCCTTGCTGAAGTAGACGAGCGTGATGGCCTTGTCCTTCTAGGAGCATCACTCCTAAATATCTCACCAAAGTTGTAACTATCCATCTCTGAAATTTTTCAACAATCATCATAAAAATTAATTTCAACCAGCTATAAGGTGGAAACTACCATAGGGACTTATATGAGAGATAAACATACATACAAACTATATTATTTCTACTCAAATCAAGCATGCAAACTCACATAAGCTGTCACCTACAGTACCAAAATACTCAAGAAATACTTCACTAAACAAAATTCTACTTGGATCGTCGGAGGAGTCACATACCGGAGATCAAACACACCAAAAATCAGCACAAATGATGGGTTAAAGAGGGAGATCGAAAATCCAGAGGAAGAACACCAAGAACACGGGATCCAGGAAATGTTTTCAGCTTTGGGAGTGAGAGAGAAGACTTTGGCAGTGGATAGAGTAAGTGTAGGGCCAGGGGTCCCACACCATGGGCTGGCGCTACCAGGGGGCAGGCCGTGCCACCCTGGGGTGTGCCTGCATGGTGGGTCTCCCAGGTGGCTTTCTGCCTCATTTTTGACGTAAAAATTTATTATAATTTTTCTGGAATTTTTCGAGAAACATTATTTTTGAGGTATTTCCAGAATTTTAATAATTAATAAAAACTAGAAAAACGAAAGTGAAAACATGGAAAACAAAACCAAAACCAGAACTACAGAGGTTCTAAGACACTCTAATGAAAGAATAAGCAAACAAAACAAAGGTGGTAGTGGTGAAAACAAAAGTATGGGTGGTGAAAACATGCATAACCTCAATAATAAGAGTAAAAACATCAGGAAAACATGCATAAGGATGGTGGACATGATTGTACTCAAGTAATAATGTAATAACATAAGTAAACATGGTGAAAACAATATGGGGAAGGTGAAAACATAGTGAAAACATTGCCCATTTCATTTAAAATCATTTTGTTAACGAGGGTGATCAAGTCTTGCTACCAAAATAATGTTATATGAAACATAACTTTGTTTCTAACTAAATAATTATGTTACCTCAACCTTGATAGGCATAGTCCCAGTCATAATAATTTCATATTCTTTTGGTGGCTTTGGAATAGGACCATATTTTCTATCAGTCTTCTTGGGAAAATAAACATTGTGCTCTTTATCATTAACATTAAAAGTAACTTTGCCTTGATTGCAATCAATAAGAGCCCTTGCAGTATTAAGAAAAGTTCTTCCAAGAATAATAGACATATTATCATCTTCGGGCATTTCCAACATAACAAAGTCAGTTAATATCAGACATTTATTAGCAACTTGAACATGAAAATTCTCACATATACCCATAGGAATAGCAGTAGACTTATCAGCCATTTTCAAAGATATATCAGTTGGTATCAATTTTTCTAGGAGTCTTTTATAGAGAGTAAAAGGCATGACACTAACTCCAGCTCTTAGATCACACAAAGCAGTTCTAACACAATTATTTTTAATAGACCAGGGAATACTAGGTATACCAGGGTCTCCAAGCTTCTCAGGAACCTTGCCATTAAAAGATTAATTAGCAAGCATTGTGGAGATTTCCTCATTAGGAATCTTCCTTTTGTTAGAGACAATATCTTTCATATATTTTGCATAAGGAGGCAATTTAATAGCCTCAGTTAAAGGAATTTGCAAGAACAAAGGTTTCATCCATTCACAAATCTTGTTATAATGTTCTTACTCCTTAGATTCGTGTTTCTTACCAGGTAAAGGCATTGGTTTTTGTACCCAAGGTTCTCTCTCATTACCATGTTTATTAGCAATGAAATCTTCCTTAGTATACTTTGCAGTTTCAGTTTGCTTTTCAAGTTCAGCTACAGGTTCTTCTTTATCAGAAGCATCATTCTTTTCATTACCACTTTTAGTTTCAGCATCAGATACAGATATACTATTAGGATCTTTATCAAGTTCAGAGGATCTTACAACATTTTTATGTTTCTTCTTCTTTTTCTTCTTACTATGAATAATATTATCATTAGTTTGCTGAGAATCTTGTTCAATTCTTTTAGGATATCCCTCAGGATATAAAGGATCTTGTGTAGCAATACCACTTCTAGTTCTTATTTCATAAGCATGTTTTTTTCTTTAGAAGCATTAACTAGCAAATCTTTTTGCACATTAGCAAGTTTATCAATTTGAGTTTGAACCATTTGAAAATGTTTAACAAGCATTTTAACATCATTAGAGGTTCTTTCTATAATACCATGCAAATCACTAATAGCTTTAGAGTTATCCATAAGGTGGTTCTGCACTCTCTTATTAAAATTATCTTGCTTAATGACATAATTATCAAATTCATCTAAGCATTGATCAGGAGGTTTTCTATAGGGAATATCTCTACTATCAAAATATTGGAGAGAGTGTACCTCAATGGATGGTGAGTGAGGGATTTGCTTACATAATTCTTCTATAGGTGGAAGATTCTTCACATCTTCAGATTTAATACCCCTCTCTTTAAGAGATTTCTTGGCTCCTCTCATCACTTCATCATTTAATTCAATCATCCCCCTCTTCTTGGGTGTTGGTTTTGGTGTAGGTACTGGAGTGGGAGTCAGCTCAGGCTCAACCATAGTCCAATCATCATGATTTTGGCTTATTTTAGCCATTAATTCCTCAGCTTCTTCTGGAGTTCTTTGTCTGAAAACACAGCCAACACAACTATCTAGGTATGTCCTAGATTCAACAGTTAATCCATTATAGAATATATCAAGAAGTTTATTATCTTCTAGCTTATGCCTAGGTGTAGCTCTAACTAAAGAACAGAACCTTGCCCAAGATACAGTCAATTTCTCTTCTTCCAATTGCTTGTAATTAAATATATTTTGTAAAGCAACATGTTGAGCACTAGCAGGAACATATTTCTGAAAGAAAGCATTAACCAAACCAATAGGACTATCAATAGATCCAGGAGACAAATTGTTAAACCAAGTTTTAGCTTCATCCTTTAATGAGAAAGGGAATATTTTAGCAACAAAGTAGCTACGTTTCTTAAGATCATCATAAAATAAACTACTCAAAGAGGAGAGATCATTCATATGTTTCATAGCACTTTCATTTTCAGTTCCACAAAAAGGTTCTTTCTCAACAATAGATATATAAGATAAATCAAGAGAGAAATCATAATCCTTATCCCTAATATTAATAGGAGAAGTGGCAAACTTAGCATCAGGAGATAATTTATATTTAACAGCACAACTTTCCATAAGACGTATGACATCATCTTTATCCTTCATAGCATGTATTTCATCAATAAGATCATCACTCAATTCAATATAAGCATCATCTAAATCATCACTAGGGTTCTCTCTAAACTCAGGTGAAAAAGCAGGAGTAACAGGATTTTTATCAGGAGTTTCAGTGTTTGCAATATTTTTAGCTTTAGCAATAGTAGCATCTAAGAAAGGACCGAGAGAACCACTCTCATCAAGCACAGTAGAAGCATCATCAAAAGTATCAGAAGCATTTTCAGATTCAGCAGAAGTAGCATGTGTAGCATGTGGTGGTGTAAGCAGCTTACTCATAACAGATGGTGAATCAAGAGCAACAGAGGTGTTTAGAGTTGTACCTCTTCTTGTAGTGGATGGTAAAATAGGAAAATTTCCATCACGAGTCTTACCCATGATGAATGATGGCAGTAGATAATAATACTCTCTGGTGAGCTCACAAATAAAGCTGTGCTCCCCGGCAACGGCGCCAGAAAATAGTCTTGATGACCCACAAGTATAGGGGATCGCAACAGTCTTCGAGTGAAGTAAAACCCAAATTTATTGATTCGACACAAGGGGAGCCAAAGAATATTTGTGAGCCTTAACAAGTGAGTTGTCAATTCACCTGCACCTGAAAGTACTTTTGTCCGCAGCGGTTTATCAGTAGTAACAGTTTTATAGTAGCAACAATAGTGAAATAATAGCAGAAGTGGAATGAAAACAGCAGCACTAGTAGTGTTTGAAGTAAACAGCGGGATTAAATACTGTAGGCATAGGGATGGATGAACGGGCGTTGCATGGATAAGAAAGTTCTAGTAATGATCATGTCAGGGGCATTGCAGATAAATAAGATAAAGCATCAATGCACTAAGTAACCATAGACATGTGTTCCGTAAATACTCGTACGTGCTAGCAATGAGAACTTGCACAACATCTTTTGTCCTACCAGCCCGTTTTCAGCGGGGCCTCAAGGGAACTACTCGTAATTCAGGTGTTCCTTTTAATAGAACACCGGAGCAAAGCATTAACACTCCGTGAACACATGTGATCCTCACATCGCATCCATCCCCTCCTGTTGTCCCAATTTCTGTCACTTCGGGGCCTCGGGTTCCGGACAACAATATGTGTAAACAACTTGTAGGTATGATCAAGAAACAATGATTATCATCGTGATTCAATAACATGTTCAGATCTGAGATCATGACACTAGGGCCCAAAGTGGCAAGCATTAAGCATAACACGTTGCAACAATGTCAATAGCACTAATATAGGACACTAGGCACTATTCCCTAACAATCACGACATTATTACATGAACAATCGCATCAAATCCCTACCATCCCCTTCAGCCTACATCGGGGAATTACTCACACATGGATGGGGGAAACATGGATGGTCGATGGAGAGGCGTTGGTGATGACGATGGCGATGATCACCTCCACTTCCCCATCCCGGCAGGGTGCCAGAACAGGAACTTCTGATCCCTGAATCGAGGTTCGGGACGGCGGCGGCGCTCTGTTGTGTTTCTGTGGAATATGACGACCCCCCTCGGGTTTTAGGATTGGAGGCTACTTGTAGTCGAAAGGGGAGTTCGAGGGGGGTCCTGGCGGCCCACACCCTATGCTGGCGCGGTCAGGGGGACCCATGCCAGGGGGTGTGGCCACCCTGCGGCCCCTCTCCTGGCCCCCTTCTGGCTCCCGGGGTCTTCCGGGGTGAAAACATCAATGGGCTCTTTTCTGGGAATTTTCCCGAAAGTTGATTTTTCGGCACAAAAACAAGACACCAAGGTAATTCTGCTAAAACAGCTTTAGTCCGTGTTAGTTGTATCCAAAACACACAAATTTAGAGGAAAACAATAAGAAAAGTGTTCAGAAAAGGAGATACGTTTTTTACGTATCAAAGCCGAGCAGCCAGAAATTCCGGATGGATAGAGACCCATGGGCGAGGTGCAATTCCAGGCCTCCCGTGACACCAAGAACATCCCGCTTGACGTCAACCGGCTGGACAGGAAGTTCCTCACCATCGGAGGAGCACTCAACCAGAAACAGGAAAGCGAGCTCACTAGCTTCCTCTATGAGAATCGGGATATCTTCGCATGGGAACCACGGGACATGCCGGGTGTGCCGAGGGAGCTGGCTGAGCACTTTGTCCACTTCAAGACAGATGCAAAGCCGGTAAGGCAACCACTCCAAAGATTCAGAGAAGAAAGAAGAAAAAATTATCGGCGAAGAAATTTCCCGGCTACTGGTAGCCGACTTCATCATGGAAGTCTACCACCCGGACTGGCTGGCTAACCTAGTTCTGGTCTTGAAGAAAAATGGCACATGGTGAATGTACATCGACTACACCAACCTCAACAAGGCGTCTACGAAGGACATGTTCGCTTTGCCCCGGATCGATCAAGTTATCGACTCCACCGCCGAATGCGATCTCATGTCCTTCCTCGATGCCTACTCCGGCTACAACCAGATCCCCCTGAACCCGGCCGATCAAATCAAGACGACGTTCATCACCCTATACAGGGCATAACACGGGCGCCACCTACCAACAGCGCATGCAGAGGTGCCTGCACGAGCAGATCGGCCAGAATGTTCACGCGCATGTGGACGACATCATCATCAAGATGAAGGAGCGACACACACTCCTTGACGATCTCCAGAAAACATTTGCAAACCTGCGATGCTACAAGATGAAGCTCAACTCGAGCAAATGCGTGTTCGGCATCCCAGCTGGCAACCCGAGGAATCGAGGCCAACCCGGAGAAAATAGCCGCCATCGAGAGGATGGAACGGCCAACCATCCTGAGGGACATACAGAAGTTTGCCGGCTTCCTGGCGTGGCTCAGCCGTTTCATTAGCTGGCTCGTCGAGAAGGCGCTCCCATTTTACGACTTGATTAAGAAGGCGGACAAGTTGAAGTGGACCCACAAGGCGGACGCGGCGTTCCGCGACCTCAAGAAGCTGCGCCACTACTTCCAGGAGCACCCGATCACCGTGGTGTGCATGGTGCCGCTTGGGGAAGTCATCGGCAATAAGGACGCCACCGGCTGCATGGCCAAATGGGACGTCGGCCTGGCTGCACACACGGTACTCTACGAGCCCCTCACCGCCATCAAATCCCAAGTACTAGCGGATTTCCTCATCAACTGGGTGGAAACACAATACCTTCCCCTGGTTCCTGACTCCGCGTACTAGCGGATGCACTTCGACGGCTCCAAAATGCACGGGGGCTTGGGAGACGGGATCGTCATCACCTCGCCAAAGAGCGACCAGCTGGAGTATGCCTTGCAGATCCACTTCAAGGCCTCCAATAATATGGCCGAGTACGAGGTACTCATCCGCGGCCTCCGACTAGCCAAGGAGATGAACATTCAATGCATACTATGTTTCGGAAACTCCGACCTCGTCCAGCAGACGTCCGGCAACTAGGATGCAAAGGATGCCAACATGGTCGCCTACAAGTTCTTTGTACAACAGTTTTGCGCTTGCTTCGAAGGGTGCGACTTTCACCATGTACCGCGGGCGCTCAATGAGATGGCCGACATGCTTGTCAAGCTCGCCTTCACGAGATAGGCAATACCGCCTGGCGTCTCCCTCGAGCACCTACACAAGCCTTCCATCACTCCATCATCGGACTACGACTCCATCGTCCGGCCTGCTGACCCAAGCGGGCAGAAGGACCTGGGGGATCCCGGTTTGTCATCACCAGCAGCCGGCACAGAAGCGTCAGCCGGCTCCAAGACACCGCCAGCAGTTGTCCTTATGCCGATCGACCAGTCGGACACCGCAGACCACTAGCTAGACTCTGGGGACAACCTGTCGGACCCGGGGGCTCGCCAGGCGGACCCAAGTGCTAATCAGCCGGAACCGGGGGCTCGCCAGCCGGACCCGGGAGCTTGTCAGCCGGACCCGGGAGCTCTCCAGCCGGACCCAGAGGCTCGCCAGCCGGACCCAGAAGCTCTTCACCCGGCCCCGGGAGCAGACCTAATGGAAGAAACGCGCCTACAACTACTCCAGCACAACGCCTTTGCCAAGTACCCAACGCCCAGCTGGGCACAACCCTACCTCGACTTCCTCATCCAGTGCATACTCCCAGAAGTCGAAGTGCTCGCGTGATAGATCCAGCGCCGCTCAAAGGCCTACACCATCATCAACAACCGCCTGCACAAGCGAAGCACAAGCGACATGTACTTACGCTACATGGAGCCGGAGCTAGGCCTCCGCCTCCTTGAGGACATACACAAGGGCGAGTGCGGCCATCACGCGTCAACAAGAGCAACATGCTCCAAGGTCATCCGGTACAGATTCTACTAGCCAACCATAGCGGCTGATGATGAAAAATTATTAAGGCATGCAACGGCTCCCAGCGTTTCCGAACGCAAAAGCACACGCCAGGCACGCCGCTCAGAACCATCCCCATCACCTGGCCCTTCATCGTGTGGGGTCTGGAGTGTGTGGGCCCGTTCAAGACGGCCCGAAGCGGTACAACCCACCTGTTAGTCGCCGTTCATAAGTTCACCAAGTGGATCGAGGCCAAGCCGATCAAGAAACTAGACGGCCAGACCGTCATCACCTTTTTCAAGGACATCATCTACCGCTATGGCTACCGGCACATCGCCATCCCCTACAACGGCATGAACTTTGCCAAGGGTGCCTTCGCACGATTCTGTGGGGACAAGGGGATCTGGCTAGACCTGGCGTCCGTAGCCCACCCCCACTCAAACGGCCAAGTGGAGAGAGAAAACGGCATGATCCTAGACGGCATCAAGCCCCGGCTGGTAGACCCGCTCGAGCGGGCACCCCGCTGCTAGATAGAGGAGCTGCCATCAGTCCCGTTGAGCCCTAGGACACCGCCCAACCGGTCAACCGGTTACACCCCTTTATTCCTCGTCTACGACGTGGAAGCTATCCTGCCGGCTGATATCCAGTTGGACTCACCTCGAGTCATCCTATACACGAAGGAGGGCGCGCAATAGGAAAACCAAGACGACGTGCACCTGCTCGAAGAGGCGCGCGATCTGGCCTTGTCCAAATCGACTATATACCAGCAGGAGCTCCGTCGGTATCGCAGCCGGCGAATCCTCCCCTTCGCTTTCCGCAACAGCGAGCTCGTGCTCCGGCTGATCCAGGACACCAAGGGCCACCACAAGTTATCCTCCCCATAGAAGGGCCCATTCATCGTCATCCGAACACTGAGCAACAACACCTACTACATCATCGACATGCGCGAGCCGTGCAAGAAAAAGGGAGACACCTCGTACGACGAGACGGAGCATCCGTGGAACACAGAGCTACTATGCTCGTTCTACACCTAAGTGTAACACCCTTGTATCCCTAAGCTGTCAATAAAAGTAGCCGGCGCCACCGAGCACGACACTCGGAGGGCCGCCCTTTGCACCACATCCTTTATCGATTGCAACCGGTCAAAGTAGTCGGCTCATACCTCCAAAGTTAGCCGGACAAGTAGCGCCAAAGTCTCACTCTGCGGATCTGGCTGCAGACCGCAACCTGGTAGTTCAGCCGGCCAGAGCAAAAGCCGGAGGACCACACGTGAAAAACGACTAAGGTCCGGGGAACAGCTGGCTGCCCGGAAAAAATGCGCAACACTCTCCTGAGTCCCACATCGCAACAGTTCCCAAATGTGACCCTGGCAAGACGGTCCTTGACGAAGGGATGGATCCTAGGCCTGTCGGGTGTGCCTACCCGGTCTCAGGCCCACGGCCCAAGTGCTAAAGAAGGCGCCACGGATTACTCTAGAAGGCCCAATTGAAGCCCATCCGCAAAGCCTTGCGGGTCAAGTTAGGAAACTTGTAACCGACTCTAGGTTAGAGTTCGAGTCCTCTCCGGGTACGGTTTGAGACCTGACCACCTATATAAGGCCAGGAGAACCACATGAGAGGGACCAAGCAATACCGCAGCACCAAGCCTTGAGATCGAGATCATACTCTCGACTTGAGCAATCCCCCATTGTAATCGATCTACTCGTTAATACAGATCGACAGAGGCAGGAGTAAGGGTTTTACCTCTACGAGGGCCCCGAACCTTGGTAAATCGTGTCCCCTGTCTAGCCGACGATTGTCACCAGCGCCTACATGTTCTCCTAATCGAAACCCTATGAGTTCACCCGAGGGACTTGTTGAGATGCAGATTCGACAATTGGCGTCGTCTGTGGGAACAGCGGACGCTGGATCTCCGGCATCTTCGGCTTCATCGACGACCAACTTACGTTGGAAACCTTCGACTTCGACTCCGACCAACCTGATTCGGATCGGATCTGTCGTAGTCACCCCTCACTCGCCGGAATCACGCCTGGAATTCAGCGATCTGGAGAAGAGCGTCACCTTGACGTTTGGGAGCTTCAAGTTCTAAACCAACAAAGATGGGATCCTTCACTTCCCTGAGGAATCAGGATCTGAGTCAATTTCCAGCCCAGGAGCTGGCGATTCACGACCCTACTTGGCAAAAAGTGGCGAGTCTATCCACCTCAACACCAGCAATTTCCATACCCTCTCTACAGAGGAGCCCTCTCAGGTCAGGAAGGCCTTTCAAGTTACGCCTAGGACTCAGAAGCCACATCTGGCTCAGGTCTGCATGGCAGGATCAGAACAACCACCCGCAGAAACTGAACAAAGCGCAAGGGAACACGCTAAGATCAACGTCTCGCGAGACGCCTGACTCTGAGCAAAGGAGGCTATCCGCACGAGCAAACCACTTGCGGCCGGAGCCCCACACGAAGACATGATCGCCTACCACTATCATCTAGTGAGAGCGGCCACTGCAATCAAAGAAGCTCGGGAAGATCTAGCCAAACGGAGAAGATTGGCAGACGAGTCAAGTCAACGCCGAGCTGAGCTGTCCCTGACACCTTCTGTCGGGAACCGCCCCCCGAAGAAGGGACATGCCTCAAGAACCGTGACCATGGACGGCGAGTCCTTGAGCGGAATCAGCAAATCACTTATGCGCGTGGACGAGGATGGAAACATCCACCCGCAAACTCCTGCAGCCGCGGTGCTAGCCGCAGCCACCTACATGAAAATAAATCAACCAGGGAAAAACGACCCCGCGCGGAACTATACAAGCAAGTGCAGAAAGGATTAGGCATGGCAGCCGCAAAACTCGCCTCCCACGATCGCAGGAAAGTGGCCGCACAGAAGGACAAGGAAGCACCCCGTGGACATAGGGGTACAACACCTGGCAAGGAAAAATCACCCCGCCGGACACGAGGGAAAGAAGCTCGACGACGAGGAGATACCCCGAGTGGCAGTGATAGCAGCCCGAGGGTTCGAGACCGTAGCCGCAGCCTGCGAAGAGGTCGAGACCGTAGCCGCAGCCCGCGGAGAGATCGAGATCGCAGCCCGCGGGGGAATCGAGATCGCAGCCTACGAAAAGATAGAGACAGCAGCCGCTCGCGACATCGCAGCAAGGAACCGAGAGGAGACGTCAATCGCGACGAACCCGGATACAACGCGCGATCGGACATCACTCAGCGCAAGGTTGATAAAGGTCGGACGGCTAGAAACCGTGCACGCTCCCCATCTACATCCTCCGACGACGATGTCTGTGGAGCCCTATGCTTTGCCCGCAGCATCCGCGAGGCGCCGCTACCCAAAAGATTTAAGCTATCCACGGAAGTACAGAAATACGATGGTTCGCAAGAGCCTTCGGCCTGGTTTTCAGATTACCTCACGGTAGTAAAATGCCAACGTGGGAACAAAAACACGGCTATGCAGTACCTCAACTTACACCTAGTCGGCGCTGCCTGCAGCTGGCTCGAAGGAAGGCCGAGGGCATGCTACAGGTCTTGGGACGACCTAAACCTCGATTTCTGCAAAAATTTCCAGGCAACGTACAGAAGACCGGCGACCATCGAGGAGCTACGAGCTTGCAAGTAGAAAAGTGGCGAGTCTACTCGCGAATATATTCAGCGATGGACCACACTACGGAATACAGCGGGAAATATATCAGAAGAAGTCGCGGTTGAAGCATTCGCCAAAGGAGCACGACGAACCTCTTTTAGGGAAGAACTGGGGCGACTCGCACCCAAAACCATGGGAGAATTGATGGCCATAGCCGACAGATGGGCAAACGGCGAAGACGCAGTGCGCAACGAGAAAGACTTATCTCCAGCACGCGATGACGATCGCCATAGTCGAAAGAAAATAGGAAAGAATTACGACCACGATGATCGAGAAGAACTTGTGGCAGCAGAGTTCACAAAAAATCGCGACAGCGGATATCGTGGAAAACGCGAGTGGAAGCCAAAGCCAGAAGACAAAACCCCCGAGGAGGACCTCGCGGTTACTGCACGCTACATCTATTTACAGATAAGCGCACCGGAAAAACTAAGGCAACACACCTTCTCAAGGATTGCCGAAAGTTCATCGATATCCACGAGGCCCTCTTGAAGAAAAATAGAGCAGCAATTAATCAGGGCTACCCGCAGCTCCCTGGAGGAGGAGCTCAAGGATTTCAACTGCCGCAAGCCCTGCCCCCAGCAGGAAACCAAAACTCGGTGCTAGCTGCGCTGCCAGCGCCACCCGCCCCAAATCAGGGAGCCAATGGATACCCGAACCCAGCGGGACTCTTAGGCATGATACAAAAGGTTTGTCCATCGAGCAGGGCTCAGAAGACAAACACACGACAGTTATGCATGGTTGTGCAAACCCCACCTACAATAACCGAGTACCTGAAGATGGCGGAACAACCAATAACTTTCTCCAAGGAAGACCACCCTCCGCGAGTCTATCGACCAGTACACACCGCACTAGTCGTACAGGCGCAAATTGGCAATTACGAGCTGGCTCGCGTGTTCATGGACGGGGGCAGCGGCATCAACATCATCTACGCAGACACGCTCCGTCGTATGAACAAGAATTTGGATGGAATCGCGGAATCAGAGACATCCTTCCACGGGATAGTTCCAGGGAAAGCAGTTCGTCCACTCGGAACAATCAACCTGGAGGTGGTGCTAGGCAACCAAAGCAATTACAAGCGAGAATTTCTTGATTTTGAAGTTGTCGATTGGCCCTCACAGTACCACGCCATTCTCGGTCGAACGGCGTTCGCCAGATTCATGGCAGTACCGCACTACGCATATTTGAAGCTCAAGTTGCCTGGAGAATATGGCACAATCACTATCGACGGCGATTTCCAAAAGTCCAATAAATGCGACATCGAATTCAACGAGATCGCCCAATCCTTCGGGATGCAGGAAGAACTAGACGAGATAGCAAAAACCACGGATCACTCTGTGATGCCTCTCACCAAGAAGAACGCTCCAGAGCTCGAGTTCAACACAAATAGCGCTACCCGTAAGCATCAAGTGCACCCGACAGATTCTGCGAAGAGGGCGATGGTGTCCACCACCCTCTCGCCAGCATAGAAAAGCGCGCTCATCGAGTTCCTCCGTGAGTACTGGGAAATTTTCGCCTGGCAGCCTTCAGATATGCCAGGGATACCCAGGGAGTTCGTCGAGCACTCACTCGAAGTCTTCAAACACGCCAAGCCTATCAAGCAGACCACCCGAAGGTTCTTAGATCCCAAACAAAAAGCGCTCGGAGAGGAAGTAAACATGCTACTCGCAGCAAAATTCATTCGCGAGATAAAAATTTCCACCTGGTTAGCAAACCCGATGCTGGTCCCGAAGAAAAATACCAACATCCTTCGCGTGTGCATCGACTACACGTCGTTGAATAAACACTTTCCCAAGGATAACTTTCCACTGCCACGAATCGACCAGATCGTGGACTCGACAGCAGGTTGCCAACGCCTCTCCTTCTTGGACGCCTATTCAGGCTATAATCAGATCAGGATGAAAAAGGAGGACGAGGAGAAGACGACGTTTATAACACCCCACGGCGTTTACTGCTACACGACAATGCCCTTCGGGCTGAAGAACGCAGGTGCAACATATCAGCGTTGTATGCAAAAATGTCTCGCCAAGCTCATTGGCAAGAACGTACAGGTGTACGTTGACGACATCGTCATCAAGACTCGAATGGAAGATACGCTTCTCGACGATATCAGAGAAACATTCGACGGGTTGAACGCATACCGAATCAAGCTCAACCCGACCAAATGTGTCTTTGGCGTCCCTGCAGGACAACTTCTCGAATACCTGGTCTCTGCTCGAGGATTGAAGCTAACCTGGAGAAAATCCAAGCAATCCTGACAATGAAGGAGCCAACTAATCTCCGTGGTGTGCAGCAGCTCGCGGGACGACTAGCCGTCCTAAGCAGATTCATTGCGAGTCTAGGCGAGCAAGCATTACCTTTCTACAAGTTACTGAAGAAAACAGATAAGTTCGAGTGGACACCCGAAGCACAGAAAGCATTCGCATACCTCAAGCGAGCATTGCAGAGCAGGCGCGTCCTGGCAACACCGCAAGAACGGGAGCCACTGTTCCTATACCTAGCCGCAACAAATCAGGTCATCAGCACAGCAATTGTGGTCGAGCGGGCGGAGGACGGCAAGGCGTTTGGCATCCAGAGGCCAATATATTACATCAGCGAGATGCTCTCGCCTTGCAAACAGCGATATCCCCACTAGCAGAAACTCACGTACGGTGTGATGCTCATAGCCCGAAAGCTCAAGCATTACTTCCAGGAACACACCGTCACGGCGGTAAACGACGCATCACTGGGTACTATCATGAATAACCCAATGGTATCCGGAAGAATTGCGAAGTGGAGTATCGAGCTTGGCGCCTGGAACATTATATACGCAGGTCGCAAATCTATCAAATCACAAGTGCTGGTGGAGTTCCTAAGCGAGTGGACAGAACTACAAATGCCAGGCCCTCCAGAGTATACAAGCAACTGGAGAATGTATTTCGACGGATCAAAGAGAAACGAAGGAGCCGGAGCTAGGGTACCCCTGATATCCCCGAGAGGTGACAAGTTACAATACGTCCTGCGATTGGACTTTCCACCCGACGACCCGACATCAAATAATGACATAGAGTACGAGGGCCTCCTCCATGGCATGAAGATGGCAATTGCCTATGGAGCAACCCGACTAATGATCTATGGAGATTCAGACCTTATAGTACAGCAGACAATGAAATAGTGCGATGCCATTGCAGAAAACACGGTTGCCTACCGAGATATGTACAATCTACTCGAAGGAAGTTTCCAAGGGTGCGAACTAAAACACATTGCACGATCCAACAACGAAGAAGCAGATAAATTGGCAAACATGGGTTCTACAAACACACCCATACCGCTTGGAATATACTTCGAAAGGATGATCAAGCGCTCAGTCAAAGTCAAAAAATCAGCAGAAGCACACGCGACATTGGAGATAGAGGTCAGCCCGCAAACTGCTATGATTGAGCTCACCCACAACATCTCAAGACAAGTTTTTCTGGTCGAGCCAGTCTGGAAGCAGAAATACCTCGACTACTTGTCCAACAAACAGCTCCCAACAGATATTCGCGAGGCTAGACAGATAGTGCAACGCAGCAAAGATTTTCGAGTGCTCAACGAAGAACTAATCAAGCAGAGCATATCAGGAATATTACAAATATGCATAGCGCCCGAGGACGGCAAGGAACTACTACCAGATATACACCAAGGAGATTGCGGACACCATGCTAGCTGGAAGGCAATCGTGGGTAAAGCTTTTCGCGCAGGGTTCTACTGGCTCACAGCAGCCAGGGACGCAAAGGACCTAGTCGACAAATACAACGCATGTCAAAGATTTGTGCCCAAGCCGCACGCCCCTGCCACTGAGCTTCACATGATCCGAATCGCCTGGCCCTTTGCACAATGGGGGCTAGACATGGTAGGACCACTGAAAAAATCAACACCAGGAGGTTACACGCACTTGCTAGTTGCAGTCGACAAATTTACAAAATGGATTGAGGCCATGCCAGTCACCTCGGCTAGCGCTCAATGCGCCGTCAAATTCCTCGACTCCATCGTGTGCAGATTTGGGATACCACACAACATCATCACCGACAATGGAAGCAATTTTACAGCAAAGGAAACAGAGTAGTTCTGCGAGGAAAAAGGCATCACCCTCACAGTTTCGCCTCTGTGGCTCACCCGCAAACCAATGGTCAAGTCGAGCGATCCAACAGATTGGTCTCGGCTGGAATAAAGAAACGGCTATTAGATCGACTGCACCCAGCGGCAGGACACTGGGAAGAGGAGTTACCCTCCGTACTATGGATCCTCCGCACGACTCCAAATCGATCAACAAAATACACACCATTTTTCATGGTATACGGAGCTGAAGCAGTCCTTCCCGAAGATGTCAAGTTCAGCGCCCCACGAGTCGTCGCTTATAGCGAAGAAACATCTAACAAGGCACTCGCGGAAGACGTGGATGCACTCGACGAGATACGCGACATTGCACTCGCAAGATCCGTGGTATATCAACAGTCGCTGCGCAACTACCACAGCCGCCGTATACGCCACAGAGCCTTCATGGCAGGAGATTTGGTGCTGCGACTCAAGCAGAAGGAAGGACACAAGCTAGGGCCACCGTGGGAAGGACCCTTCATAATACATGAAGTTATCCCTGGTGGCGCCTATTGACTGAAGAACCCCGAGACCGGTGGCATCTACTCCAATCCATGGAACGTTGCGCACCTACGCAAATTCTATCCTTAGATTATTCTACTCGACAAAATAAGGCTATACTAGCCATGTTGTAGCTCGAACACAATACATGGCTTCTCGGTCATATTAATAAAATATATGGTTTCTCAACCATAGTTTCTCAAGTCATTGATCCTTACACGCTAAATAACAGGCTTACACCCCAAACACACGGGGGATACGCCTAACTTAGCATCATTTACAAATACAAGAATACAAACAAGGTTGGCACCTTATAAAATTTGAAGACAACTATACAGAATTAACAGGATATATACATCCTACAATTACATATGGCGACGAGCAGTTTCCTCGGCTAAAACCCGATTAACCTCATCAGAGGTCAGTCGAATAATCTCCTCTGCAGCAGGTCGAACGACTGTATAATGAGATGCCATATCGACTGGAGCATTTGGGAGCTTGGCCACAGAGTTGAAATTAACCTCGGGATGCCATAATCGAACAAACGAGAGTGCTACTAACGACCCGCAGATCAACTGTTGACGGACGCACTCCCGAATCTCGCCTACTTGACCAAAAGTTCTGAGTAGCTGGCTCAAATCTTCTGGACCCCTTTCCAAGGGATAGAAAGCGCCATTCAAAGCTATCAAGGCCTCGTGACAACTATCGACCAGTATCTTCGCTTGGCCCACACGATACTTCAGGGTGGCGAGAACAAAGCCCCGACTACGGTCAGACCAGAAGTTATGTGCATGTGGTTTAGAACTGCTGGCTTCGTGAAGAATACAGTTTTCCACCCAATGCTTTTCACACCGTTCGTCAGGCTGAACAACTGCAACGAAAGCTACAGAAAGTCAAAGAAAGAAAAAAGACACAGAGTGCTAGGGGGCTGAAGTACTTACAAAGCATATCCTTGGCAACAGCCGCCAATTCATCCATCACAAACTGCTCACGTTCAATCAAGCTTCTGTTTGGACTTGGCTACGCTAGCCACCCCACGCAAAGCTTTAAGCTTGTGTTCACCATCCGCGACACGGTCACGAAGGCCGGCAAAAGTACCAACAGCTGCAACAAGAGGATCTGCTTGTGCAGCAGATCCAATCGAAGACTCCACGACAACGCCTGTTACCTGAAGGAAGATAAGAAAAGTTAAGGAACAGTTCAAAACGCTCCATTCGAGAAATAAACCACCTATTCGACAGGTGCTCGGGGGCTACTCCCATCGGGAGGAACTCATGACAATCAATCGCAGGAAGCATCTCAGATATCAAAAGAACATTTCGATTAAAGATAGAATACGGGAATACATCCCAAGGTACATTACATCGGAAGCACAAACTACGTAAAGACTATCCTAAGGAACTACAGAAGTGCTGCCACTCGTGGCAGATTGCCCCCTGCGACTAGTATGGGCAATCAAATCAGATAACTTCCGGGCAAGGACTCCAGCCGGATCACCGAAAGGACGAAGCGCTACCTTTCTGCCCGTAGTAGCGTCGACGGGAGGTTCGAGTACACCTCGTCCAATCCTGCGACTCCGTGCGCCAGTGCAAACTGGATGGCAGTCTTCGCCCCGGACTCCGACTGAGCGACCGAGTAGGCCTGAAGGAGATCGCCCTCCTAGAAAAACCTTCAGGAGACCATCCAGCGTAGGCGGAACTGCAGCGTCGACCAGAAGACGCCCGTGGAGTTGCGTCAACACCCGAGTAGCATCGCCAATCAGGGAGTAAATCCCGCTAGCATGCCTTCGAAGCTGTGCGCAGGAATCTGTCAAGGCATCCACCCGCTAAACCCCGGGCAGCTCCAGCGCAACACCAAGAAGATCTGCAGAAAGAAACGTTAAATCCAAAGAACTTACCAGCCAGTTAAGAAACAACAAAGGATAAGTGCAACTTACCTGCGAAACGATGGGCCAGAGGGCGAAGGAAGTCAACGAGATCGTTGTCCTGCTTGGTGCCAGCTTCCTCCAATTTCTTCAGGGTGTCCTAAGCATCCGCAAGTTTTCCCTCGAGGTCAGTCGACTGCTTGCGAGAGGATTCAAGTTCCTTTCGAGCAGCTTCCAACTGAGCCTCCAAGGTGCTTACCCGAGTGACAGCGTCCATCTTCTCGGCCTTCAGCACTTCGGCTTGAGCTACACAGCGATAAGTTTAAAACACAAAGCAATTTGCATGAGCAGAAAGATTGGATAGAAGGAGTAGATAAATTTACCTCGAAGAAGCTCGCTTTCCGAGACGAGTCGATCGCGATCTGCCCGAAGGGTCACACAATCTGTCTCAGCCGAAATAACGCGACGGCCAATGGCTGCGAGGGAGTCAAGAAGAGACTGCAAAACATGGAGATGGAAAAGTCAGACAAGAGAAGATTGAGCCTATACACGACTGCAAACAGTCGAGTATAGCCTCGGGGGCTACTCCCATCGGGAGCACTACCGTGCACCCGATAAAATAAAGAGAAGAAAAGAGTTTAAGTTCTTGAGCCTGTAGCCAATCGCAAGCGATCAACTACAGCCTCGGGGGCTACTCCCATCGGGAGCACTGCCGTGCACCCGATAAAAATTCGAAACGAACGAAGTACAGAAGGCAAAGGAAAATGGCAAAATTTACCTGGCCTTGAGCAATGTAGAGATGATCAGCCGAGCTAACCGACACTTCTTTCGAAGTCGAGGCCCCAACTGCAAAGCTAGGAAGCCTATATTCTGTAGCCGCAGCTGTGGGGGCTGGGCTCGGTGAATTCTGGACAGTCCCGGCAGTAGGGGTCCCACCCGCAGCAGCGACATCTTTCCTCTTCTCGAGAGGAAGGGAAGAGGAAAACCAGCCGGGGCTGATGAACCGGAGCCTGTGATGAAGGAAAACAACAATGTCAGAAAGAATAAGAAGGGAACGTTCGACTAGAACGAAGAAGCAAAAACTTACTCGTCATCATCTTCGTTGTCCAACATATCCGCGTTCCAGGCGGTCTGGATCTTCGGCTGAGGAGCGGGAGGAGCGCGCACACTTAGTGGGGTCACGACGAGGGGCTCTTTGTCAGATCCCCCACCCAAGGAATTATCCTTAGAGGTGGCCTCATCATCTCCCGCTCGGAGGCGTTTGCGGTGGTGGAGATCGCTACCCGATTCTTCCACGTCGTCCAAAGAATCATTCTCGGAACTCGAGTCGGCATCGGCAACGCTGGTGTCGACAGGGACATCCAGGTTACTCGCCAACAGGTCCGAGGCTTCTTCACCGGAGACTGGCGGGTAGCAGGTGACCACCGCCAAACACTACAAGAAGAAAACAAAACAAAGAAAAGTAAGAAGAAATTCAGTCGACAAATTTTCGAACAAGAAAAAGGACTAAGACAAGGAAAGATTGAAACTTACATCAAATGCAGGAGGCTTCGAGGCTTCAAAAGATGCAATTGGACAATCGGAGAAAGACTCTCCTACCTTCAGCTTCGTGATGGCCGCGATCTTCTTCTCGGCTCACTCGGCTGGGGTCTGCAGCTCCTTGATACTCCCACATGGTGGAAGGCCTCGCTTGGATCTTCTTCTCGTGACGAGGAAGCTTGCGGCGCAATGTGCTTCAGCAGCAGCATCCGCGAGGCACCGATGCCCAAGAGATTCAAGCTCACAATGGAGGTCCCAAAGTACGACGGCTCGCAAGAGCCCAAGTCATGGCTTTCAGACTATCTGGCCGCGGTAAAATGCCAGCGCGGGAAGAAGACAACAGTCATCCAGTACATAAACGTGCACCTCGTAGGAGCTGCCTGAAGCTGGCTCGAAGGAAAACCGCGTGCGTACTACAGATTCTGGGACGATCTCACTCGCAACTTCGAGAAGAACTTGCAGGCGACATACAAGCGGCCAACATCTATCGAGGAACTGCGAGCATGCAGGCAGAAAAGCGGCGAGTCTACCTGCGAGTACATCCAGAGATGGGCCACACTCAAGAACACGGCGGGGAACATATTAGAGGAAATCACGGTCAAAGCTTTCACCAAGGGTGCTCGGCGCGCTGCCTTCCAAGAAGAACTGGGGCGATCCGCACCCAAATAAATCGGGGAATTAATGATGATAGCGGACATATGGGCGAATGGGAAAGAATCCCTGCGCAATGAGAAAACTTCCTCACCCGCGCACGACGAGGACCGCAACGACGACCGCCAGAAGAAGAAGAGAAAACACTACGACCAGGAGGATCAATCGGAACCGGTAGCGGCCGAGCTCACAAGAAACCGCGACAGTGGATCCCGCAAAAATCGCGAGTGGGAGCCAAAACCAGATGATAAAACTCCCGAGGAAGACCTTGATGGATACTGCTCTCTGCATTTATTTACAGATAAGCGCATGGGAAAAACCAAGGCCACTCACCTCCTCAAGGACTGTCAAAAGTTCCAATACATCCACGAGGCGTACGCGAAGAAGCACAGGGCAGCTGTCAGCCAGGATACCCGCAACTGCCAGGAGGATTCCAGCCACCACCCCTGCCTCCGCCTGCAAGTCACCACAACATGGCTCTAGCCGCCCTTCCTGCACAAGCTAATCCAGCCGCAACAAACCAAGGAGGAAATGGCTATCCAAACCCTCATGGGCTCCTAGGCATGATGCAGAAGGTCTGCCCGTCCCGACGAGTTCTGAAGACCAACACTTGCCACGTTAACATGGCGGTGCAAGCACCACCGTCCAAGCTCGAATACCTGAAGATGTCCGAGCACCCGATAACCTTCTCACGAGAGGACCACCCGCCACGGGTGCATCGACCAGGGCATGTGGCGCTCGTCATCCAGGCGCAAATAGGAAACTACGACCTAGCCCGGGTGTTTATGGACGGCAGCAGCGGAATCAACATCATATACGCAGATACACTCCGTAAAATGAACAAGAACTTGGAGGGACTCGCAGCATCAGAAACATCCTTCCACAGGATAGTACCGGGTAAAAGCGGTCCGACCACTCGGAACAATCAACTTGGAAGTGATCCTCGGAGAGCCGCGCAATTACAGGAGAGAATTTCTCGACTTCGAGGTAGTCGATTGGCCATCTCAGTACCACGCCATTCTCGACCGAACATCGTTCACGAAATTCATGGCCGTACCTCATTATGCCTACGTCAAGTTGAAACACCCAGCAGAATACGGTACAATCACCGTAAACAGCGATTTCCAGAAATCAGACAAGTGCGACAACAAATTCAATGAGATCGCGAAATCTTTCGGGATGCAAGAGGAGCTAGAGGAATTGGCAAAAACCACGGATAACTCCGTGATGCCACTAACCAAAAAGAATACCCCCGATCTCGAGTTCAGCCCGAGTAGTGAAACTCGAAAGCATCAAGTGCACCCGACAGAATCCACGAAGACGGCGATCGTGTCCACCACCCTATCTCCCGCATAGGAAAGCGCGCTCGTCGAACTCCTCCGTGAGTAGTGGGAGATTTTCGCCTGGCAGCCTTCAAATATGCCAGGAATAACCAGGGAGTTCGCCGAACACTCATTGGAAGTATATAAAGATGCAAAGCCGATCAAACAGACCACTCGACGCTTCTCTGAGCCAAAACAGAGAGCACTCAGAGAAGAGGTGAACAGCCTCCTAGCCACCAAGTTCATCAGGAAGATCAAGATTTCCACCTGGTTAGCAAACCCGGTGCTGGTCCCGAAGAAAAACACAAACATCCTTCGCGTGTGCATTGACTACACGTCGCTGAACAAACATTGGCCAAAGGATAACTTCCCGCTCCCGCGGATTGACCAGATTATCGACTCCACAGCAGGCTGACAACGCCTCTCCTTCCTGGGTGCCTACTCAGGATACAACCAGATCAGGATGAAGCAGGAGGACGAGAAAAAGACATCATTCATCACAACACACGGTGTATACTGCTACATGACAATGCCTTTCAGGCCTAAAAACGCAGGCGCAACATATCAGCGCTGCATGCAAAAATGCCTCGCCAAGCTCACTGGAAAGAACGTATAGGTGTACGTTGACGATATTGTCATCAAGACTCGAGTGGAGGACACGCTCCTCGAGGACATAAGGGATACATTCGACGCCCTCAACACATACAGAATCAAGCTCGACCCGACGAAATGCGTCTTCGGGGTCCCCGCTGGCCAACTCCTTGGCTATCTGGTCTCCGCCCGAGGAATTGAGGCCAAACCGGAGAAAATTTAAGCAATATTGACGATGAAAGAACCAACAAATCTCCGCAGCGTCCAACAGCTGGCAGGGCGACTGGCAGCCCTCAGCAGGTTCGCAAGACTCGGCGAGCAGGCGCTCCCCTTCTAAAAACTGCTGAAGAAAACGGATAAGTTCGAGTGGACGCCAGAAGCAAAAAGGGCGTTCATTGACTTGAAAAGAGTGCTGCAGAGCAGGCGCATACTGGCAACACCACAGGAAAGGGAAACCTTGTACCTTTATCTATCCGCAACAAATCAAGTGGTCAGCACGGTAATAGACGTCGAGCGGCGAGAGGACGGAAAAGCATACGACGCTCAGAGACCAGTATACTACATTAGCGAGGTACTTTCACCGTGCAAACAACGATACCCCCACTACCAGAAACTCACGTATGGGTGGTCCTTATAGCCCGCAAGCTCAAACACTACTTCCAAGAACATACCGTCATGGTGCTAAACGACGCATCACTCGGTACCATCAAGAACAATTCTATGGCATCCGGAAGAATCGCAAAGTGGAGCATCGAGCTAGGCGCCTGGGATATAATATACACAGGATGCAACGTGTCGGAAATATGCCGATTAGGGGTATGTCCGGCATTGGCCTAAAAGCCGGATTACCAGGGTGGCCTATAGGTAATGGATCATAGTCCATTGGGCGGTCGAGTAAGCTAATGCGTAGGAAGCCGGATTCTAGAAGTACTCGGACCACGGACCAAAGTGGTGCGGCTTGGAGGAGAAGACGGATTCCTTACTTTCCAAGATAGATACTTTCCGTAGTCTTCTAGGTTTCCTTTCTATAAGACCTAATCTGGCTATCTATATAAAGCCAAACAGGAATAAGAATAGACATAGATTTAGCAAGAAGCCAACTCGCCGAGAAGTTGATCCTCGCCGAGTTAGCGAAAACATACTCATATTGTACTTCGTATACTTCAAGATTTAACCCTGATTTAGTGAGATTGCAGGAGAAGGAACGCCGCCTAGTTGCGTCGTACCAAACCTGGGTAAAATCGGTGTTCTCATTTGCCGTATTATCACGCCCCCCCCCCCCCGCGGTTCTACCAGTAGGCTGATGGCACCCCCGTCTATGAACTCTACTATGATGTCTCGACAGTTGGCGCCCACCGTGGGGCCAGCAGCGTCAGGAGTTACGTTTCGATCGAGAATACTCGGCGGAATCAGCAGTACAATAACTGTCGGAAACCTGAAATTCGACGGCGATGTCGGGCGCTTCCTCGATAATGGGTTGTACATTCCAGCACGGAATCAACTGGTAAGTGCCTGTATTTTACTGATTGGATCTATAAATATTTTTATCGGATTAACGGTAGAAGCAATGGGATTCTGTGGTGGAAGTAAATTTTATCCCACCTGCCCTATACCCAATTGAGGAAAACTATGATACCGGATTGTGCTCGAATCGCCAAATCAGTGCCGAATTTGCCGCCTCTTCGGAGATGCCTGCAATCATGTCTCACTTCATTGGCAAACTAATCCCGTGGAAGAAGCAGAAAATCATCACCCTACAGAAAAAGTGGAAGATCCGACATCCGTCAACGAGGCGATGAACTCGGAAGCCGATTCTGTTTTAGCTGCTATTGAAGCAAGGTTAGAATCAGAACCAGGATCTGAAGACATAGATTCCGAAGACGAAGATGAAGACGCTTTCAAAAGAAAGGTCAAATCGATGCAATAGAGCTTTCATGAAGTACTTATGGCAAAACCGACTGAAAACTCGGATGCCGAAGATGAGGAAGACCCCAAAACACCTCCGCCAGATGAGGAAAAAGAGGATGGCAAAGATAGTCCAACGTACCCTGATGTCAGCAAACTGACGGAGGAAGAACCTGGCAAAAACCTCCTTCTTCCAAAAAGAAAAAGAAGTGTGCCAAGAAACTCCAATATAAACTCCAGAAGAAGAAGATGGAAAAGTTAGCAGATATTGCCAACCAAAACCTGAAAGTAGGAGGAGGTAGCAGAGTCAAACCTGCGGAGAATAAAAAAATTATGAAATCCCCGTTCCCGAAATGTCAGAACAGGATGAAATTGATCCGATTCAAACCCCGGTGGCACGAGACAAGCCCCCGGAAGTGCTAGAAGCCAGGAGACAAGCTCTACAGCGGCAGGAGCAACATTTATTCCGTGCTCGGGAAAACCTTATCAAAACCCAGGCTGACATTAAATTGCAGCAGGAAGTAATATAGGAATACGAGAGAAGAAATAGATCCGGAATTAAACCTACGCGGTTACCCGGAATTGCAAAACCGGATGTACTGCCAGCAAGAAAGAGGTTTGAAAACCATTCTTGGCAAAGGCAGGTTAACAACACCAACGCCAAGGGTGAACGCATATATAAAACTGCAGCCGAAAACGCGGAAGCCGCGTTCGCCATCCTTAATGACGATTTGTACTCCAATTATGAAAAACTTCAGGGAGTGTATGCTTTCCTAGGAAAGGCATTACAGCAGCAACAACAAGGACATGCACGATCAAGGAAGTTACATGAGGACTCGGCCCTATGCAAAACTGCCACATGTGCCGCTGGAGCACCTGATCCTGGTGAACCTGGAGATTCAGGCGATTCTAAGGAAAAGAAAGGAGATCCTAGGAAGGACAAGAAAATCCTGGACAACAAGGATGAAGCGTCCAGAACTGGATCTCATCTGTCGAAAGGCGGAAATAATCCCCGTGATTACAAGGAACGGGAGGAACAAAACCGGAAACACGGAAAAGTAGTGCCCCTCCGAGACGCCCTGTTGATAAATCCAGAAGATATGACAATCCTCACAGGCGTGAGAGATCCCGTACTCCTCCTAGGAACAAAGAAAGGCCGAGGAGTAGAACTCCACCTTATTCCAAAGGACACGACAACGAAAGAGGTAGGGATAATCCCGGAAGAGCGCACTCGCGCAACAATGGGCCAGAAAGGAGCAGATCCCCTTCTGTCCATTCAGCCGGAAGGTACTCCGCTCACGTTAATAAGGTGGAAAGAGAGGATCAATACTTTGGACCTAAGTGCTTCACTGATAGGATCCAAAGAATTAGTCTACATTCTGGCTTTGCCAAAGTTGGTCCAACTTATCAAAAGTATACCGGAAGCACTAACCCGGATACGTGGCTTTCATATTACTATACTGCCGTCCAGATTAACAAAGGGACATATTTAGAGGCTATAAAGTTTCATCCCCTAATGTTATTGGACGGAGCCAGAGACTGGATCAATGGGCTACCATCAAGGACAGTGGACAGCTGGGAAGATATGGCGAGAGTATTCGCTCAACACTTTTGGGGCATGTACAAATGTCCCAAGAGCATAAACCACCTGAACCGTTGCGTGCAATATGAGGATGAGTCGTACGTCGACTTTATTTCAAGATGGACATCAATGAAGAATAGTTGCTCTGGAGTAAGTGATGTACAAGCAATGCATGCTTTCATCAACAGGCTGAAACTTGGCCTCGTACTATTCATGTTTGGTTTGAAGGAGCACAAAGATCTCGGATCTATGCTTACCACCACCAATGAGTACGCACCGGCTGCAGATGATATCAGAGCGAGAGGTGGAAATATTGATGCTTTGGTTCAGGCCAAAAAGGCATCTCGTTCTGAAAAGAAGGCTACTCCAGAAGCACAACCAAAACCCAAAGAAGTAAACTTAACCTTTGGAAAGGACAAGGCAGCAAATGGAAAGGAAGAAACACAGAGCCAATCTCCTATTCTAAAGAAGAATGGGAAAAGATAAAGTCGGAAAACTGTGTCCACCATTCGCAATTTGGGAAGCCTACCCATACCAATGCATAGTGCCGCCTCTACAAACACATGAAAGGCACTACAGGATCCGGGAACAAAGGAAAGAATTCCAAAAGGAAGTTCAACAAGCAAAAGCCGGAAGCTGAAAAAGAAGAAAGTAAATCGGACACTGATGATAAAATCTAGGAACAACAGCGGAAAGGCGAGAAAAAATTGCCGAGAGTTGAAGGAGAATGTAACCTAACTTTCCTGGCAACTCCCTCAGCAAAACAGGCGAAAAGAACACTTCGAGAAATCAACGCGGTTGTTCCTCCAACTCCAAAGTACTTGAAGTATTCAAATACGCCAATTACCTGGGATCAGTCTGATCATCCCGGTAACATCCCAGAACCCGGACCGCATGCTTTGGTTGTAACCCCTATTGTTCAAAACACTAAGCTCAAAAGAGTGCTGATGGATGGAGGATCTAGTATCAATATCATGTACTTATGTACATTGAAGTAGCTACACATCTCCGAGACCCAGCTCAATCACAGTAACATACGTTTTCATGGTATTGTTCCTGGCAGACAAGCACAATCCCTAGGAGAAATTTCCCTAGACGTAACCTTTGGAAATAGAGACCACTTCCGTCAGGAAAGGATCTCGTTCGAGGTGGTGCCGTTCGAAAGTGTTTATCACGCAATACTCGGACGTCCGGCATTCGCCAAATTCATGGCAAGATCATGTTATATTTATAACAAGCTGAAGATGACAGGGCCACAAGGAGGAGTAATCACCATATCTGGAGACTTCAAATTGGTGAACGAGCTGGAGAAAGGAAATGCCCTTTGCGCCGAACAAGTGATTCGAAAGGAAAAATTGAAGGACCTAGCTAAAGAAGTATCGCCGATAAAAATGCCAGCAGGAAAATAAAGTCAGAATCCGACAGATAGTTTCAAACCCTCGGAGAATACAAGACAGGTCATCCTAGACCCCAAAGATCCGATTTTTTTTGTCGTAGTGAGGACATGAATGAGTGATAAATAGGAAAACGCGCTCATCAAGTTCCTATGTGAGAACCGAGACATTTTTGGCTGGTGTCCTGCTGATATGCCAGGTGTGCCCAGGGAATTTGCTGAGCACCAACTCAAAGTAATCCCAGGATCAAAACTCGTCAAACAAGGTCTCTGTCGTTTGGACGGAAGTAGGCGGAAGGCCATATGCAAGGAAATTATCCGACTTTTAACAACTGATTTTATCCAGGAAGTTATACATACTGATTGGTCTGTGAACCCAGTATTAGTCCCGAAGAAGGATAGTATTGTTCTTAGGATGTGTATAGATTACACCGGCTTGAACAATGTGTCCAAAAGATAGGTCCGCGTTACTGCGAATCGATCAAATAATAGATGACACTCCTGGTTCTGAGCTTTTAGGATTTTTGGATGCTTATTCCGGGTACCATCAAATACGTATGAATGAAGAAGACCAAATAAAAACTTCCTTCATAACCCCATATGGAACATACTATTACATAACCATGCATTTTGACTTGAAGAACGCCGATGCAACATACCAGCGTTGCATGTAAAGATGTTTGCATAGTCAAATCGGCAAAAACGTCCATGTTTACGTGGATGATATTGATGTAGTTTCCAAGGAAAAGGATACACTCCTTGAAGATCTACGAGAAACCTTTGAAAACTTATGCACTTATAAAATAAAGTTGAATCCATTAAAGTGCGTATTCGGGGTTCCCTCAGGAAAGCTTCTAGGTTTTATCATTTCTCACAGAGGAATAGAAGTAAACCCGGAAAAGATCAAGGCAATCTTAAACATCACAAGACCTACGTGTCTAAAAGATGTCCAAAGACTGACGGGTTCTGCAGCCGCCGTTAGGAGGTTTATAAGCCGGCTAGGTGACAAAGTTCTGCCATTATACAAACTGTTGAAGAAATCCGACAAATTTGAATGGACAGAAGAAGCGGACAAAACATTAACCCAGTTAAAAGAAACCTTGATGAAATCTTTTATTTTGGTATCCCCAAAAGACGAAGAACCCATGTTACTGTATCTTATAGCAACTAACATGGTTATTAGCGCAGTGATAATCGTGGAAAGACGAGAAAAGTATTTCAGATCAACATCCGGTGTATTACGTCAGTGAGGTATTCTCCGAATCAAAACAAAGGTATCCACATTATCAAAAGCTGGTATATGGCGTATTTTTCGCATCTCGAAAACTCCGTCATTATTTCCAAGGACATTCCATAATAGTGGTAAGCAAAACACCACTATGGGATATTATAAACAATACGGACGCAACAGGCAGAGTAGCCAAATGGGGCATTGAGCTCGCTGCGTTCGACATTAAGTACCAACCCCGGACGGCAATTAAATCTCAGGTGTTGGCAGATTTCATGGCTGATTGGACAGAAGCAATGGAAAACACACCAATGCGGGAGTCGGAATATTGGATCATGCATTTCGATGGATCCAAAATGAAAGAAGGCGTTGGAGCTGGTGTAGTGCTTAAATCTCCAAAAGGCGACATAATGGAATATGTATTATAAATACACTTCAATGCCAACAACAATGTGGCAGAATATAAAGCTTTGCTTCACGGCTTGCATATTACAAAGGAGATAGGCGTCAAGCGTATACTTTCTTACGGTGACTTGGATTTGGTACAGCACCAGCTGAATCAAACATGGGATGCTAAAAGCCCCATTATGACCGAATATCGGAGAACAGTGGACGAGTTTGCCATTTGCTTCTTAGTATTTGAAATACTTCACATCAAAAGGGAAGAAAATTGGAACGTGGATGCTTTAGCCCGCATGGGTTTAGAAAGTGTGAAAACGCTACCACCTGGTGTGTTCGTCAAACATTTGCATGAACTATCAATAAAAGGCGGAGATGTTGATTATCCTCTAGTTTCCGAGTCAATAGCAGCGCGTCCTCCGTGTGGGCGATGCGACTGGCCGAAACGACGGCTCGTTGCGGCCCCTGCGTTTTTTGCTCCGCCTTGGGGAAGACGAAGACTGGGCGCCGCTTTGACTGTGCGCCCGTCTCACTGACGGGGCGGACCCGCAGAATTGTCCGGCTCCCCACGGGAGCCCTATGCGGCGGGGTTGGGATTCCAGACGGGAACTGAGGACGCGTCCGGACGGGAGAGCCTATTGAGAAACGCGAGTGGGCGCGCTCGGAGTCCGTTCGAACGGAAAGAAATCTTAGGAAGCATTTGGAGGCTGCAACATGCTCTGAATAAGCAGCCCGACAGCAGATTTGCTGGCTACCCGGTCCTGTTTCTTGCACGCCAACCGCCATTGCGCTAGCAAGTCGTGAGGGCATCTCCAGCGGGGGTGCTCAATTCGCGGACAAAAATGGGACAAATGTGTCCGTTTGAGCAGCCGTCCGGGGGCGACGGACATGCGATTTTGGAGGTGCACCCAGCGGGAGTACCTATCTAGAACGGACAAACATGAATCTTCCTCCTCGGTCGTTCCGTCGAGCAGCATAGGCGCAGAAGCTGCCTTCCTCCACCGCGCCCCGGCGAGCCCGCGGCCAGGACGCCGCCGCCCCTCGTCTCCCTCTTCCGTGCCGCCGCGGCTAGCCTCCTCCTCCGCGCCCACCGCGCCCCGGCGAGCCCGCGGCCACGACGCCGCCGCCCCTCGCCTCCCTATTCCGCGTCGCCGCGGCTCGCCTCCTCCCCGCGCCCACCGCGCCCCGGCGAGCCCGAGGCCACCACGCCGCCGCCCCTCGCCTCCTCCCCTGCGCCGCCCACCTTCTCCTGCCGCGGCATGGTCACGAGCGCGGCGGCACCCTCGGCGACCTCGACGGCTGGCATGTAGAGCGCGCGCGGGCACGGCCTCGAGCGCCGCCATGTAGAGCGCACGCGGATACGACCTGCGCGGCCTCGAGCGCCGCCATGTAGAGCGCGCGCGGGCACGGTGCCGGCCAGCGACGCCACCTGCAGATGGCCCTGACGGCCAGTTCGGGCGCCGGCCAGTTCGGGCGCCGGCCAGTTCGGGCGCCGGCCTCATGGCCCGCCGGCGTGGAAGCGAGGTGCGGCCCGCGGGGTGCGCGCTGAGTGCCAGCATAGATGGCATGGGTGGCGGGGACACGGAGTTCTTGAGGAGGATCGAGGAGCTCGCGGCGTCCGCAGGGGTGCAGACGGCGGGATGCGGGTGGCCGCCGAGCTTGCAGCGGAGCGCGAGCGCCGTCGGGCTGCCGGTGGGGCGCGCCTTCTCGTCCGTGGTGCTCATCGTGCGGGAGCTGCAGAGCTTCGCGCTGCAGCAGATGCAGGAGGCCGTGCTCTGCGGCGACGACCTGCAGGCCGTGCTGGCGCGCGCGCACGGCGAGATGCACGACTCCTTTGTCTGGCTCTTCCAGCACATCTTCGCTGGCACCCCGGCCGGCGTGCTCTCCCTCATGCTCCTTCTCGCCAACTTCACCGTCCACTCCGTGAGCCACAGCGTCGCCGCCTCAGTACCACCGACCCCGCCCACCGCCGCGGCTGCCACAGTGGCCGACGCCCAGCATACCCACAGTGACGAGAGGCGGCCTGGTGAGGTCACGCGGCCAAGAAGAGAGAGGGCGCACGGAGATGGCATTGAGTTGCTCTGCAAAATAATTGGGCCAGGGGAGAGGAAAGTGGTGGGAACAACCACCGTTGCGCGGACCAAACAGACAAATCTCGTGTCTGGCGGATGCTCATTTCCAGACCAAATTTGGTCTGTATTTGAGCATCCGCGGACAAAACACGGACCGAGATCTGAGATGAGCAGCCCCGCTGGGGCCTCGTTGTCGCACCCGGACTTCTAGAGGATACTCACAGCCCGCTAAACAGTAGATAAATGGCTTACGGGGCATACCGGCACCCGCATCTCAATATGAGCAGGCCAACACGTAAACGTGTGACAACCATTCTCTACTATCCATCGTCTGCGTAAACCATCTCATAAAAATCCGACTACTTCCATTGACGTACTTCATAACATACACACATGGTACGCCAACGACATTTGAACAAGTGATATCACAACAAATCTCTAAGACACAAAGAAATAGAAATAAGTTACAAATAGCTCTCACTAGAGCAGAGATAGCAAATACAATCATCCAGAGGACACATGTCCCAACAAGTCATCATTACATCACAGCGGAAGCATCCAAAGTGTCTGAGTACAGGCAAGATCCAAATAGGCCTAAGAGGCCGGAAACGAAAAGACGGAGCCCATCCACGATGTCTCGGATCCTGCCCGGGTCCGCTATCTACTCGTCAGCAGCCTCGTCATACTCCACGTAGTAGCCACCATGGGGATCCTCGGAAACGTAGTCTGCGGAAACCACAGCCCCAAAGGGGTCAGTACAGACAAGTACTGGCAAGCAAGACTCACAAGATACCAAAGTGTACCCAGCAACACCAAGTACAGATGCTTTGGGTTCAACGGAAGATAGGTGATACAAAAGTGCAGCGGCGGGCTGCCTAACCAACTACAGAGACACGCTACAACATCCGGCTAAAAGAAGGGGATAAGATAGCGTATCGGAACCAACTATAACTAACCTCAAACAAACCCATCCTGGATCTCACCCCTTATCCAAAGAAGCCATCCGAGGATAACTCACACAGTTGGATTAATGATGGTTCAAGTTATTGTGTCAATAAGACTATTACTAGTCAAGTTATCATTAATTGGGTGTAAGTTGTCTAATCCTTGTTAGCCAGCCCTATCACCAAGTCATCCATAACCGCGGACAACACGGCTTCTCGAGAAGATTTAACCCTGCAGGGATGCACCAATTTGGCCGTACACGTAAGAATATCCCGCCAGACGGGGATCAAACCCACCAAGCGAGACACTCAACACAACCCAACTCTTCTTCGCATCAAGCCCAAAGAACCCCGTGCAAGTGAGCGCACGGCTAATCAAGCCCCACGAAGAAAAGGGGACCCTCATAGCACTCTAAGAACGTGTCTCCCTAAATGCCAACTACAAAAGTTACCACCCTGGCCTCGGGTTCGCACCTGCATATGCATGCGGAAAATGGAAAACCCGAACTAAATGAGGCGATTTGGACGAGATGCGAATCGAATCAAAGTTGAGGGGGGTGCCCATACATGCTTCCCACATGCGGTTAGTGCGCTCATCATGGATCTAGAGGACAAGAACCTTTTTTCCTAATTAAGGTCGACACTAGCAGGCCTCAAAAGCATACCCGGCCTCCTGCCGGTGCCTTATCATCAAATTAGCATTACCTCATACATTAACAGGTTGTTGTTTAAACATCGAGCCCAAGAACATTATAAATATGATACAGAAATGACGGACATCAGACTCGAGCAAAAACAACCCTAAGCATGCTAGTAAGACACAGGCAACAAACAACAGGGTATAGGTGTGGAGGAAGGCTATATCAGGGTTACAGGATAACATGTGATAGGATCGGAACACAAGCAACGAATCTTAAGGCTAGCAGAATAGGCAACGGAAAGTATCGATATCCAGTGTGGAAAGGACACAATGGTTCATGTGAGTGAATACTTGCCTGCAAACTCAGTAGCCTGGTACTGGGCTAACTCCTCAGAAGTAGTGTCGTAAACCTCGTCTGTCTCAACGTCGTCGTCTATTCGAGAAGAAGCAAACAAACAACGCAGAGAGACAACAATCAATAACATGGCATAATGCACAATCATGGGATGATGCATGACAATTTAATTGATGCATCAAGATAAGCTAGTTGACATGGTAACATAATTAAATGGGCCCATATGCAATTTGGATTGCATATGGAAAGCCCATGAATTAAGGTTGGATTGAATGATCTACAAATAACCAACATGTGAAAGTTGATTAGAATGGTGCATGGATGAAAAAAAAACAATGAGAAAACAACATTAGCTTCAATTTGAAAAGATGTTTACCAAGTTTGGAAATTTTATTTATTAAGTTATGAAAATTGGCTTCTTAAATGAGTTACACAAGAATTTGTTGTTTTCACCAATTTTAATTGCTCAAAAATAGATAACAAAGTTCAAATTTGGAAAGAACACAAAACTTTAGGTGGAATACATGTTTCATTTGTTGAAAAAGGCATTAAAATGATTTAATTATGAATTAAACAAGTTAAAACAAGATTTAAATGAATTTTAATTCAAGTATGACAATTATTTGAATTTTTATTTGTTCAAAAAATTCAATAGGATTCATATTTGGAAAGTTTATACTTTTCTGGTTTGAAAACATATTTTATATGTTCAAAAAGAATTTAATTTGGCCAAGTTATGAATTTAGCAATTTTAAATGATTTAAACAAGGTTTAAATTATTTAACCAATTTTAATTATCCAAAACAGGAAACAAAGTTTATATTTGGAAAGGTGGTCCAACTTTGCATGGAAAACATATTTTATATGTGACATTTGAATTAAATTTGAATTAGTTATGAATTTGACCAATTTTGAAATGAGTTGTTTGAATTTGAATTTTGAAAACATTTGAAATGTTCAAAACAGTAAACAAATGAATTAAACATGTAGAGAATTAAATTTGGTACAGAAAACATATTTTATTTATTTAATTTGGATTTGGAATACCAAAGTTATTTGAATTTTAAATGCAGGGGCTATTCTGTGATTTAAACAGTTTTAATTATAATCCAGGGGCCTAGGTGCGAAAAAGAAATTCCAGACAGGCCCCTGGAACTTTTTCTACGCGGGCAGAGCAGCCCCTGGGTCACTGGCAGTGGGCCAGTGCCCAGCTGTGCGCCTGCGTGGCCGCGGGTGGATGCGCGCGTGGCATCCACTGCCAATGGCAGGTGGGGCCAGCGTGGCTTGCGTGGCAAAGGTGCAAAAATTGGGGATTTAATCCCGCGGGGCGAGGAATCGATCCCTGGCTCTCGTGTGCGTGCGCGCGGTGCGTTGCCACTGCGCTGCTGTTTGAATCGTGACAGGAAGGAGGCGCGCGGGGTTTTGACGTTCAGTTTCGTCAGTTAACTGAACTGGCGAAAGTTCAGTTAACTGAACTTGACGTCGAGGGGACGGTGATCGCCGGCGGCTTGCGTTGTGCTGCTGCGACTGTGCGTGCGTGTTGCGCATCGCGCGTGTGCGTGTGACTCGCGGGTGCATAGGGGAAGCAGGGGAGGAAGGCGAGGGCTCACCGGGAGGGAAAGGAGGAGGTGCTCGTGCTCGGTGGAGGTGACCGGCGACGTCGAGGAAACGGTGGCGGCGATGCAGCTGCTCCCAGTCCCTGCTGATGATGCGAGGAGGGAGAGGGAAGGTCCACGACCCCGTTCCCGTGCCCCTGCGGACCTGACGGCGACCACCACCACTACCCCAACCGTAATCAAGCTCCAGCCATGGCGTTGTGCAGAAAAGTTCAGAAAGTTCAGAGGTGAACGGCGGTGATCTGAGAGAGAGGAAGAGAAACGGCGGCGGCAGGAAGGAAGGAGGGGGTTAGGGTTAGGGTTTGGGAGCTCGCGGGGTAGAAATAGGGGAGGAAAAGGCAGGGAGGGAGCAGGTGGAGGGCGCCCTGCTGCGTGCGTGCTTGCGTCAGGCGCAGCGTCAGCTGTACGGAGGAAGGAGAAGGGGGGTGGGCCGCGCGCGCTGCGTGCTGGGGTGGAAGGTGGGCTGGGCTGGCCCAGTCTGCCTCCCCCAGCCGTTTTTTGTTTTTTAATTATTTCTTTCTCTTTTTTTTTTGCAGAAAAGAAAAGGGAAGAGATGAAAAGGTTTTTGGGGTTTGAAAATTGTGGGGATAATTTTTATAGGTTATTTAGTACAAAAGCCCACCTGTGCCACTTTTTGTTTTACAAAAGTTTGAATTTAGTTGCTGTTTGGAAATCCAAATGAATTTGAGCAATTTTTGGTATTAATTGAATAAATGAAAGGATCAAGTTAAAAGTTTTTAATTTCAAGTTTAATGGAAACAAATGATTGGTTTGTTTTGTAATTTTTATTTGAAACATTGTAACATAACAAGTATGAAAAAAATTTTGAAATTTGGTTTGAAATTCAAATGGAAAACAAGGGAAAACAAATGGAAAACAAATGCAAAGCTTATGATGACATGATGCAAAACATAAATTAACAAGAATCAAACATTCTAAAGGTGTTTTTCATACTTGGGATGTTACAAAACGCCCCCCCTTGAAGGAATCGCGCCCCGAGATTCCTATTGAGAAGAGAAAAGGTCTGGATACTTCTTGCGAAGATCCTCTTCGGTCTCCCACGTTGGCTCTTTATCGGAATGATGAGACCACTGCACTTTCAAGAACTTGGTGCTCTTGTTGCGAGTTTTGCGCTCGGTCTCATCGAGAATGCGAACAGGGTGCTCCTCATAAGAGAGATCTTCTTGCAGTTCAATGGAATCATGATCAACTGCACGACCTGGATCTTTGAAGCACCTCTTGATCTGTGACACGTGAAACACATCGTGCACCTTGGATAGCTTTTCTGGAAGTTCAAGACGATATGCATTTTCTGCACGCCTTGAGAGAATGTTGAAAGGACCAATGTATCTTGGTGCAAGCTTTCCTTTGACACCAAAACGATGAGTGCCCCTGAGGGTAGTTACACGGAGATATGCTTTGTCACCAGGTGCATAGACCATGTCCCTGTGTTTGCTGTCATAGTAGATTTTCTGACGAGACTGAGCAATCTTGAGATTGTCACGAATGATGCGAACTTTCTCTTCGGCTTCCTTAACAATGTCAGGGCCGAAGAGTGAACGTTCACCAGCTCCAGACCAATTGATTGGACTCCTGCATCTGCGGCCATAGAGAGCCTCAAATGGTGCCATGCCTAGGCTTGCCTGGAAGCTATTATTGTAGGAGAATTCAGCATATGGAAGACATTCCTCCCATTTCATGCCAAAGGAGAGACCACATGCTCTGAGCATATCCTCGAGAATCTGATTGACTCTTTCGACTTGCCCTTGAGACTGAGGGTGGTAGGCTGTGCTGAACAGAAGTTTGGTGCCCAATGCTTCTTGAAAGCTTTTCCAGAAATGAGAAGTGAATATGCTTCCACGGTCTGAGCTTATTTCCAATGGAACACCATGAAGAGGAAAAATCTTTGCTGTGTAGAGCTCTGCTAACTGACTAGCTGAGATTGTCTCTTTGACAGGAAAGAAGTGAGCTACTTTAGTGAGTCGATCAATGACAACGAAGATTGCATCGTTGCCCCTCTTGGACTTTGGAAAACCAGTGACGAAGTCCATTTCAATCATGTCCCACTTCCACTCAGGGATTTTCAGCGGTTGGAGAAGACCGGCTGTTTTCTGATGGACTGCCTTAACACGTTGTCAAACGTCGCATTCAGAAACGGATTGAGCAATTTCACGTTTCATGCCATGCCACCAATACAGTGTCTTGAGATCCTAGTACATCTTTGTACTTCCAGGGTGTATGGAGAGAGGAGTTTCATGAGCCTCCTTGAGAATAACATCTTTGAGACTCTGAATTTGAGGAACTGCAATGCGTCCTTCGAAGAACACAGTTCCCTTGTCATCAATTGAGAAGGACTTAAATTTCTCCTTGCCTTCTTTGATGTGTTCTACCATCTTCTTGATTTCAGCATCACGAAGTTGCTCAGAACGAATCTTGTCCTCGAGAGTTGGACTGGCTGTCAAGTTTGCAAGATAGCCTTGAGGAACAAGACCAAGGTTTAGCTTCTGGAATTCTTCATGAAGAGGAGGTTGGCTTTCCATGATCATGAGATTATTGCAATACGACTTGCGAATGAGAGCATCGGCCATAACATTAGCCTTGCCTGGAGTGTAAGAAATGGTAAGATCAAAGTCTTTGATCTTTTCAATCCATCTCCTTTGCCTGAGGTTTAGATCTGGTTGAGTGAAGATATACTTCAGACTCTTATGATCGGAAAAGATTTCAGTACGATTACCCAACAAGTATTGTCTCCATTTCTTGAGGGCAAACACAACTGCTGCAAGTTCAAGGTCATGAGTGGGATAATTGAGCTCATGTGCGTTCAACTGACGTGAAGCATAAGCCACAACTTGACGTTCTTGCATAAGAACTGCACCTAGACCTTGGAGAGAAGCATCACAGAATATCTGGAAAGGTTTGGAAGGATCTGGGCCAACCAGTACTGGTGTAGAAGTGAGTTTAGTCTTCAGGAGATTGAAGATCTCATCACATTGTGGAGACCAAACGAACTTCTTTTCCTTCTTTGTGAGGTCAGTGAGAGGTTTGGCAATCTTGGAGAAGTTTTGGACGAAGCGACGGCAATAGCTAGCCAAGCCAAGAAAACTTCTTACTTGCTTCACCGTCTTGGGAGGTTTCCAATCAACAATTGCTTTAACCTTTTCTGGATCAATGGCTATGCCCTTGGCAGAGATGACATGACCAAGGTAAGCAACTTCTGAAATCCAGAACTCACATTTGGAGAACTTGGCATAGAGACGATGCTCGCGAAGCTTCATGAGAGTGAGACGAAGATGTTCTTCATGCTCTTCCTCGGATTTTGAGTAGACAAGAATGTCATCAAGATATACCACACCGAACTTGTCGAGGTATTCATGGAAGACAGAATTCATGAGTCGAGAGAATGTCGCCGGTGCATTGGTGAGACCAAAGGACATGACGGTGAATTCATATAGACCGTAGCGAGTGGTGAAGGTTGTCTTTGGAATATCCTCTTTTCTGATCTTTATTTGATGGTAACCCATTCTCATGTCCAACTTGGAGAATATTGAGGCTCCAGCAAGTTGATCAAAAAGATCATCGATACGAGGAATTGGATACTTGTTTTTGATGGTTTTCTCGTTAAGAGGACGATAGTCAACAACGAGTCTCTTTGTGTGATCCTTCTTTGCAACAAACAGAGTTGGGCAACCCCAAGCCGAGGAACTAGGTTGAATGTAACCTTTTTCCATGTACATATCAATTTGTTCCTTCAACAACTTCAGCTCGGGAGTTCCTATCTTGTAAGGATGCTTAGAGATTGGAGCAGTACCTGGCTCAAGTTCGATCACGAACTCAACAGCTCTGTCCGGAGGCATTCCTGGCAACTCTTCTGGAAAGACGTCAGGGAATTCGCAAACCACCGGAACATTTTCAAGCGAAGGTAGAGGTTTTGCATCGAGGATGCACAGCTGAATGGAATTTGATTCATGTGGAGAATAGACTATCTGGCCAGAAGGGTGGAACAGAGTTATTGACTTTTGAGCACAGTCAATCCTTGCTTTATTAGCTTTCAGCCAATCCATACCAAGAATGACATCAATGTCAGAACTTCCCAGCAACATGAGAGAAGCAAGGAATATGTGACCTCCAATTAGGATTTGATTGTCCTTACTTATCTTGGAAGTCAACATTTGAGATCCCGGGGAAAGTACAGTGATTTGATTGCTTAGTGGAACCACAATTAGGTTGTTTGTTGTGGCAAAGATCTTCGACACAAAAGAATGCGATGCTCCGGTATCAAACAACACTTTAGCTGGAAAAGAGTTTACGGGTAATATACCGAGAACGACGTCAGGAGCTTCCTCAGCTTTGTCGATCTTGACATGATTCACCCTTGCGGTCCTCCCGACAGGCCTGTTGTTGGAGTTGAAGGCCTTAGGCGGGGGAGCGCGCACCATTGCCTGGTTTGTGTTAGGACGAGGTGGTGGTGGAGGTAGCTGCCTCTGCGTGCACTTGTCGGCGTAGTGCCCCGTCTGCTTGCACTTGTAGCAAGTGACGACACGAGGAGGCCGTGGCCTTGGCTGCCCCATCGAAGCCCTTTGATCATGCATCTGAGCAGGGTTGGGTGGGCGGGGAGCGAAGCCTGGAGAAGCTTGGGCGTATGGAGCCCGAGTGACAGCACCATTTGGTACCCAGATGCGGCGCTTCTGCGGAGGGGTGGTCATGTTGGAGGAGGAACCACCCTCACGCGAGTGCTTGCGAGACTCCTCGAACGCCTTGCGCCCATTTTCTTCATTGAGCGCGGTGTTAACGAGATCCTCGAAGTTGTTGGCCTTGATATTGGTGAGGGCATACTTGAGTTCCGGGTTAAAACCTCTGCGGAACCTTGCCATCTTCTTAGCCTCAGTGGACACCTCATCACCAGCGTAACGAGCGAGGCGATTGAACTCACTCTGGTACCCGATGATGTCCAACTTGCCCTGCTTGAGTGAGAAAAACTCTTCACGCATCCTTTCCATGAGACCATCTGGAATGTGGTGCTTCAGGAAGGCTTCCTTGAAACAACCCCACGTGACTGGTATCCCAGTTCTCATGGCCTGGAAGTTCTCCCACCAAGTAGCTGTCTGACCCTTCAGCAGATAGGAGGCATACTTGACCTTGTCTTCTTCAGCTACGTGAGCAATCTCCAGAGCCTTAGCTATCTCACGGATCCAGTCATCAGCGTCCAGAGGCTCACGTGTGGCCACGAAAGCTCTTGGGCCCAGACTGAGAAACTCCTTGATGCTGATTCGTGGAGCTGTCTGGTTGTTGTGCTGATTAGTCTGAAACTGGGCCATCTGCGTCATGACTTGGGTCATCTGAGTCCACAGCTCCGCGATTGGCGGTGGCTCAGGCGCGTTGTTCCTTGTTGGCGGTATCCTGAATGGAAATGCATTTTAGCACAACAATAGAGAAGGATAGACTCGGCAACCGAAAGAGAGATTATTCCGACGCATGAATAGATAACCAATAGGTACATCATCACATGTTCAAATACATCAGAATATCCAACACACCATAAATGGTTCGAATGCCAAAGGATAACTAACCATAGCTAAGAATGGATACATCGGTACTCCCATGCTCATCACGCAGGACGGAGGCTAGGAGTACGGCGAGAGGTACGGTGAGGAGCACGCCCACGAAAGTAGGTAGAACGACGATCCACGTAGATCTGACGTGGTCTGAGAGCGACTCTAGGTGTGGTGAAGTACATAGCGTCGACTCCCTGTGCTCCAAAGCGGGGAATCCCAGTGTAACCAGCATCAAGGTTAAGGAGTGGACCTCTGATCGGCTCGTAACCTCCAGCATCTGGCAGACGACGTCCAACTGGCTGATCGAAACGTGCAAAGCGCTCGTCTCCAACAAAGTCTGTGGTGTAAGTCGCCAGACGAGTCAAAGCAAGGTAGAGCTGCTCTCTGACTGAAGCCAACTCCTGAGATAGTGTGCGGGCAACTGCGTCACTGTGTCTCACAAACTGAGCGGTAGTGTGCAGCCTGGAGTTATCATGCTCATAAACATCCAAGTTGTCGTAGAGAGTGAAGTGAGCTCCCTCCGAAGTGATGTAACCACGGGGGATGCGGCGATAGATAGAATCGTCAAATCCCCAGTAGTCAGCACGAAGGACGGTGAGACTCACATAAGCTGCCTGCTGCAGAGCCATATCCACTGTGGAACCTACTGCCTCATAGCGGTGGACTACGCTCATGCCATCATCTGACAGAATGTAGACGATAGCCTGGTAGTAGGTCTGGTCAAACTCTCGCTGCTGCTCGTAGACCTGGTACTCTGGTGCCCAACGGAACCCCAGATAAGTGACCATGTCTCTCAGCATCTCCGGATAACCGGCAGTGCTCTCGCAACGAGTCATACGAACCACCTGCGGGTAGAACCTGAGATCCATCTGCAGATGATGGGGAAGTTTTGATTAGACGCCGGTAGAAGAACTGAAGTGGCAAGCAACAACAAGGTTTCAACGGACGAAAGGATGTTGAGAAGAACAGGATATTGAAGCAACATCGGGAAACACGAGACCAAACACTCCTGAGGTACTACGGAAAACCCATCCGGGCTTCTAAAGGATAAATATCTACTGCTTAAGGAATAGAGGATCTGCTTCCGGGGCTTACACGCCTCCGTTCTCAATCGTGAGTAGGCAACATGATAAATCATGTCATAACCACCTCCATTCCTATGGTCTAGTAGATATAACTATCCTAGAGAAACCAGGATACGTGAAATCCTAACTTGAAAGTTTAGATGAGAAGAGAAAAACAACGTTGCACTTCCTTACCAGAAAAAGGGAGGGTGGGTGGGGAAAGATGTAACACCCGGGGGGTTTTACCCCAAGTAGATTTTGTTTGTTTTTCTTTGGCATTGCATCATGGCATCATGCATTGCATTTGTTTTGAATGGGTTCTATTTGAATTCCAAATCAAATTCAAAAATTGTTTCATACTTGTTATGTTACAAAGTGTTTAAAATAAATCCACAACCAATACAAACTCCATTGTTTTATTTCAAATCGTTTGTCAAATGAATTTGACTTTCTTAAGTGGAGTTGTTTTAATAAAGTGAATTTAAATCCAATTTCAAATCCGAACCAAAAATTTCAAAATTTTCACAAACAAAAGTTTGTGCACTTGGGCTTTTAAATTACTTAGTGCATTAAAATTAAAGCCACAACATTTTGAACATTTTTAAATCCCTCAATTCTATTTCTTCCCTTTCTTCTCTACAAAAAAAAAATAGAAGAACAAAAGAATAAAAATAAAACCAGTGGGCAGGCCAGCCCAATTGGGCGGGATTTAAAAATGTTCAAAATGTTGTGGCTTTAATTTTAATGCACTAAGTAATTTAAAAGCCCAAGTGCACAAACTTTTGTTTGTGAAAATTTTGAAATTTTTTGTTCGGATTTGAAATTGGATTTAAATTCACTTTATTAAAACAACTCCACTTAAGAAAGTCAAATTCATTTGACAAACGATTTGAAATAAAACAATGGAGTTTGTATTGGTTGTGGATTTATTTTAAACACTTTGTAACATAACAAGTATGAAAGAATTTTTGAATTTGATTTGGAATTCAAATAGAACCCATTCAAAACAAATGCAATGCATGATGCCATGATGCAATGCCAAAGAAAAACAAACAAAATCTACTTGGGGTAAAACCCCCCGGGTGTTACAAAAGAAATAAAAGAACAGAATTCCTACTCTCACGTTTCATTTTTCCTATATAGCTACAAAATAGTTTCTAGACTCAACTGCGACCAGTAAAAGGGATCCTACAGGCAGACATGCTCTAATACCATTTGTCGCACCCGGACTTCTAGAGGATACTCACAGCCCGCTAAACAGTAGATAAATGGCTTACGGGGCATACCGGCACCCGCATCTCAATATGAGAAGGCCAACACGTAAACGTGTGACAACCATTCTCTACTATCCATCGTCTGCGTAAACCATCCCATAGAAATCCGACTACTTCCATTGACGTACTTCATAACATACACACATGGTACGTCAACGGCATTTGAACAAGTGATATCACAACAAATCTCTAAGACACAAAGAAATAGAAATAAGTTGCAAATAGCTCTCACTAGAGCAGAGATAGCAAATACAATCATCCAGAGAACACATGTCCCAACAAGTCATCATTACATCACAGCGGAAGCATCGAAAGTGTCTGAGTACAGACAAGATCCAAATAAGCCTAAGAGGCCGGAAACGAAAAGACGGAGCCCATCCACGATGTCTCGGATCCTGCCCGGGTCCTCTATCTACTCGTCAGCAGCCTCGTCATACTCCACGTAGTAGCCACCATGGGGATCCTCGGAAACGTAGTCTGCGGAAACCACAGCCCCAAAGGGTCAGTACAGACAAGTACTGGCAAGCAAGACTCACAAGATACCAAAGTGTACCCGGCAACACCAAGTACAGATGCTTTGGGTTCAACGGAAGATAGGTGATACAAAAGTGCAGCAGCGGGCTGCCTAAACAACTACAGAGACACGCTACAACATCCGGCTAAAAGAAGGGGATAAGATAGCGTATCGGAACCAACTATAACTAACCTCAAACAAACCCATCCTGGATCTCGCCCCTTATCCAAAGAAGCAATCCGAGGATAACTCACACAGTTGGATTAATGATGGTTCAAGTTATTGTGTCAATAAGACTATTACTAGTCAAGTTATCATTAATTGGGTGTAAGTTGTCTAATCCTTGTTAGCCAGCCCTATCACCAAGTCATCCATAACCGCGGACAACACGGCTTCTCGAGAAGATTTAACCCTGCAGGGATGCACCAATTTGGCCGTACACGTAAGAATATCCCGCCAGACGGGGATCAAACCCACCAAGCGAGACACTCAACACAACCCAACTCTTCTTCGCATCAAGCCCAAAGAACCCCGTGCAAGTGAGCGCACGGCTAATCAAGCCCCACGAAGAAAAGGGGACCCTCATAGCACTCTAAGAACGTGTCTCCCTAAATGCCGACTACAAAAGTTACCACCCTGGCCTCGGGTTCGCACCTGCATATGCATGCGGCAAATGGAAAACCCGAACTAAATGAGGCGATTTGGACAAGATGTGAATCGAATCAAAGTTGAGGGGGGCGCCCATACACGCTTCCCACATGCGGTTAGTGCGCTCATCATGGATCTAGAGGACAAGAACCTTTTTTCCTAATTAAGGTCGACACTAGCAGGCCTCAAAACCATACCCGGCCTCCTGCCGGTGCCTTATCATCAAATTAGCATTACCTCATACATTAACAGGTTGTTGTTTAAACATCGAGCCCCAGAACATAATAAATATGATACAGAAATGACGGACATCAGACTCGAGCAAAAACAACCTTAAGCATGCTAGTAAGACACAGGCAACAAACAACAGGGTATAGGTGTGGAGGAAGGCTATATCAGGGTTACAGGATAACATGTGATAGGATCGGAACACAAGCAACGAATCTTAAGGCTAGCAGAATAGGCAACGGAAACTATCGATATCCAGTGTGGAAAGGACACAATGGTTCATGTGAGTGAATACTTGCCTGCAAACTCAGTAGCCTGGTACTGGGCTAACTCCTCAGAATTAGTGTCGTAAACCTCGTCTGTCTCAACGTCGTCGTCTATTCGAGAAGAAGCAAACAAACAACGCAGAGAGACAACAATCAATAACATGGCATAATGCAAAATCATGGGATGATGCATGACAATTTAATTGATGCATCAAGATAAGCTAGTTGACATGGTAACATAATTAAATGGGCCCGTATGCAATTTGGATTGCATATGGAAAGCCCATGAATTAAGGTTGGATTGAATGATTTACAAATAACCAACATGTGAAAGTTGATTAGAATGATGCATGGATGGAAAAAAACAATGAGAAAACAACATTAGCTTCAATTTGAAAAGGTGTTTACCAAGTTTGGAAATTTTATTTATTAAGTTATGAAAATTGGCTTCTTAAATGAGTTACACAAGCATTTTTTGTTTTCACCAATTTTAATTGCTCAAAAATAGATAACAAAGTTCAAATTTGGAAAGAACACAAAACTTTAGGTGGAATACATGTTTCATTTGTTGAAAAAGGCATTAAAATGATTTAATTATGAATTAAACAAGTTTAAACAAGATTTAAATGAATTTTAATTCAAGTATGACAATTATTTGAATTTTTATTTGTTCAAAACATTCAATAGGATTCATATTTGGAAAGTTTATACTTTTCTGGTTTGAAAACATATTTTATATGTTCAAAAAGAATTTAATTTGGCCAAGTTATGAATTTAGCAATTTTAAATGATTTAAACAAGGTTTAAATTATTTAACCAATTTTAATTATCCAAAACAGGAAACAAAGTTTATATTTGGAAAGGTGGTTCAACTTTGCATGAAAAACATATTTTATATGTGACATTTGAATTAAATTTGAATTAGTTATGAATTTGACCAATTTTGAAATGAGTTGTTTGAATTTGAATTTTGAAAACATTTGAAATGTTCAAAACAGTAAACAAATGAATTAAACATGTAGAGAATTAAATTTGGTACAGAAAACATATTTTATTTATTTAATTTGGATTTGGAATACCAAAGTTATTTGAATTTTAAATGCAGGGGCTATTCTATGATTTAAACAGTTTTAATTATAATCCAGGGGCCTAGGTGCGAAAAAGAAATTCCAGACAGGCCCCTGGGACTTTTTCTACGCGGGCAGAGCAGCCCCTGGGTCACTGGCAGTGGGCCAGTGCCCACCTGTGCGCCTGCGTGGCCGCGGGTGGATGCGCGCGTGGCATCCACTGCCAATGGCAGGTGGGGCCAGCGTGGCTTGCGTGGCAAAGGTGCAAAAATTGGGGATTTAATCCCGCGGGGCGAGGAATCGATCCCTGGCCCTCGTGTGCGTGCGCGCGGTGCGTTGCCACTGCGCTGCTGTTCGAATCGTGACAGGAAGGAGGCGCGCGGGGTTTTGACGTTCAGTTTCGTCAGTTAACTGAACTGGCGAAAGTTCAGTTAACTGAACTTGGCGTCGAGGGGACGGTGATCGCCGGCGGCCTGCGTTGTGCTGCTGCGACTGTGCGTGCGTGTTGCGCATCGCGCGCGGGCGTGTGACTCGCGGGTGCAGAGGGGAAGCAGGGGAGGAAGGCGAGGGCTCACCGGGAGGGAAAGGAGGAGGTGCTCGTGCTCGGTGGAGGTGACCGGCGACGTCGAGGAAACGGTGGCGGCGATGCAGCTGCTCCCAGTCCCTGCTGATGATGCGAGGAGGGAGAGGGAAGGTCCACGGCCCCGTTCCCGTGCCCCTGCGGACCTGACGGCGACCACCACCACTACCCGAACCGCAATCAAGCTCCAGCCATGGCGTTGTGCAGAAAAGTTCAGAAAGTTCAGAGGTGAACGGCGGTGATCTGAGAGAGAGGAAGAGAGACGGTGGCGGCAGGAAGGAAGGAGGGGGTTAGGGTTGGGGTTTGGGAGTTCGCGGGGTAGAAATAGGGGAGGAAAAGGCAGGGAGGGAGAAGGAGGAGGGCGCCCTGCTGCGTGCGTGCTTGCGTCAGGCGCAGCGTCAGCTGTACGGAGGAAAGAGAAGGGGGGTGGGCCGCGCGCGCTGCGTGCTGGGGTGGAAGGTGGGCTGGGCTGGCCCAGTCTGCCTCCCCCAGCCGTTTTCTGTTTTTTAATTTTTTCTTTCTCTTTTTTTTTGCAGAAAAGAAAAAGAGAAGAGATGAAAGGTTTTTGGCGTTTGAAAATTGTGGGGATAATTTTTATAGGTTATTTAGTACAAAAGCCCACCTGTGCCACTTTTTGTTTTACAAAAGTTTGAATTTAGTTGCTGTTTGGAAATCCAAATGAATTTGAGCAATTTTTTGTATTAATTGAATAAATGAAAGGATCAAGTTAAAAGTTTTTAATTTCAAGTTTAATGGAAACAAATGATTGGTTTGTTTTGTAATTTTTATTTGAAACATTGTAACAGAACAAGTATGAAACAAAAATTTGAAATTTGGTTTGAAATTCAAATGGAAAACAAATGGAAAACAAATGCAAAGCTTATGATGACATGATGCAAAACATAAATTAACAAGAATCAAACATTCTAAAGGTGTTTTTCATACTTGGGATGTTACACTCGTTTTGTCCGGGGCTGCTCAAATCCGACCTGTCCGGGGCAAATGAGCAGCCCCGCTGGAGATGTCCTGACCACCCGCACCCGTTAATCTCACCCATCCATGCATGCTTCCGCGACCACGGCTCTGCAGTTTGGGAGGAAATATGCCAGTCATGTCTCGCTGTCATTCATGCCACGTTCCGGACAGCGATATCACATTGTGAGGCGCTTCTCGATCGCCCGGTCCCTCAGCCTCATCTCTTCAATATTCTCTTCTCCCAATTTTCCATGCTTTTTTTTGCGAACCCAAATTTTCCATGTTGAATTGTATGAGCGTTCCTTATCTAAAAAAAAACTGGGAACCGTCTGAACGTTCAAGTCTACCTACGGCATCGCTTATTCTTTTGTTCGTCACCTCCTGCTGTGGCGGGCGGCGACGTCCCTGGCTATGTAGCGTCGTAGCACTCTCCACGTCTGCTCCAAGACGTGGATATGAGAGGGGCCGCGCTGCCACGTGCCACGGACTCGTACCGAATTTCCAATTGGAACAGACCAATCGGGGCCGACAGACCGATGCGACCGCGGTCTGTCTCTTGCTTGCACGGCAACGTCAGTAAGCTGGCGGGTCATGACTCGTGGACCATCGGCAACCATGGCATCTCCAAAAACATCTTTTCTCCGTTCCTTCGCTTTTCCATTTTCACTAGAAATGGTCAAATATAAAGTTGCACGTTACATATGGACCGATGGACGTGCTGTTTTAGGCTAGATTGACATTTCTTTTTTGTTTAAAACCAGCGATTTTGCTAAATATCTCTCGACTGAGATTAGCTACCTGTCGACCCATACATTCTCAAGCCTCAATCAACTCAGAAAACTTGCACCTTAAGAATCCCAGTCAGTTAAGACATGCTACTAATTAATTTCAAAAAAAAGACATGCTACTAATTCTTCGCTAAACTGAAATTACACTTTTCTTCTGAGGCAACCGAGATTCCAGAAAGTCTTGGTCAGACCCATCGGACTCACTTTAGCTGGTCCGATTCTCTCATCGTCTGACAAGTTGGACTAGTGGAATTATCCTCGTCTGATTCCTGGGATTCTCACTTGGATCTCTTTCTATCTACTCCAGGAAGATTCCGCTTTTTCTTTGTTGTTCGTAAGGATGCATACAAGTCCGAGATAGTTTTTTTTAGAGAGAGAGAGTGAGATATTGTTTCTTGCACGAACAACTCAGCTTCGTGTTTAAAAGAACAAACTACGTGGAATGATACGCCGATCGATCAGATCGCCGTCATTGTCCGCACGTCCTAAGACCAATCATGAGCGAATGGTTCTACCGCCTCATCGCTACACCACTGTTCATATGTTGACTGTTGACGCCTGGAATTGTTCAATGTCGACCTGTAGAAACATTCTCGAACCCGTGTTTGCTTGCATCCGCTTAAAATCCAGCAGCATTTCCGCTGAACTTTTCTGTTTGTAGAATCGACTTGATAATTAAGCTGCGGAGTGCCATGAAGCCCAAGCACGGCAGCGACGACAAGGAAGACGGCGGCACGATGATAAAGATCCGCAGCGCGCCGCCGAGCATCGAGATCGTCGAGCACCGCGGCGGCCTAGGCAGTGGAGGCGGCGGGTCGATATCCTTCTCCGAGCCGTGGCGGGAGATGACTCCAGGGAGCGGCAGCGGCCATGGCAGCTCTGACAGGACAGGCCCCCGAGAGCCGCCGGAGAAGCGGCTGACGCTCTTCGCGCTCCGCCTTGCCGTCCTCGAGAAGGCGGCGAGCGGGCTTGGGAAGCTGGACTTCGCCTGGGCCACCGTCGTGCTCCTCGGCGGCTTCGCCAGCGACCTCAAAATCACCGACTTCTGGTGCATCACGGTCATCCTCGTCGGCGAGGGCGCGCGCGTCTTCAGCCGCAGCCACGAGCTGGAGTGGCAGCACCACGCCACCCTCACCTCCACCGCCGGCCACGCGCTGCGCACCAGCTCCCGCTTCTTCCGCCACGTCGCGGCCGCCATCTTCAAGCCGCGGACGGCGGCGGCGTCGCTGGCGCGCGTCAAGGCGCTGCAGTTCCAGCAACAGATCGTAGCCATAATGAGGCAGCGCACCTGGCACGCGCCCGACGTGCCGCTGCTCCCTTACAGCGGCTGGGTGTTCGTCTCCAAGAAGATCGGCAGGCTGCTCAACTGGCTGCAGATGCTCTCCGCGCTCGCCTGCGTCGCGCTCTCCGTGATGCGCCTCTGGAAGCAAGACTTCGACGACGCGGGAAAAGACAACATGCGGCCGGCGCTGCTGCTCTTCTACACCTTGGCCGTGATCGAGGCATCGCTGTTCCTGCTGGAGAAGCTGTACTGGTGGTGGAAGATGTCCGTCTGCAAGCTGCTCGACCAGGTGAGCGGCGAGTGCGAGCTTGGCCCCTACGGGCTCGTCTCCCTCAAGCGCTTCTTCTACGACGCCTACTCGCAATGCATCGACGGGAGCATCTTCGACGGCATCAAGATGGACCTTGTCACCTTCGCCGAGGAGCTCATCCTGTCGGACTTCCTCGACGAGCAGCTCATCGGCGTGCGCATCCTGCAGCAGCTCGCCACCAGCAAGGGCTCCGCGCGCGACACCCTGCGCAAGCTCGGCACCAACCCGCGATCCATCGAGCGGGTCGTCGAGATGCTCAACTGGAAGCGCTCCGACGAGGAGGAGGTGCGCCAGTGCGCTGCCGAGGTCGTGGCCAAGCTCGCTGGCAAGCGGCAGAACGCGCTCCGCGTCTCGGGCATCCCGGGCGCCATCGAGTCCGTCATGTCCCTGCTCTACACCGGCCGCGCGCCCACGTGGTCTTCCGCCTTCACAACCAAGGACGCCGAGCACGACCGGATCTACGACTACCTAAAGTTCAACCTCCTGGGCTTACGCATACTGAAGAAGCTCGCAAGGGACCACGACAACTGCGGCAAGATCGGCAACGCACGCGGCCTGCTCGCCAAGATCGTCGAGTTCTCGCACGCGTCGCCGGCTCTGCTGCGAAACACGACCGCGCCGGACTCTCAGGTACGCGCCGTAAAGCGCGCGCTCCAGGTGATCAAGATGCTGGTGCAGGAGACGGGGGCCACGGGCAAGGCGCTCCGGCGGGACGTCGCAGAGAACGTGTTCACCGTGAGCAACCTCCGTGGCATACTGCAGCACGGCCACCAGCACATGGAGCTGCAGAAGCTGGCCACGGACATCCTCACGGGGATGGCCATGGACGAGAGGGCCAACGAGACGATTGCGGGCACCGGAGGGGTGGTCAAGCTGCTGCTGTCGATATTCTTCAACGCCCAAGAGCTCGAGCTCGGGCGCGAGGCCGGCGAGGCGCTGGCGATGCTAGCCTTGGAGAGCGAGGCGAGCTGCTCGGCCATCCTCAAGACTAGGCCCGACGTGGTCGATCAGCTAGTGTCCGCGTTGGAGAGTCACGACGCTCGGTGCCTGAACGCGATGAGGTTGCTGCGCAACCTATGCGCATACTCGGGGGAGGAGCATCGGACGCGCCTGAGCGCGGTGACCAAGGCGATGCCAGCGGTATGAAATCTTTTACCTGGTCATTTTGTACTAGTTCTAGCTAATCTTTGTCTCCATGGCTGACACAATCTTAAGAAGTTCTGGTGAACCAGATCAGTACAAAATTTAATTAAACCGTACTAGACATGACATCTGATTGAGAATGACACAACTATCCGCGATATTCAGGTACTGGGACTGGGAGCCACCATGACGGGACACGACAAGATCCTGGAATTGTCTGTGGGCCTGACGACGCAGATCTGCACGTTCATGGACTGCGAGCAGTTCGCTGCCGAGCTGCGCGGCGCCGGCTTGGACGAGCGCGCCTACGTGCAGCGGCTGGCCGGCATCCTGCGGCAGTACAGGTACCCGCAGGTCAGCGTGCCCCGGATGCGGCGGTTCGTGGTGCAGCAGGTCGTCTGGCTCATGACCAGTTCGCCTCAACGCGCGGCCGGCGGCTTCGTGGAACTGCTTCGGGACCGGGAGCTCGGGATGGAGCGGCTGCTCGAGGCCATCGCCGATACGACGTCGGAGGTGGAGTGCTACCACGTCTTCTCCGGCAGCGTCCCTATCAGCAAGCACCGAGAGAGCTTCTCCACCATCGTGGAGAACGCGCTCCAGCTGCTCGCCGGCGGAGACGCTGTTGGTGGAGGAGTTGGGGCGAGCTTCGGCTGAGTCAAACGCACAACATTCCGAGTTGCCGATCACTGTCAATGTGATGACGTGTCAGAAATACAAAAAAACACGAGAGATTACAGAAATACAGAGTTTCTTTTTTGCGGTTCAGAAATACAGAGTTCGATATGTACAGTTTCATAGTTGTAGCCGATGGTATAGCCGTATAAGATACTGCCATAGACCTGAGTGTACATCTTTTACCCGGGATAAAAAAACTTTTTCACACGCTAATATACATTAATAAATTTTCTATCTCAACATGCAATCTATCCATATCATCGATTCTTCTAGCCGATCTGTTGTCCATGTCATCCCCACTACTATTTGTTACTCGCATCATCCATTTTTTAACCATCCAATTATTAATATTAATAATTCAAAATATACATACTATGATCAATTGAATTTTGCTTGCTCACATAGAAACCATAGTGTATCATATCTCTTATAAACTTTTTGTTTACAATATAGTTTCTAAAACAGTCCCCGCATCAACACGCGGGCTATCCCTCTAGTTCATATCAATAGGTGTAGCTCAATTCTCTTGATTCATGCAATACTCCCGTTACTATATTGTCCGATCTCTTCATGCCATTTACCGTCCTCTACTATTTTGTTCTCACATGGGATAATGTCTAGTGCTCATGCTATGTGGGTCCCATGAATTTCAGATGAATGATTCTTTTAGACCATCTCCATCGGCACCCTCCAAATGTCCCCTAATAGCCTATTTGGGGCCCGCACAGAAAAATTGCCCACAACGGCATCCCCAAGAGGCCCGCTCCAGCAAAATTATGTCTGGCAACCCTAGTAGACCCGTCAAACCTAGGGTCTGCTCGGGGCGCAGCCCATCTGGCAAATGCCCCCCTCGTCATACACACAGAGCAAACGGGTGTGCTTAAGGTTGTCGTGCAGGAGACCGGTGCGCCTGTGTTAATGGTGCACTTCATCGGTTTCCAAGGCGACAAGACGACCGTTTGCAGCATGTTGTTTCGCAGGCCACACGATCAGCGTTGCGGCTTTCCCGTGTGGCGTATTATCGCCAAGGCACCACCCTTCAACCTACCCCGACCAAGGATAAGGCCAATCGCACTGCCTCGTCGTGCACATTCCCTCCCACTCGCCCCCCACTACTCCTATGGCGAAAATCTAGGAAGTCGACGGCTCGGGACGCTTTAGCCGCACCGTCAACCTGGAGGACGTGTGGGAGCTCCATCGCTATCGGCTCCTTGCCCCTCCAGACTGACGTCTGTACAAGGCGTGGAGGGTATCCGCCGACGGATCCCCCGTGCCACCACTCCCCATGACGACGTCCGAGATCCGACGCGACATCGCGCACCCCGGGGGGCTGGATGATGCGGGAGAAGCGTGCCCACCCCAAAAATGACGACGACGCTAGCACAGACCGCTCGCCCGATTCCAAGCTGAGCGCGAGGCCGTCATCGACACCATGGACGTGGGCGTCGCCGGCCTCGAGCGAGATCGGTACAACGCGGGCGGGCGGCACTGGTAGTGGGATGGCATCAGCCACGTCGTCGCAAGCAGCACCGCGGAGGCTCGTCGGCATGCTTAATGGAGCAACAACCCATTGCGGTTGATGCTGATCCGGTGTGCCAACCCGCCCGCGGCGTGGTCGTGAAGCAGGAGCGTCTAGACACACCGCTTGATGGTCCGGTCATCCACGAAGCACCACGTCGCTGCTCTTCCCACCTCGATGTCGTTCTTCTCTACCTTGTCTCCGCTATTCCCTAGCTCGCCGCCCCCCTTTCCTACCGCTAAGCTGCCTTTTCCTATGTCAACGCCGTTAGGAGCCGCAGCGGCGCGTCGTAAGGGAGGTGATGCCGGAAGTTGCCCTAGACGGCTAATTCGTGTCGTCGGCTGCCTCGGACTCCTCTTCGCGATCACGAACTCCAAGTTGACGTTGTAGAAGGACATGTCGGGCTACACGAACCCGATCACCTCCTACATTGCGGATTCCTCCTCTTCGTCCGGCCGCATGTCTTGCAGCCGCGCGCCGCCTTCCGGTGGCACCTCCTCCTCCACCATGATTATCCTCATGGACGACGACGACTTGGATGGCTTCGACTGGAGCGACAACGACGAACATTTTGATAGAGTTAGGCCGAGCGCCTTAGTTTTTTCATTCAAACTATGTACATTGTGTTCAATATTTGAATGAAAGACAAACTATATTTAAATTCATATTTTTTTAAAATTGTATTTGGGGGCGCTTGGGTAGCACCCCTCATCGCGGAGGACACATGTCTGATGCCCCCCCAAAGAGGGCACAATTGGGGGCACCATATACATATTAAATGAGTGCCGATGGAAATGTTCTTATAAAAAACTTGGAAATAGCTCGATTCGCTTGGTTGAAAAGAAAGTGGAAAAGACTCGCAATAGGTAGACTCGCACGAGTTTGCATGGCCATGAGTAGCCCGAATCGGCCAAAAATCACGGGTCGGGGCTGACCATGCCATTGGGTAGGGTTAGGGTCTGAATTTTGAGCCCGACGACCGGGCTGGGTTGTCCCGGCCTTACAAAAATACGATTTTGTGCAACTTTTTTTACGCCTGAAGTTGCCCCAAACGGCTACTCCGCGACCAGGCCAGGCCGATTGACTCTAATCGGGATGTTTTGAGCTCTGGGCTGATTTGTGCATCTTGACGGTTGGGTCGTATCAGTCTCAAGCTTGGATTCAGTGTCGAATTTTTTCGACCCGGCTTGAGAAATGGCCAGGTATACTTGCCAGTGATAGGCCCCTTCTCTCTTGTCGAGGCCCATTATCTTAGATTTTGATTTATCTCCATATATGGCGTTGCTTGATTTGTATTTGGTCTCAACTCCGTCATGAGCTCCTTGCTTGCGGTCATATGACTTGTGCAACCACTATCAAGCATCCATTTTGACCCACCGGAAGCATAGTCCTACAAGAGATCATTGATGGGATTTAGGCACCCAACTTTCAGTTGGTCTTCTTTGTTGGATGTATGCCCAAGAGACAATAATATTCATCTGTTTCATGATTAAAGTATTCTGTTTTTATGTTACAACTGATGTGGTCACTAAATATGAGATTCAGAGGAAAACACATACGCACATTTAGAAACATAAACACACTGTTATACCCTTCCTCACGTCTCACAGAAAATTTTGTTAATATTAGATGACCACGTTTTCCTGGTCCTGGACAAATGTTTTGTCAATATTAAACAAGAGCATTTTGTTGTTATAAAAAGGTTGCTGGGTAGACCCAAGTAATTGAGATACTACGAGGTTTTCTTTGTTAAATAATATCTTCATAAGAGTAGACCACGAGAATATTCAATGATGTTTATGATGTTGCAAGGGTTGATGATTAAACACACGCTCGTTGGGAGACCCCAAGTGTAAGGTATGAAGAGTGCATCGGCAAGTTTCCCGTCAGAAAGAAACCAAGGTTTAATCGGCCAGTAGGAGAAAGAAATAACTTCTGAAGGTTGATGATAGATGATGTTGGGAGGGTGCACTACCAGGCTCAGCAGCAACGTGGAATCTACACAACACAATCAAAATACTTTACCCCAAAGAAACAATGAGGTTGTCAATCTCACCGGTTTTGCTAACACAAAGGATTAGATGTATAGTGTGGAAAATAGTACTTGTTTGCAGTATATGAGAAGAGAACAATGATGGCAGTGAATGAGAGAAAAACAGTAATTGCAGTAAAGAAAATACTGGTTGTATTATCAGTGTAAAAAAATGGACCGGGGTCCACATTTCACTAGTGGTGTCTCTCCAAAACAAATAGATAACATGCTGAGTAAACAAATTACAGCTGGGCAATTGATAGATATAAAGGCTGCACCATAGTTCATATGCATGACATGATGATTACTATGTGATTCATGCGGGCATTACAACATAATTCATAGACTGTTATCCAACTGCATCTATGACTAATAATCCACCCTCAGAGCGTCATCCAATCAAACCTCAGGTATTAAGTTGCAAGCAACAGATAATTGCATTAAGAAAAGTGTGTAATGTAAACATCATTGTTTTCTCCCTAATGGCAACATCATATCCCCCACCCGTTATGTTTCTGTCACTCGAGCGTGAGTGAAAGGGAGGCATGCACCCACTATCGAGCATAAATACCCTCTCTTGGAGTTACAAGCATCAACTTGGCCAAAACATCTACTAGTAACGGAGAGCATGCGAGATCATAAATAACATAAACATGATAGATTGGTAATCATTGGACATAACATTAAATATTCATCGGATCCCAACAAACACAACGGCTACCCTTACAATAAGATGATCTTGATCATGTTAGGCAGCTCACAAGATCTAAACATGAGGCATAAAGAGGAGAGAACAACCATCTAGCTACTGCTATGGACCCGTAGTCCAAGGATGAACTACTCGCGCATAACTCCAGAGGAAGGCATGGTGATGAAGAGCCCTCCGGTGATGATTCCCCCTCCCGGAAGGGTGCCGGGGAGAGCTTTAGAACCCTCTTGAACTAGGGTTGACGATGACGATGGCTATGAAACTTTTGGTGGAAAAGCTTTGGTATTTAGGGTTAACCCGTGGAGGAGCTTAAATAGGCGAAAGGGCAACGTCGGTGGGTGGCCAGGTGGGCCACACCACCTGGTGGCGCGGCCAGGGGGGGCGCCGCCCTATGGTGTGGGCCCTCCAGGGCCCCTCTGGGTCCCCTCCAGACTCCACGTACGTGACAAATTTCTATGGCCCTGGGATTTTGTTTCGTCCAATTCTGAGAATATTTCCAGGACAACTTTTCTGGAACCAAAAACAGCAGAAAACATGAACTGGCTCTGTGGCATCTTGTCAATAGGTTAGTCCCAAGAAATCCATAGAAATGACATAAATTGTATAGAAAACATGTAGCATATGGCATGAAAACAACATGGAACATCAGAAATTATAGATACGTTTGAGACGTATCAAGCATCCCCAGGCTTAGTTCCTACTCGTCCTCGAGTAGGTAAAATGATAAAAACAAATAATTTCTGGGGTGACATGCTACCAACATAAACTTGATCATCTAAATTGTAAATGCATATGTAAGCTGAGATCATAGTACTTTAAACACATGCATGATAGATATAATTCTAACAATGAAACTTAGCAGTCACTTTGCATCATTAAAAGTAACACAAATAAAAGATCATGAATAATAATGTACTTGAAAGTTATACGTTTGTTTCGAGCATAAAGAAAGCATAGCAAAGTGATATTTCGTTTGTCCTTAAAAGTGGGGAAAAACATAAATGCCAGGACACCTTCAAAGTTCAAGTGGATGACTAGAACAAATAATTTGAGAGAAAGTAATAACACATCATGAATCAATCAATACTAATCTTTGGGACGATGCACATTTGATGACCCACAAGTATAGGGGATCGCAACAGTCTTCGAGGGAAGTAAAACCCAAATTTATTGATTCGACACAATAGGAGCCAAAGAATATTTATATGTCTTAAAAAATGAGTTGTCAATTCAGCTGCACCTGAAAGTAGACTTGCTCGCAACAATTTATCAGTGGTAACAGTTTTATAGCAGCAGTAGTAGTAAAATAACAGCATGAGTAACATAGTAACATCAGTAGCATTCGCGGAAAATAGCAGGATGGGAGTACTGTATGCATAGATGGAATGGATGAACGGGCGTTGCATGGATAACATAGGTCATGTAATAATTTAAACATGGCATTGCAGATGATAATAATAAAGCACAGACATGTGTTCCAATATAGTCATGTGTTCAAATATAGTTATGTGTGCTCGCAATGAGAAACTTGCACAACATCTTTTGTCCTAACAGCCCGTTGTAGCGGGGCCTCGAGGGAAACTACTGGTAATTAAGGTGCTCCTTTTATTAAAGCACCGGAGCAAAGCATTAACACTCTATGAACACACGTGATCCTCACATCAAAACCATCCCCTTCGGTTGTCCCAATTTCTGTCACTTTGGGGCCTTGGGTTCCAGACAATGACATGTGTAAACAACTTGCAGATATGATCAAGAAACATAATTATACTCATGAAACAATAACATGTTTGGATCTGAGATCATGGCACTCGGTCCCAAAGTGACAAGCATTAATCATAACAAGTTGCAACAACGGTAGAAAACGCTAACAACAGATACTAGGCACTATACCCTAAAAAACTAGCATTATTACATGATCGATCTCATCCAATCACTTCCATCCCTCTCAGCCTACAGCGGTGTTTACTCACACATGGACGGGAGAAACATGGATGGTTGATGGAGAAGAGGTGGCGGTGTCGATGGCGATGATCTCCTTCGAATCCCCGTCCCGGCAGGGCGCTAGAACAGGAACTTCTGATCCACAAGTTGAGTTTTGAGGTGGCGGCGGCGCTCTGTTGTGTTTTTGTGGAATATGACAAACCCCCTCGCGTTTTAGGGTTACGGGGCATATGTAGTCGAAAGGGGAGCCCGAGGGGGTGGAGGTAGCCCCCACACCACTAGGCGGCGCGTCCTAGGGGTGCCCAGGGGTGGTCTGGGCCACTCCTGGCCCCCTCCAGGTGTCCTTCTTGCTCTCGAGGTCTTATGTGATATAAGCTCAATGGGGCCCTTTTCGGGCAATTTCCCGAAAGTTGATTTTTCTGCAAAAAAAACGAGACACCAAGGTAATTCTGCTGAAAACTGCGTTAGTCCGTGTTAGTGGTATCCAAAAATCACAAGTTTAGAGGCAAACAATAAGAAAAGTGTTCTAAAAAGGAGATACGTTTTGGACGTATCAACTCCCCCAAGCTTAGCTTATTGCTTGTCCTCAAGCAATTCAGTGACAACTGAGTGCGATAAAAGACTTTTACGAACACGTTTGTTTCATCTGATGTAAATATAGTCACTATATGGTCAAGTACTAAGGCAATTCATAATAATATGTATGCAAGATAAAAGTCACCTAGCAGTTATGCAAACCATGAAGAGATGCCAACAAACTAATAGTAAACAACATGAAGTATATCAATCTGCAGGATTGCAATGCTCATAGTAGGGTATGATAAAGTGTACTCGCTTGCCCTTAATAATGGAGCAAAAAATAAATGCTAGGGTACCTCTGAAGTTCAAATGAAGACTAGAAATAAAGATATAAAAGGTACAAGCATCAAAGTTATACCACAATTAACCGTGTTTTGGGACAAGCACATTACACTAAGAACGACAACCATGCTCTCAAGAAGGTGCATAAAGTGAGGAGGTGAAGACTTAAGGCCCTTCGCAGAGGGAAGCAGGGATTAACTCATGTGCTAGAGATTTTTATTTTATTAAACAGAGGTATTGAAGAAAAAAATTAGAGAGGTGTATGCTTATGTCAACGAATGGTAAACAAACAATACAGTACGTCACAAGCCAACTAGACTTTACAAGAGCGGCTCCCATAGAAGGACACATCTGGGTAGAAGGTCATCCCTCTTTCTCTTTTATTTACACAATGATGCTTTGATTGATAAATCAGGGGCAAAAATAGTGTAGAGAATTTGTTGTATTACTTTGGGGCTGGGCACCCCGCTGCCGGCTCTTCTATCATTTGGATAAGCGGATGAAGCCACTAGTCTAGTGTGTGAAATGAGGTCAACAAGTGATATAAAGATTCTATATTTACGTCCTCATGAGCTAAAACAGGGGCACAAAATAGGAATAATTTTTCGAAGGTTTTAAAGGTAGCACACGAGAAATTTACTTGGAGTGGCAGTTAAATACGGCATAAATAGGTAGGTATGGTGGACACATTTGGCAAACTTTGGTTTTTGGGAGTTGGATGCACGAGTAGAGCTCATACTCAGTACATGTGAAGGCTAGCAATAGACGGGGAGCGACAATCAAGAGAGCAACAACTGTCATAATCAAGCTTGCGACAAAACAAAATTAACAGGGGCATAAAAATGATACAAATACTCCAAGGCAAAATAAATCATCGAGGCTTAATTGACTTTTTGTTTTCAGTCATATGCATGCGTGAGAATGTGCCAAGTCGATTCAAGCGAAACAATTAGAGGGAGATACCACAATGTCATACCCTTCTATGAATAAAAAAATGCAAGCAAACATTCATACGACATGCCATCTTATATTAATAAGTTGGAACTAAACACGTGAGAGCACGAACTACTAAGCATCAATTAAATAACATACATCTTACACAAACGAACTAAGGATCTTCACATGGATGAGTATATGTACAAAAATAAAACAAATAGAGTTCATACCAGCCTCTCACCACAACTTGGATTGTCGTAAATCGTCATTATTACTCTTCACTTGTGGATTGAATAATATAGAATGATACCCAAGTTCAAAAGGAGACATGGAAGTCCAGTGAACTCTGCAACAAACTTTACAAAACCAAAGAATAACAACAAATATTTTTGGGTTTTCGAATTAAAACAAGAACAAAAATAAACAAACAAACAAAGCAAAATATTTTTGTATTTTTGAATATTAAACCGAAACAAGAAGGTAAAGCAAACCAACAAAAGAAACTAAAGAAGCAAATAAAGAGAAACAAAAAAAATATTTTTGGTATTTTTGTGTTTTGGAAAGAAAGAACAAAACAATAAAAACAAAAAGAAGCAAAAGAAATGAAAGCAAATGTCAACAAACAAAGAAAACAAAAACATGGATATACAAGAAACCGACTGAACATGATATATATAGATGAGTGTGTTGTCGGTATACCCCCCCAAGCTTAGGCTTTCGGCCTAAGTGTCCCCACTGTGGTGGGTCATCCCTCGCATGGTCGTACTCGGGCGCCCACGAAGAAGATGAAGCAGCAGGCGCAAAGTCATAACCAGAGTGCTGGTATGGGATCCCCGCAGTGTCGAAGGGCTAGACGAAATCACTATCGCCCCCCTCTCCGGCATCCTCCCCATGCTAGGGGTGGTGCTCAATGTATGCGTCGATCTCACTCTCAGAAAGCATCCTTCCTTGCCTGTCATTAAGATTAAACAAAAGAGGTGCAGGAAAAAGTACTACTCTCTCAGTTTTAGTCACTCTCCACCCGGATTGTTTGGAGAAAGTTATTCCGTAAGATAAATTGTTGAGGTGAGCATGGGTAGAGAGAAACTTATGTTGAATCATGGCAACAAGGTCCATCCTCTCCAAAGGAAACTGTAGGTCTAGAGGGTGTGGCTCCACACCATGCAAAGCTAGCAAGCGTGAGGCAATAAGACCTCCACAAATTCCGCCCTTCTCATGGTTAAGTGAGAGACAGTAAGCAATTAAAGCACAAAAGTTATAAGACCTATCACGTCTTAAGGTAGCTGAGATAAAAAAACAGATCATAAACAGATAGCTTGTTGGTAGTTTTTCTAGCTAACACACATTTAGAAATAAAATAAGCAAAGTATCGAATGCTAGGGAGTTGAATTTCTCGTATTTTACCACTCTCCCCCGTGAAGCTTCTGCCTTGGCAAATCTCCTCCTATAAATCTAGCAGTGGTTTAGGTTTCCCTCTTAGTTTCTCACATGAACCCCACTCTGGTACCTTGATAGCTGGAAAAAAGTCACTGAAAGGCAAGTCTACAGCTTTGTTATAAATTTTGTAATGGGCCATAGGGTTAGTCGAAGACCATATAAAGCGAAAGTCCTGCACCACAAACATAGTTAGTTTAACATGTTGGATAGGTTCATCCTCAATGAAGCGGTCTAATCCTGCATTATGCACAAGAGTATAGAAATCCTACAGAATGCTCGTAACACGCATGAATTTCTGGCATGGGTAGATCGATGGAAAAAATCTTTCTTCACGGTGCACATTCATGACCTCATGCAACTCCAACTCATGCTGGTTTAGTTGATGCACATTGTGCTCCATCTCTGAATTTTTTTAACAATCATCACAAAAATTGATTTCAAGCGACTATAAGGTGGAAACTACCATAGAGACTTATAGGAGAGCTAAACATGCATCAAAACTATATTATTTCTACTCAAATCAAACACGAAAACTCACATAAGCTGTCACCTACAGTACCAAAATACTCAAGAAATACTCCACCAAACAAAATTTTACTTGGATAATCGGAGGAGTCACACACTGGAGAGCAAATGCATCAAATTTCAGCAACAATGGGTGGCTGAGCAAAGAGATCGAACAATCTCGAGGAAGAACAGCAATAACTCGGGTTCAAGGAAATGTTTTGAGTTTGTGGGGTGAGAGAGGAATCTTTGGCAGGGGAGAGAGTTAGTGGGGGGCCAGGGGGCCCCACACCATGTGCTGGCGCCACCAGGGGCAGGACGCGCCCCCTATGGTGTGCCTGACTAGTGGGTCCCCCTGGGGTCTCCCAGGTGGCTCTCTGCCTCATTTTTGACGTAAAAATTTATTATAATTTTTCTGGAATTTTTCGAGAAACTTTATTTTTGAGGTATTTCCAGAATTTAATAATTAATAAAAACCCAGAAAAAAAAGTGAAAAGGTGGAAATCAAAACCAAAACCAGAACTACAGAGGTTCTATTACACTCCAAAAGGAAAGTAACCAAAGAAAACAAAGGCGGAAGGGGTGAAAACAAAAATGTGGATGGTGAAAACATGCATAACCACAGTAATCAGGATGAAAACATGAGGAAAACATGACTATGGATGATGGAAAACATGATTATACTTAAGTAGCAACGTGATAACAGAAGTAAACATGGTGAAAACATAATTGGGAAGGTGAAAACATAGTGAAAAGAGTGTCCTCTTCATTCAAAATCATTTTGGTAACAAGGGTTATCAAGTCTTGTTACCAGAATAATTTTTATATGGAGCAAAACTTTGCATATCACTAAATAATTATGTTACCACAACCTTGATAGAGATAGTCCCAATTATAATAATTTCATATTCTTTTGGTGGCTTTGGAATGGGACAATAAAATTCTCCAATCTTGATGGTCTCAATATTTTCAATTAAATTTAAACCATATCTTCTATCAATCTTCTTGGAAAAATAAATAGTATGCTGATGCATGTAAAATGCATAGATGAACTTTGCATGTTATTACTTGTTTTTCCTACATATTAGCAACTTATATTCATGTTTTATAATGATTTGGGGGATTTTCTGAACAATCCCCCTTCTTTTGGTTCTAGCCCTGTTTTTTCCAGTAAACGTACTTTTTAGTGTTTCAGACTTTCCGGGAGCTTCGGGACTCCAAAAAGGGCAAGGCCAAAGAGCACGGTTCAGAATTTTTGAGACGAAGACCATGGGCCAAAGTAGAGGGCCAAAAGTCCAACCAGGTGGAAAAGAGGACCCTCCACGCGGCCAGATTCCTTGGCCGCGTGTGGGGCCCCCTTTTTGCCCCCGTGGCTCCGATGCCGTCGATCTTTCTTCTCCCGAGTGTCTCGTTACCTAAAAACGACTATATAAAGGGTCCCCTGGCCTTTTCGAGAAGGGGGCGGCGCCAAGAGACGAAACCACGAAACAAAGAGAGAGAAGGCTGCCGCCGGAGAAGATCGGAGGGGGGAAACGCCGCCGGGATCACCCCCGGAGGGCTCCACCCCCCTCCGGCGTGTTCATCATCAACATCTACAGCACGATCATCTCCACTCTCCACTGTAATATCTTGTCAAACACGATGTATGATGTAATAATATATTCCCTTGATGTATTGTGTCCCCGTCTATGTTTGAGTAGTGAATTGTTCTTGGCAATGGTGAAATAGTTCGTTGATTGGTTGCATACAAGTTTGTTATCTTGTATGATTGTCTTTATGTACAATATATGAGTGCACGCATATGTTGGGGAATGCATGTAAGGTGATCACCGGTAGCATAATGGAGTGGTGGTGACTTGGGAGTGACAGTAACCTGAGACCGAGCCATAAAGTAAAGTTATTGGGGGATATATATAGGGGACCTTAGAACGTAAGGCTATGGTGGGACCTTATGTCTTAATCAATCTTGTGTAGTCATTTACTTGGACACATGATCCATCATAAGGGGTTGTATATCATTTACTTGACTATACCTATTCATGGCTCCTTCCTAGAAGAAACAACTAAGACTAAAACATGTGCTTCACTAATTGTGACAACCACACGAACGAAACACCTATTGCTAGAACACTTGCTCCCTTGAGATACTTGAGATATTTGCTGCTTGCTACTTGTGAAACTTGCTTAGAAACTTGCTTTAGAAACTTTCTCTAGGATTACTTGCATTTTAAACTTGCTTCACTAGTTACTAGACAAACCACACTCCACGTCACTTGCTTTTAATTAGTTAGTTCCTTTTAGTCAAACTTATTGCTTTGCATAAACATCCATATAAGAGGGTTATAGGGCTTTAGAGAATAGATAGATTACCTTCAGATCCTCGTGGGTTTGACACTCGAATACTTATCGAAAGGTACTACAATTGATCTCCTGCACTTGGGAGTCATCAAGCACTTTTCTGGCGCCGTTGCCGGGGAGCGTTGTGCTAAGCTTTTATTCTTGTTTGCATTGCATACTAACATATAAACCTAAAACACACAAAAAAATTATAAAATGGAAAACAACCAAACAATTTTAGAACTGTATAATATCTACCTTGAATTAGGACATGAAGTGTTTGAGGAGAAATTGAAAAATTATTTGCACAACAACCATATTTGTGGTAGTACTAATTCTTTGAACACCTTTATTGCTAAGGAAAACCTTGAGCTTGGTAAGTTTGTCTTGATGAATATGATATTTTTAGTCCCCCTACTATTGAGGATAAAAATAATATACTTGCTGATTCTATGGAAAGTTTTAAGCTTGGGGAAGTTGGTTTTGATGAGCATGATATTTCTAGTTCCCCAAGCTTGGAGGAGAAAATTCACTTTGATGATACTATGCTTCCTATATATGATGATTGCAATGAAAATTATGAATGTTTGACTCCCACTATCACTGATGAGGATTTTACTTATGTGGAGAGTAGTGATTCTTTTATGCATGTGGCTCATGATAAGAATGTTTTATGTGATATTTATATTGTTGAATCTATTCATGATGCTACTGAAAATTATTATGAGAGAGGGAAACATGGTTACACATATTTCAACAATATTAAGTTTCCCCTCTTTATGCTGAAAGTATTGAAGTTGCACTTGATCTACCTTTCTATGCTTGCTATTATGTGCTTCTTTTATTTGTTTCATTACAAAATGCCAATGCATAGGAAAGGGGTTAGACTTAAAATAAATTGTTTAATATTTTTTGGTGTGTTCCTTATGCTTTAATTTCCTATTCGGTTTGAGCACACATTTATGGCTTTTCAACATGTAAAATACCTTTACCTACTGTTATCTATCATTTAGTTTAAGATTTTCATTTTATAAATTTTTTGGGAAAGTAAATGAGAAGGATGAGTAATGGAGAAGTTGGGGTCGACCTTGAACATGTGTTGTTCATGCCAATGAAACCATTGCAAAGTCTCTATCATTAAAACTTTTTCCAAAGCTAAAAACAATAAAAATATTAGTTCACTACTGTAATATCACATTTCTGTCTTATTTCTCATCATAAATGGCAAGAATAATCTTATATGAGAGATAGGATTAAACAATAGTAATTAGCTGTCCAGAAAACAGATTCCTGAACTTCACTGCGAAAAATGTTTAAAATCACAGAAGTGGAATTTTTACCTGGTAATTTATGAAAGCAATATTTAGTTATCACTACATATTTCATTAGTTTTAAGTTTTCTGATTTGAGCAACTTAAGTTCCTCTAAAAATTCACTCTTTACGGGCTGTTTAGTTTTTGGCAGATTATGTCTTTATTTTGCATTGCTCTCATTACTTGTGTTTTGTGTGGTTCTTTTGATCAAAGAGCAATGCACAACTGTAGTAACATTAGTTAATATTTAGAATCAACTCATGATGTGTCTTTGCTGTACCTATGTGGATTTTATTTATGGAGGCACTAACCCCTCTAATCAAGTTTTATGTTGAGATTTGTGTAAGAAGAATTTTTCAGGAGGAAGAGTTGAGTGAGATGAACAAAGATCAAGAGGGACAACCAATCAAGCTTGGGGATGTACCCCTGGGATCACCCTACATGTAACAAATAATTACAACAATCCAAGCTTGGGGATGCCGAGCCACCTCACTCCAACCATCATGATGTTAAGTAAGAAAAGCCTAGCTATACGGCTATCAATAAAGCGCTTTACGGGAGGCAACCCGGTTGTTCTTAGTTGGTTTTTCCTAGTGTCCTCTTGCCGTAACAAGAGACTTAGTCTTTACTTTAGTTTCTGGAGTTTTTAATAAAGTGTCAAGTTTCACCCATTTGGATTTAAAAGTTGCTATCCTAGTGCTTGGAATTTCTGTTTCAGCACGATTCTGCTCACCGTACGATTTTTCATTTTTTTATCTGTAAGTCGGATTGAGCTAATTTTTTGGTATTTCTGCAAATTTTCGTACTCTGTAAGCACAAAAATTGTATTAATTTTTTTTGATGATTCTAGATTAGGGAAAACGTTCGTTTTGCTGCTATTCCTTTTTTGGACAGATTTTGCCTTCTTTTGTTGGATGCACTCTTTGGGTTTGGGACTTGAATTTCCTTGATCTTTTCGAGCTAGAGAGTGAACATACAACATTATGAACCTTATTGTCTATCTTCTGGATCATTTGTTTTGGAATTTTGCGCAGCAAGCATGTGATTTGTTTGTCCTTGCTAATCTCACCCCACAGAAAAAGAATGGGAGAAACATGTTTTGTGAAGTTTTTTCACAGGGAATAGAGGAGCTGCGCCTCAATACATCCAAGAATGGTGAAAGACATTAGCTTGGGGATGTGATGAACACCCCACTGGAGCTACACTCTTTTGGTTAGCACACGTCTACTTTATGTCTTTCTAAGCAAAGCATTTATCGTAGAGACTTGAAGCGTCTAGTTTTTGTTTTTATTTTTGTTTTGATAAGACCACCACCATCATTTTATATGAGATTGAGCTACTGGAGTTTGGGGTTGGAATGTATTGGATGCTAGTATTATGATTTGGAATAGGTATGCCATGGTTGATTTGAAGAGCTACATATGTTTGCATGATTTATAGACTTTTTATGTGTAGAAATTTGCAATAATGTTGTCTTGAGCTATCTCTTATTCATGTCCTTGATGTTAATTGCTGGTTTATTTAGTTTGTCATTAAATGAGTAGTTCTATGGACATATGCATGCATAGTAGCTGGTCAACTATATCCCTCTTGCTAGCCCAAAAATTTAAAAATTCCAACAAGTAAAAACTTGTTTCCAACACTCCTTAGCCAAGTATTTCCAGTGAGTCCACCATATCTTACCGTTAGCTTCATTGCTATTCCGAGTATGTTCACCATGTTATTGTGTTATTTATGTTCTAAATTAAGATATCCACTTTATTAATTGTCATGGGTTGAACTTGGGATAGGACTCTCACGAACTTTTGAAGGCACACTTTACTTTTTATGCATCTAATAAACATGACCCAATAATGGGAGCCACAAGTTTTGCGTTTGACAAGTGTGTGGTTGGGAGCTATCTATAAACGTGTATCACCGGAAAGCTTTCAACATTGCACAAAAAATTTACATTTGGTTGATATCATGTACTTTTGTTTTTTGACTCCTGCCATGCCGAAATGAAATAGAGGAATAGTAAGTTTTGATGAGTAAGTATCTATATGACTAGAGAAACGCATTGGGCCGCTAACCCAAGCCATGCTTTTTCATGGTGGAAATTTACTTACAGCTTGAGTGACTCTACAACACATCCTATAATAAAATAAGAAGCTATGCATAATAGTGAATGAAAATAAAAAGGATGATGAGTCTACTCCGTTTGTTCATCTTGTCATTGTAACATGGGCTTGTTTCCATGTCATGGGGCAAGAGGTACCTCTTTGTGGTTCTCTATGATGTCATTAATACTTATTATGATTGTACAAAGCTTATTAGGAATCTTAAGTTGAGTAATCATGGAGTAGGTTTTCACACTCACGGGGCATGAGGCTTTCAACCACCTTGTCATTCTCATTACTTCAATACTCACAATTTTAAGATGCTAGTGATAAAGGGGCAATGAGAGTCCTAGATCAATTGATACCACATTTCAATTAGTAATTTTAGTTGAATAATTTAGAGGCTAAATAAGACTTGATCATGTTTTACCTCTACTCAATTTTCTCCAAAGTGTCCACCATATTTTCTATTTTCCATTATGCTATTATTTGACCAATATAGGATTTTATTTTTCATTTTGTGTATGCATTTGGTCCATAGTGCTTTTATTTCATTATACACTTTGTGAACTTTCATGAAGCATCTTTGCTTGCATATTTGATATTTCTTATAACATGAATTGTATGTTGCTACTCATCTACATTATGAATCATTTGATTATATGTAGCATGAATAATCTTCTTTGATATTCCATGATTGTTTTAAAATGCAAAGTCCATGTTAGTTTTATCACCTTCATACTCGAGGATGAGTATGGGTTAAGATTGGGGATGTTGATGCCTGTAAAATGCATAGATGAACTTTGCATGTTATTACTTGTTTTTCCTACATATTAGCAACTTATATTCATGTTTTATAATGATTTGGGGGATTTTCTGAACAATCCCCCTTCTTTTGGTTCTAACCCTGTTTTTCTAGAAAACGTACTTTTTAGTGTTTCAGACTTTTCGGGAGCTTCGGGACTCCAAAAAGGGCAAGGCCAAAGATCACGGTTCAGAATTTTCGAGACGAAGACCATGGGCCAAAGTAGAGGGCCAAAAGGCCAACCAGGTGGAAAAGAGGACCCTCCATGCGGCCAGATTCCTTGGCCGCGTGTGGGGCCCCCTTTTTGCCCCCGTGGCTCCGATGCCGTCGATCTTTCTTCTCCCGAGTGTCTCGTGACCTAAAAACGACTATATAAAGGGTCCCCTGGCCTTTTCGAGAAGGGGGCGGCGCCGAGAGACGAAACCACAAGACAAAGAGACAGAAGGCTGCCGCCGGAGAAGATCGGAGGGGGGAAACGCCGCCGGGATCACCCCCGGAGGGCTCCATCCCCCTCCGGCGTGTTCATCATCAACATCTACAACAAGATCAGCTCCATCTCTCCACTGTAATATCTTGGCAAACACGATGTATGATGCAATACTATATTCCCTTGATGTATTGTGTCTCCCCGTCTATGTTTGAGTAGTGAATTGTTCTTCGCAATGGTGAAATAGTTCGTTGATTGGTTGCATACAAGTTTGTTATCTTCTATGATTGTCTTTATGTACAATATATGAGTGCACGCATATGTTGGGGAATGCATGTAAGGTGATCACTGGTAGCATAATGGAGTGGTGGTGACTTGGGAGTGACAGTAACCTGAGACCGAGCCACAAAGTTAAGTTATTGCGGGATATATATAGGGGACCTTAGAACGTAAGGCTATGGTGGGACTTTATGTCTTAATCAATCTTGTGCAGTCATTTACTTGGCCACATGATCCATCATAAGGGGTTGTAGATCATTTACTTGACTGTACCTATTCATGGCTCCTTCCTAGAAGAAACAACTAAGACTAAAACATGTGCTTCACTAATTGTGACAACCACACGAACGAAACACCTATTGCTAGAACACTTGCTCCCTTGAGATACTTGAGATATTTGCTGCTTGCTACTTGTGAAACTTGCTTAGAAAATTGCTTTAGAAACTTGCTCTAGGATTACTTGCATTTTAAACTTGCTTCACTAGTTACTAGACAAACCACACTCCACGCCACTTGCTTTTAATTAGTTAGTTCCTTTTAGTCAAACTTATTGCTTTGCATAAACAGCCATATAAGAGGGTTATAGGGCTTTAGAGAATAGATAGCTTACCTTCAGATCCTCGAGGGTTCGACACTCAAATACTTATCAAAAGGTACTACAATTGATCTCCCGCACTTGGGAGTCATCATATGCTCTTTATCATTAACATTAAAAGTTGCTTTTCCTTGATTGCAATCAATAACAGCCCCTGCAGTGTTAAGAAAAGGTCTCCCAAGAATAATAGACATATTATCATCTTCAGGGATTTCCAACACAACAAAGTCAGTTAATATCAAACAACTAGTAGCAACTTGAACATGAACATTCTCACATATACCAATTGGAATAGCAATAGATTTATCAGCCATTTGCAAAGATATATCGGGGTGTATCAATTTTTTAAGAGAGAGTCTCTTATAAAGAGAGAAAGGCATAACACGAACTCCAGCTCCCAAGTTACATAAAGCAGTTCTAACATAGTTATTTTATAATAGAACAAGGGATATTGAAAATACCAGGATCTCCAAGCTTCTTTGGAACCTTGCCATTGAAAGAGTAATTAGAAAGCATAGTGGAAATTTCCTCATTAGGAATCTTCCTTTTGTTAGATATAATATCTTTCATATATTTAGAATAAGGAGGCAATTTAATAGCATCAATGAAAGGGATTTTTAAAAAACAGAGGTTTCATCCACTCACAAAACTTGTTATAATGTTCTTATTCCTTTGATTTGTGTTTCTTATTAGGAAAAGGCATTGCTTTTTGTACCCAAGGCTCTCTTTCATTAGCATGTTTAATAGCAATGAAATCCTCCTTAGTATACTTCACAGTTTTTGGTTGCTTTTCACGTTCAGCTACAGTTTCTTCTTTATCAGAAGCATGACTTTTATCATTACCACTTCCAGTTTCAGCATCAGAAATAGATATACTATTAGGATCTTTAGCAGGTTCAGGAGATTCTAGAACATTTTTATGTCAATTCTTGTTTTTCTTAGAAGGAGAACTATTACTTTTAGGTTGCTAAGAATCTTGTTCAATTGTTTTAGGATGTCCTTCGGGATACAAGGGGTCCTGAGAAGAAACACCACTTCTAGTAATTATTTCACAAACATGTTTATCTCTAGAAGTATTATCTAGAATATCTTTTTGCACTTTAGTGAGTTGATCAATTTGAGTTTGAAAAATATGAAAATGTTTAACAAGCATTTTAACATCATTAGAGGTTCTCTAAATAATACCATGCAAATTATCAATAGCTCTAGAGTTTTCCATAAGATGGTTTTGCACTCTCATATTATGTAACACCTGGGGTGTTACCCTAAACAGAAGTTGGTTGTTTTCTTTTTTTGCATGCATCACATGCATCATAAGCATTGCATCATGTTTTCCAAACCACTCCAAAATTCAAACCAATTAAAACTTTAAAAACATGTCCAAAAATTTATAATTAAACATGGCAACCTAAACAACTCCAATTGTTTTTCAATAGTTGAAGTTGAATTGCTTGTTAATAACACTTTCCCTCTTGTTGAAAACCCTAATGGTAACTTTCCAATTCAACTTAAATTTCAAATCATTCCAATCATAATGGGCATGATCAAATGGTGGTTTAAAAATCAAATTCTTGCAAACTATTAAATTCATTAATGTTTGCATAATTGCTTGAGTTTATTAAGTAAAAAATTGTTGCTTTCCAAATTTTTTTCCAAATCAAACTAATAGTTGAAATCCAACTAACCATTTAAAAACCAAACTAATTTTCCAAATTTTGAAAATCATTACTAACCTTGCTTTTACTCATTGTTTGCAAATCAATAAAATTTAATTATAAAATAAAAACCACCCCAAAACCCCTATCCTTTCTCTCTCTCCCTTTTTATTCTTTACAAAAAAAAATCAATCAAAAAGGAGAGGTAAAAGAAAAGCACACAAAAAAAAAATGGAGAAAAGGGCAGCCCTTCTCTTCTCGGCCCATCACCACCCAGCCCACCACTTCCTCTCTGGCCCATACCGTTTCATCGAGGTCTTCTTCCTCGTGCTGTCGTCACGACAGTACGAACACATCATCCACCGTGAGTTTCCCCCTCCTCCATCCGATTTCCTGCCGTACTAGGCTAGGCTCCCCTTAAAACCTACGCCCCCTGCTGCCTAGCCAGCCCTAGTCCTCCTCTCTCCCAACCAGCGCCGCCGTTGCTTCCATCTCTTCCACCTCCCCTCCGCTTGTCTGATCCCTGAACCGCACGAGAGAGAATACAGAGAAGGGTGAGCTCGCGGCCATCCCCTGCCATGGTCACCTCGAGGAGCCACGGGTCCCGGGAATGGAACCGCGGCGTCCTCCTGGGCCTCCCCGTCCCCTCGCCGTCTGCCGGGAACCGCCGGGAAGCCCACGCCGTCGCCGGGACTTCCCTCCTCGCCGCTGTCCATCAGTCTGCATCGACAACCACCGAAGGTGATCGCCTCCTTCTCCTCTTCCCCTTCCGCGCCCTGCTGTTCGCCTCCACACCCACGCACCGCACGGCAACCGCCCACCGGCCACCGCGCGCCAGCGCTGCGAGCAGCCATGGCCGCCGGCCGCGCCAACTGCCTCTGTCGCTAGCCATCTGAACCCTGCACGCACAGAATTCAGTAAGTTCAGTAGCCACGCGAAGTTACACCTTAACGTTCCACCTACTCGGTACCATTCACAAACGGTTCATAGCCCAACTGGTCCTGTTCCCCGCGCGAGAAGTGCAGGTCGAGGGATCGATCCCCTCGGCCGCGCATAAGCCACCTTTTTTGCGAAATAAATCGAGCGCTGGGCCCCACCCGTCATACTCCCTGATGCCCCGTCAGCTGCACACCCACGCGCAGTCAGCGCCACCCTGGCGTGGCCCCACTGGTCAGCCAGTGTGGGTAGCCCAGCCGCGGTGCAAAGGGTTTAATTCCCTATTTTCTTTTTTTAAAAAAAATGATTAATAACCCTAGAATTCAAATGGATGTAATTTCTAATTTATAAATCCAAATCACACAAACTTTATATGTATCCCACTCCAAATTTCCTGTACTTTTCAAATATGCCATTTGTTTTCTGTTTTGGATTTTCAAAATGCAATTCAAATTTGAATTCAAATAATTAAATTGTAATTTGCAACAATTCATAAATAATTCATACTAATTCCAAATAAGGCAAATAAAATATGTTTTCCATACCATTTTGAATACCCTTTTCAAATATAAATTTTGTTTCATGGTTTGAATAACTTAAATTGCCTAAATAATTTAATAATTGTTTAATTCATTTAAATTTGATAAAATCATAACTTGCTCAAAATAAAATAATTTTGAACATGCAAAATATGTTTTCAAACCATCAAAGTGTGAACTTTTCAAATGTGAGTTTGAAATTATGTTTTGAACAACTAAAACTTCAGTTAAATTCAAACTTGTTTTAAATCCATTTAAAACTTGTTTAATATTGTTTAATTCATAATTAAATTACCCTAATTCCAATTTCAATATTTGAAACATGTAATCCACCTAAAATTTTGTGTTCTAATCAAATATGAACTTTGTTATCTGTTTTGAACAATTTAACTTGCTGAAAACAACAATTGTTTGTGTGACACCCTTAAGGAACCAAAATTTTCTAACTTAATAAATAAATTCCTAAAATTGTTAAACCTTATCTCAATTAGTTCTATTGTTGTTATTTTGCTGTTTTCCTCATCCATGCATCATACTAAACCACTTTCACCTGATGATTAGTTGGAAAACAAATAATCTAACCAAAATTCATGGGCTTTTCATATGCAACTCAAATTGCATATGGGTCCATTTAAACCTGTTTATCTTGTCAACTAGTTTACCTTGATGCATCTTTAAACTTGTCATGCATCCATATCTTGATCATGCTGGATCTTTTGCCGTAGTAGTAATTGTTGCATCCGGTGTTTGTTCGAGGTTCGTTGCTTCTTCTCGGATAGGACGTTGAGATGATGTGAGCAACGACAAGTTCTGCTACCTTGCGGGATCTCAGGCAAGTATACTCACCTGCTGCCAAATGGCTGCCTTTCATCACTTGTTACCGATACTTTCCGTTGTTCTGTTCTGCTAGCCTTAGTAGTAGTTGTTTCTGTTACGAACCTATCACATGAATCCTTTAACCCTGATATTGCCTCACCTCCACACCTATAACCATTGCTTGTGCCCGCGTCTTACTAGCATGCTTAGGTTGTTTTGCTCGAGTCTGTTACCCGTTACTTTCTGTTACCATTTCTATTACGTTGTGGGGGCTCGATGTTAATCAATCAATCCTGTTAATGCTAATGGTAATAATAATTTGATGATAAGGCACCGACAGGAGGCCCTTTGTGGTTTTGAGGCCTGCTAGTGTCGACCCTAATAGGAAAAGGGTCTTGTCTACTGATCCATGATGAGCGCACTACCCGCATGTGGGAAGCGAGTATGGGCGCCCCCCTCAATTTGACTCGATTCGCATCTCGTCCAAATCGCCTCATTTAGTTCGGGTTTTCCATTTGCTGCATGCATGATCTTGCGAGCCCTTGGATCCCGGGTGGAACTTTCGTAGTCGGCATATAGGGGGACACGTTCTTAGAGTGCTATGAGGGTCCATTTTCTTCTGGGCTCGATTAGCCGTGCGCCCAAGGTGCTTTGGGCTTGATGCGAAGAAGGGTTGAGTTGTGTAGAGTACCCCGCTTGGTGGGAGGCATCCCATCTGGCGGGTTATTCTTGCGTGTACGGCCAAATTGGCGCAACCCTGCAGGGATAATCTTCTCGAGAAGCCGTGTTTTCCGCGGTTATGGATTACTTGGTGAAAGTACTGGCTAACAAGTACTCAGGACAACTTAAACCTAATGATTAACAATCTTACACCCATGATTAACAACTTGACTAGTAATAGGCTTATTGACACAATAATCTGAACCATCATTAATTCAACTGTGTGAGTTATCCTCGGATTGCTTCTTCGGATAAGGGGCGAGATCCAGGATGGGTTTGTTTGAAGTTACCTTTCAGTTGGTTACACTACTCGATCTTATCTTCTTTCTGTTAGCCGGAAGTTGTAGTATCTCTCTGTAGTTGGTTAGTGCAGCCCGCTGTCGCTTATTTGCAATAACCCCTTCCTTTCCGTTGATCCCAAGTATTTGTATCTTGTGATGACTGGCTACGCCGGTATCTTGTGAGTATGGTTTATCCACTTGCCAGTACTTAACCGTACTGACCCACGAATCTCTTTCGTGGCTGCATATTCAATATTGCAGTCAACAGGTTTGAAGTCTGACGACGTTAGCTTGGGAATCCCTCCGGCTTGGCCTGGGCAGGGATTGGACGCTCTCGGTTATCTTCAGGACTCTTAGTCCAATTTGTATCTTGTCCGTAGCCGGACGACGTGTTGTTTCTTCCGCTGTTATTTTGGATCTTTGTAATGTATCAGTTGTATCCCTGGCTCGTTTGAGTCATCTTGTATCTATCTGTTCTGTTGTAATTGTGGAAATATTCGTGAACTGTTGTAATGTTATCACAAGTGTCAACCTGGAATCGGTTATTATGTGGATTTTGGCGGGAATGCTGAAATCTGCATAGTGCCCGATCTCGGGGCGTCACAAATGGTATCAGAGCCTTGGTTCCGATTCCCGATATTGTTTCGATACGAATGGTTATCAAAGCAACGGGTCCGCAAAGCCTGTAGGTTAACCTCGCTAACGGTCGTTGTTTCTAGAGTGTCAAAAACTATTTCTGCTAAACTATTTTGGAAAACCTCTCAATAGGATTCTTGTTTTTCTCCTTATCTCTATTCTATTTCCCCTCCCATCTCATTTGTTTTGGATTCTCCCCCTTGTCTATCTTTCAAAGTGTTAGGATCCCACGTGGGTGGACGTTTTCTGAGCCCTTAACCTAATAGGTTCGATCATCGGAAGATTCCTGGTGGAAGAACATCGTCGTCAGCCCGAGCAAGAATCTCTTGTTAGTGGTGTCGAGAAGCCCTTGTTAGTGGTGTCGAGGAGATCAACCGGAAGCACGAAGAATCGATAGTCGAACTTCTTTCCCCTCCCGGGTTAGCAGGTGGATTGCGAGGGCGCAATCCCTTGTTAGTGGTGTCGTCTGTAACACCTGGGGTGTTACCCTAAACAGAAGTTGGTTGTTTTCTTTTTTTGCATGCATCACATGCATCATAAGCATTGCATCATGTTTTCCAAACCACTCCAAAATTCAAACCAATTAAAACTTTAAAAACATGTCCAAAAATTTATAATTAAACATGGCAACCTAAACAACTCCAATTGTTTTTCAATAGTTGAAGTTGAATTGCTTGTTAATAACACTTTCCCTCTTGTTGAAAACCCTAATGGTAAGTTTCCAATTCAACTTAAATTTCAAATCATTCCAATCATAATGTGCATGATAAAATGGTGGTTTAAAAATCAAATTCTTGCAAACTATTAAATTCATTAATGTTTGCATAATTGCTTGAGTTTATTAAGTAAAAAATTGTTGCTTTCCAATTTTTTTTCCAAATCAAACTAATAGTTGAAATCCAACTAACCATTTAAAAACCAAACTAATTTTCCAAATTTTGAAAATCATTACTAACCTTGCTTTTACTCATTGTTTGCAAATCAATAAAATTTAATTATAAAATAAAAACCACCCCTAAACCCCTATCCTTTCTCTCTCTCCCTTTTTATTCTTTACAAAAAAAAATCAATCAAAAAGGAGAGGTAAAAGAAAAGCACACAAAAAAAAATGGAGAAAAGGGCAGCCCTTCTCTTCTCGGCCCATCACCACCCAGCCCACCACTTCCTCTCTGGCCCATACCGTTTCATCGAGGTCTTCTTCCTCGTGCTGTCGTCACGACAGTACGAACACATCATCCACCGTGAGTTTCCCCCTCCTCCATCCGATTTCCTGCCGTACTAGGCTAGGCTCCCCTTAAAACCTACGCCCCCTGCTGCCTAGCCAGCCCTAGTCCTCCTCTCTCCCAACCAGCGCCGCCGTCGCTTCCATCTCTTCCACCTCCCCTCCGCTTGTCTGATCCCTGAACCGCACGAGAGAGAATACAGAGAAGGGTGAGCTCGCGGCCATCCCCTGCCATGGTCACCTCGAGGAGCCACGGGTCCCGGGAATGGAACCGCGGCGTCCTCCTGGGCCTCCCCGTCCCCTCGCCGTCTGCCGGGAACCGCCGGGAAGCCCACGCCGTCGCCGGGACTTCCCTCCTCGCCGCTGTCCATCAGTCTGCATCGACAACCACCGAAGGTGATCGCCTCCTTATCCTCTTCCCCTTCCGCGCCCTGTTGTTCGCCTCCACACCCACGCACCGCACGGCAACCGCCCACCGGCCACCGCGCGCCAGCGCTGCGAGCAGCCATGGCCGCCGGCCGCGCCAACTGCCTCTGTCGCTAGCCATCTGAACCCTGCACGCACAGAATTCAGTAAGTTCAGTAGCCACGCGAAGTTACACCTTAACGTTCCACCTACTCGGTACCATTCACAAACGGTTCATAGCCCAACTGGTCTTGTTCCCCGCGCGAGAAGTGCAGGTCGAGGGATCGATCCCCTCGGCCGCGCATAAGCCACCTTTTTTGCGAAATAAATCGAGCGCTGGGCCCCACCCGTCATACTCCCTGATGCCCCGTCAGCTGCACACCCACGCACAGTCAGCGCCACCCTGGCGTGGCCCCACTGGTCAGCCAGTGTGGGTAGCCCAGCCGCGGTGCAAAGGGTTTAATTCCCTATTTTCTTTTTTTTTAAAAAAAATGATTAATAACCCTAGAATTCAAATGGATGTAATTTCTAATTTATAAATCCAAATCACACAAACTTTATATGTATCCCACTCCAAATTTCCTGTAATTTTCAAATATGCCATTTGTTTTCTGTTTTGGATTTTCAAAATGCAATTCAAATTTGAATTCAAATAATTAAATTGTAATTTGCAACAATTCATAAATAATTCATACTAATTCCAAATAAGGCAAATAAAATATGTTTTCCATACCATTTTGAATACCCTTTTCAAATATAAATTTTGTTTCATGGTTTGAATAATTTAAATTGCCTAAATAATTTAATAATTATTTAATTCATTTAAATTTGATAAAATCATAACTTGCTCAAAATAAAATAATTTTGAACATGCAAAATATGTTTTCAAACCATCAAAGTGTGAACTTTTCAAATGTGAGTTTGAAATTATGTTTTGAACAACTAAAACTTCAGTTAAATTCAAACTTGTTTTAAATCCATTTAAAACTTGTTTAATATTGTTTAATTCATAATTAAATTACCCTAATTCCAATTTCAATATTTGAAACATGTAATCCACCTAAAATTTTGTGTTCTAATCAAATATGAACTTTGTTATCTGTTTTGAACAATTTAACTTGCTGAAAACAACAATTGTTTGTGTGACACCCTTAAGGAACCAAAATTTTCTAACTTAATAAATAAATTCCTAAAATTGTTAAACCTTATCTCAATTAGTTCTATTGTTGTTATTTTGCTGTTTTCCTCATCCATGCATCATACTAAACCACTTTCACCTGATGATTAGTTGGAAAACAAATAATCTAACCAAAATTCATGGGCTTTTCATATGCAACTCAAATTGCATATGGGTCCATTTAAACCTGTTTATCTTGTCAACTAGTTTACCTTGATGCATCTTTAAACTTGTCATGCATCCATATCTTGATCATGCTGGATCTTTTGCCGTAGTAGTAATTGTTGCATCCGGTGTTTGTTCGAGGTTCGTTGCTTCTTCTCGGATAGGACGTTGAGATGATGTGAGCAACGACAAGTTCTGCTACCTTGCGGGATCTCAGGCAAGTATACTCACTTGCTGCCAAATGGCTGCCTTTCATCACTTGTTACCGATACTTTCCGTTGTTCTGTTCTGCTAGCCTTAGTAGTAGTTGTTTCTGTTACGAACCTATCACATGAATCCTTTAACCCTGATATTGCCTCACCTCCACACCTATAACCATTGCTTGTGCCCGCGTCTTACTAGCATGCTTAGGTTGTTTTGCTCGAGTCTGTTACCCGTTACTTTCTGTTACCATTTCTATTACGTTGTGGGGGCTCGATGTTAATCAATCAATCCTGTTAATGCTAATGGTAATAATAATTTGATGATAAGGCACCGGCAGGAGGCCCTTTGTGGTTTTGAGGCCTGCTAGTGTCGACCCTAATAGGAAAAGGGTCTTGTCTACTGATCCATGATGAGCGCACTACCCGCATGTGGGAAGCGAGTATGGGCGCCCCCCTCAATTTGACTCGATTCGCATCTCGTCCAAATCGCCTCATTTAGTTCGGGTTTTCCATTTGCTGCATGCATGATCTTGCGAGCCCTTGGATCCCGGGTGGAACTTTCGTAGTCGGCATATAGGGGGACACGTTCTTAGAGTGCTATGAGGGTCCATTTTCTTCTGGGCTCGATTAGCCGTGCGCCCAAGGTGCTTTGGGCTTGATGCGAAGAAGGGTTGAGTTGTGTAGAGTACCCCGCTTGGTGGGAGGCATCCCATCTGGCGGGTTATTCTTGCGTGTACGGCCAAATTGGTGCAACCCTGCAGGGATAATCTTCTCGAGAAGCCGTGTTTTCCGCGGTTATGGATTACTTGGTGAAAGTACTGGCTAACAAGTACTCAGGACAACTTAAACCTAATGATTAACAATCTTACACCCATGATTAACAACTTGACTAGTAATAGGCTTATTGACACAATAATCTGAACCATCATTAATTCAACTGTGTGAGTTATCCTCGGATTGCTTCTTCGGATAAGGGGCGAGATCCAGGATGGGTTTGTTTGAAGTTATCTTTCAGTTGGTTACACTACTCGATCTTATCTTCTTTCTGTTAGCCGGAAGTTGTAGTATCTCTCTGTAGTTGGTTAGTGCAGCCCGCTGTCGCTTATTTGCAATAACCCCTTCCTTTCTGTTGATCCCAAGTATTTGTATCTTGTGATGACTGGCTACGCCGGTATCTTGTGAGTATGGTTTATCCACTTGCCAGTACTTAACCGTACTGACCCACGAATCTCTTTCGTGGCTGCATATTCAATATTGCAGTCAACAGGTTTGAAGTCTGACGACGTTAGCTTGGGAATCCCTCCGGCTTGGCCTAGGCAGGGATTGGACGCTCTCGGTTATCTTCAGGACTCTTAGTCCAATTTGTATCTTGTACGTAGCCGGACGACGTGTTGTTTCTTCCGCTGTTATTTTGGATCTTTGTAATGTATCAGTTGTATCCCTGGCTCGTTTGAGTCATATTGTATCTATCTGTTCTGTTGTAATTGTGGAAATATTCGTGAACTGTTGTAATGTTATTACAAGTGTCAACCTGGAATCGGTTATTATGTGGATTTTGGCGGGAATGCTGAAATCTGCATAGTGCCCGATCTCGGGGCGTCACATATTATATCTTGCTTAACAACATAATTATCAAATTCATCTAAGCATTGATCAGGTGGTTTAGAGTAGGGAATATCTCTATTATCAAATTATTGGAGAGAGTGTACCTAAACTGTTGATGGATAAGGAATAGGCTTACATAATTCTTCTATAGGAGGTAAATTCTTCACGTCCTCATATTTAATACCCCTCTCTTTAAGAGATTTCTTGGCTTCCTTCATCACTTCATCATTTAATTCAATCATCCCTCTCTTCTTGGGTGTTGGTATTGGCTCTGGTGTAGGTGTAGGCTCAGGTATATTCCAATCATCATTATTTTTGGCTATTTTAGCCATTAATTCCTCAGCTTCTTCTGGAGTTCTTTTCCTGAAAACACAACCAGCACAACTATCCAGGTATGTCCTAGATTAAACAGTTAGTCCATTATAAAATATATCTAAGCGATCATTTTTAGGTAAAGGGTAGGCAGGGCTAGCTCTTATTAAAGAACAAAACCTTGTCCAAGATTCATGCAACTTTTCTCCTTCAATTTGCTCAAAGTTAAAGATGTCTTGCACAACAGCATGTTGGGCACTAGCAGGAAAATATTTTTGAAAGAAAGTATTAACCAAATCCATAGGACTAGTAATAGATCAAGGTGACAGATTGTTAAACCAAGTTTTAGTTTCATCTTTGAATGAGAAAGGGAAGATCTTGGTAACAAAATAAGTACGCAGCTTGGTATCATCAGAAAATAAACTACTCAAAGATGAAAGCTCATTCATGTGTTCCATAGCACTTTTACTGTCAGTTCCCCAAAAAGGTTCCTTCTCAACAATAGATATGTAAGATAATTCTAGAGAGAAATCATAATCCTTGTCTCTAAAGTGTATGGGATATGTGGTAAACTTAGCATCAAGAGAAGATTTATATTTAACAACATGTCTTGCAAGAACACTCTTAAGAACACTTGCACCAGTAGTAGCTCGAGCTTCTTTAATAAAATAATCTTTAACTTAAATATAGGTTTCATCAAGATCATCAATAAACTCAGGTGAATTAACAGGTTTACCAACATTTTCAACAAGAATTTCAGCATTTTCAATTTGTTTGGATTTAGCAATTGTAGCATCTAGGAAAGGACCTAGAGAACCAGTATCAACAAGCACAGTAGAAGCATCATAAAAGGTATCAGAGGCATTTTCAGACTCAACAGAAGTAAAAATATGTGTAGCATGTGGTGGTGTAAGAAACTTACTCATAACAGACGGTGAATCAAGAGCAATAGAGGTGTTCAGAGTTGTACCTCTCCTTGTAGTGGATGGTAATATAGGAACTTCTCCATCACGAGTCTTGGCCCATGATGAAAGGCTTGCAGAAAACAGTATCACGTTCAAGTGAGCAAACAAATAAAGCTATGCTCCCCGTCAACGATGCCAGCAAATAGAATTGATGACCCACAAGTATAGTGGATCGCAACAGTCTTCGAGGGAAGTAAAACCCAAATTTATTGATTCGACACAAGGGGATCCAAATAATATTTATATGCCTTAACAACTGATTTTTCAATTCAGCTGCATGATGTTGTAGATCGTGCACTCGTTGGGAGACCCCAAGAGGAGGGTGTGATGAGCACAGCAGTAGGAAATTCCCCTTAGTTAAGAACCAAGGTTATCAATCCAGTAGTAGGAAGAGGACCTTCGGAAGGTTGATGCCACTGACGGTGGTGCTGGCGCTTCACCGGTGTGAGTAACAACATGGAACCTTCACACAACACAACCAAAATATTTTGTCCCAACGGTACAGTGAGGTTGTCAATCTCACCGGTCTTGCTAAAACAAAGATTAGACGTATAGTGTGGAAAATGATGTATGCTTGCAGTAAGTAAAGAAAGCAGGAAATAGCAGTGGTTTGTTTAACAATGTAGGAAAATGGACCGGGGTTCATAGGTTCACTAGTGGTGTCTCTCCATAAAAGATAGCATTCTGGGTGAACAAATTAGAGCTGGGCAATTGACAAATAGAGGTTGCACCGTAGTACACATTATAACATGATGACTAATATGATATTTAGTGCGGGCATTACAACAATATACATAGACCGAAATCCATCTGCATCTATGACTAATAATCCACCCTCAGGTTATCATCTGAACCCCCTTAGGTATTAAGTCGCAAGCAACAAATAACTGCATTAAATAATGTGTGTAATGTAAGCAATGATTATGCACGCGGGCACTCTCACCGCTTTTTTCTCCCTAATGGCAACAACACATCCTCCCCCTTCATGTTTCTGTCACTCGAGCAAGGTGGTGAGGACGGATGAACCCATTATCAAGCATAAATACTCCCTCTTGGAGTCACTAGCAACTACTTGGCCAGAGCAACCACTAGCAACAGAAAGCATGCAAGATCACAAATAACATATGCAATAAAGACTATAATAAACTTGGCATAAGTTCAATATTCATCGGATCCCAGCAAACACAACATATAGAATTAATAAGATCAATCTCGATCATGATAGACAGCTCACGAGATCTAAACATGGAGGCATATGCGGAGAAGACAACCATCTAGCTACAACTACGAACCCGTAGTCCAAGGATGAACTACTCACGCATCACTCCGGAGGTAGGCATGGTGATGTAGAAGCCTCCGGTGATGATCTCCTCTCTGGCAGGGTGCCAGAAACAGCTTCAGAACCCCCTGATCTAGGGTTGACGGTATCGGTGGCTGTGGAACTTTTCGGGGATTTTTGATCAGGTGTTTAGGGTTTTCCATCCGGGGGGGGGTTAAATAGGCGAAAGGGCAAAGGTGGTGGAGCTTCAAGGGATCCACACCCATAGATGGCACGGCCAGGAGGGCCGCGCCACACTATGGTGTGGCCCCCCTGATGCCCATCTTCGACTCTCCTTCGGTCTTCTGGATGCTTCTGGGGAAAATAGGACTTCCGGGATTCGAACTTTCCAATTCCGAGAATATTTCCAGAACAACTTTTCTGAAACTAAAAACAACAGAAAACAGGGAACTGGCTCTGTGGCATCTTGTGAATAGGTTAGTCCCGGAAAACGTATAAAATGCTATAAATAAGGGAGAAAACAAGTAGCAATTGACATAGTATGATCATGGAGCATCAGAAATTATAGATACGTTGGAGACGTATCAAGCATCCCCAAGCTTAGTTCCTACTCGTCCCCGAGTAGGTAAACGATAAAACAATAATTTCTAAGGTGACATGCTACTAACATAAAATTGATCAATCTAATGTAAAAGCATATGCACGCTGAGGTCATAGAACTTCAAACACAAACATGATAAATATAACTTTAATAATAAAGCATATCAATTACTTTGCATCATGAAGAGTATCTCAAATAAAGGATCATGAATAATAATGCAAATAAAGGTAAACGTTTGTTTCAGGTATAGAGAAGACATGGCAAAGTGATATTTCACTAGTACTTAAGAGGGGGGCAAAACATAAATGCGAGGACACCTTCAAAGTTCAGGGGGAAGACTAGAGAAAATAATTTAAGAACAAATAATATCACATCATGAAGTAATTATTGATGTTTTTGGGACAAATGCACATAGAACTCAGAATGGCAAAAATGCTCTCTCAACTGTGCATAAAGTTAGAACATGGAGACTCAACATAAAAGTAAAAGAAAGGCCCTTCGTAGAAGGAAACAGGGATCACTCATGTGCTAGATCTTTTATTTTATTAAACAAAGGTATTAAAAGTTTGACACTGAGTGTCTATATTTTGGGAGATGTATGCTAATGTCAACGAATGGTAAACAGAAAATACAGTACGTCACAAGCCAACTGGATTCACAAGAGCGGCTCCCATGTGAAGGACGCATCTGGGTAGAAGGTCATCCCTCTTTCTCTTTTGTTTACACAATTATGCTTTGACTGATAAATCAGGGGTAAAAATAGTGAAGAGAATTTGTTTGTATTAATTTGGGGCTGGGCACCCCGCTGCCAGGTCTTCTATCATTTGGATAAGCGGATGATGCCACTAGTCCAGGGTGTGAAATCCAATCAACAAGTGAGATAAAGATTCTCTATTGACGTCCTCATGAGTAAAAACAGGAACATAAAGCAGGAGTGATTTTGAAGGTTTTAAAGGTAACACATGAGAAATTTACTTTGGAGTGGAAGTTCAATACCACGTGTAGGTAGGTATGGTGGACACAATGGGAAAAACTTTGGTTTAAGGGAGTTTGGATGCACGAGTAGAGCTCATACTCAGTACAGGTGGGGCTAGCAAAAGACTGGGAGCGACAAATGAAGAGAGCATAAGAGTCATAATCATGCATAGCGACATAAGCATCATTAATTAAAACATAAGCAGTATCACAACATAAAAAACTAAGTGGTCATGGAGGCTATTCGTGACTGGTTAATAGTCATAAACATGGTGTGAGCATGCCCCAAGTCAACCAAATAAAACATTCGAAAGAGAATACCATATATTGATGCTTTACTATGACAAGAACAACTCATGAATCTTTCAAGACATATTAAACACTCTCAGCTATTTGAGGCTATTCATGCTACTCAATAACCACAAGGATTTAAAACTAAAATAACATTTAGCATGGCATGAAAATGTCTAGCCACAGTCTATACAAGCTTCTACTAGCACTATTATAGATTCTACTTCAAGCAACAGTTTTCTTCTCCCAACAAGAACCATACAAAACATGCTTTAAAAAATACTCTTGATGATACAGAAAGCAAACATGAGAGTACTCACATAACACTACTAAAACTAATAGCTCTGATAAGAGATGCGTGCAAAACAGGAACTAAATAAATGCAACAGCTAGACATAGATTAAGAATACAAAGTATTCTCATGAAAAAGCGGAGCGTGTCACTCTCCAATAAAACAATGCTGGGGTCCAACCAAGATTATTGAAAAAGTAAAAACAAACTGAAAGCAAAAAAAAAACTGAAAAACAAAAAAAAATGAAAGACACTCCAAGTAAAGCACATAAGATGCGACCGAATAAAAATATAGTTTCATTAGAAGTGACCTGATAATTTGTCGATGAAGAAGGGGATGCCTTGGGCATCCCCAAGTTAGACGCTTGATTATTCTTGGAATTTGCTTGGATGTACCACCGGGGCACCCCCAAGCTTAAGTTTTTCACTCTTCTTGATCACATCATATCATCCTCTTCTCTTGACCCTTGAAAACTTCCTTCACACCAAACTTCTCACAATCTTCAGTAGCAACGTTAGTGCAATCGAAATAATAAATTCACATGGTTCAGTTTCAACACAAGTCTAACACTCAAAAACACATTATCTACTTTCACAACTTCTTTTAAAACTCATTTTCTCAAAAGAACACCAAAAGAAAGAAATTAAGATGCAAATGCAATAAATGGCAGAAATCTGTCAAAACAGAACAGCAGGTAAAGATCGATTTTTTCAAAAAATATTATGTTACTCAAATCAACAAGTGGTCAACTAAGAAAAGTTACGTATATAACTCAGAATTACACACACAAAAACTCAGGTCATTTTAAATTTTCTGTGATTTTATACGGAATTAACAGTGGACAGCAGAAATCTGTTTCCTGCGCAGAAATCCGAAATATAGCCTCAACTTTCCACTAGAGGCTTTACTTGGCTCAACAAAAACTCAAAATAAAAGATACAGCGGGGTTTATAAGGAAATACACAACACCCAGGTGCAAATCACACCAAATAAAACGAAATAAAACGGGTTGAAAACAGCGAAATAAAACGGGTTGTCTCCCGGTAGCGCTTTTCTTTAACACCTTTCAGCTAGGCATAAAAAGGACAACTCAACTATCTTCAGGTGAAGAAGAATCAACATTATAATTTTCTCTAATAATAGATTCAAAAGGTAGCTTCATCTTCTTTCTAGGAAAGTGTTACAAACCTTTCTTGAGGGGGAATTGATATTTAATACTCCCCTCTTTCATACCAATAATAGCACCAACAGTTCTAAGAAAAGGTCTTCCGAAAATAATAGGACAAGAAGCATTGCATTCAATGTTCATAACAACAAAATCAACAGAGACAAGTTATATTTAACCATAATAAGAACATCATCAATTCTACCAAGAGGTTTCTTCTTAGCATTATCAGCAAGATGAACATCCAAATAACAGTGTTCCAATGGTGGTAAATCAAGCTTATCATAAAGCTTTTGAGGCATAACAGAGATACTAGCACCAAGATCACACAAATCATTGCTATCAAACTCATTTACTTTTATCTTAATTATAGGCTCCCAACCATCATCTAATTTCCTAGGGATAAATGTTTCAAGTTTCAACTTTTCTTTCCTAACTTTCATGAGAGGATTGGTAATATGTTTAGTAAAGGCCATATTCATGGCACTAGCATTGGGACTTCTAGCAAGATTTTGTAGAAACATAATAACTTCAGAGATATTGCAATCATCAAAATCAAAATTATTATCATCAAAAGTAATGATACCATTATCTCCTACATCTTTAAAAAAATTAGCACTTTTATTAGAAGCAGTTTTAGCAATTTGAGGCAATTTAGCACGTTTCACCAAAGGAGTAGGGACTTTATTAACACCAACTACTTTACCATTGATAGTAGGAGGTTTACTAGCACTTGGAGCTTCAGTTTTACTAGTGGTTGTGATAGTGCAAACTCTAGCAATATTATTCTTTCTAGCCAATTCATCTTCTCTTTCTCACCTAGCACGTAATTCAGCCATCAACCCAACATTATTATCAATTCAAACTTGGATGGCATTCAAAGTTTTACTTTCTTTAACATAATGTGGAAAGACCTTCAGTTTTAGAAAATCAACATCAATAGCTAGGCTATCTACTTTAGAGGCAAGAACATCTATTTTACCAAGCTTTTCCTCGACAGATTTATTAAAAGCAGTTTGTGTGCTAATAAATTCTCTAAGCATGTTTTCAAGATCAGAGGTAGAGCTTTAATTGATATTGTAGGAGTTGCCATAAAAATTACCATAACCATTATTAGGAGGATAATGCTTGTAATTGTTTCCACCAAAATTATTTCTATAAGCATTATTGTTAAAATTATTAATTCTAATAAAGTTTACATCAACATGCTCTTCGTGAGCAACCAAAGAGGCTAAAGGAACATTATTTGGATCAACTTGAGCTTTACCATTAACAAGCATAGCCATAATAGCATCAAGCCTTTCACTCAAAGAGGACATTTCCTCAACAGAATTTACCTTCTTACCTTGTTGAGCTCTCTCAGTGTGCCACTCTGAATTATCATCATATCATCAAAAAGATTTGTTGCATTGCCCAAATTGATGGACATAAAGGTACCTCCAGCAGCTAAATCCAATAGGTTCCTTGAGGAGAAATTCAGTCCTGCATAAAAAGTTTGTATAATCATACAAGTAGTCAGTCCATGAGTGGGAAAATTCTTCACCATAGTTTTCATTCTTTCCCAAGCTTTAGCAACATGTTCATTACCAAATTGTTTAATATTCATTATGTGACTTCTCAGGGATATAATTTTAGTAGGAGGATAATATTTCCCAATCAAAGCATATTTACACTTAGTCCATGAATCAATATTATTTCTAGGAAAAGATAGCAACCATTCTCTAGCTCTTCCTCTCAAAGAGAAAGGAAATAATTTCAGTTTAATAATATCTCCATCCACATCTTTATATTTTTGCATCTCACATAGTTCAACAAAATTATTAAGGTGGGCAGGAGCATCATCAGTACTAATACCAGAAAATTGCTCTTTCATAACAAGATTTAATAAAGCAGGTTTAATCTCATAGAAAGCAGCAGTAGGAGCAGGTGGAGCAATAGGTGTACAAATAAAATCATTGTTGTTTGTGCTAGTGAAGTCACAAACAACAATGATTTTTGCATCTCACATAGTTCAACAAAATTATTAAGGTGGGCAGGAGCATCATCAGTACTAATACCAGAAAATTGCTCTTTCATAACAAGATTTAATAAAGCAGGTTTAATCTTATAGAAAGCAGCAGTATGAGCAGGTGGAGCAATAGGTGTACAAATAAAATCATTGTTGTTTTTGCTAGTGAAGTCACACAACTTAGTATTTTAGCAGAATAATAGCAAGCAAGTAAATAAAAACTATGAAGTAAACTAATATTTTTGTGTTTTTAATAAAGAGAAGCAAAGCAAGACAAAAATAAAAACAAGACAATAAAAAAATACAGAGGTTGAGAGTGAGAGACTCCCCTTGCCAGAAGACTTCTTCCTCCCCGGCAACGGCGCCAGAAAAATCCTTGATGGTGCAGATCGTGCACTCGATGGGAGACCCCAAGAGGAGGGTGTGATGAGCACCAAAGTAGGAAATTCCCCTTAGTTAAGAACGAAGGTTATCAATCCAGTAGGAGGAAGAGGACCTTCGGAAGGTTGATGCCACTGACGGTGGTGCTGGCGCTTCACCGGTGTCAGCAACAACGTGGAACCTGCACACAACACAACCAAAATACTTTGTCCCAACGGTACAGTGAGGCTGTCAATCTCAGCGGTCTTGCTAAAACAAAGATTAGACGTATAGTTTGGAAAATGATGTATGCTTGCAGTAAGTAAAGAAAGCAGGAAATAGCAGTGGTTTGTTTAACAATGTAGGAAAATGGACTGGGGTTTATAGGTTCACTAGTGTTGTCTCTCCATAAAAGATAGCATGCCGGGTGAACAAATTAGAGCTGGGCAATTGACAAATAGAGGTTGCACCGGAGTACACATTATAACATGATGACTACTATGATATTTAGTGCGGGCATTACAACAATATACATAGACCGAAATCCATCTGCATCTATGACTAATAATCCACCCTCAGGTTATCATCCGAAGCCCCTTAGGTATTAAGTTGCAAGCAACAGATAATTGTATTAAACAATGTGTGTAATGTAAGCAATGATTATGAACGCGGGCACTCTCACCGCTGTTTTCTCCCTAATCACAACATCACATCCTCCCCCTTCACGTTTCTGTCACTCGAGCAAGGTGGTGAGGAGGCATGAACCCACTATCAAGCATAAATACTCCCTCTTGGAGTCACTAGCAACTACTTGGCCAGAGCAACCACTAGAAACAGAAAGCATGCAAGATCACAAATAAAATATGCAATAAAGACTATAATCAACTTGGGATAAGTTCAATATTCATCGGATCCCAGCAAACACATCATATAGAATTACATAAGATCAATCTCGATCATGATAGCAGCCACGCGATCTAAACATGGAGGCATATGAGGAAAATACAACCATCTAGCTACAGCTACGAACCCGTAGTACAAGGATGAAATACTCACGCATCACTCCGGAGGCAGGCATGGTGATGTAGAAGCCTCCGATGATGATCTCCTCTCCGGCAGGGTGCCGGAAACAGCTTCAGAACCCCCCTGATCTAGGGTTGACGGTGACGGCGGGTGTGGAACTTTTCAGGGAGTTTTGATCAGGTGTTTAGGGTTTTCCATCCGGGGGGATTAAATCGGCAAAAGGGCAAAGGCGGTGGAGCTCCAGGGGCCCCACATCCATAGCTGGCGCGGCCAGGGGGACGCGCCACCCTATGTTGTGCCCCCTGATGCCCGTCTTCGTCTCTCCTTCGGTCTTCTGGATGCTTCCAGGGAAAGTAGGACTCCCGGGCTTCGAACTTTCCAATTCCGAGAATATTTCCAAAACAACTTTTCTGAAACTAAAATCAGCAGAAAACAGGGAACTGGCTCTATGGTATCGTGTCAATAGGTTTGTCCCGGAAAACGTATAAAAATGCTATAAATAAGGAAGAAAACAAGTAGCATTTGACATAATATGATCATGGAGCATCAGAAATTATAGATATGTTGGATACGTATCACTGCACCTGAAAGTAGACTTGCTCGCAACAATTTATCAGTGGTAACAGTTTTATAGCAATCATGGAAAACAACAGGATGAGAGTACTGTAGGCATAGAGGGAATGGATGAACGGGCGTTGCATGGATAACATAGGTCATGTAATAATCTAAACATGGGCATTGTAGATAATAATAATAAAGCATCCAAGTTCTAGGAAAACCATAGGCATGTGTTCAAATATAGTCATACGTGCTCGCAATGAGAAACTTGCACAACATCTTTTGTCCTACCAGCCTGTTGCAGCGGGGCCTCAAGGGAGACTACTGGTAATTAAGGTGCTCCTTTGGATAAAGCACTGGAGCAAAGCATTAACACTCTGTGAACACACGTGATCCTCACATCAAAACCATCCCCTCCGGTTGTCCAAATTTTTGTCACTTTGGGGCCTCGAGTTCCAGACAATGACATGTGTAAACAACTTGCATATATGATCAAGAAAAATAATTATACTCATGAAACAATAACATGTTCAGATCTTAGATCATGGCACTCGGGCCCAAAGTGACAAGCACTAAGCATAACAAGTTGCATCAATGGTAGAAAACACTAACAACGGATACTAGGCACTATTCCTTAACAATCTGGCATTATTACATGATCGATCTCATCCAATCCCTTCCATCCCTCTCAGCCTACAGTGGTGTTTACTCACACATGGACGGGGGAAACATGTATTGTTGATGGAGAAGATGTGGCGGTGTCGATGGCGATGATCTCCTTCGAATCCCTGTCCCGGCAGGGCGCCAGAACAGAAACTTCTGATCCCCGAATTGAGTTTCGAGGTGGCGACGGTGCTCTGTTGTGTTTCTGTGGAATATGACAAACCCCCTCGCAATTTAGGGTTACGGGGCATATGTAGTCGAAAGGGGACCCCGAGGGGGTGGAGGTGGCCCCCACACCACCAGGCGGCGCAGCCTAGGGGGCGCGCCCAGGGGTGGTATGGGCCACTCCTGGCCCCCTCCAGGTGTCCTTCTGGCCCCCGGGGTCTTCTGGTGATATAAGCCCAATGGGGTCTTTTTCGGGCAATTTCCCGAAAGTTGATTTTTCTGCACAAAAACGAGACACCAAGGTAATTATGCTGAAAACAACGTTAGTCCGTGTTAGTGGTATCCAAAACTCACAAGTTTAGAGGCAAACAATAAGAAAAGTGTTCTGGAAAGTAGATACGTTTTGGACATATCAATATTAAACTCAGAATGGCAACTACGCTCTCTTAATTGTGCATAAAGTTAGAAGATGGAGACTTAACATAAAAGTAAAAGAAAGGCCCTTCGTAGAGGTAAGCACGGATTAACTCATGTGCTAGAGCTTTTTATTCTATTAAATAGAGGTATTCAAAACATTTTTTTAGAGAGGTGTACGCTTATGTCAACGAATGGTAAACAAAAAATACAGAACATCACAAGCCAACTAGACTTCACAAGAGCGGCTCCCATTGAAGGTGGAAACTGGGGTCAGAAGGTCGCCCCTCTTCTCTTTTGCTTACACAATTTTGCATTGATCGATAAATTAGGGGGAAAATAATGAAGATAATTTATAGTAACCAATTTTGGGGCTGGGCACCCCGCTGGTAGCTCTTCTATCAATTTGGATAAGCGGATGTGCCACTAGTCCAGGTGTATAAAGTCCAATCAACAAGTGAGATAAAGATTCTCTATTTACGTCCTCACGAGCTAAAACAGGGGCACAAAACAGGAATAATTTTGAAAGTTTTAAAGGTAGCACATGAGAAATTTACTTGGAGTGGCGGTTAAATACCACATGAAGGTAGGTATGGTGGACACATTTGGCAAACTTTTCTTTTTAGGAGTTTTATGCACGAGTAGAGCTCATACTCAGTACAGGTGGATGATAGAAAAATACTGGGGGCGACAAATTAAGAGAGCAATAATGGCCATAATCATGCATAGCGACAAAAACATTATTAATCAAAGCATAAACATGGTGATTGGTTTGTAGTCATAAACATGGTGTACGCATGCGCCAAGTCAACCAAATAAAGCATTCGAAAGAGAATAGCACAAAATTATGCTTCAATGTGATAAAAACAACTCATGATTCTTTCAATGCCACATTAAACACTCTTAGCTATTTGAGATAAGTCATGCTACAATAATAACTACTAAGCATAGAATTAGAATAACATCCAACATGACATGAAAAAGTCTAGCCATAGTCTATACAAGCTTCTTTTTGCACCATTATAAGTACGAAAATTGTACTACTTCCCAACACCAATCATTTTAAACTAAAAAAAAACTCTCCAAGAGATATAGCAATGAAACAAGAGAGTACTAATACTACTCTACTAGAACTAACAACTCTGAATAAGAGATGCATGAAAATCAGGAGCTAAAAGGATTTGAAGTAGCTATAAGAAAAACTAAGAATATAAGCATGGAAGAAAACGAGTATTCATATGAAAAGGCGGAGCATGTCTCTCTCCCACACAAGAATGCTGGGTTCCAACTATGTTTATTGCAGCAAGGAAAACAAAATAAAAACAAACAGACGCTCCAAGTAAAGTGCATATGATGTGACTGAATAAAATATAGATTGACTAGAACTGACCTGATAAGTTGTTGATGAAGAAGGGGACGCCTTGGGCATCCCCAATATTAGACGCTTGAGTCTTCTTGGAATTTGCTGGGATGAACCACGGGGGCATCCCCAAGCTTTGGCTTTTCACTCTTCTTGATCACATTATATCACCCTCTTCTCCACCCTTGAAAACTTCCTTCACACCAAACCCAAAGTAATTGTCATTAGAGGGTTAGTGCACAATAAAAAAACTCACATGTTCTCCATGGACACAAGCATTATTAATACTTTTTAAACATTAGCTACAGCCACTGATGTTCTGTGGAGCAAAGAAATCCACTCAACATAATAAAAGAGAGAATGCAAGTAAAAAAGGCAGAATCTGTCAAAACCAGAACAGTCTGTAAAGACGAATTTTTTTTGGGGCACTTACGGTGCACAAATCAAAAAACTTAAAACCAGAAAAAGTTTCGGAAATAGCTAAGGATTAAGCACAAAAATTTGCAGGTCATTTTGATCTTTTTGTTATTTTATACAAATTTAACAATGGACATCAGAAATTTGTTTCCTGCGCAGAAATCCAAATCTAACTTCAACTTTCCACTAGAGACTTTACTTGGCACAACAAATACGATAAAATAAAGATACAAAGGAGTTGCTACAGAAGTAAAAAACACATTGACTCAAAGAAAAAAACAAGAAAACATTGCAAAAATAAAAGCATGGGTTATCTCCCAAGAAGTGCTTTTCTTTAACGCCTTTTAGCTAGGCCCATAAAACTAGAATCAAGTATTTTTCAAGTGAAGAAGCATCCAAATTGTAACTTTTCTAATAATAGAATCAAAAGGCAACTTCATTCTCTTCCTAGGAAAGTGTTCCATACCTTTCTTGAGTGGGAATTGGTATTTAATATTCTCCTCTTTCATATCAATAACAACACCAACATTTCTAAGAAAAGGTCTTCCCAAAACAATAGGACAAGAAGCATTGCATTCAATATTCATAACAATGAAATCAACGGGGACAAGGTTATTGTCAAACATAATAAGAACATCATCAACTCTCCCCAAAGGTTTGTTTCTAGCATTACGAGCAAGACGAACATCCAAATAACAGTGTTCCAAAGGTGGTAAATCAATCATATCATAGAGTTTCTTATGCATAATAGAGATACTAGAACCAAGATCACATAAAGCATTAAAATCAAAATCATTCACCATCATTTTAATGATGGGTTCCCAACCATCATCTAACTTCCTAGGGACAGAGGCTTCACGTTTTAATTCTTCTTCTCTAATTTTCATAAGAGCATTTGTAATATGTTTTGTGAAAGCCATATTCATAGCACTATCATTAGGAATACTAGAAACTTTTTGTAGTAACATAATTACTTCAGAAATATTGGAATCATCAAAATCAAGATCTTTTTTATCAAAGGTAATGGGACCATTGTCTCCCATATTTCAAAAAATTTCAACACTTTTATTAGGAGCAGTTTCAGTGGTTTTAGGCAATTTTAAACGTTTAACATAAGAAATGGAGACATTGTCAACACCAATTACTTTACCTTTGATAGTAGGAGGTTTAATAGCATTAGAAACTTCAGTTTTACTAGTGGTGGTAATAGTAAAAACTTTAGCTATATTATTCTTTCTGGCTATTTCATCTTCTCTTTCCCATCTAGCATGCAATTCAGCTAACATCCTAACATTGTCATCAATTCTAACATGAATGGTATTCAAAGTTTTGCTTTCTTTAACATCATGAGGCATAAAATTTATTTTAATAAGATAAACATCAAGAGCAGGGCTATCAACTTTAGAAGCAAGAACGTCAATTTTGCCAAACTTTTCATCAATGGATTTATTAAAAGCAGTTTGTGTACTAATAAAGTTCTTAAGCATGTTTTTGAGATCAGAGGGTACACTTCTATTGTTGTTGTAGGAATTGCCATAAGAATTGACATGACCATTACCATTACTAGAAGAATATGGCCTATAATTGTTGCTACCAAAATTATTCTTATAAGCATTATTGTCGAAATTGTTGTTTTTAATGAAGTTCACATCAACATGCTCTTATTGAGCAACCAGAGAGGCTAAAGGAACATTATTTGGATCAACATAAGCTTTACCATTCACAAGCATAGACATAATAGCATCAAGCCTATCACTCAAGGAAGAGGTTTCTTCAACAGAATTTACCTTCTTACCTGGTGGATCTCTCTCAGTGTGCCATTCAGAATAATTTATCATCACATCATCAAGAAGCTTTGTTGCAGAGCCCAGAGTGATGGACATAACGGTTTCTCCAGTAGCTGAGTCCAGAAGGTTTCTTGAAGAAAAATTGAGACCTGCATCAAAGGTTTGGATGATCATCCAAGTAGTCAGTCCATGAGTGGGACAATTCTTTACCAAGGATTTCATTCTTTCCCAAGCTTTAGCAACATGCTCATTATCAAGTTGCTTAAAACTCATAATGCTACTTCTCAAGGATATAATCTTAGCAGGAGGATAATATTTTCCAATGAAAGCATCTTTACATTTAGTCCATGAATCAATACTATTTTTAGGCAAAGATAGCAACCATTCTTTAGCTCTTCCTCTCAAAGAGAAAGGAAACAATTTCAGTTTAATTATATCTCCATATACATCCTTATATTTTTGCAACTCACAAAGTTCAAAAAATTATTAAGGTGAGCAGCAGCATCATCAGAACTAACACCAGAAAATTTCTCTCTCATAACAATATTTAACAGGGTAGGCTTAATCTCATAAAAATCAGCGGTAGGAGCAGCTGGAGCAATAGGTGTACTAATAAAATCATTGTTGTTTGTGCTAGTAAAGTCACACAACTTAGTGTTCTTAGGAGTACTCATTTTAACAAGATTAAAAACAGGATAAACATAACAACTAGAATAAGAACTATTTTTTGTGTGTTTTTGATATAGAGAAACAAACAAGACAAAAAAATAACATAAGCAAAAATCCCCTTGCAAAAAATCCTCTTCCTCCCAGGCAACATCGCCATAATACTTGATGTTGCAAGGGTTGATGGGTCAACACACGCTCGTTGGGAGACCCTAAGTGTAAGGTATGAAGAGTGCAGCGGCAAGTTTTCCCTCGGAAGGAAACCGGGGTTTAATCAATTGGTAGGAGAAATAAATAACTTCTGAAGGTTGATGACAACTTTTGTTGGAAAGGCGCACTACCAGGCTCAACAACAACCTGGAATCTGCACAACACAATCAAAATACTTTGCCCCAACGAAACAGTGAAGTTGTCAATCTCACCGGTTTTGCTAACACAAAGGATTAGATGTATAGTATGGAAACTAGTACTTGTTTGCAGTATATGAGAAGAGATCAATGATGGCAGTGAATGAGAGGAAAACTTTAATTGCAGTAAAGAAAATAGTGGTTGCAATGGTTGTATTATCAGTGTAAAGAAATGGACTGGGGTCCACAGTTCACTAGTGGTGTCTCTCCAAAACAGATAGATAACATGCTGGGTAAACAAATTACAACTGGGCAATTGACAGATATAAAGGCTGCACCATAGTGCATATGCATGACATGATGATTACTGTGTGATTCATGCGGGCATTACAATTTAATTCATAGACCATTATCCAGCTGCATCTATGACTAATAATCCACCGTTGGAGCGTCATCCAATCAAACCTCGGGTATTAAGTTGCAAGCAACAGATAATTGCATTAAGAAAAGTGTGTAATGTAAACATCGTTGTTTTCTCTCTAATGGCAACATCACATCCCCCACCCGTTACGTTTCTGTCACTCGAGCGTGAGTGAAAGGGAGGAATTAAACTACTATCGAGCATAAATACCCCCTCTTGGAGTTACAAGCATCAACTTGGCCAAAGCATCTACTAGTAATAGAGAGCATGCAAGATCATAAATAACATAAACATGATAGATTGATAATTATGGGACATACCATTCAATATTCATTGGATTCCAGCAAACACAACATGTAGCATTTAAATAAGATGATCTTGATCATGTTAGGCAGCTCACAAGATCTAAACATGAGGCATAAAGAGGAGAGAACAACCATCTAGCTACTGCTATGGACCCGTAGTCCAAGGATGAACTACTCACGCATCACCCCGGAGGTAGGCATGGTGATGATTCCCCCTCCCGACAGGGTGCCGGGATAGCTTTAGAACCTTCCATAACTAGGGTTGAAGATGACAGTGGTTATGGAACTTTTGGTGGAAAAAGGCTCTGGTATTTAGGGTTAAGCCGTGGAGGAGCTTAAATAGGCGAAAGGGCAACGTCGGTGGGTGGCCGGGGGGCCACACCACCTGGTGGCGCGACCGGGGGGGGGGGTCTCCCTATGGTGTGGGCCCTCCATGGCCCCCCTCCGGGTCCCCTTTGGACTCTGTGTACGTGACATATTTCTAAGAACCTAGGATTTTGTTTCGTCCAATTCCGAGAATATTTCCAGAACAACTTTTTTGAAACCAAAAACAGCAGAAAATAGAACTGGCTCTGTGCCATCTTGTCAATAGGTTAGTCCCAGAAAATCCATAAAAATGACATAAAGTATATAGAAAAAATGTAGCGTATGGCATGAAAACAACATGAAACATCAGAAATTATAGATACGTTTGAGACGTATGAGTTTACCATAAGGATCATTTTGGTATAGTCAAGTATCACACGGTAAACTAGGTGATAAAAAGGCTAACACTGGTTGATCACAAAAGTATTCATTTCATTGTGATAGTTTAAGATTGGAATTTCTCCTCTAATTAATAGAGAGATACATCCATAATCCACTCGGTGAAATAGTATCGGTAAATAAGTTTGCACAGACAAAGATGTGACACTAGTCATGGGGATACTTTGTCACGACAACGAGTAAAATGAATCATACCGGATATCAGGAATGATGTGATAAGGTGGTTAAATATTTTAATCACGGTCTTATCATTTACAGTGCCCCGAGGTATTGATTGGTATCGTGAAGTAATAGGAACTTACTCAACAAAGGTTCAACAATTTTCTTTGTACAACCGGTAGAAATAAATTTGGAGGTCCACGGTCCCGGTGTTGATTACTTACTAGGAAATTGGTTTCCTAATCATGTATACTTGTTATCGAACCTGTAAAGGTCACACAGTTAAGTCGTCATACTCATTTGTTCATATTGGATGTCCCGGAGAAAGAGCGGGTATCATCCGGATGTTTCCGACATGATAAAATTAATATTCAGAGAGATTACGGGGGACATGAGATGTCCGAGGAAGTCACAATATGTTTCTTACATAATTAGATAAGATCAATGATTTCATCTATAGGGGTCATGGGGTTCCGGAAGAGTTTCGGAGGACTTTCCGTAAAATGGGGATGCCAGAGGGGGGCATATTTCCTCCTATGGGCAAACCCAAATTTTTGGGGCTGCCAGGTGGGGCCCATGATCTCACGATGCGCATCACCATCCCCTGGGATTTTACCTGATTTATTTGATAAATAAACAAGGTAAAAAAGTGGGAAAAAGGGAAAGAAGGGGGGAGTTGGAATCCATCTAGAAGTCCAATCTGATTCTGCCTAGGGGACTTCGTGCGGCCAAGGGAGGGAGAGGGGAAACCAACCTCATGATACGTTGCAAACGTATCTAATTTTCCAACCAATTTTCTTGATGTTTATCCTCACATTTGCATGATTTGGATAAAACTAACACATACTAACGCTATTTTAAGAAAATTACCCTTGGTGTCCAGTTTTGTTTTAAATTCAATTTCCTCAGAAAATTCTAGAAAAATTCAAAAAATTATTTTTCCCCGGAACCCGAAGGACAGCTGGATGGGACCACTGGCCTCTAGGGGGTGCCAGCCGCGGCCACGAAATGCAAAATTCCCAAATACGATCTATAGCTCCGCCGACACCCGAAACCCTATTTCGAGAGACATAAGTTTCTGTTCTGGCACCCTGCTAGGATGGGAATTAGAGGTAGATCGTCGCCATCGTCATTGCCATCAACCCTCCATGATTTCTGATGCTGACGTAATTACACGATTGTTGGGAGGCCCCAAGCGGATGGTATGATGTAGTCTAGTGTAAATTTTCCCCAGTGTGGAACCAGAGTTTATCGAACCAGTAGGACTTCGTAGTCTTGAAGAAGGTTACTTGTATCAACAGTGTCGTTTATCGATGTTGACCAAGCGTGGAACTTGCATACAAGCACAAACTCTCTCTTGGCCTAACTTTTCGTAAGGCTGTCAATCTTTCGGCCTTGCTGAAAACATGAGAATTAAACATATAGAGTCTTGTAGAGTAATAAATGCCAGGACACCTTCAAAGTTTAAATGGTGACTAAATACAAATAATTTGAGATCAAGAAATACCGCAATCATGAATCAGTCAATAATAAATTTTGGGACCATGCACATTATACTCAGAATGACAACTATGCTCTCTTAGCGGGTGCATAAAGTAATAAGATGAAGACTCAGCATAAAATTAAAAGAAATGCCCTTCGCAGATGGAAGTAGGGATTACTCATGTGCTAGGTCTTTTTATTTGATAAACAGAGGTATTAAAAACAATTTTCAGAGAGGTGTATGTCTTTGTCAATGAATGGTAATGAAAAAATTATCATAATCCATGTGAAGCACAAATTAAAATAACATGTAACATGACATGCCAAAGCCTAAGTAATAGTCAAAACAAGCTTCCTATTGAACCACTATAAGCATGAAATATTTTACTCTTTTCCAACACAAATCAACTTATTTGAAAGAACTCTCAAAGAAAATAATCATAAAATACCAGAGAGATAATCAAATATAACTGAAGCAAACCAACAAGATTTGAACAAATTTTGAGTGAAAACAAGAGCTAAACACAGTAATAGCAAAAACTGAACACTCACACAACAAAAAGAGTGAAAACTAGAGTGTACTAGGTAATGAAAACAGAGCGTATCTCTCCCAAAATAAAAGTGCTAGGATCCAACCAAAAGCTACATCAAAGAAAATAAAACAAAACTGAAAGCAAAACAAAATTACGCTCCAAGAATAACATCATGTGAAGCAATAAAAATATAGTGTTGTGAAAGAAACCTGCTATTTTTGTTGATGAAGAAGAGGATGCCTTGGGTATCCCCAAGCTTTGACGCTTGTACTTATTGGATATGTCTTTGGATGACATGGGCATCCCCAAGCTTTAGATTTTTCCATCCTGAATCTCATCACATCATACTTCTCTCCCTACACTTCAAAACTTCATGCACCTAAAACTTCTCACAATTTTCATTAGCGATGTTAGTGTAATCAAAATAATAAATCCACTTGGTTTAGTTTCAACACAAGTCTAACACTCAATTTAAAACATTAGCTATTTTAACAACTTATTTTAAAGCCATTCCCCTCAAAAGAACACCAAAAGAAAGAGATTAAGATGCAAATGCAAATATTGGCAGAAATGTGTCAAAACAGAACAATCGGTAAATATGATTTTTTTTGAAAATCTTCTGTTGCTCAAATCGAAAAGTAGAAAACTAATAGAAGTTAGATAACAACCTGGGTCATGTATCTATTTTTTTTAAAGCATTCCGACATTCTGGCTGAGAGATATAATTTTTTTGGTAACAACCCAAAAATCTTTTTCAGAACAGCAACTTCCATAAATCGCACTACCTCTCTATTAGAGGTTACTCTTGGCAAAAATCAAAAATAAAAAGGATAATGAGAGGTTGCTAGAGAGGTCAAAACTTATAAGACACAAAAAATAACAAATAAAACAGAAGAAAACAAAAGGATAACGAAGGAAAATAAAAATGGGTTGCCTCCCACGAGCGCTTTTCTTTAACGCCTTTTAGCTAGGCATGAAGAACGAATCAAGTATTATCAATATAATCATGGGTAGTGATCAGAAGGGACCCAAAAGGTAACTTCATTCTACTTCTAGGGAAATGTTCCATGCACTTTTTAAGGGGAAACTGAAATCTTATAATCAGCTCTTTCATATCAATAATGGCACCAATGGTGCAAAGAACAGGTCTCCCTAAAATGATAGGAGAAGAAGTATTGCATTTAATATCCAAAACAAGAAAATCAACGGGGACATAATTATCATTAGCAATAATAATAAAATCATCAATCCTTCCAAAAGATCTTTTCATAGTGGAGTCTATAAGATGCACTCCCAAAATACTTTCATCCAATGTTTTCAAATCAAGCATATCATATAAAATTTTAAGCATAATATAAGAACTTGCACCAAGATCACACAAAGAATTGCAATAAAAATCATTCACTATTATTCTAATAATGATCTCCCAACCATCTTGTAATTTTTTAGGAATAGAGGCTTCAATTTTGAGCCTTTCTTCTTTAGCTTCAATGAGAGCATTAGTGATATGTTTAGTGAAAGTAATATTTATCTTACTAGCATGAGGATCTTTAAATAATTTTTGTAAGAACTTAATAACATCAGAGATGGTGAAATTATCAAAATCAAGTTTATCATCCTCAAACATTTTGATAAAAATTTCTCCTAAAGTCATATTATCCTCAATCCCACTTGCAACAATTTTTTCACTAGAAATATTTTTAATCTCCAAAATTTTGGGACTCCTTCTACATAAAGTTTTGACCTCTCCAATCCCATTTTTTTGACATCAACATGTTTAGAAGCATTAGGATACTCATTAGTACTAAAACTTTTCACTTCCTCAAACACTCTAATGGTAGCAATAAAAGTACTGTAACATCCTAGAATTTTTCAAAATTATAAAACCAGCATACAGACATCTCATCATGGCAGTGTTGCACAACGGAGCATTTAAAATTTAAACTTCAAAATCCAAAAACCCAAATTGGAATTATCACCAATAATAATACCTTTTAGGACCTCATTCTATTTTCCCTATAATAAAAATTATTTTGATTTTGCTAAGGTACCAAAATACTTTAAATTGTCCAAGCTTTGCAAAACATAATTTACTATTTTTCTAAATTGGTTTGTTCCATTTTATGAAATTATTTGGGGTTCAATAAAGAAAACAGAAAAGAAAAAAAATAAAACATAACATAAAGAAAAGAAAAGGGGAAACCCACTGAGCCAGCCCAGCCCGTTTCCCCTCTCCCCTCTCTCTCACGCAGCCCACTGGGCCACGCCCCTACCGCGAACGCGCACGCGCAGAACAGCTAACCACCGCGCGCTCCCTCTCTCTCACTGGACAGTGGGGCCCATGCGGACGTTAGCGACGACACCAACGCATCCTCAACCTCTCTTCTTTTCTCCCGCACCCGCACAATCTCCTCCACGACCGCCACTCCTCCGTGCATTCCCCCAGCACCCCGAGCACCCCTCCTTAAAACCCCCGCCCTCCTCTCTCTTTCCCCTCTAACCCCTTTCGAAATCGCCGTCGTCCTCATCCGTTTCCGGCCAGTGTAAGCGGTCCTCGGCCCCGCTTTTTCCCTTATTTTCATCCCCTCCTCCTTGCGCACCCCCTAAGCCCCTATTTCGATTTTTCCACGCAGTACGGAAGCCACACCGTGCAAACCAAGCTCGCCGGAGCCTGTGTCGCCTCCGTCCGCCTCGGGCCGCACCTCCCGGAAGCACGCGTCCGCGCCGTCATCGCCATTGTCCTCGGCGCCTCTCTCTGCCCCTCGTCATTGCCTCCCCTTTCGGGCCGCTCTGGAACCCCGAAAACGTCAACGCCGTCCACCGCCTGTGCCGCCTGCCACCGCGCCGCCATTTTCTGGCCATCCCATCGCCGGTGAGCTCCTCTCTCTTTCATTTGCTGTTGGATATCCATCATAGGGCTAGGATTAGATCTTTTAACTGAAACGGTATCGTCGAGTAGGGTTTTTCCGCGTGGCAGTACCCAGTCAGTGCCAGTCAGCGCAGTCAAACCCCCCACTGTTCAAATTGATTTAAACTCAAATTTGAAACCAGAACCATATGTCTACTTGTAAATTCCATATAAAATCAAATATTGATCCAAAAATTATGAGGTTTAAACCTTTGGAAAGCTAAGGAAATTCTCTACCCATTTATGTAAAAATATCATTTAGGATCTCGAGCTTACATCCCAACATGTCTTCCTGTGGCACATGAAGAGAAGGAGGCTCATTGAAGATTTGCTTTCCGTTGTGTTTACTGTGAACTTTGCTTTTTAGGGATAGTCCTTGATGACTATGCCAGTTTTAAGACTAATTTATTTCTTACCCAATGGATCTATGCTGTAGATTGATGATCTTGTTATGAATATTTGATTTTGTCATCTGTATGCTATCAGTGATCCCAGGAATAGCAGGTACACATGTATTATACCTTTATCAAAAGGTAGGATGCTACAAAATAGTATCAGAGCCAGGTTGCATGTAGGATCGAGACCCTAGGATTGGAAACCATAGAAATAAATTATGTCAAAACATTTGTGAAATTTTTTACTCTACAACTGTCTATTCATTTTCTTCTATTCTTGTATCTTCCTACCTTGTGCTAACCTTAACCTTTTCTTTTTCCAAAATTTAGATGGATTATTCTGGAGAGATTGTTGTTGCTGGAGATGAAGGTTACTGGCTGAGCAAGTGTCTCTATGACTTGGCCATGGATGTTGGAATGCCAGCCCCTTACTTCCATGGCGTTCCGGAGTTCAGTGACCCTACTGGTGCACAGAATCGGCGAATCTCGACGTTCATTCAGGGTCGAACGATGGACCCAAATGACCATGGCATGGAGTACACCAGCTATTACCCTGACTTTGAAACTTCAATGAGTGCAGTAATGCAAGATCGCATCACCCGCATTTGTAACAAGTATCGAGCTCACATCACCCATGGTAGTGTCTTTCGCCTTTTTGGGGAAAGGATTGAGACCGGAGAGGCCATTGATCGTAGCCACCAACAGCTCACTCCCACACGTCACCATTTCATGGAGATGAAGTTCGTAATGACAAACATGGAGTGGGTGATGCGTAGGAAGATGGATGTGATTGATTTATAGTGAGATAGGATTGGGAAGCTGGGAAAGGCAATTATGCACCTGGATGACGTCAATGCTGATCTGGAGTGTCGCACCCTGATTTCTAGGGGATACTCACCGTACGAACTGGATAGCAGATGCTTGGATTATGGGGCATAACTGCTCCCACGTCCCAGCTTCCTGGTAGGCCTGCGCTTATGCGCGACAACACAAGCCCTGCTATTCCATCGTCGATGTAAACTATCCACTAGAGATCAAAGGCACTTCCGTCGACGTACTTCAAACCATACACACATGGTACGTCTACGGCGTTTAACAATTGATATCACAACAGATCTCTACGACACAAAAGATTGAAATAAGTTGCGAATGGCTCTCATTAGAGCAGAGATAGCAAATACAATCATTCAGAGGGCACATGCCCCAACAATACATCGTTGCAATACAGCGGAAGCATTCAACCTGTCTGAGTACAGACAAGAACCAAATAGGCCTAAGAGGCCGGGAACAAACAGACGGAGCCCATCCACGAAGTCTCGGATCCTGCCCGGGTCCGCTATCTACTCGTCAGCAGTCTCGTCATACTCCACGTAATTGCCACCATGTAGATCCTCGGAAACGTCGGTCTGCGGAAACCACAGCCCCAAAGGGGTCAGTACATAAACGTACTGGCAAGCAAGACTCACAGTTCACCAAAGTGTAACCCGTCAACACCAAGCACAGATGCCTTGGGTTCAACGGAAGAGAGGGGATATAAAAGATGCTGCAACTGGATGCGCTAACCAACTACAGAGATTCTACCACTTCCGGCTAACAGAAAGGAGATAAGATCGAGGATTGTAACCAACTGAAAGATAACTTCAAACAAACCCATCCTGGATCTCGCCCCTTATCCAAAGAAGCAATCCGAGGATAACTCACACAGTTGAAATAAGGTGAATCAAGTTATTGTGTGAATAACCTGTTACTAGTCAAGTTGTTAATCATTGGGTGAAGCATGATTGATCATTATGTTTAAGTTGTCCTGAGTACTTGTTAGCCAGTACTTTCACCAAGTAATCCATAACCGCGGAAAACACGGCTTCTCGAGAAGATTATCCCTGCAGGGTTGCACCAATTTGGCCGTACACTCATGAATAACCCGCCAGATGGAAAGGCCCTTCCACCAAGCGGGGTACTCAACACAACCAACCATTCTTCGCATCAAGCCCAAAGCACCTTGGGCGCACGGCTAATCAAGCCCAGAAGAAAATGGACCATCATAGCACTCTAAGACCGTGTCCCCCTATATGCCGACTACAAAAGTTCCACCCTGCGCTGGGCTCGCAAAAACATGCATGCGGCAAATGGAAAACACGAACTAAATGAGGCGATTTGGACGAGATGCGAATCAGGTCAAGTTGAGGGGGGCGCCCATACTCGCTTCCCAAATGCGGGTAGTGCGCTCATCATGGATCAGTAGACAAGACCCTTTTCCTATTAGGGTCGACACTAGCAGGCTCCAAAACCACAAAGGGCCTCCTGCCGGTGCCTTATCATCAAGTTTATTAATTAACAATAACAGTAGCATGATTGATTGATTGATTAAACATCGAGCCCCCAGAACATAATGGAATAGTAACAGAAAGTAACGGGTAACAGACTCGAGCAAAACAACCTAAGCATGCTAGTAAGACACTGGCAACAAGCAATGGTTATAGGTATGGAGGTGAGGCAATATCAGGGTTAAAGGATACATGTGATAGGTTCGTAACAGAAACAACTACTCATAGGGCTAGCAGAAATAGACAACGGAAAGTATCGGTAACCAATGTTGAAAGGAACACAATGGTTCATGTGAGTGATAACTTGCCTGCAAAACCCAGTAGCCTGGTACTGAGCTAACTCCTTAGAAGGGGTGTCGTAAGAATCGTCGGTCTCAACGTCGTCGTTTATCCGGGAAGAAGCAAACAAACATTGCAGAAAGATAAGCAATCATTATCATGGCATAGTGCACAATCAAATATGATGCATGTCATGTTAATAGATGCAACAAAGTAAACTAGTGGATATGATACACAAGTTTAAATGGATTCCATATGCAAAGATTGCATATGGCAAACCCATGCCATATGGTTGAATTAGTTGTTCTACCACTAAGCATCAGGTGTAGGTGAGTTAGCATGATGCATGCATGATGAAGAACAAGAAGATAACAATATTAAATGCACTTGAAATGATAGTTAACCATTTTAGAAAACATTAATAAGGTTTGGCAATTATTGTTACTTAATGGTGTTAAACAAGTAGTGGTTGTTTTCATCAAGTTAAAATGCTCAAAACAATTATCAAAGTTTATATTTGAAAAGGTTATCAAATTTTAGTTGGATTACATGTTTCACATTTTGAAATTGGACTTAGGATTATTTAATTATGAATTAAACAATATTAAACAATTTTTAATTGCATTAAACAAGAATCAAATGGTTTAGGCAATTTTAAGTATTCAAAACAGAAAACAAAAATTATATTTGGAAAGAGGGTTTAATTTTGCATGGAAAACATATTTCATTTGTTGAAATTGGATTTAAAATGAGCAAGTTATTATTTTGGCAATTTTAAATGCAATAAATACGAAACAGTTGTTTTCAGCAATTTAAATTATTCAAAACAGCAAACAAAATTCATATTTGGAAAGTACATGAAAAATTGATTGGGAAACATATTTGGTTTGTGAAATTTGGAATTTTTATGAACAAGTTATGAATTTTGCAATTTTAAGTGAATTTGACAGGTTTTCAAATATTGCACCAATTTAAAATATTCAAAACAGTAAACAAATTTTATATTTGGATAGATCATTTAATTTGGTATTGAAAACATATAAAAAATGTTGAATTTGGAGTTAGGATGATTTATTTAGGCAATTTCCAAAATTGGGTGCAAATCTGCCATTTTTAACTTATTAGGGACTTGGAAATATTATTTCAGGGGTCTAGATTTTATACCAGGGGCCTAGGTGTGATTTCCTATAAGTTCTAGGACCAAAACATTGCAAAACAAAAAGGTTTTTTAATTGTGCAGGGGGTGGGAATTGATCCCTGCACCTCCTGATACGCTGGGGGAACAAAACCAGTAGGGTGGTGGATCGAGTTGTGATACAGAGGGAGCAGCGGTGAGGATAAGGCTCACGAAATTTGCACTGAACAATTCAGAATAAAGGGAAAAAGGTGGGGTTGGGGGGATTCGACCCCGCGACCTCGGGCTTGCGCGCACGGTTCTGGAACCAGATGGGCTGATCTGCGGCTTGTTGAAGGAAGAGAACGTGGGGGGGGTTTTGAGGTGTTGCCTGCGGATATTTCCTGAACGTAACTGAACACGAACAGGTACAGAGTTCGATAGAACCATGGCCAGCGATCAGAAAGGAGGGCGACAGCGAGGGCGGCTCGCCGGAGGGGCCGTGGGGCGGTTGCGGGCGGTGTGTGGTGCGGCCTAGGGAGATGGAGGAGGCGATCGAGGGGAAGGGAATCGGGGGCCTCACCTTGCGGTTGGAGGCGAGGCGATCGGAGCAGGTCGAGCAGCAGCAGGGACAGCAGGGCGTTGGGCGGCGGAGAACCTTGACGGCGGCGGCGGCACGGTGCATATCCGGCGGCGAGCCCTTCACCGAACTTGGAGAGGGGAGGGTGCCGGTTCCATTTTCCTCCTTAGAGGCTCCTCGAGGCGACCAGGGCGGTGAGGGCGACGGCGACTAGGTGGTGTTCGGTGGCTGTTTCGGTCATGTACAGAGAGATGGGGTAGCTAGCAGAGAGGAGGGAGATGGCAGAGGGAGAGAATGGCGGCGGTGCGAAGGAAGGCGCTAGGGTTAGGTATCTAGGGTTAGGGCTAGGGGTAGTTTTATGGGGGTGAGGAGGTGTACGGCATGGCATCTGAGGAGGGGAGAAGCGATCGTGTGGCTGTTCTGTGTTCGTACTGTGAGGAAGAAGACGACAAGGGGTAGGGGGTTGGGCCAGAAAGAGAGAAAAGGGGTTGGGCCTTGGAGGTGGTTAGGTTAGTTGCTGCTCCTCCTTTTTCTCTTTGTTATTTTTTGTTTCTTTTATTTTTTTTTGTAGCAAACAAAATTGGAAGAAAAGGAGGCCTTTAGGGTTAGGAAAAATCCCAGGAAAATTAGGGGGTGATTGTGAAGTTAATTTCAAACAGTTAGCAAAGATGGATTTCAAAAAGGGTTAAGTTTTTGTGCTGTTTGAAAAAGATAACCAAATTTTGATGCATTTATCTATTAAATGAACTTTAATAAAAACCAACTTTTAAATAGGGTAGCCCCTATGCAATTTATAACCCCTTGATTAAATTTGTGTTATAATTTGCATGAATTCAAATTGGTTGTTGTTTGAGGCTTGATTTGAATTTTTAAATATGATTGGAAATTAAATGATTGATTAGAACCAACAATTTAATAGGGTGAACCCTGTTATTAGTTGGATTAGAAACATTGGAATGGTTTGATAATTGATAATTTCCAAAAGAGGTGTTGATGATGATTTTGCTTTGAATTTGAAAACCAAATTGGAATTAATTAATTGAAATAAAAGCACCATTTTATTAGTTGATCAACATGGAATAAAATGGAACAATTTGGTTGTTTTCACTTGTTATTTTTTTATTCCAAAAGTTGTAACAGAACAAGTATGAAAACATTGTTTGAGTAAGGTTTGAATTTGAGTTGTGAAAACAGTGGAAAACAAAGCACCAAATAAGAAACAAATGCAAACAACATGATGACATGATGCAATACTTTAATTAAACAGGAAATCAAACATTCTATAGGGTAGTTTTCATACTTGGGATGTTACAAAACGCCCCCCCTTGAAGGAATCGCGCCCCGAGATTCCTACTGAGGAAAGAAAAGGTCCGGAAACTTCTTGGGAAGATCTTCTTGAGCTTTGACACGTGAAACACATCGTGCACAGTGGATAGACGTCAGGGAATTTGCAAACCACCGGAACATTTTCAAGTAAAGGGAGAGGTTTTGTATTGAGGGTGTATAGCTGGATAGAATTTGATTCATTTGGAGAATAGACTATCTGTAATAAGGGTGGAACAGAGTTATTGACATCAATGCAACACCAAGATTAACACCAATGTCAGAATCATCAACATGAGAGTAACGAGGAATATGTGGCCTCCCATTAGAACTTGATTTCTGTGTCTGAATTTGGAAGTCAACATTTGAGATCCCGGGGAGTGAACAGAGATTTGATTGCTTATTGGAACCAGAATTAGGTTGTATGTTGTGGAAAAGATTGTTGACACAAAGGAATGTGATGCTCCGGTATCAAATAACACTTTAACTGGATAAGAGTTTACGAGGAAGTTTTGATTAGACACCGGTAGAAGAATTGAATTGGAAAACAACAACAAGATTTCAACGGACGAAAAGGATGTTGAGAAGAAAAGGATATCAACATCGGGGAAAAACGAGAACAAAACACTCCTGAGGTACTACGGAAAACCCATCCGGGTTTCTAAAGGATCAATATCTACTGCTTAAGGAATAGAGGATCTGCTTCCGGGGCTTACACGCCTCCGTTCTCAATCATGAGTAGGCAACATGATAAATCACGTCACAACCACCTCCATTCCTATGGTCTAGTAGATATAACCATCCTAGAGAAACCAGAATTCGTGAAATCCTAACTTGAAAGTTTAGATGAGAAGGGAGAAATCAACGTTGCACTTCCTTACCAGAAAAGGGAGGGAGGGTGGGGAAAGAAGAAAAAGAACAGAATTCCTACTCTCACGTTTCATTTTGTTCCTATATAGCTACAAAATAGTTTCTAGACTCAACTGCGACCAGTAAAAAGGGATCCTACAGGCAGACAGGCTCTGATACCATTTGTCGCACCCTGATTTCTAGGGGATACTCACCGTACGAACTGGATAGCAGATGCTTGGATTATGGGGCATAACTGCTCCCACGTCCCAGCTTCCTGGTAGGCCTGCGCTTATGCGCGACAACACAAGCCCTGCTAATCCATCGTCGATGTAAACTATCCACTAGAGATCAAAGGCACTTCCGTCGACGTACTTCAAACCATACACACATGGTACGTCAACGGCGTTTAACAATTTATATCACAACAGATCTCTACGACACAAAAGATTGAAATAAGTTGCGAATGGCTCTCATTAGAGCAGAGATAGCAAATACAATCATTCAGAGGGCACATGCCCCAACAATACATCGTTGCAATACAGCGGAAGCATTCAACCTGTCTGAGTACAGACAAGAACCAAATAGGCCTAAGAGGCCGGGAACAAACAGACGGAGCCCATCCACGAAGTCTCGGATCCTGCCCGGGTCCGCTATCTACTCGTCAGCAGTCTCGTCATACTCCACGTAATTGCCACCATGTAGATCCTCGGAAACGTCGGTCTGCGGAAACCACAGCCCCAAAGGGGTCAGTACATAAACGTACTGGCAAGCAAGACTCACAGTTCACCAAAGTGTAACCCGTCAACACCAAGCACAGATGCCTTGGGTTCAACGGAAGAGAGGGGATATAAAAGATGCTGCAACTGGATGCGCTAACCAACTACAGAGATTCTACCACTTCCGGCTAACAGAAAGGAGATAAGATCGAGGATTGTAACCAACTGAAAGATAACTTCAAACAAACCCATCCTGGATCTCGCCCCTTATCCAAAGAAGCAATCCGAGGATAACTCACACAGTTGAAATAAGGTGAATCAAGTTATTGTGTGAATAACCTGTTACTAGTCAAGTTGTTAATCATTGGGTGAAGCATGATTGATCATTATGTTTAAGTTGTCCTGAGTACTTGTTAGCCAGTAATTTCACCAAGTAATCCATAACCGCGGAAAACACGGCTTCTCGAGAAGATTATCCCTGCAGGGTTGCACCAATTTGGCCGTACACTCATGAATAACCCGCCAGATGGAAAGGCCCTTCCACCAAGCGGGGTACTCAACACAACCAACCATTCTTCGCATCAAGCCCAAAGCACCTTGGGCGCACGGCTAATCAAGCCCAGAAGAAAATGGACCATCATAGCACTCTAAGACCGTGTCCCCCTATATGCCGACTACAAAAGTTCCACCCTGCGCTGGGCTCGCAAAAACATGCATGCGGCAAATGGAAAACACGAACTAAATGAGGCGATTTGGACGAGATGCGAATCAGGTCAAGTTGAGGGGGGCGCCCATACTCGCTTCCCAAATGCGGGTAGTGCGCTCATCATGGATCAGTAGACAAGACCCTTTTCCTATTAGGGTCGACACTAGCAGGCTCCAAAACCACAAAGGGCCTCCTGCCGGTGCCTTATCATCAAGTTTATTAATTAACAATAACAGTAGCATGATTGATTGATTGATTAAACATCGAGCCCCCAGAACATAATGGAATAGTAACAGAAAGTAACGGGTAACAGACTCGAGCAAAACAACCTAAGCATGCTAGTAAGACACTGGCAACAAGCAATGGTTATAGGTATGGAGGTGAGGCAATATCAGGGTTAAAGGATACATGTGATAGGTTCGTAACAGAAACAACTACTCATAGGGCTAGCAGAAATAGACAACGGAAAGTATCGGTAACCAATGTTGAAAGGAACACAATGGTTCATGTGAGTGATAACTTGCCTGCAAAACCCAGTAGCCTGGTACTGAGCTAACTCCTTAGAAGGGGTGTCGTAAGAATCGTCGGTCTCAACGTCGTCGTTTATCCGGGAAGAAGCAAACAAACATTGCAGAAAGATAAGCAATCATTATCATGGCATAGTGCACAATCAAATATGATGCATGTCATGTTAATAGATGCAACAAAGTAAACTAGTGGATATGATACACAAGTTTAAATGGATTCCATATGCAAAGATTGCATATGGCAAACCCATGCCATATGGTTGAATTAGTTGTTCTACCACTAAGCATCAGGTGTAGGTGAGTTAGCATGATGCATGCATGATGAAGAACAAGAAGATAACAATATTAAATGCACTTGAAATGATAGTTAACCATTTTAGAAAACATTAATAAGGTTTGGCAATTATTGTTACTTAATGGTGTTAAACAAGTAGTGGTTGTTTTCATCAAGTTAAAATGCTCAAAACAATTATCAAAGTTTATATTTGAAAAGGTTATCAAATTTTAGTTGGATTACATGTTTCACATTTTGAAATTGGACTTAGGATTATTTAATTATGAATTAAACAATATTAAACAATTTTTAATTGCATTAAACAAGAATCAAATGGTTTAGGCAATTTTAAGTATTCAAAACAGAAAACAAAAATTATATTTGGAAAGAGGGTTTAATTTTGCATGGAAAACATATTTCATTTGTTGAAATTGGATTTAAAATGAGCAAGTTATTATTTTGGCAATTTTAAATGCAATAAATACGAAACAGTTGTTTTCAGCAATTTAAATTATTCAAAACAGCAAACAAAATTCATATTTGGAAAGTACATGAAAAATTGATTGGGAAACATATTTGGTTTGTGAAATTTGGAATTTTTATGAACAAGTTATGAATTTTGCAATTTTAAGTGAATTTGACAGGTTTTCAAATATTGCACCAATTTAAAATATTCAAAACAGTAAACAAATTTTATATTTGGATAGATCATTTAATTTGGTATTGAAAACATATAAAAAATGTTGAATTTGGAGTTAGGATGATTTATTTAGGCAATTTCCAAAATTGGGTGCAAATCTGCCATTTTTAACTTATTAGGGACTTGGAAATATTATTTCAGGGGTCTAGATTTTATACCAGGGGCCTAGGTGTGATTTCCTATAAATTCTAGGACCAAAACATTGCAAAACAAAAAGGTTTTTTAATTGTGCAGGGGGTGGGAATTGATCCCTGCACCTCCTGATACGCTGGGGGAACAGAACCAGTAGGGTGGTGGATCGAGTTGTGATACAGAGGGAGCAGCGGTGAGGATAAGGCTCACGAAATTTGCACTGAACAATTCAGAATAAAGGGAAAAAGGTGGGGTTGGGGGATTCGACCCCGCGACCTCGGGCTTGCGCGCACGGTTCTGGAACCAGATGGGCTGATCTGCGGCTTGTTGAAGGAAGAGAACGTGGGGGGGGTTTTGAGGTGTTGCCTGCGGATATTTCCTGAACGTAACTGAACACGAACAGGTACAGAGTTCGATAGAACCATGGCCAGCGATCAGAAAGGAGGGCGACAGCGAGGGCGGCTCGCCGGAGGGGCCGTGGGGCGGTTGCGGGCGGTGTGTGGTGCGGCCTAGGGAGATGGAGGAGGCGATCGAGGGGAAGGGAATCGGGGGCCTCACCTTGCGGTTGGAGGCGAGGCGATCGGAGCAGGTCGAGCAGCAGCAGGGACAGCAGGGCGTTGGGCGGCGGAGAACCTTGACGGCGGCGGCGGCACGGTGCATATCCGGCGGCGAGCCCTTCACCGAACTTGGAGAGGGGAGGGTGCCGGTTCCATTTTCCTCCTTAGAGGCTCCTCGAGGCGACCAGGGCGGTGAGGGCGACGGCGACTAGGTGGTGTTCGGTGGCTGTTTCGGTCATGTACAGAGAGATGGGGTAGCTAGCAGAGAGGAGGGAGATGGCAGAGGGAGAGAATGGCGGCGGTGCGAAGGAAGGCGCTAGGGTTAGGTATCTAGGGTTAGGGCTAGGGGTAGTTTTATGGGGGTGAGGAGGTGTACGGCATGGCATCTGAGGAGGGGAGAAGCGATCGTGTGGCTGTTCTGTGTTCGTACTGTGAGGAAGAAGACGACAAGGGGTAGGGGGTTGGGCCAGAAAGAGAGAAAAGGGGTTGGGCCTTGGAGGTGGTTAGGTTAGTTGCTGCTCCTCCTTTTTCTCTTTGTTATTTTTTGTTTCTTTTATTTTTTTTTGTAGCAAACAAAATTGGAAGAAAAGGAGGCCTTTAGGGTTAGGAAAAATCCCAGGAAAATTAGGGGGTGATTGTGAAGTTAATTTCAAACAGTTAGCAAAGATGGATTTCAAAAAGGGTTAAGTTTTTGTGCTGTTTGAAAAAGATAACCAAATTTTGATGCATTTATCTATTAAATGAACTTTAATAAAAACCAACTTTTAAATAGGGTAGCCCCTATGCAATTTATAACCCCTTGATTAAATTTGTGTTATAATTTGCATGAATTCAAATTGGTTGTTGTTTGAGGCTTGATTTGAATTTTTAAATATGATTGGAAATTAAATGATTGATTAGAACCAACAATTTAATAGGGTGAACCCTGTTATTAGTTGGATTAGAAACATTGGAATGGTTTGATAATTGATAATTTCCAAAAGAGGTGTTGATGATGATTTTGCTTTGAATTTGAAAACCAAATTGGAATTAATTAATTGAAATAAAAGCACCATTTTATTAGTTGATCAACATGGAATAAAATGGAACAATTTGGTTGTTTTCACTTGTTATTTTTTTATTCCAAAAGTTGTAACAGAACAAGTATGAAAACATTGTTTGAGTAAGGTTTGAATTTGAGTTGTGAAAACAGTGGAAAACAAAGCACCAAATAAGAAACAAATGCAAACAACATGATGACATGATGCAATACTTTAATTAAACAGGAAATCAAACATTCTATAGGGTAGTTTTCATACTTGGGATGTTACAAAACGCCCCCCCTTGAAGGAATCGCGCCCCGAGATTCCTACTGAGGAAAGAAAAGGTCCGGAAACTTCTTGGGAAGATCTTCTTGAGCTTTGACACGTGAAACACATCGTGCACAGTGGATAGACGTCAGGGAATTTGCAAACCACCGGAACATTTTCAAGTAAAGGGAGAGGTTTTGTATTGAGGGTGTATAGCTGGATAGAATTTGATTCATTTGGAGAATAGACTATCTGTAATAAGGGTGGAACAGAGTTATTGACATCAATGCAACACCAAGATTAACACCAATGTCAGAATCATCAACATGAGAGTAACGAGGAATATGTGGCCTCCCATTAGAACTTGATTTCTGTGTCTGAATTTGGAAGTCAACATTTGAGATCCCGGGGAGTGAACAGAGATTTGATTGCTTATTGGAACCAGAATTAGGTTGTATGTTGTGGAAAAGATTGTTGACACAAAGGAATGTGATGCTCCGGTATCAAATAACACTTTAACTGGATAAGAGTTTACGAGGAAGTTTTGATTAGACACCGGTAGAAGAATTGAATTGGAAAACAACAACAAGATTTCAACGGACGAAAAGGATGTTGAGAAGAAAAGGATATCAACATCGGGGAAAAACGAGAACAAAACACTCCTGAGGTACTACGGAAAACCCATCCGGGTTTCTAAAGGATCAATATCTACTGCTTAAGGAATAGAGGATCTGCTTCCGGGGCTTACACGCCTCCGTTCTCAATCATGAGTAGGCAACATGATAAATCACGTCACAACCACCTCCATTCCTATGGTCTAGTAGATATAACCATCCTAGAGAAACCAGAATTCGTGAAATCCTAACTTGAAAGTTTAGATGAGAAGGGAGAAATCAACGTTGCACTTCCTTACCAGAAAAGGGAGGGAGGGTGGGGAAAGAAGAAAAAGAACAGAATTCCTACTCTCACGTTTCATTTTGTTCCTATATAGCTACAAAATAGTTTCTAGACTCAACTGCGACCAGTAAAAAGGGATCCTACAGGCAGACAGGCTCTGATACCATTTGTCGCACCCTGATTTCTAGGGGATACTCACCGTACGAACTGGATAGCAGATGCTTGGATTATGGGGCATAACTGCTCCCACGTCCCAGCTTCCTGGTAGGCCTGCGCTTATGCGCGACAACACAAGCCCTGCTAATCCATCGTCGATGTAAACTATCCACTAGAGATCAAAGGCACTTCCGTCGACGTACTTCAAACCATACACACATGGTACGTCAACGGCGTTTAACAATTTATATCACAACAGATCTCTACGACACAAAAGATTGAAATAAGTTGCGAATGGCTCTCATTAGAGCAGAGATAGCAAATACAATCATTCAGAGGGCACATGCCCCAACAATACATCGTTGCAATACAGCGGAAGCATTCAACCTGTCTGAGTACAGACAAGAACCAAATAGGCCTAAGAGGCCGGGAACAAACAGACGGAGCCCATCCACGAAGTCTCGGATCCTGCCCGGGTCCGCTATCTACTCGTCAGCAGTCTCGTCATACTCCACGTAATTGCCACCATGTAGATCCTCGGAAACGTCGGTCTGCGGAAACCACAGCCCCAAAGGGGTCAGTACATAAACGTACTGGCAAGCAAGACTCACAGTTCACCAAAGTGTAACCCGTCAACACCAAGCACAGATGCCTTGGGTTCAACGGAAGAGAGGGGATATAAAAGATGCTGCAACTGGATGCGCTAACCAACTACAGAGATTCTACCACTTCCGGCTAACAGAAAGGAGATAAGATCGAGGATTGTAACCAACTGAAAGATAACTTCAAACAAACCCATCCTGGATCTCGCCCCTTATCCAAAGAAGCAATCCGAGGATAACTCACACAGTTGAAATAAGGTGAATCAAGTTATTGTGTGAATAACCTGTTACTAGTCAAGTTGTTAATCATTGGGTGAAGCATGATTGATCATTATGTTTAAGTTGTCCTGAGTACTTGTTAGCCAGTAATTTCACCAAGTAATCCATAACCGCGGAAAACACGGCTTCTCGAGAAGATTATCCCTGCAGGGTTGCACCAATTTGGCCGTACACTCATGAATAACCCGCCAGATGGAAAGGCCCTTCCACCAAGCGGGGTACTCAACACAACCAACCATTCTTCGCATCAAGCCCAAAGCACCTTGGGCGCACGGCTAATCAAGCCCAGAAGAAAATGGACCATCATAGCACTCTAAGACCGTGTCCCCCTATATGCCGACTACAAAAGTTCCACCCTGCGCTGGGCTCGCAAAAACATGCATGCGGCAAATGGAAAACACGAACTAAATGAGGCGATTTGGACGAGATGCGAATCAGGTCAAGTTGAGGGGGGCGCCCATACTCGCTTCCCAAATGCGGGTAGTGCGCTCATCATGGATCAGTAGACAAGACCCTTTTCCTATTAGGGTCGACACTAGCAGGCTCCAAAACCACAAAGGGCCTCCTGCCGGTGCCTTATCATCAAGTTTATTAATTAACAATAACAGTAGCATGATTGATTGATTGATTAAACATCGAGCCCCCAGAACATAATGGAATAGTAACAGAAAGTAACGGGTAACAGACTCGAGCAAAACAACCTAAGCATGCTAGTAAGACACTGGCAACAAGCAATGGTTATAGGTATGGAGGTGAGGCAATATCAGGGTTAAAGGATACATGTGATAGGTTCGTAACAGAAACAACTACTCATAGGGCTAGCAGAAATAGACAACGGAAAGTATCGGTAACCAATGTTGAAAGGAACACAATGGTTCATGTGAGTGATAACTTGCCTGCAAAACCCAGTAGCCTGGTACTGAGCTAACTCCTTAGAAGGGGTGTCGTAAGAATCGTCGGTCTCAACGTCGTCGTTTATCCGGGAAGAAGCAAACAAACATTGCAGAAAGATAAGCAATCATTATCATGGCATAGTGCACAATCAAATATGATGCATGTCATGTTAATAGATGCAACAAAGTAAACTAGTGGATATGATACACAAGTTTAAATGGATTCCATATGCAAAGATTGCATATGGCAAACCCATGCCATATGGTTGAATTAGTTGTTCTACCACTAAGCATCAGGTGTAGGTGAGTTAGCATGATGCATGCATGATGAAGAACAAGAAGATAACAATATTAAATGCACTTGAAATGATAGTTAACCATTTTAGAAAACATTAATAAGGTTTGGCAATTATTGTTACTTAATGGTGTTAAACAAGTAGTGGTTGTTTTCATCAAGTTAAAATGCTCAAAACAATTATCAAAGTTTATATTTGAAAAGGTTATCAAATTTTAGTTGGATTACATGTTTCACATTTTGAAATTGGACTTAGGATTATTTAATTATGAATTAAACAATATTAAACAATTTTTAATTGCATTAAACAAGAATCAAATGGTTTAGGCAATTTTAAGTATTCAAAACAGAAAACAAAAATTATATTTGGAAAGAGGGTTTAATTTTGCATGGAAAACATATTTCATTTGTTGAAATTGGATTTAAAATGAGCAAGTTATTATTTTGGCAATTTTAAATGCAATAAATACGAAACAGTTGTTTTCAGCAATTTAAATTATTCAAAACAGCAAACAAAATTCATATTTGGAAAGTACATGAAAAATTGATTGGGAAACATATTTGGTTTGTGAAATTTGGAATTTTTATGAACAAGTTATGAATTTTGCAATTTTAAGTGAATTTGACAGGTTTTCAAATATTGCACCAATTTAAAATATTCAAAACAGTAAACAAATTTTATATTTGGATAGATCATTTAATTTGGTATTGAAAACATATAAAAAATGTTGAATTTGGAGTTAGGATGATTTATTTAGGCAATTTCCAAAATTGGGTGCAAATCTGCCATTTTTAACTTATTAGGGACTTGGAAATATTATTTCAGGGGTCTAGATTTTATACCAGGGGCCTAGGTGTGATTTCCTATAAATTCTAGGACCAAAACATTGCAAAACAAAAAGGTTTTTTAATTGTGCAGGGGGTGGGAATTGATCCCTGCACCTCCTGATACGCTGGGGGAACAGAACCAGTAGGGTGGTGGATCGAGTTGTGATACAGAGGGAGCAGCGGTGAGGATAAGGCTCACGAAATTTGCACTGAACAATTCAGAATAAAGGGAAAAAGGTGGGGTTGGGGGATTCGACCCCGCGACCTCGGGCTTGCGCGCACGGTTCTGGAACCAGATGGGCTGATCTGCGGCTTGTTGAAGGAAGAGAACGTGGGGGGGTTTTGAGGTGTTGCCTGCGGATATTTCCTGAACGTAACTGAACACGAACAGGTACAGAGTTCGATAGAACCATGGCCAGCGAGGGCGGCTCGCCGGAGGGGCCGTGGGGCGGTTGCGGGCGGTGTGTGGTGCGGCCTAGGGAGATGGAGGAGGCGATCGAGGGGAAGGGAATCGGGGGCCTCACCTTGCGGTTGGAGGCGAGGCGATCGGAGCAGGTCGAGCAGCAGCAGGGACAGCAGGGCGTCGGGCGGCGGAGAACCTTGACGGCGGCGGCGGCACGGTGCATATCCGGCGGCGAGCCCTTCACCGAACTTGGAGAGGGGAGGGTGCCGGTTCCATTTTCCTCCTTAGAGGCTCCTCGAGGCGACCAGGGCGGTGAGGGCGACGGCGACTAGGTGGTGTTCGGTGGCTGTTTCGGTCATGTACAGAGAGATGGGGTAGCTAGCAGAGAGGAGGGAGATGGCAGAGGGAGAGAATGGCGGCGGTGCGAAGGAAGGCGCTAGGGTTAGGTATCTAGGGTTAGGGCTAGGGGTAGTTTTATGGGGGTGAGGAGGTGTACGGCATGGCATCTGAGGAGGGGAGAAGGGATCGTGTGGCTGTTCTGTGTTCGTACTGTGAGGAAGAAGACGACAAGGGGTAGGGGGTTGGGCCAGAAAGAGAGAAAAGGGGTTGGGCCTTGGAGGTAGTTAGGTTAGTTGCTGCTCCTCCTTTTTCTCTTTGTTATTTTTTGTTTCTTTTTTTTTTAGCAAACAAAATTGGAAGAAAAGGAGGCCTTTAGGGTTAGGAAAAATCCCAGGAAAATTAGGGGGTGATTGTGAAGTTAATTTCAAACAGTTAGCAAAGATGGATTTCAAAAAGGGTTAAGTTTTTGTGCTGTTTGAAAAAGATAACCAAATTTTGATGCATTTATCTATTAAATGAACTTTAATAAAAACCAACTTTTAAATAGGGTAACCCCTATGCAATTTATAACCCCTTGATTAAATTTGTGTTATAATTTGCATGAATTCAAATTGGTTGTTGTTTGAGGCTTGATTTGAATTTTTAAATATGATTGGAAATTAAATGATTGATTAGAACCAACAATTTAATAGGGTGAACCCTGTTATTAGTTGGATTAGAAACATTGGAATGGTTTGATAATTGATAATTTCCAAAAGAGGTGTTGATGATGATTTTGCTTTGAATTTGAAAACCAAATTGGAATTAATTAATTGAAATAAAAGCACCATTTTATTAGTTGATCAACATGGAATAAAATGGAACAATTTGGTTGTTTTCACTTGTTATTTTTTTATTCCAAAAGTTGTAACAGAACAAGTATGAAAACATTGTTTGAGTAAGGTTTGAATTTGAGTTGTGAAAACAGTGGAAAACAAAGCACCAAATAAGAAACAAATGCAAACAACATGATGACATGATGCAATACTTTAATTAAACAGGAAATCAAACATTCTATAGGGTAGTTTTCATACTTGGGATGTTACATGGAGGGAAAGCTGGAAGACAAGGAGACTATGATTGGTGTTCTCCAAGCGCAAAGTGCATACTTTGTGAAGGACTCCAACAAGATGGATGAAGTTAGGCAGGAGAGAAACCAATTGTAGAATCAGGTTGAGGAACTACAGAGGGAAATAGCCCGGTTGATAGTGCCCCAGGGAGGAAATGAGCCCATAGTCCCTCCAATCCCTGTTGATCACCAGGCTCCAACTACAGAAGAAGAGGAAGAAGAAGAGGACCCCGGTGAGTTAGTGTTTGAGAACTCTTCTAATGAGGATCCTGACTCCGAGGAGAGCTCGACTGGAAACCACTCCCCTCCGAAGAAGCGCCTGAAATCTACAAACTACTTCAAGTTGTTCAAGACTCAAGACTAAAGAGCCATGTTCTTGTGGCGCTAGATGTTTCCCATAGACCCTTGTATCTTGTTTATGTATTCATGTATTGTCCTACTACTTGAAGTGTGACAGTACCCACGACTCTATTAGTTTCCTAAAACCTTTGTTATATTAAAGTTTGTGAGTTTGCTTTGTTTTTTGTTTGCATGATGTTTGTGCATGGGTAGAATTTTTTTATTTCCCACTAGGTTTATCTATGTATGTTAATTCTCATCTATTCCAAAAACCCCCACATGCCTCCCCAACGTGATCCAACTCAAGAAGCATTCCAACAGATGCTGGTAGCCCAAACCCAGCTGATGCAGATGATGACGACAACAACAACAACAACAACAACAACAACAACAACAACAACGACGACGACGACGACAACGACGACAATAACCCTCCACCACCACCCCACCCTCTATGGATAGGCTTACCAGGTTCCTTAGGCTCAGGCCCAACAAGTTCTCTACTGCTATTGAACCCATGGTGGCTAACGACTGACTTCGCTCAGTTAACAAGATCTTGACTGCTTGTGAATGCAATGATGCGGAAAAGGTCAAATTCACCGCACATCTACTGGAGGGACCGACCGCAATGTGGTGGGAGACATTCCAAGTCACCCATCCTGTGGAAGGTCTAGACTGGGACACATTCAGGGAAGGCTTTCGTAATGCCCACATTACATCATGCATTATGAACTTGAAAAGGGATGAGTTTCGTACTCTGAAACAAGGTGGAAGAACCCTGAAGGAATACATGGATGATTTCTGTGCTCTGTCCAGGTATGCCCCGGAGGACATTGATACAAATTCCAAGAGGAAGGTGAAATTCCTAAATGGACTCAAGGGAGACCTGAAGATACCACTATCTGTGGCATATGCTCCGAACTACCACACACTACTTGACCAAGCCATCACCTTGGACAACAACATCAAGAAGGAGGAGAACCGCAAGAGGAAGTTTGGTAATGGCAAGAACCACACTGAAAGATCTCACAAGAAGCATCACTCATCTGAGAGTAGTGGAGGCTAAAGTGGCCACAAGCATGGAGGCCATTTCAACAAGAGTAATGGCCACACATTCAATAGTGGATTCAGAGGCAATCACTCCAATGGACATTTCAACGGCCATCGTAATGGCCATCACAATGGAAATAATGGACATCATCACTCAAACTCAAATGATAAAAGGGACTTGTCAGAAGTCACATGCTTCAAGTGCAAGAAGAAGGGACACTATGTTGATCAATGCACAGAACCAAAGGCCATTGAAGCCACTAAGCCCAATCCATTCCAGAAGGGGCAGGTGAACCACCTCGATGTTGAAGAGGTGATGAATGAACCTGATGTTGTGATGGGTACATTTCCACTCAACTCCTTTACATCATTAGTTTTATTTTATACTGGAGCATCGCATTCATTCATATCAAAGTCATTTGTGCATAAAAATAAAATACCCACCAAATCAATAGGGAAGATATTCCCAGTGAGTTACCCAGGTGGTGAGATGTCTGTCAATACTAAGTGCAGGGGACTAATTCTAGAAATTTGGGACCTATAAATTTCCAACCCACTTAGTAATCCTACCATCACAAGGATTAGATGTTACCTTGGGTATGGATTGGTTGACTGCCTATGGAGGAGTCATGGACTGTGTCAATAGATCAATCACACTATCTATCCCAGAAGGTAAGAGGATTAGGTACAAACCCACTTGGAACCTAAGGATATTAGTCTGAACTATCTTAAGGGGGTTATCCTAAACCATATTAAGGATGTTAGCCTAGACCAAGTGTTTGTGGTGAGAGAATACCCAGATGTATTTCTAGACGAGTTACCTGGAATGCCACCAGATAGAGATGTGGAATTCTTGATTGATTTGCTTCCGGGCACTGGCCCTATAGCAAAGAGACCTTATCCTATGTCCACCAATGAACTGAAAGAACTCAAAAAGAAACTTGAAGAGCAGTTAGGTAAATGATTCATAAGAGAAAGTTCATCCCTTGGGGAGCACCAGTCATGTTTGTGGAGAAGAAGGACAGAAGTCAGCGTTTAGTTATGGACTATCGTTCGCTGAACGAGGTGACAATCAAGAATAAATACCCACTACCTAGGATCAATGACTTGTTTGACTAGTTCGAAGGAGCCAGTGTGTTTTACAAGATCGACCTACGGTCTGGATATTTTCAACTCAAGATTAGAGAGCATGATATACCCAAGACTTCTTTTGTCACTAGATATGGTTCATATGAGTATACGGTGATGCCTTTTGGCTTAACCAATGCTCCATCATACTTCATGAATATGATGAAGAAAGTGTTCATGGAATTCCTTGATAAGTTTGTCGTAGTATTCATTGACGACATACTAATCTACTCCAAGAGTGTTAAGGAACACAAGAAACACATTCGTATGATAATGGAAAAGCTTAGGGAACACAAGTTGTATGCCAAGTTCAGCAAGTGTGAATTCTGGCTGGGTGAAGTAGGATTCCTAGGACACATTGTGTATAAGGAAGGAATTGCAGTCGACCCCTCAAAGGTTACCGCTATGACAGAATGGGAACCACCCAAGAATGTAGGGGGAAATCCGTAGCTTCTTAGGCTAGGCTGGTTACTATAGAAGATTCATTGAAAATTTCACCAAGATTTCTAAACCAATGACTGAGCTATTGAAGAAAGAGAGGAAGTATGAATGGAATGAAACATGTGAGACCAGCTTTCAAGAGTTGAAGAAGAGATTAGTGTCTGCACATGTATTGTGTTTGCCTGATCTGGAGAAAGAATTCCATGTTTACTGTGACGCTTCACGTCAAAGATTAGGAAGTGCGCTGATGCAAGGAGGTAGAGTTGCAGCTTATGCTTCAAGGCAACTTAAGAAACATGAAGTCAATTACCCCACTCATGATCCTGAAGTAGCTTCAGTGGTTCATGCCTTGAAGACATGGAGACACTATTTGATGGGGAAGCATTGTGAAGTTTTCACGGATCACAAGAGTTTGAAGTATATCTTCACTCAGAAGGATTTGAACATGAGACAAAGGAGATGGTTGGAACTTGTCAAGGACTATGATCTGAGTCTGCAATACCATCATGGTAAAGCAAACATAGTCGCTCATGCTTTGAGCCGCAAGGCTTATGTGAACTGTCTCTCAACCGAGGAAATACCCAGGATCTATGCAAAGCACTCCAATACCTCAGTTTGGAAGTTGTACCTGAAGGATTTGTAGCATCACTAGTAGTTCAACCAACACTGATGGATATAATCCGTAAAAGTTAGGAAGGAGATAAAGAGATAGAGGCAATCAAGGAAACCTTGAAGGAGGCACTAAGGGAAGGAAAGACCACAGAATTCAGTGAGGATGAGCAAGGAACTGTTTGGTTCGAGAAACGTATCTGTGTACCCAATGACCCTGAATTGAGGAAACTGATTTTTCAAGAAGCCCATGAGTCACCGTATTCCATTCACCCTGGTAACACTAGGATGTACATGGATTTGAAGGAAAGATTTTGGTGGAACAATTTGAAGAGAGATATAGCATAATACATAGCCAAATATGATGTTTGTAATAAGGTAAAGGCTGTGCATCAGAAACCAGCAGGATTGTTGCAACCATTGAAAGTGACAGACTGGAAATGTGACCAAATTGGTATGGACTTTATTACTGGGTTTCACCGAACCAAATCAGGGTATGACTCAATTTGGGTAGTAGTTGATCGTTTGACAAAGATAGCACACTTTGTGACAGTAAAGACCACATACACTAGTGCTAAGTTGGCTGATATTTATATGAAGAAGATTGTTTGTCTCCACGGTGTTCCTAAGAGTATTGTGTCTGATAGAGGTACCCAGTTTACCTCACACTTATGTAAGCAAGTACATGAGTCATTAGGAACTAGATTAGAGTTCAGCACAACATTTCACCCTCAAACAGATGGCCAAACTGAGAGAGTAAATCATATTTTGGAAGACATGCTAAGAGCATGTGTCTTAGACTATGGATCTAGTTGGGATGACAACTTGCCATATGCAGAATTCTCTTACAACAACAGTTATCAATCTAGTATTGAGATGGCTCCATTTGAAGCCCTATATGGAAAGAAATGTACCACACCCCTGTTGTGGAGTGGTTTAGGAGAAAGAAGTTTCTTTGGTCCTAACATCATTCAAGAAGATGAAGAGAAGGTGAGATTAATCAATGGTAGATTGAAGATAGCACAATCAAGGCAGAAGAGCTATGCTGACAACAAGTGTAGAGATGTTCCTTACGAAATGGGAGATAGAGTCTACCTGAGAGTTTCACCTCTTAGAGGTGTGAAGAGATTTGATATCAAAGGAAAATTAGCACCACGATTCATAGTACCATTCAAAGTCTTGTCCCGCAAAGGGGAAGTAGCTTATGAATTGAAGTTACCAGAAATAGTTTCAGCAGTACACAATGTGTTCCATGTCAGCCAGCTGAAGAAATGTCACCCTGAGATGTCAGAAACTTCCTTGAGTGATACAATACCCATGGGAGAAATACAGATAGAAAGTGACCTAACCTATGAGGAGAAACCCATCAAGATCTTAGAAAGAGCTGAGAGGAATACTCGTACCAAGACCGTCAAGTTTTGCAAGGTTCAGTGGAATCACCACACCGAGGAAGAAGCAACCTGGGAACATGAAGAGGACCTCATAGAAGATCACCCTCACCTATTTGCTAGCCTTTTCGAAGCCCGAGGACGTGCTTCATCTTAAGGGGGTTAGTCTGTAACATCCTAGAATTTTTCAAAATTATAAAACCAACATGCATACATCTCATCATGGCAGTGTTGCACAAAGGAGCATTTAAAATTTAAACTTCACAAACCAAAAACCCTAATTGGAATTATCACAAAACATAATACCTTTTAGGACCCCATTCTATTTTCCCTATAATAAAAATTATTTTGATTTTACTAAGGTACCAAAATACTTTAAATAGTCCAAGCTTTGCAAAACTTATTTTACTATTTTTTCTAAATTGGTTTGTTTCATTTTTTGAAATTATTTGGGGTTCAACAAACAAAACAGAAAAGAAAAAAAATAAAACAGAAAAAAAGAAAAGGGGAAAACCACCCGGACCAGCCTAGCCCGTTTCCCATCTCCGCTCTCCTCTCTCTCGCGCGCAGCTCACTGGGCCACGCGCCTACCACGAACACGCGCGCGCGCAGAACAGCTAACCACCGCGTGCTCCCTCTCTCTCACTGGACAGTGGGGCCCACGCTGACGTCAGCGATGACGCCAGCGCGTCCTCAACCTCTCTCCTTTGCTCCCGCGCCCGTACCTGCATGATCTCCCCCATTATTACCACTCGTCCGTGCATTCCCCCAGCACCCCGAGTGCCCCTCCTTAAAACCCCCGCCCCTTCTCTCTTTCCCCTCTAGCCCCTTTCGAAACCATGCCCCAAGGCTGTCGTAATCGCACGCCAGAGCTGCCACGGCCGCCACCGTCCTCGTCCGTTTCCGGCCAGTGTAAGCGGTCCTCAGCCCTGCTTTTTCCCTGATCTTCATCCCCTACTCCTTGTGCACCCCCTAAGCCCATGTTTCGATTTTTCCACGCAGCACGAAAGCGGCGCCGTGCAAACCGAGCTCGCGGAGCCCGTGTCGCCGCCGTCGGCCTCGGGCCACCCCTCCCGAAAGTGTGTGTCCGCGCCGTCATCGCCTTCATCCCTTGGCTCCTCGCTCTGACCCTCGTTGTCGCCTCCCCGTGCTCTGGAACCCCGAAAACGTCAATGTCGTCTAGTGTCTGCGTCGCCGGCCACAACGCCGCCATTTTCCGGCCACCCCATCGCTGGTGAGCTCCGCTCTCTCTCTCCTCTGCCATTGGATCTCCATCGTAGGGCTAGGATTAGATCTTTTAACCAAAACGGTATCGTCCAGTAGGGTTTTGCCACATGGCAGTGCCCAGTCAGCGCAGTCAAACCCCAGCCCCCTATTCAAATTGAGTTAAACTCAAATTTTAAACCAGAACCATCTGTCTACTTGTAAATTCCATATAAAATCAAATATTGATAAAAAATTATGAGTTTTGAACCTTTGGAAAGCTAAGGAAATTCTCTTCCCATTTATAAAAAAATATCATGTAGTAACTGTAGAAATTTTTGGAACATTATTTAAATTGCCAAAACTACTCAGAACCATCAAATAATTCCTAGTTTGAGTTCTACAAGTCCAATTTCTATAAAGTTGTAGTCTCTGGATTCCTTAAAACTTGTAGAATCCCATGGAACCATAGAAAATTAAAGTTGTATCGTGCACACACTTGCTATTTCAAAAATGGTCAAATTAGTAATCTGCCCCTAATTCAAATTCTAAAATGTATTTTTGAATAAAACCAATTGGGTTAATCATAGAATTGTTTCCTATGTCCAGAGACAACATGGCCCATTTGTCACAGAACGGAAAAGTGAGTTTAAGATTTTAAATAGAGTAAACATCTATTATTGGGCTACAGAAAAGGAATAATTAAATATATTATTGGAATAAAATTTAACCAGAGCCATACACCAACTAAATAAACCTCATATGACATCAAATACACCTCACTACTACATTTACCATGTGTAAACCAAATTGGTGCATTCATGTCTATGATTGATCATTTTGAGTGGTATGTTTATGTTTGTGTTATTATTGTTTGTTTGGACTTTGGAGAGGACCACTACAACACTTGTGACTATTGTGCTTGTACTGGTTGCTGTTATCGAGGCAAGTGATGCTCATGTACCACTTTTGTTTTACCAATTGCATTAGTGTTTTCAGTAGTATGCATCATAAGTACTTTATTATTTTCCAAGTACATTCTATGCTCAGAATACCCAGTAGTGTGTAGCCATCCTGAAACCTTGCTAGATACTTGCTTAGCTATACTAGATCACTATCACAACTGCTGCTGCTACATTCAAGTTGTGGTATTTATGAAACTATGAAAATTAACAACCCAATGAAACACCTGGGTGGATTGGTAATTGCTTGGTTTATGTTGAGTGGCTACTCAGGACCATCTCCATGGTGGTTGTCACCTGGGTCACTCCCAGGGCCATGGTATGTGGTGGTTGTCCCCTGAGAGTACAGTTGTGGATTGCCACCCAAGAATAAAGAGATCTATAGGTCTTCACTTTATAGTTAGCTTCTAGTGAAGCGTTGAGGTAATATGGGCTCTGCCAAGATTAAGTAAGTTGTGGGGGTTCATCCTGTTGTATGACATGGGGTGGTAGAATTTCAGGAGCGTCGAGTCATGATGGTATGGTTGAATCCCTCTTCCCAAAGATCTTGTCTCATTCTTCTCTTGGGTAGGATGAGTCTTAAGGTGAAAGTGCACAACATCTGTAGAGTTAAAAACTAAGATTTTAGCTGTGTCCCCAGTTATGGCAATTTGAGAAAACTAGACATAGTTGGTGCTGAAGGATCTACTCATCTTTTTTGAATGAATTAAAACATGGTAGAAACCTTTTCCTAGAGCACATGGTGTGTCTACCCCTCTATGCTACCTTTTCAAACTCATGGTGTGTCTACCCATGATGCCTTGATTAAACTACATGGTGTGTCTACCCATGTTGATTTCCAGAGTTTTACAAAGATTTATCAAATATAGGACAAAAATGGCTTTATGCAAATAGCCCAGACTCCACCAGCCAAATATCACGTAGTTAGTTTATTCCTCAAAACAGCCACCATATAAGTGTCACTTGCTAGTACATTGTTTGTACCGACTTCCCCTTGTGGTCTGCATATTCCAACGTGCAGGTCATTCTGATGATGAGTAATGATTTAGGATCTCGAGCTTACATCCCAACATGTCTGCCTGTGGCACATGAAGAGAAGGAGGCTCATTGAAGATTTGCTGTCCGCTGTGTTTACTTTGAACTTTTCTTGTTAGGGATAGTCCTTGATGACTATGCCAGTTGTAAGCCTATTTTATTTCTTACCCAATGGATCTACGTTGTAGATTGATGCTATTGTTATGAATATTTCATTTTGTCATGTGTATGCTATCAGTGATCCCGGGAATAGCAGGTACACATGTATTCTACCTTTATCCAAAGATAGGATGCTACAAGTATTCATAGTTTTAGGTTTTTGAGGTATTAAACTAGCTTGAGTATTAGACATATTAGAAATATAAGTTGTAGTTGCATAAATCCTTCTTTGAAGATTAGAGATTTCACTAGTTAACCCTGCAAGTTTCTCATTTATATCTCCCAGAATTGCAGAATGTTCACCAATTTGTTTGGTAAAGGCATTATTTTGTTCATATTGGGAATGCATAAAATTTTTGGTGGCCTTTTCAATCTCTAGTATATTTTGAAATTAATGTTGTTCCATTTCTTAGCTCTTCCTCTTAATGAGAAAGGGAACAATCTTAATTTCACAATATCACCATCTACCTCTTTATATTTTTGCATGTCACATAATTCACCAAAGTTATTTAAATTAGAGGTAGCATCTTCTCCAATACCAGAAAATTGATCTTTCATGACAAGATTCAACAAAGCAGGTTTATTTCATAAAAATCTGTTGTAGCAGCAGGTGGAGCAATTGGTGTGCATATGAAATCATTATTATTGGTACTAGTACAGTCACAAAGATTGGTAGTATCATTGTTAGCCATGCTTGCAAGATAACACAAAATAAACTAACAACACAAATAAAAGACTAGGAACTAGAGAAATAATTTTTTTGGATTTTTGATAAAGAGAAAAAAGACTAAACAAAAGTAAACTAAGTAAGGAAAAACAAAATAAAGAGAGTGGAGGTGTGAGACTACCTTTGCAGCAAGCTAGAAATCCCCGGCAACAGCGCCAGAAAAAATACTTGATGCTGACGTTATGACACGCTCGTTGGGAGACCCCAAACGGAAAGTATGATGTAGTCTAGTGTAAATGACCCCACCCCAGTGTGGAACCAGAGTTTATCAAAACAGTAGGACTTCATAGTCTTGAAGAAGGTTACTTGTATCAACAATGCCATTTATCGATGTTGACCAAGCGTGGAACCTGCACACAACCACAAACTCTCCATTGCCCAAACTTTTCGAAAGGTTATCAATCTTCAGATCTTGCTGAAAACATGAGAATTAAACGTATAGAGTCTTATAGAGTAATAAAAATAAAAAAATGGATCAGTGAGGAAACAATAATGAAAAATGCTTAAAAGAAGGTTGCAAATATGAGGAAACTAGTACCGGGGGCCATAGTTTCACTAGTGGTGTCTCTCCAAAGAAACCAAACATGTTGGGTGAACAAATTACAGCCGGGCAACTGACAAATCATGAACGTATAATAATACTATTATGAAGAGATATAGTTCACGGGTTCTAACATTGTAGGCATTATGTCAAGGCATATGGACCGTTATCCAGCATGCATCCATATCTAAAAGTCCACCTCAAGAAAGCTATCCACCAAATCTCTCGGGTATTAAGTTGCGGCAACAAAGTGATTGCTTGTGTGCAATAGACAAATTTATTAAGAACAAGTGTGTAATGTAAGCAGTGGTCCTCGTCCATAAACAAGAGCATTGATGTTTTCTCCCTAGTGGCAACATCACATCTTCCCCAGCATGTTTATGTCACTCAAGCACAGGCAACAAGGAGGCATGAACCCACTATCTAGCATATAAACCCTCTCTTGGAGGTGAAAACAACTACATGGCCAAGGTAATCATAAACACAGGAGAGAATTTCAAGACAAGATTAAAACTCCCTACAAATATAAGTGAAGCATCTCAGATTGACATGAACAAAATAATCATAATATCACGGTTCATCAGATCCCAGCAAACACAACATGCACAATTACATAACAATGGTCTCGATCATGTTGAAAGGGTCGTTGCATAGAAAACAAAAAAATTCTTACGCGAGAGACACCTGAAAGGCCAAGATCTAATCTAGGAGACGAAGTGCAACAGGCAACGAGAGGGTTAAGGAGAACACATACCATCGAAGACACAAAGCGTTACGAGATCCAATCTCGCTGTTGGCATAGTCGTACTCACACCGATCCGGATAGCGAGAAGATGTGCACTACAATCCAGCGGTGCCTCCGTGTTCGGTCACACGTATGGTTGATGACGACCTTCGTTCCCTCGATCCAGCGGGGCGCGGAAGTAGAGGATCCCTCGGAACTCCAGCAGCACGACGGCGTGGTGGTGAAGAAGAATCCCACGGTCAGGGCTTCGCCAAGCCGGAGACCATGGAATGGAGCAGCGGGTGGAGGGAAAAGCTAGTGGGCAAGTGTATGAGAGAGAGAGAGCTCATGCCCTCTATTTATAGGAGAGGGGGGAGGCAGCCCAAGGGGGGTGCGGCCAGCCCCATGGTGTGCCCCCACCTCTTCCTTCATCATGTGAGTGGCACTCCACTCACACCCACTCATTTTTCCTTAAAACTCCACTTAGAAAATTCAAGAGTTTTATTTAATTAATAAATAAAACATTTTTTTTCTTTATTTCAGAATTTGTTAATTCTATTAACAAACTTTTGCATATAGCACCTCGAATCATTTGTTAATTCCATTAACAACCATTCGATGAAAAACCCCTTGAACTATTTCAATTTTCCCCAAAACAATTTCGGTGATGCCCAAAATATTCTTTGATATTCCGTATCCTCTCAAACGCGTCATCGAACCTTAAGTGTGTCACCCTACGGTTCGCGAATAAGATAGAAATGATCGAGACTCCTCTCCACTCAATAATCAATAGCGGGATCAGGAAATCCGTGATGACTCCTATTTATTCAACGATGACTCTCGTGATCGTCTGAACCAACAACATCGTGAACTATTCCCTTTGTCTCGCGATATTTTACTTGTCCGAGATTCGATCATTGGTATCAACCATACCTTGTTCAATCTCGTTACTGACAAGTACTCTTTTCTCGTTCCCGTGATATAACATCCTTGTGATCATATCACGTGCTTGCAAGCGGTTTCGATGTGATATCACCGAGAGGGCCTAGAGTATATCTCTCCGTCATTTAGGATGGACAAATCCCACTCTTTTTTTGAAACATTTTCTACTGCAGGGGAGTCCCCCACAGCCCTTTATTACCAACCAAAGAGTTACAATTACAGATATGTACAAATAAACATGGAAATAGACTAAGACAGTCTATCCCAGGCTAATGTAAGGAGTTAATCCATGAAGCTAAATCAGCAGCCACAGAAGCACTCAACCTATGCTTAAGCATAAGGAGATCTAACATGAAGCCCACTTTCCATCCCATAAAGGAATGTCTTTCCGATTTAAAAATGACTCCATTCCTCTGCTTCCAAATATTCCAGCAAGCAAGAATCACTATCTCAGTGAAACAGGGCCCTTTGAAAGACTTTTTGGCAACAGTAAGATTTTGCACAAGTGTGTTATCACTCCAGCTGATTTGCAAATAATTCCAAATCCGGGAGCTAAAAACACATTGAAAGAACAGATGTATCCAGTCCTCATTGCAATGAGTGCAACAAAGGACACAATAATCAGTACCTTCAATATTCCAGTTTCTTCGTTTGATCATATCCTTTGTATTAATCCTATCCTTGAGGATCAGCCAAGCAAAGAATTTATGTTTTGACATGCATTTGGATTTCCATATCCACTTTGCAGGCCCATCTGGAGGTAAATGAGCAAATTGTAGCTGATAGAATTTACTGGAGGTATATACGCCTTTATTGAAATTGCATCTCCAACTGTCCTCACTGTCAGACAACTGAACGTTATTCACAATGACACTCAGATCATTAAACTCCTGGAAAGCTTCAATTGAAAACGGCAAGTGGAAAGCATCCGAGAGGTCTGTCATCAGTATTAAATCTCTTACTGAGGACAAAGGATCCTTGGCAAAAGAAAATAATCTCGGTAATTTTAGAGCCAAAGGTTGTCCTATCCACGAATCCTTCCAGAACAGCCCCGAAAAACCATTTCCCAAAACGCAAGAGGATAAGGAACACCAGGTATCTGCTAATTGCATAACACCTCTCCACCAGAAAGAACCACAGGATGTGACAGCATGTTGTACTGTTTGAAAATAATAAGCATTCTTGACTAAATGGACCCAAGGGATATCCAAAGAGTTATAGAATTTTGCCAAGAACTTCAGTAACAGAGCTCTATTTTGAATCTGGATATTGATGATCCCTAATCCTCCTTTGGTTTTGGGTCTGCATACCATATCCCAGGCAGCTAAAGAATTCACTCTTTGCTTATTCTTGTCCTTTCTCCATAAGCATCTCCTCCTTGCTTTATCTATTATATCAATGACACCTTTAGGAATTACAAGAGTGCACATGTAATATGAAGGCAAGGAGGAAAGAACCGAATTCACAAGAACCAAACTATCCCCATAAGAAAGAAATGAGACTGTAGCCGAAAGTCTCCTCTCAATTCTGTCAATTAATGGTGCAAAATCCTTGATAGTTGGCTTTGTGGTTCCCATAGGCAAGCCTAAATATGTAAAGGGCATAGAAGCCACGGTGCAATCTAGGACAGAAGCCAAATCAACACTTTCCTGCTGTGATAAATTAATCGGTATCATCGAAGATTTATTATAATTCACCTTTAGCCCAGTGAGACGAGCATAAAGGTTAAGCAGGTCCTTAAAAACCAAAATCTGTGCCGGTTCAGCAGGAAGGATGACTAAGGTGTCATCCGCATATTGCACAATAGGAAAGTCTCCACCAATTGGAATTGGCAACCTGAGTCTTCCTTCTCTTAGTGCCAGGTTAACAATGCTTTGCAGCAAATCCCCACCCAACACATAGAGAATTGGGGACAAAGGATCCCCCTGCCTGACACCTCTTTTGCAAAAGAAAAAGTTTTACCAGGAACTCCATTCAAGAGAACTGATGAAGATCCAGAGGCTAAAATTTCCTTGACCCATTTGATTACTAAAGGAGGGAATCCCTTAAATTTCAAAATCTGCAGAATAACAGAATGCTCAATGGTATCAAAAGCTTTCTCAAAATCAATCTTGAAGATCACCACTTTCTGCTTAGATTGTTTACATTGGTGAATGTATTCAAAACACCATGCCATACAATCTTGAATAGTTCTAGATTTGATGAAACCATATTGATTAGCATGGATGCAACCAAAGATTTTGTCTTGGAAACGATGAGCCAGAATTTTGGTTATAAATTTCAAACAAGTATTGGTCAGAGAAATAGGTCTGAAATCATTTACTGTCTCAGGAGAATTCATCTTTGGAATCAGAGTAATGAAAGATCCATTAATGCTCTCCAAAGAGATCTTGGCACTGTGAAAATCATTGCATAGCTTGACAAAATCCTCTTTAATTATACTCCAGCAGTGTTTAATAAAAAGTCCTGTAAAACCATCTGGTCCAGGCGCACGATCAGATTTTAGGTGTTTTACAACACCCTCAATCTCCTCAACAGTGAACGGATTAGCCAAGATCTCCAAACCATCAACCACAGGCAAGAAAACAGACAGATCAAAATCAGTCATGGGTGGGCAGGAAACACCCATTCAGTTCTTAAAGCAGGACCAGAAAGCAGCAGCTTTGTCCATATGATCCACCAACAAATTCCCAGAAGCATCAAAGATGGATGGAATAGAATTTCTCCTAAATCTCTCAGTGGCTCTAGCATGAAAATATTTAGTATTCTCACCAGAAAGCTTAGCCCAATGAATAGTACATCTTTGCTTCCAGTAATCAGATTGTAAAGCAAGCAAATTCTTGATATGCTTCTTAACAATAAGTCTGAAATTAAATTCAGGAACACTCAACTGTCGCACATCTTCCAATTGATCCAAAAAAAAATCACTTTACTACTCATATCAATAAGAATCTTTAACTGTGATAAATTCCTTCCCCAAACCTTCAAAGCATATCTGAGATTCTTTAATTTAGCAGTGATTTTGGAAGTAATTGATTTGGCCATAACAGGGGTATTCCAAACCTTTGTCACAAGGTCCATGAAACCAGGTTGCTTAACCCAATGATTTTCAAACCAAAAAATCTTTGCCTTTGGGATGTTAGTTCCAATTTTAACCATACAAGGCAAGTGATCAGAAGTGATTTTAGACATGGGTAACACCATGGTATTAGGGAAGTCCAATGTCCACTGACATGAAGTAAAGAACCAATCTAATTGAACCAAAAGCGGATCACTTTGCATATTGGACCAAGTGAAATTTCTACCTTTAACTGGCAGCTCCAATAAACCCAGATGGCTGATGACATCATTAAATATAAACATATCATTTAGATCAACCCCCGTTTTATTTCTATTATCCAGTGATCTAATGAAATTAAAATCACCAAGAATCATCCAGTTCTGATGAATCGGACTGGAAAGATTATATAACCAATTAACAAATTCCTCTCTTTCCACCCCCTTGCAAGGACCATAAACATTCACCAAATTCCAAGAAATAGAATTGTGAATGGAAGTGAATTTAATGTGAATGGCAGAACGATGAACTTCTAACAATTCTCCACTGAATATGGAACTGTTCCAAAGCACAATTAAACCTCCAGAAGCTCCAACAGAGGGAGAGAAGACAAATTGATCAAACCTTTTAGGGCAGAACGACCTAATAAAGGAATGATCAAAATCCTGGCATTTAGTCTCCTGTAAGCAAATGATAGAAGCCTGACTTTCCTCAATTTTATTATAAACTGCGTTTCTTTTAGATTTATCATTTAGTCCTCTCACATTCCTGTCAAATACAATCCAAACCAAATTCAGATAGGCCGTATTATCCATGGAAAAAACAGATAGTAAAGAAAGTTGCTGATAATTATAAAAGACCAGCACAGTAGATAACCAAAAGATAATACCCATAGTGTAGTACATATGTCATGCAACATAACAAAATGTAACAGAAAAACCCAGCAACAACTCCAGGGACCAAACAGGCCCATAAGATAGAAAAAGGCCCACTAATCATCAGAACTTGAGGTAGTGGTGGGCTTCTTTGGAGCAGCTTCAAGCTTCTCCACCGTTAATTATGAATCCTCTATCTGGAGCATGGTTCCCGCCCTCCGCAGAACAGCAACATGAGTGAAGGGGGGCACTCCCCCTGGAGAGCCTTGTGGACGAGAAGACTTGGCCTTTTTCCTAGGTTATGGCTTGTCGGAAGCAGGCAGAACCCTGAACCCAGCGTTCTTGGCAAGACTGCGCGTCACTCTACGCTCCTCAAGGACAATGGGAGTAGACACCTTCCTGGCCCTCTTCTTGGTAGCAGGCACAGGAGTCACTGGTTCAGGATCAGGACATGAATCCAACAGCAGAGGAACAGAAGCAGCAGAGGAGACTGGCAACTCAAAAGGCAGCAAAGACGACAGAAATTCAAATCTTCTGTCGAAGGTAACCCGAGCTTTGTGTTCCAAAAAATATCTGGACCACTCTACCACAGGTTCAGGCAGTAAGACTTGAAGAATCTGCACGTCATTGTTCAGGACTGCATCATTTGCTGGGGGTGGTGGAACAAAAGGAACAATAGCCAGCTGATTTTGTTCCACCTGATGCTGCAGCTCCACAAATTGTTCCGGGCCTTCAGCTCTTACAACATTCATGGAATCAATGGAAGCGCGAGAGAATTGAACAGATACAGAAGACTGCACCTGCTCAGGTTCCGGTGCCTGATCAACAGGCTCCTCCGGCTCAGCATTCTCCCCCTGCTCCTCATTGTTCCAGTCTCCCCACCCACCTTGTACAGGCTGAACTGGTGGCACCCATTCCTCAGGGATTGGGACCTCTGGTGCACCAAAAGCTGGGTGTGGATTGCCTTCAGGAGGGAGAAGATCTTCATCCCCCGGCAAAGCGTCGACAGCATCATTGTTCAGAATAAAAACAGGGCAGGTCCAGGAAACAACGTGTCCACCGTAACGCTGGACCTCCCTAATCACAAGCGAACGGGGAACATCAGCGCCGCCACCATAAGTAACCTTGAGCATGGTACGAACAGGGGAAGCATCCTCCCTCCACCAGGTCCGGAGCTTGCCAAACTTGGACACAAACTCCCGAAGGAACTCATCAGTGCGATAGTCCATGTGTAGATTCAGAATCATAATCCATCCAGTCCTGGTATAAGTTGTTGCTCTAACATTGTCTCCTTCGTCATGTCGAACGAAGGACAACAACCTACCATCTGGAAACATAAAAGGAGGAGAGTGTACCAAAATATCTCTGGCAACTTGGTCCGCCATGCGGAACATGCCAACTCCCACAGCGCTCTCCGAGAAGGAGACAACTTGCAGATGCAGTTCTTGAAGGATGTAATCGACGATTTGCTGCAGAATATCGTCGAGTTCTTCCACCGGGGGCCGCGGAACCAACTGAGCAATGGCCCAAGATTCATGGCGTCGAGGAGGAGCCGCAGAGGAGGTGATGTAGAGCCGAGCAGGTCGCTCCTCGGCCGCCCATGGCTCCTCAACATGCATCCCCGCCGGGACGAACCTTGTCGGATCACAGGGGAAGTTCGCCATTGCTGGAGGAGGTTGCGATTCGATCGGCGATTCCGACGAGGGTTTTCCAGGAACAGTGGCAGGGCAGGGGATAGAACTGAGGCAGGGGACTCCTCGGTTCCAATAGTCGACGATTTAACTACCCAGCGCAGAGTTCCATTAATTCCCGGGCAGTTTTTGCGGATATGGCCCGAACGTGAACAAGACCAGCACCGAATCCGGCCCGTACACTCTTCCGTTGCATGTTTAGCTGAAAGGCAGTTAGAGCAAGGCCAAACCTGGGCCGCCAATTTATCAATTAATTTTGCAAAGCCAGCATCCACAAGCACAGAGGCCACGGTAGGGGTATAGGGATAGGATCCATAACAGACTCAGTAACAAGAGAATTAGGATCAAAAGATCCAAACTTAAGAGCAGGCAACTCACGATCAATAACAGAACCAATTTTTTTAGGAATCGTGGGAGGAGCAGTTGGTGCACGAGTAGCAGAGGGTTTTATTGAAGGCTTGTATCGTTTAGTTTTTACCTTTTTTTTCCTCGTGACAAAAGTCCACTCATTTTCCTGATCGTGATTCCACTTTCTCCATTCAGACATCCAATTTGGACCACCGAAACTCCAAAGATGAAAAAAACACTTGAAGTGAAAGCAAGAAAACCATTTAATCTTCATAATATGAAATCCAACCTCCTTAGAAGAGACCTCAAAAGAGAAAACCCGATCATGGAGACATGTAACATTCAAGGATCCACAATAACCTCCAATCGCCGCTTCAAGAGCCAAAGCAACAGTATTTTCATCAATTTTGAAAGCAGCACGGCCAAAAGATACCACCATTTTGAAAGCGCCGTAATTCTTAGTAGCATGAACGTCCGATCCGAAGAGAACTCGGACTTCCTTAGCAAGAGCTAGACCTCTAGAGAAATCCAGGTCTAAAACCTTAGCTGCATGAACTAAACCCACCGAAGGATCAATGGGATTCCGATCCAATAGCGGCACCAAAGAATCCACGTCCAGAATAGGAACGATGGCATTTGCATGATCCAGAAGAGACCCATTACGTGGAACCAAATGATCCTGAACCCTGGCACGATGACAAGCAAATTGGATCTCAGATCCAGGATGAATGCTCTCACGTACCTTGAGAAAACGTTGATCAAGCACAAAACCCGCTTGATCTACAAGTTGGATCCGCTTGTCCTTCGGATCTAGCAGAACAAAACCCACGTAAATGGGATTGAACTTGAGATCCACCTCGGTGGAGAAGATCGCCCTCCAACGCCAACAAGAGCGATCAAAAAGAGACTTTGCCTTGGTCATTGTAGAGAAAGGGGTGGACGACAATGCCGGAGTGACAGATGCCGTAGGGGAGGAGGCCGACAACGCCGGAGTGACGAATGTCGGAGAGAGATGGCTAAAACCCTAGATCTCTTCGGAGTCGCCATGAGCGCCGCCTAGAGGGGGAGTCGCCATGAGCGCCGCCCGTGTACTAGACACTTCCAGGCTGACCCGTCTGGTTGTCACAAATCCCACTCTTGATCCATGAGCCTCAACTAATACTTTCTGAATACCTAATGACACCTTTATAGTCACCCTGTTACGGTGTGACGTTTGATGACATCAAAGCACCCTTCCGGTATCAGTGATTGACATGATCTCGTGGTCTAAGGAATAAGTTACTTCGTACACAAGATATAACAATATAAACTAAATGACTTGATCGTATTGTTATCTTGATATTGGGTATGTGTTCATCACATCATTCTTCTAATGACATGACCTCGTTATTAACAACATCCAATGTTCATGATCAGGAAACCTTGACCATCTATTAATCAACGAGCTAGTTAAAAGAGAGGCTTTAGTTGGAACCATTGTTTGTTTATTAAACACACATGTATCAACGTTTCCGGTTAATACAATTCTAGCATGAGAAATAAACATTTATCATAAACATGGAATAAGATAATAACCACTTTATTATTGCCTCTCGGGCATATTCCCTTCAGTCTCCCACTTGCACTAGAGTCAATAATCTAGTATGTAAGCACTTAACACATATGGCGTTCGAGTGTTATTACCATGCTTCACATGTGGTAAAAATCATCAAAAAAAAAAATCTGAACAGTTCAGGTCCTATTGTATTTGCATGTTCTTTGCGTCTACACGCATCACTCATTCTCTAATGAGATGGCTTTGTATGTATATGGTCAATCGGTGAAACCTTAATTCCTCACCTTAAGCTGATTTCACTAACATTGTGAAAACGTAGCTTCATAGTGTTAGCATTCTTGGAAATTCACCAAATTCAATAAAGAACTCCTTGAAACAAAATACGCTTACTATCAGTTGTCAACACAACGATATACTTTAGCCTTTGTTGTAGTATCTGCCACAATATTTTAATTTTGGAACTCTTTCAAATCCAGCATGGAACTTTCTTCCAGCCTATTGTGCTACCCTTCATCACATAATTTAATTGAGATAAAATTACTTGAATAAATGACAAGACTATTAGTGTAATATATTACAACTGATATTTTGACATTACTACATAGGAAAACATATCGTTAGCATTTCTAAAATGACACAAGGATCTCTCCCACTGTTGTCTAATCATCATATGAATTATCCTGCTATAACATTTTATAGCATAGGACTCATCTTGTTGTGTACATAGCATGGAAACATGACTTAGAAATCTCAATTTCAATGATGCTCATCATGTGTCAAAACACTTTAATCTTGCTCAATTATTTTCCATGTGACAAGAACTCTTTCTTGTCATTTCGATATTGACTTACTTCAATATGTTATCTATGTAATTTGTCTTCAATCATACCAGGCGCTTCAATCCATCTATTATAGATATCGATGCCTAATATCTTCTAAGCCTTTCATCAACAGAAATTCTTAACCGTGTTAATTTAAAATACATATTTTCCAATCAACCATATGTCATCTACATAAAGTATTGGAAATATGTCATAGAGCTCCCACTTAATTTCTTGTAACTCTGCAAGCATCTTTATCGTTCATGATGGAATCAAACTCTTTTGATAACTTCATCAAGGTAAAGATTCCAACTTCGTTATGCTCACTTCAACTATTGAATTGTGCATACCTTTCCAGCAACCTGTTGAATTTTACAAAACTCGCAGACTGTGTCAATTACACATCCTTGATCAAACTTCCTTGAAAGGAAAGTTGGTTTTGTTATTCAACTCCCATATCATAATATGTAGCTTTTGCTAGAACTATCCGCAAAGACTAATGCATTCCTACTGAAGATCAAAATCTTGTAGTAGTCAACTCTTTGAACTTCGTCGAAAACCACTTTTTGATAAGTACAACTTTCAAAGGATGTAAAAATCCATGTCTTTGTCGCTATATAGACCCTTTTGCTATCGTTAGGCATCAAGCCTATCGAAAGGACTACCAAGTCAGATACTTGATATCCATACAAGGATACTATGGCGGATATAATGAATCATAGTCAATTTTATGAAGTCAGGGCCCATCATTTGCTTCCTTTATAAGGTACAGGTCCTTTGTTGTCAAAACAACACTTTACTCTTGATGAGGACATCGCTACTACTACACCACTTCCATTACAAGGACCTATGACTAGAGCTCGTGCACGTCAACTTAATCAGCAGGTACTATCGTTTCTACGAGTTGTTCCTAATATACATGAGAATATGATATTGCCTAAATCAAATGTGTTTGTTTCTCTCAGGAATAATGGACCTAGCGTGGATGAGAGGGACAAGTTATGGAGCATGTTCGAGGATGGAGCTGGCAGCAGAAGCACAAGTGGAGAAGATGGCACTGCCACGGAGGGAGATTACAGCAGCAGGAAGTCACCGTAATGCCAAATGAAGACTTGGACGAATTATACAAGCTACCACTTCATTATTTTCGTCCAAGTCCTTTTATAGGTGATGCGACACCTCATTATTGGGCCAGACCCATGTATTTTCGTCATACCCCTTGGTGGGCAGTTTTTAGAGTCCGTATTCATGAGGAAAAGAGGTTTAGGCTGGATTTCGTGGCCCCACCCATGGGAGCACGAATTTCCCCTCTTTTCCCCTCATAAATACAGCCCCTAGGGTTTCTTTTAGGGCTGGGTTTTGTTTAGTTAAAAGTTAGCCGTCGCTGCAACTTCGCCGTACTTTGTTTGTGTCAGATCGACCAGACTAAGACCGCTTTCGGAACCCCACTTTCAGCTATAATCATTCATCTATATTCGCAATATATTGATTGCCAATTCTTAGTTCTTGCTTGTTCTCGATTGATTGCAGGAGCTAGACCTGAGTGGTTGGGTCGACTGTGCCACGGCGCTGTCAATAACCTCCCGGAGTTGGTGTAGCGATTGCTAAGGCGCAGCGTCCTCGTACGTTTGTAGTTGGATCGTCAACGTCAACGCCACCCAAATCGTAGTTATCATCTCATCGAAAGATAGTACACCTTTGCCTCTATCAAGTGGTATCAGATTTCAGGTTGATCGGTGAGATTTACTGTTTTTCATAGATTAGATTCAATCTGTTCTTCATACCTACAGTCCACAAAAAGCCAAAAAAAAAATTGTTAGGGTTAGATCATCCCATCCTACAACCAGTCCGGGCCTTTTGCATCTTCTTTTCAGTGTATAGTATTGTTGAGTTTTCGTCTACATCGTCGTGTCAAGTTGCTGGTCTTAGCGTTTATTCCCGTAGAGTTTCGAGTTCTTTGCATAGTTCGTCCGTGCCGCTGCCGCATTACCTCGCACGTTTGCAGATCACCGGTGCCTCCCACCACCACAAATTCCGCCACTATCCAGCCACCACAAACAGCCGCCGCACGCACCACAATCAGCCGCCGCTATCATCTCCATTACCGCAGTTCGACAAGCTATCCATCGCGCCGCTACCTTGCCGCCACCACATTGCATCGCGCCGCCAATAGCTTCCATCCGCACGCGTGCGTCTCCACTTGTTCCCGTGCGCCGCCTCCACGCTACTAGTTAGGTTTAGGGGTTTTCTCGTTGTTTCAATCCTTCTTTCTATCAATAGATTAGAGTTCTAATCAGCTTGGGACTCCAAATTCGCGACCTACTGTAGCAGCAAAAAAAAAATCCCGAAAAAAAAATCGTTGTCTCGCCTAACCACAGACATAGTCTGAGGTTTGGAGAGAGCAAAAAAAAAAAAAAAAATATTCGGGAACTCGCCTGACCATAGACATAGTCTGAGGTTAGGTGAGAGCAAAAAAAAAATCTCTTCTTAAGTGCAGTTTTTTTTTCCTGCTCTTTGCTCATACTTCTTCTCTTTTTGCTTGTTGTTGCCGCGCCGTGACGTGTTTGGTGTTATAGGCTCGCGTCTCTAAAACGGTCTAGCCTAGGACCAGCACAGTACCGTCTTTGAGCGTTTATTCAACTTGCATTCCTGATTTGATTATTGCTAATCCTTGCTACTATATTCAAGCCTCCTAAACCTCCACAGATTCTCCATCGTGCGTTGTGACTTTCACCTGGCAATCGCTCCATCTAATCTTCACTGAGACTTGACATCGTTCGTTGCCGGTCACCTCCTGCTGTTGGGTGAGAACTTGTAAGAGTTTTGTTTTTGGTTTGACATATTAGGCATTTTTTTCCACCACCTAGTAGTTGATAGGACCATATACTCGTGATTTTTTTTTCTTTTGTTGTCCACTAACCATGACAGGATCTGATGATGAATGGGAGAGCTTAACGAACAAAGAGTTGCACACAAAGTTCGCCAAGCTTGTGACGGATCACACAGAGGACATCGAGACCAAACTTGGAGAGGCGCTTGAGAAGATAACAGGCCTCGAGCAAGCTTTTGACACCAAGCTCGACACAAAATTCGACGAGCTGCTCGCTCGTTTAGCACCTCCACGCGCTGGTCCTCGCATACTTGCGAATGTTGGACGGGCGCAACGTATTCCGATTGAGCAAGGTGTTGCTGCAGCTGCTCGTGATGCCGATGTTGCTGAGTATGAGGATGAAGATGAGGACGTGGGAGATGAGGTTCCGGTGCATCCCGCGGGTAGGCCGCGCCCCAATGTGCGTAATGGTAATGTTGGACCACGCCTTCAGGTATTGCACGACGATGACCATGTAGCCAAATTAAAATTACATATTTCACCATTTGCGGGTAGATATGATCCTGATGCTTATCTTACATGGGAATTAGAAACTGAACAACGTTTTGCATGCTTACATTATCCTGATGTTAGACGTGTTAAAGCCGCTGTTTGTGAATTTACTGGTTTTGCTTCTATTTGGTGGTCTGAATATTGTCGAGTAAATCTTAATGCCATTCCCACCACTTGGACTGATTTAAAGAATACTATGCGTACGCGTTGGGTGCCACCATATTATCAACGTGATTTGCTTCAAAAATTACAGAACCTAAAACAAGGCAAAAATTCTGTAGAGGAGTACTATCAGGAATTGCAAACTGGGTTAATACGATGTGGTGTTATTGAGGATACTGAACCTATGCTTGCACGTTTTAGGGGTGGGTTAAACAAAGAAATTCAAACTATTTTGGAATATAAAGAATATCATACCATCACTCGTTTGTTCCATCTTGCTTGTATTGCTGAACGTGAAGTGCAGGATCGGCAAGCCGCACGGACTAATTTTTCTGCAGGTCGTGCTACATCATGGACTTCTCGTACACGTCCTACACGCACCACAGCTTCTCCTTCGAGTCCCGCTACCACGACTAGCAGAGAACCGTCAAGCAAGGCACCACTACCATCACCTAAGATGGCCCCTACTGGTTCTACACAGTCTTCATCTTCCATGGCTTCTACGTGACACACAAGTAAAATTCAGTGTCGCCGTTGTGATGGTTGGGGTCATTATGCTCGTGAGTGTACAAACAAGCGTGTGATGATAGCTCGTGAAGATGGCGGGTACGATTCCGCTAGTGACTATGATGAGGAGACTTTGGCTCTTATTGCACAAGAGGATCATGATGGCACCGAGTCTGATCAAGATGTACAATGTATGGCTGCTGAAGCCGCTGAGAGGTATGAGTCTTTAATTGTTCAACGAGCTTTGAGTGTGCAGGTGACTAAGGAAGAACATGAACAGCGAAACAATCTGTTCCATACGAAAGGGGTCGTCAAAGAACGATGTATACGCATCATTATTGATGGAGGGAGCTGCAACAATTTGGCAAGTGTTGAGATGGTAGAGAAGCTCTCCCTTCAAACGAAGCCACATCCTCGTCCTTACTACATACAATGGTTCAACAACAGCGGCAAGGTTAAAATATCGCGTACCGTTCGTGTGCATTTTACTATTGCTACATATACTGATTTTGTTGATTGTGATGTGGTACCTATGCAAGCATGCTCTCTTTTACTCGGTAGACCATGGCAATTTGATAAAAATTCTGTACATCATGGTAGTACAAATAAATATACTCTGGTTCATAAGGATAAAAAAATTGCTTTGCTTCCTATGTCTCCTGAACAAATTTTGAAAGATGACATTGCTAGAGCTAGTAAAGCAAAGAAACAAGAGATTAACAAGAGTGAAAATCAGATTGTGGCTAAAGAATTGCAGCAACATAAGACTAATACAAATTCGTCACCTTCACATGAGATTAAATTGACAAGTCCATGTTTCTTAGCTAGCAAATCTGATATTACTGATTTGGATGTTCTCAATTCTGTTTGCTATGCTATTGTGTGCAAAGAGGTGTTATATTCATTTGAGGATTTGCCTCCCTCTTTGCCTTCTGCTGTCACTAACATTTTGCAGGAGTATGTCGATGTTTTTCCACAAGATGTACCACCGGGATTACCACCTATTAGAGGGATTGAGCATCAGATTGATTTAATTCCCGGTGCTTCACTACCAAACAGGGCGCCCTATCGTACCAACCCCGAGGAGACAAAAGAGATTCAGCGTCACATATAGGAGCTACTTGAGAAAGGTCATATACGTGAATCCCTTAGTCCTTGTGTTGTCCCTGTTTTGTTGGTACCAAAAAAGGATGGCACATCTCGTTTTGTTGTTGATTGCCGAGCCATTAATAATATTACTATTCGATATCGTCATCCCATTCCTAGATTAGAGGATATGCTTGATGAATTAAGTGGCTCTATTCTGTTTTCCAAAGTTGATTTGCGTAGTGGATACCATCAAATTCGTATGAAATTGGGAGATGAATGGAAAACAGCATTTAAAACTAAGTTTGGTTTATATGAGTGGTCGGTTATGCCTTTTGGGTTAACTAATGCACCTAGCACTTTCGTGCGATTAATGAATGAAGTTTTACGTGCTTTCATTGGACAATTTGTGGTAGTTTATTTTGATGATATATTGATTTATAGCAAATCTTTAGATGATCACTTGGTACATTTGCGTGCTGTTTTTAATGCCTTGCGATCTGCGCATTTGTTTGGTAATCTTGGTAAGTGCACCTTTTGCACAGACCATGTTTCTTTTCTTGGCTATGTTGTTACTCCACAGGGAATTGAAGTTGATAAAGCCAAGATTGAAGCTATTGAGAGTTGGCCGCAACCAAAAACAGTCACACAAGTGCGGAGTTTTCTGGGCCTCGCAGGATTTTATAGGCGTTTTTTGAAAGATTTCAGCACCATTGCTGCCCCTCTCAATGAATTGACAAGGAAAGATGTTCCTTTTGTGTGGGGTACACCACAAAATGAGGCCTTCAAGTTATTAAAGGATAAGTTAACACATGCTCCTTTGCTACAACTTCCTGATTTTAGTAAGACTTTTGAGCTTGAATGTGATGCTAGTGGTATTGGTTTGGGAGGTGTGTTACTGCAAGATGGTAAACCTGTTGCATACTTTTCTGAAAAATTGAGTGGGCCTAGTCTCAACTATTCTACTTATGATAAGGAATTATATGCTCTTGTTAGGACTTTAGAAACTTGGCAACATTATTTATGGCCCAAAGAATTTGTTATCCATTCTGATCATGAATCTTTAAAACATATTCGAAGTCAAGCAAAACTGAACCGTAGACATGCTAAGTGGGTTGAATTCATTGAGTCTTTTCCTTATGTCATAAAGCACAAGAAGGGTAAAGATAATGTTATTGCTTATGCTTTGTCTCGTCGTTACACTATGCTTTCTCAACTTGATTTCAAAATATTTGGGTTGGAGACCATCAAAGATTTGTATATGCATGATGCTGAGTTTAAGGACGTAATGCAGAATTGTAAGGATGGTAGAACATGGAACAAATTCGTCCTTAGTGATGGATTTGTGTTTCGTGCTAACAAGTTATGCATTCCAGATAGCTCGGTTCGTCTTTTGTTGTTACAGGAAGCGCATGGAGGAGGACTGATGGGTCAATTTGGAGTGAAGAAGACGGAGGACATACTTGTTGCACACTTTTTCTGGCCACGTATGAGACGCGATGTTGAGAGGTTTGTTGCTCGCTGCAATACATGTCAAAAAGCTAAGTCTCGTTTGAACCCACATGGTTTATATATGCCTCTTCCTGTCCCTAGTGTGACTTGGGAGGATATTTCTATGGATTTTGTTTTGGGATTGCCTCGCACACAACAGGGGAGGGATAGCATTTTTGTTGTTGTGGATCGTTTTTCAAAGATGGCACACTTTATTCCTTGTCACAAGAGTGATGATGCTACACATGTTGCTGATTTATTCTTTCGTGAAATTGTTCGTTTACATGGTGTGCCAAATACTATTGTTTCAGATCGTGATACTAAGTTTCTTAGTCATTTTTGGCGCTGTTTATGGGCTAAGTTGGGAACTAAATTACTATTTAGTACTACATGTCATCCCCAAACTGATGGACAAACTGAAGTAGTTAATAGAACTTTGTCTACTATGTTAAGGGTTGTGTTAAAACATAATTTAAAAAAATGGGAAGAATGTTTGCCTCATATAGAATTTGCTTATAATCGTTCGCTGCATTCTACTACTAAATTGTGCCCTTTTGACATTGTGTATGGTTTTATTCCTCGTGCACCTATTGATTTATTGCCTCTTCCATCTTAGGTGCAACATAATTTAGATGCTACACAACGTGCTGATTTGATCTTAAAATTGCATGCCACTGTTAAAGAGAACATTGAACGCATGAATGCTAAATATAAAATGTATGGTGATAAGGGACGGAAGGAACTTATATTTGAACCTGGAGATCTTGTTTGGTTGCATTTGCGTAAAGACCGTTTTCCTGAGTTGCGCAAGTCAAAATTAATGCCACGAGCTGATGGTCCTTTTAAGGTGTTAGAGAGGATCAATAATAATGCATATAAACTTGAGTTACCTGCAGATTTCGGGGTTAGTCCCACATTTAACATTGCAGATTTGAAGCCATATTTGGGGGACAATGATGACATAGCGTCGAGGACGACTTCGATTCAAGAAGGGGGGATGATGAGGACATCGCTACTACTACACCGCTTCCATTACAAGGACCTATGACTAGAGCTCGTGCACGTCAACTTAATCAGCAGGTACTATCGTTTCTACGAGTTGTTCCTAATATACATGAGAATATGATATTGCCTAAATCAAATGTGTTTGTTTCTCTCAGGAATAATGGACCTAGCGTGGATGAGAGGGACAAGTTATGGAGCATGTTCGAGGATGGAGCTGGCAGCAGAAGCACAAGTGGAGAAGATGGCACTGCCACGGAGGGAGATTACAGCAGCAGGAAGTCACCGTAATGACAAATGAAGACTTGGACGAATTATACAAGCTACCACTTCATTATTTTCGTCCAAGTCCTTTTATAGGTGCTGCGACACCTCATTATTGGGCCAGGCCCATGTATTTTCGTCATACCCCTTGGTGGGCAGTTTTTAGAGTCCGTATTCATGAGGAAAAGAGGTTTAGGCTGGATTTCGTGGCCCCACCCATGGGAGCACGAATTTCCCCTCTTTTCCCCTCATAAATACAGCCCCTAGGGTTTCTTTTAGGGCTGGGTTTTGTTTAGTTAAAAGTTAGCCGTCGCTGCAACTTCGCCGTACTTTGTTTGTGTCAGATCGACCAGACTAAGACCGCTTTCGGAACCCCACTTTCAGCTATAATCATTCATCTATATTCGCAATATATTGATTGCCAATTCTTAGTTCTTGCTTGTTCTCGATTGATTGCAGGAGCTAGACCTGAGTGGTTGGGTCGACTGTGCCACGGCGCTGTCAATAACCTCCCGGAGTTGGTGTAGCGATTGCTAAGGCGCAGCGTCCTCGTACGTTTGTAGTCGGATCGTCAACGTCAACGCCACCCAAATCGTAGTTATCATCTCATCGAAAGATCGGACACCTTTGCCTCTATCAACTCTTAAACCACAAGTTGGTCTAAGTACAAAGTTTTAGGACTTTTGTGGTTCAGTTCGCAAACTCATTCGAAGTATCTACAATCACATGTAGTGTCTTCTACTTAGTCAAAAAGGAAACCCTGGAACAACTTCCAGTGCTGCGCTACTCTTGACATGGTAACAAAGATTCTTTAATCTCGCTAAGTTTGTACTATCCTCCCACTCACTTGTTTCGCAAGAACTACTTTCTCGAGAAATGAACCCTTTCTGACAAACAACATTTGTCTTTGGTCGGTGATAGGAGAAATACCCAATGTATTCTTTAGGATAACCTTATAAACATATATTTATCCCATTTTGGTTGTAAACATTTTACACATGCTATGCATACCAAAACTTAAGGAAATGACAATTCGGGTCACTACCCAAACCATATCTTATATGTTGTCATTTTCAACGGATCATGATGGTACTCTTTTCAGTGAAAAAGCGGTTGTCCTTAATGTATAAACTACAAAATTAAAATGGATTTTTTATTTATCTTACCATGTCAAACAAGGTTTGATTTTGTCTTTCGAACACTCCAAACTAATGTGGGGTAATTCGAGTAATATAAGTTGTAGAACAATTCTGCAACTTCTCAGATGTTTTGCTAAACTTGTAACTCAAACTTTATACTTTATGATCCAATCATAAATACTTGATTATCTTGTTACATTGTTTTTTACTTCATATTAACAACCTTTTGAACCAATTCAAAATGTCAAAATCTGTTCTCTTTAAATATATATACTTACATATCTACTCAAATCATCAACAACATTTTATTAAGGAAAAATTAATCCACCATTTATGACTACACATAATGGATTATATACATAAATATGTATACTCTCCACTAAATTAGTCGTCCATTCTACTTTGGCCTATGAACGGAATTTTAGTCATCTTTTGGAAGAGGTCTCACAAGCGTCAATTTATTAAAAACAAAATGACTCCGGAAGTCCATCAATATGGAGTTCCTTCATGTTTTCCTTTCCGATATGAACTAAAAGGGTGGTGTCACAATTTAAGTGAAACTCTTTTACGTCTTGCAACATTTAGCATTTAGTCTTATAGATGTTTACTTTACCAACACGATTTATATTAATGTATCCATCAATTATGGAATATGGTCATAGTTTGAACAATATCATTTGTTCTCACAAAAGACTAGAATAAAATAACAACTTATTAAGTTCTTAAAATAAATCTTGAATGTTTGGTTCGATACGACAATGAACACAATAACACTTTATTTATGTTCTTGTCATAATCGATTCCACATATATTACTAGTTCCTTTTAGGCCCTTGTATTTCTTGCATTGCGTTGCTTTGTATGACAACTCATACCAACCAATGTGGTATCAAAATACCCAAAAATACTTTTCTAACTAGTAATACATCTATAACTTTTATATCAAGCATATACTCCTGAGCTGGACTTTTCCAGTTATCTTCTTTTTCTGCCATATATCTTTTTGTAATTCTATTATCAATATTCCATTTCCTTTATAGAAGAATCATTCAACATCAAACAATGCTAGTCATACTAGCTCATTTTCTTTGGCGTGTTAGTCATATACTATCACCCATTGAGTCATACTTTGAGTTTTATTGTTCTACTAATATCACCATATTAATAGTATTCTTCTAGATTCCACTCTTAGCAATCTCCAAGTAAGGTAAACGATTTTTACCCATACTTTTAATTCATCCCATCATAACAATTTTATGATTAAGCTACTATAGCTTGAAGGAAGGAATTTAGAGGATAATTTTTACCGCCCAACTTCTTGGAATATTCAAATGCCTAGCGTCTTCAATCATTGCATATATTCAGATAATATAAGCAAACATTGTCACGCTAAATTATACTCAGTCATGTTGCTACAAACAAGTTTCTAGATATCAATATATCTTTCACTTGATTGTTTCTGAAAACAACTCTTTTCAGTTCCAAAATCACCTTGATAAACAAAACAATCTTTTGAAGATAAAGTAATATGGAATCAACCATGACTCTAGATTTTAAGTAGGAATTGGTTGCTCTTTAGATCAATCAATCATTAACTACATGGAGCTAGGTAGGAAATACCAAAAATCTACAATAGGACTCAATTTTAAATTTCACTAATACGGTACCAATCTTAAATGATTTTTACCAGATCATAACAGTTATATCTCAATTAACAATCTAAGTGTAAGGTAGTTATGTGGATGCCAATGAATACTACAATTTGTGCAAATTCATTTTGATTGGTTGTTCATGATAAATAAGTTCAAGTTAATTCAAAATTATGCCATGAACTCCCACTCAAAAACAACATCCCTTTTACTCGTCTTTAGTGATTACACGAACCAAATTCACTGCACCAAAACCGATCATCACGTGAGATGATGTAGCTTCAAAGGCGAACATCGACATGTTCATCATATCATCCATATGACTCATACTTTACCTTTCAGTTATGTGTTCTGAGGCCATGTCTGTACATGCTAGGCTCGCCAAGTAGTATCGTAGTATTGCGTGTGTTTCAAGGCCATGTCTGTACATGCTAGGCTTAAAAACACCCGTTGTATGCGAACGTTGAGTCTGTCACACCCGATCATCACGTGGTGTCTCGATACGACGAACTTTCTTAACAGTGCATACTTAAGGAAGAACACATTATTATCTTGATATTAAGTGAGAGGGATCATCTTATAATGCTACCGTTGCTATCTAAGCAAAACAAGATGCATAAAAAGGATTAACATCACATGTAAGGATAACGTGATATGATATGGTCCTTCTTGCACTTGATCTCCATCATGTGCATCATGGTATGATCTCCATCATTCCACTGGTGTGGTACCAAGTACCTTGGCACCCCAATCTTGATTGTCCATCAATAGTAAGACAATCATATGGATACCTTCCGGTATATCAATAATTTACAAAAGAGATCATCTCATCATCAAATTTGTAACATTGACCATATCAATTCACATACCCAGCAAAAACTAGTTAGACGCTTCTAATTTATTTTTGCATATTTTACGTGGCTTAGGGCTTTCGAGGATAGAACCGTTCATACCTACGAACATCAACCACAACGTTGATAAACACATTTTTAACAACCCTTCATAGATTAGATCTTAACTATAGTAGGAGAAACAGACACCCGCAAGCCACTTATGCAATACAAGTTGCATGTCAGTTGTGGAACAAGTCTCATGTACGTGGACATGTAAGGTTAGTCTGGGCCGCTTCATCCCACTATGCCACTAAGATCATAAAATAATCAAGCAGGTAATAACATGATCATCAACTCCCACATACACCTATGTGTTCTACCCGTACAAAACATCTACACATAGATCCGGCTCTGATACCACTGAAGGGGTCGTTGCATAGAAAACAAAAAAATTCCTACGCGAGAGACACCCGAAAGGCCAAGATCTAATATAGGAGACGAAGTGCAACAGGCAACGAGAGGGTTAAGGAGAACACATAACCTCAAATACACAAAGCGTTATGAGATCAAATCTCGTTGTTGGCGTAGTTGTACTCACACCGATCCCGATAGCGAGAAGATGTGCACCGCAATCCGGCGGTGCCTCCATGATCGGTCACACGTACGGTTGATGACAACCTCCGTTCCCTCGATCCAGCGGGGCGCGGAAGTAGAGGATCCCTCGGAACTCCAGCAGCACGACGGCGTGGTGGTGAAGAAGAATACCACGGTCAGGGCTTCGCCAAGCCGGAGACCATGGAATGGAGCAGCGGGTGGAGGGAAAAGCTAGTGGGCAAGTGTGTGAGAGAGAGGGATCTTATTCCCTCTATTTATAGGAGAGGGGAGGCAGCCCAAGGGGGGGTGCGGCCAGCCCCATGGTGTGCCCCCACCTCTTCTTTCATCATGTGAGTGGACACTCCACTCACACCCACTCATTTTTCCTTAAAACTCCACTTAGAAAATTCAAGAGTTTTTCTTTAATAAATAAATAAAACATTTTTTTCTTTATTTCAGCATTTGTGGTTCCCCCACCTCTTCCCTCTTCATGTGAGTGGAAGCTCCACTCACACCCACTCATGCTCCCATAACTTCCCACTTGGAAAATCCAAAGGTTTTCTTTTAATCAATAATTAAACCTGTTTATTTCTTTATTTCAGCATTTGTTAATTCTATTAACAAACTTTTGCATATAGCACCTCGAATCATTTGTTAATTCTATTAACAACCATTCGACGAAAAACCCCTTGAACTATTTCAATTTTCCCGAAACAATTTCGGTGCTGCCCAAAATATTCTTCGATATTTCGTATCCTCTCAAACGCTTCATCGAACCTTAAGTGTGTCACCCTACGGTTCGCGAATAAGATAGACATGATCAAGACTCCTCTCCAATCAATAATCAACAACGGGATCTGGAAATCCGTGATGGCTCCTATTTATTCAACGATGACTCTCGTGATCGTGTGAACCAACAACGTCGTGAACTATTCCCTTTGTCTCGCGATATTTTACTTGTCCGAGATTCGATCATTGGTATCAACCATACCTTGTTCAATCTCGTTACCGACAAGTACTCTTTTCTCGTTCCCGTGATATAACATCCTTGTGATCATATCACGTTCTTGCAAGCGGTTTCGACGTGATATCACCGAGAGGGCCCAGAGTATATCTCTCCTTCATTTTGGATGGAAAAATCCCACTCTTGATCCATGAGCCTCAACTAATAATTTCCGAATACCTAACGGCACCTTTATAGTCACCCTGTTACGGTGTGACGTTTGATGACATCAAAGCACTCTTCCGGTATAAGTGATTGACATGATCTCATGGTCTAAGGAATAAGTTACTTCGTACGCAAGATATAACAATATAAACTAAATGACTTGATCGTATTGTTATCTTGATATTGGGTATGTGTTCATCACATCATTCTTCTAATGACATGACCTCGTTATTAACAACATCCAATGTTCATGATCAGGAAACCTTGACCATCTATTAATCAACGAGCTAGTTAAAAGAGAGGCTTTACTAGGAACCATTGTTTGTTTATCAAACACACATGTATCAACGTTTCCAGTTAATACAATTCTAGCATGAGAAATAAACATTTATCATAAACAAGGAATAAGATAATAACCACTTTATTAGTGCCTCTCGGGCATATTCCCTTCACATGTGAGGTAGCTCACGACACTCCAAACATGGAGGCATAGGGGAGAGAACAACCATCTAGTTAATGTTATGGACCCCTAGTCCCGAGATGAACTACTCACGCATCTATCCGGATGCGATCATGGAGATGTAGAGGCCTTCGATGACGATTACCCCTCCGGCAGGGTGCAGGAGCAGGACTCCAGAAGCCCTAGATTGGACTTTCAACCTGACAACGCCTCTCTGTATGTTTCGTGGAAAATAACTCCATCCCCGTATTTTTTAGGGTTAAGAAAATTTATTGGCGAAGAGGGGACGTGAGGTAGTGGCCAGGGCAGCCAGGGACCCACCAGGCGCGGCCAAAGGTGGGTTGCGCCTGGCACCCTCCTGGTGGCCCCTGGCCCCTCTCCGGCTCTTCTTTGGACTCCATCTCCGTCCCGGGTAAAAAACGATCTGTGTGGATTTTCAGCCCTTTCCGAGAATATTTCCTTAAGAACTTATCTAAAATATAAAAACAACATAAAATAGCAACTGGCCTGGGGCATCTTGTTAATAGGTTAGTCCGTGAAAACATCCGTAAAACAAAGGAAAATGGAAGAAAACGTGTGGAAAATAAAATGTATTGGGTAGAAAACAAGCATGGATCATCAAAAATTATAGATACGTTTGCAACGTATCAATTCTCACTTTGATTTGTGAGTACTTCCCTATTGTGGGAAAATGGGATGGTAGGTATTGGATGAGATTAGTCATGTAATAGATCACGAGATTGTTAGGGCTTGATGCCTAGTATCCACTATTGTTGTTTATTATCGTTTTTGCAACTTGGAGGGCTTAATGCTTGTCACTTACGGCCCGAGTGCCATGATTTAAGATCTAAACATGTTATGTTTTCACGAGTATAATTGTTGTTTTGGATCATATCTACTAGTATTAAACACGTATTATTGTCCAGAACCCGAGACCCCAAGGTGTCAGGTTGCGATATCGGAGGGGATGGACTCTAGTTCGAGGATTACATGTTTCCATCGTATGTTAATGCTTTGCTCCGGTGCCTGGTAGAACAAGTACCTTAATTACCATTAGTTCCTTTTTGGCCCCATAGCAACGGGATGGTACGACAAAAGACGTCGTGCAAGTTCTTATTGCAAGCACGTACGACAATTCCTGGGAAACATGCCTATGATAGTTTGTGACGTGGATATTCTCCTATATATTTGTGCTACCCTTTGTTACCTCTATTACATGGTTAATCTCAATCATTCAACACTTGTACAGCCAACACTATGCCTACGGTGTTTTTAGCACTGCTTCTCAATCCGTTTACATTCGTTGTTACTATTGCTACTATTGTTTACTGCTAGTGTTACTATTGAACCACTGCTTCCATTATATCACCGTTACTACTAATAAACGTGTGAAGCAAGATACTTTTCAGGTGCAGCTGAATTGACAACTCAGTTGTTAAGTATTATAAATATTCTTTGTCTTGCCTTGTGTCGAATCAATAAATTGGGCTATATTTACCCTCGAAGACTGTTGCGATCCCCTACACTTGTGGGTCATCACCTCCCACCTATGGAAAGCCTCCCCTTTGTCCCACTATATAGTCCCTCCCCTCCCTCATTGAGAGAACACATAATTGTCTCTCTTGCCTCTCTCTAATTGATTGGAGGCTCTAATTAGGTTTTCAAATTGAACTAGAGATTCCTCTAATTGGGTTTTGAGGTTTCATCTCCCGATTAGATATAGCTCTAATATATATATGTCCTATGTGTTGGGATCTCTCCACCTCAATTGTGAACCAGTAACAATTAGCCCTCGACGGCAAAAGCGTTGCCGGACTTTAACGGACGTACATGTGCAAACTCTCACAAGGGTAACACATGATACCCTCACTCTTCTAGATCCAGAAGGCACAATACAGGAAGATGGAAACAGTCCCAATGCTAGCCTTAGCCGCGGAACTCTTCATCAAGCATCACCGACATCATCATCAACACATATTCCGCACTCCGTGTTGGTAACGATCAGATCAAACCTCGCACGTACCTCGATAGTAGATCCCGTGTGCTACATAGGTTAGAAAATTTTAAATTCTGCTACGTACACCAATAGTGGTATAAGAGCGGTATATGCGTAGGTGCAGGTACGATCTAGAGCACCGGTGTGTGCAGGTATTGCATAAGTTTATGCAAGTATATTAGAAATTATTCTAATATTTAGATTTTTTATGATTGCTTCCCAATAATTTGTGTTTTTTTTTGTTTTCAACGACATAGTGAGATTTTACAAGCTTATGGCAATCCTAGGACGTTCGAGTTGGCATTGGCATATCTCGTCTAGTACGAAGAAGTGCTTTAGTAGCTTTTCGTCTCGCTATAGTTGGATTCATAGGTGGTATAATGGGCGGGGCATATGGATTGGATCCACACGGGGGGTCATGGTTATGAATAAGTTTAGATTTAGGCTCAAGACGTTTTCGTAATGTCTGTGTTTTAATCACCCGCAATTTCAATATAGCATCATGAACAATCATGCCTAATTTTGTTCGTAGGTAGTAAACGGTTTACTACGTAGAGCCTACAGCCACGTAAAATATGCAAACACAAGCGTTAGATCCATCTAACTTGTTTTTTTAGAGAATATGGCGTGATGTGGTATAGTCCATTGAAAAGTTGTATGAGATGCTATCTACTATACTTATTTTGACATGCGAGTCAATTTATAGCATGATGATTGGAAACTATATGATTTCTATCTTTTGGCCTGCGTGGCCCATGCTTCATCTTAGTATCTTGCAGATAGGAGAAGGACATGTAGATGGTGATGAATAAATGATCCATGGAGCAAGGAAGGAGTCCTAAGCCAGAAGAAGAAGAGGACTATGCTACATCACTTAAATAAACTTGTTGTGATGGTTAATCCTTTTATGCACCCTTTTGATTGCACAGTAGTTGTGATTATTAGGGTGATTCCTCACTTGAAAATATCAAGGTGATCATGCTCTTCCAAACTGTGCACCGTCAAACTAGTTCAGGTGCGCGTTCATCACTTGTATCCAAGGGTCAACATGTTCTTAGAACCTTATAGGCGGGTATGGATTGATCAGTTGTATTCAAGCGTCAATACCATACAAGAAGGAATAGTAGTTGATTGTCTTGACGTTTAGGCATGATAGTCATGAGCTCGAAGCACACACATCGAAAGATGAACGAGAGTCACTTGAGATGTGATTGGATAGTATATCTACCCTTTGGATTATGATTGGTCGCCGAGATGTATCCATCCTTCTGATCATAAGTCCAATGTCGATCTCGAGAAACTGAATATTGATTATGAGGAATATAAATTTCACTGGGAGGGCACTTGATAGGTGATATCCCACAAGTATAGGGGATCATGTGTAGACTTTTCAATAAGTAAGAGTGTCGAACCCAACGAAGAGCTAAAGGTAGGATAAATGTTCTCTCAAGTTCTATCAACCACTGATACAACTCTACGCACACTAAACGTTTACTTTATCTAGAAAATAATACTAGAGCAATAATACTGGTATGAGAGATAGCTTTGCAAGATAATAAATACAAGAAAGTAAATGTTAGTGCTGCAGCAATAAAATATACTAAGCAACCATAAACTAACAGTACCATGAGTGTGGAAAAGTGGCGGTAATTGTGATGGATTTATCCATGATCAAATAGTCAAATACAAGGTTGATATTCCTCTTTTACGTGGGAGAGGCAAAGCTAACAAGCTCTCACTATCCAATGATTGCAAGTACTTATGATTGGAACTCTAGCAAACATCCGTAACTACTAGAAGATACATTAAGGTAAAAATACCGAACCATAGCATTAAGATAGAAAAGGTCCTCTTTATCCCATATACTTTAATCACTAGATTGGGGCTCATGTTTCTGTCACTCAATCAACCCTCCCTCTAGCTTTCTCCACATACTACAAAACCTATGATGTGATCCATGCGTGCATAAACATATGATGGGCACCATAGGAATGTAACAAATGTATAGCTCAAACCATCCATAGAGATTAAATAATCAATCATATGACAAAAGGGAACTACACAAACATGACATAAATGCAATAGATCACATGCAAGTAATTTATAATGTCAAACACCATGTTTACATAGGGCAGTACAGAGGTGTGTGGAAGGATGAAATATTGTATACAAGGAGGAATTGGCGATGGATATGGCGGTGAATACGATGGAGAGGACAACATGGGGTGCAGAGCCGCGCCGGCGGTGGCATAGGGACTCCTTCCCTGCGCAGCCGGCATCATGGGGGATCACCGCCCCTTAGCCCTCTTCCTTCATGGATTCCTGGGAGACCTCCCCCATGGAGATGGGATCCATGGGGGAGGCAAAAATGTGGCTTTGGTGGCTAGAAATTCGTGGTATGGGGGTGTCTTTCATGACCTAGGGTTCCTCCCTTTATATAGCCTCACGGATTTCCGTTACTTCATCTAGGGCTGCGGTAAATCGGTCTTTTATTGGCTGTCCGGACTCAGATTGGACCGGATTTTAAGTCTAAAACGTTCCTCACGAAATTCCCCATAACTTTCGCGAAGAGACTTTTTCCATTTGACGTGGTCTTCTATCTGGTACGTGAAAATCTTGAAAAGGAGTTTTCAGACAGATTTCAGGAAAGTCCCAATTCGACTCCAACAAAGTTCCCTCTTATATTTTTGATAATTCCTACACATCAAAGTGTAAAACAAGAACATTGTGCACTTTTGCAACTATTAGTAGGTTAGTCCAAATAAATCATAAACTTAATATGAAAACAACTGTCAAAAGCATAAAAGTAGCATGAAACCATCAAAAATTGTAGATATGTTTTGGTCGTATCAACATCCCCAAGTTTAGTTCCTACTCGTCCTCGAGTAGGTAAAACGATACCAAGATAACTTTTTATGCTGAATGCTATGAACACAATCTTGATCATCATTATTTGTAAAAGCATTGCAAGCTGAGATCAAAGTACTCTAAACATAGGCATGATAGATATAATTTCAACAATGTAACTTAACAACCATGTTGCAGCATGAAAAGTAACATAAACAAAAGATCATGAATAATGATTCATTGAAAGATATACGTTTCTTTCGAGCATAAAGAAAACATAGCAAAGTGGTATTCTGCTTATCCTTAAAAGGATAGCAAAACATAAATGCCAGGACACCTTCAAAGTTCAAGTGGTGACTAGAAACAAGTAATAACATATCATGAATCAATCAATAATAAATTTTGAGACTGATGCACATTATACTCAGAATGACAACTATGCTCTCTTAATTGGTGCATAGAGTTAGAAGATGAAGAGTCAACATAAAAGTAAAAGAAAGGCCCTTCTTAGAGGGAAGCAGCGATTAACTCATGTGCTAGAGCTTTGTGTTTGATTAAAAGAGAGGTATTGAAAACAATTTTGAGAGAGGTGTATGTCTATGTCAACTAACGGTAATGAAAAAATTATCATAACTCATGCCGAGCAAAGTGTTTAGACTTTTGAGAGAGGTTTTCTTTGTTTATTTAGTTTGGCACGTCCCCCACCATGTGTTTCACAAACCAGGGCTAGCCGTATCCACGAGTACCCACCAACTTTCATCAAACCATGGGGAAGTGCCTTTTTTGTTATATTAATTGGCACCAGCTCTCTCCAAATTTAGATGAGCACAGATTCCATACTCATCGGGTGAAAGAGGGAGAAGAGCTTTGCTTGACATAAATCATAATAAACTTTAAACTACTTCCTCATGAGCTAAAACAGGGGCACAAAACAGATATAATTTTGAAGGTTTTAAAGGTAGCACATGAGAAATTTACTTTGGAGTGGTGGTTAAATACCACATACAAAAGGTATGGTGGACACATTTGGTAAACTTTTGGTTTTTTGGAGTTGGATGCATGAGTAGAGCTCATACTCAGTACAGGTGGATGCTAGAAAGAGACTGGGAGCGACAAAATAAGAGAGAAATCATGGCCATAATCATGCATAGCGACAAAACCTTATTAATCAAAGCATAAATGATATTACAAGTCGAAAACAAAATGATCAAAGAGGCTAGAGGTGACTGGTTTGTAGTCATAACATGGTGTAAGCATGCGCCAAGTCAACCAAATAAAGCATTCGAAGAAGAATACCAAAATATTATGCTTCGATATGATAAAAACAACTCATGATTTATTTCAATGGCACATTAAGCACTCTGGATATTTGAGACAATTCATGCTACATCAGTAACTACTAAGCATTAAAATAATATCTAGCATGACATGATAAAGTATAAGCCACAGTCTAAACAAGCTTATTTTTGCACTGTTATAAGCACGAAATATTTTATTGCTTTCCAACACCAGCACTTTATTTCAACAAAAACTCACTACTCTACAAGAAGTAATAGCTCTAAATAAGAGATGCATGAAAAACAGGAGCTAAAAGGAGTTGTAGTAGCTAGACAAAAATTAAGAATACGAGTATTCATATGAAAAAGCGAAGCGTGTCTCTCTCGCACACAATTATTCTAGGATACAACCAAATTTATTGTAGCAATGAAAAGAAAATAAAAGCAAACAGACGCTCCAAGTACATATGATGTGACCGAATATAGTTTCACTGGAAGTGACCTGATAAGTTGCTGATGAAGAAGGGGACGCCTTGGGCATCCCCAAGCTTAGACGCTTGAGTCTTCTTGGAATTTGCATGGATGAAACAAGGGGCATCCCCAAGCTTAGGATTTTGACTCTTCTTGATCACATTATAGCATCCTCTTCTCTTGACCCTTGAAAGATTCCTTCACACCAAACTCGAAGTAATTCTTACTAGAGGGTTAGTGCACAATCAAAAACTCACATGTTCTGCATGGACACAAGCATTATCAATACTTTCTAAACATTAACTACAGTCACTAATGTTTTGTGGAGCAAAGAAATCTAGTCAACATAGTAAAAGAGAGAATGCAAAGTAAAAAAGGGAGAATCTATCAAAACCAGAACGGTCTATAAAGACGAATTTTTTTGAGGCACTTATGTTGATCAAATCAGAAAACACAAAACTAGAAAAAGTTGCGTAAATAGCTTGGGATCATGCACAAATTTTTTCACGATGTTTAGATTTTTCTGAAAATTTATATGAATTAAACATTAGACAACAAAAATGTGTTCCTGCGCAGAAATCCAAATCTAGCATCAATTTTCCACTAAAGACTTTACTTGGCACAACAATTCTAAAACTTAAAGATACAAAGGAGTTGTTAGAGAAGTAAATAACACCTTGACTCAAGGAAAACAAAAGGAAAATTACAGAAATAAAACATGGGTTATCTCCCATGAGTGCTTTTCTTTAACGCCTTTCAGCCAGGCACTCAACTTATTAATGTAACCGGTGTTTGATGCTAAGCTAAATAAATAATAAGATAGAGACGCTCCAACTTTGTTCAAGTTTTTATGTTGCTCGCAAAACAAAGTTTAAAGGTTTGCAAACCGATGGGTTATTGGTGAACAGGGATGCGGAGACATCCCCAAGCTTACGGCTTTGTCCATTCTTCAATATTTCTCTGTTTCGTGTTCCTTCATTCTCTATGAAAAAAAACTTCGGCACAAAAAATTTCCCATTCTTTTCCGCGGTTAGACACTAGTGCAATAGATAATATTTCCAAAGTGCTGCTATTAAACCAAATCAATTTTTTTTTGAATTATAGAAATGTTGCTTAAGTGGCCAACTTATAAATGAAAGGTAAGACCCAACAAGAATAAAATGAAAATGCAAAGAGGCCACTCTTACAACAAAAGTTAGAATATGTCCACAAAAACAACAACTGGAAAACGTATTTATTAGGTGCACTTAACCATGTCAGGAAATTTTTGCCAATTTTTGTGCATGTAGAGGATTAGATGATACATAAGAAATAAAAAATTTCGTGCCTTTTTGAGTTTTCAGTAAAATATGAAAAATCATACAGTGAGCAGCAAATGCTGAAAACAGAAAAAGCCCTTAAATATGCATCAACTAAAACTAAATGCGTAAAACTTGGTATTTTTTTTAGAAACTAAAATAACAGAGGCTAAACAAGAAATAAACTTCATAGTAATATCAAAGAAACCCAAAAATAAATTAAAGAAAATTAAAATACATGTTAATACAATACATATCATGTGAAAAGGGTAATATAGATCATGAACGAGACAACCTCATTTTTGTTGATGGATAGGGGGATGACTCGGGCATCCCCAAGCTTAGATGGTTATATATTCTTGAATATGTTCTTGTGATGCACCTAAACATACCCAAGCTTGATCTCTTGCGTCTTTTTGTTCATCTCATATCACCATATTGATTAGATATTATAAGATATATCCACATAAAACTTCACAAAATTCATTATTAGGGTTAGTACTTATTAAATAAAATCCATTTATGTTCAAGTATTGACAAGTTTCGTGATATTTTTTAAATATTAGCCACAGTATATACTGAGGTTTCTTATAAAATTTCCGTTGTCCGTCGAAAAACTAAGAAAACTAAGAACACTAAGTACAATATTGAATAAACAAAGAAATCTGTGAAAACTGAACAATTTGTAAATATGGCACTCAATGAGATAGTTATGTAGCTCAAATCAAAAAACTTAAAACTAATAAAAGACATATAATAATCTCAGGTTTATGCACAAATTTTTTTATATCAAAATACTATTATGAGATATATCATGATTTTTTACAATGAAGCACATGAAATCTGCCAAAGACTGATCAACCAGTGAAAATCGTTTTTTTAAATTGCTATGTAACGCAAATTAAAAATTCATATCTAATGAAAGTTAGGTACTAGGCTTAGGTTTATGCACATTTTTTTAGATCCAAATATAGTTCTGGTGATTTTAAACAGGTTATACGGTGAAGCAGAACAAATCTGTTTCTGCGTAGTAAACCAAACTTTTGCACTTTTAAGTAACTAGAGACTAATACTAGCACTTTATTTTATGTTATAGAGGAATATGTACAATATACAATATACATAATATATACAACTTTTTAACTAAAAAGCTTCCATGGAAAGATTTGTTTTAGTTTCATAGGCATGAACACAAGTGTTCAAGGTCGACCCTCCCTTAACAATTTCTCATCTTTCCAATCACTTTACTTTTTGAAAACGTTTTTAGATAACAAGTACAACTATTTTTTTTTTTTGATAATTCGCATTCCCTATCTATACTAAGATAGAGCACAACTTAAAACTGGAAGTAAAAACTACTTAGAGATAAAGAAAACAAGTGCACACAAGAATATTCACCCACGCTATTGCTCCCCGGCAACAACGCCAGAAAAGGTCTTGATATCCTAAAAGTATACGGGATCGTGTGTAACCTTTTCGAAAAGTAAGAGTGTCGAATCCAACGAGGAGCTAAAGGTAGGATAAATGTTCTCTCAAGTTCTATCAACCACTAATACAACTCTACGCACACTAAACGTTTACTTTATCTAGGAAATAATACTAGAGCAATAATACTGGTATGAGAGATAGTTTTGCAACATAGTAAATACAAGAAAGTAAATGCTAGTGTTGCATCAATAAAATATACTAAGTAACCATAAACTAATAGTACCATGAGTGTGGAAAAGTGGTGATAATTATGATGGATTTTCCATGATCAAATAGTCAAATACAAGGTTATATTCCTCTTTTATGTGGGAGAGGCAAAGCTAAGAAACTCTCACTATCCAATGATTGCAAGTACTTATGATTGGAACTCTAGCAAACATCCGTAAATACTAAAAGATACATTAAATTAAAAATGCCCAACCATAGCATTAAGATCAAAAGGTCCTCTTTATCTCATATGCTTTAATTACTAGATTGTGGCTCATGTTTCTGTCACTCAAGCAACTCTCCCTCTAGTTTTCTCCACACACTACAAACCCTATGATGTGATCCATGCGTGCATAAACATATGATGGGCACCATAAGACTGTAACAAGTTCAATATATAGCTCAAACCATCCATAGAGATTCAATAATCAATCATATGACAAAATGGAACTACACAAACATGACACAAATGCAATAGACCATCTGCAAATAATTTATAACGTCAAACACCATGTTTACATAGGCTCTACAAATGTGTGTGGGAGGATGAACCACCATATACAAGGAGGAATTGGCGATAGAGATGGCGGTGAAGACGATGGAGAGGACAGCACGGGGCACAGGGCAGCGCCGGCGGTGGCGTACGGACTCCTTCCCTACGCCGCCGGCATCATGGGGGAGCGTTGCCCCTTAGCCCTCTTCCTTCATGGCTTCTTGGGAGCCCTCCCCCATGGAGATGGGATCTATGGGGGAGGAAAAATTGTGGCTTTGGTGGCTGAAAATTCGTGGTATGGGGGTGTCTTTCGTGACCTAGGGTTTCTCCCTTTATATAGCCTCACGGATTTCCGTCACCCCATTTAGGGCTGCGGTAAATCGAGGTTTTCTCAGTCGTCCGGACTCGGATTGGGCTGGATTTTATGTTTAAAACATTTCTTTAAAAATTCCCCATAACTTTCACGAAGATACTTTTTCCATTTAACGCCATATTGTGTCCGGTACGTGTCAATCTTCAAAAAGAGTTTTCAGACAGATTTCAGGAAAGTCCCAATTCGGCTCCATCAAGGTTTCCTCTTGTATTTTTGATAATTTCTACACATAAAATTGTAAGAAAAGAATATTGTGCACTTTTGCAACTATTAGTAGGTTAGTCAAAATAAATCATAAACTTAATATAATAACAACTATCAAAAGCTTAAAAGTAGCATGAAACCATCAGAAATTATATATACGTTTTGGACGTATCAGTAGGTTAAAATAATTTGTTGTAACTTATTTTAATTTAATCATGAAATTTTCTGAGTGAATTTTGTTATCATTTTATCGATGTCAACAATAACTTGATTTGTGGGATGAATTTTTTAAGTGCTAGTGGGGAGAACATTGCGGACTGGATTTGCAATCTGAAAAAATGTTCTCAGAAAAGTTAAGAAACTTTATGTTCTAGATGCAACTATCTCAAGAGTGTCATATAATGACATATGTGATAAATATGATTGTTCTGTAAAGAACTTCATGCTAACTTACATGGACAGGTCACTACATACTTGCTTTGAAAAGGCAAGTGCATGTGATGTGCTCATAGAGCTGTAGAACCTATTTCGAGAGATAATTAAATATGCTTGTCGTGAGATAACAAGTTCTCTCGTTAATTGTAAGTTATATGAATAATATTCACTCATTGACAATTTGGCTAGCATGATTAAGTTTAATCAAATGTTGGAGGATCTAGGTTCTCCATGGAATTCCCAAATAAATCAAATGGTATTGCTGAAGTCGTTCCCTCCGCTTCATAGTGGATATATTCAAAATTCAAACTTGATTGGAGGAACAACTGGCATAAAAGATCTTACCAATGTTTTCAATTGGGAAAACAACATCTTCATTTGAGATAACCCCATTATTTTTATGAAACCCCAATTCAAAATAACAACTATTTTTCTAATTACAAAATGACAAAAGTTGCTATAAGTAATCACTCATATCTTCAAATTATAAAATATGAAAAAATGAGTTATATGACTTTCAAAAATAATATTTTCATTATAGTATGTCACTGAAAATTTATTTGACAAATAATTACATTTCTACTATTTTCTAATTTTAAAATAATATTAAATACTATTAGTGTTTTAATCATAATTTGGATTTTCAAAAAATGAAATGTGTCCAAAATAGTTTTCAAATGTTCTTAGTTGAAAGAAATTTTCATATCAAGATTTTAGAAATTTATTTGAGGCTAAAAGGATTTTTAAATCAAAAGTTATAAAGTAAATAAGAAAACAGGAAAAAAAATGATGACATGACCGTCTTCAACCTCTGTGACTGAAGAAACCCGAAACGGCCGATTTTAATCCCGCGTTGATTGCTCGCAGTTGAAGGCACCTTTTGATACTCCGAAACCTCCCCCTTAAAGCCCTCCTCGGCCTCCCTCTTTCTCCTCTACATTCTCTGTCGATCATGCCCCATTTCCGTCTGGATTGCTCGCCGAAGTTCATCGGAACGCCACCATGTTTGTAAGTCCTCGGCAAGGTAAGCCACCCTCTGCGCCAGAGACTACTCCTAATCCCTCTCCCGTGTCCGTGCGCACCTCCTGACGCCCTTCATTGTTTTTTTGCGTAGCGAGAGAGCCACGCCTTGCTCACCGAAGTCTCTCCCTCTCGGGTCCACTCCGCGCCACCTCGGGAGGCCTCTCCAGTCGTCACTGAGGACACCACCAAGTTCGCCGCGTCGACCTGACCCTGCTGGTCCACTCCCCTCTCCTAGGAAGACACCGGAGGGCCGTTGCCATCAACGACGGGACACAGCGTCGCCATCGAGCTCGTTTCCGGTCACACCGCCGGCGAGGTGAGCTCATCTCTGTCCCTGTCCGTTAGATCATGATCCTACGACCGTGATTAGATCACTTACTGAAGAGGTACCGGCCAATAGAAACACGCCGCATGTCAGCCCAGTCAGCAGCGCATTACTTTGCTATCTACCGCTCAGCGTAGCGTGAAACCGGCCCAAGACCACCCCTTATCCGTCGCCCGGTGCGGCAAATAGCAGATCTGAGCCCAACTGTCTCTGGAATTAATTTCCGAATAAAAATAGAATGTCTATTTTGCAGAAAAGCTCCTGCACCTTAGATCTATCATATCTTTTGATCCATAATCCCAAATTTAGCAAACTTGGACTTTTTGAAATCCCCTGGATCTGTAGAATCTTTTAGCACTGTTGAAATTTAAAATTGACAAACTTAAATTGGTTCAAATTAAAATATGTTTGTTTGATGAATCTTGAGATAATTCAAATTCTGCAAATCCAATTTAAGCAAACCAAATTTCTTTGGGTTCCTTAGAATGTGTACTAACAGTACCCACTGCCCAAAATCCTATTTGAATTATTTTTGAAGTGTTTTAAATTTTAGAAGGCCATTTGGGTACTTAGACATAATTTAAATTGTACAAATAATTAGAAAATGTTTTCTTAAGAAAAGTTGCTCCATTTGATAACCTTGAACCAGAGTCATCATTGCCTAACCATTTTGGACACCGTTGGACCATGACCTTGTGTTTTGACAAAAAAAAACATAGTGATTCATCTATTTTACTATGTCTTAGAATTTGTTTCCATCCCTTTAATCTTTGATGTTATGGCTATTTAGAGCCAAGATCAAGTCCTTAATATGTGTCAATCACATATAAGACAAAGTAGTAAACCTCAAATTCTAGTACTATTGTTTTCCATCTACTTCTCCACTCCCCTATTCTCGCTTCAAGAATTCATCGAGTTAGCAAATGGAAAACAAGACTCAAGCAATAGAAGGCACTTCACTTTCAACTTGGTGGCAACATGAAGAGCTACAAATAAGATCAATGAAGAAGTTTTGAAGAAAATACTTGGACTACACAACTAGAAGAAACTCAAGGAAGTACAAGTGTATGAAGAAAATCAAGGAGAAGACATCTACCTCTCTCTTTCTATCCTTTCTATTTCTTTATTTTCAATTTGACTTAGTGGTATTATACCCCTCCTACCTTGGACCAACTAGTGAGAAATTAATGAAGAATCTACCAAGACCAAGAGAAGAATCCATCCAAGGAACAAGACTACAATACAAGCATGAAGATGATCTTCAAGATGACAAACATGTGAAGACTTGGAGCAACCCACACTAGTTGAAGAATAACAAGTTGTTTTTGTCCAACCATTGAACCAAATGGAAAGTCCCAAGACTTTATCTTGTTATCTCCGTTGTTATGAAGTTAGTTGAACCTAGACCTACCTTAACCCAATATGGAAAGACTAAACCTAGATCACTCAAATGTTTTGATGAAAACAACTAAGTGTTACACTTTGTTATGTGAAATAGTGAAATCACCATGGTGAACTCTTGGAACTTCCTCGACAAGTATGGTTATAATAAAGTTTGATCGCATCGAACTCAATCTAGACCATCCTTAGTAAACCCTTGGAACTTCCTTCACAAGTATTGAACCAAGAGAGAATGAATCTGTCAAAACTCAAACCTAGACCTTGTCCTAGCCAACTAGGTTAAACTCCTTTGCCTATGTTTTTGCTTTGTATGTTCTTTTCACTTGTTGGTTTGCCTGCTAGGATGCTTGTTTGGTTTTTTATTGTGTTTTCAATGTATAGATTGTACGGAGAGCAACGATCTTTTGTGAAGAGAGTGTCATTTCTTCACCAACTTCAACAAGGCAAGTAACACACCATCAACTACCTATTATTTTTATTATGCATTACTAGAGTTTTGAGTAGTATGCATGGTAGGAACTTTATCTAAGTATTATGCTATGCTAATATCCCAAGTAGTGTGTAGCCATCCTTTTATATCCCGTTAGTATAGAAGACATTGAACTTAGTAGAATTGCTATGCTCTTCAAATGTTTATTTAGATGTTAAGGATAAAACTATTAAGTTTAATGAAACAGCTGGGTGGAATTTGGACGTGATTGGTTTATGTTGAGTGTTGCCTCAGGGCCCTTGTCTAAGGGTTATTCCACTTGAGGTTGTCACTTGTTGATGGCCACCCAGGAATAAAGAGATTAATAAGTCCCTCTAAGTTTAGTAGCTTCCCGTGCAGCCTTTAGTCATAGGGGCTCTGTCTTGATCAACTAAGTTGAATGAAATCACTAGTGCTTGACAAGGAGATGTAGGAGGTGTAGGTTGGAACGGGTCAAGCCTGACGGTGGTGTAATTTCTTCTGAAAGATCTCGTCCCAATCTTCTCCTTTCCTTAATGCACTCAGGGTGTATAGGATGTTTCGGCTGATTTGAGTCTAAAGGTGAAAGTGCACAAACTCTGCAGAGTCAACAAACTAATATCTTAGCCGTGTCCCCTATCATGGACAATTTGAGCAGCTGGACAAGGAATGATGGAAGAATCTCATCATGCCAATTTCATAATAAAATTTTGATGGGTTAACATGGGTAGGAGTTTACCCTGATTTCTATGAGTGGTACTCCTTAATTTTAGTTAAGGTTCACTGGTTTCCATCAGTGATACCTATTATAGATGAAATTGTTTTATGATAAAAGATAGGAGAAAACTGGCTTTATACAAACTTAGCCAAAACTCCACTCACCCAAATAAGCATATAGAATTAGTCTTGACATTTATATCCACCATAGTGTTACTTGCCAATACATTAAATTGTATTGACTCCCTTGTGGCTGCATATTCCATCCTGCATATGATTCTGAAGACAAGTGAGGATTTCGTTTAGGATCTCGAGACTATCGCCAACATGTTTTGCCTGTGGCACATGAAGAAGATGGGTTCAATGTTGTACTATGTTTTTCGCTGTATTTCTTTGTTTTCTGCTAGTCTTCAAAGACTATGCTAGTTGTAATACTATCTTGTAAAGACTGGATCATGCGATGTAATAGAATTTGATGCATTTGCATGATATTTCATTTTGTACTATGGTGCTAGCAATTGATCCAGGGACTAGCACACTAACACAAATGTTCTTACATTATTTAAATGTGGGAACGCTACATTTTTCTGCACAAAAACGAGACACCAAGGTAATTCTGCTGAAAACAGCGTTAGTCTGTGTTAGTTGTATCCAAAACTCACAAGTTTAGAGGCAAACAATAAGAAAAGTGTTTGGAAAGGGAGATACGTTTTGAATGTATCAACTCCCCCAAGCTTAGCTTATTGCTTGTCTTCAAGCAATTTAGTGACAAGTGAGTGCGATAAAAGACTTTTATGAACACATTTGTTTCATATGATGTAAATATACTCACTATTTGATCAAGTGCTGAGGCAATTCATAATAAGATGTATGCAAGATAAAAGTCACCTAGCAGTTACGCAAACCATGAAGAGATGCCAACAAACTAATAATAGACAACATGAAGTATATCAATCTTGAGGATTGCAATGCTCATAGTAGGGTATGATAAAATGTACTCGCTTACCCTTAATAATGGAGCAAAACATAAATGCTAGGGCACCTCTGAAGTTCAAATCAAGACTAGAAATAGAGATATTAAAGATATAACATAAAAGTAATACCACAATCAATCGTGTTTTGGGACAAGCAAATTACACTAAGAATGACAACCATGCTCTCAAGATGGTGCATAAAGTGAGAAGGTGAAGAGAAAACATAAAAATAAATGAAAGGCCCTTCGCAGAAGTAAGCAGGGATTAACTTGTGTGCTAGAGCGTTTTATTTTATTAAACAGAGGTATTGAAAACATTTTTTAGAGAGGTGTATGCTTATGTCAACGAATGGTAAACATACAATATAGTACGTCATAAGCCAACTAAACTTCACAAGAGCGGCTCCCATAGAATTACGCGTCTGGGTAGAAGGTCATCCCTGTTTCTCTTTTGTTTACACAATTATGCTTTGACTGATAATCATGGGCAAAAATAGTGAAGAGAATTTGTTGTATTACTTTGGGGCTGGACACACCACTGCCGGCTCTTCTATCATTTGGATAAGCGGATGAAGCCACTAGTCCAGGGTGTGAAATCCAATCAACAAGTGAGATAAAGATTCTCTATTTACGTCCTCATGAGCTAAAATAGGGGCACAAAACAGGAATAATTTTTCAAAGGTTATAAAGGTAGCACACATGAAATTTACTTGGAGTGGCGGTTCAATACCACATATATAGGTAGGTATGGTGGACACATTTGGAAAACTTTGGTTTTTGGGAGTTGGATGCACGAGTAGAGCTCATACTCAGTACAGGTGAAGGCTAGCAATATACGGGGAGCGACAATCAAGAGAGCAACATCTATCATAATCATGCTTGCGACAAAACAAAATTAACAGGGTCAAAAAATGATATAAATACTCTGAGGCAAAATAAATCATCGAGGCTTTATTGACTTCTTGTTTTTAGTCATATGCATGCGTGAGCATGTGCCAAGTCGATTCAAGAGAAAAAATCATAGGGAGATACCACAATGTCATACCCTTCTATGAATAAAACAATGCAAGCAAACATTCATACGACATGCTATCTTATATTAATAAGTTGGAACTAAACACGTGAGATAACACACTACTAAGCATCAATTAAATAGCATACACCTTACACGAACGAACTAAGCATGTTCACATGGATGAGTATATGTACAAAAAATAAAAAAATAGAGTTCATACCAGCCTCTCACCACAACTTGGATTGTCGTAAATCGTCATTATTGCTCTTCACTTGTGGATTGAATAATATAGAATGATAACCAAGATCCAAAGGAGACACGGAAGTCCAGTGAACTCTGCAACAAACTTTACAAAACCAAAGAAGAACAACAGCTATTTTTGGGTTTTCGAATTAAAACAAGAACAGAAAGAAACAAACAAACAAAGAAAAATATTTTTGGATTTTTGAATATTAAACCGAAACAAGAAGGTAAAGAAAACAAAAAGAAGAAACTAAAGAAGCAAATAAAGAGAAACAATAGAAATATTTTTGGTCTTTTTGTGTTTTGGAAAGCAAGAACAAAACAATAAAAACAAGAAGCAAAAGAAGAGAATGAAACGAAAGCAAATGAAAACAAAAAAAGAAAATGAAAACATGGATATACAAGGAACTGATTGAACATGATATATAGATGAGTGTGATGTCGGTATACCTCCCCCCAAGCTTAGGCTTTGGGCCTAAGTGGAGAATAATCACGACGCGGGAAGTATCCCCACTTTGGTGGGTCATCCCTCGCTCGGTCATACTCCGGCGCCCACGAAGAAGATGAAGCAGCAAGCGCAAAGTCATAACCGGAGTGCTGGTATGGGATCCCGTAGTGTCGGAGAGCTGGACGAAATCACTATCGCCCCCCTCTCCGGCATCCTCCCCATGCTGGGGGTGGTTCTCAATGTATGCGTTCAGCTCACTCTCAGAAAGCATCCGTCCTTGCCTGTCATTAAGATTAAACAAAAGAGGTGCAGGCAAAAGTACTACTCTATCAATTTTAGTCACTCTCCACCCGGATTGTTTGGAGAAAGTTATTCCGTAAGATAAATTGTTCAGGTGAGCATGGGTAGAGAGATACTTATGTTGAATCATGCCAACAAGGTCTAGCCTCTCTAAAGGAAACTGCAGGTCTAGAGGGTGTGGCTCCACACCATGCAAAGCTAGCAAGCATGAGGCAATACGACCTCCACAAATTCTGCCCTTCTCATGGTTAAGTGAGAGAAGATAAACAATTAAAGCGCCAAAGTTATAAGACCTATCACGTCTTAAGGCAGCTGAGATAAAAGCCAGATCATAAACAGATAGCTTGTTGGCAGTTTTTCTAGCTAACACACATTTAGAAATAAAATAAGCAAAGTATCAAATGCTAGGGAGTTGAATTTCTCGTATTTTACCACTCTCCCCCATGAAGCTTCTGCCTTGGCAAATCTCCTCATATAAATCCAGCAGTGGTTTAGGCTGCCCTCTTATTTTCTCACATGAACCCCACTCTGGTACCTTGATAGCTGCACAAAAATCACTGACAGGAAAGTCTACAACTTTATTATAAATTTTGTACTGGACCATAGGGTTAGTCGAAGACCATCTAAAGCGAAAGTCCTGCACCACAGACATAGTTAGTTTAACATGTTGCATAGGTTCATCCTCAATGAAGCGGTCCAATCCTGCATTATGCACAAGAGTATAGAAATTCCTATAACACGCATGAATTCCTAGCATGGATAGATCGATGGAAACACTCTTTCTTCACGGTGCACATTCATGATCTCATGCAAGTCCAACTCATGCTGGTTTAGTTTATGAACATTGTGCTCCATCTCTGAATTTTTTTAACAATCATCACAAAAGTTGATTTCAAACAACTATAAGGTGGAAACTACAATAGAGACTTATACGAGAGCAAAACATGCATCAAAACTATATTAATTCTACTCAAATCAAACATGCAAACTCACATAAGTTGTCACCTACAGTACCAAAATACTCAAGAAATACTCCAAAGAAAATTCTACTTGGATAATCGGAGGAGTCACATACGGGAGAGCAAATGCACCAAATTTCAGCAACAATGGTTGGCTGAGCAAAGGGATCGAAAAATATCGAGGAAGAACAACAAGAACTCGGATTCCAAGAAATGCTTTGAGTTTTGGGGGTGAGAGAGGAATCTTTGGCAGGGGAGAGAGTTAGTGGGTGGGGCAGGGGGGCCCACACCATGTGCTGGCGCCACCACGGGCAGGTCGCGCCCCCTATGGTGTGCCTGACTGGTGGGTCCCCCTGGGATCTCCCGGGTGGTTCTCTGCCTCATTTTTGACGTAAAAATTTATTATAATTTTTCGGGAATTTTTCGAGAAACTTAATTTTTTAGGTATTTCCAGAATTTAATAATTAATAAAAACCCAGAAAAACAAAAGTGAAAAAGTGGAAAACAAAACCAAAACCAAAACTACATAGGTTCTATGACACTCCAAAAGGAAAATAACCAAAGAAACAAAGATGGAAGTGGTGAAAACAAAAATGTGGATGGTGAAAACATGCATAACCACAGTAATCAGGATGAAAACATGAGGAAAACATGACTATGAATGATGGAAAACATGATTACACCTAAGTATCAACTTGATAACAGAAGTAAACATGGTGAAAACATAATGGGGAAGGTGAAAACATAGTGAAAACATTGTCCTCTTCATTCAAAATCATTTTGTTAACAAGGGTGATCAAGTCTTGTTACCAGAACAATTTTTATATGAAGCAAAACTTTGCATGTCACTAAATAATTATGTTACCTCAACCTTGATAGACGTAGTCCCAATCATAGTAATTTCATATTATTTTGTTGGCTTTGGAATGGGACAATAAAATTCTCCAATCTTGATGGTCTCAATATTTTCAATTAAATTTAAACCATATCTTCTATCAATATTCTTGGGAAAATAAACAGTATGCTCTTTATCATTAACATTAAAAGTTACTTTTCCTTGATTGCAATCAATAACAGCCCCAGCAGTGTTAAAAAATGTCTCCCAAGAATAATAGACATATTATCATCTTCAGGCATTTCCAACACAACAAAGTCAGTTAATATCAAACAACTAGTAGAAACTTGAACAGGAACATTCTCACGTATACCAATAGGAATACCAGTAGATTTATCAGCCATTTTCAAAGATATATCATTGTGTATCAATTTTTCAAGAGAGATTCTCTTATAAAGAGAGAAAGGCATAACATTAACTCCAACTCCCATGTCACATAAAGCAGTTCTAACATAGTTTTTAATAGAACAAGGGATAGTAGGAATACCAGGATCTCCAAGATTCTTTGGAACCTTTCCATTGAAAGAGTAATTAGCAAGCATAGTGGAAATTTCCTCATTAGGAATCTTCCTTTTGTTGGACACAATATCTTTCATATATTTAGAATAAGGAGGCAGTTTAATAGCATCAGTCAAAGGGATTTGCAAAAGCAGAGGTTTTATCCACTCATAAAACTTGTTATAATGTTCTTCTTCCTTTGATTTGTGTTTCTTATTAGGAAAATGCATTGCTTTTTGTACCCAACGCTCTCTTGCATTACCATGTTTATTAGCAATGAAATCCTCCTTAGTATATTTCACAGTTTTAGGTTTCTTTTGAGGTTCGACTACAATTTCTTCATTATCAGAATCATCACTTTTATCATTACCACTTTCAGTTTCAGCATCAGAAAAATAGATATACTATGAGGATCTTTAGTAGGTTCAGGAGATTCTACAACATTTTTATGTATCTTCTTCTTTTTCTTAGAAGGAGAACTATTACTTTTAGGTTGCTGAGAATCTTGTTCAATTCTTTTAGGATGTCCTTCAGGACACAAGGGGTCCTGAGTAGAAACACCACTTCTAGTAATTATTTCACAAACATGTTTATCTCTAGAAGCATTATCTAGCATATCATTTTGCACTTTAGTGAGTTGATCAATTTGAGTTTGAACCATATGAAAATGTTTAACAAACATTTTAACATCATTAGAGGTTCTCTCAATAATACCATGCAAATTATCAATAGCTCTATAGTTTTCCATAAGATGGTTTTGCACTCTCCTATTAAAGTTATCTTGCTTAACAACATAATTATCAAATTCATCTAAGCATTGATCAGGTGGTTTAGTGTAGGGAATATCTCTATTATCAAAGTATTAGAGAGAGTGTACCTCAACTGTTGATGGATGACGAATAGGCTTACATAATTCTTCTATAGGAGATAAATTCTTCACATCTTCAGATTTAATACCCCTCTCTTTAACAGATTTCTTGGCTTCCTTCATCATTTCATCATTGAATTCAATCACCCCTCTCTTCTTGGGTGTTGGAATTGGTGTTTGCTCTGGTGTAGGTGTAGGCTCATGTATATTCCAATCATCATTATTTTTGGCTATTTTAGCCATTAATTCCTCGGCTTCTTCTGGAGTTCTTTTCCTATAAACACAACCAGCACAACTATCAAGGTATGTCCTAGATTCAATAGTTAGTCCATTATAAAATATATCTTGGATCTCATTTTTAGGTAAAGGATAGCTAGGGCTTTCTCGTATTAAAGAACAAAACCTTTTCCATGATTCAGGCAATTTTCTCCTTCAATTTGCTCAAAGTTAAAGATGTCATGCACAACAGCATGTTTGGCACTAGCAGGAAAATATTTTTGAAACAAAGCATTAACCAAATCCATAGGACTAGTAATAGATCCAGGTGATAGATTGTTAAACCAAGTTTTAGCTTCATCTTTAAATGAGAAAGGGAAGATCTTGGTAACAAAATAAGTACGCAGCTTGGTATCGTGAGAAAATAAACTACTCAAAGATGAAAGCTCATTCATGTGTTCCATAGCACTTTTACTTTCAGTTTCACAAAAAGGTTCCTTCTCAACAATATATATGTAAGATAAATCTAGAGAAAAATCATAATCCTTGTCTCTAATGTGTATGGGAGATGTGGCAAACTTAGCATCAAGAGAAGATTTATATTTAACAGCATGTCTTGCAAGAAGACTCTTCAGAGCACTTGCACCAGTAGTAGCTTGAGCTTCTTTAATAAAATCATCATTAAGTTCAATATAGGTTTCACCAAGATCACCAATAAACTCAGGTGAATTAACAGGTGTACCAATATTTTGAACAAGAATTTCAGCATTTTTAGTTTGTTTGGATTTAGCAATTGTAGCATCTAGGAAAGGACCTAGTGAACCAGTATCATCAAGCACAGTAGAGGCATCATCAAAAGTATCATAGGCATTTTCAGACTCAGCAGAAGTAACAGTACGTGTAGCATGTGGTGGTGTAAGAAGCTTACTCACAACAGACAGTGGATCAAGAGCAATAGAGCTGTTCAGAGTTGTACCTCCTTGTAGCGGATGGTAATACAAAAACTTTTCCGTCACGAGTCTTGCCCATGATGAAAGGCTTTCAGCAAACAATATCACGTTAAGTGAGCAAATAAATAAAGCTATGCTCCCCGGCAACAACGCCAGAAAATAGTCTTGATGACCCACAAGTATAGGGGATCGCAACAGTCTTCGAGGGAAGTAAAACCCAAATTTATTGATTCGACACAAGCGGAGCCAAAGAATATTTATATGCCTTAAAAACTGAGTTTTCAATTCAGCTGCACCTGAAAGTAGACTTGCTCACAACAATTTATCATTGGTAACAGTTTTATAGCAACAGTAGTAGTAAAATAACAGCAGGAGTAAAATAGTAACAGAAGTAGCAATCACGGAAAACAGCAGGATGGGAGTACCATAGGCATAAAGGGAATGGATGAACGGGCGTTGCATGGATAACATAGGTCATATAATAATCTAAACATGATAATTGCAGATAATAATAATAAAGCATCCAAGTTCTAGGAAAACCATAGTCATGTGTTCCAATATAGTCATACGTGCTCGCAATGAGAAACTTGCACAACATCTTTTGTCCTACCAGCCCGTTGCAGTGGATCCTCAAGGGAAACTACTGGAAATTAAGGTGATCCCTTTAATAAAGCACCGGAGCAAAGAATTAACACTCTGTGAACACACGTGATCCTCACATCACAACCATCCCCTCCGGTTGTACCAATTTCTATCACGTTGGGGCCTCGGGTTCCAGACAATGACATGTGTAAACAACTTACAGATATGATCAAGAAACATAATTATACTCATGAAACAATAACATAGTTATATCTCATGGACCTAGCTCGATTCCCCACTTGGCTACTCGGCCTGTTGCATTGTAGTTATTGAGTATTTCTGACAGGGGTGCTTGGACATTACTGTGATTGCGTGTTCCTGGAAATAGTGCCTTAGTTATTGAGTTGTCATGTAAACTCCATAAGCTAGCTTATGGTAATGTGGGTACAGCTTCTTGGATTATGTTAATACTTTGTTGAGGTAATATAGTGGCCATTGTACCCTGTATATGGACCCTTCTTGAGTTCTATCTACGACCAGCACTGTGGTGACCACATGTCTTGTTGCTGAGATGTATAGGTACATTGCTCCTTTTCTGGAGGTGCCACTAAGACAGGTGAAATCAACAATGTTTGTTTGACTTCTTGGAAAGCTTCTCTCGCTTTGGGTATCCACTCAAACTTATCTGAATTTTTTAGCAATATGTAGAAAGGGAGTTCTTTTTCTCCGAGTTTTGCTATAAATCTCCCCAGTGCTACGATTCTTCCTGCTAATTGTTGTACTCCATTCATGCTCACTAGTTCCTTCATTGTAAGGATGGCCTTAATTTTCTCAAGGTTAGCCTCTATACCCCTGGCATATAGGAGGTACCCGAGTAAGTCTCCTGGATGTACTCCAAAGGCGAACTTCTTTGGGTTTAGCTTGATCTGATACTCGTTGAGTGCTGCAAAAGTCTCTCGAAGGTCGCCAATAAGGTTTTCTGCTTTTTTTTTACTTGACCACAATATCGTCCTCATAAGCTTGCACGTTTATGCTAATTTGCGCCTTCAAATAGTTTTGCATCATGCACTGGTATGTTGCACCCGCGTTCCTCTACCCGAAAGGAATTGTGGTATAGCAGTATACTCCAAATGGGGTAATGAACGCAATCTTCTTCTCATCTTCCTTCTTCATGTAGATTTAATTATAACCTGAGTACGCATCGAGGAATGAGAGCCTCTTGCAGCCGGCGGTCGATTCAATAATTTGATCGATGCGTGGCAGTGGAAACCAGTCTGTACTTGTTCAATGAGGTGTAGTCGATGCACATTCGCATTATGTCAGTGTTTTTCTTGGCTACCAGCACCGGGTTTGCGAGCCAGGTTTCTATTTTAATCTTTCGGATGAACTTTGCTGCTAGAAGCTGATTGACCTCTTCTCCTATTTCCCTCTGCTTCGGCTTTCAATAACGACGAGTGGATTGTTGTATTGGCTTAGCATCTTTATAGATTTTGAGTGAGTGCTCGGTGAATTTCCTGGGTACTCCTGGCACGTGTGCTAGGGCCCATGCGAAGATTTTACAGTTCTCATGGAGAAATTCGACGAGCACGCTAACCTATGCGATATACGGCGTATTTGACAAGAGTACTGTCTTTGCTAGATCAGTCGGGCGGACCTGGTGTCATGTGGTGTCCTTCACGTCGAACTCCATCTTAGGTGCTGTTTTCTGGGTCAAGGGGAGTAACGATGGTCAGTCGTGGCTGCTATGTTTGCTAGTTCCTGCTGCATCCCAAACGACTGTGATATTCTGTTGAACTCAACGTCGCAGTTGTCAGAGTTCTTGTAATTCCCGTACACTATTATTACTCCCTTTGGTCCTGGCATTTTAATCATCAGGTACGCATAATGGGGGACATCCATGAACCTTACAAATGTCGTCCTGCTGAGTATTGCATTATACTCTGGCGGCCAGTCGACTACCTCAAATTCAAGTTTCTTCTTCCTGTAGTTTTCACGCTCTCCGAAGATTACTTCGAGTGCTATTGTTCCCAGAGATTTGACTGCTTTTCAGTGTACAATTCCGTGAAATGAGTTTTCTGACTGCTTCAGGTTGTTTACTGGTATGTTCATTTTGATGTTAATTCCACTGCCTCCATCCATAAAGACACGATTGAGGTCATAGCCCCCAATTCGAGTTTTGAGTACTAGCGCGACCTTTCCTGGGTAGGGGACTCGAAGCGGGTGGTCAACCCTGGAGAACATGATGCTTGCGTTGGATCAGTCCAGGAACTCGGGTGTTGTAGGAGGTGATATCTCTACTAAATTCACCTACCTGGTTATGAGATTTTGGCTCCTTTTGGATGGTGCACATGAATCTTCCGCGGATGCCACTCTTGCTTCTGCTCCTTCCCTCGTTCACGCTCTTTCTCATGGGGTTGCTCGTGTCTCTGCCTACGGTAGTTGTTGTTGTGACTCCCTGAAAACTCTGCTGCTACTAATTCGGGTTCCATCTCATCGAAGACTCGTTTTTTCCGCTTCCTTCACCTGTTCGGTTTGCGATTGTACCTTTTGTTTCCCTTGTTTGTGTATGAGGTATCCATGCCATCTTCTTCGTGTGAGGGTGGGCGGGCGTTGTGTGCCGACTCCTCGCCTTCTGCCCAGTTGTTGGCTACCTCCATGAGGTCGCTTACTGTTCTGACCTAGACTCGACCGATGTACTCCTTCAGGTCCATCTGGCGGAGCCCATTTCTGAAGCTGGAAATTGATGTTTCGTCTAAGATGTCCTTTGAATTGTTTTTTAACGCAGTCCATTGTTGTATGTATCCGCGAATGTTTTCATCTGAACGCTGTCTGCACTCCTTCAACAGCCCGACTGTTACTGGTCGTTTGCAGGTGGATTTGAAATTCTGGATGTAGTCAAACTCGAAATCTTCCAAGATGGTGTATCTGTTTCTAAGTCGACTCTTCAACCAATTTCTTGCGGCTCCTACAATTTGCAGATGAATGTATTGCGTTGACTTTACTTTTCTCCCTTTTTGGAACCTGGAGACGGTCAGATAATCGTCCAGCCAAGCTTCGGATTCCTGGGTGCCGTCGTACTTAGGTGTCGCGGCCGTCAACTTGAATCGCTTCGGCTTCCTTGCTTGGCAAATCTCTCGAGTGAAACAGGGAGGTCCGAAGAGTTCCTCCTCATCTGAGTCGAGTGAGTCATGTCCTAAGTTCTCTGGTCGAGTCCTACTGGTCCGTGGCAGCGGCTCTTCTACTTCCCTCTCTCTGCGTAGCCTGTCCACCTTACTCTGCGTGAGTTGGCTTCGTAGGTCCTTCGGGTCCTCTTCGCAGCGTGGCACCCAGGCTGGCCTGGTTTTCACCTTTCTTGGCTCTATGGGGCACCGCCGCCACTCGTGGGGCAGATTTTTCTCCCAATTCTGCACTTGCCATGTTGAGACCTAGCAACATTTCCTCGTGAACTTCCCTGCGGGGGTCACCCGACGTTGGTTTTATGGACATCAAGTATGTTTGCACGTGTAGGACCCTTTCTTGAGGCTTCTTAGGTGCCAACTTCTCTTGTGTCTTGGGTTCTCTTGGGTCGTGCTCGAGGTCCAACGCCCTCCAATTTCCCTTCCTAGACTCGATAGTCATATCTGCCGTTTGGGACCGTCGTTTAGGAGCGGGTGATTTCTGCACCCCACTGCCTGAAGCTTCGACTGGGTCTGTTCCTAGGGGACCTGCTTTCTAGCTCTTTATGCATCTTGTCAAGCTTCTTCCTGTGCTTGTCCAACATCCAGTAGTAGGCTACCCCCTCTTCCGCATTAGCATCCTGTGGGAGGGTCCTTGCTTGACTAATTTTGTGACCAACTCCATTGTGTTGGCTGACACATGCACCTGGTTTTTTTCTTACTCTTCCTGTTTTTAGTCGTGGATCCAAAATTGATGTTTCGAGGAGGATCGTCGAGTCCGTCGTCGTTGCCATTTAGGTCCCCATCTTCGGGTGGTTGAGACTTTGGCAGGTCCTCGCCGATCTCCTCCCCTTCCTCGATTGTTCCGGTGTTAGTCGTATTCGCTACTTTGAGCGGGTCGGTCAGCTCATCTTTTTTGCTGCTCTCGGAGGAGGACGATGTGGTCTGCCTCACTATCGCAACAAAGGGGATGTGAGGATTAGCGGTGTAGAGGTTCCTAAAGTTTTCCTCCTCGAGTGAAAACGGAGAGATCTCTGCCGTGATCGAATCCGTTGGTTGAATCTAAGGGGAATCTTGCAGGCGTAAGACCCCCATGCGACCCGCACGGAAGTTCAGGTCACTGATCTTGAGTTTGATGCTTTTGTCAAGGGAGTGAAAAACTAGGCGTGACGCCGAAGAGTGCTTGGTGAAGTTGATCAATCCAGAGCGGATTGAGTCCGCCTAGATCGTTGAGTCGTAGCTTGATGATGACGAAATCAAAGAAGCCTTGAATCCAGCGCCCCCTTACTTTTCCTGTTTTTAGTCGTGGATCCAAAATTGATGTTTGGAGGAGGATCGTCGAGTGTGTCGTCGTTGCCATTTAGGTCCTCATATTCGTGTGGTTGAGACTTTTGCAGGTCCTCGCCGAGCTCCTCCCCTTCCTCAATTGTTCTGGTGATAGTCGCATTCGCTGCTTTGAGCGGGTCGGTCAGCTCATCTTTTTTGCTGCTCTCGGAGGAGGACGATGTGGTCTGCCTCACCATATCGACAAAGTGGATGTGAGGATTAGTGGTGTAGAGTTGCCTAGAGTTTTCCTTCTCGAATGAAAACGGAGAGATCTTTGCCGTGATCGAATCCGTTGGTTGATGTTAGAGACATATGTGTATATTAGTAGTTTCCCTATTGCATAGGGGGTTCCCTGCATATTTTCACCTGTACATGTACTATATATTGTGGCCTTTGGCCCCGTGGAATACAAGTTGCATATTCCTAACATGGTATCAGAGCAAGTTTAGGGTTCCCGCACGCGCAACTCGTGCAATTTTTTTTCCTCCCGAAATCTCTCGTACAGGTTGTCTTCAACCTCTGGCTGCTGCGCCCAGCGTCTTCCGGACGCCGTCGTCCGCCTGCCGTCGTCACGATCTCGTACAGTACAAATCGTGAGCGATCTCTTGCCGGCAGCTCTAGATTGCTTCCTCTCCCAAGCTGTCCTTGCATCGTGCAGCCCCGGTTCTGCTGGAGCCTACCCGCAGGAGCTGCCTCGTGAGGCCAGGACCTGCAACTTCCTCCGTCCGTAACAGCTTACCAGGAGGATCCGCCTCGTGAGGTCCTCACCTTCCTTCGTCCACCATACAGTCCTGGCCTCTCTCCTCCGTCGCTGGTCCGGCTGCCGCCCGTCACTGGTCCGGCCGCCGCCCCCTGCCATTGCTCCGTCCTAGCCGCCTCCGACCTCATCCAGTCGCGCGGCCGCTGTCCTCTCGCCGGCCGTTCCCTCGCCACCCGTTGTTCCTCTCCCTGCCCGACGTCCTCCGTCTCGCATCGGGCCGAGGTTTGGTCATAGCGCTCTGCGCTAGCTTTTCTAGATCGAGCCAAAGTAGCGTTGACTGATCTGTAAAAAAAAATGTTCACGTCTTGTGATGTTCCTTCACTTTCCGGTGCTCCTCCACGGATCTTGTTCCCTGTTCCGACGCCTTCTCCGATGGCGGCGTTCGCATGCCGGTCTACGTCGCTTCTCACGCCCTGTGTGCCTGGTTGCGGCCGCTCTACTTCGCCTCATGGCTCTGCGTCGTCTTCGTCTATACCGACTCGTCGCTCTACGTCGACTCTCGCGGCTTCTGCCCTCGGTTATAGCCGCTCTACGTCGACTCTCGCGGCTTCTGCCCGCAGTTGTGGCTGCCCTACGTCGACTCCGTCTACGCCGACTTGTCGCTCTACGTCGACTCCTTCTGTGTCGACTTGCCGCTCTACGTCGACTCTCGCGGCTTCTGCCCGCAGTTGTGGCTGCCCTACGTTGACTCTGTCTACGCCGACTTGTCGCTCTACGTCGACTCCATCTGTGTCGACTTGCCTCTCTACGTCGACTCTTGCGGCATTTGCACATGATTCGGTTGGCTTTTCGTCGGCTCCTCGAGTGGCTTGTGCACGTATTTGTGACGGCTCTCCGTCGCCTCCCCGCGCGACTACCACGCATGCTGGTGATTGGTCCTCCTTGGTCGACGCGTCTACGTCGAGCTCTTCAGTTGCGGCTTTGACCGCGCATGAGATTGCGCAACTTTGATGTCTGCTTGCTACTTGGGACTCATCACTGACAGGTACTGCTGGTTCTGCGGCTGAGTTTTCTGGCATTGAGAGACCACCTTCTTCTCATTCAGGTACATCCTCTTGGATTCTTGATACCGGAGCATCTTTTCATATGACTTATGATTCTTCCGCTTTGAGCTCTGTTCTTCCTGTCGAGTCTCCTGTCTCTGTTTGTACCGCTGATGGTACTCCTATCCCCGCTGCTAGTCGAGGCACTCTTAGCAGTTCCGCATTTCATGTTCCTTCTGTTGCTCATATTCCTCGACTCACCATGCAACTCTTCTCTGGTAGTCAGATTGTTGATTCTCGTTGTAGGGTCACTCTAGATTTTGATTCCTGTTCTGTTCAGGATCGTTGCACGGGCGCTTTGCTTGGTGCTGGCCCCCGACGCCATGATGGCCTATGGGAGCTTGACTGGCTTCGTCTTCCTTCTGCTGCCACCGCCACCAGTCTCTCGTCCCCTGTTGTCGCAGCCACCAGCTCTTTTCAGCAGTGGCATCATCGTCTAGGCCACTTATGTGGTTCTCGCCTCTCGTCTCTTGTTCATCGTGGTGTTCTGGGGTCTGTCTCCGGAAATACTTCTTTGGATTGTATGGGTTGTAGGCTTGGTAAGCAGATTCAGCTACCATATCCTCATAGTGATTCTGTGTCTGAGCGTCCTTTTGATCTCATTCATTCAGATGTTTGGGGTCCGGCTCCCTTCACTTCGAAAGGGGGTCATCGGTACTATATCATTTTCATCGATGATTACTCTCGTTACACTTGGATTTACTTTATGTCCTCCCGTAGCGAGGTTCTCCCTATCTATAAGCGCTTTGCTGCCATGGTTCACACTCAGTTCTCTACACCTATTCGTGTGTTCCGTGCTGATTCTGCTGGGGAGTATATCTCCAAGCATATATGTGGTTTTCTTGCTGAGCAGGGTACTCTCGCTCAGTTCTCTTGTCCCGGTGCACATGCTCAGAATGGCGTTGCTGAGCGTAAGCATCGTCATCTTCTTGAGACTGCTCGTGCGATGATGATCGCTTCTTCTCTCCCACCTCATTTTTGGGCCGAGTCTGTCTCTACCTCGGCCTATCTCATTAACATTCAGCCTTCTTCCGCCCTTCAGGGTGGCATTCTTCTTCAGCGACTTTGTGATCGCTCTCCTGAATATTCTGTGTTGCGTTTGTTTGGTTGTGTTTGCTATGTTCTCCTCGCTCCTCGTGAACGCACCAAACTAACCGCTCAGTCTGTTGAGTGTGTATTTCTCGGATATAGTGATGAGCATAAGGGTTATCATTGTTGGGATCCCGTGGCTCGTCGGATGCGTATTTCTCGGGATGTGACTTTTGATGAGTCTCGACCTTTCTATCCGCGATCGACCTCCTCGACCTCCACTATGGAGGATCTCTCTTTTCTTACTCTTCATGATTCTCCTCCCCCTCCTTTTTCTTATCCTCTTTCTCATCCTTTTACCCCGGAGCCAGCTACACCGACACCATCCTCTTCTCCTTCGTCGCCACGTTCTCCACCCTCTTCATCGGTGTCTTCTCCCTCTCCATCTCCTCCTACCATTCCCTCCCATCCTACTTTTCCCTTTTACTATACTCGTCGTCCACGTGTTGTGAACGAGTCCTCCGATGCACCATCTACTTCTGGCGCATCGTCTCAGCCGACTTATTCTCTTCGCAGTCGGCCTTGTAATACACCTGATTTCTATAATCCCGCCAGTTATAGTGTTACTGCTATTCCGGAGCCAACTACGTACCGTGAGGCTGTTGTTCATCCTGAATGGCAGCTTGCGATGGCCGAGGAGATCGCTGCACTCGAGCGCACCGGTACATGGGAGATTGTTTCTCTCCCTCCTTCTATTCGCCCTATCACCTGTAAGTGGGTCTATAAGGTGAAGACTCGCTCTGATGGGTCCCTTGAGCGTTATAAAGCTCGTCTAGTCGCTCGTGGCTTTCAGCAGGAGCATGGCCGCGATTATGATGAGACTTTCGCTCCTGTCGCTCACATGACCACTGTTCGTACTTTTCTTGCCGTTGCATCTGTTCGCCGTTGGTCTGTGTCTCAACTTGATGTTAAGAATGCCTTTCTTAATGGTGAGTTGCGTGAGGAGGTCTATATGCGACCACCACCTGGGTATTCTGTTGATGAGGGCATGGTCTGCCGTCTTCGTCGCTCTCTCTATGGCCTTAAGCAAGCCCCTCGTGCATGGTTTGAGCGCTTTGCTTCTGTGGTCATGGTTGCTGGTTTTTCTCCGAGTACACATGATCCTGCGCTGTTTGTTCACTGCTCTCCTCGTGGTCGCACTCTCCTTCTTCTATATGTCGATGACATGATCATCACCGGTGACGACCCTGAGTATATTGCCTTTGTTAAGGCCCGTCTGAGTGAGCAGTTTCTTATGTCGGATCTTGGTCCGCTTCGTTACTTTCTTGGGATTGAGGTTTCATCTGCCTCTGATGGTTTCTATATATCCCAAGAACGGTATATTCATGATCTCCTTACTCGTGCCGCTCTTACTGATGAGCGTACTGCTGAGACTCCTATGGACCTCCATCTCTCTCTCCGTGCTTCCGATGGTGATCCCCTCTCTGATCCGACTCGTTATCGACATCTTGTTGGGAGTCTCGTCTATCTAGCTGTTACTCGTCCAGATATTTCTTATCCTGTTCATATCTTGAGTCAGTTTGTTTCTACTCCTACCTCGGTTCACTATAGTCACCTTCTTCGTGTTCTGCGCTATCTTCGTGGAACGATCTCACTTTGTCTCTTCTTTCCTCTTTCTAGCTCGTTACAGCTCTAGTCGAACTCTGATGCTACGTGGGCTAGTGATCCTATAGATCGCCGGTCACTGTCTGCTTACTGTGTTTTTCTTGGTGGTTCTCTCATTGCCTGGAAGACGAAGAAGCAGACCGCAGTTTCCCGTTCGAGTGCAGAGGCTGAGTTACGAGCGATGGCTCTTTTGACTGCTGAGGTGACTTGGTTACGGTGGTTACTTGCAGATTTTGGTGTCTCCGTTACGACACCCACTGATCTATTGTCTGACAGTACAGGTGCTATCAGTATTGCACGTGACCCGGTAAAGCATGAGCTAACCAAGCATATTGGTGTTGATGCTTCTTTTGTGCGTGCTAGTGTGCAAGATCAGATTATTTCGCTCCAGTATGTGCCTTCAGAGTTACAGTTGGCAGACTTCTTTACGAAGGCCCAGACTAGAGCACAGCATAGTTTCTTTCTCTCCAAACTCAGTGTTGTTTATCCACCATGAGTTTGAGGGGGGGGGGTGTTAGAGACATATGTGTATATTAGTAGTTTCCCTATTGCATAGGGGGTTCCCTGCATATTGTCACCTGTACATGTACTATATATTGTGGCCTTTGGTCCCGTGGAATACAAGTTGCATATTCCTAACAGTTGAATCTAAGGGGAATCTTGCAGGCGTAACACCCCCATGCGACCCGCACAGAAGTTCAAGTCACTGATCTTGAGGTTGATGCTTTTGTCAAGGGAGTGAAATACTAGGCCTGACGCTGAAGAGTGCTTGGTGAAGTCGATCAATCCGAAGCGGATTGAGTCCGCCCAGATTGTTGAGTCGTAGCTTGATGATGCCGAAATCAAAGAAGCCTTGAATCCAGCGCCCTAGATTACCACAGACGACGCCAATGAAGAGGATGTAACCTCAACCATCCCCATGGTGAGGGGCATGGGGTTTCGTAGGGGAAAAGGCGCTGGTGGACTACTCGACTTGACGGGTTACTGCCCGTCGGATCTTTATTCCGATGAGATGAAAAACATGTCACAGGGGTGCCGCACAGATTGAATCTAGCGCAGCCCTCAATCTAGGGTTGCTTGCACGTTCATGACCCTCTCCCGTGCTTTATATAGATAGTCGGGTCCTGGGGGCCATACATGGGTAGGACTCGATTCTGAGTCGGTTACTACTCTTCCCTAATCTTGTCGTCCAAGTATTTTTCTTGTTTTTTCTTCCGCGTGGGCTTCTATTACAGGCCTTCATACAACCACCTGAGGGCTTCCTTAGGGTACCCCTTAATGGGCCGCACCAGGTAGGCCTATCGTGGGGGGTCTCTCGAGTACCCCCACGTTAATGATTGTGAGGAGATGCTCATTCTAGTGGAAGCAGCCGCAGGATGAACACAGCTGCTCCATCCATTGCTTCTGATGTGAAGAAGTTGAACTAGTTCCAGAGGAACACTCTTTGCATGGGAGTGGACATTCGCAAGGAACTATCTGATTCCTACCGTGAGCGTCGTGACCTTGCTCACACTCATAAGCTTATTCTCCACCATGTTAGCGGTGCACAAGGATCTCCTCCCAAGTCCACCCCATCTCTTTCCTATGATAGGTGGAACGCTGGCTCTCAGACTTCTTGGGTTGATTTGGAGAAGTGTCTCCTCGCAGATCCAGCAGCTACTTCTCCCACTCGTGCCCCGTTCTATGAAAAGTCTGTAGATGATGATGCCGATGATGTTTCTTCCGAGGAAAACGAGGACAATGATGAGGTTTCTGAGTGATTCTTCAGGGACATAGCATCGCTTGTTTTTTTCCTTTTTGTGGTCTCGATGCCAAATGGGGAGAATTTTCTCTATTAGTTTGCGGGATTTGCAAGGGTCGGGCACAATCATTACTTTTTTATCATTTATTGAGAGTTGTAACCATTTAAATTTGTGTTTCAAATTTTATGCTTTTTTTTTGAACTATTGCTTGCTTATGAACTATGTTACTATACTATGTTTGTATGAGACATATGGGATTCATATTATCAAAAGTTGATACCTATCTTATAATGCATTGGTATTATATCTACACTATTTATGCATAAGGTATGCTCTCCACAATCTCATATTTATTATTGATATGTCCCATCTTGTGCAAATTTCTTTCACTATATCATGTTGCTTGTTTCCTTTTAAGAGAAGCTATGAACCTACATGTTGTACAATTTTATTCCATTACAATTCAGTTTTATGCACACATTTAGGGGAAGATTTTTCTATTCCTTATGAAACATGACATTGGTTATGCTCTATTGAAAATCCTAGTGTTGTCATCTCACACCAAAAAAGGGGAGATTGAAAGAACAATTCTTCATCCCTTAATTGGTTTTGTGTGTTAGTTAACAACACTAGTGATTATCTAATCTGATGTTAAAGTGGTGCAGATATTATGCTATTAAATCTTGAAATCATCAAACCCCAAAGTTAAAAGAGAAAGAACAAATTATGTTCTGTCAGAGAAACCTGATATCCAGTCGTGGAGGGGACGGATAATCCATCCATTGAAAGGTCTGGCCAGAATTTTGGCTAAGGAAGAAGTTGGGTCGCCATGCGCGAGCCACTAGATCCGGCCGAATATTTGGCCGAATTTTTAGGCCAAATTTTTCATTGGAGTTTGTCAGAGAGTGTTATGTCAAAGACAGGATCTCCTCTAGAGGTTTGAACACTGGGGGCTAACCACGTTCACTGCGCTCCTCGAGAGGCCTCAAGAGGGAAACTAGGGATGATCGCCGATGGGGACACGGAGGGTTTGCCCAGGTGCAGGCCACCGTTGCGGTGTAAAACCCTACTCCTGCTTGTCTGTAGATTGCACTGCGGTAGCTATAGTACAATATGCGAGCTTGTGCTCGGGACTAGCTATGGTGGGTTCTCAGGGAATTGAGCTCTGGATTCCCTTTTACGGAGGCCAAGGGGCCTCACTTATACTGGCGTTTTTTGGCCTCCTTCTCGCTCATTCTTTGCGGTAAAGGGCTACCACAAGGTGCCGAAGTGGAGACCAGCTGACCTATGTGCAGTCTCCTTGGTCTTGGTAATCGAGGACAGCACCACCGTCGATGGTAGATCTATGGGGGCTCCAATGACGCCCCCCGTCTTGTAGCGTGATGGTGCAGATCTTGCACTCGTTGGGATACCCAAGAGGAGGGTGTGATGATCACAACGGTAGGAGTTTTACCCTTAGTTTAGAACCAAGGTTATCAATCCAGTAGGAGAAAGAGGATCTTCAGAAGGTTGATGCCATTGACGGTGGTGATGGCACTTCACCGATATCAGCAACAACGTGGAACCTGCACACAACACAACCAAAATACTTTGTCCCAACGGTACAGTGAGGTTGTCAATCTCACCGGTCTTGCTGAAAACAAAGACTAGACATATAGTGTGGAAAATGATGTATGCTTGCAGTTAGTAAAGAAAGCAGGAAATTGTTGTGGTTTGTTTAACAGTGTGGAAAATGGACCGGGGTTTATAGGCTCACTAGTGGTGTATCTCCATAAAAGATAGCATGCTAAGTGAACAAATTACAGCTGGGCAATTGACAAATAGAGGATCGTCGTAGTGCACAATATAACATAATGATTACTATGATATTTAGTGCGGGCATTACAACAGTATACATAGACCGAAATCCATCTGCATCTATGACTAATAATCCACCCTCAGGTTATCATCCAAACCCCCTTAGGTATTAAGTTGCAAGCAACAAATAACTGCATTAAACAAAGTGTGTGATGTAAGCAATGATTATGCACGCGGGCACTCTCACCGTTGTTTTCTCCCTAATGGAACAACACATCCTCCGCCTTCACGTTTCTGTCACTCGAGCAAGGTGGTGAGGAGGCATGAACCCACTATCAAGCATAAATACTCCCTCTTGGAGTCACTAGCAAGAACTTGGCCAGAGCAACCACTAGCAACAGAAAGCATGCAAGAACACAAATAACATATGCAACAAAGACTATAATCAACTTGGCATAATATAAATATTATTCGGATCCCAGCAAACACAGCATATAGAATTACATAAGATCAATCTCGATCATGATAGGCAGCTCACGAGATCTAAACATGGAGGCATATGAGGAGAAGACAACCATCTAGCTACAACTACGAACCCGTAGTCCCAGGATGAACTACTCATGCATCACTCCGGAGGAAGGCATGCTGATTTAGAAGCCTCCGGTGATGATCTCCTCTCAAGTAGGGTGCCGGAGACAGCTTCAAAACCCCCCTGATATAGGGTTGACAGTGACGATGGCTGTGGAACTTTTCGAGGATTTTTTGATCAGGTGCCTAGGGTTTTCCATCCGGGTGGATTAAATAGGCGAAAGGAAAAAGGCGGTGGAGCTCCAGGGGCCCCACACCCATAGCTGGCGTGGCCAGGGGGCCGCGCCACCCTATGGTGTGGCCCCCTGGTGCCCATCTTCGATTCTTCTTCGGTGTTCTAGATGCTTCTGGGGAAAATAGGCACTTCGGGCTTTGTGGGATCCAATTCCGAGAATGTTTCCAGAACAACTTTTCTGAAACCAAAAACAGCAGAAAACATGGAACTGGCACTTGGCATCTTGTTAATAGGTTAGTCCCGGAAAACGTATAAATATGCTATAAATAAGGGAGAAAACAAGTAGCAATTAACATAATATGATCATGAAGCATCAGAAATTATAGATACGTTGGAGACGTATCAAGCATCCCCAAGCTTAGTTCCTACTCATCCTCGAGTAGGTAAACGATAAAACAATAATTTCTGAGGTGACATGCTACTAACATAAACTTGATCAATCTAATGTAAAAGCATATGCACGCTGAGATCATAGAACTTCAAACACAAACATAATAAATGGAACTTTAATAATAAAGCATAGCAGTTTCTTTGCATCACGAAGAGTATCTCAAATAAAGGATGATGAATAATAATACAAATAAAGGTAAACGTTTGTTTCAAGTATAGAGAAAGCATGGTAAAGTTATATTTCACTAGTCCTTAAGAGTGGGGCAAAACATAAATGCCAGGACACCTTCAAAATTCATGAGGAAGACTAGAAAAAATAATTTAAGAACAAATAATATCACATTATGAAGTAATTATTGATGTTTATGGGACAAATGCACATAGAACTCAGAATGGGACAAATGCACATAGAACTGTGCATAAAGTTAGAAGATGGAGACTCAACATAAAAGTAAAAGAAAGGCCCTTCACGGAGGGAAGCAGAGATCACTCATGTGCTAGAGCTTTTATTTTATTAAACACAGGTATTAAAAGTTTGACACTGAGTGTCTATATTTTGGGAGATGTATGCTAATGTCAACGAATGGTAAACAGAAAATACAGTACGTCATAAGCCAACTGGATTCACAAGAGCAGCTCCCATGGTGAAGGACGCAACTGGTGTAGAAGGTCATCCATCTTTCTCTTTTGTTTACACAATTATGCTTTGACTGATAAATCAGGGGCAAAAATAGTGAAGAGAATTTGTTTCTATTAATTTGGGGCTGGGCACCCCGCTGCCAGCTCTTCTATCATTTGGAAGCGGATGAAGCCACTAGTCCAGGGTGTGAAATCCAATCAAGAAGTGATATAAAGATTCTCTATTGACGTCCTCATGAGCAAAAACATGAACACAAAGCAAGATTAATTTTGACGGTTTTAAAGGTAACACATAAGCAATTTACTTGGAGTGGCACTTAAATACCACATGTAGGTAGGTATGGTGTACACAATGGGAAAAACTTTGGTTTAAGGGAGTTTGGATGCACGAGTAGAGCTCATACTCAGTACAGGCGGAGGCTAGCAAAATACTGGGAGCGACAAATCAAGAGAGCATAAGAGCCATAATCATGCATAGCGACATAAGCATCATTAATTAAAACATAAGCAGTATCACAAGTTCAAAAACTACGTGGTCATGAAGGCTATTCGTGACTGGTTTGTAGTCATAAACATGGTGTGAGCATGCGCCAAGTCAACCAAATAAAACATTCGAAAGAGAATACCATATATTGATGCTTTACTATGACAAGAACAACTCATGAATCTTTCAAGACATATTAAACACTCTCAGCTATTTAAGGCTATTCAGGCTACTCAATAACCACAAGTCTTTAAAACTAAAATAACATTTAGCATGGCATGAAAAAGTTCTAGCCATAGTATATACAAGCTTCTACTAGTACTGTTATAAATTCTACTTCAAGCAGTAGTTTTCGTTCTCCCAACAAGCACCATACAAAACATGCTTTAACAAAAATACTCTTTATGATACAGCAAGCAAACATGAGAGTACTCACATAACACTACTAAAACTAACAGCTCTAATAAGAGATGCATGCAAAACAGGAGCTAAATAAATGCAGCAGCTAGACAAAGATTAAGAATACAAAGTATTCTCATGAAAAAGCGGAGCGTGTCACTATCCAATAAAAGAAAGCTGGGTTCCAACCTAGCTTATTGAAAAAGTAAAAAAAAAATGAAAGAAAAAACAAAAACAAACTGAAAACAAAAATAAAATATGCTCCAAGTAAAGCACATAAGATGTGAACGAATAAAAATATAGTTTCACTAGAAGTGACCTGATAATTTGTTGATGAAGAAGGGGATACCTTGGGCATCCCAAAGCTTAGACGCTTGAGTCTTCTTGGAATTTGCTGGGATGTACTACCGGGGCATCCCCAAGCTTAGTCTTTCCACTTTTCTTGATCACATCATATCATCCTCTTCTCTTGACCCTTGAAAACTTACTTCTCACCAAAATTCTCACAATCTTCATTAGCAACGTTAGTGCAATTGAAATAATAAATTCACATAGTTCAGTTTCAACACAATTCTAACACTAAGAAACACATTATATACTGTCACAACTTATTTTAAAACTCTTTTTCTCAAAAGAACACCAAAAGAAAGAGATTAAGATGCAAATGCAATAAATGGCAGAAATCTGTCAAAACAGAACAGCAGGTAAAGATCGATTTTTTAAAACATCTTCTGTTGCTCAAATAAAAAAGTGTTCAACTAAGAAAAGTTGCGTATATAGCTTATAATTACGGAAAAAAAAACTCAGGTCATTTTGTATTTTCTGTGATTTTTTAAAGAATTAACAGTGGACAGCAGAAATCTGTTTCCTGCGCAGAAATCCGAAATATAGCCTCAACTTTCCACTAGAGGCTTTACTTGGCTCAACAAAAACTCAAAAGAAATGATACAGAAGGGTTGTTAAGGAAATAGAAAACACCTAGGTGCAAAGCACACCAAAGAAAACGGGTTTAAAACAGCGAAATAAAACGGGTTGTCTCCCGGTAGCGCTTTTCTTTAACGCCTTGCAGCTAGGCATAAAAGGGCAACTCAAGTATTTTCAAGTGAAGAAACATCCTCTATAACTCCCTCTAAACCATTATTCGCAGCAATAGGCACTCTAGTTATTTTTGAAGATTCAACATGGAGGTCACTCTTAGTTTCATTTATTGTTTGAGCAATTTTCAGCACATATTGAGATTTGGGTTAAGTTATCTTGGGAACATACATGAATATTTGCTCCTTTCCCACAAAGGCTTTCTCCTTTTTGAATTTAAGAGATGAAAAGATTGAGCTTTAAGTTCCCATAGCATCCTCTAGTTTACCAATCCTAAAATTTTGATTATCATGAGTGTTGCTAGCTTCTAGAGCGGTGATTCTTTTATCAATACTAATAATTAATTCATTAACTTTGCTAGCATTATCAAGGAAAATTGGTAAGTTCATTTCCAAAGAGTTTAGTTTATCAATAACATCCTCCAAAGTGATCTCAGTTTTAACAGTTGTAATGGGGGTGCTCCTACTAAACTTTCAATCAAATTGCAGGCTTCCAAAGCAGGAGTTCCTAGAAAATTTCCACCCGTAAGAGTATCTAACACATGCCTATACCAGCCAGAAATACCAACATAAAAGTTCCTCAGGAGTGTCAAGGTAGAATTTTTTTTTGTACATTTATTATGAGCATCATTTATTCTATACCAAGCATCTTTTAAACTCTCTCCTCCCTGTTGCCTAAAAGAATAAACCTCGACTTCAGGAATACTCATTCTAGTGAAATAAAAGCAAGCAAATAAATAACAGCTACGAAGTAAACTATTTTTTTTTTGTGTTTTTTGATAAAGATAAGCAAAACAAGACAAAAATAAATACAAGCCAATAAACAAAATAAAGATGTTGAGCGTGAGAGACTCCCCTTGCAATAAGACTTCCTTCTCCCTGCCAACGGCGCCAGAAAAAGTCCTTGATGGCGCAGATCTTGCACTCGTTGGGATACCTCAAGAGGAGGGTGTGATGAACACAGCGGTAGGAGTTTTCCCCTTAGTTAAGAACCAAGGTTATCAATCCAGTAGGAGAAATAGGATCTTCAGAACGTTGATGCCACTGACGGTGGTGATGGCGCTTCACCGGTTTCAGCAACAACGTGGAATCTGCACACAACACAACCAAAATACTTTGTCCCAACGGTACAATGAGGTTGTCAATCTCATCGGTCTTGCTGAAAACAAAGATTAGATGTATAGTGTGGAAAATGATGTATGCTTGCAGTAAGTAAATAAAGCAGGAAATTGTTGTGGTTTGTTTAACAGTGTGGAAAATGGGCCGGGGTTCATAGGTTCACTAGTGGCGTCTCTCCATAAAAGATAGCATGCTGGGTGAACAAATTACAGCTGGGCAATCGACAAATAGAGGTTGCACCGTAGTTCATAATATAACATGATGATTACTATGATATTTAGTACGGGCATTACAACAATATACATAGACCGAAATCCATCTGCATCTATGACTAATAATCCACCCTCAGGTTATCATCCGAACCCCCTTAGGTATTAAGTTGCAAGCAATAGATAACTGCAATAACCAAAGTGTGTAATGTAAGCAATGATTATGCACGTAGGCACTCTCACCGTTGTTTTCTCCCTAATGGCAACAACACATCCTCCCCCTTCATGTGTCTGTCACTCGATCAAGGTGGTCAGGAGGCATGAACCCACTATCAAGTATAAATACTCCCTCTTGGAGTCACTAGCAACTACTTGGCCAGAGCAACCACTAGCAACGGAAAGCATGCAAGATCACAAATAACATATGCAACAAAGACTATAATCAACTTGGCATAAGTTCAATATTCATCGGATCCCAGCAAACACAGCATATAGAATTACATAAGATCAATCTCGATCATGATAGGCAGCTCACGAGATCTAAACATGGAGGCATATGAGGAGAAGACAACCATCTAGCTACAGCTACGAACTCGTAGTCCAAGGATGAACTACTCACGCATCACTCCGGAGGCGGGCATAATGATGTAGAAGCATCCGGTGATGATCTCCTCTCCGGCAGTGTGCTAGAGACAGCTTTAGAACCCCCCTGATCTAGGGTTGACGGTGACAGCGGTTGCGTAAAATTTCGGGGATTTTTTAGGTGCCTAGGGTTTTCCATCCGGGGGGATTAAATAGGCGAAAGGGCAAAGGCGGTGGAGCTCTAGGGGCCCCACACCCATAGCCAGCGTGACCAGGTGGGTCGCGCCACCCTATGGTGTGGCCCCCTGGTGCCCGTCTTCGCCTCTTCTTCGGTGTTCTAGATGCTTCCGCGGAAAATAGGCACTTCGGGCTTTGTGGGGTACAATTCCGAGAATGTTTCTAGAACAACTTTTCTGAAACCAAAAACAGCAGAAAACAGGGAACTGACACTTGGAATCTTGTTAACAGGTTAGTCCCGGAAAACGTATAAAAATGCTATAAATAAGGGAAAAAACAAGTAGCAATTAACATATATGATCATGGAGCATCAGAAATTATAGATACGTTGGAGACGTATCATAGCGCCGGACCGATCTTCTTGCATCAAAGATGAAAGCCTTGGGAAGGGCTTTGGCGCATGCAGCCACAACGCACACTTTATACACGAGAATGGCAACTACGGCCAAAGCAACCCTGTCCCTCTGCAGCGCCGTCGTCACCTCCGTAGAGGCGCCAACGTCATCCCCACATGGGTTGTCCCCGCGAAGGCGGATTCCTCTAGAGGGAAGCCCTGCGATGTAGAGCTCTTCTCTAGTGGCAGGAACACCAGCGGGAACTTCTTCGGAGCAGATCCTTCGTTAGAGCGTCCCTTAAACCGGGGGACGTACCCTCGAGGGTGGGCGCTTTCGGAGATGAACTGGTAAGGGCCTTCATTGCGCCGATTTGGGCTGGGCTGCAGCCGACGGCCCAAGATACCTTGGCCTCCATGGGTCCGATAGTAGTCCCGCCCGCGGCGTGCAAGCGTACGGAGGAGGTGAATCGGCTCGGACCCATTCTCTGCAAGGCCAGCCACGACACATGGCGCGACGGTTCGTGGAAGAGATCCACGATCTCCCTTTCATGGCGGAAATGTTCCGTCGTAATAACCGGCCTAGCGTGGTGCCACTGAGCAGTTATTGGTGTGTCGTCTGGTCATGTCCGCCCTGAGGACGTGCCCCTTCTGCTTTGATGACCGGTGATACATCTCAAACGTATCTATAATTTCTGATGTTCCATGTTATTTTCATGCCTTATGCTACATGTTTCTTATACACTATATGTCATTTTTATGGATTTTCTGGGACTAACCTATTGACAAGATGCCATAGAGCCAGTTCATGTTTTCTATTATTTTTTGTTTCAGAAAAGTTGTTCTAGAAATATTCTCGGAATTGGACGAAACTTAATCTCATATTCTTAGAAAGTCGTCACGTACACGGAGTCCGGAGGAGACCGGTGGGGGCCCTCAGGGCCCCACACCATGTGGCGGCGCGCCCCCTGGCCGCTCCAGCTGGTGGTGTGCGCCCCCTGGCCACCCACCCACGTTGCCCTCTTTGTTGGGGGAAAGATAACCTGGTACCCCTAAGGACAAAGAAAGTATGACCAGCCAGAGGCGAGACCCGGCCAGCACGGAGACCCGGCCAGGAGGCGAGACCCGGCCAGGAAGGAGACCCGGCCAAAGGAGTCAACAGATGACTCAGAATATTACCCGGCCAGAGGAGTCAGGGGATAACTCAGCTTCGGAAGATGCCATAGAAGGAAGATTCTGGAAGACCCGGAAACCTTGTACAAGTTGGAGACTCAAGACTTGGAGGTCACGAAGGAGACCTAGATTAGGACTCTTAATATGGTATGACCCATTTTTTACCTTGTACGACTAGGAGACCAGCCGCCCATATAAGCAGGCTCCTAGGTCATAGAGATTAAGAGATTTCGAGTAGAAACCCTAGATTCAAGGTACACGAGAGCCGATGTTTGTAACCCTAGATTTGGGGTCTCGGTGACATTGCAGTCCGAGCCTAGATTTGGGGTCTCGGCGATATTTGTAACCCTGGATTTGGGGTCTCGGCGACATTGCATTCCGAGCCTAGATTTGGGATCTCGGCGATATTTGTAACCCTAGATTTGGGGTCTTGGTGACATTGCAGTCCGAGCCTAGATTTGGGGTCTCGGCGATATTTAACCCTAGATTTGGGGTCTCGGCGACATTGCAGTCTGAGCCTCTAGATCGTTAGCTAATAAGATCCTAGCTAGAAGTAAGCTATTATCTCCAATGGAGAGGCTGAACCAGGATAATCCTTGTGTCCAATCCGAGCTAAACCCTCTCCCAAACACGAGAGTTGATCTGCCCCAAAGTAAGTTACCCTAGGTAACGTCTGCCGTGATTATCCCACGCCACTCTTGCCTATTTAAGCTCCTCCACGGGTTAACCCTAAATACCTGATCCTTTTTCCACCAAAAGTTGTGTAGCCGCCGTCATCGTCAAACCTAATTTGGGGGGTTCTAAAGCTCTCCCTGGCACCCTGCCGGGAGGGGAAATCATCACCGGAGGGCTCTTAATCACCATGCCCGCCTCCAGAGTGATGCGTGAGTAGTTCATCCCTGGACTAGTGGTCCATAGCAGTAGCTAGATGGTTGTTCTCTCCTCTTTATGCCTCATGTTAAGATCTTGTGAGCTGCCCATGATCAAGATCATCTTATTGTAATGCTACATGTTGTGTTTGCTGGGATCTGATGAATATTGAATGCTATGTCCAGTGATTATCAATCTATCATGTTCTGTCATGTGTATGTGATTTATGATCTTGCATGCTCTCTGTTACTAGTAGATGCTCTAGCCAAGTTGATGCTTGTAACTCCAAGAGGGAGTATTTATGCTCGATAGTGGGTTCATGCCTCCCTTTCACTCACGCTCGAGTGACAGAAACGTAACGGGTGGGGGATGTGTTGTTGACATTAGGGAGAAAACAACAATGCTTTGTCTAAGGATAATTTTATTGTTTACATTACACACTTTTCTTGATGCAATTATCTGTTGCTTGCAACTTAATACCCAAGGTTTGCACGGATGAAACTCTAAGGGTGGATTATTAGTCATAGATGCAGTTGGATAACGGTCTATGTATCTAGTTGTAATGCCTGCATGAATCATATACTAATCATCATGTCATGCATATGCACTATGGTGCAGACTTTATATATGTCAATTGCCCAGCTGTAATTTGTTTACCCAGCATGTTATCTATCTGTTTTGGAGAGACACCTCTAGTGTACTGTGGAACCCGGTCCATTTCTTTACACTGATATACAACCACTATTTTCCCGCTGTTTTCCTACTGCAATTATTGTTCTCTTTCATTTACTTCAAACAAGTACTACTTTCCACACTATACGTCTAATCCTTTGCTTCAGCAAAACCGGTGAGATTGACAACCTCGCTGCTTCGTTATGGCAAAGTAATTTGATTGTGTTGTGTAGATTCCACATTGCTGCTGAACCGGTAGTGCGCCCTGCGAATATCAGCTGCATCAACCTTCGGAAGTGATTTCTTTCTCCTACTGGTCGATTCAACCTTGGTTTCTTTCTAAGGGAAAACTTGCCGCTGCACTCTTCACACCCTACACTTGGGGTCTCTGAACGAGTATGTGTCTACACTCCATCACCCGGGCGTGTGAGGAGACGGAACAGGTGCGGGAAGCCCCCCAGGCCGCAGATAATAGGAGGCGCTCCGCTCCTTCTCCAGCGTGCTTTCATCACGTTCTCCTTCTCCTCCTGCTACCCGCGAGATAAAGAAAGACCCCGCATGGCTCATTGCCTCTCGCTGCCAGACCCAAACACGGCTCAGCGGCGCAGTGTCTGGATGGCTTTGGCGGCTGCTGAAGCTTCTGAGGGGTCTGCAGCTCGGGCGGATGCGAGCACCCGCAGCTGGCACGGTCAAGGTGCGCGGGCGCCTCACGGTCGTGGTGTGACGGGGAACTCTCTTCCACGCTGGGCCGAGGACACCCGCGTCCGAGTTCTTGGTGGCTGTCTATGGCCGCCTCCGCAACCGTCTAAGGCTCCCGGACGCCTTCGCAAGGTCGATTGACCGCAACCCACCCAGGGGGCTCGTGCTCCAGGTGGTGGGTTGCATCAACGGACCTTGGTGGGCATATGTGGAGTTTTGCTCCAGCGGTCACGTGTCGCTGACCCTCGGGTGAAAACCTTCGCCACGCCCAGAAGCTGGAGGAGAGCCAGGTTCTCCACTTCTGCTTTGATGGGGCAGACAGGCTCTTCGTGAAGGTCTTCGGGCATCATGGCGAGCGCGAGGAATGCCGCGTCAAGAGTGGGAGGAGCGACGGCGATGACGGTGATGATGAAGATGATGCTGACGATGAGGAAGACTCCTCAGTCGTCAAGGTGGAGGGCGACGAGTTAGACTCGACCGGCACTTGAGTGCCTTCATCCAGAGGGAAGGCATGACAATCCTGATCAGCCAGCCTTCCTTTTTCTCTGGGTCCTCGGCCTTTGTCTAGCCTCCTCTTCTTCCTCCTTCTTCTCTTCGAAAGCTCCCTCCTCGGCAGACCATATCTCGTAGTTGTGGCGAGACAGATTCAGACACGGCATCCGCCGCATCTTTCTCCTCTGTAGCCATGAAGAGGGAGTAGCTCTCTTCGATTTTCTCACCTCTTTTTGTCTTTGAAGTGAACCTACAGTATGCTTGTGTATTGAGATGTATCTCGTGAATGGAATATAAAATATGAAATTTGAGACGACGTGTTTCTTCCTTCAGAGATTATTTTTTGTTAGTGGGTTTTCTAGGGTGTGTCCTGAGAAGAGGAAATCTCCAGAAGTACGAAAAAGGAGCGGGACTTAGCTCTATGGGTTCTTCCCCATGGTTCTTTCTCAAGGACGTCGTGTGGCTGCAGCAAGTCCTTGTGATGGTTCCTTACATAGGTGCTCCATATTCCCTTGTGGAGGAATTTGCCTGCTTGCCTCGTGATGCGGATGATTTCTTCCTGCAGTGAGCAAGAGTGCATGCATGTTGTTCTCTTCGTGGATGCCTCGCGAGGAAGTCAGCACCAAGGACTTAGGTGAGGTTTCATGCACGGTAGCGACCCGTTTAGACAGAGCTCTGCCACTTGGATTTAATCTAATTGGGTCTCACCCGTGCACGGGTACCAATCCAAGCCCCCGCTCGCAAGGTGTCCTCGAGAGGAAGAACAAACGCATACTCTTGAAGGAAAAAAGGGTGCTTGTCGAGGTGACAAGGACAGTTAGCAAAAAGTGGTCGGGTTTGACTACTAGTGTGAGACTTTCCATTACAAACGCTTGGGGATGTCGTAACCTTGTGGTGCCCCAAGAGGCACTTGACATCACCGTGTAGACACGGGACTCCCATCGTCATGGGGTTGATACTCGCGCGAGTTCAGAGTCATAGCTCGACGATGTAGTGGTTTTGTGGCGCCCTCAAGGAAAAAAGTTTTCCCCGCCGGAACGTGGCTCCCACTTGTGTGGGTACAGGTTCTCGCGGCATTGTGGGAACATCTATTGAGACAACCCCTGAGACCCTCATGGAGAGAGGTCCTGGCGTCGTTTTTACCATGACGTCACGGGTAGAATTTCCGTAGATGTTGGATGTTCCACGGGTTTGGCACATGCATGTCGTCTTCTGTCTCTAGGCGTGCCGCCCCTGGACGCACGATGTGCGCTACCCGGTTCGGTCCCTCCCACATGGGAGACCAGGTCGCCACATCCAGTGTGTGTGGCCTGATGTTGTTGTTGTGGTAGCGACGGAGCCCTTGCGGGTACCGCGTTGCATGGACGGTTGGGCGATTTCTTGCCTCCTCGAGGAGCAAAAAGTCTTCAGTATGGAGTTCTCCATTCTTATCCTTGTTGAAGGCGAGGGATCGAGGAGACCCGTGCTTGAGTTCGGCAGGGAGAACATCTTCGGCTCCGTAGACGAGGGAGAATGGCGTTTCCCCCATGGGCTTGGTTGCGGTGGTGCGGATAGACCACGACACCGACGGGAGCTTGTCGATCCACTTCTTACCGTGGGCCTTGAGTTTGTTGAAGCTCCTCGTCTTGAGGCCCTTGAGGACCTCAGCATTGACGCGCTCCGCTTGGCAATTGCTGCGTCAATGGGCGACGGAGGCGTACAAGATCTTGGTGCCAAGGTTGGCGCAGTAGGACTTGAACATGACACTTGTGAACTGTGTGTCGTTGTCGGTGATGGTGGGGTTGGGGACGCCAAAGAAGCACACCAACCTCTTGATGAACTTCACTGCTGTCCTTGTCGGGATGTCCTAGACTGGCTCCATCTCTGCCCACTTGGTGAATTTGTCGATAGCGACGTAGAGATAGCGATAGCTCCTGGGCGCTCGAGGGAATGGCCGAGGATGTCCAACCCTCTGACTGCGAATGGTCACGAGAGGTGGATCGTCTGTAATCCTTGCACGGGCTGGTGCGCTTGCTTGGCGTGGAGTTGGCACGCCTCGCAGGTCTTCACGAGCTCGGTGGCGTCCTTGAGGGCCGTGGGCCAGTATAAGCCGTAGCGGAAAGCCTTGCCGACGAGTGTGCGCGACGAGGAGTGGTGGCCGCAATCGCCTTGATGGATGTCCTTGAGGAGCTCCACGCCGTTGTCCGGAGGGACGCACAACAGAGCCACGCCATTGGGGCGCCTTCGGTACAACCTGTGGTCGATGGCGCAATGCATCTTGGCTTGGTGGGCGACGCGCTCTGCTTCTGCTTCATCTTCGGGGAGGTCCCCTTCAGGATGTAGTCAATGAGGCTCTTGTTCCAGCATGCTTCCTCTTGAGTGAATGCCAGCACCAGGCAGTATCCCGAGGGAATATCGCAGCCTGGTGCGCCTTGGGCGGGAGCTCTTCCTCGAGGTGTTGGTGGCCTTGTACTTCGTCGTCGTCGACGGGTGGTATGATGGATGACTTCTCGAGCCTTTCTTCAAAGACGCCTGGGGCTTGTGCCCAGCCTCTTGATGCTTTCTTAGCGATCTTGTCCACCTATCTGTTGTCCATCCGAGGGATGTGTTGCAGCTCCATGCCGAGGAAGCCCTTCTCGAGCTTGCGAACTTCCTTGAGGTACAAGGCCATGTGCTTGTCCTTGGCTTTGTAGCTTTTGTTGGAGAAGTTCACCAAGAGTTGCGAGTCTCCCTTGATGGTGAGGCGCTTGACGCGCAGGGAGGCGGCGGCCCTTATGCCGACGAGGAGGCCCTCATATTCGGAAATTATGTTGGAGACTTTGGCTCTGTGGCCGAAGTGGAGCTGGACGGCATAGTAGAGCTTGTCGTCGGTCGGCGATGTGAGCATGACGCTAGCCCCCGAGCACCCGGAGGATAAGGCACCGTCGAAATGCATGGTCCACATTCCTGGGGCCAGTTTGCCCGGGGTCCTCTTCTGGTGGCGGGTTGGTCCATTCTGCGTTGAATTCCACTAGAGCTCCTCCTTTGATTGTCTTGGTGGTGAGGAACTGGATCTCAAAGTGTTGGAGCTCGAGAGCCCACTCTGCGACCTCTCTGAATTCCCGAGTAGCGAACTATTGGCTATAGATGGTTGGGGCATATCATCATCCGGAGGGAGTGGTCTTAATATCGATGTATTTATACGCGCCCCGTGGCGTTGGAGTTGTTCAAGATTTGCTCTAGAGGGAACGCAAATACCACTATGATGGGGTGTCCCTCGAGGTAGTTGCGGAGCTTCCGAGGCCACAAGGAGTGCATACAAAATCGTCTGCTACACAGGGTACCTCTCGTGAGCATCTTGAAGCACAATGCTAACAAAGTAGACAAGGTATTCATCGAGAATGCTTGTAGAGGTGCCGGAAGCGAGTTCTTCTGATGCATTGAGGTTGTCTTGAGGCTTGAGGGGGTCCTCCTTGTGGCGGTCTTGTTGTGCATCGGTGCCCTTTTGGGGAGAAGCGGGTGTGGGCTCCTAGCCGGGCAAGGCTGCTCTGTTCTTGTCAGCTAGCCTTTCTGCGATGAGAACGACACTGATTATCTGAGGGGTGACTGCAAGGTATAGGCGCATCGGCTCGCATGGTCGCGAAGCAGACAAAACGGGAGGGCTTGCCAGATACTTCTTGAGGTCCTCAAATGCAGCTGCCGCCTTGGTAGTCCATTTGAATGGACCGATTCACTTCAGGAGCTTAAAGAATGGCAGAGCCTTGTCACCGAACCGGGAGATGAAGCGCCCCAGCGCCACCACGCATCCCACGAGACGTTGTATGTCCTTGATTCTTCGTGGAGTCTGCATTTCTTCGATGGCCCGGATCTTGTCGGGGTTGGCTTTGATGTCGCGGTGAGACACCAGGAAGCCGAGTAGCTTCCCTGTCGCGACTCCAAAGACGCATTTGTCGGGGTTGAGCATGATGTTGACCCTGCGGAAATTTTGGAAGGTCTCCTCGAGGTCGTCGATGAGCGTGCGCGCTTTGCCAGTTTTGACGATGATCCCGTCTACATATGCTTCAGAATTCTTCCCAATATGGGTTCCCAGGGCGATGCGCATCAGCCTCTGCAAGGTCGCTCCGACATTCTTCAGGCCAAAGGGCATGCATATGTAGCAGAAGATGCCGCATGGTGTCATGAAGGCATTCTTCTCCTTGTCTTCCTTAGCCATATTGATCAGATGATATACCGAGAAAGCGTCCAGAAAGCAGAGTAGATTACACCTGACGGTGGAGTCCACTATCTGGCCGATTCACGGGAGGAGGGGGTACGGATCCTTAGGGCAGGCCTTGTTGAGGTCCGTGAAGTCGACGCAAAGCCGACCGCTGCCGGTGTGCTTGGAGACCACCACGGGGTTGGCTATCCACTCGACACGAATGATTTCGCGCATGATCTTGGCATGCAGAAGCTTCTCCACTTCTCGGACTATGAATTCTTGCTTCTTGGGACCCTAGCGTCGGGCCTTCTGCTTGACAGGGTGCATGCCTGGGCACATGGCTAGATGGTGGTCGATCACCTCCCTTGGTATGCGGGCATGTCAGACATTGTTCATGCGAACATGTCTGTGTTTGCCCGAAGGATGGAGAGGGAGGGAACCGGCCCTGATTACCAGAGTGGGCCCCGTTCCATCGGGGTCGATAGAGACTTTTTTCGTGGCTGCTCTCTCCTGAGAGAACAACTGCTTCTTCTTTGGAGGCTCGACGAGGCACTCGAGGACGTCCTCGTCGATGGGATGTCAGGCTGCTGCCTCCTTGTAGGCGTCCTCCATGGTGTGCACCGCATCCTTGACATCTCCATGGACAGTGAGTGGACCGCTACTACTAGGCATCTTGACGAGGATGTAGGTTTGGTGCGTAACGGCCAAGAATTTGGCCAATGCGGGGTAGCCGAGGATGTCGTTGTAGGTGAGCCCGATGTGGGCAACATCAAAATCGATGTTCTCGGTGCGGTAGTTCTGGCGCGTGCCGAACGTGACAGCGAGACGCACCCGTCGGAGGGGACATTTTTGCTACTGGTGGCACCTGTGAACGGCCTCGTGGCCTTCAAGAGGTCACGAGAGACTCACAACTTCTTGAAGGTCTCAAGTGAAATCAAGTTGAGGCCCGCGTCTCCATCCACGAGCGTCTTGGATACATGATACCCGATGACGTAGTTACCTGCGTCAAAAGAATATGGGTTAGGTTGAGACTCCAAGTGCAGATTGTATAGTATAGGAAAGACTGTTTTCCGCACGAGGGATGACTCGAGGGTTTATATTGAACTCTCGGGGAACCAGTAGTAAAAGATTTATCTTCTTATCCTTCTCTTGAAAACCTACAGAATAAAGTAAATTGTTTTGTGCCTTCAACCTCACCAAGTGGTTGTCAAGCACAAGGTGTGAGTATGATATGACAAGATAATAAATACAAAACAATAAATAAATATGCAATGATGATAAATAAATATGCAAGGATGGTGGAACCAATGATGGATGATATTTTTGGGTTTTGTATTGTGAATGCAAGATGTAAAAGTATTTTTGTATTTTTGGATTTTTAAATGGAAGAAAATGGAAAATTCTTAAAAGTTGTTGGAAAGGTGTTTCTTATGATTAAAAATGGACCGGGGTTCATGGTTTCACAAATGCACTCTCTCTTTAATAAAGTGGTAGATAATGGAACACTAGAATTGACATATTAGATTGCAAAAAAAAAGGGTTTCATGACAAGTTTCTAATTATATGGGCATCACGCCCTAGCATAGAGATCTTTTTGTTTATTAATCTCTATTATACTCCACTAAGGTGGGATTTAAATCGACTCATCCTAGTATTAAGATAAATCAGAGTATATCATTAAGTTCTATAACATGAAGTTAAAATAAAAACATGTTATATCTAGTCATGGAGAAGTGGCAAGGTCACGCCCACATCTCAAGTAGCAAGGTATTTTTCTTTATCCCTAGTGAGGCAACAAAGTAAGGTAAAGTACCCAAGTGGTTCGCGGAACTTCTGTCACTTTGACCGCACTAGACACCCCCCGTTACTCCATCTAACACACACGTTCCCCCTCACATGCTATCATACACAAGTCTGATCAAAACAAGTAAAAAAGAACGGGGTACATAATATGCATCTACTTTCATAACTGAAATAAAACTATTGCAATCTCAAACATATATTAACTCATAAAAAGATCCACCACAAAGGTATTACATACATGACCGTAATCATGTTCAGCAGCTCATACGGTGCTAATTAGTGAAGCTCAAAGAGAGGAGAGATACATAAGTTACTTCCACAAACCCATAGTCCAGGGGTGGACCACTCCTTCATCATGGAGACGGTGGAGAAGTCATTGGAGAAGATGGAGACCACGCCGGCAGCGCCCCGTAGGAGTTTTCCCCCTCCAATCTGCAGCTCCAGGTATGTGTTTCGTGGTTTTGTGTTTCTAAGGTGCTCCCTTCCGAAAGCCGTTGGGGGACTATTTGTATAGTCTTTTTAGGTGAAGACGAAGGCACGGAGATGAAAACGGACAGCATCGGAGCAACGAGGGGGGAGAGAAGTGCTCTCTCCTCGGACTTCCTTTCGTGCGCTTTCTTGGCTCCTACGCTTTTTTTGGGGGTTTGGCTCCTACGCTTTGTTCCTTCCAAAAAATGATCCCCGCAAAATATTAGGTCATTTGGACGTCGTTTGGGTCCCTAAAACATCAAAATATAGAAAATAGGGTTTTCTGCCAGTGTAGGGTTAATTCCAGAAAAATAGAGAAACTGTGAAATATTCCCAAAATCAATATAAAACAATGATATAACCCTTATATGAAGCAAATATGATTGAAATATAAGTAATACAATGCAAAGTTCATGTATGCATTTTACATGCATCAACATCCCCAAGCTTAACCTATACTCGTCTCGGGTATGAAGGCGATAAAACTAACATGGACTTTGCTTTTTAATACTATGAATAGATATAAAATATGATTACCATTTCTACATAGAGTCAAATGATTCATTCTAAAAGGAGTAGCAATATACAAGATAGATTATGAAGCGATATCAAATATTCAATATAAGGATGTTCAATGATAATTCACAAAGTGTAACATAGACGAAAGTACTATGGACCAAATGTATGCATAATGAAAAGTAAAAACATCCTATAATGGTCATAGAGTATTCTTTTAAATCTGAATATAGGAGGTGGACACTTTGTAAAGATAGATAAATAAGTAGAGGTAAAACATGAATAAGTTTCATCTAGCTTCAAATGCTTCTACTTTAGTTAATGTTTGCAATGTGGTACGCATTGGTGTGGAGCTCTCATTACTCCTGTCATAGCATCTTGAATGGTTAAGTTGAGAGTGAAAGCAAATATGAGTAGTGTGCCTGACAAAGTACGGGTTGAATGCCTCATGCCCCGTGAATACAATTACCTCTCCAACTGGCTACTCAACTTGGGCCACAAAGCAAGTTCAAGTTAAAGTTGTTGCAAGTAATAATAGCGTCATCAAGAGTGTTAACAAGGGTACCTCTTGTCCCAGGACATGGAACAAGCCCATGTCAAAATGACAAGACAAACAAACAAAATGAACAATCTCAACACCTTTTCTATTGACCATTCGTATAGCTTTTATTGTGAGATGCATCACTGAAGGTTCACTATAGCATGTAAGTAAATTTCGACCATGTATCACATGGCTTGGGTTAGGGGCCTAGGCGTATCTCTAGCCATTTATACTCACTCCTCAAACTTACCAAGTTTCCACAATTATTTCACTCAATGTTAGGCATCATAAACAAAAGTACATGATATCAACTAAATATAATTAAGAGCGTTGTTGAAAGCTTGCAATGCGACAACACATATGATCGAACTCCCAACCAAGACTCTTGTCAAGCACACAACTTCATAATTTTAATCACAATGGTTCATGTTTATTAAGCGCAATAAAAGTAAAGTGTGCATCAAGTTTGTGAGAGCTTTTTAACCAACTTTTCCCATAACAGTCAATAACATAAGCATTTTAATTTGGAAACATAGATAATACAATATAACATGATAAACATATTCGGAGTATCATAAAGCTAATAGGTAGATATGGTGGACTCACTAGAAAAACTTTGGTTGAAGGTGTTGGAAAACAAGTTTTTACTTGTTGGAATTTTTGGGCTAGCAAGAGGGAGAAAGTTGACCGTCTAAATGCATGCATAAGTGTCCATAGAACTAATAAATCCATGTTAAACAAATTAAAGTAACATTAAGCATCAAAACATGAATAAAATATAGTTCTTGATAAAACACTTGCAAATTAATACTAATTAAAAAGCACATGAATCGTGCAACTATATGTATCTTTTTGAATCAACTCAAACATCCCTTTCCCAATCTTTTTAATAGAATCCAACTTAATTCAACCCAAATTTCCAGTAGCTCTCTCATAACATAAATGAAAAGTGGTGGTCTCATAAATAAAAACCAAACCGAAATAACAAAAATAAAAGACGATCCAAGTTTATGCGATAAACTGCATTGATCGAAAAATAGAAGTTAGATGTGTGCAAGACGAGAGTGTGTTGGTCCAATGGGGTTATCTTTACATCCCCAATATTATGGTCTTCACCATCCTTGGATAGCTCTTGGTTCATCTTATCTAATCCCTGTGAAAAAAACTTCAAAACACCGTTTCTCCCATCTCTTTTCTGTGGGGTGACATTAGTAGACACAAAACAATTGAATTGATTCCTTCTTGAAATCCTTAAACAAAAGTGTGAAAAATATCAATAAAGTATATAATGTTTTACTCCTTCACATAAACTCAATTGGATAAAAAAGATTCAACTTAAAAGTGCAAACAATGCATAAAACAAAATGGGACGAAATCTGTCCAGAAAAACAACAGTATCAAAACACATTTTTTACCCCACTTAAATATGTCTAAAAAATCTGAAAAAAATCACGCTTAGAGAGGATGAAAATTTGAAACTACAGTTCGAGTCTCAGCTAATTCCTAGTTACATAATAGAAATGAAAAATCATACCGTGCACAGATTTGTGCTGGAATAAAATCTCCGAATACAAATAGGAACTTTTTCAAACCAAAACGGGTAAAACTTGGAACTTATTAAGAATTCCAGAAACAAACAAAAACTAAGTCTCTTTTTACAGAAAGAGGACACAAAGAAAATAAAAAATAAAAACAACTGGGTTGTCTCCCGTAAAGCGCTTTCTTTCTAGCCATGTAGCTAGGCTTCTTACTTGATATTTATGATGGACGAAGCTCTGAGGGAGCTTGAACTTTGATGTGTCCCTCTTCCTTGGGAAGTGTTCCATGTACTTCTTGTGTGGAAACTTAAAATTCACATAAATGGACTCAATTATAGCACCTGTGGTACGAAGAAAAGGTCTTCCAAGAATCATATAATTCTTTAGACAAAACAGAGACACTAGATCCTAGATCTAATATAGCATGGTGTGTCTCTTTCCTAATGGTTACTAGTACTTTGGGAATCCATATATCCCCAAGCTTAGGTGGTATCATATCTTCTTGGTTGTACCTAGGAATCTTTTCTTTTAAAACATGATTAGCAATATAAGAACCAAAACCTGCTTGGTTAACATTAATGGAAGGATCACTTGCAAATTTTTGTAAGATAGATATCAATTCATGCAAGCTACAATTCTCTAAGTCAAGTAATGGTTCCTTGACTTCACTAAACATTTTAACTTCCTCAACTTTTTTCTCTTTTTTAACCCAAACTTGTTTCTTAGCAGGAACTTCCTTCACATGTTTAAATGATGGGCCTTTCCTTAATGAACCACTAACATCTTTTCAAGAAACTCTCTCTCACATAATCTTAGTTTATGCATAACATTAACTAATTAATTGTCTATCCTGGGAATAATGTTCTCAGAATAATATGCTAGTTGATCAAAATCCTCTTTATTTGGTATTTTCTCTAATTTCTCTTCAAGTTTATGTTTAGATAATGCAAGTTCTACTGTGGTATCCTCCAATCTTTTCTTACTACCCACAAAGCTACCAAAAATTATTCTTAGTGTCATGGCTGCACAAGGTGGTGTTGATAAGACAAAACTTCCACCTATAGCCCCATCTAAAGCATTTTTATACCAAGGATCTATTCCATAATAAAAATAAAGATCTAGCTTTTCATATTAACAAGGTGTAGGATCTTTCATAGTGTATCCTATTAATTCTTACCCAAGCATCTTTTAATGTTTCTCCAGGATGTCGCTTAAAATTGGAAGTGGAACTTAATGGAGAACTGACTTCTTGTTTGTTTCCAAGAATCATGATTGCGAGTTTTTGTGTGTTTTTATTTTTTTAATGTAAAACTGAAAACAAAATGTGTAAACCAAAATATGCAAGACAATAACAAAACAGAATAAATTTATTTGAAGGTAAAGATGGATAAGATGATGCTCACGTAGGTGAAACCTCCCCAATCTTAGGTGTTTGTACAAGTTGGTGATGAAGTTGACTTTGTTTTGAGATACTCTTCTACTAGTCCTTAGGCAACGGAACCAGAAAGTGTGGTGTGTGGATTGAAACTAGTTGGAAAAATATTTACAGCAATGACTCCCTGGCCACAGCGCCGAAAAACGTCTTGATACCCGATGACGTAGTTACTTGCAGAGTGTATAATATAGGAAAGACTATTTTCCCCACGAGGGATGTCTCGAGGGTTTATATCGAACTCTCGGGAACCAGTAGTGAAGGATTTATCTTCTTATCCTTCTCTTGAAAACCTACAAAACAAAGTAAATTATTTTGTGCCCTCAACCTCACCAAGTAGTTCTCAAGCACAAGGTGTGAGTATGATATCATAAGGTAATAAATGCAAAACAATAAATAAATATGCAATGATGATAAATAAATATGCAAGGATGGTGGAAACAATGATGGATGATATTTTTGGGTTTTGTATTATTAATGCAAGATGTAAAAGTGTTTTTGTATTTTTTGATTTTTAAATGGCAGAAAATGGAAAATGCTTAAAAGTTGTTGGAAAGGTGTTTCTTATGATTAAAAATGGACCGGGGTTCATGATTTCACAAATGCACTCTCCTTTAATAAAGTGGTAGATAATGGAACACTAGAATTTACATATTATATTGCAACAAAAATATTTCATGAAAAGTTACTAATTAAAGGGCCATCGCGTCCTAACATAGATATGTTTTGTTTATTAATCTCTCTTGTACTCCACTAAGATGAGAATTAAATAGAGTCATCCTAGTATCAAGATAAATCAGAGTATAGCATTAAGTTCTATGATATGAAGTTAAAATAAGAACATGCTAGATCTATTCATGGAGAAGTGGAAAGGTCACCCCCACATCTCCGGTAGCAAGGTATTTTTGTTTATCCCTGATACGTCCAAAACGTATCTACTTTGCCGAACACTTTTGTTGTTGTTTTCCTCTAAACTTGTGAGTTTTGGATACAACTGACACGGAGTAATGTTGTTTTCAGCACAATTACCTTGGTGTCTCGTTTTTGTGCAGAAAATCAACTTTCAGGAAAATTACTCGAAAAAGATCCTGAAGTCCTTATTTTACCCGAAGACCCCCGGAGCCAGAAGAAGAGCCGGAGGGGGTCAAGGAGGGGCCCACACCATAGGCTGGCGCCACCCCCTTAGCCATGCTGCCTAGTGGTGTGGCCACCTCAGCCACCACCTCGGGCTCCTATTTCGACTACGTAACCCTCGTGACCTAAAACCCGAGGGGGGTTCGTCATATTCCAGAGAAAAACACCAGAGCGCCGCAGCCACCTCGAAACCCAATCAGGGGATCATAAGTTCCTGTTCTGGTGCCCCGTCGGGACGGGGATTCGGAGAAGATCATCGCCATCGTCATCTCTACCACTTCTCCATGAACCATCCATGATTCCCCCATCCATGTGTGAGTAATCCCCGATGTAGGCTGAGAGGGATGGAAGGGATTGGATGAGATCGTTCATGTAATAATGCTAGATTGCTAGGGCATGGTGCCTAGTATCCGTTGTTAGTGTTATATATCATTGTTGCACCTTGTTATGATTAATGCTTGTCACTAGGGCCCGAGTGCAATGATCTCAGATCTGCACATATTATTGTTTCATGAGTATAATAATGTTTCTTGATCATATCTACAAGTTGTTTACACACATTGTTGTCCGGAACCCGAGGCCCCAAAGTGACAATAATTGGGACAACCGGAGGGGATGGCTGTGATGTGAGGATCACATGTGTTTGTGGAGTGTTAATGCTTTGCTCCGGTGCTTTATTAAAAGGAGAACCTTAATTACGAGTAGTTTCCCTTGAGGCCCCTCTGCAACGGGCTGGTAGGACAAAAGATGTTGTGCAAGTTTCTCATTGCGAGCACGTACGACTAAATTGGAACACATGCCTATGGTTGGCCTAGAACTTGTGATGGAGGGATAATAACCCGGTAGGCCAAACTCCAAGGAGTAACCCGGCCCAAAGGACGCTGCGCAGGATCCGGCTAAGGATAAAGAAACTTTTGGAAGGCCCAAGTTTGTAGGCCCAGTAACCCGGATTGTGGGTTATGGTAAAGGAAAGTTAGGGTTTGTGCGCCGTGTCCGGGTAGGATCCAGGGTGTTCCTTGGAGGGTAAGCCAGGGGTACGGGTGCTTTATAAACCGACCCCTAGGAGTAGTTGTTTGAGATCTAAGAACCCTAGCAATATCGCCTGATATCGAGCATCTAGTGTAACCCCAGAGTTGAATTATTATATCAAGATCGGAGACTCGGCGACTTTGATTGCCGGCTACCAGATCGAGTTGCATCATGTTTTCCTTTGAGCTAAACCCTCTCCCAAACGCCTGTGTCGTCTTGCCCCAAGATCAGTTACCCCCGATAACGTCTGCCGTGATTATCCCACGACAGTTGGCGCCCACCGTGGGGCCTGCGTCCAAAGGTGTTTACATCACGGGAGAAGCTCGGAAGAACATGGAGAATCTTGTCGTGGGCGAGATCTACATCGACCACAAAGGAGAAAAGATGGTGGACGATTCCGGCTGGGGCCAGAGTCGGATCACCTCGAGTCCGGATCTACGGTGACGATCGGCCGGATCAACATCTTCATCGGTATGGTACGTACGCCTGATTTAAAGGGACAATATCATGTGCATACTACAGGAACTTCTAGCAGGAACAAAGAGACATTGAAGCAAGCGGTAAACTCGGTTTCCTCGGCTGCGCCGGGATACCTTAGATGGGCGGAACAAGAGGTAACGTGGAGTAGAAGAGATCACCCGGAAAGAGTAGAGCGTCCAGGAGTCTTGGCATTGGTGGTTGCTCCACATGTTAATGGTTATGAACTGAAAAGGGTCCTGATGGACGGTGGAAGTAGCATCAACATCCTTTATTGGGAAACCTTCTTACGCATGAGTCTCAAAGAGTCCCAGTTACAGAACAGTTCGACAGTCTTTCATGGGATCGTGCCGGGTCACTCGGCGAGCCCCGAGGGAAAGATCACCTTGGAGGTTGCTTTCGGAGAATCGACGGATAATTATCGAGTTGAGTGGCTCACGTTCGAGGTGGTCAAATTGCGTAGTCCTTATCACGCGCTGTTTGGAAGACCGGCTTATGCCAAATTCATGGCTAGGCCGTGTTATGTGTATTTGCAGCTAAAGATCCCGGGTCCTAAACGGACTATCACCATACATGGGAACCGGGATATAGCGGCTGAGTGTGATGAAGGAGATTCAGTAATGGCCGAGCAAGCATGCAGAAAGGAAGAACTCGAATATTACCGGTCTAAAGTAAATCCGGATGATAGAACAGCCTTGAAAAAGCTGAATACTGAGGACGAGAGAGCAAAATTCAAAGCAGCGCAAGACACCAAGAAGATAGATTTTGTCGAAGGTGATTCCACTAAGCAATTTACCATAGGGTCTAATTTGGGAAAAGAACAGGAGAAGGCACTTGTGGAGTTTATTCGTTCAAATGCAGACGTGTTCGCCTAGACACCTAGCGACATGCCGGGTATCCCTACAGAGCTGGCCGAGCACAGTTTTCATGTAGACCCCAAGTCCAGGCCCGTGAAGCAGGGTTTGAGGAAAATGAATGAGGAAAGAAGGAAGGCTATAGGCGAAGAGATCGCTCGGCTATTGGCAGCCGGCTTTATCATGGAAGTATTCCACCCGGATTGGTTGGCAAACCCAGTTCTAGTGATGAAAAAGACCAATGAGTGGAGGATGTGCATTGATTTTACGAGTCTCAACAAACATTGCCCAAAGGATCCGTTCGCACTACCAAGGATAGATCAGATTATAGACGCAGTAGCTGGAAGCGACCTATTATGCTTTCTGGACGCATATTCCGGGTATCATCAGATTAAGCTCAAGAGGGAGGATTGGGAGAAAACATCATTCATAACCCCTTTTGGGGCCTTCTGTTATAAAACTATGACGTTTGGATTGAAGAACGCCGGCGCAACTTACCAACAGTGTATTCAAAAGTGCTTCGAGGACCAAATTGGACGCAACGTCCATGCCTATGTGGATGATGTGGTTATCAAGACCAGGAAGGCGGAGACATTTATCGATGATCTAAAGGAGACGTTCAAAAACTTGAGGAGGTACCAGATGAAGCTTAACCCGACAAAGTGCGTGTTCGGAGTTCCAGCCGGGAAATTACTCGGCTTTATCGTTTCCGAGAGAGGAATCGAGGCAAACCCGGATAAAATCAAGGCCATCCAGAGTCTGAAAAAGCCGGAAAATTTGAAGCATGTTCAAAAGCTCACGGGCTGCGTAGCAGCCTTGAGCCGATTCATATCCAGGCTCGGAGAAAAAGCAATACCCTTGTACCGGCTCTTGAGGAAATCAGATAAATTCGTATGGGATCAAGAGGCGGATGAGGCGTTTGAGGCACTAAAGAAACAATTATCTGAAGCACCAGTACTAGCGGCCCCGGGTCCTAAAGAACCTATGTTGCTATACGTGGCAGCCGGCCCCCGAGCCGTCAGCGCAGTAGTTGTTGTGGAGCGCAAAGAGGATGGGAAGGGTTACCCGGTCTAGAGACCGGTTTATTACGTCAGCGAGGTATTATCAGAAGCAAAGCAGCGCTATCCGCATTGGCAAAAGTTGGTGTTCGGGGTCTTTATGGCTAGCCGGAAATTGAAGCCGTATTTCCAAGAACACCCCATAACAGTGGTTAGTTCAATACCAATGTCGGATATCATCAAAAACTCGGACGCGACAGGAAGAATAGCCAAATGGGCGATAGAGATGGGGGATTATCACATCAACTACGAACCCAGGTCAGCAATCAAATCTCAAGCTTTAATTGATTTCGTTAACGACTGGACACATACAGGCATGACTACAACGGTTCCAAACTCCGAGTCATGGATCATGCACTTCGATGGATCTAAGCAATACGAGGGATCAGGAGCTGGAGTGGTGCTAACGTCACCCAAAGGAGATAAATTAAGTTACGTACTACAAATTCACTTTGACTGTTCCAACAACGTGGCCGAGTATGAGGCCCTATTGCACGGCTTAAAGGCAGCCAAGGAGATGAACGTCAAGAGGATACGATGCTTCGGAGATTCGGACCTTGTGGTACAGCAGGTGTCAGGAACTTGGGATAGAAAGGACGCAACTATGGCAGCATACCGCAGGGAAGTTGATAGGGTCGCAGGATGTTTTTCCGGGTATGAGGTGGAGCATATAGACAGAAGAAAGAATGAGGCAGCCGACGCACTCGCTAGACTCGGCTCGCGCGGAGAGCCGGTTCCACCTAACGTTTTCCTGGACGAATTATGGCGACCATCAGTTAAAACCGAGTCAGAGGAGGAATTGGCAAATCAAGACCCGGATTCAGGACTTGTGGCCACTGTACGTACTATTCCCGAATGGACAGAACCATTTTTGGCCTACCTATCGCGAGGCGAGTTACCACAGGAGGAGGTATTAGCAAGGCAAATTTTAAGGCGAGCGAAGGGATATTCTATCATCAATGGAGAATTATATAAGAGAAGCGCAGCAGGGGTCTTTTTGCGCTGCGTAGCGCCAGAAGAAGGCCGACAGATTCTCAAGGAAATCCATGAAGGCGACTGTGGACATCACGCATCCACAAGATCTCTTGTGGCTAAAGCTTATCGACACGGATTTTTCTGGCTCACGGCTCTAGCAGGCGCGGAACGATTGGTAGCAAGGTGTGACGGATGTCAAAGGTACGCTCGCCAAACCCATGTGCCGGCTATGGAGTTACGGACCATCCCGTTAACTTGGCCGTTCGCTGTCTGGGGTATGGACATGGTTGGCCCCTTTGATATGTCGCCATGCAAGAAGACACATCTTTTGGTGGCTATTGATAAGTTTACCAAGTGGGTTGAGGTTATGCCAGTTACTAATTGCGAATCAGCCACAGCAATCAAGTTCCTGAAAAGGATTATCTACCGGTTCGGGTATCCCCACAGCATAATTACCGACAATGGAACCAACATGTCCCTTGGTGAGATGGAGAAGTTATGTGGCAACAATGGAATCCGGCTTGATGTTGCATCAGTGGCTCATCCGCAGGCCAATGGAAAAGTGGAGAGGGCAAACCAAGAATTGCTTCGCGGATTAAAACCACGATTACGAGTCCCCTGTATCAGGGCAGCTGGCGCATGGGTCGAAGAACTTCCTTCTGTGGTTTGGGGTATCAATACCACGCCTAATAGATCGACTCAGATGACACCCTTCTTCATGGTCTATGGCGCGGAGGAAGTACTACCGAGTGATATTATTCATGATTCACCACGAGTATCCGCATACGTCGAAGTGGAGAATGAAAAAACCCGGCAAGATGCCGTGGATATGTTAGAAGAGCAAAGGGAACAAGCCCTGGAAAGATCAGCCATATATCAGCAGGATTTACGAAGGTATCATAGCCGGCACGTGAAAACCCGGGTCTTCCAGGAAGGAGACCTGGTTCTGCGCCTGGTACAGTCGAACGAAGGAAAGCACAAGTTATCACCACCATGGGAAGGACCGTTTATCGTAAGCCGGAATTTGCATAATGGGTCATATTACTTGATAGATGCAAGGGAAGAGTCGACCACAGTTAATGACACTGCTCATACCACTTCATCTATGCAAGAAAGAGACAGACCGTGGAACGTGGCTCAGCTACGTCCATATTATACTTAGCAAAAATTGTGTTGGCATATGGAATTAAACGATGTAACAGGCAGCAGGTTTTCAGACGTACTCTTTTCCTATCCAGGGTACCCTTGGGGACTAGACGGGTTTTTAATGAGGCGGCTTGCTGACCTAGATTTTTCATATCAAGTAAAGAGGTGATTATCAAGAAAAGAGATGATTATTATCAGGTTCTGTATTCTTAGTATGATGCGTATATTTAGGTCTTGGGGACTGGTCGCTTGAATAGCACAGTTACGAACTCAAAGACCCGGCCTTGATGCCTATGAGTTATAAGGGCCGATTACTTGCAAACGAGTACGGCTACAATCTTATAACCGGACAAAGAAGTCCAAATTTCTTGGCTATTCTTACTTAAGCTCGATGTGACTCGCACTAAAGTGGCATGATTTGTTCGCTTACGATTACAGTCAGCCATGAAACCCGACGGGGCTTGACTGGCCACGTTTTCGTATGGATGTAACAACATGGTATCCACGCGAAAGCCGGCTTACAGTACAAGATAGTCAAAAGGGTCATCTAAACCACAAGTTATGCAGAGTACAAGGCTAACAGCTGGAAACACAACGATTATTAAGCATAACTTCAAGTCCTATGTGAAACGGCTCAGGGGTCTTTGTGAATTTAGCAGCAGGCAACTCGTTCTCCTTTCAAGATCAAGTGTCCTAGACTTGGAGATCCGGGTCCGGGTGATTTGAAATCTTGAAAGAGAAAAAATTGCTTACTTGTTAAAATTCCAAAAACCCAAATATCCGAGTCTTGGGGACTTGGGGACTTAGAAGTAAATCCGCTTGTCAACACCCATGAGACCCGGAAACCGAGTTTCACAAAAGGAACAATAAAGAAAGCCGGATATCGAGAGCAGATGAGTTCAAAAGTGGATAAATTTAAAAGGCCAGAAGAGGCACAAGAGTATATCAAGACCTTAGCGTACATTACAAAATCCCGGTGAACAGATATCAAAGGTGCACAGGCGCACCACTCAAAATATAATTGTTTAAACATCACATTGGCCGACTGATGCATAAGAAGAGGCATTAAATATCAGATATCACTCGGCGTTCATCTTGGCCTTGCCCTTGCCATCATTAGCGGTAGCAGCAGCACCCGGATCAGTAGTACCAGCCCGCGCAGGAGGAGGAACGACCGGTGTTGAGGTAGCGGGGGCAGAACCGGCTTCAGCTTGCTTCTTGGCAGCCTCCGCCCTCAACGCAGCAGCTTCCTCCTTCCACCGAGCCAGCATATCATACGGCTCGAGAAGATCCGATTTAACCGCTTCACCAGCAGCATCATATGCAGGAACAAGGATATCAACATCCAGGTCGTCAGCGATCACGCTGGCCGGGTAACGGACCTCCTTCTGGACAGCCTGAAAATCCTTCACTGAGAACTTGGACCCATCAAGCTTGAACTCCGGGAAGCCGCCCATAAGCTTCACTAGCTCGAGCTTAGGGAAATACGCCTTGGCAAGTGCAAGCCCCCGGGTTACTCCAACCCGGCAAGACGAGCGTTTCCAGTGCCAAATCCACTCAGGAATAGTGGAGAAGGCATCCAGCATCCTCTTCAGATCGACATGTCCTTTACCCGGCCACCGTAATTCCTGAAGGATCCATTTGGTTCCGGCGCATAGCTGCCGGATAACGCTCTTCATAGTTTTCAGCCTGGCAACATCATCCTCATCTGGCATCGCTTCGTCCGGGCCTGAAGAAATGGAAACATAAGTCGGGAAAACTCTGGCTATTTATCAAAAGGATAACCCGGAGGAAGAAACGTACCAAGTAAAGCACGATACGTGTCAGCAATTTGGACAGAAAGGCTTGTTAGGTCATCCTCTGCCTTGTGAGCCCTTTTCCTATACTTCCTCATTATCATCCTATTCCTCCTGGCCTCAGCCTCGGCTGCTTCACGCAGAACCACCTCCTTTTCAATGAGCTTGGTGGCATTTGCCAGTTTCTCCTCAGATTGAGTCACGAAAGACTACATGGATGCAACGAAGGATTAGCCGGGTAAAGGGGCAAGTTATCAGTCGCTCGTATCATAAAGTCCCAAGCAAATTATGAATCAATTCACTCGGAACTTGGGGACTGGATAAGGACACAAGAAACGTTAGTCGGATTTACCTCGTGTTTGGCTATCAAAGCCCCCAAGATGTTTTCTTCATTCGCCCTCAAAGTGCGCAGGGTTTCCAGCATCTGGGTAAACGTCAAGTCCTCGGGTCGAGCACCGGAAGAGCCGGCAGCCTGGTCGCCTGGTGGGGGAGCTCTCCCCGCCCTTGGGGTCGAGACCCGGACAGTTTGAGTATCCGGGTTGGGAGAACCCATCCTTGTATCCAGAACCTCGATCTCCTCGTCCACTGGTTCCGACGAGGAAGGAGATCCGGCGGCTCGGTGAAGTGGATCGTTCAGGGGGCCTTGTTCCTGGTTATTCTCGGTATCACCGCCAGTCGCGACTTCTACGTTGTCAGTCGGCTCCTCTTCCCGATGGTTATCCGTCTCTACATTCTCCGGATCACTGACGGTGACGTGAGTGCTAGAAGAAAGATGAGAGGAGGCAGTTAGCAGTGGTGATCGAAATTTGTCAAGCATCAAAGGAAGTCATATAGCAAAAACTTACCCGGCATTCACGGTGTAGTCCGGCGGGAGCTCGCCGCTGGAGGCAGATGAAGTCGTCACAGGGACCACTAATGGAACCCGGAATTGCCCGGCACGTGGATGGTTAGGAGAAGGGTGGCGTTGAGGAGAATCGGAAGGACGAGACGGAGGAGCGCTGGCACGATGGACGGAGGAGGTAGAGATGCCCGGGTTAAGGGGATCTTCACCCAGGGAGCTCCGAGTTACTCTGCGTTTGGCTGGGAGAGAATCCTTCAAGCACGACGAGTTTGATAATTGATGGTTAAGTCGTCGCATGGCGTCAAAGGAGTAAGGTTCAGAGGATAATGAGGAGAAAGGAACCTTGGACACTGCCCCTCGGGTCTTCCTCTTGGCTCCAACTGTTGCCTCTTGATCAGATTCGGTAGCCTCCAGGTCCCCCTCGTTGGTCTCACCTTCGTCCTCCAGCCCTGCGAATCGAGTGTGTGTCCGTGGGAAAAAGTTAAATGGGAGGAAAATGATGCAAGTAGAAATAATACAAGTTCCGGGCAGGTACCTTCACTATCATTGGCCGGCTCGTCCTCTTCTTCCGGGTCTCTGGAAGGGGGAGAGGGTTCAACTCTCCAGAAGGGGTCATCAGCCTGAGACAAAAGGATGAGGCTAAGGGTTAGAAGCTGTATCAAGTCAAAATGTGGAAATAAGTTATGAATATCGGATATTACCGCTGGAGCCGGGTTTTCCCGATTAAAAGGGGGTAACCCGGCGATGCCCTTTATCACCTCTAGCTTCTCTGTCAAGAAGCCCTTGATGGTCTTGTTGGTGTCGCCGGTCGCAAAGCACTTGGTGGAGTATCGGAGTGCATCCGTGGTATGCCCCGAGTACTCGCACATTAATTTGGTGTGGATGGAGTTGGGTTGAATTCGAAAATCTACCCATGTTTTCACTAAATTGAGCCCAAGGAGGCCTTGGGCTGAGAGGATGGCTATTTTAGCAAACGAGGGGAGGATCGCCTCCCTGTCTGAGTCAGGTGCAAAGGCATTGAAAGACTCGGAAGGCTCGAGGAGGCTCTCCGAGTAGCCCGGCAGTTTCTTTTCGCTGTCTGGGGAGGTATCGTGGCAATAAAAGAAAGACAGCTGCCAGTGTTTGACGTGGGAGTTTAAATTGAGGGTTGGCATCGGTGAATTCTTGCGGCGTTGGATGGATACCCCGCCGCAGGTAAGAAGTGCTCCGTCGCCACTTTCGCGGCACGGCTTACACTGGAATAGTTCGATGAAGAGAGTCAAACTTGGCGGTGTGCACAAGTACGACTCGGATAGAACGATGAAGTGGGTAATGTTCAACATAGAGTTAGGCCCTATGTCGAATACCCGGAGGCCATAATGGCTTTAGACCTCCCTAAAGAAAGGGTGACCCGGAGGACGGAATCCCCGGGTCACGTGCTCTACGAAGCAGATTACCTCATTTTCGGCGGGTGTGGGCCGGGTCTCGTCGCCCGGTGCTCTCCAGTGAATGTCCTTCTGAGAAGGGAGAATTCCTAACTCGGCTAGCTCATCCAGCTTGGCCTTTGTAGCTGTGGAACGCCCCCAGTTGGCGGATATGGTTTGGGTAGTCTTTGCCTGAGTCGGCTGTTTCCTTGCCGTTTGGGAGCCATGGGATCAACCTGCAAAACACAAGAAAAAGAGGTATAGGAAATAAGACCCGGAAGTGTTGGGTTATCCGAGTATGAGGTATCAAGAAAGTATGAAAACTAAGAATTATCCGGGTATCACGCTATGAGGTGGAGGTTACAAGGTGTCCGGGTGTTAAGTATTACTGTGGAGATTATTGTACACTTACGTACGGAAAATCATTTGGGGAAGATGGATGGTTGCCCATGTATCTACTGCAAGCAAAATAGCTGGAAAAGAAGGATTTTCCGGGTGTTAATGCAATGAGCGGAAAATCGAGGAGGAATGGATCTAGATGGGAAAACTTGCGAGCGATTCTACGGGGAATTTGGTGATTAGTAATGGTAGGAGGATGAGTTGTAGTCATCAAGCAGGTGGTTAAAGGAGTTAGCGAGCATCAAATCGATCTAATTCGATGCAACCGGAAGAACGACTCACAGGTTGACCTAGATCCAATCCTGGATGAATCGAAAAATTGCGGGGCTAAATTAAACGAGTGCAAGGGACTTACAGGAGATATTGGAGTCTAGCGCGACGGCGGTGGACGGCGTGGCTCGTGTGCCCCTTCGTGAATCTTGGCGAGTGGAACGAGGGTGCGGCGGTGAAGCTTGACGGCGGCGCGAGATGGCTCGAGAACGGGCGCGGCCGGCGGCGGCTTTGCTTCGATGGCGAGCACGAACTTCTTGCGGTGGTGTTGCAAGGGTGTAAGGAGCAAGGAAGGAAAGGGGAAACTGAAGTGGAGCGATGGGTTTAGGGTTACCTACGGAGCACTATTTATAAGGTGAGGGTGAGTCTATCCCAACGGCCGGAAGCCGGAAATTGTGGGGTAATGGTTATCTACGCGGATTCTGCGAGATATGCACCAAGTATTGAGCAAAGTATCTGGACAAAAAAGAGAAGGAGATCCACCCCGTGATATCAGGGTCAGTTATCGAGTATGGAATCTTGACATTTTTATTAGGGTTTAGACCTGGAGCGTTAAACCAAAGTATTTGGGGGAAAAGCCGGGTTACTATATGGCCACCATGGAGTAAGGCCTAGCTGTCTATCAAAGCATCTTAACCCGGCCTCCATATGCTTGTGTGTTTGATGTCTTTGCAGGGAATAGCGAGCGCTTCAAGGAAGGATCCGTGAAGCCCAAGCTATTCTGGGGACTACTGATGGAGGGATAATAACCCGGTAGGCCAAACTCCAAGGAGTAACCCGGCCCAAAGGACGCTGCGCAGGATCCGGCTAAGGATAAAGAAACTTTTGGAAGGCCCAAGTTTGTAGGCCCAGTAACCCGGATTGTGGGTTATGGTAAAGGAAAGTTAGGGTTTGTGCGCCGTGTCCGGGTAGGATCCAGGGTGTGCCTTGGAGGGTAAGCCAGGGGGTACGGGTGCTTTATAAACCGACCCCTAGGAGTAGTTGTTTGAGATCTAAGAACCCTAGAAATATCGCCTGATATCGAGCATCTAGTGTAACCCCAGAGTTGAATTATTATATCAAGATCGGAGACTCGGCGACTTTGATTGCCGGCTACCAGATCGAGTTGCATCATGTTTTCCTCTGAGCTAAACCCTCTCCCAAACGCCTGTGTCGTCTTGCCCCAAGATCAGTTACCCCCGGTAACGTCTGCCGTGATTATCCCACGACAACTTGGATGCTTTATTATTAACTATTTGCAATGCCCATGTTTTGACTATTATATGAACTATCTTATCCATGCAACGCTTGTTCATCCATCCCTATGCCTATAGTACTTTAACACTGTTGTATCCCACAATTTCTACCACTGTTACTATTCTACTCATGTTGTTATTTTACTACTAATGTTGTTATAAAACTGTTATCATTGATGAACTATTGCGAGCAAGTCTACTTTCAGGTGCAACTGAACTGACAACTCATCTGTTAAGGCTTATAAATATTGTTTGGCTCCCCTTGTCCAAATCAATAAATTTTGGCTTTACTTCCCTCGAAACTGTTGCAATTCTCTATAATTGTGGGTCATCAAGAATATTTTCTAGCGTCGTTGCCAGAGAGCATAGCTTCATTTATTTTCTCACTTGAACGTGAGATTGTTTGCTGCAAGCTTTTCATCATGGGTAAAACTCGTGATGGAAAAGTTCCTGTATTACCATCCACTACAAGGAGAGGTACAACTCTGAACACCTATGTTGCTCTTGATTCATTGTTTGAAATGAGTAAGCTTCTTACAGCACCACATGTTACACACACAGCTACTTCTGCTGAATCTGAAAATGATTCTGATACTTTTGATGATGCTTCTATTGTGCTTGATGATACTGGTTCACGATGTCCTTTCCTAAATGCTACAATTGCTAAATCTAAACAAATTGAAAACACTAAAATTCCTGATGAAAATGCTGGTACACCTATTAATTCACCTAAGTCTAGAGAAAGTCCTAGTGATGATCTTGAGGAAACTTACATTGAACTTAATGATGACTATGATGAAGAAGTTCAAGCTAGGAGTCTTCTTGCAAGACGTGCACTTAAATATAACCCTTCTCCTGATGCTAAGTTTGCTACATCTCCCATACACATTAAAGATAAGGATTATGATTTCTCTCTAGATTTATCTTATATATCCATTGTTGAGAAAGAACCTTTTTGTGAACTGAAAATGAAAGTGCTATGGAACATATGAATGAGCTCTCATCTTTGAGTAGTTTATTTTCTGATGATATTAAAAAACGCACTTACTTTGTTGCTAAGATCTTCCCTTTCTCATTGAAATATAAAGCTAATAACAATTTGTCACATGGATCTATTGATAGTCCTATTGGTTTGGTTAATGCTTTCTTTCAAAAATATTTTCCTGCTAGTGCTCAACATGTTGCTTTGCAAAGCAAATTTAAGGAGAGAAATGCCTGAATCTTGGTTCAGATTTTGTTCTTTAATAAGAGCTAGCACTGGATATCCATTACCTAAAAATGAACACCTAGATATATTTTATAATGGACTAACCATTGAATCTAGGACATACCTGGATAGTTGTGCTGGTTGTGTTTTCAGGAAGAGGACTCCTGAAGAAGCTGAGGAATTATTGGCTCAAATAGACAAAAACCATGATGATTGTACTATACTTGAACCAACACCAAAACCAATACCAACACCCAAGAAGAGGGGAATGATTGGATTAAATGATGAAGTGACGAGGGAAGCCAAGAAATCTCCTAAAGACAGGGGTATTAAATCTGAAGATGTGAAGAATCTACCACCAATAGAAGAATTATGTAAGCCAATTCCTCATCCATCCCCAGTTGAGGTACACTCCCTCCAATATTTTGGTAATACATATATTCCCTATTCTAAACCACCTGATCAATTCTTAGATGAATGTGATAATTATGTTGTTAAGCAAGATAATTTTAATATGAGAATGCAGAACCATCTAATGGAAAACTCTAGAGCTATTGATAATTTTCATGGTATTATTGAGAGAACCTCTAATGATGTTAAAATGCTTGTTAAACATTTTCATATGGTTCAAACTCAAATTTATCAACTCACTAAAGTGCAAAAGGATTTGCTAGCTAATGCTTCTAGAGAAAAACAGGTTTATGAAATAATTACTAGAAGTGGTGTTTCTACTCAGGATCCCTTGTATCTTGAAGGACATCCTAAAAGAATTGAACAAGATTCTCAACAACCTAAAAACAATAGTACTTCTTCTAAGAAAAAGAAGAAGAAACATAAATCTGTTGTAGAATATCTTGAACCTGCTAAAGATCCTAATTGTAGATCTGTCTCTGATGCTGAACTGAAAGTGGTAATGATAAAAGTGATGCTTCTGATAAAGAAGAAACTGAAGTTGAACCTGGAAAGCAAACTAAAACTACAAAGTATACCAAGGAGGATTTCATTGCTAATAAACATGGTAATGAGAGAGAACCTTGGGTACAAAAAGCAATGCCTTTTCCTAACAAGAAAGATAAATCAAAGGAGGAAGAACATGATACCAAGTTCTATGATTGGATTAAACCTTTGTTTTTGCAAATTCCTTTGACTGATGCTATTAAATTGCCTCCCTATTCTAAATATATGAAAGATATTGTCTCTGACAAAAGGAAGATTCCTAATGAGGAAATTTCAACTATGCTTTCTAATTACTCTTTCAATGGCAAGGTTCCAAAGAAGCTTGGAGATCCTGGTATTCCTACTATTCCTTGTTCTATTAAAAATAATTATGTTAGAACGGCTTTATGTGATTTAGGAGTAGGAGTTAGTGTTATGCCTTTTTCTCTCTATAAGAGACTCTCTCTAGAAAAATCGATACCAACTGATATATCCTTGCAAATGGCTGATAAATCTACTCATATTCCTGTTGGTATATGTGAGAATTTTCCTCTTCAAGTGGCTACTATTTGTTTGATATTAACTGACTTTGTTGTGTTGGAAATGCCCGAAGATGATAATATGTCTATTATTATTGGGAGACCTTTTCTTAACACTGCATGGGATGTTATTGATTGCAGTCAAGGAAAAGTAACTTTTAATGTTAATGATAAAGAGCACACAATTTATTTTCCCAAGTAGATTGATAGAAAATATGGTCTAAATTCAATTGAAAATATTGAGATTATCAAGATTAGAGAATTCTATTGTCCCATTACAATTCCACCAAAATAATATGAAATTGTTATGATTGGAACTATGTCTATCAAGGTTGAGGTAACATAATCATTTAGTGAAAAGCAAAGTTTTGCTTCATAGAAAAATTGTTTTGGTAACAAGACTTGATCAACCTTGTTAACAAAGTGATTTTGAATAAAGAGAAAGATGTTTAACTTTACCTATTTACGTTTTCACCATATTTTCACCATGATACTTTAGTATCATTATGTTTTCACCTTCCACAATCATGTTTTCACCTTATTTACTGTTGTTACTCATGTTTTCACCACCCACATTTATGTTTTCACTATAATGTTTCTGAAGGGGAACGTAGCATAGAAAACAAAAAAATTCCTACGCGAGAGATACCCGAAAGGCCAAGATCTAATCTAGGAGACGAAGTGCAACGGGCAACAAGAGGGTTAAGGAGAACACATACCCTCGAAGACTCAAAGTGGTACGAGATCAAATCTCGTTGTTGGCGTAGTCGTACTCACACCGATCCCGATAGCGAGAAGATGGCACCGCAATCCGGCGGTGCATCCGTGATCGGTCACACGTACGGTTGATGACGACCTCCGTTCCCTCGTTCCAGCGGGGCGCGGAAGTAGAGGATCCCTCGGAACTCCAGCAGCACGACGACGTGGTGGTGGTGAAGAATCCCACGGTCAGGGCTTCGCCAAGCCGGAGACCATGAAATGGAGCAGCGGGTGGAGGGAAAGGGAAGTGGCCAAGTGTGTGGAGGAGGGAGAGCTCTCACCCTCCTTTTATAGGAGAGGGGGGAGGCAGCCCAAGGGGGGTGCGGCCAGCCCCATGGTGTGCCCCCACCTCTTCCCTCATGATGTGAGTGGACACTCCACTCACACCCACTCATTTTCCTTTAAACTCCACTTAGAAAATCCAAGAGTTTTTCTTTAATAAATCAATAAAACATTTTTATTTCTTTATTTCAGCATTTGTTAATTCTATTAACAAACATTTGCATAAAGCACCTCGAATCATTTGTTAATTCTATTAACAACCATTCGACGAAAAACCCTTTGAACTATTTCAATTTTCCCCGAAACAATTTCGGTGCTGTCCAAAATATTCTTCGATATTCCGTATCCTCTCAAACGCGTCATCGAACCTTAAGTGTGTCACCCTACGGTTCGCGAATAAGATAGACATGATCGAGACTCCTCTCCGATCAATAATCAACAGCGGGATCTGGAGATCCGTGATGACTCCTATATATTCAACGATGACTCTCGTGATCGTGTGAACCAACAACGCCGTGAACCATTCCCTTTGTCTCGCGATATTTTACTTGTCCGAGATTCGATCATTGGTATCAACCATACCTTGTTCAATCTCGTTACCGACAAGTACTCTTTTCTCGTTCCCGTGATATAACATCCTTGTGATCATATCACGTGCTTGCAAGCGGTTTCGATGTGATATCACCGAGAGGGCCCAGAGTATATCTCTCCGTCATTTGGATGGACAAATCCCACTCTTGATCCATGATCCTCAACTAATACTTTCCGAATACTTAACGACACCTTTATAGTCACCCTGTCACGGTGTGACGTTTGATGCCATCAAAGCACTCTTCCGGTATCAGTGATTGACATGATCTCAAGGTCTAAGGAATAAGTTACTTCTTATGTTTGATATAACAATGTAAACTAAATGACTTGATCGCATTGCTATATTCTCTTTGGGTATATGTTCATCACATCATTCTTCTAATGACATGACCCCGTTATTAATAACATCCAATGTTCATGATCAGGAAACCTTGATCATCTATTAATCAACGAGCTAGTTAAAAGAGAGGCTTTACTAGGAACCATTGTTTGTTTATTAAGCACACATGTATCAACGTTTCCGGTTAATACAATTCTAGCATGAGAAATAAACATTCATCATAAACAAGGAATAAGATAATAACCATTTTATTATTGCCTCTCGGGCATATTCCCTTCAGTCTCCCACTTGCACTAGAGTCAATAATCTAGTCTGTAAGCACTTTAACACATATGGCGTACCAGTGTTATTACCATGCTTCGCATGCGGTAAACATCATCAAAAAAATCTGAATTGTTCAGGTCCTATTGTATTTGCATGTTCTTTGCGTCTACACGCATCACTCATTCTCTAATGAGATGGCTTTGTATATATATGGTCAATTGGTGAAAACTTAATTCCTCAGCTTAAACTGATGTCACTAACATTGTGAAAATGTAGCTTCATAGTTTTAGCATTCTTGGAAACTCACCAAGTTCCGGTGATACCTTAATTCCTCAGCTTAAACTGATGTTACTAACATTGTGAAAATGTAGCTTCATAGTTTTAGCATTCTTGGAAATTCACCAAGTTCAATAAAGAACTCCTTGACACAAAATACGCTTATAATCAGTTGTCAACACAACGATATACTTTAGCCTTTGTTGTAGTATCTGTCACAATATTTTAATTTTGAAACTCTTTCAAATCTAGCATGGAACTTTCTTCCATCCTATTGTGCTACCCTTCATCACATATTTTAATTGAGATAAAATTACTTGAATAAATGACAAGACTATTAGTGTAACATATTACAACTAATATTTTGTCATTACTATATAGGAAAACATATCCTTAGCATTTCTAAAATGACACAAGGATCTCTCCCACTATTGTCTAATCATCATATGAATTATCCTGCTATAACATTTTATAGCATAGGACTCATCTGGTTGTATACATAGCATGGAAACATGACTTAGAAATCTCAATTTCAATGATGCTCATCATGTGTCAAAACACATGAATCTTGCTCAATTATTTTCCATGTGACAAGACTCCTTCTTATCATTTTTATATTGACTTACTTCAATATTTCATCTATGTAATTTGGCTTCAATCATATCAGGCGCTTCAATCCATCTTTTATAGATATCGAAGCCCAATATCTTCTAAGCCTTTCATCAATATGAAATCGAAAATCTTAACCGTGTTAATTTAAAATACATATTTTCCAATTAACCATATGTCATCTACATAAAGTATTGGAAATATGTCATAGCGCTCCCACTTAATTTCTTGTAACTTTACAAGCATCTTTATCGTTCATGATGGAATCAAACTCTTTTGATAACTTCATTAAGGTAAAGATTTCAACTTCGTTATGCTCACTTCAACCATTAAAGTGTGCATGCCTTTCTAGCAACCTTTTGAATTTTACAAAACTCTCAGACTGTGTCAAGTACACATCCTTGATCAAACTTCCTCGAGAGGAGAGTTGGTTTTGTTATTCAACTTCCATATCATAATATGTAACCTTTTGCTAGAACTATCCGCAAAGACTAAAGCATCACTACGGAAGATCAAAATCTTGTAGTAGTCAACTCTTTGTACTTCGTCGAAACAACTTTTCAATAAGTACAACTTTCAAAGGATGTAAAATCCATGTCTTTGTCACTATATAGACCCTTTTGATATCGTTAGGCATCATGCCTATCGAAAGGACTACCAAGTCACATACTTGATATTCATACAAGGATACCATGGCGGATATAATGACTCATAGTCAATTTTACGAAGTCAGGGCCCATCATTTGCTTCCTTTATAAGGTCCAGGTCCTTTTGTTATCAAAACAACACTTTACACTTAAACCACAAGTTGTTCTAAGTACAAAGTTTTTGGACTTTACTGGTACAGTTCGCAAACTCATTTGAAGTATCTACAACATTTGTAGTGTCTTCTACTTAGTCAAAATAGTAAACCCCGGAACAACTTCCAGTGCTGCGCTACTCTTGACATGATAACGGAGATTCTGTAATCTTGTTGAGTTTGTACCGTGCTCCCACTCACTTGTTTCGCAAGAACTACTTTCTCGAGAAATCAACCCTTTCTGACAAACAACATTTGTCTTTTGGTTCGGTGATAGGAGAAATACCCAATGTATTCTTTAGAATAACCTTATAAACATATATTTATCCTATTTTGGTTGTAAACATTTTACACATGCTATGCATACCAAAACTTAAGAAAATGACAATTCGGGTCACTACCCAAACCAAATCTTATATGTTGTCAATTTCAACGGATCTTGATGGTGCTCTTTTCAGTGTAAAAGCGATTGTCCTTAATGTATAAACTACAAAATTATAATGGCAATTTTATTAATCTTACCATGTCAAACAGGGTTTCATTTTGTCTTTTGAATACTCCAATCTAATGTGGGGTATTCGAGAAGTATAAGTTGTAGAACAATTTTGCAACTTCTCAGATGTTTTGCTAAACTTGTAACTCAAACTTTATCCTTTATGATCCAATCATAAAAACTTGATTATCTTGTTACATTGATTTTAACTTCATATTAACAACCTTTTGAACCAATTCAAAATGTCAAACTCCGTTCCCTTTAAATAGATATACTCACATATCTACTTAAATCATCGACTGAATTTTATGAAGGAAAAATTAATCCACCATACATGACTACACATAATGGACTATATACATCAATATGTATAATCTCCACTAAATTAGTCGTCCATTCTACTTTGGCCTATGAACGGAATTCTAGTCATCTTTTGGAAGAGGTCTCACAAGCGTCAATTTATTCAAAACAAAATGACTCCGGAAGTCCATCAATATGAAGTTCCTTCATGTTTTCCTTTCCGATATGAACTAAAATGGTGGTGTCACAATTTAAGTGAAAATCTTTTACGTCTTGCAACGTTTAGCATTCAGTCTTATAGATGTTTACTTTACCAACATGATTTATATTAACATATCCATCAATTATGGAATATGGTCATCGTTTGAACAATCTCATTTGTTCTCACAAAAGACTAGAACAAAATAACAAATTATTAAGTTCTTAAAATAAATCTTGAATGTTTGGTTCGATACTACAATGAACACAATAACACTTTATTTATGTTCTTGTCATAATCGATTCCACATCTATTACTAGTTCCTTTTTAGGCCCTTGTATTTCTTGCATTGCGTTGCTTTGTATGACAACTCATACCAACCAGTTTGGTATCAAAATACCAAAAATACTTTGTTAACTAGTAATACATCTATAACTTGTATATCAAGTATATACTCCTGAGCTGGACTTTTCCAGTTATCTTCTTTTCTGCCATATATCTATTTGTAATTCTATTTTCAATATTCCCTTTCCTTTATAGAAGAATCATTCAACATCAAACAATGCTAGTCTTACTAGCTCATTTTCTTTGGCGTGTTAGTCATATACTATCACCCATTGAGTCATACTTTGAGTTTGATTGTTCTACTAATATCACCATATTAATAGCATTCTTCTAGATTCCACTCTTAGCAATTTCCAAGTAAGGTAAACTACTTTACCCATACTTCTAATCCATCCCCTCATAACAATTTTATGATTAAGCTACTATAGCTTGAAGGAAGGGATTTAGAGGATAATTTTTAGCGCCCAACTTCTTGAAATATTCAAACGCCTAGCATCTTCAATCATTGCATATATTCAAATAATATAAGCATACATTGTCACGCTAAATTATACTCAGCCATGTTGCCACAAATAAGTTTCTAGATATCAATATATCTTTCACTTGATTGTTTCTGAAAACAATTCTTTTCGGTTCCTAAATCACTTTGATCAACAAAACATTCTTTTGAAGATAAAGTAATACGGAAGCAACCATGACTTTGGATTCTAAGTAGGAATTGGTTGCTCTCTAGATCAATCAATCATTAATCACATGGAGGTAGGTAGGAAATACCGAAAATCTACAATAGGATTCAATTTTAAATTTCACTAATACGGTACCAATCTTAAATGGTATTTACCAGATCATAACAGTTATATCTCAATTAACAATCTAAGTGTAAGGTAGTTATGAGGATGCCAATGACTACTACAAGTTGTGCAAATTCACTTTGATTTGTTGTTTATGATAAATAAGTTCAAGTTAATTCAAAAATTAAACCATGAACTCCCACTCAAAAACAACATCCCTCTTAGTCGTCTTTAGTGATTACACGAACCAAATTCACTACACCAAAACCGATCATCACGTGAGATGATGTAGCTTCAAAGGCGAACATCGACATGTTCATCATATCATCCATATGACTCATGCTTTACCTTTCGGTTACGTGTTCCGAGGCCATGTCTGTACATGCTAGGCTCGCCAAGTAGAACCGTAGTATTGCGTGTGTTTCAAGGCCATGTCTGTACATGCTAGGCTTGAAAACACCCGTTGTATGCGAACGTTGAGCCTATCACACCCGATCATCACGTGGTGTCTCGAAACGACGAACTTTCTTAACGGTGCATACTTAAGGAAGAACACATTATTATCTTGATATTAAGTGAGAGGGATCATCTTATAATGCTACCATCGTTATCTAAGCAACACAAGATGCATAAAAAGGATTAACATCACAGACATCACATGAAAGGATAACGTGATTTGATATGGTCCTTCTTGCACTTGATCTCCATCATGTGCATTATGGTATGATCTCAATCATTCCACCGGCGTGGTACCAAGTACCATGGCACCCCAATCTTGATTGTCCATCAATAAGAAGACAATCATATGGATACCTTCCGGTATATCAATAATTTACAAAATAGATCATCTCATAATCAAATTTGTAATATTGACCATATCACATCACATGCCCAGCAAAAACTAGTTAGACGCCTCTAATTATTTTTGCATATTTTACGTGGCTTAGGGCTTTCGATGATAGAACCGTTCATACCTACGAACATCAACCACAACGTTGATAAACACATTTTTAACAACCCTTCATAGATTGGATCTTAACTATAGTAGGAGAAACAGACACCCGCAAGCCACTTATGCAATACAAGTTGCATGTCAGTTGTGGAACAAGTCTCATGTACGTGGACATGTAAGGTTAGTCCGGGCCGCTTCATCCCACTATGCCACTAAGATCATAAAATAATCAAGGAGGTAATAACATGATCATCAACGCCCACATACACCTATGTGTTCTACCCGTACAAAACATCTACGCATAGATCCGGCTCTGATACCACTGAAGGGGAACGTAGCATAGAAAACAAAAATTTTCCTACGCGAGAGATACCCGAAAGGCCAAGATCTAATCTAGGAGACGAAGTGCAACGGGCAACAAGAGGGTTAAGGAGAACACATACCCTCGAAGACTCAAAGTGGTACGAGATCAAATCTCGTTGTTGGCGTAGTCGTACTCACACCGATCCCGATAGCGAGAAGATGGCACCGCAATCCGGCGGTGCATCCGTGATCGGTCACACGTACGGTTGATGACGACCTCCGTTCCCTCGTTCCAGCGGGGCGCGGAAGTAGAGGATCCCTCGGAACTCCAGCAGCACGACGACGTGGTGGTGGTGAAGAATCCCACGGTCAGGGCTTCGCCAAGCCGGAGACCATGAAATGGAGCAGCGGGTGGAGGGAAAGGGAAGTGGCCAAGTGTGTGGAGGAGGGAGAGCTCTCACCCTCCTTTTATAGGAGAGGGGGGAGGCAGCCCAAGGGGGGTGCGGCCAGCCCCATGGTGTGCCCCCACCTCTTCCCTCATGATGTGAGTGGACACTCCACTCACACCCACTCATTTTCCTTTAAACTCCACTTAGAAAATCCAAGAGTTTTTCTTTAATAAATCAATAAAACATTTTTATTTCTTTATTTCAGCATTTGTTAATTCTATTAACAAACATTTGCATAAAGCACCTCGAATCATTTGTTAATTCTATTAACAACCATTCGACGAAAAACCCTTTGAACTATTTCAATTTTCCCCGAAACAATTTCGGTGCTGTCCAAAATATTCTTCGATATTCCGTATCCTCTCAAACGCGTCATCGAACCTTAAGTGTGTCACCCTACGGTTCGCGAATAAGATAGACATGATCGAGACTCCTCTCCGATCAATAATCAACAGCGGGATCTGGAGATCCGTGATGACTCCTATATATTCAACGATGACTCTCGTGATCGTGTGAACCAACAACGCCGTGAACCATTCCCTTTGTCTCGCGATATTTTACTTGTCCGAGATTCGATCATTGGTATCAACCATACCTTGTTCAATCTCGTTACCGACAAGTACTCTTTTCTCGTTCCCGTGATATAACATCCTTGTGATCATATCACGTGCTTGCAAGCGGTTTCGATGTGATATCACCGAGAGGGCCCAGAGTATATCTCTCCGTCATTTGGATGGACAAATCCCACTCTTGATCCATGATCCTCAACTAATACTTTCCGAATACTTAACGACAACTTTATAGTCACCCTGTCACGGTGTGACGTTTGATGCCATCAAAGCACTCTTCCGGTATCAGTGATTGACATGATCTCAAGGTCTAAGGAATAAGTTACTTCGTATGTTTGATATAACAATGTAAACTAAATGACTTGATCGCATTGCTATATTCTCTTTGGGTATATGTTCATCACATCATTCTTCTAATGACATGACCCCGTTATTAATAACATCCAATGTTCATGATCAGGAAACCTTGATCATCTATTAATCAACGAGCTAGTTAAAAGAGAGGCTTTACTAGGAACCATTGTTTGTTTATTAAGCACACATGTATCAACGTTTCCGGTTAATACAATTCTAGCATGAGAAATAAACATTCATCATAAACAAGGAATAAGATAATAACCATTTTATTATTGCCTCTCGGGCATATTCCCTTCAGTTTCCACTAGTTATTTGCTTGTTGGAATGTATTAGAACCTCTGTAGCTTTGGTTTTGGTTTTGTTTTCCATCATTCCATAATTTTTTTCCTGGTTTATAATCATTTAACAAATTCTGGAAATTGCTCGAAAATAAAGTTTCTCTAAAAATTCCAGAAAAATCATATTAAATCTCTACATTAAAAATGAGGCAGAGAGGCACCTAGGACACCCTGGGGGACCCACCATGGATGCACACCACTAGGTGGCGCGGGCAGCCCTCGGGGCGCGCCAGCGCGTGGTTTGGGCCCCCTGGCCCTCCACTTGCTCTCCTCCCTGCCAAACACTTCACTCTCACACCCAAACTCGAAAAAATTCTTGGAACCTGAGATCTTGATGTCTTCTCCATGAATTTCTCGATCTCCTTGCTCGACCCATCTTTGTTTCTGAAATTTGGAGCATTTTTCTCCGGTATGTGACTCCTTCGATTATCCAAGTGGAATTTTGTTTAGTGGAGTATTTCTTGAGTATTTTGGTACTGTAGGTGACAGGTTATGTGAGTTTGCATGCTTGATTTGTGTAAAAATAATTTAGTTTCGATGCATGTATATCCCTCTTACAAGTATCTATGGTAGTTTCTATCATATAGTTGCTTGAAATCCATTTTTTATGATGCTTGTTAAAAATTTCAGAAAAGGAAGATGGATAACTACACCTTTGGAGAAATCTTTGAGAGTGATGCACCTAGGAGGACAAGGCCTTCACGATCAGCTACTCTGCTGAGACCATATTACAATGAAAATCTCATTGCACCGAGTATTAACGATGCGGTAGATGATGGAGATTCACATCCATCTACCTTCCCTTGTTATACTTTTCTAAATGTGCAGGAATAATTGAGGATTTCTTGCTGCTGATTGGTAGGGTTGGTCTAACTAACTACATGAATGATGAAAGCCCTCAATATGCTATATTAACGAAATTTTTTGTTGAGAGCTTTACTTTCAACAACTCTTGTTATAACCCATCTGTTGCATTCACAATCTATGATAGATTTTTTCGATGCTTTTGGAAAGATTTTGCGGCATCATAGGTATTAACACGTCTGGGACAGCAAGGAAGATTCAGGAACGACCCGCTGATTCGCTGGAGCTCTACCGAGGAGTTACAAATGATGATGACCTTGTAGCTCAGCGCGACAAGATAAGGAACATTCAACTCCCCTCTATTAGATATTTTACTTATTACCTTGCTACTAGTGTTCTTGGTAGGAAAAAAACTAGTAATTTTCAAATTACCATCCCGCTTTTCTTGCAGCTGCACTTAATATTAGCAATACATATAACCTTGGTGCTTTCATTGCTCGGCGCTTAGCTGCTAGAGGACCCATTTATGGGGGTATTATTGTTTTGCGTGTGTTGACTGATGTAGACCTTTCTGTTCCTCCCCATGATGAGTTGCTAGCTCCACAGAGACTTGATCTTGCTGCCATAAAAGCTCATAATTTTGTTACTGCTAACTCTAGTGCCGGACATCTAGTATATAGAGTTTTATTTACTGATGGAGATGAAAGGGAAGTTCCTTTGCCGCAGCCTGTTTTGTTCACTGTTAGAAGGATGTCGTGGTCACGTTGAAAGGAGGAGTTGGATAAGCAGTTGCAATTACTTGATTTCTATTAGCAGCACGACCCCGAGCATCAGATGGGGTAGAACGCGCCCTCCGAGGACTACACCGTGCAGTACACCGGGGCGTCCTCGAGCTCATATCAGGAGGATGTCCCATCCTCGATATACTATGGGGGTGGCACTTCTTGGCCCTCTTGGGATTGTTCTCCACTTAGGCAAAAAACCTAAGCTTGGGGGAGGTATGTCAACATCACGCTCATCTACATATCATGTTTCTGTCGGTTCTATGTATATCCATGTTTTAGTTTCTTTCGCTTCTTTTTGTTTTTATTGTTTTGTTCTTGCCTTCCAAAACTCAAAAAGACCAAAAATATTTCTGTTGTTTATCTTTATTTGCTTCTTTAGTTTCTTTTGTTGGTTTGCTTTACTTTCTCGTTTCGGTTTAATATTCAAAAATCCAAAAAGATTTTGCTTTGTTTGCGTGTTTCCTTTTTTTCTTGTTTTAAATTCTAAAACCCAAAAATATTTGTTGTTCTTCTTTGGTTTTGTAAAGTTTGCTGCAGAGTTCAATAGTCCTCTGTGACTCCGTTGGAGCTTGGTTATTATTTTATATCATTCGATCCACACAAGTGAAGAGCAATAATGAGGAGTTACGACAATTCAAGTTGTGGTAAGAGTCCGGTATGAACTTTGTTTGTTTTCATTTTTGTACATATACTCATCCATGTGGAAATGCTTAGTTTGTTCGTTTAAGGTGTATGTTATTTAATGGATGCTTAGGAGTTCGTGCTCTCTCATGATTAATTCCAGCTTACTAATATTAGATAGCATGTCGTATAAATGTTTGCTCGCATTGTTTTATTCATAGAAGGGTATGAAATTGTGGTATCTCCCTATGAATGTTTTATTTTGCCTCAGAGTATTTATATCACTTTTATGCCCCTGTTAATTTTGTTCTGTCGCAAGTATGATTATGACAGTGGTTGCTCTCTTGATTGTCGCTCCCAGTCTATTGCTAGCCTTCACTTGTACTGAGTATGAGCTCTACTCATGCATTCAACTCCCAAAAACCAAAGTTTGCCAAATGTGTCCACCATACCTACCTATATGTGGTATTTCACCGCCACTCCAAGTAAATTTTCATGTGCTACCTTTAAAACCTTCAAAATACTTCTCATTTCGTAGCTCATGAGGAATTAGTAGTTGGGTTTGTTATCTTCCATATTAATTGAGTACCCCGACTTGTATGCTTCATCTTCTCGTCATTAATTTTGCAAAGAGCTGGTTACACGATTATAACATCAAAAGCTAAATAAATAAATAGGCATTCCTCCATGGTATGAGATTGTTGGCAGGCACCCGAGGATTCGGTTAGCCATGGTTTGCGAAAGCAAGGTGGGGAGGAGTGTCATACTATATAAAGAGCATGCTATAAATGCTTAATATAAATAGTTCGGAACCGCTCTCAACTTGTTTAGTATGGAAGATAACAAGAACTCTATTACCATTCGTTGACATGAACAATCACCTCCCAAAAATCATTTACTTCTATTTTTAATAAAATAAAAATCTCTAGCACATGTTAATCCCTGCTTCCCTCTGTGAAGGGCCTTTCTTTTACTTTTACGTTGAGTCTTCACCTTCTCACTTTATGCACCTTCTTGAGAGAACAACTGTCATTCTTAGTATAATGTGCTTATCCCAGAACACGGTTGATTGTGGTATAACTTTGATGCTTGTATATTTGATATATTTACTTCTAGTCTTCACTTGAACATCAGAAGTGCCCTGGCATTTATGTTTTCCTCCACTATGAAGGGAAAGCGAGATACCACTTTATCATATCTTATTATGAACATTGCAATCTTGCAGATTGATATATTTCATGTTGCTTAGTATTAGTGTGTTGGTATCTCTTCATGGTTTGCATAACTATTAGGTGACTTTATTTACATACTTCTTATTATGAATTGCCTAAACACTTAATCATCTAGTGAGAATACTTACAACATATGAAACAAATGTGGTCATAAAAGTTCTTTTATCGCACTCAGTTGTTAACTGAATTGCTTGAGGACAAGCAATAAGCTGATACGTCAAAAACATATCTACTTTTCCAAACTCTTTTGTTGTTGTTTTCCTCTAAACTTGTGAGTTTTCGATACAACTAACACGGACTAACGCTGTTTTTAGCAGAATTACCTTGGTGTCTCGTTTTTGTGCAGAAAATCAAGTTTCAGGAAATTGCCCGGAAAAGATCATGAAGTCCTTATTTTACCTGAAGACCCCCGGAGCTAGAAGAAGAGCCGGAGGGGGCAAGAAGGGGCCCACAACATAGGCTGGCGCCCCCTGGTTGCGCCGCCTGGTGGTGTGGCCACCTCAGCCACCCCTCGGGCTCCCCTTTTGACAACATAACCCCCATGACCTAAAAACCGAGGGGGGTTCGTCATATTACAGAGAAAAACACCAGAGCGCCATCGCCACTGCGAAACCCAATTTGGGGATAAGAAGTTCCTGTTTTGGCAACTTGTCAGGACGGGGATTCGGAGGAGATCATCGCCACCACTTCTCCATCAACCATCCATGATTCCCCCATCCATGTGCGAGTAATCCCTGTTGTAGGATGAGAGGGATGGAAGGGATTGTATGAGATTGTTCATGTAATAATGCCCGATTGTTAGGGCATGGTGCCTAGTATCCGTTGTTAGTCCTATATATCGTTGTTGCAACTTGTTATGCTTAATGCTTGTTGCTAGGGCTCGAGTGCCATGATCTCAGATCGGAATATATTATTGTTATATGAGTATAATTATGTTTCTTGATCATATCTACAAGTTGTTTACACACATTGTTGTCTGGAACCCGAGGCCGCAAAGTGACAATTGTCGGGGGGATGGTAACCCGGTAGGCTCATGCTTAGGCGAAACCTGGCCCGAAGGAAATCGCACAAGACCCGGCCCAAGGTGGAGGAGTTTCTAGAAGGCCCAAGGGGAAGCATGGATCTCGTAGTCCATTCCTTGGGGGCCAAGATTGGGAAAGCTACGGTCATGTGTGTATTCCGGGTGGGATTCCGGGTATGACTTGTATAGGAAGCCAGAGAGCTGGGTAATATGTAAACCGGCTCCTGGGACAGAGAGACCAAGAGTTTTCCAGCTATTCGAGTATTCCAGTGGTACGAGGGCTGATAGTTGTAACCCTAGATCGGAGACTCGGCGACATTACTGCCCGAGCTACCAGATCACCAGAAAACATGATTTCCCTTGAGCTAAACCCTCTCCCAAACACCAGAGTCAATTTGCCCCAAAGTAAGTTACCCCTGGTAACGTCTGCCGTAATTATCCCACAACAGTTGGCGCCCACCGTGGATGCTGCAACATTGGCACTTGATCGCATCCCTGTGGGAGAATCACCTCATGCAATGGAGACCCGGAGGGCAATAGATCTCTTACGCACGGCGGTCGCCCAACATGCTAATTACCCGGATAACAGGAGTGGCATGCATGGGACGCCATATGTAAGCCGGCAGAATGAGAATGCTGGCTACATTCAGTCAAGCTCGGCACGATGGAGGGCAGAGCAGCAGCAAATGCCGCCTCCTTCCCGTAGACCGGCAACCCCTGCAGCTTCAGCGGCGCAAGCAATAGTGGACAGTTCTCGGGCCAGGCGTGCCGCAGCTGGGTCTGTGGTAAGAGGGCCGGTAGCGATTGCACCCCCCGCCGCACCCGCTGAAGGATCACACGTTTCCCGAGTAAGGCCAGTACCGGCAAATCTAGCCGGCCCTAAATGTCTGTCGGACGCCATCAGGGCTGAGCCTTACCCGGATAAGTTCAAGGAACCGGGTAAAGTGGTTAATTACGAGCCAACCATGGATCCATCGACCTGGTTGAGCAGTTATGAGATGGCTATGTCAATTCGTAATGCATCTAAGAAGCTTCAAGCCAAGTTTATGTACCTTATGATGTCCGAAGGAGCAGCTAAATTGTGGTTCAATAACTTACCCGAAAGATCCATCAATTCATGGAGTGAGTTGAAAACTGCTTTCATCGAACACTTTCATGGGACATGCAGGAAGTTATTCACGATCGACGATTTGGAACGATGTGTGCAGAGGAAGGGAGAGTCAGGGCGCAGTTGGGTGCGCCGTGTTATGGAAATTCTCCACTCTTCCACTGATATTCGGCCAAAAGATGCATTACAAGCTATGGCAAAAACATGCAAATACATACCCTTGGCACAAAAATTGACACACATGAAATCTAGTCGTCATGCTTCAGAGGTTACAATGGGAGAGTTAATGGACGCGTGCAACAAGCATGCTGCCACAGACACCACAGAAGAGGTTGTTGAGGACAAAAAAGCGAAGGCCAATGCAAATAATAATGGAATAACCGGAAATGGGGCTACACCGGGTAACAACGGAGGGAGTAATGGAAATAACCAGCACAAACGCCCGTATGAAGGAAACTCCGAGGTTGTTGCTAATACCGAGGACGGGTTTCCAAGACCCAGGGTAGAAGGAAACTTCAACGGAGGGAACTTCAATAGAGGAAATTACCAAGGACCACCGAGGCCGGCTAACCATATAGAGGCCTTCAGGATGCCTTGTCCGCGTCACAGTAGGAATGGCAAGCCGGTAATCATTCGTTGGAGCAATGCGTGGACTTACAGAGATGGAAAAACGAAGAGATACAGAAGGCCCTGCGAGGTGTAGGCTGGGGAGGAGGACCGGGTCCGGGTGGAAACCCAGGCAACGGACCACCCCCCGCTGGCAACGCAGGAGGTGGCAATCCGGGTAATAATCAAGGAGGTGCTGGAGGTTTCCAAGCCAACCCAAAACAGCTAGGACAATATCACGTCCACACTACCGGGACTTCTAACAAAGAGAGAAAGATACTTAAGAGGGCCGTAAACTCAATTTCTTCAGGTGTTCCGAGATACTTGAGATGGTCAGATCAGGAGGTAACGTGGAGCAGGAGGGATCACCCAGAAACAATAGAACATCCGGGTGTGCTAGCTTTGGTGGTGGCACCGCAAGTCAATGGTTACGAGTTGAAAAAGGTTTTGATGGATGGCGGAAGTAGCATCAATATCCTATACTGGGAAACCTTTCTACGCATGGGGCTCAAGGAGTCTCAGCTGCAGAAAAGTTCCACAGTTTTCCACGGAATTGTGCCGGGCCACTCGGCGTGCCCTGAAGGAAACATAACGCTTGAAGTCGCTTTCGGAGAATCCAAGGATAATTTCCGAGTGGAAAGTCTCACGTTTGAGGTGGTGAAGTTGCGCAGTCCTTATCACGCGCTGTTTGGAAGGCCGGCTTACGCCAAATTCATGGCCAGGCCGTGTTACGTATACCTACAACTAAAAATCCCGGGTCCTAAGTAGACCATCACTATACATGGGAACCGGGCTGTGGCAGCGGAGTGTGATGAAGGAGATGCGGCAATGGCAGAACAGGCTTGCAGGAAGGAAGAGCTCAAGTATTACCGGTCTCAGGTAGACCCGGAGGATAGAACAGCTTTGAAAAAAACTAACTCGGAAGATGAGAGAGCTAATTTTAAAGCAGCCCAAGATACAAAAATGGTGGCCTTCGTCGAGGGAGATTCCTCCAAGCAGTTTGCTATAGGTTCTAACCTGGGTAACGAGGAGGAAGAGGCACTCATAAAGTTTATTCGCGAGAACCAAGACGTGTTCGCTTAGACACCGAGTGATATGCCGGGTATTCCGACCGAGTTGGCTGAGCACAGCTTGCACGCCGATCCCAAGTCCCGGCCTATGAAGCAGGGCCTAAGAAAAATGAATGAGGAAAGGAGAAAGGCTATAGGAGCAGAGATAGCTCGGCTCCTGGCAGCCGGCTTTATTATGGAGGTTTTTCACCCGGAATGGTTGGCAAATCCGGTTCTAGTGCTGAAAAAGAATAACGAGTGGAGGATGTGCATAGACTACACGAGTCTCAACAAGCATTGCCCAAAGGATCCATTTTCCCTCCCAAGGATAGATCAGATCATAGATGCGGTCGCAGGTTGTGACTTATTATGTTTCCTGGATGCTTATTCCGGTTATCACCAAATAAAGCTCAAAAAGGAGGATTGGGAGAAAACTTCGTTCATAACCCCCTTTGGTTATTTTTGCTATAAGACCATGACCTTTGGGCTGAAAAATTCCGGCGCAACGTATCAGCGGTGTATTCAAAAGTGCTTTGAGGATCAAATTGGACGCAATATTCATGCCTATGTGGATGATGTGGTGATTAAAACAAGGAAAGCTGAAACTTTCATAGATGACCTAAAGGAGACCTTCAAGAACCTGAGGAGATACCAGATGAAGCTTAACCCGACTAAGTGCGTGTTCGGAGTGCCTGCGGGAAAATTACTCGGTTTCATCGTCTCTGAACGAGGGATCGAAGCCAACCCGGAAAAGATCAAGGCTATCCAGAATCTGAAAAAGCCGGAACAACTGAAACATGTCCAAAAACTCACGGGGTGCGTAGCAGCATTAAGCCGGTTTATATCTAGGCTTGGAGAAAAAGCAATACCCTTATACCGACTCTTGAAGAAAACCGACAAATTCATATGGGATCAAGAAGCGGACGAGGCATTTGAAGCTCTGAAAAGGCAGTTATCTGAGGCACCAATTTTGGCGGCGCCGGGTCCTAAAGAGCCCATGTTGTTATACGTTGCGGCCGAGCCCCGGGCGGTCAGCGCAGTGGTTGTAGTTGAGCGCAAGGAGGACGGAAAGGATCATCCGGTACAAAGGCCGGTTTACTATGTGAGTGAGGTCTTATCGGAAGCAAAGCAACGTTACCCGCATTGGCAAAAGCTAGTTTTTGGGGTCTTCATGGCCAGTCGGAAATTGAAGCCGTACTTTCAGGAACACCCCATAACAGTGGTCAGCTCTATACCAATGGCAGATATTATCAGAAACTCAGATGCGACAGGCAGAATAGCCAAGTGGGCCATTGAGATGGGAGATTATCATATCAACTACGAGCCTCGGTCTGCAATCAAGTCTCAGGCCTTAGCTGATTTTATTAATGATTGGACTCACACAAGCATGCCCATAATGATGCCAAGTTCCGAGTCTTGGGTGATGCACTTTGATGGTTCCAAGCAATACGAGGGATTAGGAGCTGGGGTGGTACTCACATCACCAAAAGGAGACAAGTTGAGTTACGTGTTACAGATTCACTTTGATTGCTCCAACAATGTGGCCGAGTATGAGGCCCTATTACACGGACTGCGAGTATCAAAGGAGATGAATATCAGGCAAATAAGGTGCTATGGAGACTCAGATCTTGTGGTACAGCAGGTCTCAGGAACCTAGGATAGAAAGGATGCAACAATGGCAGAAAATCGCAGAGAGGTAGACAGGGTAGCCGGGTCTTTTTCCGGGTATCAGGTGGAGCACATTGATAGGAGAAAGAACGAGGCAGCAGATGCGCTCGCAAGACTCGGCTCACGCCGAGAGCCGGTTCCGCCTAATGTCTTTCTGGACGAGTTATGGCGGTCCTCTGTCAAAACTGAATCTGAAGAAGAGGTGGCTAACCAAGACCCGGATTTGGAGCTTGTAGCCACTATACGCGCTATTCCCGAGTGGACGGAGCCGTTCTTGGCCTATCTATCACGGGGCGAGTTACCACCACAAGAAGTTTTAGCCAGGCAAATCCTGAGACGAGCAAAGGTCTATTCTAGCATTAATGGTGAGTTATATAAGAGAAGTGCTGCAGGCGTCTTTTTGCGCTGTGTAACACCAGAGGAAGGCTGACAGATTCTGAGGGAGATCCATGAAGGTGACTGTGGGCACCACGCCTCCACAAGATCCCTTGTGGCTAAAGCATATCGACACGGTTTCTTTTGGCTCACGGCTTTGGCGGACGCGGAACGCTTGGTAGCAAGATGCGATCGATGTCAAAGATATGCTCGCCAAACCCATGTGACGGCTATGGAGTTGCGAACAATTCCGCTGACCTGGCCGTTTGCGGTTTGGGGTATGGATATGGTGGGCCCCTTTCACATGTCGCCTTGCAAAAAGACTCATCTTTTGGTGGCTATTGATAAGTTTACTAAATGGGTTGAAGTCATGCCAGTCACCAATTGTGAAGCAGCCACAGCTGTCAAGTTCCTGAAAAAGATCATCTATCGGTTTGGATATCCTCATAGCATAATAACAGACAATGGGACCAACATGTCCTTAGGTGAGATGGAAAAGTTTTGTGGAAACAATGGCATCCGCCTTGATGTAGCCTCAGTAGCCCATCCACAAGCTAATAGACAAGTGGAGAGGGAAAACCAGGAATTACTTCGTGGGTTGAAACCACGATTACGAGTCCCGTGCCTCAGAGCTGCTGGAGCATGGGTAGAGGAGTTACCATCAGTAGTTTGGGGAATTAACACCACACCTAACAGATCTACTCAGATGACTCCGTTTTTCATGGTTTATGGTGCAGAGGCAGTCCTTCCGAGTGACATTATCCATGACTCACCCCGAATAGAAGCATATGTTGAGGTGGAGAATGAGAAGACCTGGCAAGACGATGTGGACATGTTAGAAGAGCATAGGGAGCAAGCTTTGGAGCGATCAGCTATATATCAACATGATTTGAGGCGATATCACAGTCGCCGAGTTAAAACCCGGGTCTTCCAGGTTGGGGACCTGGTATTGCGCTTAGTACAATCAAAGGAAGGAAAGCACAAGTTATCTCCACCATGGGAACGCCCGTACATCATAAGTCGGAATTTTCATAATGGGTCATACTACTTAATAGATGCAAGGGAAGAGTCGGACACTGTCAATGACACCGCCCATACCACTTCATCTATGAAAGAACGGGAAAGACCATGGAACATGGATCAGCTGCGTCCCTACTACACTTAGCATAGGCTAGGTTTACAAGTTGAATTGCACGATGTAAACAGGCAGCAGGTTTCAGACGCACTCTTTTCCTATCCAGGGTACCTAAGGGGACTGGAGGGTTTTTAATGAGGCGGCTTGCTGACCTAATCTTTCTCATATCAATAAAGAGATGGTTAAACTATGATATTATTTGTTTTTTTATTTTCTTTCTGTTAGTTTGTTTTAAAGTTTTAATGTCTTATTCTACTCCATATCAGGTAAGTATTTATTGTTTAGTTATAGTACACTAGGTTTAAAATTTTCATAGATTGCATATATAGGTCTTGGGGGCTGATTGCTTGAATAGCACAGCTATAATCTCAAGAACCGGCCACAATGCCATTAGGTTATAAGGACCGATTACTTGCAATAAGTACGGTTACAATCTTAAAACCGGACAATAGAGCCAAACTTCCTTGATATTTCTTGCTTAAGCTTGATGTGACTCGCAACAAAGTGGCGTGATTGCTAGCCTATAAAACCAATTAGTCATGATGCCCATGGGGACTTGCCTGACCCTGTTTTCATAGAGTTATAAGCAACATTGAGTATCCACGCGAAAGCCGGCTTACAGCAAAGGGGGTCAAAAGGGTCATCCAAACCATAAGTTATGCAGAGTAAAAGGCTATAGCAGGAAACTCACAATGTATTAAGCATAGCTTCAAAATTTATAAGTGTAGCTATATGTTTTGGGCCTTGGCAAAAATAGGGAGCTTTTTTCTTAAAACCACAAATCCCTAAAGTCGGAAATTTGGGTCTTGGGGACTTGGGAATTTGAGAAAAACAGCAAACGGTCTAGCTATTGAGCTTAAAACCCAAAGATCTGAGTCTTGCGGACTTGGGGACTTAAGAAGCAAAAGTTCACTAGGTCAAAAAATCCAAAAGACCCGGAAACCGACTCTCACAGATCTGGAAAAGAAGAAAGTGCAGAAAATCGAAAGTATCCAAGTTCAAGGCTGAAAAGGGCATATCAAGGTGGATGGCCAAAAGGGCCATCAAAGCCATAAAAGTTTAAGTGTGTTACAAACCAAGGGAGTAGTATCAAAAGTGCACAGGAGCACTATTAAACAAATAATTGTATCAGGCATATTACAAAATGCCTATTGGCCGAATGAGTGTTTGTGGACAAACTTTACTCGGCATTCATAGCCGAGTCTTCAGCAGCAGTCTTGGTAGCCGGTTCTTCAGTGTTTTCTTCTGTAGCCTTCCCTTCCTCCGTATCCGGGTCAACCACGGTATCAGCGCGAGCTGGAGGAGGGATAACTGGTGTGGATGATGCTGGCACAGAGCCAGCCTCGGCCTTCCTCTTGGCAACTTCCTCCTTCCACCGGGCTAGCATATCAAAGGGAGCAGGAAAATCAGAAGGTACCGGCTTATCTTCAGCATTGTACGGAGGGGTAAGCTTGTTCACGTCAAGTTTATCGGTATCAAGCTTGCCGAGTGGCGTATCTGAGCATGGATAGCTTTGTAGTCCTTTGCCGAGAATCGAGAGCCGTCTGTGTTGAATTCGGGGAACCCGTTCACAAGCGTTGCCGGCTCAAGCCTAGGAAAGTAGGCTTTGGCCAACGCAAGGCCACGGGTCACCCCAACCCGGCACGCCGAGCGCTTCCAGTGGTCGATCCAAGCAGGGACCGTTGAGCACGCATCGAGCATTTGGGATACACCGCCATAACCACCAGGCCATCTCACGGCTTCAAGGGTCCACTCGGTCCCCGCAGAAAATTGCCGGATAACCGCCTTCAGGGTCTTCAATTTCTCTATATCATCTTCATCATCAACTTTGTCACCCGGACCTGCAGAATAAAGAGAAAAGTACAGTGGTAAGGTTCGGATCATAGACCCTACCAAATGAGAAACCCGATTCATAGTCAGGAAGTTAAGTTCCTTTAACAATTATGGAGCTGTATGTATCGGCAACAGAGGTTGATAATTTCTTCAGTAAACCCTCAGCGTTATGGAGCCTTTTCTTTTATTTCTTGCAATCCTTGGAAAGGTCCTTCACCTCGACCTCCAGCTCTTGTCGAAGCTTGGTCTCAACTTGGAGGAGTTCGTTGGTTTTTGCCAACATCTCCTCCGTCCGGGTCACATAAGCCTGCAAAAACAGACAAGGAAAAATCAGTCGGTTGCAGGATAAAAGCCGAGTATGGAATGTTATACAGCTACGGAAGTACCGAGCAAACTATATACAGTTCACTCGGAACTTGGGGACTAGGTGAGTACGTAAATAATATCGGTAAAGTTACCTGATGCTCGGCTGCTAGGGACTCAAGAATATCTTTTTCATTGGATTTCAGAGATAAAAGTTCATCTAGCATCCCTTCAAAGTCAAGGCCACTGAGATTCGGCCTGGAGGAGCTAGGGTTCTGGTTACCCGGTGGCGGGGTCCTTTCCTGCTTCAGCGGGTCGACTCTGGCCGCCTGGGTGTTAGGAGCAGGGGCAGCCCTCTGTGTTCCCAGAAACTCGACATCAGCGTCAGCCGATTGATGTGTTGGCAGGGGGAACCCGGTCTCTGGGACAATGGGGTCAGTCAGCTCTTCCTCTTCACCGCCAGATGCGGGCTTGGTAGCACTCTCCGGGTCTTCCATGGCCGGGTTATCAACGTGCATGTCCTCCGGGTCACTAAGTGTAACCTTGGCTCTGAGAAAGAAAAGGAAAAAGTTAGTAAGTAATAGACATAAGACAAGGAAAATGAAGGTATATTGGTTAATAAGGGTAGCGAGTTACCCGGTATTCACGACGAAGTCGGCTGGGAGATCGTTGCTGGACCCGGAAGATGCTGATAAAGAATCGGAGAGTGAGACCCGGAGTTGTCCTGCTAAGGGATGGTTTGGAGATGGAAAATTTCGAGGTATATGGGTTTGATAAGTTGGAGGAGTACTGGCTCGGCGAGCGGGCGACATGGGGATACCCGGGTTAAGAGGATCGTCACCCGGAGAAGTCCGGGTTGCCCGTCGTTTGGCTGGAGTTGATTCCTTCAGAGATGGTGAAGTGGTTAGATGCATGTTAAGTTCGCACATATTGGCATAGGAGTATGGCTTGGAGGTCATGGAAGAGTATGGCACCTTGAAAACAACTCTCCTGGTCTTCCTCTTTGCCCCAACCTCAGCCTTCGGCTCTGCTTCACTCTCTTCTGATTGAGTGTCGTCCTTGTCCTCTAGCGCTGGTGAGTGAGGAGCATTGTCGGAAGGAGGAGAAGTTTGGTCTAATAAGCTAACGAAGTAATTATTGAGCAGAGACCCGGAATTACCTTCATCGCTATCAGTTGGCTCTTCCTCCTCCTCCGAGTTTTCAGAAGAGGGAGGGGTGAAAATCTTCCAGAATGTGTCAGTTTCCTGAGTTAGAAACACAGAGATAAAAGTTAGTATCTGTACATAAAAAGTATCAGTCGGAATGAAGGGTGATAGCCGGTTCTTACTGGAGGAGCTGGCTTAGAGAGTGTAAAAGGGGCGAGCCCGGCGATGCTCTTGATGACATCAACCCTCTCATCCAAGAAATTATTCATGGTCTTATTTACGTCCGCGGCCGGGTAAGATTCTACGAGTATTGGAGAGAGTCGGTGACGTGCCCGGAGTAATCGCACATGAGCTTGGGCCGAATGCTGTTTGGCTGGATCCGGCAGCTGACCCATGTTTTTATCAAGTTAAGCCCAATAAGTCCTTGGGCTGATGCCACGGCGAGTTTGTGGAGAAGGGGCTGGATAGACTGTCTATCGGCCTCGGATGCGAAGGAATTTAGGTTATCAGAAAGAGATAGGATATCATCAGAGAAACCCGGCAAAGGCTTCTCGCCGGGTAAGGACGTGTCTCGGCAGTAGAAAAATGTCTTCTGCCAGTGCTTCACATGACTGTGAAGACTGAGAGTCGGCATCATAGAATTCTTATGTCTCTGAATCGAAACCCCTCCACAAACTAGGAGGGGCCCGTCCGTGCTCTCCCGGCAGGGTTTGCATTGGAACAATTCTAAGAATAAAGCCAGGTTTGGAGAAATGCATAGATAAGCTTCACAGAGGACTATGAAGTGGAAAATATTTAGCATGGAGTTTGGGCCAATATCAAATATCCTGAGTTTATAGTGGTCTAAGAGAACCCGGAAAAAGGGGTGACCCGGGGGCGGAAACCCCGGATCACGTGATCAAGGAAAATGACTACCTCATCCGGACCTGGTGTAGGCCGGGTCTCCTCACCCGGCGTCCTCCACTGGATGTCCGACTCAGCGGGCAGGACACCAGACTCGGCCAGCTCGTCGAGTTTGGCCTTGGTAACAGTCGATCTCGCCCAATTGGCGGAAATCGACTGACCCGGCTTTTGCTTTCCAGCCGGGTTTTTACCCTTCAGCTTGGCACTAGCTTTGAGAGCCATAGAGTGTAGATCTATATGGAGTTAAAATGCATGTAAGTAGGGTTTCGGGGATTTGAGGAACGCATCTAGTTGATACATTAGGAAAGTAGAGAAATAAACGGCCAAGTGCTTATAGGAGATACGGAAAATAAATCTAGCTGAGAACAATTGCGGAAAAAATATAAGATTGGAAATTGCGAAGGCGCGCCTAGCTAATAGAGCAATGGTGGATAACTACAGTGAGATTTGAGCCAAATTGCTAGAGCAAGATTGAAGAGAAGCAAATCTAGATCTAATGGTCAGAGAAATTTACCGGGATGATCCGTTGGCGGAGATGTGCAGCGGCGGCGATTCGTGGACGACGGCGAGCGCGGCGGCGGCGATTCACTGGCGGGGACGGCCCGTCTCGAGAGCTCCGATGGCGTGGATGAAGGCGCGAGTGGGGGTGCTGGCGGCGGCGAGCCTGCTGGTGCTGGCATAGTCCCGGCGGTGGCGAGCTCGATTGGGCTTGCGGGCGCGGGGGCGGAGCGAGAGGAAGAAGAGGAAGGGGAAATGGCCGTTGGAGATTTAGGGTTGACCCCCTGGGGCCAATTTATAGGCGCGGGGGAAAACCTAGGGTTTGGGCGGTAAGTTGAGTGATTTTCGGAAGAGATTGATCCGGCCCGGAAATTTGGGGATAGGTATCAAGATAACCATTGCGAGATATCCGGATAAGATTGAGCCAGATTCCAGGTGTGTTACTCGGATTGACCGATAAGGACATGAATGCCGGGTCTTGTCACGTTTCTTTGGAGTGTTGACCCAGGAAGTGATGCATTGACTCGGGGAAAACCGGTTATTATATGGACCGCCCAAAGAGCAGGCCTGGCTATAGTTAAAGCACTTTAACCCGGTATATTATGAATTCGAATGTTTATTGTTTTGCAGGGAATAGCGTGCGCTTCATGGTTGATCCCAAGATGCCCAAGCTATTCTGGGGACTACTATCGGGGGGATGGTAACCCGGTAGGCTCATGCTTAGGCGAAACCCGTCCCGAACGAAATCGCACAAGACCCGGCCCAAGGTGGAGGAGTTTCTAGAAGGCCCAAGGGGAAGCGTGGATTTCGTAGTCCTTGCCTTGGGGGCCAAAATTGGGAAAGCTAGGGTTATGTGTGTATTCCGGGTGGGATTCCGGGTATGACTTGTATAGGAAGCCAGAGAGCTGGGTAATATATAAACCGGCTCCTGGGACAGAGAGACCAAGAGTTTTCCAGCTATTCGAGTATTCCAGTGGTACGAGGGCTGATAGTTGTAACCCTAGATCGGAGACTCGGCGACATTACTGCCCGAGCTACCAGATCACCAGAAAACACGATTTCCCTTGAGCTAAACCCTCTCCCAAACACGAGAGTCTATTTTCTCCAAAGTAAGTTACCCCTGGTAACGTCTGCCGTGATTATCCCGCGACAACAATAATTGGGACAACCGGAGGGGATGGTTGTGATGTGAGGATCACATGTGTTCATGGAGTGTTAATACTTTGCTCTGGTGCTTTATTAAAAGGAGCACCTTAATTACGAGTAGTTTCCTTTGAGGCCCCTCTACAACAGGCTAGTAGGACAAAACAAGTTGTGCAAGTTTCTCCTTGCGAGCACGTACGACTAAATTGGAACACATGCCTATCGTTTGCCTAGAAATTGGATGCTTTATTATTATCTATCTGCAATTCCCATGTTTTGAATTATATGAACTAGCTTATCCATGAAATGCCCGTTCATCCATCCATATGCCTACAGTACTTCAATCCTGTTGATTCCCTCAATTGCTACCGTTGTTAATATTTTACTCCTGCTGTTATTTTACTAATGCTGGTGTTATAAAACTGTTACCACTGATAAACTGTTGCGCGCAAGTCTACTTTTAGGTGCAACTGAACTGCCAACTCATCTGTTAAGGCTTATAAATATTCTTTGCCTCCCCTTGTGTCGAATCAATAAATTTGGGTTTTACTTCCCTCGAAGACTGTTGTGATCCCCGATACTTGTGGGTCATCAATCCCTTGTGAGGCAACAAAGTAAGGTAAAGTACCCAAGTGGATCCCGGAACTTCTATCACTTTCACCGCACTAGCCACCCCTAGTTACTCCATCTAATGCACACGTTCCCCCTCACACGCACTCATACACAAGTCTGATTAAAACAAGTAAACAAGAATGGGATACATAATATGCATCTACTTTCATAACTGAAATAAAACTATTGCAATCTCAAACATATATTAACTCATAAAAAGATCCACCACAAAGGTATTACATAGATGATCATAATCATGTTCAGCAGCTCATATGGTGCTAATTAGTGAAGCTCAAAGATAGGAGAGATACATAAGTTACTTCCACAAACCCATAGTCCAGGGGTGGACTACTCCTTCATCATGGAGACAGTGGAGAAGTCGTTGGAAAAGATGGAGACCACGTTGGCAACGCCCCGTCGGAGTTTCCCCCACCAAGCTGCAGATCCAGGTCTCTGTTTCGTGGTTTTGTGTTTCTACGGCGCTCCCTTCTGAAAGCCGTCGGAGGACTATTTTATAGTCGTTTTTAGGTCAAGACGAAGGCACGGAGATGAATACGGACGACATCGGAGCAACGAAGGGGAGAGAGGTTCTGTCACACGGCCAGAGAATCTGGCCGCGTGGGACCCCCAAAATCCTCCTCGGGCTTCCTTTCATGCACTTCCTTCGCTCCTACGCTTTGTTCCCTCCAAAAATGATCCCCGCAAAATATTAGGTCATTTGGACGTAGTTTGGGTCCGTGAAACATCAAAATATAGAAAATAGGGTTTTCTGCCAGTGCGGGGTTAATTCCAGAGAAATAGGGAAACTACGAAATATTCCCAAAATCAATATAAAACAATGATATAACCCTTATATGATGCAAATATGATTGAAATATAAGTAATACAATGCAAAGTTCATGTATGCATTTTAAATGCATCAATATGACGACGTTGTTGATCGTGGGGGTGCATACCAAGGGAACGGCGCCCACAGAACCGATGGTTCTGGGATGGTCCGCCATGTCGAAGGAGATTTCTTATTGCGACCACTTGAGCGGTCGCTAAGGCAGCCCGTTCGTCTGACGGACAACATTGACTTCCTGTGAGGTCTTCTTGGCGTGGTGGCTAGAGAGTGGGGCCAGCGAGCCACCTAGGATGCACGCCATGTGGCGCAGTGGAGAGGTGGTGTCGCCCTTTCCCAAAGGGTTAGTGGATGCGTTTCCCATGGCAAAACGCCACAGGGTCATGTGACATGTGGGTTCGTCGAGAGCGAAGTGGCCGCAGTGTTGAAAACAACGGAGGAACAGCGCATGCAGGGCTTCCCACGTGCTCACGTAGCTGTCAGGGAGGTTCAACAACCACGCGAGGGGTGCACCGTGGAGTGCAAAAGAGAAGTACATCATGAGGTACCTGTCGCACCCCCCACCCCGACTGCCATGATTCTTGCTTCGTTCCTCTGTAGGAAGCCAGAGGGGGAGCATCGCCTGTGTAGAGACGTGGGAGGCGAGGACAGAACACAGAAGGCCACCTTCCCTCCCAAAGGTCCCTGGAGAATGCGCAAAAACACCCTGCCCTGGCGCTCGCGCGCCCTCACGGTAGCTAAGTTGTCCTGGGCCTATGTGGGTATTACCCGTGGAAGCCGGTGGTGCTGTGTCGCGTGCTTGGTGAGGTTGAGTCTCCCGTGCGCGAGACTCTGCGGTGTCGGCTACAGGCGTAACCTCCGTGGTGGCTTCCCAGGTGAGAGATGCACCTGGAGCTTCACACTCAGTTCCCACTACCTTAGTGAATCCAGTGGAGGGTACCGACTAGGAATCACGGATGGTGGCGTTGGACGGACAATAGTGCGTCCCATGTGCTACTGACGGGACTTCCTGCAAGCACTATCGGCCGCGCTCGTGCGCGTCCGATGGCTGCAGGGCGAGCGTTGTCCGCGCAGGAGACTGCAAGGACCGTGTCGGTCCTGTATGGAGCTCGCCTACTAGGGTCATGTCACGTCCGCAGCATACCGTGAGGGGGCGAGGAGAGGCTGGAACCGGGGGCGCTGAGGGATGCCTCCTTCTAGGACTAAGCCTTGTGGTCGGTGTGGTCGGCGCGAGAAGTGACCATGGGGCGAGAAAACGATGGAACGCCTTAGCCCCTGCCTCGCGCACCAAATGTCGGAGAGTGGTCTGTCAAAGACATGATCTCCTCTAGAGGTTCGAAAAGAGTAAGGGAAACTAGGGATGATCGCCGATGGGGACATGGAGGGTTTACCCAGGTTCAGGCCACCGTTGTGGTGTAAAACCCTACTCCTGCTTGTTTGTAGATTGCACTGCGGTAGCTATAGTACAATATGCGAGCTTGTGCTCGGGACTAGCTATGGTGGGTTCTCAGGAAATTGAGCTATGGATCCCCTTCTACGGAGGCCAAGGGGACTCACTTATACTAGCGGTTTTGGGCCTCCTCCCCGCTCATTCTTGGCAGAAAAGGGCTACCATAAGGTGCCAAAGTGGAGACCAGCTGAGCTTTGTGCTGTCTCCTTGCTCTTGGTCGTCGAGGACAGCATCATCATCCATGGTAGAGCTATGAGGGCTCTGATGATGTTCCTCCCGTCTTGTAGCGTCGGGACGGTCTTCTTGCACCAAAGAGGAAAGCCTTGGGAAGAGATTTGGCGCACGCAGCTGCAGCGCACACTTTACACACGAGAATGGCAACTGCGGCCAAAGCAACCCTGTCCCTCTGCGGAGCTGTCATCACTTCTGCAGAGGCGCCAACGTCATCCCCAGATGGGTTGTCCCCCGCTAGGGCGGGTTCCTCTGGAGGGAAGCCAGGGCGATGTAAAGCTCCTCTCCAGGGGCAGGAACGCCGGCGGGAGCTTCTTTGGAGCAGATCCTTCGTCAGAGTGCTCCTTAAACAGGGGGTGTACCCTCGAGAGTGGGCGCTTCTGGAGATGAAATGGTAAGGGCCTTCGTTGTGCTGATTTCGGTCGGGCCTGCATCCGACGGATTTGGGCTGGGCCTGCAGCCTTAAACAGGGATTAGTATCCATGGGTCCAACGGAGTTGGATATTTCATTAAAACCGGAATACCTGGCCCCCCACTTAGGCCGGGTAATCCGGACTTTGTTTTCCTGCAACGACTCCAAACGGCTACTTTTGTGGAGGGGTATAAATACCCACTCCACCTGCAACCTCAATAGCTCGTCCACACCAAGAAGAACACCTACATTTGAGCCACCAAAATCAAGAGTTCTCCCTCCCCTCCCACTCAAACTTGTTGATCTTTGGAGGATTGACAGAGAAGTATGATGACTCACAAGTATAGGGGGTGTATCGTAGTACTGTTGATAAATAAGAGTGTTGAACCCAACGAGGAGCAGAAGGTGTTGACAAGAAGGTTGGATAGAGGATTCACTGTAAAACTAGCAAACAGGTCTTTGGTGGTTTTTGATATAGCAGATAAATAAAGTGCGAGTAAATAAAAGACAGTAATAATAATTCTAGCGAGTGGCCCAGTCCTTTTTAGAGAAAAGGACAAGCCGGTTGGTTTACTTATGATGACCAAACATTCTCGAGGACACATGGGAACTTCGTCAAGCATTTTCGTTTCATACAGTTGATTAAAATTTATTGTTTTGATATGTGTTTGGTGGGTGAACCTATGCTAATGCACCGCCCAACTAGGACTAATACATACTTGTGATTAAATCTCTTGCAAGCATCCGCAACTACAAGAAGTATTTAAGATAAATCTAACCACAACCTTAAACTCTGGGATCGTACACTCCCTCGTGCATCGGTTTCCTAATGGGGGTTTAGGTTTCTGTCACTACGGCAACTCCACAACTAGTATCCAAATACACAATGCATCCTGATAAAGTCCAAACTGTATCTCATTTTCCGAATACTTTTGCTATTGTTTGCCTCTAAACTTGTGAGTTTTGGATACAACTAACACGGACTAACGTTGTTTTCAGCAGAATTACACTGGTGTCTTGTTTTTGTGCAGAAAAACCAACTTTCGGGAAATTACCCAAAAAAGATCGCAATTGTCGAGACATCATAGTAGAGTTCATAGACGGTGGTGACATGAGTCTACGGGTAGAGATGTGGGGGGGACTTGGTAGTACGACAACCAGGAACACCAAATTTACCCAGGTTCGGTACGGCGCAACAAGGCGACGTTCCTACTCCTGCAATCTCACTAAATCAGGGCTGAAGCCTGAAGTATACAAAGTACAATGTGAGTAGGATTTCGCTAACTCGGAGAGGATCAACTTCTTAGTGAGTTGGCTTCTAGCTAATTGTCTCTGTTTCGTCTCTCCCCTCCGACTTTATATAGATAGCCGGGTTAGGGCTTACAGAAAGGAAACCTAGAATACTACGGAAAGTATCTAACTTGGAAAGTAAGGAATCCGTCTTCTCCTCCAAGCCGCACCACTTTGGGCCGTGGTCCGGCTTCTACTAGAATCCGGCTTCCCGCGCACAGCTTACTGGGCCGCCCAATGGACTGTGGTCCATTACCAAAAGGCCAACCTGGTAATCCGGCTCTTTAGGACAATGCCGGACATACCCCTATCGGTATATATCTGACAGTAGCCCCCAAGAAGGATTAAGACTTCATGATGCGGAGAGTTACTCCTAGATTGGCCCGATCTTCACGAATCGACGGAGAACACGAAGAACACGAGGAACTCGATGAACACACGAGGGGGAAATGAGGGGGAAATCGAGGGCAACGCAAGCAAACGCAAAGATAACTAGTAAGAACCGAAGAACCCCAAATCTTCCGTCAACTAACCCCGAGGGCCGCCTACGGAACGATCGATTCAACTGAGCTCACCTTGATTGAAACCGCTTTACACCCGTAGCCGGTCCACTACGCCAATAGAACCTCAAGATAATCGAGAGGAAGATTGGACAATTCCTTGATAGAAACCCAAAGGGAGAGATCAAGTAATTGGATGAGCCTTGATACGATCCTCGACGAAGTCGGAGGAGTAGCCTTGATACGTTCCTCGGTACACACCGGAGGAGTAGTTCCTCAAAGAGGGATACAAGAGAGCTGAACTCCAAATGTTCTAAATTCAACTCTAAACCCTAGATCTAGCTTGGGGGAGTCCTTATATAGCCGGGGGTCGAAGTAGGTGAAGACGGGAGCGAAAACGGGTCTTTTCCGGGCAATTTCGGGTCCACCTCAGCCTAGGGGCTGGCCTGGCCGGCCTGGAACCCGGCCTGGGGCCAGGGTGGGCGCCTGGAAGGGGAGGCCGGCCTGGGGCCGGGGTGGGGAGGAGGCAGGCCGGCCCCCAGGCCGGCTGGCTCTGTTGGGTGCCCGGCCTGGGGCCGAGGTGGGAAGGAGGGAGGCCAGCCTCCAGGCCGGCTGCCTCTGTTGGGGGTCCGGCCTAGGGGGGGGGGGGGGAAGAGGCCGGCCTGGCCGGCCCCCGAGGCCAGGAGGGGCTCCTTTTCCCCTATCTTCTCCGTCGGGACTCCGATTGCGATGCCGTTTCTTCCGTCCTCCTTCGTATCTTCTTGCGCATCATTTTGGGTGCTTTCCGGGGCCTCCGTGGTGGGTTTGAACCTGAGTACACAAAGTGTGGAACCATGAGGTAGCGCACCATTCTCCACATGACCGAAAGCATAGAACAAGAGGAGCGAGTTCACCTTATCTTGGATGGCCTTTGCGCGTGATCTTGTCATCGGTGCACTTGGTGGAGTTGGGTGGGCTACATCATCTCCCCCCCCCCTTGAAAAAGAGTCGACCTCGACTCGGCGTCGTCTTCATCACTTGGGTATCCATGGAAGGGAGAGAGGTCCTTGACATGGAAGGAGTTGTGGACGAGGTACTTGGATTGCGGTAAGTCAAGCTTGTAGGCGTTGTTGTTGATGCGCTTGATGACCTTGAAGGGACCGTCACCTCTTGGCTTGAGCTTGGAGTCGCGCTCTTCGGGGAATCGGTCCTTGCGCAAGTGTAGCCACACGAGGTCACCTTCTTGGAACACCATGGGTTTCTTGTTCTTGTTCATGATAGAGGCTCGGTGCTCGGAATGCTTCTCAAGCGTAGCTCTTGTGGAGTCGTGTAGCTTCTTGATGTAGTCGGTGCGCTTGTCGATGTCCATGTTTGCTCGCTCGCGTAGAGGCAAAGGGAGTATGTCGAGGGCGGTGTTGGGGTTGAAACCGTAGACGATCTCGAAGGGACTCTTCTTGGTAGCTTGATGGAGAGCACGGTTGTAGGCGAACTCGGCGTGTGGGATGCATTCCTCCCAATTCTTCAAGTTGGGCTTGATGAATGCTCGAAGTAGTGAAGAGAGTGTGCGGTTGACGACCTCGGTTTGTCCATCCGTTTGTGGGTGATAGGCGGTGGAGAATAGTAGCTTGACGCCGAGCTTGGCCATCAACGTCTTCCAAAAGTAGGAGGTGAACTTGACGTCGCGGTCTGAGACAATTGAAGTAGGTACACCATGTAAACGCACAATTTCCCTGAAAAACAAAGTAGCAACATGTGAAGCATCGTCGGTTCGGTTACAAGGAATGAAATGTGCCATCTTAGAGAAACGATCCACAACTACATAGATTGAATCCATGTTGGTTTTAGTTCGTGGAAGGCCTAACACAAAGTCCATGCTAATATCACTCCAAGGTGCATGTGGGATAGGTAATGGCATGTAAAGACCATGAGGGTTGGAAGTGGACTTAGCTCGGAGGCATGTGGAACATCTCTTGACGTGTCTCTCAACGTGATGCTTCATCTTGGGCCAATAGTAGTTGGTGGAGAGCATGGCATAGGTCTTGTCGCGTCCAAAGTGTCCCATGAGGCCTCCTTCATCTGATTCCTACAATAACAACAAACAAAGAGAAGACTCGGGGATACACAATTTGTTAGCCTTAAACAAGAAACCTTTGTGAAGATAGTAATCATCGAAACCTCGGTTAGGCAAGCACTTCTCAAATATAGGACCAAAGAAAGCATCGGAAGCATATACGTCTTTGATCTCATCCAAACCAATCACATTGATGTCAAGACGTGTAAGAAGGCATTCTTTCCTAGACAAAGCATCGGCTACCACATTCTCTTTACCTTTCTTGTACTTAATGACATAAGGAAAAGATTCAATGAATTCAACCCACTTAGCATGCCTTTTGTTCAAATTGGTTTGGCTTTTTAAGTATTTCAATGATTCGTGATCGGAGTGAATGACAAATTCTTTTGGCCAAAGGTAGTGTTGCCAAACTTCTAGCACTCTAACCAAAGCAAAAAGTTCCTTATCATAGATGGGGTAATTGAGTTTAGCACCATCAAGTTTTTCACTATGGTAAGCAACGGGGCGTCCATTTTGCATGAGAACGCCACCAATTCCTATACCACTAGCATCACATTCAATCTCAAAAGTTTTCTCAAAATCCGGTAAGACAAGCAAAGGAGTTTCGGTTAGGCATTTCTTAAGTGTGTCGAAAGCTTTTTGTTGCGCATTGCCCCAAACAAAAGGTACATTCTTTTTTGTAAGTTCATTCAAAGGGCAAGCAATAGTTGAAAAATCTTTGACAAAGCGGCGATAGAAACCGGCAAGGCCATGAAAGCGCCTTATCTCACCCATGGAGGTAGGGTTAGGCCAATTCCTAATTGCCTCAATCTTCTTGTTATCTACTTCAATACCATTGGAAGAGATCACAAAACCCAAGAAAACAAGCTTGTTGGTGCAAAAATTGCATTTGGAAAGATTGGCGAAAAGTTTTGCGTTGCGAAGAGCCAACAATACTTGTGAAACATGATCAAGGTGATCTTCCAAAGATTTGCTATAAATGAGAATATCGTCGAAGTAAACCACAACAAATTTGCCAATGAAAGGACGTAGAACTTCATTCATGAGACGCATGAAGGTAGATGGGGCATTCGAAAGACCAAAGGGCATAACAAGCCATTCATACAAACCAAGTTTTGTTTTGAAAGCCGTTTTCCATTCATCACCTATACTCATACGAATTTGATGATAACCACTTTTAAGATCAATTTTGGAAAAGATAGTAGCACCACTCAATTCATCAAGCATGTCATCGAGCCTAGGAATAGGATGTCTATATCTAACGGTGATAGCATTGATAGGGCGACAATCCATACACATGCGGGAAGTAGAATCTTGCTTTGGAACAAGGATAACCGGCACGGCACAAGGGCTAAGGGATTCGCGAATAAAACCTTTTTCGAGTAGCTCTTGGATTTGGCGCTCAATCTCCTTAGTCTCCTCGGGATTGGTGTGGTAAGGAGCGCGGTTTGGAAGGGGCGCGCCCGGAATGAGGTCAATACGGTGCTCGATTCCTCGAAGGGGAGGAAGGCCCGGAGGGAGCTCATCGGGAAAGACGTCTTCAAATTCCTGCAACAAAGGCAACAAAGATGGAGGAAAATTTGTCATGTCGTTAGTTTCAAGTGCTTCCCCTTTGCGCAATAGGACAAAGTGAAGTATGGTTGGGTCATCTCTTAGCTCTCGCATCTCTCTTTTGGTGGCAAGTAAGGCAAAGCCTTTGGCATTACTCGGAATTTTTCCACTCATATTTGGCTTGTGGCTCTCTGTCGGGGGGTTACCCCCGAGTAGGGTAAAGACAAGTGGTAAAAGCAACTATCAGAAGATAGGTTTGGTCGAGTAGCCGCCTACCCGGTACTCGCTACCCGGTCGACTGCTACTCGGTCTCACCTCAAGATGACCAGAAGAAAGAATCAATCAAGTTCTGTCCATTCGAGTAGAAGGGTTGGCCCGAGTAAAACTGGCGGGAACCTACTCGGGCCAGAAAGTCAAAGGAGCCGTTCTGACACAGGATCCCGCGTATCCCGGGTCCGTACTTGGCACTATTCAAACTACTGTTCACCTGGGACCGGCCTGCCTGACAGTGACAGCATGGAAGCAGGCGGTCGCAGGATAAGGGGGTCCCTCTCTGTGTTTGGCACAGTGATACCAGTCTGTCCCTTTGGTTTTGCCCAACGACTTTCCGGATGCAGCCAAGGTTAGGAACCAAAGCTGTCAGCGGGAACCCGGAAGAAGGACGATGTGCACACTATGTCGACACTTGTCCATGTTTGGACGTATCCGGCTGGGCACCATGTATATAAGGTGCCCCGCCGCCTCCTGCGTGAGGGATCGCATACTGGAACAGATCGTGACCTAATTCTTGACCTAGTTCATCACGCAGAGAGAAGAGTGGCTACTCGGTAGCAAGAACATTGTACTGTGGCTACTCGGTGAGACACCAGAATACATAGAAAAAGGCAGGAGTAGGGGTTTTACCTCCTCACGAGGGCCCTGAACCTGGGTAGATCGTGTTGTTTGCAGTGTTTACTTCTTACCTCACGCGGCTACTCGTCGCGTGATCCCTCCCCGAGCACCTCCAGCGTCCTTCGTCCCCACATCTTTAGCCATCCCATGGCATCTGCCGTGACACCACCACGACAGTTGGCGCCCACCATGGGGCAGCCAGCGGCGCTAGCTGGAGTTTCTGTTCGGATGGGATCTTCTTCAGCGGAGCGCGTGGTTTGTGGCCTTGTCCACAGATTTGGCTCCTTCGACTTTGTCACCGACAACGCCGGCGATTTCGGCGGCAGGGCCATGCCGGAGGGCGGCGCGGTGATCTCCTTCGGCTCTCACCTCGTCTACATCGCCACCATCGCCAACCGCGCGTACCCTGAGCTGGTGCATGACGCGGAGGATCCTCCCGCGGTGATCGCTGCTCGCGGATGGTCCGCGTGCCGTTCTGCGAACCGCGCTGAGGTGATGGTGACGGGCTTGGCGGCAAACGCTGGCGCGACCGCTACTGGCGCCGCGGCCGTCGTCGAGGATCTTGCTGCTCCAAGCGCTGGTGGCAGGACTCACCGGCCCTACGAGAAGGAGTGCAACTTGCCGCCTTCCACAACTACGACTATTCCCGCGTCGGCTGGGCGACTTGGCATGCCGACTCCCACCGACATCGAGCTTCTAGCCATGAGGGAGCAGCTCGAGCGGCAACGCCTGGAGCTGCTTGCCGAGCAGGCGGAGTTGGATAAGGTGAGGTTGGAGTTGAGTCTAGATCAGCTCGAGTACAACAAGGCTCACGGCTTCACGCCAGTCGCTAGGAGGGCTAGCAGAGTAGGCGCCACTCGGCGCAACCTTGGTGCCAGATGGCGACAGTTGTAGAGGTTCCTGCTCAGTCCGCCACTGCAAACACCTCCACCAGGCCCAAATATAGCACCCCCGCCAAGACACTTAGAGCTGCAGAGGCTGTAGCTGCCGAGTTGCCTCGTCTAGACGGCGACGCTCGCGTTAGGCAGCAGGAAAGGCTCAACGAGTTGGTGTTGGAGGCTGCTAGGCAGAATGAGGAGTTCCGGAAGGCCAACCCGGGTGCTGGAGCTTCGCAGGTGGTGCACTCGCACGCGGCTAGATCTAACGATCAGGCCTCATCTCCGCATCCCAGCCGCGAGAAGAGCCGCAGCGGACGTTCGGCCAGAGATAGGCAAATGCAGGTGTATGACCCGGCTGCTGCCGCGAGACAGCTTGCTGTGCCGCAGCAGCCCGGGCAGGAACACAACGCTGCAAGAGCAGCCTCTCAAGCCCATCAAGCTCAAAGCCAGGCCCGAGATGGAGCGCGTCCAGGTCCTTCTCGGCAACCCGCAGCTCAGCCTACTCGGCAGAGGCAGCAGCCGCGCGCAGTGGCGCCAGTCGCCAACCCGGTGGAGCAGCCTGCAGCTGTGCAGGTGGACAGATATGATGATGGCTACTCGGCCATGGAGATGGCTGGTTATGATGTCCATGATCGTGTTGGCGAGCGCATGCTGGCGCCTGGAGATGCGAGGCATCAGTTGGACCGGATCAGCTTGTCGGCGCGGTTGGAGAACACGGGTCCTCCTGGCCCCGAGTGCTTTGGCCCGCGCATCATGAACGAGCCCTCCGTGAAGAACTTTCAGCTTGCAAGGGGCACCAAGAGCTACAATGGCAGCACCAAGCCGGAAGATTGGCTCAATGACTATGTCACCGCGGTCCATATCGCGAGCGGCAACAGAAGGTGGGCGGTGCGCTATGTCCCACAGATGCTAGAGGGTCCAGCTCGCACTTGGCTCAGCAACTTGCCCAAGAACAGCATCAACTGCTGGCTGGACTTCTCGGACGCCTTCATCAGCAACTTCACCAGCACCTACAAGAGGCCGAATAGGCCACAGCAGCTATCCGCTTGCAGGCAGCGAGAAGACGAGACGGACCGCGAGTACCTTACTCGGTGGAGCACATTGAGGAACACCTGTGAAGGTGTGAATGAAGCACAGGCCATCACTTGGTTTGCGCAGGGATGCAGGCATGGCAGTATGTTGTGGCAGAGATTGCAGAGGGAGATGTCGAACACTCTGGCGGAGACCATCAAGATTGCGGATCAGTACGCACTTGGTGATCCTACTCAGCCCCTGATGGACTCCTCTGAGCCGAGAAGAAACTTCAGCAACAGCAAGCGCAATGAGTTCCGCAACAAGCGCCGAATAGATACTCGGTATGATCCTGAAGAGGTGAATGCAGTGACTGTTGGAGCTGGTGGCAGCCAAAGGCAAAAACCTGCTGGAGCCTACGGGCAGAACCAGAACCAGGGCCAAGGCAACAAGAAACCATTTCGCACTTCTGAGTCGGGTAGCGGAAACTCCGAGCAGCCGAAGAAGTTTGTCTTTGATGACATGAAGGATGGCCCATGCAGTTTTCACACTCACCACCCCTCGAGGCCTGCTAACCACACTACTCGGCAGTGCGAGTGGTGGGATGTGATCAAGAGTGATGGCTTGCCTCCTCCTCCTCCTCTGCCAGCGGCCAACGCCAATGTGCAGCCTACTCGCGCACCCGCAGCTCGGCCGCCAGTGTACCCGAGAAGAGAAAATGTGAACCAAGTTGCTTTAGGAGCCAACCGTAACTTCAACAATGAGGGCTACCGCAACAACAACAACAACTACAACCGCAACAACAACAACAGAGGCAACAACAACAACTACCAGGGCAACAACAACAACGGCAACAATGGGGGCGGAGGCTCCAACCAGTACCAAGAGCACCACGAGAGCTACATGATCTTCACTTCTGAGCCAGTCGACAAGCAATCACAGCACTGGCGGGCCATGGAGGTCAATGCAGTGATTCCTGCTGTTCCTCACTACATGTATTGGTGTGACCAGGAGATCAGGTGGTCCCGAGTAGATCATCCCAAGGTGATGCCCAATCCGGGTAGCTACGCCTTGGTGCTGGATCCTACCTTCCTGGGTCCCGAGAAGAATGTGAGGTTCAGCAAGGTGCTAATCGACAACGGCAGCAGCATCAACATTGTGTACAAAGACACACTCGAGAAGCTTGGCCTGGCCGAGAACATGATGCTGCCCAGCAAGACCACTTTCCATGGCATTGTGCCCGGGATCTCGTGCAACCCGATTGGCCGAGTGTGGATAGATGTGCTATTCGGCACCAGGGATAACTGCCGCACAGAGCGCCTGCAGTTCGAGGTGGTTGATCATCAGAGTCCTTACCATGCCCTACTCGGCAGGCCTGCTCTGAGCAAGTTCATGGCCTCTACCCATGTTGCATATCTGAAGATGAAGATCCCTGGTCCCAGTGGCATAATTACTATCTCTGGTGATTACAAGAAGTCCATGGAGTGTGCCTCTGCTGGTTCCCAGTTGGCGGAGTCAATGGTGATTGCTGCCGAGAAGAAGAAGATGTATGAGGTGGTGGCTATGGCGCAATCCGCACAGGCTGGCGCGCAAGGCGTGCCGAGTACCCAGCACGGGACCGCATTCCAGGCATCTCAGGAGACCAAGAAGGTCCAGGTCGACCCCGAGTTCCCCGACCGCGTAGCCATCATTGGCTCCGGGTTGGCGGAGAAATAGGAACGCGAGCTCATCCACTTCCTCCGTGAGACTCGGGATGTATTCGCCTGGTCCAATGAAGATCTACCAGGAGTCCCGAGGGAGTTGGTTGAGCACTCATTACATGTGCGTCCTGACGCCAAGCCAGTAAAGCAGGCTATGCGCCGCTTCGGAGATGAGAGAAGGAAGGCCATTGGTGACCAGATCACCAAGCTGCTGATAAGCAATTTCATCATGGAGGTGCTGCATCCGGATTGGCTAGCCAACCCGGTCATGGTCGAGAAGAAGAAGGAGGATCCCAAGGCTGCCACCGCATGGCGCATGTGTGTCGACTACACCGACTTGAACAAGGCATGCCCCAAGGATCCCTTCCCGCTACCTCGCATCGATCAGGTGATCGATTCCACTGCTGGTTGTGAACTGCTGTCTTTCATAGATGCCTACTCTGGTTTCCACCAGATTGCACTCAATCCTGCTGATCAAATAAAGACTGCTTTCATTACCCCGTACGGGGCTTATTGCTATCGTGTCATGTGTTTTGGCTTGAGGAACGCGGGTGCAACCTATCAGAGATGCATGCAGAAATGCTTGCACGACCAGCTCGGCAAGAATGTGCAGGTGTACGTAGATGACATTGGCATCAAAACGAACAAAACACATACTCTGCTTGCCGACCTGGAGGAAACCTTTGCTAACCTACGCAAGTACAAAATGAAGCTGAATCCGAGTAAATGCACCTTTGGTGTCCCGGCTGGCAAGCTACTCGGCTTTCTGGTGTCTAGTCGGGGCATTGAAGCCAATCCTTCAAAGATAAAAGCTATTGAGAGCATGTCTTTGCCGAGATCACTGAAGGATGTACAGAAGTTCACTGGTTGCTTAGCATCTCTGAGCCGCTTTCTGGGCCGAATGGGCGAGAAGGCCCTGCCTCTGTACCAATTGATGAAGAAAAGTGACAAGTTTGTCTGGACTCCGCAAGCGGACATGGCATTCAATGAGCTAAAAGCAATGCTGGCTAGCGCCCCCATCTTGGCTAGTCCGCTACCCAAGGAGCCAATGCTGCTGTACATTGCTGCGACCAACCGATTAGTCAGTGTGGTGATTGTGGTGGAACGAGAAGAGGAAGGCAAGAGTGTGCAGCGCCCAGTGTACTATCTCAGTGAAGTGATGTCCAGCTCCAAGCAAAACTACCCGCATTATCTGAAGATGACCTACGGCGTGTACCTGGGCGCCAAGAAGCTAAAGCATTACTTCCAAGAGCATCCTATCACGGTTGTGAGCTCTGCTCCCATCTCGGATATCATGGGTAACAAGGAGGCGAGTGGCAGAGTAGCCAAGTGGGCAATCGAGCTGGCCGCGTACGCACCCGCGTACGCGAGAAGAGAAGCCATCAAGTCTCAGATTCTGGCGGAATTCCTGGTGGATTGGGCCGAGGTGCAGTATGAACCTCCTGCCCCAGTTTCTAATTACTGGAAGATGCACTTCGATGGCTCGAAGGTGAAGGAAGGCCTTGGTGCTGGCGTGGTGCTTACGTCACCCAAGCGAGATCAACTCAAGTATGTGCTACAGATTCACTTCAAGGCATCCAACAATGTAGCAGAGTACGAGGCGGTGGTGCATGGCTTGCGAGTAGCCAAGGAGGTTGGCGTGCAGCGCATTATATGCTGTGGCGATTCAGATCTGGTGGTGCAGCAAGTCTCGGGCACTTGGGATGCTCTGGATGCCAACATGGCGTCGTATCGTTTCCTGGTGCAGTCTATGACTGGGTTTTTCGAAGGCTGTGAGTTCCAGCACATTCACCGAGCAGAGAACAAAGCAGCAGATGAGTTATCCAAGTTGGGATCCTCTCGGCAATCCATCCCGGCTGGAGTCGCCTTGGAGCACTTGAGGAAGCCATCCATCAAGCCTTCTCCCAACTCGGAGTCCATATTTGTTCCTTCTCTGCCAAGTGAGGAATCTGATCCCATGGAGATTGACTGGGAGAATGCTACAGGAAACCCGGGGACTGTCGTCCTCTACTCGGGGTGTCACATCCCAATTTTGGAATACATGTTAACACAGTTGTTTTGCTAATTGCTTGACTAATAAACCTTGGTTGTGTTTGTTTGTGTTTGTTTAAGTGCAACTAAACAAACTTAAAAAGGATAGCAAAGCAGTAAACTAAAAATATTCAACATATTGTTCCAGGGATAAAAAAATATTCAACATATTGTTCCAATGACTTTGACAATATTTTCTTAAGTAAATATTGATCAAAGAGTTTTCCAAAAACATCTTATGAACCTCATACTTGTTGAATATTATTCCTAGACCTAAATTAAGAAAGAGGAAACACTTAATAAATTTCCCTAAAAAGATTATCAGAAAAGGAGGCATTCTTAAATGCTTCACCAAAATATTATCAAATGTTTTTCCAACCTTGCAAGATTAAAAACAAAAGCACTGGAGATCATTGACTTGTTATCTCAAGTCATATAAACATTTTGGCAAAGCATTGCTAAAGAAAAGCCAAGTGCTTTATTAAATAGAAATTCCAATATTTCTAGAAACAGAAAACTAAAACAAGTTACTATTGGAAACTTTATTAAAATGATCTGAAATTCATACCATTGCTTCCTTATATCAAATAAGGAACACACACAAGAGGAGACCAAAAATTGATTCCTTTAAAGCCCTGAAAACATGAATTTTCTCCACAGCAACATTTGGGATTTTGAACAAGTTTGTTCTACAAACTTTTTCCAAATGCCATGAAATAAATACCACATGCTCTATATCATAAATAAGGATGAAAACCAAAAGGGCACAAGTTTTTGAATAATTTAAGTTGCCAAAAACCCCTGTTTTCTTGACAGCACCTTTTTGAAATTTGAACATGTTTGTTCTATAAAGTAACTCAAAATGACTTAAATTTTCTACCACATGAGGAACACATCAAATAAGGAATGTGTGCCAAAAATTATCATTTTTGGAAGCTCCTAAGTAGGTTAATAAATTCAATGTCCATTTATGTAAGAATTCAAATTTGAACAACCTTGAATTACCAAGTTTATCCATTTGAGCCAATTTTCATATATGTTGTACATATCAACTAATTAGAATTTTGGGCAAAAGGATTTAAATTTTTGACTTTGTTTGCTTGGTGAAAACATCCATTTTCAGAGAGGACAGGGACCCACTTGTAATTTTGCAGGGACCTAAAAGTAATCTGAGTCATCTCCTACCTCTAGCTCCCTGTAGAAGAACAGCACCCCTACTCCATTGGATTCGAGTAGAAGCAATCTTTGAGGATAAGAACCCCATGTGCACCTCTGAACCTCCCACATGCTCCTCTCCCCCCCCTCAAGCTTCACCCTCTCTCTCTCTGGAAAAGAAACCTTCAAACCCGAAACCCTAGCTATGGAAGTCATCGTCGATTCGGCCAGTAGAAGGCTCGCCGCCGGCCACCGCGTATCCCATCGTCTTCGCCTTGTAGTGGTTGTGCTTGGTGCGAAAAGAATCGAGCCGTAGCGCCGCGAAGACCCCGCGCCGTCCGATTTTGTCTTCGGGGCCGACGGAACTCCGGCGAGATATTCCGGTCGCCTCGGCCCTTCCCCGCCCTAGCCGAGCCCTCCATTGCGTTCAAGGTGAGAAGGAGAACCCCCGCCGCCCCTTTACCCTCCCCCTCTCCCTCTAGAGCGACGCCGTGGCGTGGTCGCCGTCCGGCCGCCGCCGCGCGCGGTTGCCGCCGCTCTTCGACTCCATCCCAGGAAACGAGACCATGCGCTTTTGGTAGCCCGCGTCTAGAGCAACGAGTAGGTGCTTTTGATTCGCGAAAAGATGATCGTATCCGCTCGATTCGTGCTCGCCGGAGATGTTTCCCGCCGGCGGTGGCGTCATGCCGACGTCGCGCTCGTGTCAGCAAGCGCTGACCCCGCGCGCGTGAGTCAAACTTGCCAGTGGGGCCGGATCTGCCCGCGTGGCCGCCCGCGTGGCCGGCTGGCCCACTAGTCAGCGGCTGCGGCTAGGTTCCACCGCGGTGGATCTAGATCTGGCCGGCCCAGTAGCAGATCTGGCCCAGTCAAGTTTTATTTTCCAATTTCTTTTTCCAGAATAAGTGCATGTTTACTTTAGGCTCAAAAAGGCAATCTAAAAGATGAATTTGACCAAACCAAAAATCACAGTGGTACCTCAACTAATTCTAAACCACCTCCAACTTGTAGATCTACTTTTGGATGGATATTTTTGAAATGAAAAATGATTTGGCAACAGGTACCAGAAACACCAAAATGAGCACCAATTTTATTTTACAACTCAGAATGAAGTGAGGCCAATTGCATTGGAAAGCCCTTGAAATTTCCTAACAGGAGCATTTAACCTCGTTTCCAAATTCATTGTATTTTTGAAATGGCATGCAATTTGGTAAAACACCAGAGAGCTATTTGGTGATTTTTATAAAATTATTAAAAATGTTTTTTGATGCAAACTCAACTGGATGGTCTTGTATATGTTTAGGGCTATCCAAACCTAGAAGTGTTTAATTTTTAGAGCACCCTAGAAAATTTGGTGGACAGAACCTTAAAATGCTTGTTTCTGCCATTTTGGCATTTTAGCTAATTAATTGTTGTGATTATATTTTTGAGTTGCAATATTGTTTTCTAGCATGTATAAGTTGTGTGAGCTTGTTTTCTAAGTGTTACTTAACTATTTTATCATGTTAGAATGTGTGGACTTGAGTTGAGAAGAAATAGGATTTATATTAATATCATATGTTCATCTCTAGTTTATTACTTGCATATAATTTTTGATTGATTAATTTGTGTGCAAGTGATTGAATTGTTGTGTTGAGATATTAGATTCAGTACTATGTTGGTACTTATATTTTGTTAGTATCACCTCTGCTAGATTGCATTTGAGTTGGTAGAGAAGCATGAGTAATTTAGTCATTACTATGAAAATGTTATGGAAAAATTCCCTCAGGTGTGGAATTTTTACATAATCATTTGTGGTTGTGTAGCCACATATTTTTGTGTTATGTTCATAGGACCAGTAGAATTTTGAGGATGTTTTTATGAGTACTTGACCCCTAATGTTTTCACTTGTGTGAAAACAATAACATGAGTAGCATTACCTTGCTTATTTTTGCACCCTATTATTTTCTACTAGCATTGTTATTGCACTAGGTGCTAGTTGAGGTTTTTGCTAATTTTTGTCAAGTGGACCAGAGGCATTGTGACCTCTTAATGCTTTGATATGCTAGTGGAGCACCCACTGGTTTCATTGCATTTTTGGTGGAAACATTATTTCCCCCACACTAGATGTGTTTCTGTTATATAGTTTTATAACTGATGAGTGCCTAGTATTTTTGCTTTGGGAATTTTTGTGCTAAACAAAAATGGGTATGCTTCTGTTTGTAAGTGGTTGTAATCATGTGTGGCTTGCTAGGAAAAATACATTCTTGAAGTGTTGTTTGATTCCTCTAGTAATGCCCTTTTTATTACTACTAGTATGTAGGAGTTGCCCTGCAAATTGATGCATTGTTTTGCTAAATGGGATATTTTTGTTATAGAAAGTATAGATGTTTTTCACTACTGTTTTTATGACATGGACCCTCTGGTTGTATTTCAATTACTTGATTGAAATGCATCCATTGATTCTTCATGTTTAAGTAGTACTAGTTTCCTTTGCAGTTGTTGTGTTAAATTATTTTTTTCTGCCAACTTGTGTTTGGTAGATATTTGTGTATCCTTGCATGAGGACATGTTTTCATTTCCCATTATGATAACATGGTTCCTTGTTTGCATTTTATTACTTTACTTATTATGCATGCTTGCATAGCAAACTTTTAGTAGAAACATGTCTATAGGATTCCTCCTTTTTAGCCATTGTTTCTATTGTTCTCACTATGAGAAATTGTGTGTTTTGTGATGAGTCTATTACCTTGTTACATTTGTGTAGGCTCACTGATTTGTAAAAGTAACTTTTACAAATCATGTGTTTCATTTATTCTTGATGGGAATTTAGGCTTAGCAGAGTAGCTACCTTATTCTTTTTGTGGTGTGGTTGATAGACCCATTGCCATGCTTATTATTGTGCATGTTTTATACACTTTTAGTAGTCTCACCCTTGTGAAACTAAGTGTATTTTGGGCTTATTAATATCTTGGTATGAGAGTGGCACACCCACTGAATCCATGATATTAAGGTTGTGAGATATGTTCCTCCAACCTTGAGCTGTCTTGTTAAATGGCATTTCTGCCAAGTAGGATTGTTTGATTGTTTGCCTCAATTAATAATTGAGTGATTTTGTTATTATTAGATTTCCTTGCTGTATGTATTGTTATGTATGGTTGCTTGCCTTGATTGGTTCTGAATGTGTGTCCTTTATTCCTTTTACGGCGTTAGAAAACGAAGAGGAAGGAAGTGTCGGGAAGCTCTGTTTCAAGTTCCAGTCACTCCAAAACCAGGGACACAAGGAGATACCAGGCAAGCCATCCTGATGCTTGCTGATACAATACTTATCATTATCTATCATGCATGTTTTACCTCTGAAGTTTTACAAAAACTTGATTATCAAAACTATTTTTGATGTGGAATTTACTACTATACTATATTATAGGTTACTATCATGCCAATAGTTAAACTTGGTAATACCAAGCCCATAAGCCACCACATGGTATTTATTACCATCAAATATACTAGTCCCTAAGTGGACACCCTAAAATTGTGATTCTACAAAACAAAGGCTTTACGGAAAAACCCGGAGGAAAGGCGGATCCTTGTTCTCCGGAGGAATGTGAAAGTGGTCATTTTTGAGAAAATGGTGTTTTTCAAAAATGACACATAACCTAGTCTTCGCCGGACAACCTTTACCGTACTGCCACCCTACCCCAACATGGGCAAGGGGCTTAACTTGAAGTTTGTTCTTATTAGTGTGTGCTATCTCAATGTGCTATAGGGGATGCGATCCTCTGAACCGAATGTCGTGGAGACATATAAAGTGTGGGATTAATTTTCCCTCCGGATGCATCAGATGAGGCATCCTGGCTTGGCGGGGATTAGCTCGGTGCCGGGGATGTGGCAAAACTCAACTGAGAGATAGGCATATTCTAGCTTGAACATAGTGGATGGTTATGATCAGATACCTGATGTTTACATACTGTTGTTACAGTCCGTGATTGTTCACGGGAGGTGTACTGGATCTGGTGGATGTGTACACCTCTGCAGAGTATAACTTTTTCGAAGAAGCCGCGTCCTCGGATATGGACAGTTGAATGGCCATGTAGCTAGCATTGTGTCAATGTTTTCAAAAGAGAAAGTTTTTGAAAAGGAATTGTATTTGTGAAATACTGGAAGTGTTGAACTTGTGAAGTTCGAAAAGGAAGGAAAACTTATACCGTGGAGGTATCGTCGATGATGAAAAGCCAGATGTTGTTATACAAAACAAAGTGTTTTGCAAAGAAAACCTTTTCTACTCTGAGCAAGAATTCTGGAAACTGATTCCAAGAAGTTTTGCAAAGAGAAAATATTCTTTAACAAAGTTTTACAAAACCTCTTGTACATGTGATATCGACAAGAGAAATAAAGCTATATTATTTTCCTCTGAAGTATCTTCTTCAACAAAGATACAGATTAATCTGACTGCAACTGTGGTGTCATCATATATGAACACCATTGATAGTGAACCCTATTTATAGCCTACCTATTCCACCATATAAGCATATTTGCATGTTTAGTAAGTGACATGATGGATGTCTTGCTGAGTACATTCAAATGTACTCATTATGGTTTCGCCCCTGGTATCTACTTATCAGATTTGGAGAAGGAGCCTCCAAAGGATACCTATGAAGAGAAGTACGGAGTTGACGGCTTTGCGAACTAGGATCGTCTCCGGGTCAGCAGCCTGTAGGTTAAGGCGTGACTTGGGCTCAACTACGTTGTGTTTTATTTGTCTTCCGCTGTGTTTGATAAGTTGCCTGCCCCATGTGGCAGTTGCGTTAAACTTGATCATGTGATCGTTTGTGTAATACCCTTATGTATTCGTGTAATGGATGATGTATTTCTGTGTGCCAACTGTGTATGTTGTTCACGACTGATCTTTCTGGGATCGTGAATGTATGCATACGTAGGGTTTCAGACTGCCGGTCTGGGGTCCTTACAGAGTTGGTATCAGAGCCATCCTGACCTTAGGAGACCTTAGTTAGCATGGACGTCAGATAGGAAAGAAAATTATTTTTGGAGCAAAAACCTATTTACTATCTAAATTATTTTTATCTAAGGGAATTTTAGTATATTTTCCCTCCTTCTGATCTTTTCAAAAGATTATAAATGCATATTAAGGGCGTCCTTGAACAGTGATTCGAAGGGCGGGCCTTATAGAGTTGGTTTGTCTCTCGGTTAAGAGTCTATTTCTTACTTGTTTGCAACTGCTCCGCTCTGTTTTTGAAACATCTCCCGTCTTTGAAGTTTTCTGTCCAGAAAATAGTTGGAGTTTCAAAAACAGATTGTTGCATAAAGTTTTATCAAAACTTTACTTCTATTTATCTTGTTTTCATACAAAAACTTTTATACTTGCCGATGTCCCGAGAAGACCAAAATAATTGCCTAGCTCTACAGTGGTGAGGGTCAGAAGTAGATATAGTTCTTCAGCCACTTCTAGGACTTTTGGATCAGTCTAGTTTGGAGTAATTTAGCGATTACCCATGAGTCGCCTCCCCCTACGTAGCTCCAATGGAGCCTTGCTTGTGTGTTATGGCTTGCTTATGTGTGTCCGTAGGACTTTGTGCTATTGTGTGGTGTAGATTTTGATTCATCTAGGCTTCTATATGTTTGCGGAGTGCTCAAGTTTTGCAAATTTGTGATTGCCCCGCTCTTGTTTTTGAATCGCCTCGTGTTAAATTTTTGCAAGCAAAAATGTTTGTATAGTATTCAAAAACAAGAATTTGTTGCTTAGGCTTATATTTGTTTTCGCTTCGAAATGCCACCCGTCGTGAACCACCACCATTAAGGAAAGCACCATTGGACCTAATAATAGAGGACCATCAAGCCACACGAGCTGATAGCATTGCTACCAGTGATTCACTCCAACAGATAAAGCTCCAACAACGACAACCTTTAAAGAAGAAAATGCGTGAAGAAAACCAACCAATACTGACCAAAACCTCTGTGTTTTGTCTGTTTGAAAAGGACTCTTTTTACTCGGTTGGCTATATGTCGCACCTTTTTATGTCCCCTTTTAAAAGACCAAACTAGAGAATCCCTTTAAAAAAAAAAGTTATATACCTCCCTCCTCTGGAGAAAGGTACAAAAGAAGTCTTCACATGCCATGATGCGCAACCCCCTCAAAAGCCAATCCAAAGAGCACAATTCAATATTCGACGTACGATGACGCTAGTCGTATCTTGTCGGACAAACATGATTAAATAGAAAGCTAATAAGACTAACATGCTTTGCCTAATCTTAGGTTGACACCTAACCAAAGCATGCAAACTACTTACAACTCTTTCTAAACCAAAGAATTAAGTGACTTACGACACTTTTTAATCTAGTTGGTAAAAAGGAGAAGTCACGAGAAAATAAAATAATGACCTATTCGTTTACTAGTCAATAGGATATCATGTGTATCTACTTTGGAAACCGAATTTTAGTAGACATTGTAGGTACTATGAAATTCGGGGTTTAGAAATTAAGTGAACGATGGAATGGTTATGATAGATCTGGAAAACAACAGTTTTCCTGTTGTTGTTTCTTTGTGTGCTCTTGATTGAAATAAATTTGTGTTTTATTCAATCTTGCTTCCTAACTTATATGGAGTTGTTAGTACTTGTTATTATGTTGTTTTATTACAATAAATATACCCTAGAAAGTGTGTGCATGATTGGAAAACTCGAACAAAAATGAATAGCATTTGTTACCTTCTAGTTTATTATTTGGAAATATTGTGAGAACTAGATCTGTATATACTTTCGTAGTAGATTTTGTGCTATGTGTTCTTTGAGTAAAGTAACATTTAGGTACTGTTATTTTGATGCTTGTACCTATGTTAGCTTGCATGTCTCTTAATAGTAAAGCATGTGTAAGAATTGCTATCAATATGCACTAGTATTGTTTCACTAGATTAAATAGCCTTATATTTTTATCGTGCATGCAAAGTTTTTCATGAGTAACCAGAGGTTTAGTACCTAATTTGCCTTGGTATTAGTAGGCCATAGCCCACTGGTCCCATTGCATTTTGGCTTGAGGATGAAAATCCCCAACCATACACATGTGTAAAAATAGTATGTTTCACTATGTGATTGATTTCTATTTTTCACTATGGAAAATATAATTGTTTGTTTTCACTTATGCAAGTGAGAAGTTTATTTCTTATTAGTAAATACTAATATGTTTAGGTGTGATTCTTTTGTTAGCATAATATTCCTTAGGGGTATCATGTTAAGAAATGTTTCACTATCGTGTGTCAGAATTAAATTGTTCGCAAATAAAATAAATTCCTCTTGATTGGTAGATTGTTTGTGAATGATTTTGAATTGAGTGTATGGATTATTGAAAAGGTTTAGATAACTTTTCATTAATTGCATAGCTACTGGTTGTGTGAGTTATACATTGCTTGTTTGCTAGTAATTGGTTAAAGAAAAACAGAAATTGCTAGAAGAAATTTCTGCATGTTTAATAGTTGTATCATGGGATTGTTTTGATGTTTGTGCTTACTAACATGAGTAAGTTTTGTGTACTGTTATTAGGTACATTTATATTCATGACTTGCTTGTTTAAGTTTAAACATCATGATAGCATTGTTTGCTTCTCTAGCGCGAAAACTAGTTTCACCACTAGAAAATGGTGATTTTTGCTCTAGTATTACCCTATTTTTATTTTACGAGCATATGTGTTGATATAGCATGTTAGGAAGTTATTTACTTCTGTTATCATGCCATGAATTATTTAGTTGCATGTTCTATGGTTATAGGATATGGTTATCTCTTATAGCATGCTGGTGTAGATTTGTCATACTAGTGTGTTATTTGTGCATCCTGTTTTTTTTATGCCTGTGTAATAGGAGTATTATCCTGTGTGAAGATGGTATTTTAGAGTATCTTTATGATTGGATTCATTGGTTTTTAGCTACTGGTTGTTTGCTAATTGTTCATGATTGATGGATTCCAAAACCTCTAATAAACAATAACCTAGTGAATAAATAGTCTACTTATCTGTGGTGTTGTTTGTTTGCTTATTGGATTTTGTTTAAATGTTTTACCTTAGCATGAGTTTATACTGGTGTTATGATTGTGCTTAAGAGTATCTTATGAAACTAAAATATCCAACTAAAATCATGAACATATTAAATGATAGTTGCTTGTGGTGAGTAACACCCACTGCCATGGGTATGTTCTGTCTGTTTGTTTTACCTTAGCAACCTAACCTTTTTGCACCCACAAGCTATATTTTTAGCTTCTTATATACCTTGTTATGAGGGTGGTACACCACCCCATATGTGTTATGTAAGATGTGGGATATAGCTAAGAACTCATGTAATAATTGACGGTATTTTTTTAGGTAGTTCTGCACTAACCTTAATTTTTGTTCAAACTAGGAAACAAAAGTTTTGGACCTAAAACAAGTACTGGTGTACTTCTTTTAATAGTGAATTCACTAATTTAGGGATGTACCCCGCCTCCCAAGAAAAGTCAAAGGGGGGAAGCACCTGCACTCCAACACTAACATTGTGTTTGTTGGCCCTCCCTTAGTCCTCGCTTGTGAATCTCGGGGACGAGATTCTTTTTAAGGGGGGAAGACTTGTCACATCCCAATTTTGGAATACATGTTAACACAGTTGTTTTGCTAATTGCTTGACTAATAAACCTTGGTTGTGTTTGTTTGTGTTTGTTTAAGTGCAACTAAACAAACTTAAAAAGGATAGCAAAGCAGTAAACTAAAAATATTCAACATATTGTTCCAGGGATAAAAAAATATTCAACATATTGTTCCAATGACTTTGACAATATTTTCTTAAGTAAATATTGATCAAAGAGTTTTCCAAAAACATCTTATGAACCTCATACTTGTTGAATATTATTCCTAGACCTAAATTAAGAAAGAGGAAACACTTAATAAATTTCCCTAAAAAGATTATCAGAAAAGGAGGCATTCTTAAATGCTTCACCAAAATATTATCAAATGTTTTTCCAACCTTGCAAGATTAAAAACAAAAGCACTGGAGATCATTGACTTGTTATCTCAAGTCATATAAACATTTTGGCAAAGCATTGCTAAAGAAAAGCCAAGTGCTTTATTAAATAGAAATTCCAATATTTCTAGAAACAGAAAACTAAAACAAGTTACTATTGGAAACTTTATTAAAATGATCTGAAATTCATACCATTGCTTCCTTATATCAAATAAGGAACACACACAAGAGGAGACCAAAAATTGATTCCTTTAAAGCCCTGAAAACATGAATTTTCTCCACAGCAACATTTGGGATTTTGAACAAGTTTGTTCTACAAACTTTTTCCAAATGCCATGAAATAAATACCACATGCTCTATATCATAAATAAGGATGAAAACCAAAAGGGCACAAGTTTTTGAATAATTTAAGTTGCCAAAAACCCCTGTTTTCTTGACAGCACCTTTTTGAAATTTGAACATGTTTGTTCTATAAAGTAACTCAAAATGACTTAAATTTTCTACCACATGAGGAACACATCAAATAAGGAATGTGTGCCAAAAATTATCATTTTTGGAAGCTCCTAAGTAGGTTAATAAATTCAATGTCCATTTATGTAAGAATTCAAATTTGAACAACCTTGAATTACCAAGTTTATCCATTTGAGCCAATTTTCATATATGTTGTACATATCAACTAATTAGAATTTTGGGCAAAAGGATTTAAATTTTTGACTTTGTTTGCTTGGTGAAAACATCCATTTTCAGAGAGGACAGGGACCCACTTGTAATTTTGCAGGGACCTAAAAGTAATCTGAGTCATCTCCTACCTCTAGCTCCCTGTAGAAGAACAGCACCCCTACTCCATTGGATTCGAGTAGAAGCAATCTTTGAGGATAAGAACCCCATGTGCACCTCTGAACCTCCCACATGCTCCTCTCCCCCCCCTCAAGCTTCACCCTCTCTCTCTCTGGAAAAGAAACCTTCAAACCCGAAACCCTAGCTATGGAAGTCATCGTCGATTCGGCCAGTAGAAGGCTCGCCGCCGGCCACCGCGTATCCCATCGTCTTCGCCTTGTAGTGGTTGTGCTTGGTGCGAAAAGAATCGAGCCGTAGCGCCGCGAAGACCCCGCGCCGTCCGATTTTGTCTTCGGGGCCGACGGAACTCCGGCGAGATATTCCGGTCGCCTCGGCCCTTCCCCGCCCTAGCCGAGCCCTCCATTGCGTTCAAGGTGAGAAGGAGAACCCCCGCCGCCCCTTTACCCTCCCCCTCTCCCTCTAGAGCGACGCCGTGGCGTGGTCGCCGTCCGGCCGCCGCCGCGCGCGGTTGCCGCCGCTCTTCGACTCCATCCCAGGAAACGAGACCATGCGCTTTTGGTAGCCCGCGTCTAGAGCAACGAGTAGGTGCTTTTGATTCGCGAAAAGATGATCGTATCCGCTCGATTCGTGCTCGCCGGAGATGTTTCCCGCCGGCGGTGGCGTCATGCCGACGTCGCGCTCGTGTCAGCAAGCGCTGACCCCGCGCGCGTGAGTCAAACTTGCCAGTGGGGCCGGATCTGCCCGCGTGGCCGCCCGCGTGGCCGGCTGGCCCACTAGTCAGCGGCTGCGGCTAGGTTCCACCGCGGTGGATCTAGATCTGGCCGGCCCAGTAGCAGATCTGGCCCAGTCAAGTTTTATTTTCCAATTTCTTTTTCCAGAATAAGTGCATGTTTACTTTAGGCTCAAAAAGGCAATCTAAAAGATGAATTTGACCAAACCAAAAATCACAGTGGTACCTCAACTAATTCTAAACCACCTCCAACTTGTAGATCTACTTTTGGATGGATATTTTTGAAATGAAAAATGATTTGGCAACAGGTACCAGAAACACCAAAATGAGCACCAATTTTATTTTACAACTCAGAATGAAGTGAGGCCAATTGCATTGGAAAGCCCTTGAAATTTCCTAACAGGAGCATTTAACCTCGTTTCCAAATTCATTGTATTTTTGAAATGGCATGCAATTTGGTAAAACACCAGAGAGCTATTTGGTGATTTTTATAAAATTATTAAAAATGTTTTTTGATGCAAACTCAACTGGATGGTCTTGTATATGTTTAGGGCTATCCAAACCTAGAAGGGTTTAATTTTTAGAGCACCCTAGAAAATTTGGTGGACAGAACCTTAAAATGCTTGTTTCTGCCATTTTGGCATTTTAGCTAATTAATTGTTGTGATTATATTTTTGAGTTGCAATATTGTTTTCTAGCATGTATAAGTTGTGTGAGCTTGTTTTCTAAGTGTTACTTAACTATTTTATCATGTTAGAATGTGTGGACTTGAGTTGAGAAGAAATAGGATTTATATTAATATCATATGTTCATCTCTAGTTTATTACTTGCATATAATTTTTGATTGATTAATTTGTGTGCAAGTGATTGAATTGTTGTGTTGAGATATTAGATTCAGTACTATGTTGGTACTTATATTTTGTTAGTATCACCTCTGCTAGATTGCATTTGAGTTGGTAGAGAAGCATGAGTAATTTAGTCATTACTATGAAAATGTTATGGAAAAATTCCCTCAGGTGTGGAATTTTTACATAATCATTTGTGGTTGTGTAGCCACATATTTTTGTGTTATGTTCATAGGACCAGTAGCATTTTGAGGATGTTTTTATGAGTACTTGACCCCTAATGTTTTCACTTGTGTGAAAACAATAACATGAGTAGCATTACCTTGCTTATTTTTGCACCCTATTATTTTCTACTAGCATTGTTATTGCACTAGGTGCTAGTTGAGGTTTTTGCTAATTTTTGTCAAGTGGACCAGAGGCATTGTGACCTCTTAATGCTTTGATATGCTAGTGGAGCACCCACTGGTTTCATTGCATTTTTGGTGGAAACATTATTTCCCCCACACTAGATGTGTTTCTGTTATATAGTTTTATAACTGATGAGTGCCTAGTATTTTTGCTTTGGGAATTTTTGTGCTAAACAAAAATGGGTATGCTTCTGTTTGTAAGTGGTTGTAATCATGTGTGGCTTGCTAGGAAAAATACATTCTTGAAGTGTTGTTTGATTCCTCTAGTAATGCCCTTTTTATTACTACTAGTATGTAGGAGTTGCCCTGCAAATTGATGCATTGTTTTGCTAAATGGGATATTTTTGTTATAGAAAGTATAGATGTTTTTCACTACTGTTTTTATGACATGGACCCTCTGGTTGTATTTCAATTACTTGATTGAAATGCATCCATTGATTCTTCATGTTTAAGTAGTACTAGTTTCCTTTGCAGTTGTTGTGTTAAATTATTTTTTTCTGCCAACTTGTGTTTGGTAGATATTTGTGTATCCTTGCATGAGGACATGTTTTCATTTCCCATTATGATAACATGGTTCCTTGTTTGCATTTTATTACTTTACTTATTATGCATGCTTGCATAGCAAACTTTTAGTAGAAACATGTCTATAGGATTCCTCCTTTTTAGCCATTGTTTCTATTGTTCTCACTATGAGAAATTGTGTGTTTTGTGATGAGTCTATTACCTTGTTACATTTGTGTAGGCTCACTGATTTGTAAAAGTAACTTTTACAAATCATGTGTTTCATTTATTCTTGATGGGAATTTAGGCTTAGCAGAGTAGCTACCTTATTCTTTTTGTGGTGTGGTTGATAGACCCATTGCCATGCTTATTATTGTGCATGTTTTATACACTTTTAGTAGTCTCACCCTTGTGAAACTAAGTGTATTTTGGGCTTATTAATATCTTGGTATGAGAGTGGCACACCCACTGAATCCATGATATTAAGGTTGTGAGATATGTTCCTCCAACCTTGAGCTGTCTTGTTAAATGGCATTTCTGCCAAGTAGGATTGTTTGATTGTTTGCCTCAATTAATAATTGAGTGATTTTGTTATTATTAGATTTCCTTGCTGTATGTATTGTTATGTATGGTTGCTTGCCTTGATTGGTTCTGAATGTGTGTCCTTTATTCCTTTTACGGCGTTAGAAAACGAAGAGGAAGGAAGTGTCGGGAAGCTCTGTTTCAAGTTCCAGTCACTCCAAAACCAGGGACACAAGGAGATACCAGGCAAGCCATCCTGATGCTTGCTGATACAATACTTATCATTATCTATCATGCATGTTTTACCTCTGAAGTTTTACAAAAACTTGATTATCAAAACTATTTTTGATGTGGAATTTACTACTATACTATATTATAGGTTACTATCATGCCAATAGTTAAACTTGGTAATACCAAGCCCATAAGCCACCACATGGTATTTATTACCATCAAATATACTAGTCCCTAAGTGGACACCCTAAAATTGTGATTCTACAAAACAAAGGCTTTACGGAAAAACCCGGAGGAAAGGCGGATCCTTGTTCTCCGGAGGAATGTGAAAGTGGTCATTTTTGAGAAAATGGTGTTTTTCAAAAATGACACATAACCTAGTCTTCGCCGGACAACCTTTACCGTACTGCCACCCTACCCCAACATGGGCAAGGGGCTTAACTTGAAGTTTGTTCTTATTAGTGTGTGCTATCTCAATGTGCTATAGGGGATGCGATCCTCTGAACCGAATGTCGTGGAGACATATAAAGTGTGGGATTAATTTTCCCTCCGGATGCATCAGATGAGGCATCCTGGCTTGGCGGGGATTAGCTCGGTGCCGGGGATGTGGCAAAACTCAACTGAGAGATAGGCATATTCTAGCTTGAACATAGTGGATGGTTATGATCAGATACCTGATGTTTACATACTGTTGTTACAGTCCGTGATTGTTCACGGGAGGTGTACTGGATCTGGTGGATGTGTACACCTCTGCAGAGTATAACTTTTTCGAAGAAGCCGCGTCCTCGGATATGGACAGTTGAATGGCCATGTAGCTAGCATTGTGTCAATGTTTTCAAAAGAGAAAGTTTTTGAAAAGGAATTGTATTTGTGAAATACTGGAAGTGTTGAACTTGTGAAGTTCGAAAAGGAAGGAAAACTTATACCGTGGAGGTATCGTCGATGATGAAAAGCCAGATGTTGTTATACAAAACAAAGTGTTTTGCAAAGAAAACCTTTTCTACTCTGAGCAAGAATTCTGGAAACTGATTCCAAGAAGTTTTGCAAAGAGAAAATATTCTTTAACAAAGTTTTACAAAACCTCTTGTACATGTGATATCGACAAGAGAAATAAAGCTATATTATTTTCCTCTGAAGTATCTTCTTCAACAAAGATACAGATTAATCTGACTGCAACTGTGGTGTCATCATATATGAACACCATTGATAGTGAACCCTATTTATAGCCTACCTATTCCACCATATAAGCATATTTGCATGTTTAGTAAGTGACATGATGGATGTCTTGCTGAGTACATTCAAATGTACTCATTATGGTTTCGCCCCTGGTATCTACTTATCAGATTTGGAGAAGGAGCCTCCAAAGGATACCTATGAAGAGAAGTACGGAGTTGACGGCTTTGCGAACTAGGATCGTCTCCGGGTCAGCAGCCTGTAGGTTAAGGCGTGACTTGGGCTCAACTACGTTGTGTTTTATTTGTCTTCCGCTGTGTTTGATAAGTTGCCTGCCCCATGTGGCAGTTGCGTTAAACTTGATCATGTGATCGTTTGTGTAATACCCTTATGTATTCGTGTAATGGATGATGTATTTCTGTGTGCCAACTGTGTATGTTGTTCACGACTGATCTTTCTGGGATCGTGAATGTATGCATACGTAGGGTTTCAGACTGCCGGTCTGGGGTCCTTACACGGGGACTGCCACTCCTTACTCGGGGACTGCCATTCCTCACTCGGGGACTGCCACTCCCTACCCGGGGACTGCTGTCCTTAACCCGGGGACTGTCGCATTCATTGAGGAAGTCCTTGCTAATCGGTCTGGGCTTCAGAGAAGTGCTCTCATCCCTAAAGAGCAACCAGAGGTACCCGTCCCAATGGAAGTGGACGAACCAGTGTTTCCCCCACGGGAGACACCGAGTTGGGCTATGCCCATATTATCCTTTCTAAGGGACGGTACTCTACCAGAAGATGAGGTGGCTGCAAGACAGATTCAGAGGAGATCCAAGGGCTACACTATAGTCCGAGATGTGCTGCACAAGAGAAGTGCCACTGGTGTGCTGCAACGTTGTGTGGACCCAGCGGAAGGAGAAGAAATTCTGGTAGAGATACACCAAGGAGAATGCGGGCACCATGCCTCTTCTCGGGCGTTGGTCAAGAAAGCTTTTCGGCATGTCTTCTACTGGCTCACAGCACTGCAGCAAGCTGAGGATATCGTGAGGAAGTGCAATGGCTGCCAGATGTTCGCGAGTAAGATTCACATGCCTGCTTCCGAGTTGAAGACAATTCCTATCACTTGGCCATTTGCTGTTTGGTGTTTGGACATGGTCGGGCCCTTCCAGCCGGCTAGAGGCAACATGACTCACATCCTGGTCATGGTGGATAAGTTCACCAAGTGGATCGAGGTGAAGCCTATTCGGAGGTGCGATGGGGCTACAGCTGTGAAATTCGTGAAGGATGTGATCCTGAGATATGGCTACCCGCACATCATCATCACCGACAACGGCACAAATTTTGCTGAGGGAGCAATGGTGCGGTTCTGCAGAGATAAGCATATCCGACTAGACGTTGCGTCAGTCGCGCATCCCGCTTCCAATGGGCAAGTTGAAAGAGCAAATGGCATGGTACTGGCAGGCATAAAGCCAAGGCTGATGGAGCCACTGCTGAAAACACCTGGGTGTTGGCTAGACGAGTTGCCAGCGGTGTTGTGGAGTCTAAGGACTACCCCTAACCGGTCAACCGGCTCCACGCCATTCTTCTTGGTATACGGGGCTGAGGCCGTGTTGCCAATAGACCTAGAGCATGACTCCCCCCGAGTAACCCTCTACACTGAGGTGGAGGCGAGAGAATCTCGAGAAGACGACGTTGACCTGCTTGAAGAAGCAAGAGAGCTGACTCTGTCACGTTCGGCTGTGTACCAGCAAAACCTGCGGCGTTATCATAGCCGAAAGGTGAACCCAAGGGTTTTCCGAGAAGGAGACATGGTCCTTAGGCTTGTGCAGCGCACAGCCGGGATGCACAAGTTGTCTCCTCCATGGGAAGGGCCTTTCATTGTGAGCAAAGCGCTGCACAACGATGCTTACTATCTTATAGATGCGCGCTCGCCACGGGCGAACAGGGCAGATAAAGCTGGAGAGGAAACCAAGCGCCCTTGGAATGTAGCTCTACTCCGTCGTTTTCATTCGTGAGCAAAGATGTGTATGTACCCCCTTATCCGAGTTGAAATTCTACTCTGCAATCTGAAATTGCTCTCGGGGACTGCCCTCGTCCAAAATTGCTCTAAGTGTTTTTACTCGGCTTTACCTTTTGCCTATTCGGTTGCTCTACTTCAAAATTCAAAGGTACATTGAGTACTGTGTTTAAACCTACATGCCAACTCTTCGACTTTGCTGCTGTCCGAAACCCGGCTTCATGGCAAGCAAGAGAACAAGCAAAAGGTCCATGAGCACAAGAAAAATTACTAAGGAAAGGAAGAGTGCAGGAACCGAGTAGGGTGCTTTTATTACTGTTTTGTGTCTTGTCTTTTCGGCTAAGTGGTGGGCTGCGTTACTATGTTTGTTTCTAAGCGGCTAAGTATTTGCAGCTCTACTCTTTAACTCTTGTGACTCGAATACCAAAAAAGCAACAAGTTGCGGGTAGAGCTGAGACGAAAAGGGAGAGTGAATAAGAAATGCAACTCGGGGACTCGCATGATAACGCAACTCGACATCCAGCCCAGGTTGAACAAATTGATTAAGTCGAAAATACTAAGTGGGAATAAAATTGAGTAGAAAGCAACAAGATAAATAGTCTGATACATTTGCTCCCCGCATCCCGGGGATCTGATAAGTGTTTGAGTAAAAAGTTTGCAGGATAAAATCATGTTGAGGAAGTGGTGTTGTCGGTGCTGGCCTTGGCGGCTTCCTTTTCTGTGGTGGCCTTGGTCGCCTCCGCCTCCGAGCTGGCATCAGTTGTCTTCGCGGCTTCCTCTTCGGCGCTGGCGTTGGTCGCGTCCGCTTCCAGGTGGACGGTGGTGGACTGCTCCATCTCGACGTCGTGCTCGGTGGCTACCTGGTCTGAGGTGGCCGTGGCCACCGAGACAGGTCCTGTTGCCAGGGAAGAACCAGAAGCTTGGCCTTGGGGGCGTACCGTGTCGTCGAGGGCGGCTCCTGATGAGGTGCCGAACTCGAGGGCGGCTGTGTCGATCTCCTCGACCTCTTGATCGCTACTCGCGACGACCGCGGCTTTCCCTTTCCCGGCCTTGCCCTCAGGTGAATCGAAGAAGCCCAAGTCCAGCTCGGAATCTGATTCTTCGTCCTCCTCCTCGTCCTCCTCCACCTCGGTGTCGGGTTCAGTGAGGCCATCGATGAAGGTTGCCGTGTCAGCATACTCCGCAACCTCATGCGCAATCAGCTTGCGCATGGTCACGCAGCTGGGATCCGTCTCCCACTTGGAATTGGCGTGCTTCCCGCGGATAATCTGCATGTTCAAGTTCTCATACCAGGAGGCGACGCAGAGCAGCATCAAATCAGCACCCGCCCGAGCTCCCGAGGCGCGCCATTTCTTCAATTCGGCCTTCACGTTGCGCAGCTTCAGAGCAAGGCCACAAATAGTTGTTGGCGCAGGATCCTGGGGCCAGAAGAGCTTGTGGAGCTGGAAGCCGGTGCGCACCAGGTCAGTGCCCACGCCGGCTAGGCGTTCGAACTGCCCTCGCATCACCAGCATGCTATCCTCGATCTCGGCTCTGGTGTCCGCAGCCTCGCCCTTCTCAATACGAGCTGCTTGGGCCTTGGCCAAAGCAGGCGCGCAAGAGGACACGATGTCAGGGAATATTTCTGCAAAAAGCAAGTGAGAAATTCAGTAACAGAATTAGAGAGGAGGTAGGACCGAGAAGAAGGGATGCAGAAAGGAGAAAACTTACGATTCAACTCGTGGCGCAGCCCCTGCAGCTGGCTCTTCCATGCTTCTTCATTGGATACATGCTTCTCCTCGAGCAAGCGGAGCCCCTCCAGCTGAGTAAAGAGCCCAGCATTGGCTTTTGTCAGCACCTCGCACTCCTGCTCGAGGGCTTTCACCTTGGCATTGGCTGTTGTCTCGGCCTTTGCCTTCTCGGCGATGACTCTGTCCCTCTCGGCACCAAGCTTGATAGCATCCTGGAGTGCCTTCTGCAGCTGGAGTTGCAGATTCTCCATCTCGGTAGCGTGCTCACTCTGCAGAGCAGCAGATTGGCTTGCCAGTTGCACCTGCACCTCAGCCGGTTTGAGGCAATCCTGATGTTCTACAATAAACTTCTTATGATCTTCTGAAAAGAGCAAAGCACGATCAGGGGAAAAGCAAAAGAAACAGACACAAGGGCGAACCGAGTAGGCAGTGGTTTACCTTCAAGCTTCTTGATGGTGGCCTCGCCATTCTCAACAAAGGCACGGCAGTTCGAGTGCTCGTCAACCAGGGCTTTCAGTTTCCCTGCGGAGTAGAAATGGTTAACGCAAAAAAGCAGAAGCGGACGTAAACAAAAAACGCAAGAACCGCGAAGCGTACCTTCCACCTCAGACAGCCTCATGGTACTGTTCATCACTTCCTTGTCGGCTTCCTCGGCGCTCACTTTCTCTTTCTCCAAGGCAGCAATGCGTCTCTTGGCAATGGCATGGTTCTAGAGAAGTTGACGGTGCAAGTTGGTCCGTTTCAGTACACTATTCTGAGAAGCAAAAGAAACAAGAATCAGGCAAAGTAATTGAGATTCAACCCGAGAAGGCAGCTACTCGGGAGAGTGTCCGCCTACTCGGCCAGAATCTCGGGGACTGGGTGATGGATAAGGAAAAGAAGGAGAGTAGAAAAGAAGTGAAAACGCAACTCGGAAAGGATGATTAGGAACTTACCGCGTAGGATTGCTCGAGGTCCTCGGCGTTCTTGCGGTGGACAAACATCTTGGCAGCAAGTGTGGCAGAGGTGGTCGAGACGGTCATGGGTTTTTAACCCAAGTCCACCTTGTTCCAATCCTGACGCATATGGTCGATGTCGCCCAGATCGATGCTGTTCCAGTTGGGGTTGCCGAGAACTTTGTTGTCCCACTTGGCATCGATGAAGCCGATCAGGTCGAGTACTTGCTCGAGGCTCTGGGACGTTATCGCCTGGTCTTGAGCTCCCCGAGAAGCAATGGAGACAGACTTGTCTTGATTCGGGGCCGGGGGCCTGGAGTCCACTGCCACGGCTTTCCTCCCTCTCTGAAGAGCAAGATTCCGGTCTGTGGGGGAGAAGCCGACCTGGTGCTGTTGACTAACCTTCACCATGTAATCAGGGTAGCAGGGCTGATCAGCTATAGTAGCGGCGGCAGGAACCGCATTGGGATTGCGGATAACCAGCTGCCTAGACTGGCCAGCTGATGTCGGCGGCGGCTTGTCGGCAGCTCTCTTCTTTGATTTCTCCTTCTGAGCAGTTGGCTTCTCGGAGATTGGCTTCTCGGCTTTCTTCTTCTCGGTCTCCTTCTTCTCAGCCTTCTCCTTCTCGGCTGCCTCCTTCTCGGAAGCATCTTGGGCACTCTTCCTAGTAACCGGCTTGGCTGAAGGGCCGGTGGCAGCTTTGGGTTGCGGCACCAGGGAGGAGTCTGGCTGAGCGCCACCTTGGTCAGTTGGTGGCGCCAGGGGCGCGCTGTCTGATGCACCATCTGGCTGAGCGCTACTCTGCGCGGCGTCTGGTTGCACGTCGCTCAGAGGGTAACGCCCAGTCGCGTCCTCTACCCGCTGTTCAGCAGCAGGATCAGGCTGGGAGATATCCATTGCTTCCACCCGCGCCTGGGACGCAGGATCTTCTTGCTCAGCAACCCCTGTGGCTGGCTGTCCTGTTCTGCTCCTGGCCGCTCGAGGGCGGCGTCATCATGCATCTCTTGATCTTGGTTCTCCTCGGCGGTGTTGGCCGGAGGAGACGGTGGCTTCTCTTGATGAGCAGTGTCCTGCGCCTCCTGCTCGGCGCGGGATTGTTGCTCTGGGTCGGTGCCTTGGGCATCAGCGCCCTGTGGTTGTGCGTTGGCGGTGGTATTCTCATCATCGTCGAGGTTGATTAACTTGTCGACGTCGATGGCAGCTTGCTTCTTGGCCTGGTCAGGCGCGAAAGCAGCATCCGCATCTAAGGGAGCTCTGATGAGGAAGGTAAAATCAGAAATTAGAGGAAGGCAGAGGAAAATTGAGAGAAACAGCGAAGTACAAAATTGGGAATTAACCGAGAAGAAACTTACGCGTTGGTGGAGGGAATCGTTCGTCTTGTTCTCTTCACGACCTTTTTGGTCGTCTTCTCGGATGGTTTCTTCTTCTTGGCGGGGGGCTCTAGGGCGCCGCTGCCGGTCCGCTTGCGGGTAGCAGGAGCGGCGACGGATAGAGGATTGGCCTCAAGGGCTCCCTCGTCCTCATCCTCGTCATTATCCTCAGCATCTGCAGCATCTGTGAAATATAGAGGAAGAAAAACACTTCAGAAACAGCAAGCAAAGGGCTAGTGTGTCTCGCAGGCAAAAAGCATGAATTCAGTTACCTTCTAACTCGTCATCAGACCAATCGCGGAGAGACGTTTCGGCATGCTGCTTCTCTGTCGAAGGGGAATGAGGAAGATTGATCTGATCCGCGGTCTCGAGGGAGGCCTGGTCATCTTCTTCTCGGTCATCTGACCAATTGCCCTCGAAGCGCTCACAGCTTTCAGCTTTCTGGCGGTCAAGAACCTGAAGAACAGGGAAGTGTCGCGAGTTAACCGAGTAGCACGAAGGCACTATACCCGAATAGGCGTGCAAACACAAAGCATACTAAGCCTAGGGAAATTTGCGGCATATCCTACTCGGAAAGGCGTGCAAGGATCAAGCATATTAAGCCTAAGAATTTCTTCTAAGTATGCTACCCGACAAGGCGTGCAAACATCAAGCATACTAAGCCTAAACAGTTCTGATAAGTGCTCTACTCGGTGCGGAATGCAATTGCTAATCGCAGTAGGAAGAGGAGAATATCTACTCGGATTGCATAAACTAGAAGCAGAGAAAGGGGAACATACCCGTGGAATCGGCTTCGTGCGGTTGAAGTGGGTAAACCCATACTCCCAATCGTCGCGAAGGCCCGTGGTCAGGATGGACCTCGCGTGCTCGGCGACGTCCGCGTTGCTGAGCTCGAACGTGGTCGTTCGAGTGCAATCGCGGGGGCCTCCCAGGTAGCACATTGGATGGGAGCGTTGCTGCAGAGGCAGCACTCGGTTCTTGATCCAGCACGCGACGGGGTCATCGCTCCTGAGGCCCTCTCCGATTAGCGCAGCAAGCCACTCCTCCATCTGCACGGCGTTGCGGTCGTTGGAGGGCTTCGTCTTCCAGTTCTGCCCAGACGGAGCTCGGTTGCTCCAGGCGGGCAGGTTGATGCGGTCCGTCACCGGTCCCCCCTTCGTGGCGGGGATGTTCTTCACGTAAAGGAAAGATTTCTGCCACATACGGACGGAATCCAAGCCCTTGATGCGAGGGTGGTTGGTTCCCGTCCGCTGCAGCATCATGGCGCTGCCGGTGTCGGTTACCCGACTACCGGTGGCTGCGCCATCCTTCTTCCCCTTGCTCTGCTGACGAAGATGGAAGTACTTCAGACATGTATGTACCGTGGGGCGGACGCCGAGAAAGGCCTCGCACACCACGGTATGATAGGCGAGGAAGACGACCGCATTCGGAGGGAGGTGGTGCATCTGGACACCGAAGTGATCCAGGAAGGAGCGGAGAAAATCAGACGCCGGCAGGCCGAATCCTCGCGCGAAGTGCGCGAGGAAGACGACATGCTCGCCCTCCCGCGGGGCCGGAACGAGTTCGCCGTCGGACGGCCGGCACTGAACACCAGGAGGAACCCTCCGGGTGTTCACGAGCCAGGAGCAGTCGTCGACAGTAACATCAGAACCAGCCCAGCCGGCGCGAGCAGCCATGGCAGCGAGCGAGAAGGTGGTGGAAGATTGGGAAGGATCTGGTGAAGAAAACGAGTCCGCGGCGGCGCAGAGAGTTGCGCGGCGGCGCAGAGCTCAGCGGCGGAGAAGAAACGGGGAGGCGAAAGAGGAAAGTACGGAGGTGGGAGAAGAGGAAGTTACCGATGGGGGTATTTATACCCTCGCCTCAGATTACCGTTACCATCGGAGTAGTGGGATCGATCGTGGCCATAACACTCGTGTGGTGGGGCCTGTGGCCGGATAGAAACGCACGCAAGCGCGGAACGCGCGCGTAACGGCCACAGCTGATCCCACGACCAGATCGTGGCCTATTACTGCGCTTGATGGGACATGACGAGCCGGTGGGCCCGCTCCGTGAAAACTGGGCGCGTGGCACGTCGTGTCCTGGGCAACGAGACGTCGGGGTCACTGATGCACGACACGTGTCCAGTTGCGGCACGGAAGGCTGGATTGTGCTCTGCGCTGCAGAGACCTTGCTTGAGAAATTCTCTAAGTCTTTTTACTCGGACGCAGAGAGGGAGACTAGCCCTATTCGGAAAAGAGGAGACCCAAGGTGCTTTCTAGAGTACTACTCGGAGGTTCTTACTCGGCATCTTGAGGTTCAAGGGCTATGTTGCAAGGATTGGTTTTAAGCTGGCAGAGCCTGGTGAACGAGTTCGCAAGACTCTACCAGCTTCGGGGACTGCTGTCGGGGGGTTACCCCCGAGTAGGGTAAAGACAAGTGGTAAAAGCAACTATCAGAAGAGAGGTTTGGTCGAGTAGCCGCCTACCCGGTACTCGCTACCCGGTCGACTGCTACTCGGTCTCACCTCAAGATGACCAGAAGAAAGAATCAATCAAGTTCTGTCCATTCGAGTAGAAGAGTTGGCCCGAGTAAAACTGGCGGGAACCTACTCGGGCCAGAAAGTCAAAGGAGCCGTTCTGACACAGGATCCCGCGTATCCCGGGTCCGTACTTGGCACTATTCGAACTACTGTTCACCTGGGACCGGCCTGCCTAACAGTGACAGCATGGAAGCAGACGGTCGCAGGATAAGGGGGTCCCTCTCTGTGTTTGGCACAGTGATACCAGTCTGTCCCCTTGGTTTTGCCCAACGACTTTCCGGATGCAGCCAAGGTTAGGAACCAAAGCTGTCAGCGGGAACCCGGAAGAAGGACGATGTGCACACTATGTCGACACTTGTCCATGTTTGGACGTATCCGGCTGGGCACCATGTATATAAGGTGCCCCGCCGCCTCCTGCGTGAGGGATCGCATACTGGAACAGATCGTGACCTAATTCTTGACCTAGTTCATCACGCAGAGAGAAGAGTGGCTACTCGGTAGCAAGAACATTGTACTGTGGCTGCTCGGTGAGACACCAGAATACATAGAAAAAGGCAGGAGTAGGGGTTTTACCTCCTCACGAGGGCCCTGAACCTGGGTAGATCGTGTTGTTTGCAGTGTTTACTTCTTACCTCACGCGGCTACTCGTCGCGTGATCCCTCCCCGAGCACCTCCAGCGTCCTTCGTCCCCACATCTTTAGCCATCCCATGGCATCTGCCGTGACACCACCACGACACTCTCACTCACTTTTTGGTGGATCACTCTCTCACCACTCATCTCACGAGATTTGAGCTCTTCTTGTCTACGTGCAAGAGTCTTGGCGTTGTCGGCGATCACTTAGCTAGGAGACATGGGACGAAGAACAAATGTCTTGTTATTCCACTTGAAGCTATAGTGATTGGTACGCCCATCATGGATAGCACTCTTGTCGTATTGCCAAGGTCGACCAAGAATAAGATGACACACGGTCATAGGAACAACGTCACAATCTACCGTGTCTTCATAGGGACCAATCTTAAAAGTCACGGTGACCATGTGTTGAATCTTGAAGGTGCTGGAGTCACTAAGCCATTGGACATGGTATGGATGAGGATGTTGCTTGTAAGGCAATTTGAGTTTGTCGCAAAGCTCTTTGCTAGCCAAGTTGTGGCAACTTCCGCCATCGATGATGACCTTGATTGACTTTCCATCAATACCGGCTCTTGTTTGAAAGAGATTGCACCGTTGATCTTGCTCATCTTGAAGAGAAGAAGTGAGGACTCTTGTGACCACTAGTGATGGATTCTTGTCCTCATCGCAATACACACTTTCTTCATCATCGTTGGGGACGTCCAAAGAGTTGAGAGCAACTTGATGCAAGGCATAGTATTCGCCTTCGCTCATAGAATCACGTTCACCGTCTTGGTTGACAATCATGATCATCTTGTTGGAACATTCAAAGGACTTGTGTCCACTACCACCACACTTGAAGCAAGTAATAGTGCTTGACTTGACTTGAGGAGCACTTGAGGATGATGTGGGAGGCACTTGCTTCTTGAATGGTTGGGAAGACTTGTTGGGAGCACTAGAGGCTCGAGTGTTGCTCTTGGTGGTAGTTGGAGGAGGAACTTGTGTCATTGGAGTTGAGGATGATGGTCTTGAGTTGAAGAAAGCCTTTTTATTGCTATACTTGAGATCTTCCACAATTTGGCGTTCCGCCTTGAGAGCTTGGTGGACAAGAGCCACAATGTTGTCATACGGTTGATACTCGACGATCTTCCTTATAGGATAGTTGAGGCCATTGAGGAAGCGGGCCATTGTTTGCTCTTGAGATTCTATCACATGAGCTCGAATCAAAGATGTCTCCATTTCCTTGTAGTACTCATCAACGGACTTCACACCTTGACGAAGTTCTTGGAGCTTCTTGAAGAGGTCACGCTTGTAGTGAGGAGGAACGAATCGAGCATGCATGAATTGCTTCATCTCATTCCAAGTGGCAATGGGAGCCATGCGATTGCGGACTCGTTCGGCTTGTAGACGATCCCACCATAAGAGTGCATAGCCTTCGAATTCCAAAGATGCTAGAGCAACCATCTTCTTGTCGGTGAAGTTGTGAATGCCGAAGATCTTGTCAACCTTGAGAGCCCAAGCAAGATAGTCTTCGGGATCATTCTCGCCATTGAACTTGGGGACATTGAAACGAAGAGCACTCATGTTGTTGTCCTCTTGCGGACGATGGGGCGCTCATGTTGGCGCTCATGGGGGTCTTCATCATAAATGGGAGGTGAATCATCATAGGGGTCATCCTCATTGTCTTGGCGATGGCGATCATGATGGGGAGGATGACGCCGGTGGTCATTAGGTGGTGGTGGTTGGTGGTGACGAAGCCTAGCTTCACGGCGTTCACTATCATCATGGCCATTGTGATGTTGTCGAGGACGCTCTTGTTCTTGGTGAGGGTGTTGCGGAAGCACTTGTTCATCTCGAGGGTGGTTAGGATGATCATGTTCTTGGCGGTCATTGTTGTTGGGACGCGCATGGCGCCTAGGTGGCCTTCGATGTTGACGAGCATCTTCCACGAAATCATTGTGGCCATAGTCTTGAGCGTGGCCTTGTGGAGGTGGAGGATGATGGTGTTGTCGAAGGTCCGGGCGTTGCGGTTGTTGAAGAGGGTCACCACGGCCTTGGCGATGTCGAGGTGGTGGTGATGGCGAGCTATCCTCATACCAATTGCGTCGCGGAGGTTGTGGAGGAGGTGGTGGTGGTTGTTGAGGTTGTCCACCCTCCTCCACGTTGTGGCGATCATGGCGATCGTGGCGATCATGGCGATCGTGGCGATCATGGCGACGAGGTTGGTGAGGATCTTGATTGCGGTGGCTTGAGTGACGAGACCTTGAGGACGATGAAGAATGACGGCGATTGGCAAGATTAGCCAAGTTGATGTTGATGCGCGTCATTTGATCATTCAATCGAGCCTCTTGCTCTTGTAGTCGATGCTCATAGCGTTGCAACCCGTCCTTGACGAGTTCGCGGAGTTGAAAGTGGTCGTTGTGGGTGACGAAGTTGGCGTAAGCATTGTCGTTGTAGAATGGATTGCCTTCGTCTTCCGAGCTCGGACTTGTGAATACTCCTTCCCTAGCCATATCAAAAACACACACAAGGGTGATATTGAAGAAATGGACGCCTCACTTACCCAACGTTACCTTTGTTGGTCGTATTGAGGCTAGTGGACGAGCCTAGGTGTAGGGCGGTATGTCAAGAGCGAATCCAAAAGATCGAAAGAAACCGCAAACGGCAAAACACACACTTTATATGGAAGGCAAATAGGTTAGGAAAGTGGCGAGGAAAAATCGACCAAAACCGAAGAAAAGTTTGTTGTCAATCGTGGAGAAAATTCAAAGAAAAGTTAGCACAAAAACCAAACCTATAGGGTGGAACACACACACGCAAGGGAAAAATGGGGTTAGTGCGACCAATGGACGAGCGAATAACGAAATGGCCCTAACGTAGACTAATGCTCAATGCCACACTAACTCAAAGAGGACGCTAGCTCAAACCGCAAATTTGAAGAGGCAACAAGATTCGCACCGTGGCAATCGGTCACTCTTTCTCTTTTGCGACGCAATGCTACACGTTCCTACAATGGAAAGCAATTGGCACCGATCCTTTTGCTTCTTTTTCTATTTTCTCCTTTTCTCTTTTTTTTTTATTTTCTCTTTTTGATGGATTCCGAAGTGCCAATGCCTACTCGGTAGCTAATCTCTCACAAGCGCTAACCTCGCACTCTCGATGCCACAAATGCGATGCCAAGCGGTGTAAAAAGAACTAGTCCGATAGGTAAGTAACACAATGGGGTGGGGTGGTGCAAGCGGAAGCAAGTTATACCTCTCTTATTTGATGATCACGGACTTGCGGCCGTGGGGGAGTCGATGTCGTGGCGATCCGTTGATGTGGAAGCGTAGGTGATGTCGTGGGCGTCGCGTAGCACTTTGTTGCACTCAATTCGGATAAAAAACGACAAAGAAAAACAGGTTTCAAAATCTGTCGGAGAATCGAAGAGCTGAAATTTTCTGAGTTTTTTGCTCAAATTCGAAATTCCCACAAAATCAAGAAAAAATTTGGGCGAAATTGAAAAAATTGGCTGAATAGAAAGGTGTGGAATGGTGTTTGGAAACAAATCTATGAAGAAAAACCACGAAAAACTCAACGAGTCAACAGATCGGTCAAATTCCCTTTTGGCTATTTTTTGAGGATTTTCGAAATTCTTGGTGGAAAAAGAAAAATTGGTGGATGAAAAGTGTTGGGGGTGTCGGATTCTTGTCAATCTAGCTCTGGTTACCATATGATGCGGAGAGTTACTCGTAGATTGGCCCGATCTTCATGAATCGACGGAGAACACGAAGAACACGAGGAACTCGATGAACACACGAGGGGGAAACGAGGGGGAAATCGAGGGCAACGCAAGCAAACACAAAGATAACTAGTAAGAACCGAAGAACCCCAAATCTTCCGTCAACTAACCCTGAGGGCCGCCTACGGAACGATCGATTCAACGGAGCTCACCTTGATTGAAACCGCTTTACACCCGTAGCCGGTCCACTACGCCAATAGAACCTCAAGATAATCGAGAGGAAGATTGGACAATTCCTTGATAGAAACCCAAAGGGAGAGATCAAGTAATTGGATGAGCCTTGATACGATCCTCGACGAAGTCGGAGGAGTAGCCTTGATATGTTCCTCGGTACACACCGGAGGAGTAGTTCCTCAAAGAGGGATACAAGAGAGCTGAGCTCCAAATGTTCTAAATTCAACTCTAAACCCTAGATCTAGCTTGGGGGAGTCCTTATATAGCCGGGGGTCGAAGTAGGTGAAGACGGGAGCGAAAACGGGTCTTTTCCGGGCAATTTCGGGTCCACCTCGGCCTAGGGGCCGGCCTGGCCGGCCTGGAACCCGGCCTGGGGCCAGGGTGGGCGCCTGGAAGGGGAGGCCGGCCTGGGGCTGGGGTGGGGAGGAGGCAGGCCGGCCCCCAGGCCGGCTGGCTCTGTTGGGTGCCGCCTGGAGCCGGGGTGGGAAGGAGGGAGGCCGGCTGCCTCTGTTGGGGGTCCGGCCTAGGGGGGGAAGAGGCCGGCCTGGCCGGCCCCCGAGGCCGGGAGGGGCTCCTTTTCCCCTATCTTCTCCGTAGGGACTCCGATTGCGATGCCGTTTCTTCTGCCCTCCTTCGTATCTTCTTGCGCATCATTTTGGGTGCTTTCCGGGGCCTCCGTGGTGGGTTTGAACCTGAGTACACAAAGTGTGGAACCATGAGGTAGCGCACCATTCTCCACATGACCGAAAGCATAGAACGAATGTTTCAAAAAAAAGCATAGAACGAGAGGAGCGATTTCACCTTATCTTGGATGGCCTTTGCGCGTGATCTTGTCATCGGTGCACTTGGTGGAGTTGGGTGGGCTACATCACTTCATTCTGCCACCTTTCATCAATATTCATTCTTTTCCGAGAAATTTTGGCGCTTGGTCTTGATTCTTCTTTTTCCCAGAATTTGTTAACTCATAACTGGGATTTTATCAGAATCTGGCTTTTTCTTCCATGAGCCTTCGTGGGGAAGGAACTTCCTGACGTATAACTCGGATTTACCAGAATCCGTCTTTTCTTCCACGAGGCTTCGTGGAGCAGGAACTTCGTGATGTCAGCGATGAAATCGTGCTGACATCACGGACGTTTGGGTTCAGTCAATACCCTGCAACGTATCTCCTGACAGATTCTTGCGGGGAACGAGGAGGTAGCACTTATCACTTTATCTCTTCATTTCACGAAAATCTCGGGCGTGACACGCGTCAGTGATCCAACGGCTAAAACAACTGTTGCAACGAATCTCAGCGCATCCCCGGCTATAAATAGCCGCCTCGGGGTCTCCGGATACCCTTCCTCTTCATCTCCCTCCTCGAGCCCGAGCCCCCCCCCCCCCCCGCAGCGCCATAGCCAGAACCAGAGCTAGAGGTCGAGCAAGCGAGCAGAGAGCGAGTTCTTTCGCCTTCCCCGGAGATACCATCGGAGGATCCGGCTCACGGCCGCGCCGCCCGAGAATGGTTGACGGAGAATCTCCCCGTGCTGCGGACGCGACCAACGCCGCACTAGATATCGATACAATCATCAACGACCTCGACCTGCGGTTGGACTCCCCCGTCCGCGCCGCTGAAAGCACGTCGGAGGGAAATGCGGGCGACTCGGCTCGCGGGGATCTACCTCCCGCAGCCGAGAACGTGTGCCGTGCCTCCCCCGCCTCCCGTCATCAAGTCCGCAGAGGGAGCCACCATTCTCGGCGGCGAAGAGATCGCTGCCTCCGGCGCCGCCGGAGTTGAGGAAGACACGGAGGAAAACTCGGGGAATTGGAGCCACTGGAATGTGGTTCGAACCCTTCTTCCGGCAATGGAGAAAGAAGGGTTTGTGCTCAAGGACAAATGGCGGTACGAAGAGGACGACTCCTAGCCACTGCCAAAAGCCGGAGAAAAGGTTCTCCTTGCCTCCCATGTTAACAGAGGTATGGGTTTCCCACCTTCCGCCTTTTTCTGCAAGTCCTTGACCACTACAACATCCAACCACACAACCTTCCTCCAAATTCCATTCTCTATCTTGTCGGGTTTCAAGCCCTTTTTGAAGGATACTTAGGAATAGAACCTAGGTTAGACTTCTGGCAATATTGTTCTGGAGTCAAGCGCAACCCTTCTGAGGGTGCTCTCCCCACCTGTGGGACCATCTCCTTCACCGTTCGTAGGTTTAGGGAAGACTGGTTACCAAAAATAAAAACCTCGGAATCCATCAAATTCTGGACAGGTTCCTTCTTTTACCATGAAGATGTCCCATTTCCTGGAAAGGAAACGATAATTCCACCTTTCATTAATTCTGCGGCTACTCCCCAAGACAATTGGGCGGTAGACACGGTCCAGACTATGTCAGCAGATCTGATGAGGATCAAGCGGCGTATTTCCAAGCTTGTATCCGCCACTCCTCCTCTCACCGGCACAAACACAGTTTTGTGTTGGCTCGGAAGGCGTATTCATCCATTAGCCTATCGCGAAAAAGGGCTAATGTGCGAATACTCGGGCCCAGAGGACGCGATGAGGACGACGGATAAACCGTTCCCGAAGAAGGACTTCAAGAAGCGGTTGAATCAACTGTTCTCTACTCGAGACCAGTATGAAGAAAGACGGGAAATGTATCATGCTGGGAAACCAGCTCCAAAGGTAGATTTTCCCCCCTTTAGGCAATTTCTTGATTTTTCTCTTTCTCGGATGTTTTGTCTTACCCGGAATTTGTCTTTTTTTGACAGATTCTGACTCTTCCTGATTTGGAGCTTGCCTCTGATGCCGAGTTGGACGCTCTGCGTGCCAATTTTGCCGGGGGCGGAAGTGCAAGAAGCCTTCCGCCACTCAGGAGGTCATCGACCTTGACGGCGTCACCGTCGCAACATCCAGGTAAGAATTCCCTGGTTTTTCCTATGCTTTTTATAGCATGCATTTTTGTTTCTCGGATTCTTATTTCTTAGACTTTCTTTCCTTTCCTCTCTAGCCTTGCTCCTACCACTTTGAAGCCAAAAAGCCGAAAGAAACATAAGGCGGTGGTTAGGAGAGGAGCACAACCGTCTCCTGCTGCAGCTCCCGACACTGTGGTTGCCACAGGAGAAGAGAACTTGGCTGCAAGGGAGGGAGAGTACCCCTTGTAGTCCAGCCAGCCCATTGCATCCGAGTCGGACGTGAGGAAAAGGGCGGAGCCAGAAACTGGAGGTCCTTCTTGTATTCCAGAGGAGGAGCCTATCCCGACGTTTGACAAAGATTTCAAGGTAAAAGAAGATCCCTTTGACGAACACGGATATATCCATCCGTGGGCGACAAAGTACTTCGCTCCAGCTCCCTTAATCCGTCCTTGGCCGCAAGGCGGACTTGTTGTTAGGAATAGGAATAACTTCGTATTTTCGCCTCGGCAGGTCATCCAAGACGACCTTTGCCATGTCGGGATTATTTTTGCATACTATGCAAAAGAATTTAACGAAAACCTGGCAAATCTGACAAAAATGATCCAGGTAATATCTCTAGCCCCCCAAGCATTTGTCAAATGTATTCTTTTTTGACTTAATCCTTTTATCATTGACCTTCCTTGGTTTTTGACTTAAGCGATGCGTCTCTTTTCCATGTTTAAGCAAACTGCCGAAAATATTAACACGGAAGTTTTTAACAAACTTACCATCAAGAATAAGGAGGTGAAAACTCTCCTTAACATTCTTGAAGAGAAATATTTGGAGTTGGCCTCCATTCAACATAAGCTGCAAGAATCAGAAAGTAAGATTTTCATTCTTCCACATCGTTGTTTTTGTGAAAAAAATTCTAAGTCAATTTCCGAGTTTTAATCTCTTCAATTTCCTTGCTTTTCAGCTTCTTTGGCGAAAGCCAATCAAATAGCTGAAGATGTCGGCAATGCCGAGATCCTCCCAAAGGAGAACATGGAACTTCACAAGATCAACGTGAAGCTCCAAAAAGATCTGGAGGCCACCTAGCTGGCTATCGGTATTGCCGAGTCCAAGGCTTCTAGCCAGGCCGAGAAGGACAAGGCCACCATCCAGGACTTAGAGAATGCCCTAAATCAACGCCTTGAAGAAGGTGTTGAAATGGACAGGATTCTCGATAAGTTTATGACACTTTTACCGGACTTTTTCCTATACCTTTTGTCGGTATTTTTTCTTTTTCCTCCTCTGTTTTTTTCTAACTTTCCTTTGTTGGTTTAAATAGAGGGAAACCCCTTGCTTACCCGGATTGATCAAATCCGGGCTTTCGGGAGAGTCTTCGATGCGCTGAAGTCCGCGGGGATGTTACTTATCAATAAGTACATTCCCAACAAAGCAGGAGAACTCTCGGAAGTTAGCAAACTCCCGGAGGCGATCGAGGAAGTGGCGAACCGGAAGGAGTCCTGGTTTCGCTCCGCAGATCGTGGTGGTGCACGCATGGCCCTTTTGCTCATGCGTATGCACTATACCACTGCCAAGTCTTGGCGTGTGGCGACCGGTATCCCTCAAGGATACACGGACACTCAACGGCCAGCATGTTCGACTCTGTCAAAGGCCATGCTACGAAGATAGCACAGATGGTGAATATCTCCACCTTCTACCCTGAGGAGGAAGTTCCGACAACTCCTGAGGATTCCAACAGCGAGGATGAGGACTCGGATCCCGAAGAGGCCACTTGAATCCTGGGTCGATGGCAGGAAAAAATAAAAGCATTACTATTCTCTCAAATGTAATAGCATTGTAATGCTATCTATCATTTGTATAAACAAGCACTCCGCTTTTCCAGTAAAGTTCTAAGTATTTGCAAGATTTTCCGGGTTTTAATTCCTTTGCCTTCTAAGTTCTCTGGTTTACATGTTTTGACTGTCCTTGGTATTGAAATGGCTCAATAGGACTTAATCTTCATGCCAAGTGACTGGGTTTAACCTATTAGTCGAAACTCGGAAACATGGATTGTACTAAGCCATTTTTACTTACTAATTTCACTGATCCAACACATAAACAATGAGATAATACTTAGGAAAAAATAAGGAATTTTGAAAATATACGAAACTCAGGCACGCAGGCACAATTTGGGTTTCCTTAAGCCTCCTTAGGCCGCAAAGCATTCAGTTTTATAACTCCGAGCACGCAGGCACAGTTCGGGTTAACATTGAGTATTTTGAAAGATCATTGGGAAATAGATAAACAAAGACTTATGCTTTGTATAAACATAGACAGATAAAACAGTAATGCACGAATTCTGACAACTTTATTTCATGATCTCAAAGATGTTTACATAGAAATTGAACTAAGTGTAGAAGGGACGTAACAGTTGGATGCTCCAGGGTCTCTTTGTCTCTCCTAGTTCGACATCTATCTTTCTCTTTCTTTTGCGATTCGGACGCTTGGGATCATCTTCCATGTCCCGAATATCTACAAGATAGTAAGATCCATTTTTCATAGCCTTGCTAATGACAAATGGTCGCTCCCAAACTGGGGCTAATTTGTGCTTCCTTTCCTGCACCGATCTTAGCACTAGGTCATCTTTCTTGAAAGAATGATGTCTGATTTCCGACTATGGTATCGTTGTAATCCTTGCTGATAAATGGAGGATCTTTGAAGCACAAGATCTCGTTCTTCTTCTAAAAGATCGACGGCATCCTCTTGTTCGTTTTCGGCATCCGAGTTATCGTAAGCCTGCACTCTTGGGATATCATGGAGCATGTCCGTTGGAAGCAATGTTTCTGCGCCATAAACCAGGAAAAATGGTGTTTGCCCTGTTGATCTGTTTGGCGTCGTTCGAATACTCCAAAGCACGGAAGGAAATTCTTCAACCCATGCTTCAGCTTCTCTGTGAAGAGGTGATTCGAGTCTTGGGCGTATTCCTTGCAGGATCGAGTTGTTCATTCTTTCAACCTGCACATTGGATTGTGGGTGTGCCACAGACACAAGGTCTAGGCATATTCCCATTTGTCGGCAATATTTTGGCAACTCTCCAATAGATAAATTTGTCCCGTTGTCCGTGATTATGCTGTGTGGAACGCCATATCTCATGACTACGTCAATGATGAAATTTCTTACAGTTAGACCGTCAAGTTTTTTGATGGGTTTCGCCTCCACCCACTTGGTATACTTATCTACTGCAACGAGTAGATGTGTAAGTCCGCCTCTTGTAGTTTTGAATGGTCCCATCATATCTAGCCCCCAGACCGCAAACGGCCATGTTATAGGGATAGTTTTGAGTGCTTGAGTTGGCATATTCGTCTGCTTTGTGTAATACTGGCATCCGGCACATCTGTTTACTATGTGTTCGGCGTCTGTCTTCGCTGTGAGCCCGAAAAACCCTGCACAGAATGCTTTTTTGACTATGCTTTTTGATTGAGCATGATGTATGCAATCTCCTGCGTGGATTTCTTGCAAGATTTCTCGGCCTTCCTCTGGCGAAATACATCGCTGAAAAATTCTGATAATGTTGCGTTTATACAGGCAACCATTAATTACCGTGTATCCTTTGCTTTGGCGTTGTATCTGCCTTTGCAAGACCTCGTCTGCTCCATCTAGGAACTTCTGATCGATTAAGAACTTTAAGTATGGAACTTTCCAATCCGGGTTAACGAGCAGGACTTCAATTGACTTGGAAACGAGAGGATAATCAACATCCCCACCTTTGATCGATGGTTCGTGCAAGTGTTGGACAAACACACCAGGTGGTAGGGTTTTCACTCTTTCCGACCCCATGCGGGCAAATGCATCCGCATTCCAGTTTTCTTCCCTTTTGATATGGAGTACTTCAAATCCTATGAAGCAAATGGCAAACTCGTCTACAGTTCTCCGATATTCGTCCATAATGGGGCTTTTGGCATCCCATGTTTAGTTTAGCTGATGATGTACCAAATCCGAGTCACCATAACAGAGTATGCGTTTGACGCCTATTTCATTTGCAATATGTAAGCCATGAAGCAGAGCTTCGTATTCTGCCACATTGTTGCTGGCGTTGAAGTGTATGTGTAATACATACTCCATAATGTCACCTTTTGGAGATTCAAGCACTACACCAGCTCCGGCGCCTTCCTTCATCTTGGATCCGTCAAAATGCATGATCCAGTACTCCGACTCCGGCATTGGTGTGTTTTCCATTGCTTCTGTTCAATCGGCGACAAAATCTGCCAACACCTGGGATTTTAATTGTTGTCCTGGGTTGGTATTTAATGTCGAACGCAGCGAGCTCGATGCCCCATTTAGCAACTCAGCCTGTTGCGTCCGCATTGTTGATAATATCCCCTAGTGGTGCTTTGCTTATCACTGTTATGGAATCTCCTTGGAAATAATGGCGGAGTTTTCGAGATGCGAAAAACACGCCATATGCCATCTTTTGATAATGTGGGTAATTTTGCTTTGACTCGGAGAATACTTCGCTAACATAGTACACTGGATGCTGATCTGGTATACTTTGTTCATCTTTCTGCCTTTCCGCAATTATCACAGCGCTGATAACCCTGTTTGTTGTTGTAAGATACAATAACATGGGTTCTTCGTCTTTTGGGGATGCCAAAATCGGATCTTTCATCAAGGTTTCTTTCATCTGGGTTAGTGCTTTGTCCGCTTCTGCTGTCCATTCAAATTTGTCGGATTTCTTCAACAACTTGTATAATGGCAGAGCTTTGTCTCCTTGCCGGCTTATAAACCTGCTGACTGCGACTGCAGAACCCATCAATCTTTGTACATCCTTTAAGCACGTAGGCTTTGTGATGTTCAAGATTACCTTGATCTTTTCCAGGTTTACTTCTATTCCTCTGTGAGAAACGATAAAACCCAGAAGTTTTCCTGAGGGAACCCCGAATACACACTTTAATGGGTTCAACTTCATTTTATAAGTGCGCAGGTTTTCGAAAGTTTCTGGCAGATCTTCAAGGAGTGTATCCTTTTCCTTAGAAACTACGGCAATGTCGTCCACGTAAACATGGACATTTTTGCCGATTTGACTATGCAAACAGCGTTGCATGCAATGCTGGTAAGTAGCACCCACATTCTTCAGGCCAAAAGGCATGGTTATGTGATAGTATGTTCCATACGGGGTTATGAAGGAAGTTTTGATTTGATCTTCCTCCTTCATACGTATTTGATGGTACCCGGAATAAGCATCCAAAAAGCATAAAAGCTCAGAGCCAGCAGTGGCATCGATTATTTGATCGATTCACCGTAACGCGAACCTATCTTTGGGACACAATTTGTTCAAGCCGGTGTAATCTATACACATCCTAAGAACAATACTATCTTTCTTCAGGACTAATACTCGGTTTGCAGACCAATCAGTATTTATAACTTCCCGAATAAAATCAGCTGCTAAAAGCCGGATAATTTCCTTGCCTATAGCCTTCCTTCTTCTTCCATCAAAATGACGGAGACCTTGTTTGACGGGTTTTGAACCTGGAACCACTTTCAATTGATGCTCAGCAAGTTCTCTGGGTACTCCAGGCATGTCCGCAGGACACAAGGCAAAAATATCCTAGTTCTCACGGAGGAACTTGATGAGCGCGTCTTCCTATTTGTCAGGCATCCCAATTCCCACTACGACAAAAAAATTCGGATCTTTGGGATCTAGGATAACCTGTCTTGTGTTTTCCGATGCCTTGAAGCTATCTGTCGGCTTTCGACTTTCTTTTCCCGGCATTTCCATCGGCAAAACTTCTTTAGCTAGCTCTTTCAGTTCCTCCCTTGCGATGACCTTCTCAGTGCAAAGGGCATTGCCTTTCTCTAGCTCGTTCGCCAATTTGTAATCTCCGGCTATGGTAATCACTCCTCCTTTCGGCCCTGGCATCTTCAGGTTGTTATAGATATAACATGATCTTGCCATGAACTTCGCGAAAGCTGGACGTCCGAGTATTGCATGGTATACACTTTCGAACGACACCACCTCGAATGAGATTTTTTCCTGGCGGAAATATTCTCTACTTCTGAAGGTTACATCTAGGGATATTTGTAACATCCCCGTTTTGCTATAATATGGTTTGTGGTGTTGAGTTCATGGCATGGCATGCATGAAAATTTTGAACTAAGTTTTACATTGAATTAAAATTAAAACTTGCCCAAAAACCACTTAAGGTGGTCACCCAAAATTTGTTTTAAAAACATTCTCAATTTTGGCAAACAAAAACATGGTGACCTTGGAAATTTCTTAAGGTTTCCAAAACATATTTTGGTTGTTTTTTCTGAGTTCATTTAGGTCCCCAAACCTTTGTTTTCCTCGCAGTTTTAAAGGCAGAAGGGCTTCGTTGTAAAATCTCTAAAACTGCAGGGGGTTATGGAGGAAACCCCCCTGTCGTCTTCCTCCTCCTGCCAGAAGGAAGGAAGGTCGTCGACGTCGCGCGCGCCGCCTTCTGTCCGCTCCCTCCCGCGGATAAGGGCAAGGAGGCGTGCCCCTCTTCCTTACCTCCTTCTCCTAGCTCCCTGCCCTCCTCGCGTTGTCACTGTGAGGAGAAAAAACTCGAACCCTAACTGAACCGTGAGGTCCGCCGGTCGTGGTCGCCGTTCCGGCCGTTCCCGAGCTCCCTCGAGCACACCAAGGACGTCGTGGTCGTCTTCTCTCCTCCCTAGACCAAGGAATCGAGCTGAGGAGCTCTTATTCGCCGCCGCCGTTCGCATCTTCCCCGCCTCCAGCCGCCGCGTCCACGGGCGATTCCGGCCGCCTCCGTCCATTCCCTACCTCCTCGAGTACTCCTAGAACATCAGGGTGAGCTGTGGAACTCAGTGGTGCTTTTAATTTCGAGTTTGGCCGTCGTTTCCTTACCCGTCGTCGCGTACCGCCGTCGCCGCCGCAAAAACTGCTCGCCGGCGCGTCTCCGGCAGCCATACGCCGGCGGCGCCGCCTCCCCTAGCTTTGCCACGACGTGCTGCAGCTTCTCCACATGATGGCTCCGCCCAATTTGCGTGGAATCGATCGATCCCTTGCACAACATAGCCTCCGTGGCCATTGATGATGTCACCGTGACGTCACTATGACGTCACAATTCAGTTTTCTTATTCTTTTAGAAAAAGAGTAATACATTGACACGTGGGCCCCCTCTGTTTAATAAATCCAGAAAATGTTTTAATATTGGAAAATCAATAACTATTAAAATATTAATCAGAAAAATGTGATAAAAATATGGTTGTGTTCAGAAAAATGTACTCTATCCAAATATGTAATTTTCATCCATGTTTGAGGAAGTTGAAAAATGAGTTTTATTTAATATTGTTAATTCTTTTAAAAATAGAAAAATAAGTTTTTATTCACCAAAATTAGAAAATTAAAAGTTATATACCAAATTGCTCAAAATGACAAGTGCAACCTATTTATGATGTTTCTAACCTCATTTGAGCTTTTAAAATTGCACTCACTTTCAGAATCACCCGAAACCCCCTCCGGGGTCTACTTCGGGACAATTTCAATAAAAATGCATAACTGACATACGAACCCTAGCAACCCAACGAACATGTTTAGGGCTTTATTTCAGTGCATTAACTTGCTCATGCATACATATTGCGCATTGCATCGATGCCATGATTGATTGTTGTTTTTCTCTTTCGGTGTTGTTTCCCCCTCGGTAGAACGTGACTCCGAAGAGAAGGCCAGCAATCCAATGGCGAATACTTGATCTTAACCGACAAGTCAAGCACTTATTCCCGAAGACTTTCTCTGGTTTTCTTGAAGCAAGGCAAGCATAACCTCTTATCTGCCCATATATGATTTCGAAAGACTTTTCGTTCTCGTACAAATGCATTCGATTCCAATGTATCTTGAGTCAATAGATAGAGTTATCCTATTTATTTTCATAACCCAGATATCATGATTCAATGCTCCTAGCAGACATAGGATTTGTTTGTGTGTATCGCCAGAGCCTCAAATATGCCATGCTTAGTCATACATGTCTTTTGATCTCTGCTCCATCCGGTTGATGAATCAGAGTTGCGAATGAATCTAGTATGGTAGGATGTTGTGGAAATTTAAGAGAATTTGATTAACATGATTTAAAGGTGTGGATGACGAGACCACAGAGGGTCTGTGGTGGTTGTCTCGTTCATGCCCCTAGGAGCGAGTTCTCGTCTTCGAGCCAAGACTGAGTGTGCATCCACACGGGGCTTAGATTCCCCTCGATCTCAACTTGCCTAGTTTGTTCCATGAGTTGCCTAGTTCGGTCTTTCCATTTGGATTTGCGGGGATATCAAAACACTTTCAAAACTAGGATGTGGGGATGTATCGGCGCTCTGCGGGTAGGTAACCGTCGAGCATCGCGCACAACGATAGAGACCCGGCAGGAGATGGCCACTCCCTATTGGCGGTCCATCTCTACTCGGAGCGACTCATGGAATAGGCGAAGTAAGGGAAAGGTCGTGGTCAACCACCCTCTGCCGGCACTTCCCGGACTAGTGCTAACCAAGTGGCACTAAGAGTCGGTTGATACGTGTGGTTAAAGTTGTACACCCCTGCAGGGTTAAATCTTTTCGAAAAGCCGTGTCCGCGGTTAAGGACGACTTGGTGACGGATTCTGTGATCATAGATAACTTGAATGGAATGACTAAAACTTGTTGATAACGAATGAAGGATGCCTCCTCGGAGATGCCGAGAGGGGTTACCTTGTAGCATGAGATAGTGTGGAACAACTGGAGGAGGTGATCTTTGAAGCACGAGGTGCTAAAATGATTTGGTGGATTAAAAAGATGATGATATCAGTAGTTGAGTAGCTTTCTCATCTGTTTTCAAAATACTCCATGAGACGTGCTTCCTTCCTCAACTTGAAAAACAAAGATGGCTTTACGCAAAATAACCTTCATAACTCTTTCTAAAAGAAGCAGATATATAATAGGTTAACTAAGTCTTGTTGAGTACCTCCCGTACTCATGTTTGCTTCAACTTGGTCCAGGTGGAGTTCCTCAGTTCGGTGGTGGTTCAACGTGGACATCGACGAGTAGTTCGGGGTTCCCAGGTAGCAGCCTGGAATCTATGGGCTGGGACGTCGCCTTATGTTGCGGCCTCTTAGGCCTTTTTGGTTCTTGTTGATTAGCAACATAATTTGCCTTTCGTTGTCTGATGTAATGTTGGGTCGTGTGACCTCTGTTTGTAAGCTATACTCTAGTAACACCTGTTTAATACAATTTCTTTGTCTAGAGTGTTGCTTTGATCGGTTGTTGGTTTCGAGCTCATTGTTATACAGTTTTGGCTATGCCTGCATAGTTGTCGCAGTCGAGGGGTTGTGGAGCCGATGATCCATGTCCGAGCCCGCCTGTCGATTTGATCGGCCTGGGGCGAGGTAACCCCAGTAACCCTCGATTGTTGTTGCACTTTCTGGACACATAGCATCTCTGTATAGCTTTGGTCCCGTTTCCTTCAGTTTCATTCGATTCGTGGACACTTTGATATGCATAGTTGGTTATGACTAGCATGGATACAAGGAGTAGTAGACTGGGGATCCGGACTACGTGCCGATGAATCCGGTCTGCCTGCCGTTGTTTGTTGCGGCCGGGGCTGGTAACCCTGAAGCCCTTGTGAGTCCATGGCTAGGAGCACATAACAGTATGTATATCTCTGGGTCTGGGGTCGTGACAAGTCATGGTATCAGAGCAGGACTGCCTGTAGGAAAACCTTACTGCTTGGTCGATGTCAAGTCTAGTGTTTGTGAAAACTACTTTGAAACTTCAAAGGAGTTGTGAAAACCTTCTTAGGATTCTTTTTACTCCGTATCTGGTATCGCTCTAACTCTGGGTCTCCTTACCTGTTTTGATTTGAAAAGGTTCTGATTATTCAAAACTTAGGTGCCTTCTTTGGCAATGACGTTCTTTTACCCAAGTTGACCTAGTGTTAAAGTTTCTAGAGTCGTGTGTGTTCCATGTTCCGTTATCTCTTTAACTGGGAGATTTCCTTTCCAATCTCTCTCAGAGTTTTGTGGTTTTCACAGTATTCCATATTCTACAGTCTTAAATCCTGAACCTCGAGATTTCCTTTTCATCTCGAATGTATTCGTTATCCTCCGATCAAATTCTTCCAGAGTTGTGTATCTTTTCAAAGACTTTCCGTGATTGCTATCCGTAGTGTCCTCAAGGCACTAAGATAGTAGTTATTCCTTTCTCAATGTTTTAACCTTGTACTTGAACCGAAGGTCCCGGAATGTGCTGAATGGTAGTGAGTTGAGTCATGTGGTTTCTTAACCATGTAATGCTCACGCTATCGGTACAGGATGCTGACCTTTAACCCAAGTTCTGTTCCTTTGGATCCTGAGGAATCTGTTCTACGTCAGGATGGCTAGGTAATCTCAACTCCAATAGCCATAGGTTTCCTCTTGGAATCAGAAGGATCGCAACAAGAGTGATCGTTATGAGTTCCACATCTTTGTTCTTGGTTTAGCTATACCAACTCTTTTGCATGGGTTCTAAAAATGAGTATTACCCTCTGCTTCAACTTGATCTTAGGATCTTCCCTGAGCATGAGTCTACTCTTCAGTTGCTTTCAAATCTCTAACCGTTGTTATGGACACCAAGTTGCATATGGGTGTTGGATTCCTCCAATACATTTTCTCTTGGTTTCCGTCAGAACATTCCACCTTGGGATGTCAGGAGAAACAAACTCCAGTACCTCGTTCATCTCCAGGACCAGGTCAAAGTTTTGTAATCCAGAGATTAAAGAAGTTTCATTAGCTTCTGTTCTGTTCCACTTTCGAGTATCACACTCTTATGTATCAAGAGGTTGTGTTAAGTTTCATGGCCTTATTGATGAAGTGATGCTCTTACCGTAATCACTCCCCCTTCCTCCAAGCTTGAATGCTTGAGTATGATGGGTCAGTGCATTGATGTGTGTGTCAGATGTTCCTAGCAATTCTTATTGCTTTGAAAAGTCTAAGAAACATCTGTATACTTCTTAGCACTACTGGTCATCCAGCCTCTTTTTGAAGTTGACTGTGTTACCAAACCCGTCCACTCCAGTGCATATCCTCGGTCAGAGAGTTAGGTCCATGCCAAAGCTCTCCAGACCATATCGGTTGCTTTGAAAAGCATGCCTCCTTTCGATTTCTAAGACATACCGGTGAGTTGTGATATTCTGGTTGTCTTTCTAGAAGTATCACCAGGTCTTACCTGACCGTGATGTCTACACAAGGGGTATTTGAACCACTCCTTTCTCCAAGGAACCCTGCTGGATATCCTCGACTAGTTGGTTGAGCTTAATCACTAACTTGGAGAGTTGAAAGACAAAAGCTCCGCCTAACTTGATCCTTCGTTATGGGATGTTCACTTTCCTTTGCGTTGAAGCATGATAGTATCTCCTTAATGGACATGCTATCTTTCCACCCTTGATTTTGTTTGGGCTATCGTCAGATCAAGTCCAGATTCAAGGCTCATCTTGATGGTGTTCTCACTCATGGTGTTTTGCCCGAGTACACCTTCATGTCCTTTGGTCTGACCAATATTCTGCCTTGTTCATATAGCATATGAATCCCTCTTCTTGGAGTGTTTTGATAAATGTGTGTTCGAGCCCATCAATGACATTCCTAATTTCTCCAAGTTGCGAGCGGCTCATGTTGAACAATTGGCAACAATGTTGGAAACTTTCGAGAACCGTCTTTGTGTCATCACGAAGTTGTGTTCTGGATGTTCGAAGTGACTTTCTCGGGTTCGTGTGCTTATGGTGAAAGTTGTCGCCATGGATTCGAGTAAAGTTTTCTTGTTTCCATCGGGAATAATCCCAGTCGGTCATGCATGTGTGGACTATTCCTGAGATGGTAGGTCGTTACCTCCATTTCTTGAAAAAGCTTTCATCCACACTAGGCCACGGACTGATCGTTTGTTGAAAGGGAAGAAGTTTAATAACTCCGTTATCTCGGTAATCATCTTCCCAACCAGGACTTCGATGTGTTCTTTTACAAGTAGTTCATGTAGGTGCAACCGTCTTTCGCAAGTTGCTAATACATGAGCTCCGCAATCTCGCTCATCTCTTGAGCTTGACATCATAGTCCATATCTTGAGAATCTAGTAAATGTATATCAATTGTAACCGGTGCAATCTTCCTGATCAAACATACCGAGTCTTGTTTTTAAATCCACTACTCAGAGCTGAATCTCAAGCAGCAACGATGGTTAGTGTTTTCTCAAGGGTATTGAATTAGGTCATTTCAAAATCCGGCATGGTTGATGTTGTGGTTGACACAATTAGCCGGAAGGCCTAATGTCATATCCCTTTGAATCCGTAAGGACAACCACTTTCCGTGAGAATTCTTGTGTGGTTAATCCTAACAAGTTTTCCTCCCCGTTCTTCGAAACCGGAGTTCTACTTACACTTAAAGGTCTACTCACGGCTTATCGTAAGCCTGATCTTGGTATCTAGAACGTCCAAGATAACTTGGAAGTTGATCTTTCCAATACCTCTCAGTTGATCCTCCAAACTTCTCTTTCAGTGGAAACAAGTTCATCATGAAAACATCTCGTGGTGTTTCGTAACCACCATTCATCAGTTCCCTTTTTCAAGTTGTTTGTACTTGAAATTCTGTTCATCTCACACATTGTGTGAATTTGTCAGTCACTCCAGCCATGGGATCTTAACTATGTGGTAAACGTATTGCTACGTCAAATCCACCATAGGAAAGAGATTCCCTATCCCTTCTGGTGTTTCAACCCTCGTTGGTTACCCATCCTTATGGTGTGATCAATAATTCTTCCCTAATTACGGTGTTCCAACATTCTGTGGTTACCCATATTCTGTCGTGAAGTAACATCCCGATCTTTGACAAGGATTCCAGGAAAACTGTTATGGAATGGTTGAAAGTCCCGTTATCTTCCGTGTCCACTCTGAAGAGTGAACATGATCTTGTATCAGTTTTTCCTGGACGCACGATTACAGTGTTTTCTCGTGTTCTTCCTCGTCCACGGATATTATTTTGTGGTATCCAAGACCATCCTCTCCATCTTGGTAATCTATTTCGAAGAACCTCGATGTCACAAGTTGTCTAGCCTTATCTTTTCCAAAAGGATTTAAAGTCTTGTGCAAAGCTCATATTCTAAATCCTTCCAAGAACCATCGTCCATGAACTTGAAAACTTCTCCTATTTCCTCCGTTACCTTGATGTGCTTCATGAATGTTAACTCAAAAGTTCTTTACGAACATTCCCGTCTTGAGTTAGCCATGAGATACTCGATCTTCGTAAAGATCAGTTCCTAAGAGTTTTCCCTCTCACCTAAGGTGTAGCCGCTGGATATCTTCGCAAGTACTATGGTTCAACATATTCAGAAGAGAACTGTAAGGTTCGAGAAGATCATCCAAACCGGTGTTCCTTCTTTCTTCTCCTTCGGGAATCTCGGGACGAGATTCTTGTAAGGGGGGTAGATTTGTAACATCCCCGTTTTGCTACAATAGGGTTTGTGGTGTTGAGTTCATGGCATGGCATGCATGAAAATTTTGAACTAAGTTTTACATTGAATTAAAATTAAAACTTGCCCAAAAACCACTTAAGGTGGTCACCCAAAATTTGTTTTAAAAACATTCTCAATTTTGGCAAACAAAAACATGGTGACCTTGGAAATTTCTTAAGGTTTCCAAAACATATTTTGGTTGTTTTTTCTGAGTTCATTTAGGTCCCCAAACCTTTGTTTTCCTCGCAGTTTTAAAGGCAGAAGGGCTTCGTTGTAAAATCTCTAGAACTGCAGGGGATTATGGAGGAAACCCCCCTGTCGTCTTCCTCCTCCTGCCAGAAGGCAGGAAGGTCGTCGACGTCGCGCGCGCCGCCTTCTGTCCGCTCCCTTCCGCGGATAAGGGCAAGGAGGCGTGCCCCTCTTCCTTACCTCCTTCTCCTAGCTCCCTGCCCTCCTCGCGTTGTCACTGTGAGGAGAAAAAACTCGAACCCTAACTGAACCGTGAGGTCCGCCGGTCGTGGTCGCCGTTCCGGCCGCTCCCGAGCTCCCTCGAGCACACCAAGGACGTCGTGGTCGTCTTCTCTCCTCCCTAGACAAAGGAATCGAGCTGAGGAGCTCTTATTCGCCGCCGCCGTTCGCATCTTCCCCGCCTCCAGCCACCGCGTCCACGGGCGATTCCGGCCGCCTCCGTCCATTCCCTACCTCCTCGAGCCCTCCTAGAACATCAGGGTGAGCTGTGGAACTCAGTGGTGCTTTTAATTTCGAGTTTGGCCGTCGTTTCCTTACCCGTCGTCGCGTACCGCCGTCGCCGCCGCAAAAACTGCTCGCCGGCGCGTCTCCGGCAGCCATACGCCGGCGGCGCCGCCTCCCCTAGCTTTGCCACGACGTGCTGCAGCTTCTCCACATGATGGCTCCGCCCAATTTGCGTGGAATCGATCGATCCCTTGCACAACATAGCCTCCGTGGCCATTGATGATGTCACCGTGACGTCACTATGACGTCACAATTCAGTTTTCTTATTCTTTTAGAAAAAGAGTAATACATTGACACGTGGGCCCCCTCTGTTTAATAAATCCAGAAAATGTTTTAATATTGGAAAATCAATAACTATTAAAATATTAATCAGAAAAATGTGATAAAAATATGGTTGTGTTCAGAAAAATGTACTCTATCCAAATATGTAATTTTCATCCATGTTTGAGGAAGTTGAAAAATGAGTTTTATTTAATATTGTTAATTCTTTTAAAAATAGAAAAATAAGTTTGTATTCACCAAAATTAGAAAATTAAAAGTTATATACCAAATTGCTCAAAATGACAAGTGCAACCTATTTATGATGTTTCTAACCTCATTTGAGCTTTTAAAATTGCACTCACTTTCAGAATCACCCGAAACCCCCTCCGGGGTCTACTTCGGGACAATTTCAATAAAAATGCATAACTGACATACGAACCCTAGCAACCCAACGAACATGTTTAGGGCTTTATTTCAGTGCATTAACTTGCTCATGCATACATATTGCGCATTGCATCGATGCCATGATTGATTGTTGTTTTTCTCTTTCGGTGTTGTTTCCCCCTCGGTAGAACGTGACTCCGAAGAGAAGGCCAGCAATCCAATGGCGAATACTTGATCTTAACCGACAAGTCAAGCACTTATTCCCGAAGACTTTCTCTGGTTTTCTTGAAGCAAGGCAAGCATAACCTCTTATCTGCCCATATATGATTTCGAAAGACTTTTCGTTCTCGTACAAATGCATTCGATTCCAATGTATCTTGAGTCAATAGATAGAGTTATCCTATTTATTTTCATAACCCAGATATCATGATTCAATGCTCCTAGCAGACATAGGATTTGTTTGTGTGTATCGCCAGAGCCTCAAATATGCCATGCTTAGTCATACATGTCTTTTGATCTCTGCTCCATCCGGTTGATGAATCAGAGTTGCGAATGAATCTAGTATGGTAGGATGTTGTGGAAATTTAAGAGAATTTGATTAACATGATTTAAAGGTGTGGATGACGAGACCACAGAGGGTCTGTGGTGGTTGTCTCGTTCATGCCCCTAGGAGCGAGTTCTCGTCTTCGAGCCAAGACTGAGCGTGCATCCACACGGGGCTTAGATTCCCCTCGATCTCAACTTGCCTAGTTTGTTCCATGAGTTGCCTAGTTCGGGCTTTCCATTTGGATTTGCGGGGATATCAAAACACTTTCAAAACTAGGATGTGGGGATGTATCGGCGCTCTGCGGGTAGGTAACCGTCGAGTATCACGCACAACGATAGAGACCCGGCAGGAGATGGCCACTCCCTATTGGCGGTCCATCTCTACTCGGAGCGACTCATGGAATAGGCGAAGTAAGGGAAAGGTCGTGGTCAACCACCCTCTGCCGGCACTTCCCGGACTAGTGCTAACCCGGTGGCACTAAGAGTCGGTTGATACGTGTGGTTAAAGTTGTACACCCCTGCAGGGTTAAATCTTTTCGAAAAGCCGTGTCCGCGGTTAAGGACGACTTGGTGACGGATTCTGTGATCATAGATAACTTGAATGGAATGACTAAAACTTGTTGATAACGAATGAAGGATGCCTCCTCGGAGATGCCGAGAGGGGTTACCTTGTAGAATGAGATAGTGTGGAACAACTGGAGGAGGTGATCTTTGAAGCACGAGGTGCTAAAATGATTTGGTGGATTAAAAAGATGATGATATCAGTAGTTGAGTAGCTTTCTCATCTGTTTTCAAAATACTCCATGAGACGTGCTTCCTTCCTCAACTTGAAAAACAAAGATGGCTTTACGCAAAATAACCTTCATAACTCTTTCTAAAAGAAGCAGATATATAATAGGTTAACTAATTCTTGTTGAGTACCTCCCGTACTCATGTTTGCTTCAACTTGGTCCAGGTGGAGTTCCTCAGTTCGGTGGTGGTTCAACGTGGACATCGACGAGTAGTTCGGGGTTCCCAGGTAGCAGCCTGGAATCTATGGGCTGGGACGTCGCCTTATGTTGCGGCCTCTTAGGCCTTTTTGGTTCTTGTTGATTAGCAACATAATTTGCCTTTCGTTGTCTGATGTAATGTTGGGTCGTGTGACCTCTGTTTGTAAGCTATACTCTAGTAACACCTGTTTAATACAATTTCTTTGTCTAGAGTGTTGCTTTGATCGGTTGTTGGTTTCGAGATCATTGTTATACAGTTTTGGCTATGCCTGCATAGTTGTCGCAGTCGAGGGGTTGTGGAGCCGATGATCCATGTCCGAGCCCGCCTGTCGATTTGATCGGCCTGGGGCGAGGTAACCCCAGTAACCCTCGATTGTTGTTGCACTTTCTGGACACATAGCATCTTTGTATAGCTTTGGTCCCGTTTCCTTCAGTTTCATTCGATTCGTGGACACTTTGATATGCATAGTTGGTTATGACTAGCATGTATACAAGGAGTAGTAGACTGGGGATCCGGACTACGTGCCGATGAATCCGGTCTGCCTGCCGTTGTTTGTTGTGGCCGGGGCTGGTAACCCTGAAGCCCTTGTGAGTCCATGGCTAGGAGCACATAACAGTATGTATATCTCTGGGTCTGGGGTCGTGACAATATTTCTCCTAGGGATTGTGCTTGCCGGCCAGGAACAATACCATGAAACCGTACATTGATGTGCCTGAGCTGAGTCTCGGAAATATGTAGTTGTTTCAATGTACTCAAGTACATGATGTTGATACTAGACCCTCCATCCATCAACACTCTTTTGAGCGTAGTGTTTTGAACAATAGGACTTATAACCAAAGCATGTGTGCCGGGTTCTGGGATGTTTCCGGGATGATCTGACTGATCCCAGGTAATTGGCGTATTGGAATACTTCAAGTACTTTGGTGTTGGTGGAACAACCGCGTTCATTTCTCGAAGTGTCCTTTTTGCCTGCCTTGCTGAGGGAATTGCCAGGAAAGTTAGGTTGCATTCTACATAAACTCTCGGGAATTTTGGCTTGCCTTTTCGCTAATGTTCCTGGATTTTTTCATCAATGTCCGATTCACTGTCTTCTTTCTCAGCTTCTGACTTTTGCTTGTTGAACTTCCTCTTGGAATTCTTTCCTTTATTCCCGGATCCTGCAGTGCCCTTCATATGTTTGTTGAGGTGACACTGCGCATTTGTATGGGTAGGCTTCTGTTGGGGGAATGATAACCCGGTAGGCCCATGCCTGGGCAAGACCCGGCAAAAGGGAGACTGCACGAGACCCGGCCCAAGATAAAGGAAGTTCTAGAAGGCCCCAAAAGGCAGCGCAGATCTTGTAACTCGTGCCTTGAGGGTCACGGTAGGGAACTTAGGATTATGTGTGGATTCCGAGTAGGATTCTAGAGATATCCTGTATGGAAAGCCAGGAAGCCGGGTATTATATAAACTGGCCTCTAGGGCATAGAAACCAAGGACCGAGAGAGAAGGATTCAAGTTTGTAACCCTAGATTGGAGTTTCGGCGACATTGCAGCCCGAGACCCTAGATCACCAGTTAACATGATTGCATCCGAGATAAACCCTCTCCCAAACACCAGAGTCGATTCGCCCCAATCTAAGTTACCCCCGGTAACGTCTGCCGTGACTATCCCACGACAGTTGGCTCCCATCGTGGGGCCTACGCCGAAAGGTGTTTACATCACGGGAGAAGCTCGGGAAAGCATGAAGAACCTCGTCATCGGCGAGGTCATCACCAACCCTGAAGGAGAGAAGATTGTTGATGACTTTGGCTGGGGGCCAGAGTCGGAACAGCTGGAAACCGGATCTATCGTCACGATCGGCCGGGTCAACGTCTTCGTCGGCATGGTACGTGCGTCTGGTTTTGTTTCTGACAATAATGAGTATGACTCTGTGTCAGGAGACGCCACCAGTGTCCAGTCGGATGGGGAAGAATCGGTAGGAGCAGCAGAGCCGGATAACACGGTCTTGGAAAAGGCGCCCACCACGAAGAGGGAACAGCCGGAGGAGCCGGTATGGACCCCGCGTGGCCGGGTTGATGAAGAGGATGATACCAAATCTATCTTGCATCTCCTTGAAGATCGGTACGAAGAAGATAGTTGCGAAGAGGAAGAATACGAATCTTCACCAGGCATTGCGCGCCGAGTCGCGGTCTACACAGCCCATGCGATAAATCTCAATCAGGGTGATGTGTCGGTAGCCGCGGCTGGTGCGGCGCAAGCACTGATCCAGCAACAAGCACCGATTAATGGAAACCCGGCCGTAGCCTGGGTCGATGGTGAGCCGGCCTCCGTTACCAGCGAAACAGGGGAAAGTGCTCAGTTCAGAAACATGTTAGGATTCAGGGTGAACAGAACAACTGGGGCAGGAACATCACAACCGCAAAACCCGGCTCTGTTCAACAATAATCTGATTTTGGATCCCACAGTGTTGGCAACAGTAATAACGCCAGAAAACGTGGCGGCGCGTGCCAGAGACCTAGATGTGGCCCGCCGGGCGTTGGAACAACAAAGGAGAGAAGTATAAGCTGAGAGGCAAGGGATGGCCAAACGCCAGCGCCAGTTGGAAGAGTTGGAAGATCGTATTCAAGCTCAAACAACTAGGATATATAATCAGAGGCATCAGACGAGGCTACCGGCGGCATGTGGAAATCTACAGTCGGCCGCGTTGTTCATTACACCCCAAGATCAGCCAATCCCGACTGTGAATCAGGGAACCGGGCATCAAAGGGTGACGCTCGGGGGACAGCCGGCTAACGTGCCAGACGGGTTACTCGTGTTACCCTCCGGGACCCCTGGAGACAATGCTGCGCCACCACCCTCGCGATTTCATACCCACCAGGTCACTTCAATAATCCCATGGATAACATGTACGCTGCGACTCTGGCGCTCGACCGTACTCCATTAGGAGAATCGCCCCAAGCGATTGAGACCCGGCGGGCTATAGAGATGTTACGAACCGCGGTGGCTCAGCAGGTTAATTACCCGGATAACATAAGCGGTTTACACGGGACGCCGTATGTCAGCCGGCAGCCCGGAAAAACGAGGAATATTCAGTCAAGCTCGGCGCGACGGAGGGCAGAGCAGCAGCAAATGCCGCCTCCTCCTCACAGGCCAGCGGCCCCCGCGGTCTCAGTGGCGCAAGCAATTGTCGACAGTTCTCGGGCGAGGCGTATGGCCGGGTCTGCGGCGCGGGGGCCAGCAGGTGGCATACCCCTTGCCACGTCCGCCAAGTCTCATGTTTCACGCGCAAGGCCGGTACTGACAAACTTAGCCGGGCCCAAGTGCCTGTCAGATGCCATCAGAGCTGAACCATACCCGGATAAGTTTAAGGAACCGGGTAAAGTTGTCAATTATGAGCCAACCATGGATCCTGAGACTTGGTTGAGCAGTTATGAGATGGCTATGTCTATTCGCAATGCTTCAGAAAAACTCCAAGCTAAGTTTATGTATCTTATGATGTCTGAAGGGGCAGCAAAACTATGGTTCAACAATTTGCCGGAAAGGTCTATCAATTCGTGGAGTGAGTTAAAGTCGGCTTTTATCAAACGTTTTCATGGAACTTGCAGAAAACTATACACAGTCGACGACTTGGATAGGTGTATCCAAAGAAAAGGAGAATCGGCACGCAGTTGGGTGCGTCGGGTCATGGAGATACTTCATTCTTCCACTGATATTCAACCAAAGGACGCAATACAAGCTATGGAAAAAACATGCAGATACACGCCTTTGGTGCAAAAATTGGTGCGTATGAAATACAGTAGGCATGTTTCGGAATTTACTATGGGGGAGTTGATGGATGCGTGCAACAAGCATGCCTCCACTGACACCGCAGAAGAGGACATCGAGGAAAAGAAAGGAAAGGCTAACGTGAGCAGTAATTTAAAACCCGGCAACGGTGCCACGCCGGGTAACAATGGAGGTGGTAATGGAAACAACCAGCATAAACGTCTGTATGAGGGAAAACTACGAGTTAGTCGCCAATACCGAGGCCGAGTTCCCAAGGCCTAGAGTAGATGGAAACTTCAACGGAGGAGGCAATTATCAAGGACCACCACGGCCGGCTAACCACATAGAAGCCTTCAGGATGCCTTGCCCACGTCATAGTAGGAATGGCAAGCCGGCTAATCATTCATTGGAGCAATGCGTGGACTTACAGAGATGGAAAAACGAGGAGATACAGAAGGCCCTGCGAGGAGGGCCGGGTCTGGTTGGAAACCCGGGCAACGGACCACCCCCCGCACGCAACGCAGGAGGCGACAATCCGGGTAATAACCAGGGTGGTGTGGGTGGCTTTCAGGCTAATCCAAAGCAGTTAGGACAATATCATGTTCACACCACTGGGACCTCCAAAAGGGAGAGAAAGGTACTCAAGAGAGCGGTAAACTCGGTTTCCTCGGGCGTCCCAAGATACCTGAGATGGTCAGACCAAGAGGTAACATGGAGCAGGAGAGATCACACGGAAGCAATAGAACATCCGGGTGTGCTAGCTTTGGTGGTAGCGCCGCAGGTTAATGGCTACGAACTGAAGAAAGTTTTGATGGATGGTGGAAGTAGTATCAACATCCTGTACTGGGAGACCTTTTTACGTATGGGACTCAAGGAATCTCAGCTGCAGAAAAGTTCCACAGTTTTCCACGGAATTGTGCCAGGACACTCGGCCTGCCCTGAGGGAAAGATAACACTAGAGGTTGCTTTTGGAGAATCGAAGGACAATTACAGAGTAGAGTGGCTCACTTTCGAGGTGGTGAAGTTGTGCAGTCCATATCATGCGCTGTTCGGAAGGCCGGCTTACGCCAAATTCATGGCAAGGTCGTGTTATGTGTACCTATAGCTAAAGATCCCGGGTCCTAAACAAACCATTACTATACATGGGAACAGGGCTGTGGCAGCAAAGTGTGATGAGGGATATGCGGCACTTGCAGAACAAGCTTGTGCGAAGGAAGAACTCAGGTATTACAGGTCTCAGGTAGACCCGGAAGATCGAACAGCTTTGAAGAAACCCAACACGGACGACGAGAGAGCTAAGTTTAAGCAGCCCAAGATACGAAGATGGTGGCTTTTGTTGAAGGCGACTCTTCCAACCAGTTTGCTATAGGTTCTAACCTGGATAACAAGGAGGAAGAGGCACTCATAAAGTTCATTCGCGAGAATCGGGATGTGTTCGCCTGGACACCTAGCAACATGCCGGGTATCCCGACTGAGCTCGCTGAGCATAGTTTGCATGTCGATCCTAAGTCCCGGCCAGTGAAGCAAGGTTTGAGAAAAATGAACGAAGAAAGGAGAAAGGCTATAGGAGCAGAGGTAGCTCGGCTCCTAGCAGCCGGCTTTATCATGGAGGTCTTTCACCCTGATTGGTTGGCAAACCTAGTTCTAGTGTTGCAAAAGAATAATGAGTGGAGAATGTGCATAGATTACACGAGTCTCAACAAGCATTGCCCTAAAGATCCGTTTGCCCTCCCAAGGATAGACCAGATCATAGATGCGGTGGCGAGAAGTGGCCTGTTATGTTTCCTGGATGCCTATTCCGAGTATCACCAGATAAAGCTCAAAAAGGAGGATTGGGAGAAAACATCATTCATAACCCCTTTTGGAGCCTTTTGCTACAAAACCATGACCTTTGGATTGAAGAATGCAGGTGCAACATACCAACGGTGTATTTAGAAGTGCTTTGAGGACCAGATTGGACGCAATGTCCATGCTTACGTTGATGATGTGGTGATCAAAACAAGGAAGGCAGAAATGTTCATTGATGACCTGAAAGAGACATTCAAGAACCTAAAAAGATACCAAATAAAGCTTAACCCAACAAAGTGCGTGTTTGGGGTTCCGGCGGGGAAGTTACTCGGTTTCATCGTTTCTGAGCGAGGGATTGAGGCTAACCCGGAAAATATCAAAGCCATCCAGAGCTTGAAAAAGCCGGAAGAGCTTAAACATGTTCAGAAGCTCACAGGATGCGTGGCAGCGTTAAGCTGGTTTATATCCCGGCTCGGAGAAAAAGCGATACCCCTATACCGACTCTTGAAGAAAACAGACAAGTTCATATGGGATCAAGAGGCGGATGAGGCATTTGAGGCTCTAAAAAAGAAATTATCTGAGGCACCGGTTTTGGCCGCGCCGGGTCCTAAGGAGCCTATGTTGCTATATGTTGCAGCGGGGCCTCGGGCAGTTAGCGCGGTAGTTGTGGTTGAGTGCAAGGAGGATGGAAAGGATCACCCGGTGCAATGGCCAGTTTATTATGTAAGCGAGGTCTTATTAGAGGCAAAACAGCGGTACCCACATTGGCAGAAGTTGGTTTTCGGGGTATTCATGGCCAGTCGGAAACTGAAGCCGTACTTTCAAGAACACCCCATTACGGTGGTAAGCTCCATACCCATGGCGGATATCATAAGAAACTCGGACGCAACAGGAAGGGTAGCCAAGTGGGCCATCGAGATGGGAGACTATCACATCAACTACGAGCCCCGATCTGCGATCAAGTCTCAGGCTTTGGTCGATTTTGTCAATGATTGGACTCAAAAAAGCATGCCCTTAATGGTGCCAAGTTCAGAGTCCTGGGTGATGCATTTTGATGGTTCCAAGCAGTAGGAAGGGTCAGGAGCTGGTGTGGTGCTCACATCGCCAAAAGGAGATAAGTTAAGTTATGTATTGCAAATTCACTTCGATTGCTCTAACAATGTAGCCGAGTATGAGGCCCCGTTGCATGGACTGCGAATAGAAAAGGAGATGAACATCAAGCGTATAAGGTGCTACTGAGACTCGGATCTCGTGGTACAGCAGGTCTCAGGAACGTGGGACAGGAAGGATGCGACAATGGTAGCATACCGCAGAGAGGTGGACAAGGTAGCCGGGTCTTTCTCCGGATATCGGGTGGAGCATATTGATCGGCGAAAAAACGAGGCCGCAGACGCACTTTCGAGACTCGGCTCCCTTCGAGAGCCAGTTCCGCCTAACGTATTCTTGGATGAGTTATGGCGGCCTTCGGTTAAAACCGAGTCAGAAAAATAAATAGCTAACCAAGACCCGGATTTGGAGTTTGTGGCCGCGGTGCGTGCTATCCCGGAGTGGACAGAGCCGTTCCTAGCATTCCTGTTACGGGGCGAGTTACCACAACAGGAAGTTTTAGCCCGGCAAATCTTGAGACGAGCAAAGGGTTATTCTATCATTAACGGAGAGCTTTATAAGAGAAGCACTGCAGGTGTCTTTCTACGCTGCGTAGCCCCAGAAGAAGGCCGTCAAATATTGAAGGAGATTCATGAAGGTGATTGTGGACACCATGCCTCCACAAGATCCCTTGTGGCTAAGGCCTATCGGCACGGGTTCTTTTGGCTCACGGCTATAGCAGACGCAGAACGCTTGGTGGCAAGATGCGATGGATGTCAAAGGTATGCTCGGCAAAGTCATGTGCCGGCTATGGAGTTACGGACAATTCCCTTGACTTGGCCGTTCTCTGTTTGGGGTATGGACATGGTAGGTCCTTTCCACATGTCTCCATGCAAAAAGACCCATCTGCTGGTGGCTATTGATAAGTTTACAAAATGGGTTGAGGTCATGCCTGTTATCAAACTGTGAGGCGGCCACAGCTGTGAAATTCTTGAAGAAGATCATACATCGATTTGGATACCCCCACAGCATAATCACAGACAATGGAACCAGCATGTCCTTAGGAGAGATGGAGAAGTTTTGTGGAAACAATGGTATCCGGCCTTATGTGGCCTCTGTGGCTCATCCGCAAGCCAGTGGGCAGGTGGAGAGAGCAAACCAGGAGTTACTTCGGGGATTGAAACCACGATTACGAGTCCCGTGTCTCCGACCTGCTGGAGCATGGGTTGAGGAGTTACCTTCTGTGGTTTGGGGAATTAACACTACACCTAATAGATCTACTCAGATGACCCCGTTTTTTATGGTTTATGGTGCAGAGGCGGTCCTTCCGAGTGATATCATCCATGACTCTCCACGAGTGGCGGCTTATGTTGAGGTGGAAAACGATAAGACCCGGCAATATGCCGTGGACATGTTAGAAGAACACAGGGAGCAAGCATTGGAGCGGTCAGCCATATATCAGCAGGACTTGAGGCGGTATCATAGTAGCCGAGTCAAAACCCGTGTTTTCCAAGAAGGAGACCTGGTGCTGCGCTTAGTACAATCCAAAGAAGGAAAGCACAAGCTATCTCCCCCATGGGAGGGTCCATTCATTATAAGCCGGAATTTACACAATGGATCGTACTAACTGATAGATGCAAGGGAAGAGTCGGATACTGTTAATGACACTGCTCATTCCACTTCATCTATGCAAGAGCGCGAAAGACCATGGAACGTAGCTCAGCTGCGTCCCTACTACACTTAGTTAGACTCGGTTTGCAAGATGTATTACACGATGTAACAGGCAGCAGGTTTCAGACACACTATTTTCCTATCCAGGGTACCTAAGGGGACTGGAGGGTTTTTAATGAGGCGGCTTGCTGACCTAACCTTTTCATATCAATAAAGAGATGGTTAAATCATGATAATTGTTTCGTTTCCTAAGTTTTGTCAACTTCTTGCATGTTTTTTCTATGTTTCATCCTGCTTTATATTAGGTAAGTGTATTATGTTTAGTTAGCTATGTTTATCTAATTACAAGAAACATAATATAGTAGGCTTAAAATTCACACATATTTTTCTTTTTGTTACATTCAAGCTATTTGTAAGCCAGTAGAGCTGAAAGCCTACGGTTGCATAGCATGTATATCTAGGTCTTGGGGGGCTGATTGCTTGAATAGCACAGTTACAATCTCAGACCTTATCCAAATTGCGAATGGTGGACACAGTTTTCCGACTTTATCTTTTCCCACTCTTACTTAGAGTAGGAGATAGGTTCTGTGCTTCTTCCTTTCCATTTGCCGCCGGTATCCTTCCCAAAGGTTAAATTTACTTCCTTGGGTTTTGCCTGTGCTTCTGTAGTAACCTTCTTTTCAGAACGAGACATCTTTTTGGCCTAAACCAAAGCGTTTATATTTTCACCTCTCGCTCCGATGTCATCTTTGGCCACTGCGTGCTCATTGGCGGTGGTAAGCATAGATATGAGATCTTTGTGCTCCTTTGAACCAACCATGAACGGTACGAGGCCGGGTTTTAATCCATTGATGAAAGCATGCATTGCTTGTATATCACTTACTCTAGAGCAGCTATTTTTCATTGTTTTCCATCTTGATATAAAGTCGACATACGACTCGTCTTCAAACTGGACGCAGCGATTTAGCTGGTTCATGCTCTTAGGGAGTTTGTACGTCCCCCGAAAGTGCTGAGCGAATACTCTGGCCATATCATCCCAGCTATCTACTGTTGTTGACGGAAGCCCGTTGATCCAATCTCTGGCTCCATCCAGCAACATTAGGGGGAGAAATTTCACTGCTTCCAGGTCTGTCCCTTTGTAACATCCCTGATTTTTGGAAAATGCAAAAATCACAAAAATTTGAAACTTTTTGTTTTCATGTTATACAAGTCACCAAGAACCAAATGAGAAGCAAGAAACAAAAGGGAATAATACATAATTCAATGAAATTGAGTTTACCAATCCAATTATGCCTTGTTCCTTAAACTCTAAAACCTTATTCAAAAATAAATTTATTATTATATAAAGGAAATATCTTTTTATCAACAAACCCTTACCTAAAATGTTTGCAACACCAATATTACTTTGAGGATATTTTATGGCAACAAAAATCAAAGAATTATAACCCTTAATAGATTTCCAAGCCTCAACAACATTTGATAAGAATAAAATACTTAATAATAACTTTTAATTGTTATTTCAAGTTTTAAACATAAAGGTGTGAAAAATAAAATGCATTGCTTGGTAATAGCATAAAGGACAGTTCTAAAAACAATATTATGACTTGTGGTTTTATTCTAAATTTTATTGACCAACAATATTAATTATTTGATATGAACTAATTAAATAACATTAAGTTACTATTAGTAAATCCTTCATTGTAAAATGTGAAAATGGGTTAAAAATGGCTTTCCAAAAATAATATATGACATGTAAAATGTCTCTGAAATTTTATTTAGATAATAACATCATTTTATCATTATCTAAAATTTTAAAATGGCCTTAAAGTATTATTAGTGTTTTATTTATTTTTCAAAATACAAAATTGTGAAAACATGATGAAATGACTTTCAAAATTTTGTTTTCAACATTTAGAATGTCATTAAAATTGTAATTGACCCATAACCATGTTTTATAAATTTTTGAATTAAAAATCCCATTAAGTGACTATTAAAGAATTATTCAAATTTCCAAAATTCAAAAATAAAATATGATGATTTGTTTCCAAAAATGGTACGGTAGGAAAGTATTTGAAATTTCAAGAATTTAGAAATTTATTTGATGTCTTTTGGATAATTAAAACAGAAGTTATTAAAGTTTTGTTTAAACAGAAAAAGAAAAGAAAAATAAAAGGAAAGGATGACGTCAGCTGACGTCACCTTCTTCGTCCTCACGGAAGGAAAGTCACGGCCATTTTGGCCGAGATTTTCGCCATCGATTCAAGGCCATTAAGGCCGTGTTCCCCTCCCCTATTCGGCTCTACTTATAGCCCCTGATGCCCTCCTCGTTTTCCCCCTCCTCCTTCTCAATTTCATGCCCGCACGACTCTGTTATTCCTCACCGGAGATCTCTCTGCCGCGGCTGCATTTCTCCGATTCTGGCAACATCACAGGTCATCTCCGCCCCGTTTTGGTGCCCTCTGGTTTCCCTTGCCTGTGCGCGCCTCCCCATTTCCTCATTGTGGTGTTTTTCTCCCAGGAACCACCGCGCCGAGTCCATCTGCAGCTCACCGGAGTTGCTCCGCCTCGGGACATCGCCGCGCCACCACTCGAGGCCGCCACCGTGCACACCGTGGACATCATCGGCTTCACCGAGTCGAGGCGAATCTCGTCGTGGTCCCCATCGAGCCCGAAGACCACCGGAGCGCCATCGCCGTCGACTTCTGTGCCGCTGGCCACCGCAACGCCATTTTCCGGCGAGCCCCCACCGCGGTGAGTCCCTCTCTCTCTGTGTCGTTAGATCCAGATCTAGTGGCCTAGATTAGATATTTTAAATGAAGGGGTACGGCGTCGTTAGATCCAGATCCAGCGGCTCCGATTGAATCACTTATCCACGTCATCGGCCCAGTCAGCGTGCACGGTCAGCAGCCCAGTGATCAACAACACCCAATCAGATCCAGCCACGTGGCCAGCCCTTTTATTCAAATTTTTCTCCCGCTAGATTAATTGCAGTTTTGCAGAAAAGCCCCTACAACTTAGATCTAACATAACTTTTGATCCACAATTCCAAATTTAGCAAACTTGCACGTTTTGAAATCAGCACAACAAGTAGAAACTTTTGGCACTGGCCAAATTTAAATTTGACCATTTAAAATTTGTTTAATTTCAAATATGCTTGTTTGATGAATTTTGGCATGATGCAAATTATACAAATCCAAAAATTGTAAATAAAATATATTTGGAAACCTTAGGATGTGTAATTTCATATCCTCTGTCCCAAAATAAGAAAAAATGAACAAATTAAAATTGATTTTAGAATTATATGGCCATTTGAGCAAATTTGACTTAGTTTAAATTCTATAAATAATTTTAACATGTTTTCTTAAGCAATGTTGCTCCATATGGCAACCTTAATCCATAGAAACCAGTACCATAGAATTTTGGACACCCTTGGACCATGGCCATGTGTTTTTTGACCAAAAACCCAACCTAGTGATTCTTCCATCTTTACCATGTCTTAGGAATTGTTTTCAACTGTTATTCCTTGATGTTATGTCTATTTGGAGCCAAGCCAAGTCCTTAGAATGTGTCAATCACATATAGTACCAAGTAGTGAAATTTAGTTTTCTATCTACTTCTCCACTTCCCTTTCATGCTTCAAGAAATCATCAAGCTAGCAAATTGGAAATCAAGACTCAAGCACAAGAAGAAAACTTCATCTCCAACTTAGTGGCAACATGAAGAGCTACAAAGAAGATCATTGAAGAATTTGAAGTAAGGGAATTGTGCTTCACAACAACTAGAAGAATCTCAATGAAGTACAAATGTATGAAGAAATGAAGAAGAAGACATCTTCCTCTCTATTTCTATCCTTCTTCTATTTTCCTTCAAATTGACTTAGTGGTATTTGTGCCCATCCCATACCCAAACCAATTAGTGAAGTGAAATTCATGACGATATATCAAGACCAAGAGAAGAATCCATCCAAGGAACAAGAAAACAAATGAATCATGCAGATGATCTTCAAGAAGACAAGCATCTGAAGACTTGGAGCCATCCACCCAAGTTGAAGAGTAAAAAGTTGTTTTTGTCCAACCATTGACCCAAATGGAAAACCCAAGAACTCATCTTAGCATTTCTTTTTCTTTGTTGTCTTGATTTGATTTTAGACCTACCCCAACCAAAGTGGAAAGACTAACTTAGATCACCTCAAATGTCTTGATGAAAATGACTAAGGGTTACACATGGTTATGTGTTACTTTAGTTGAAATAGTGAGATCACCTTGGTGAACTCTTGGAACTTCCTCGACAAGTATGGTTATAATAAAGTTTGATCACTACAAACTCAACCTAGTCCATCCCAAGTAAACTCTTGGAAATCCCTTAACAAGTATGGAACCAAGAAAGAATAAATATTTCAAACCCAAACCTTGTCCTAACCAACTTAGTTAAGCCCCTTTTGATATGTTAGTTGCTATGTATGTTTTCTACACTTGTATGTTTGTTTGTTAGGATGCTTGTTTATTTAGTTATTGTGTTGTCAATGAATAGATTGTACGGAGAGCAACGATCTTTTGTGAAGAGAGTGTGATATCTTCACCAACTTCAACAAGGCAAGTAACACATCATCAACTACCCATTATTTTCTATATGCATTAGTTGATTTTTGAGTAGTATGCATTGATAGGAAATTTTACTAAGTTATATTATGCTATGCTATTATCCTAGTAGTGTGTAGCCATCTCTTTTATCCTTGTTATTTATAGCCTTAGAACTAGATAGATCCTATGCAATGTGACAAATGATTTTTACTTGATGTTGTGGAAAAATTCTAAGTAACAACTTCAATGAACCACCTGGGTGGATTTGGTTGTTTGGCTGATGAGAGTTGAGTGTCTCCCCGAGGGGTGTTCACTTGAGGAATGCCACCCAGGAACAAAGTGATTTTGATGTTCCCCAAGTTTAGATTGCTTCCAGTGCAGCCTTTAGTCATATGGGCTCTGTCTTGATTAATTAAGTTGCGAGGGTTCAGCCTGGGCTTGACAAGCAGATGTAGCATAATTATAGGTGGAACGGGTCTTGCCATTAGGTTAAATTCTTGCTTCTGAAAGATCTCGTCTCAATCTTCTCCTTTCCTTAATGCACTCAGAGTGTATAGGATGTTTGGGCTGATTTGAGTCTGAAGGTGAAAGTGCACAACCTCTGCAGAGTTAGAAACTAAGATCTTAGCCGTGTCCCCGGTATGGACAACTATGAGCAGCTGGACAAGGATGGACGGAAGAATCACATCACCATTTTTAATAATTAAAATTTTGACCAAGTGAACAGTATTTGTGGTGCTTGGATCTTAATCCAATGTTACCACCCTTTAAAAAGAAAAGTTGTTTTACAAAGATGATAGGAGAAAACTGGCTTTATGCAAACTTAGCCAAAACTCCACTCAGCCAAATAAGCATATAGTATTAGTCTTGCCATTTATATCCACCATAGTGTTACTTGCCAATACATTAAATTGTATTGCCTCCCTTGTGGCTGCATATTCCATATTGCAGATATTTCTGAAGACGAGTGAGGATTTCGTTTAGGATCTCGAGACTATCGCCAACATGTTTTGCCTGTGGCACATGAAGAAGATGGGCTCAATGTTGTTCTATGTTTTCCGCTGTAATACTTTGTTTTCTGCTAGTCTTCTAAGACTATGCAAGTTTTAATACTATTTTGTAAAGACTGGATCATGCGATGTAATAGAATTTGATGCATATGCATGATATTTCATTTTGTACTGTGGTGCTAGCAATTGATCTAGGGACTAGCACAATAACACATGTGTCCTTACATTATTTAAATGTGGGAACGCTACACCCTTTGTTGATCTGAATGGCAGTATAGTAATCTGAAAGCCATGTATCCGGGTTTGTACTTCCGGTGTACTTTTGGTAAGTTGGACCAACTTTGGCAAAGCCAGAATGTAGGGTTATTCTTCGGATCCTATCAGTGAAAATCTTAGGTCCAAAGTATAGATCATCCCTTTCCCCCTTATGGACGTGTGTGGAATATCTGCCGGCTGAATGGACAGAGGGGGATCTGGTCCTCTCTAGCCCATTGTTGCGCGAATGCGCTCTTCCGGGATTATCCCTGTTTCGTCCGTTATCGTGTCCTTTGGAATAAGGCGGGGTTCTACTCCTTGGCCTTTCTTTGTTCCTAGGGGCAGTACGGGATCTCTCACGCCTGTGAGGATTTTCATATCTTCCGGCTTTTTCAGCTGGGCGTATCGGAGGCGGCATCATTTTTTTCATCTTTCCGGTTATGTTCCTCCCGATCCTTATGGTCACGGGGTTTATTTCCGCCTTTCGGCATATGGGATCCCATTCTGGATGCTTTATCCCTATTGTTCGGGATTTTCTTGTCCTTCTTAGGATCTCCCTTCTTTTCCTTAGAATCTCCTGAAACTCCAGGTTCGCCAGGTCGAGGTGCTCCAGCGGCACAAGTGGCAGTTTTGCATATGGCCGAGTCGTCATGCAACTTCCCTGATCTTGCATGTCCTTGTTGTTGCTGTTGTAATGCTTTTCCCAGGAAAGCATACACTCCCTGAAGCTTTTCATCTTTGGATTACAGATCGTCATTAAGGATGGCGAACGCGGCTTCCGCGTTTTCAGTCGCGGTTTTGTAGATGCGTTCTCCCTTGGCGTTTACGCTGTCAACCTGTCTTTGCCACGAAGGGTTACTATTTTACTCCTGCTATTATTTTAGTACTATTTCTGCTATAAAATTGTTACCACTGATAAACTGTTGCGAGCAAGTCTACTTTCAGGTGCAGCTGAACTGACAACTCAGTTGTTAAGGCTTATAAATATTCTTTGGCTCCCCTTGTGTTGAATCAATAAATTTGGGTTTTACTTCCCTCGAAGACTGTTGTGATCCTCTATACTTGTGGGTCATCAAGACTATTTTCTGGCGCCGTTGCCGGGGAGCATATCTTTATTTATTTTCTCACTTGAACGTGATATTGTTCACTGCAAGCCTTCATCATGGCTAAAACTCGTGATGGAAAAGTTCCTATATTACCATCCACTACAAGGAGAGGTACAACTCTGAACACCTCTGTTGCTCTTGATTCACCGTCTGTAATGAGTAAGCTTCTTACACCACCACATACTACACACACTGTTACTTATGCTGAGTATGAAAATGCTTCTTATACTTTTGATGATGCTTCTACTATGCTAGATGATACTGGTTCACTAGGTCCTTTCCTAGATTCCACAATTGCTAGAGCTAAACAAATTGAAAGTGCCAAAATTCCTGTTGAAAATGCTAGTACGCCTGTTAATTCACCTGAGTCTATTGATGATCTTGATGAAACCTACATTGAACTTAATGATGACTTTATTAAAGAAGCTCAAGATACTACTAGTGCAAGTGCTCTTAAGAGTCTTCTCGCAAGACATATTGTTAAATATAAATCTTCTCATGATACTAAGTTTGCTACATCTCCCATACACATTAAAGATAAGGATTATGATTTCTCTCTAGATTTATCCTATATATCTATTATTGACAAAGAACCTTTTGTGGTACTGAAAGTAAAAGTGCTATGGAACATATGAATGAGCTTTCATCTTTGAGTAGTTTATTTTCTGATGATACTAAGTTACATACTTACTTTGTTACCAAGATCTTCCCTTTCTCGTTGAAAGATGAAGCTAAAACTTCGTTTAACAATTTGTCACATGGATCTATTGATAGTCCTATGGGTTTTGTTAATGCTTTCTTTCAAAAATATTTTCCTGCTAGTGCTCAACATGCTGCTTTGCAGAATATCTTTAACTTTAAGAAAAATGAAGGAGAGAAATTGCTTGAATCTTGGTCAAGGTTTTGTTTTTTAATAAGAGCTAGCCCTGGCAGTCCATTACCTAAAAATGAGCACATAGATATATTTTATAATGGACTAATTGTTGAATCTAAAACATACATGGATAGTTGTGCTGGTTGTGTTTTCAGGAAAAGAACTCCAGAAGAAGCTGAAGAATTATTGGCTAAAATAGCCAAAAATAATGATGATTGGACTATACCTGAGCCTACACCAACACCAGGAACAACACCAATACCAACACCCAAGAAGAGAGGGATGATTGAATTAAATGATGAAGTGATGAAGGAAGCCAAGAAATCTCTTAAAGATAGGGGTATTAAATTTGAAGATGTGAAGAATTTACTTCCTATAGAAGAATTATGTAAACCAATTCCTCATCCATCAACAGTAGAGGTACACTCTCTCCAATATTTTGATAATAGAATATTCCCTATTCTAAACCACCTGATCAATGCTTAGATGAATTTGACAATTAAGTTGTTAAGCAAGATAATTTTAATATGAGAGTGCAAAATCATCTAATGAAAACTCTAGAGCTATTGATAATTTGCATGGTATTATTGACAGAACCTCTAATGATGTTAAAATGCGTGTTAAACATTTTCATATGGTTCAAACTCAACTTGACCAACTCACTAAAGTGCAAAAAGATTTCCTAGTTAATGCTTCTAGAGAAAAACATGTTTGTGAAATAATTACTAGAAGTGGTGTTTCTACTCAGGATCCCTTGTATCCTGAGGGACATCCTAAAATAATTGAACAAGATTCTCAGCAACCTAAAAAACAATAGTTCCCCTTCTAAGAAAAAGAAGAAGAGACAAAAAAATGTTGTAGAATCTCCTTAACCCGTTAAAGGTCCTAATAGTATATCTATTTCTGATGCTGATACTGAAAGTGGTAATGATAAAAGTGATGCTTCTGATAAAGAAGAAACTCATGTTGAACCTGAAAAGCAAACTAAAAATGCAAAGTATACTAAGGAGGATTTCATTGCCAATAAACATGGCAATGAAAGAGAACCTTGGGTACAAAAATCAATGCCTTTTCCTAATAAGAAACACAAATCAAAGGAAGAAGAAAATTATAACAAGTTTTGTGAGTGGATGAAATCTTTGTTTTTGCAAATTCCTTTGACCGATGCTATTAAACTGCCTCCTTATTCTAAATATATGAAAGATATTGTCTCTAACAAAAGGAAGATTGCTAATGAGGAAATTTCCACTATGCTTGCTAATTACTCTTTTAATGGCAAGGTTCCACAGAATCTTGGAGATCATGGTATTCCTACTATCCCTTGTTCTATTAAAAATAGTTATGTTAGAATTGCTTTATGTGACTTGGGAGCAGGAGTTAGTCTTATGCCTTTTTCTCTCTATAAGAGACTCTCTTTGGAAAAAATAATACACGCTAATATATCTTTGCAAATGGTTGATAAATCTACTGCTATTCCTGTTGGTATATGTGAGAATGTCGCTGTTCAAGTGGCTAATAATTGTTTGATAATATGTCTATTGTTCTTGGGAGACCTTTTCTTAACACTGCAGGGGCTATTATTGATTGCAACCAAGGAAAAGTGAATTTTAATGTTAATGATAAAGAGCACACCGTTTATTTTACCAAGAAGTTTGACAGAAGATATGGTCTAAATTCAATTGAAAATATTGAGACAATCAAGATTAGAGAATTCTATTGTCCCATTCCAATGGCACCAAAAGAATATGAAATTATTATGATTGGGACCATGTCTATCAACGTTGAGGTAACATAATTATTTAGTGATAATCAAAGTTTAGCTTCATATAAAAATTGTTTTGGTAACAAGACTTGATCAACCTTGTTAACAAAGTTATTTTAAATGAAGAGGACAATGTTTTCACTTTTCACTATTATGTTTTCACCATGTTCTCACCTTACCACCTTAGTATAATTATGTTTTCCACCTTGTTTTCATCATGTTTTTATCTTGATTATTGTGGTTATGCATGTTTTCACCACCCATAATTTTGTTTTCACCACTTCCACCTTTGTTTTACTGGTTATTTGCCTATTGGAGTGTCTTAGAACCTCTGTAGTTCTGGTTTTGGTTTTGTTTTCCACCATTCCAAATTTTTCTGGTTTTTTAATTAATTATTAAATTCTGAAAATACCTCAAAAATAAAGTTTCTCGAAAAATTCTAGAAAAATTATAATAATATTTACGTCAAAATGAGGCAGAGAGGCACCTGGGACACCCCAGGGGGACCCACCATGCAGGCACACCATAGGGTGGCACTGCCAGCCCCTGGTGGCGCCAGCACATGGTGTGGGGCCCCATGGCCCTCCACTAGTTCTCTCCCCTGCCAAAGATTCCTCTCTCCCACCCCAAACTCAAAATATTTCCTGGAACCCAAGTTCTTGATGTTCTTCCTCAAGATTTTTCGATCTCTTTGCTCAGCCCACCTTTGTTGCTGAAATTTGGTGCATTTGCTCTCCGGTATGTGACTCCTCCGATTATCCAAGTAGAATTTTATTTGGTGGGGTATTTCTTGAGTATTTTGGTACCGTAGGTGATAGCTTACGTGATCTAGCATGATTGATTTGTGTGAAACAAATTATTTTGATGCATGTTTAGCCTTTCTATAAGTCTCTATAGTAGTTCCTATCATATAGTTGTTTGAAATCAATTTTTGTAATGCTTGCTTAAAAATTTCAGAGATGGAGCACAATGTGTATGAACTTAACCAGCATGAGTTGGAATTGCATGAGTTCATTCCTATACACCGTGAAGAAAGAGTATTTCCATCAATCTATCCATGCCAGGAATTCATACATGCTACGGGAATTCTGCGGGATTTCTATACTCTTGTGCAAAATGCAAGATTGGATCGTTTCATTGAGGATGAACTTACCCAACATATTAAACTAACTATGTCTGTGGTGCAGGATTTTTGCTTTTGTTGGTCTTTTCCTAACCCTATGGTCCATTACAAATTTATAATAAATCTCTAGACTTGCCTTTCAATGATTTTTGTGCAGCTATCAAGGTGCCACAATGGGGATCATGTGAGAAAATAAGAGGGCAGCCCAAACCACTTCTGGATTTATATGAGGATATTTACCAAGGTAGAAGCTTCATAGAGGAGAGTGGTAAAATTCGAGAAATTCAACTCCCATCCATTCAATATTTTGCTTATTTCATTGCCAAGTGTGTGCTTGCTAGAAAAATTGCCAACAAGTTATCTGTGTATGATCTAGATTTGATCTCAACGGCTTTAAGACATGATATGTCTTACAACTTTGGTGCTTTAATTGCTTTCTGCCTCTCACTTAACAATGAGAAGGGCGGAATTTGTGGAAGTCTTATTGCCTCTCGTTTGCTAGCTTTGCATGGTGTGGAGCCACATCCTTTAGACCTTCAGTTTCCCGTAGAAAGGTTGGACCTTAATTCCATGATTCAACATAAGTTTATTTCCACCCATGCTAACCTAAACAATTTATATTATGAAATAACTTTCTCCAAACAATCAAGGTGGAGAGTGACTAAATATGATAGAGTAGTACTTTCGTCTACACCTCATCCATGTGGACATGCTTAGTTTGTTCGTGTAAGGTGTATGTTATTTAATCGATGCTTAGTAATTCGTGCTCTCACATGTTTAGTTCCAACTTATTAATATTATATAGCATGTCGTATAAATGTTTGCTTGCATTGTTTTATTCATAGAAGGGTATGACATTGTGGTATCTCCCTCTGATTGTTTCGCTTGAATCGACTTGGCACATGCTCACGGATGCATAAGACTGAAAACAAAAATTCAATTAAGCTTTGTTGATTTAGTTTGCCTCAGAGTATTTGTATCACTTTTATGCCCCCGTTAATTTTGTTTTGTTGCGAGCATGATTATGGCAGTTGTTGCTCTCTTGATTGTCGCTCCCCGTCTATTGCTAGCCTTCACCTGTACTGAGTATGAGCCCTACTCGTGCATCCAACTCCCAAAAAGCAAAAATTTCCAAACGTGTCCACCATACCTACCTATGTGGTATTTAACCGCCAGTCCTACCTTTAAAACCTTCAAAAATTATTCCTATTTTGTGCCCCTGTTTTAGCTCATGAGGACTGATGTCTACGCACGCTTCTATTCTTGTAGACAGTGTTGGGACTCCAAGTGCAGAGGTTTGTAGAACAGCGACAAGTTTCCCTTAAGTGGATTACCCAAGGTTTATCGAACTCAGGGAGGTATAGGTCAAAGATATCCCTCTCAAGCAACCATGCAATCAAGATAGAAGAAGTCTCTTGTGTCCCCAACACACCCAATATACTTGTCAGGTATATAGGTGCACTAGTTCGGAGAAGAGAGAGTAAAATGCAAGTAATATGAATGATTATAAGTGATAATAACAATCTGAAATAAATATGGCAGCAAGCAAACATGTAGCAGAACAGGCGGAAAACGGTGTTTCAAATGCTTGGAAATAAGTGTAACATCCCAAGTATGAAAACAACCCCTAGAATGTTTATTTCTTGTTTATTTATGTTTTGCATCATGACATCATGTTCATTGCATTTGTTTTGCTTTGTTTTTCTTTGTTTTCCATCTGTTTTCCCTTGTTTTCCATTTGAATTTCCAAATCAAATTTCAAACCTTTGTTCATACTTGTTCTGTTACAATTTTCAAATAAAAATATTCAAATAAAAACAGCTATTTGTTTCCATTAAAATAGAAAGCTCAAACTATTAACTTGTTCTTTTTAATAATTCACTTAATTCAATTTGCATTCAAAATTCAATTAAAATTCCAAACAGCAACCATTTTGAAATTTATGAAAATTACAAAACACTTCCATCATTTGTTTCAAATAAACTTGAAGTTTCAAACTATTTAAATGGTTCTTTTAATAATTCACTTAATATCAAATTCATTCCAAATTCAAATGAAATATAAACAGCCACTAATTTGAATTATTTGGAAAACAAAAGTTTGCAAATTGTTGCTGTTGTAATAAACAACCTATACAAATTTTCCTAAAATTTTAAAACCCCTAAAACCCTATCCTTTTCTTCCTTTTTCAAATCTGCAAAAAAAAAACAGAAAAAGGAAAAACAAAAATAAAAACGCAGAGGGAGTGGGCAGGCCAGTGGGCTGCACCCAGCCCACCAGCCCACGGCCCGATACCCCTTCATCCCCTACCTGTACGGCAGCGCATCCGCGCTACCCACGTCGGCGTACGGCGGAGCAGACGGCCTCCGTGCGTTCTCCTCCTCCTTAAAGCTCGACCACGAGCTCTCCCCTCTGCCCTAGCGCCTCCTTTTCTTCCTCCTCCCGTAGCACCGCCGATTTCTTCCTCTCTCCCTCTCTCTGCAACACCTCCTCCTTCTGAACCGCGCCACCACCTCTGAATCTCCAATGATCGCCGCGCCCCCGACGCTCCTCCTCGCTGGTTAAGTACGGGGATCAGACCCCCGTACTGCCGCCGCCCTCCTCGACACCTCCGTTGAGCCCTAGGGGGCCTGCAACGTCGCCGCCATCCTTGCTGTCGCCGCCGTCCGTTTATGTCGCTGTCGAGCACCTTCCTCCCTCCCGGTGAGCACCACGGCCTCCACCTTTCCCTCTCTGTATCTCCCTGCACGCGCACGAACACCACAACACCCTAGCACACGCACACGAGCTCGAGCAGCTGCAGCTCGCCGCCGGCGACCACGATCTCCTCGTCGGGGTTCAGATAGCTGCAGCAAATTTCAGTTTCGTCAGTAATGCGCTATCTGAACCTCAACCTCCCCACGCACCCTATACTGACAAGATCGATTCAGTAGCGCAGTGGCAGTGCACTGCGCACGCGCGCCCGAGGCCAGGGTTCGATCCCTGCCTCCGTGGATTAAAATCCAAACCTTTTTCGCCACTGTAGCTGACAGGTAGGGCCCCCTGTCAGCGACACGTGCACACACACGCCACCGTGGCCCCAGGGCCCCCTCGTCAGTGGCCTAGGCTGGGCCACTGCGAGGTAGAAAACGCTTATGCCCCTTTTTCTTTTTAAGTTTAAGTCCCTGTTATTTACAGTTTAGTCCCCAATTTTCAAAAATGAATAACTTTTGCATAACAAGTCCAAATAATATAAATAAAATATGTTTACTGAACCAAATCTAATTATCTACCTATATAAGTCATTTGTTTTCTGTTTTGAACATTTCAAATGTTTTCAAATTTCAAATTCAAACAACTCATTTCAAATTTGGTTAATTTCATAACTAATTCAAATTTAATTCAATTGGCCCATATAAAATATGTTTTCCATGCCAAATTGAACCACCTTTTCAAAATAAACTTTGTTTCATGTTTTGAATAATTAAAATTGGTTAAATAATTTAAACCTTGTTTAAATCATTTAAAAATTGCTAAATTCATAACTTGGTCAAATTAATTTCTTTTTGAACATATAAAATATGTTTTCAAACCAGAAAAATATAATATTTTCAAATATGAATTTGATTTAATGATTTGAACAAATAAAAATTCAAATAATTTCATACTTGAATTAAATTCATTTAAATCTTGTTTAAACTTGTTTAATTCATAATTAAATCATTCTAATTCCTTTTTCAACAAATGAAACATGTATTCCACCTAAAATTTTGTGTTCTTTCCAAATATGAATTATTTTTATTATTTTTGAACAATTAAAATTGGTGAAAACAACAAATGCCTGTGTAACACCTTTAAGAAGCAAATTTTCATAACTTAATAAATAAAATTCCAAACTTGGTAAACTTTATTTCAAATTGGATCTATTGTTGTTTTCTTTTTGTTTTCCTCATCCATGCATCATGCTAATCCACTTTCACCTGTTGGTTAGTTATAGAACAATTATTTCAACCTTAATTCATGGGTTTTCCATATGCTATCCAAATTGCATATGGGCCCATTTAATTTGGTTATCCTGTCAACTAGCTTATTTTGATGCATTAGTTAAATTGTCATGCATCATCCCATGATTGTGCATTATGCCATGTTATTGATTGTTTGTCTCTCTGCGTTGTTTGTTTGCTTCTTCTCGAATAGATGACGACGTTGAGACAGACGAGGTTTACGACACTACTTCTGAGGAGTTAGCCCAGTACCAGGCTACTGAGTTTGCAGGCAAGTATTCACTCACATGAACCATTGTGTTCCTTTCCACACTGGATATCGATACTTTCCGTTGTCTATTCTGCTAGCCTTATGAATCGTTGCTTGTGTTCGATCCTATCACATGTTATCCTTTAACCCTGATATAGCCTCACCTCCACACCTATAACCCCGTTGCTAGTTGCCCGTGTCATACTAGCATGCTTAGGGTTGTTTATGCTCGAGTCTGCTGTACGTTATTTCTGTTACCATATTTATTATGTTCTGGGGCTCGATGTTAAACAACAACCTGTTAGTGTTTGAGGTAATGCTAATTTGATGATAAGGCACCGGCAGGAGGCCCGGCGTGGTTTTGAGGCCTGCTAGTGTCGACCCTAACTAGGGAAAGGGTCTTGTCTACTGATCCATGATGAGCGCACTATCCGCATGTGGGAAGCGTGTATGGGCGCCGCCCTCAATTTGACTCGATTCGCATCCTGTCCAAATCGCCACACTTAGTTCGGGCTTTCCTTTTGATGCATGCATATGCAGGTGCGAACCCGAGGCCAGGGTGGAACTTTTGTAGTCGGCATTTAGGGCGGCGTGGTCTTCCAGTGCTATGAGGGTCCCCCTTTTCTTCGTGGGGGCTCGATTAGCCGCGCACGCACAGCACGTGGTGCTTTGGGCTTGATGCGAAGAAGAGTTGGGTTGTGCTGAGTGCCCCGCTTGGTGGAAGGCATTCCATCTGGCGGGTTATTCTTACGTGTACGGCCAAATTGGTGCACCCCTGCAGGGTTAAATCTTCTCAAGAAGCCGTGTTTTCCGCGGTTATGGATGACTTGGTGAAAGTACTGGCTAACAAGTACTTAGAACAATTTACACCTAACTAATGATAGCTTGACTAGTAATAGTCTTATTGACACAATAACTTGAACCATCATTAATCCAACTGTGTGAGTTATCCTCGGATTGCTTCTTTGAATAAGGGGCGAGATACAGGATGGGTTTGTTTGAGGTTAGTTATAGTTGGTTCCGATACGCTATCTTATCCCTTTCTTTTAGCCGGAAGTTATAGCATGTTTCTGTAGTTGGTTATAGCAGCCTGCTGCCGCACTTTTGTATCACCTATTCTTCCGTTGAACCCAAAGCATCTGTACTTGGTGTTGCCGGGTACACTATGGTATCTTGTGAGTCTTGCTTGCCAGTATGTTTATGTACTGACCCCTTTGGGGCTGTGGTTTCCGCAGACTACGTTTCCGAGGATCCCCATGGTGGCTACTACGTGGAGTATGACGAGGCTGCTGACGAGTAGATAGCGGACCCGGGCAGGATCCGAGACATCGTGGATGGGCTCCGTCTTTTCGTTTCCGGCCTCTTAGGCCTATTTGGATCTTGTCTGTACTCAGACACTTTGGATGCTTCCGCTGTGTTGTAATGATGAATTGTTGGGACATGTGTCCTATGGATGATTGTATTTGCTATCTCTGCTCTAGTGAGAGCTATTTGCAACTTATTTCAATCTTTTGTGTCTTAGAGACATGTTGTGATATCAGTTGTTCTAATGTCGTTGACGTACCATGTGTGTATGTTATGAAGTACGTCAACGGAAGTGTCCTGATTTCTATGGGATGGTTTGCGCAGACGATGGATAGTAGAGAATGGTTGTCACACGTTACGTGTTGGCCTGCTCATATTGAGATGCGGTGCCGGTATGCCCCGTAAGCCATTTGTTCTACTATTTAGCGGACTGTGAGTATCCTCTAGAAGTCCGGGTGCGACAATAAGGCTTAGGGCTCCTACTTTCACTAGTGGACACTCTCAACAATGCTCACATAATTGAATGCATAAATATCATCTCTTCACTATGCTACTCCGAACCACTCTCCGGTCGAAATAATAAACACGAATCATTGCATAGGGTCTTTAACAACACTCCTCAAGTCTATATTCCCTCTCTAGGGCACCCCAATGTGACTACGAGCGCCAAAGATTAGTAAACAAACGCCACAGTTTCATAGGTTCACCTTCCAACACGAGATATAAATAACATGCTAAACCACACGGTGCACACACTAACACCTTTATACCATGATCAAAGTGTTTACGGAGATAACAAAACCACTTGAGTAGCATAACAGATGAAGATCAATCTACTTATTCAACTAGATTACAAAGCTCATGGTCACATAAAGATCACACCATGGAAGAGAGAGATGAACCACATAGCTACCGGTAGAGCCCTCAACCCCGGGGGAGAACTACTCCTTCCTCATCATAGGAGACAGCAACGTCGATGGAGGTGGCGGTGGAGTCGAAGGAGATGGCTTCCGGGGGCACTTCCCCTTCCCTGCAGGGTGCCAGAACAGAGATCTGTCCCCCGAAACTTGTCGGTGGCGGTAGCGGATCTACGGATGTATTTTGCAGAAAAGGTCGATTGATTTAGGGTTTATTCCTCGGGGAGTATATATGGGCGAAAGGGCGATGTCGGGAGGTGGCCAGGGGGCCCACACCCCTAGGTGGCGCGGCCAGGGGGTGGTGGCGCCACCCTATGGTGTGGCCCCCCTCCGGGGCTCTTCGGGACTTCTGGATGCTTCCGGGACTTTTAGGACTTATGGCTTTCGAATTTTCTAATTCCAAGAATATTTCCAGAACAACTTTTAAGAAACTAAAAACAACAGAAAACAGGGAACTGGCTCTGTGGCATCTTGTTAATAGGTTAGTCCCGGAAAACATAAGAAAACGTAAAAAAAATACGGAAAACATGTAGCAATTGGCATAATATCAACATGGAACATAAGAAATTATAGATACGTTTGAGACCCCAAGCTTAGTTCCTACTCGTCCTCGAGTAGGTAAACGATTAAAAAAAATCTGAGGTGACATGCTACCACACAATCTTGATCATAATATGTAAAGTAGTGTAAACTAGGATCAAATGAACTAAAGCTATGATCTATATTTGATATCAATAAGTAATGCATAAACAAAGAAGAAGAAAGAAGCAAAACTTTTAATGAATCAATACTAAAAGACTATCAACCGCGCAAAGTTTATTAGAGATGATTTAAGCTTTCAAGAACAACAATATCATTGTCAAGACATCGTAGTAGAATTCATAGACGGGGGTGCCATGATACTACTGATAGAGACGTGGGGGAACGTGGTTGTGCGAAGGACAATGACACGGGTTTTTTACCCAGGTTCGGTATGACGCAGTAATGCGGCGTTCCTACTCCTGCAATCTCACTATTCAGGACTAAAGCCTGGAAATACAGAGTACAACGTGAGGTTCTATTAGCTGCTCGTCAAGGATCAACCTCTCGGCGAGTTAGCCTTTAGCTTCTTGTCTATCTATCATATCTCCTGTCCGGCTTTATATAATAGTCGGATTAGGGCATGCAGAGTAGGAAACCTAGAAGACTACGGTAACTCTTTAACTTGGAAAGTAAGGAATCCGCCTTCTACTCCAAGCCAGATCACGTGGGTCGTGATCCGGGGTCTTCTAGAATCCGGCTTCTGTGCATCAGCTTACTGGGCCACCTAATGGACCATAGCCCATCACCATTTAGGCCACCCTGGTAATCCGGCACTTTAGACTACCATCTGATATACCCCTAGTTGGTATATATCCGACAGTAGCCCCCAAGAAGGATTAAGACTTGGATTCGCCGTCTTTTGCCAAATGCATATTTTCCAGGAAATATCGGCCTGCAGTCTTGATTCTTCTTTTTCTCCTCAAGGGATATTACAACGCAAAACTCGGAATCCAGAAAATCCGGATTTTCTTCCACGAATCTTCGCGGAGAAGGAACTTCCTACGTCAGCGCTTTAAACTTGCTGACGTAAGGGACGTTTGGGTTACAGGTGGGAAACCCAGAAACATATCTCTGACAGATTCTCGCGGGAAACGAGGCGATAGCAATAATCACCCGTCGTTTCATTTCCCGGAATTTCCGGCGAGTGACACGCGTTGATCATCCAACGGTCAAAATAGCCGTTAGCACGCATCGTGACGAGATTCCGGCTATAAATAGCCGTCTTCGTCCTCCGTGAAAATCTTCCGCTCTCACTTCGCAACGCCATTTCCAGCGCCCAAGTTCCTGCAGAGCACTTCCCGAGCGCACGAACGCACCCAAGTCCTCACCGGAGCGACCGAGCGCCGCCCCTCGATGGCATCACCTAGCTCTTCCCCAGCCCGCACCGTCGCAAAAGACATCGACGAGATCATCGACACGATGGATCCTCAGCTGGATTCACCGGTGCGTGTCTTCGGCGACGAGCCGGCGAAGGCCACATGCGGCGCGGCGGGCGAGGAAACCCCTCTTGCCTCCGCGGATCTTGCGGGGTCCTCTTCCGCGCCTCCCCCGCCGTTCGCGCCCGAGACGGTGGAGGAGAAAATCGCGCTCGTCGGAGATGAGCTCGCGGCCGCGGAGGCCGCAGCGTCCGCCGCCGCCGGAGCCGAAGAAGAGGCGGAAACTGCCGGCGACTGGAGTGCCAGCAGTATTCCGCCATCCCTCCTTCCGACAATGGAGAAGGAGGGGCTCGTGCTGAAGGGAAAATGGCGACTCCCGGAGGACGAGACCGAGCCCGCGCCAAAGGACGAGGAGCGCGTCCTCCTCACCTCTCATATCGCGAGAGGTATGGGTTTGCCGCCTTCCGCCTTTTTCTTGGAAGTTCTTCACCATTACAGTGTCCAGCCTCATAATCTTCCCCCAAATTCCATTCTTTATCTAGCCGGCTTCCAAGCCCTTTTCGAAGGGTATTTAGGAATAGCTCCTAGACTAGATTTCTGGCAATACTGCTTCGGAGTGAAGCGTAACCCCACAGAGGGTGTTCTTCCCATCTGCAGGACCATTTCTTTCACTCTTAAGAGATTTAGGGAAGATTGGTACCCAAAGATAAAAACGTCAGAATCCGTAAAATTTTGGACGGGTTCTTTCTTTTATCATCCCGACGTCCCATTTCCCGGGAAAGAAAACGGGGTTCCTCCATTCGCCAATTCCGCCGCCATCCCGCAAGAGAGTTGGGCAGTGGAAGCGGTGCAAACTTTGCCGTAAGATCTGATGAAGATAAAACGGCGTATCGCCAAACTTACTTCTTGTAAGCCTCCCTTAACCGGAACTGATACTGTTCTGTGCTGGTTCGGCCGCCGCATTCAACCTCTCGCTTTCCACTCCCGACTTCTTTGTGAATACGAAGGGCCAGAAGACGAAATGAGAGGGACGGACAAAGCCTTCTCCAAAAGGGACTTCAAGAAACGAGCCAACCGATTGGTTGCTACTCGTGATCAATACGAAGAAAGCTTAGAAATGTATCACGAGGAGAACCCAATCCCTAAGGTATTTTTATTTTCCTTGATTTGGGTTTCTCTCGGATTGCTTCTTTTTCCTGGCTTAATCCAGTATTTTGCCTTTTACCTAGTTTGACGAACTTAAGGAAGCTGATCTTGCATCCGACGCCGAACTCGACGACTTACACGCCAGTTTTTACGGCGGTCGGAAATGCAAGAGGCAAGTGATTCCCGAGGAAGTAATAAATCTTGACGGAATCCCCATCGCCGCATCCGGGTATTTTACTGGAGCTTTTTGCTTATCATTCCCTTCCGGTTCTTCGAGATATTTACTTCTCGGATTTTTTCCTTTTCAGCCTTGCTCCAGTTCCTTTGAAATCAAAGAAATTGAAGAAACATAAAGCTGCTACTAGCAAAGGAGAGCCGTTTTCCGCTGCAGCTTCTCCTGTTCCAACTACACTTGGTAGGGAGGAGAAGACCACGAACCTGGACATACAATTCCAGCAATCCAACCAACCTGTTGCATCTAACATGGATGCGAGGGAAAGGGCGGGACCAGAAATGGGTAGACATCCTCGAACTGGGGAGGATGAACCTATTCCCACTTTCGACAGGAACTTCCAGGTAAAGGAAGAACCATTTGACGATCTCGGATATATTCGTCCGGAAGCTAAGAAGTTCTTCGCTCCTGCTCCTTTGATCCGTCCTTGGCCACAAGGCGGGCTAGTTGTCTGAATAACTTCGTATTTTCACCTCGTCGGGTCATGCAAGACGGCCTGCATCATGTTGGAATTCTCTTTTCTGAATATTTAAGGGAATTCAACGAAAACTTGTCAGGTTTGCAGCAAATGAGCCAGGTAATATCTCCATCCCCTAAGCAATAAGTCAAATGCATGATTTTCACTTAATGCTTTTATCTTTATCATGCTTGTTTCTAACTTAAGCGTTCTGGTTTGTTTCCTTATTTCAGCAAACCGCTGAAACCATAAACATGGAAGTTTTCAACAAGCTAACTGTCAAGAATAAGGAGGTTAGAAGCCTTCTCTCTATTCTTGAAGTTAAGGAAACAGAGCTGGCATCATCTCAGCTACAGCTGGAGGAAACAACACGTATACTTTTACTTCTCTGTAGTCCCTTGTCCATAATTTTTTCTAAGTACTTTTCCGAGTTTTCTTATCCCGGAATTTTTTCCTTGCTTTCCAGCTGCTTTGGCGAAAGCCAAACAAATAGTTGAAGATACCGGCAATGCCGAGAATCTCCGCCGGGAGAACTTGGACCTTCATAAGGAACTTATGAAGGTTCAAAAAGATCTGGAGAGCAGCAATATGGCTCTTGGAATTGCGCAATCCAAGGCCTCCCAACAAGCGGACAAGGACAAGGCTACTATCCAATATTTGGAGAATGCCTTAACCCTGCGCCTGGAGGAAGGCTCCGAGATGGACAAGATCCTCGGTAAGTTATCAACTTTTACCGGATTTTCCATGTCTTAACTTCTTTCTCTGCTTTTCCGCTAACCCTTTGGTTGTTTTGTCTTGAAAAAACAGGAGATAACCCAGATCTTACTCGGATTGAGAAAATCCGAGCTTTCGGGAAGGTATTCACTGCGATCCGAGCTGCAGGCATGCAGCTGGTCAACAAGTACCTTCCCGCAAGAACTGGGGAATTCTCGGAAGTTGAGAAACTTCTGGAAGCTATCCTGGAGGTGGCGGACTCGAAGGAATCCACCTTGCGCTCCGCAGTACGGGGTGGTGCACGCATGGCTTTAGGCCTTATGCGTATGCATTACCCCAGTGCCAAATCTTGGTGCGTGGCGTCCGGTATCCCTCTTGGATACTCGGAGACCCAGCGGACCACCATCTTTGATGAAATCAAGGGTCACGCCACCAAGATTGCCTCTATGGTGAATATCTCCATCACCTATCCGGAAGAGGAGATTCCAGAAGCCCCCGAGGATGACAGCAGTGAAGAAGACTCGGATGTTTGAAGAATTCGCTCTGCCCTAGATAGGAGAAATAGGAAATGGGAGCATTACTGCACTTCACAATGTAATTTATATTGTAATGCTTCTATTCTTTTGTATAAACAAGTACTCCGCCTTTTGCAGTTTAACTTTTATGAAATCCTTTGCAAGTTTTCCGGGTTTTATATTCCTTTATCTTCCAAGTTCTCTGGTTTGTGTGCCTTAACTGTCTTTAGCGTTTGAAATGGCTCAGTAGTACTTTAATCTTCACGCCAAGTTACTGCGTAAAACGATCAGTTTAAACTTGGAAACATGGATCATACTAAAGGCATTTTTACTTACTAGCTCCAGTGACCCAGCACATAAACAATTAGATAATGCTTAGAGAAAAGTAAGGAACTTTTTGAATGAAGCTCGGGCACGCAGGCACAATCCGAGTTTCCTTTAACCTTTAGTAGGCTGAAAATCATTCAGTTTTTAAACACCGAGCACGCAGGCACAATTCGGGTTAACATTGAGTATTTTGTACGATCATTGGGAAATAGATAAGACGGAATCATGCTTTGTACTATAATAAAATTGTAAAAAACATGGATGTAAGAATTCCGACAACTTTATTTCATGATCTCAAAGATGTTTACATAGAAATTGAACTAAGTATAGAAGGGACGTAACTGATGGATACTCCAGGGCCTCTTTGTCTCTCCTAGTTCATCATCTATCTTTCTCTTTCTTTTGCGATTCGGCTTCTCGGGATCATCTTCCGTATCGCGAATGTCTACAAGATAATATGATCCATTCTTCATGGCTTTACTGATGATAAATGGTCCTTCCCATACTGGGGCCAGTTTGTGCTTTCTTTGCTGCACTAGTCTTAGCACTAGGTCACCTTCTTTAAAAGAACGATGCCTGATTTTCCGACTATGATAACGTCGTAAACCTTGCTGGTAGATGGCGGATCTTTGAAGCACAAGTTCTCATTCTTCTTCTAAGAGATCGACGGCATCCTGTCGTGCATTTTCGGCATCTGATTCATCGAAATCCTGCACTCTTGGGCTGTCATGGATCATGTCCGTTGGGAGAATTGCTTCCGCACCGTAAACCAGGAAAAACGGGGTTTGCCCAGTTGACATGTTTTGTGTTGTTCGAATACTCCAAAGCACGGAAGGTCGCTCTTCTACCCATGACCCAGCTGCTCTATGAAGAGGAGATTCGAGTCTTGGGCGTATTCCTTGTTTGATTGAGCTATTCATTCTTTCAACCTGACCATTGGATTCCGGGTGTGCCACAGATGCGAGATCTAGGCGAATTCCCGTTTGTCGGCAATATTTTGCCAACTCTCCAATAGAGAAATTTGTCCCGTTGTCGGTTATTATGCTGTGTGGAACACCGTATCTCATGACTATGTTAATAATGAAATTTCTGGCAGTTACACCGTCAAGTTTTTTGATGGGTTTGGCCTCCACCCACTTGGTATATTTATCCACTACAACGAGTAGATGCGTAAGTCCGCCTCTGGCAGTTTTGAATGGTCCCATCATATCTAGCCCCCAGACCGCAAATGGCCATGTAATGGGGATAGTTTTGAGTGCTTGGGCTGGCATATTTGTCTGCTTGGCGTAATATTGACACCCTGCACACGTGTTTACTATGTGCTCAACGTCTGTCTTGGCTGTTAGCCAGAAAAACCCTGCTCGGAATGCTTTTTTACTATACTTTTTGATTGAGCATGATGTCCGCAATCTCCAGCATGGATTTCTTGCAGGATTTCTCGTCCTTCTTCTGGTGAAGTACATCGCAGAAAAATTCCGGTGGTGCTGCGTTTATACAGGCAATTATCAATTACCGTGTATCCTTTGCATCGACACTGAATCTGTCTTTGCAAGACTTCGTCTGCTCCATCCGGGTACTTCTGATCAACTAAGAAGTTTAAATATGGGATTGTCCAATCCGGGTTTACGAACATGACTTCAATTGACTCGGAAGCCACAGGATAATCAACATCTCCACCTTTTATCGATGGTTCGTACAAATGTTGGACGAATACGCCTGGTGGTAGGTTTTTGACCCTTTCTGACCCCATGCGGGCTAAAGCATCCGCGTTCCAATTTTCCTCCCTTTTAACATGGAGCACTTCGAATCCAAAGAAATAAATGGCAAACTCGTCCACCGTTCTCCGGAATTCGGCCATTATAGGGCTCTTGGCGTCCGAAGTTTGGTTGAGCTGCTGCTGTACCAAATCTGAGTCGCCATAGCATAAGATGCGCTTGACACCTATTTCCTTTGCGATATGCAAGCCGTGAAGCAAAGCTTCATATTCTGTAACATTATTACTGGCGTTGAAGTGTGTTTGTAATAGATACTCCATTGTATCTCCTTTAGGGGATTTTAGAACTACACCAGCTCCAGCGCCCTCCTTCATCTTGGATCCGTCAAAGTGCATGATCCAGTACTCGGACTCCGGCATTGGTGTTTTTTCCATTGCTTCCGTCCAGTCGACGACAAAATCTGCCAGAACCTGGGATTTTATTGTCGTCCTAGGCTGGTACTTAATGTCGAATGCTGCTAGCTCGATGCCCCATTTGGCTACTCGGCCAGTTGCCTCCGCATTGTTTATTATGTCCCCTAGTGGCGCTTTGCATACCACTGTTATGGAATGTCCTTGGAAGTAATGGCGAAGTTTTCTAGATGCGAAAAATACGCCATATGCCAGTTTTTGATAGTGTGGATACCTTTGTTTGGACTCGGAGAAAACTTCACTTATGTAATATACCGGATGCTGGTCTGGTATGCTTTGTTCGTCTTTCTTCCTTTCCACAACAATTACTGCACTAATAACCCGATTTGTAGCCATAAGGTACAATAACATAGGTTCTTCATCTTTTGGGGATGCCAAAATCGGAGCTTTCATCAAAGTTTCCTTCAACTGGGTTAGCGCTGCATCTGCCTCCTCTGTCCATTCAAATTTGTCGGATTTCTTCAACAATTTGTATAGTGGCAAGGCTTTATCCCCCAGCCGGCTAATAAACCTGCTGACGGCTGCAGTGGAACCTGTCAATCTTTGGACATCTTTTACGCACGTAGGCTTGGAGATGTTTAAGATTGCTTTGATCTTTTCCGGGTTTACTTCTATTCCTCTATGAGAAACGATGAAACCCAGAAGTTTTCCTGAGGGAACCCCGAATACGCACTTTAATGGATTTAACTTCATTTTATAAGCGCGCAAATTTTCGAAGGTTTCTCGCAAATCCTCAAGGAGTGTTTCTTTTTCCTTGGTAACGACAGCAATGTCGTCCACGTAAACATGGACATTTTTGCCAATCTGACTATGCAAACACCGTTGCATGCAATGCTGGTAGGTTGCACCTGTGTTCTTCAGGCCAAATGGCATGGTTATGCAATAGTACGTCCCATAAGGGGTTCTGAATGAAGTTTTGATTTGATCTTCCTTTTTCATGCGTATTTGATGATACCCGGAATATGCATCCAAAAAGCATAAAAGCTCAGAGCCTGCAGTGGCATCTATTATTTGATTGATTCGCGGTAACGCAAACCTATCTTTTGGACACAGTTTGTTCAGGCCGGTGTAATCTATACACATTCTAAGGGCAGTAGTATCTTTCTTCGGGACTAATACTGGATTTGCAGACCATTCAGTATGTATAACTTCCCGGATAAAATCTGCTACCAAAAGCCGGATAATCTCCTTGCCAATAGCCTTCCGTCTTCTTCCGTCAAATCGACGAAGACCTTGTTTGACGGGTTTCGATCCTGGAATCACCTTGAGTTGATGCTCAGCAAGTTCCCTGGGTACGCCTGGCATGTCCGCTGGACACCAAGCGAAAATATCCCAGTTCTCACGGAGGAACTTGATGAGCTCGCTTTCCTATTTGTCGGTCATCCCAGTTCCCACTATGACAAATTTTGTCGGATCTTTGGGATCTAGGATTACTTGTCTTGTGTTCTCGGAAGCCTTGAAGCTGTCTGCGGGCTTCCGGCTTTCTTTGCCTGCCGGCATTTCTGTCGGTGATACCTCTTTGGCCAGCTCCTTCAACTCTTCCTTTGCTATGACTTTCTCAGCGCAAAGGGTGTTTTCTTTTTCCAGCTCGTTTGCCAATTTGAAGTCTCCAGATATGGTGATTACTCATCCTTTGGGTCCTGGCATCTTCAGCTTGTTATAGATATAACATGATCTTGCCATGAATTTGGCGAAAGCTGGACGTCCGAGTATCGCGTGATACACGCTTTCGAACGGCACAACCTCGAAGGATACTTTTTCCTGCCGGAAGTGATCTTTGTCTCCAAAGGTTACATCTAGGGAAATTTCTCCTAGGGATCGTGCTTGTCTGCCAGGGACGATGCCGTGAAAACGTATGTTGCTGTGGCTGAGCTGGGTCTCGGAAATTTTCAGATGCTTCAGTGTATCCAGGTACATTATGTTAATGCTGGATCCTCCATCCATCAGCACTCTTTTTAGCCTAATGTTTTGAACAATAGGACTTACGATTAGAGCTTGTGTGTCGGGTTCAGGGATATTCCCGGGATGATCGGACTGATCCCAGGTAATTGGTGTATTTGAGTACTTCAAGAATTTCGGGGTTGCAGGGACAACCGCATTTATTTCTCGAAGCGTTCTCTTTGTCACCTTTGCTGAGGGAGTTGCCAGGAAAGTTAGGTTGCACTCTCCATGAACTCTCGGAAACTTAGGCTCGCCTTTTCGCTGCTGTTCCTGGATTTTTTCGTCAGTGTCCGATTCACTGTCTTCTTTCTCAGCTTCTGGCTTTTGCTTGGAAAACTTCCTCTTGGAATTCTTCCCTTTGTTTCCGGATCTGCACTGCCTTTCATATGCTTGTTCAAGCGGCATTGTGCGTTAGTATGAGTAGGCTTCCCAAATTGCGAATGGTGGACACAGTTTTCCGACTTGATTTTCTCCCACTCTTCTTTGGTGTAGTTTATCGGCTCGGTACTGCGTCCTTTCCACCTATTGCCATTTTCCCTTCCAAAGGCTATATTTACCTCTTTGGGCTTTTGTGCTGCATCTGGAGTTCCTTTTTTCTCAGGGCGAGGGTTCTTTTTGGCCTGTATTAGTGTATCGATATTGCCTCCTCTTGCCCTGATGTCGTCTTCGGCTGCAGCGTGTTCGTTGGCGGTTGTAAGCATAGATCCGAGATCTTTGTGCTTTTTGGAACCAATCATGAACGGTACAAGTCCGGGTTTTAGGCCATTGACGAAAGCATGCATTGCTTGAACGTCAGTTACTCCAGAGCAACTATTCTTCATTGCAGTCCATCCTGAGATGAAATCCACGTATGGTTCGTCCTCAAATTGGGTGCAACGGTTTAGCTGGTTGATGTTATTCGGGCGTTTGTAGGTTCCCCGGAAATGCTGAGTAAATACTCGAGCCATATCATCCCAGCTGTCGACAGTTCTGGAGGGTAATCCATTGATCCAATCTCTGGCTCCATCCAGTAACATTAGGGGAAGAAACTTTACAGCTTCCAAGTCTGTCCCATTGTTGATCTGGACGGTTGTATGATAGTCTGAGAGCCAGGTATCCGGGTTTGTACTACCGGTATATTTTTGGTATGTTGGACCAACTTTGGCAAAGCCATCATGTAGGGTTATCCTTCGGATCCTATCTGTGAAGCACTTAGGTCCAAAGTATAGATCGTCTCTTTCCGCTCTATCCATGTGTGCGGAGTACCTGCCGGCTGAATGGACAGAAGGGGATCTGCTCCTTTCTTTTCCATTGCGGTGCGAACGCGCTTTTCCGGGATTCTCTCTGTTTCTTCCGAGATCTTGCCCCTTTGGATAAGGTGGAGTTCTACTCCTGTTTCTTTCCTTATTTCTGGGGGGTGTCCGGGATCTATCACGCCTGTGAGGTATATCCTGCCTTCCAGCTTTTTCAGCTGGGCGTCTCGGAGGCGGCATTGCTTTTCCGTCATTCCGGTGCTGTTCTTCCCGATCGCGAGGGTTAAGTCCGTCTTTCGGGAGATGGGATCCGGTTCTAGACGATTGATCCTTGTTGTCGGGATTTTTCTTGTCTTTTCTCGGATCTGCTTTCTTCTCTTTTGAATTGCTTGAATCTCCAGGTTCTTCCGGTCCAGGTGCTCCAGCGGCGCATGTAGCTGTTTTGCATAGGGCTGAGTCGTCATGCAACTTCCCTGATCTCTTCTGCCCTCGTTGTTGTTGTTGCAATGCTTTTCCTAAGAAAGCATACACCCCTTGAAGTTTTTCACCATTGGAGTACATATCATTGTTGAGGATGGCGAACGCTGCTTCCGCATTTTCTGCTGCGGTTTTGTATATTGGTTCGCCTCTGGCATCTTTGCCGTTTACCTGCTTTTGCCAAGATGGGTTGTGAAACCTTTCTTTTGGCGGCAGTATTTCCGGTCTTACAATTTCGGGTAACCTTGTAGGTTTAATTCCAGATCTATTCTTTCTCTCGTATTCCTCGATTTCTTCCTTCATGAGCTTGATGTCGTCCTGTCTTTTTTCGAGGTGTTCACGAGTTCTGAAGAGATGTTGCTGTTGCCTCTGGAGAGCTTGTCTCCTGGATTCTAGCACTTCAGGGGGTTCATGCAATCCCACTGGTGTTTGCAGTAACTCCTGTTCTTCTTGTTCTGTCATTGGCGGAACAAGGATTTCTTTTGTTTTCTTCTCCGGAGGTTTCACACCGCTTGCGTCTCCTACTTCCGGGCTTTCATTGGCTGGATCGGCCAATTTCTTCTTCCGGAGTTTATATTGGAGCTTTTTAGCAGTTTTGTGTTTCTTCTTGGAAGAGGGAAGTTTCCTGCAGGGTTCTTCCTCTGTCAATTCCTTGACGTCGGGGAATTTTGGAGAGGTTTCTCCTTTTTCTCTCTCTTCCTCTGGCGGAGGCGTTCTAGGGCTTTCCTGACTGTCGGCATCCGTGTTTTCAGCCGGTTTTGCCATCAGTACTTCATGGAATCCCTCTTGGAAGGATTTGACCTTTCTTTGGAAAGCGTCTTCGTGTTCGGTATCGAAGTGATCCGATCCGGTTTCCGACTCTAATCTCGCCTCAATGGCGGCTAGTACAGAGTCAGATTCCGAGTGCGTCGTGATGCTGACGGATGTTGGATCTTCCACCTCTGTTGTGGGAGTGTTGTTTTCTGCCTCTTGCACGGGATTACTTTCCTCCGTGTTTTCGGCGATCTTGGATTGCACCATGCCGATAAAGTGTGATTCACTTGTATGTCGGCGATCTGAGCAAAACCCGGTATCGTAGTCATCTTCGACTGGGTAGAGGGCGGGTGGGATAAATTTACTTCCACCGCAAAACCCCATGGCCTCTGCAGTTAATCCGATAAAGATATTTGCAGATCCAATCGGTAACACGCAGGCACTTACCAGATGATTTTGCGCCGGTATGTAAGATCTGTTGTCGAGGAAGCGTCCAACGTCGTTCTCGAACTCCAAGCTTCCGACAGTTATGGAACTGCCGATCCCGCCGAGTATCCGAGATCGAAACTTAACGCCTGACGTCGCTGGCCCCACGATGGGCGCCAACTGTCGAGACATCGTAGTAGAATTCATAGACGGGGGTGCCATGAGACTACTGATAGAGACGTGGGGGAACGTGGTTGTGCGAAGGACAATGACACAGGGTTTTTACCCAGGTTCGGTACGACGCAGTAATGCGGCGTTCCTACTCCTGCAATCTCACTATTCAGGACTAAAGCCTGGAAATACAGAGTACAACGTGAGGTTCTATTAGCTGCTCGTCAAGGATCAACCTCTCGGCGAGTTAGCATTTAGCTTCTTGTCTATCTATCATATCTCCCGTCCGGCTTTATATAATAGCCGGATTAGGGCATACAGAGTAGGAAACCTAGAAGACTACGGTAACTCTTTAACTTGGAAAGTAAGGAATCCGCCTACTAATCCAAGCCAGATCACATGGGCCGTGATCCGGGTTCTTCTAGAATCCAGCTTCTGTGCATCAGCTTACTGGGCCGCCTAATGGACCATAGCCCATCACCATTTAGGCCACCCTGGTAATCCGGCACTTTAGACTACCATCTGATATACCCCTAGTTGGTATATATCCGACAATCATGCACGTTAAACGATCTTCACAACCCCTGTTAGGATCCAGTCAAGCTTTCCACACGATGCAATGCTTGAATCTTAAACTATTTGCGCACTAAAAACAAGTAAGTGTTTTGCGTTGGTCCCTGGCAGCGGGATGTTATGGAAAGAGAACATTATGGTGGGAGGGTTTGGAAGGTCAATGGAAGAAAGGCTCAGAAAGCTGAAAGTGGTCATTAGACAAGAGAAAGTCTTACAACCGAAGCTATGCAAGGAGTATGGATTGCCACACAACGGATGCACATAGAGCTATAAATGTATGAAAGCTCTCCAATGGAACTAGTGGGGGTGCATCCAACTTTCTTGCTCACGAAGACCTAGAGCTCATTTGAGGAGGCTCATCATTGGAATATACAAGCCAAGTTCTATAATGTAAAGTTCCCCGCATAGTTATGAATGAATGATAATATGAAAACTCTCTCCAAACTAAAGTAATGGTGCTAAACATGAAGCACAAGTGTGGTATAAAGGATAGTTATGCGCCCCCTCTTTCTTTGGCCCTTTCTTTTCTTTTTCTTTTTGGGCCTTTTCATTTTTTTTTTATCCTCACCGGTAGGGTAAACATCCTATATTACAATGAATCATCACACTTTTAGTACTCATAACTCACAAAGAAATATCTCTGATGTATCCAACTGCATGCTCCTGCCAGTGTTGCAGTATGCATAAATAACCATGAAGCTCATCATCAAGTAACATAATGGAGGTGGATGTTGTGCAGCAATATATCTCGGAATGGCTATGGAAATGCCATGATAGGTAGGTATGGTGGCTGTTTTGAGGAAGAATATATGGGCTTATGTGTAGAAGAACAAATTCCTCCCACGGGATTTGGATGCACTGGCGAAGTTTGCACCAACTCTCAATGTGTGAAAGGGAAATGCACAGTACCGAAGAGGCTAGCAAATATGGATGGTGGAAGTGCCAGAAAACCGCAACATAGAACTCACAATTTAAAATATTACAGCAAGCAAATCATCTTACAAGGCAAAGTGCAAATCACTCCAAGAGGGTCCGTGGCAGTGACAAGTCACTGTTAGCTACCCTGACCGTAGCGCGTAACAAAAGGCCGATCAGAAATGTATCACTCGTAGAAATCATATACCATTGTTTCTATCAGCTGGTAATTTAAGTGTGGCACAGTTTCAAGTTTCTTAGACCAACCATTAAAATTTTATACTTATAGTCGTTCCCGTTTATTCATTAAGCAAATTAATATCTCAAAACAACAACAATGATTCAAGTGAATTAGGTTAGTGATCTACAAGACCATGCGAATTTTTCCACTATACCAAATACCACAAAATAATTTCTATTCCCATCCAAGAACATATATGAGAACCACCTAACTACAAAATCTAACAGCTCTAAACAAGATATGAATGAAAACAAAGGCTAAACGCAGTACTAGCAAAAAGTGAACACTCACAGAACAATAAGAATGAAAACTAGAGTGTTCTAGGCAATAAAAACGGAGCGTGTCTACCTCCCACGCAACTATGATAAGATCCAACCATTTATTACAGAAAATAAAACCAAAAAAACTGAAAAAAATACAAGATGCTCCAAGTAAAGCACATCAGATGCGACCGAATAAAAATATAGTTTCACTAGAAGTGACCCGATAATTTGTTGATGAAGAAGGGGATGCCTTCGCCATCCCCAAGCTTAGACGCTTGAGTCTTCTTAGAATTTGCTTGTATGTACCACCGGGTCATCCCCAATCTTAGGATTTTCACTCTTCTTGATCACATCATATCATCATGTTCTCTTGACCCTTGAAAACTTCCTTCACATCAAAATTCTCACAATCTTCATTAGCAACGTTAGTACAATTGAAATAATAAATTCACATGGTTTAGTTTCAACACAATTATAACACTCAAAAACACATTAGATACTGTCACAACTTCTTTTAAAACTCTTTTTCTCAAAATAAAGAGATTAAGATGCAAATGCGATAAATGGCAGAAATCTGTCAAAACAGAACAGCAGGTAAAGATCAATTTTTTCAAAACTCTTCTGTTGCTCAAATCATAAAGTGGTCTTCTAAGAAAATTTTCGTATATAACTCAGGATTAAGCACGAAAAAACTCAGGTCATTTTGGATTTTTGGTGATTTTATACAGAATAAACAATGGACAGAAGAAATCTGTTTCCTACGTAGAAATCCGAAATATAGTCTCAACTTTTCACTAGAGGCTTTACTTGGCTCTATAAAGACACAATATAAAAGATACAGAGGGGTTGCTAAGGAAATAGACAATACCCAGGTGCAAATCACGCCAAAGAAAACGAAGAAAAACGGGTTGAAAACAGAGAAATAAAACGGGTTGTCTCCCGGTAGCGCTTTTCTGTAAAGCCTTTTCAGCTAGGCATGATAATTTGAGAAGATGCTCACATAAGAATAAGAGTTGAAGCACAATAAGAGACCATCAAGAAGAAAATATAAAACACATTTAAGTCTAACCCACTTCCTATGAAAAAGAATCTTGTAGAAAAACAAGTCAACAAAGCACAAAGTGACTAGCATAGGAACACAAAATAAGTGCAACTTCAAAAATTTCAACATAAAGAGGGGAACTTAATATTGTTGAGATACATAAAACCATGTTTCTCTCTCTCATAATAACTTTCAGTAGCATCATGAATAAAATTAACAATATAGCTATCACATAAAACATTCTTATCATGAGCCACATGCATAAAAGAATTAATACTCTCCACATAAGCATAATCATTCTTATTAATAGTAGTGGGAGAAAATTCAACAAATAGCTATCATTATTATTCTCATCACCATTATCATCAAATATCGGAGGCATATTGCAATCATAATTAATTTTCTCCTCAATAGTTGGTGGACTGAAAATATCATAATAATTATAATCATCATAAAGAACTCCAACATGATAGACAAGTTGTATATTAGGGAGATGGTTTTGGGTAATACCTCCATAACTATGAAAAGTTTCATAAGGATAATTGTAATCATAACCTATGTTATAGCATCTTTTATAATAGTTATCAAATACTTGAGGCATAGTATCATCATAGTCAATAGAATAGTTATCTTTCAAAGTGCATTCATTTGTAAACATATCATCATTTTTACTAGAAAGAGATGTATCAAGCATATCATCAAGAGCAAAAGGATTTCCAAACACATCATCCACAAGCTCAGAGCTTTCTATATCATCATTGTAAGGGACATGGATGGTACTAATAGTACAACAATTACCATCACTTCCAGAATTGGTGCCAAAGAGATTTTCAAAATCAAAAGTAGTGTGTTTCTCCCAATCATGGTCACTTTCATAAATAACAGGCATAGGAAAATCATCCAGTTCAGACTCATCAGCAAAAGTGGTAATATGAGCAACATGCTTAGGGGGAGATACCGTTACCCCTCTCTTTTTACTCCTCCTCTTCTTCTTCTTCCTCTTCTTCCCCTCTTTAGGATGGAGAGGATTAAAAGGGAGCTTTTCCACATACCCTGGTTTATTATTAGGAACAATAGAAAGAACTTTGGAGGATTTCTCCTCTTCATTAATAAGAACAAAACACATATTAGTCCTCTCATATTTTGGTAAAGTCTCCTATTTTATAATATTTTGTATGTAAGTATTTGCATGGCAATTATCAACACAATAAAGATGGCATCCATGCAAGACACTATTCATATCAAAAGCACTCATATATATCAAAGAAGTTTTTCTTAATAACTCTTCACACCCCAAAAATAATGTAAGTTCATAATGCTCTTTAGGGGTGATCATGTCATCACAATACAAACTTGCAGTGCTCATAGGATTCGAAAGGATACTATCATGGCCTGAGCATTGGAAATTAAAATGACCCACTTCATAGCAGAGTTCACAAATAAAAGGATAGAGGGCACGAACTTTTTCACCAAGATCATTTAGAGCCCTATCCCACTTTCTAGTTTTTTCATTCCTATGATGGATACAATATTCTTCTTCAATTTGATTCTTTTCACAAGGTCTAAGTGCTCCACAGAAATTAACATGCTTATAAGAAATAGTACTTTCAGAAGTTTGAGCATGTTTATTACAATCATCAATAACAATTTCATTTTTCATGCAAGTGTCTTTAAAAGGTTCATGATATATGTCCCCATTTTTAGGAAGATTAATATAAGCAGCAAAGGATCTATACCAACCGACAGCCATTTGAGGAACAAGACCATATTTAGCATTAAGCTCATGAAAATCAGCAGTTTCAGCAAAAGTCTTAATGCAATAATACTCATAGTTTATACCCGATTCTTTACCTTTGTTGTTATTCCAATCTTCATTATTGGTTTCAATTGTTTCAAGAAGATCCCATTTAGCTTCAACCTTCTTACTTGAGAAAGAACCCTCTGAACATGCATCTAGATAATCCCTGTAATGTCCTGAAAGCCTTGCATAAAAATTAGTAACAATTATTTCCTTAGGAAGCTCATGGTTAGGACATTTAAGTATTAATGTTTTCAGTCTTCCCCAAGCTTGAGCAATGCTTTCTCCATCATGAGGCCAAAAATTATAAATGTATTTCCTATCCAAATATAGTTCGTGAGAAGGATAAAATTTAGAGTAAAAGAGAGATTCAAGTTCCTACCACTCCAAATGATGAGGATCATCTAGTAGTTTATACCACTCCCTTGCTTTGTCCTTAAGAGACAAAGAGAATAACCTCTTCTTAACTTGGTCCATTGAAATACCTGCACACTTGAACAACCCGCACAATTCATGTATAAATAGTAAATGATCACGAGGATGGACACTTCCATCTCGAAAATAACGGTTATCCATGACAAGTTCAACAATTTTCTTGGGTATTTTAAAAAGAATGCTTTCAGTAGGAGGATTTAAGATATCACAAGCATCATTAGGTTTATCACATATGGGAGATAAAGTATCATCAGAGCAAATTTTCTCCTCTAAAGCTGGGGAAATAAAAAGTTTATAGAAACTAGCTTCCCCAAGCTTAGAATTTTCCATAGTACTAGAAATAATGGTATCCAAATAATTAATGCTAATAACATTGCTATCACTATTATGCAAACAAACTTCCATAGGTTTTTTAATTTTCTCTTCAAAAGCATCATGTCCTAATTCAAGATAAATATTATAAAGTTGTCGTGATGGTATCACGACAGATGCCATAGGATGGCTAAAGTGTTGAGGCCGATGGACGCTGGAGGTATCCGGGGAGGGATCGCACGGCGAGTAGCCACGCGTAAGGAATCTCTAGCACATCAAACAACAAGATCTACCCAGGTTCAGGGCCCTCGTGTGGAGGTAACACCCCTACTCCTGCCTCTCTCTATATGTGTTATCTCCGAGTAGCCACAGTACAATGTATGTCTCTTGGCCGAGTAGCCACTCGACTGTTCTCTCTAGCTCTAGTGCTGGTTCTAGCAATAAATGCGAAGTGAAGCAACGTCCTCGCGCAGGAGGGGGCTGGGCACCTTATATACTGGTGCCCAGCCGAATAAAGAAAGACTATAAGGTACACTTGATGGGACAGGCACACTGCAGGACAGCACACGCTTCCGGCTTCTCGCTGACGCGGGTGCGGGAAGTCGTTGCGCCGTTCCGGAGATGGGACCTGTCCACCTTGTCAGTGAGATAGGGTAGGCCCCTAGACCTGTCCTGTCCCCTCTGTCAGTGACAGGACTTGACAGGCGCCTACCACACTGTAGCCACGCCGTAGCGCGGATAATCACGCGCTCTGTAAGTTGAACCGCACGCCGGTACGGACGCAGGATACGCGGGATCCCTTGTTAGAACGGCTCCATTGACTTCTTGCCCGAGTAGGAACGCATTTCATCTACTCGGACCACTTGACCGCTACCCGAACGAATATAACATCCTTGATATCTTCTCCTGGCCTTTGGTGAATATGTCCGGATAGAACCTACCGGGTAGCAAGTACCCGGGTAGCCGTCTACCCGGTCAACAATACCTTGACCTTCGCTTTAGCCCTTGACTTACCCCTACTCAGGGGTAACCCCCCGACATTAGTCCCCGAAGCTGTTAGTGTCGTGGGATAATCACGGCAGACGTTACCGGGGGTAACTTATCTTGGGGCAAGACGACACAGGTGTTTGGGAGAGGGTTTAGCTCAGAGGAAAACATGATGATATGCGATCTGGTAGCCGGCAAGCAAATCACCGGGTCTCCGATCTCGATATATTAATCTCAACTCTCGTGTTACACTGGATACTCGATACCTAGCGATATTGCTTGAACTCTTTCTCTTGGGTGCCTAAATCTAACCTAGGGCCCGGCTTATAAAGCATCCGGATCCCTGGCTTGTTCTCCAAGGCGTACTCTGAGTCCTACCCGAACACTGCTTACAAAACCCTAAACTTCCTTACCGGAACCCACAATCCGGGTTACCAGGCCTACGATCTTGGGACTTCTAGAAGCTCCTTTATCCTTAGCCGGGTCTTTGTGCAGCGTCCTTTGGGTCGAGTTACTCCTTGGCGTTGGGCTACCGGGTTATCATCCCTCCATCAGTAGTCCCCAGAATAGCTTGGGCTTCACGGGATCCTCCTTGAAGCGCTCGCTATTCCCTGCAAAAATATCAAACGTACAAGTCCATAGAGGTCGGGTTAAGGTGCTTTGATAAACAGCTAGGCCTAACTCCAAGGTGGCCATATAGTAACCCGGCTTTCTCTAGGTCCTTCTTTTACTTTTTCCGTATCAATGCCCTGATAAAAATGTCAAAGACCCGGCTCACTTTACTCGATAATTGACCCTGATGTTGCAGAGAAGATCCACTTCTTATCTCTGTCCAGATATCTCGTCCAGCACTTAAAGCGTATCTCACAAAATCCGGATAGATAGCCGTTATCCCAAAATTCCCGGTTCCTGCCCGTTGGACTAGGTTTATCTGCCCGCACCCTTATAAATAGGTGCTTAGGGGTTAACCTAACCCCAACGGCTCATTTCCCCCCTTTTCCTCTTCTCTTCACTTCCGCGCTCGAGCTCGCAGAGCACCATCACGGAGACCTCACGCGCGTCGCCGGAGCCAATTCGCCGCCGGCTACGCTCCGCCACGATTCGCCCCGCGCCTCCACCAAGATCCGCCGCCGCGCCCTCAACCTGCCCGCCGGGAATCGCAAGGGGGCACCAAGACTGCGCCATTTGCCGTCGCCGCGTGCTGCTCCAATCTCCTCCAGTAAGCTCCTTGTATCCATTAATCCAACCCCGCAATTTTTCGATTTACTCTAGATTAGATCTAGGTCAACCCGCGGGCCACTTCTCTTGTCGCGCCGGATTAGGTGGCTTAAATGCTTGATAATTCCTCCAATAGCTTGATTGATGGTCACATACCACTCTCCTATCACCACTAGTCATCAATTTCTCCGTAGAATCGTACGCAACTTTTTCAATCTAGATCCATTTCGCCAAAATTTTCCGCGCCTGTCATTGACACCCGGAAAATCCTCTTCTTCCGGCTCTCTTGCTTGTAGTAGATACACGGGAAATCACCCGTCTTCCTCAAACACTTTTCAATACGTAAGTACCCAATAGTTTCTATGCTGATACTTGATACCCGGATAACTTGTAATCTTTTGCACCGTCCAGCGATACCCGGATACTTCTTATTTTTCATGTCATCGATACTGCTTGCACATACTCGGGTAATTCATGATTCCCGAATCTCATTTCCTGTACCTCTTTGTCTTGTGCTTCACAGGTTGATCCCATGGCTCCCAAGAAACAAGGGAAGCAGCCAACCAAGGCCAAGACCACCCAGTCCATATCCGCAAACTGGGCACGATCCATGGTGACAAAGTCCAAGCTAGAAGAGCTGGCCGAGTTGGGGGTTCTCCCCCCTCAGAAGGATATCCACTGGAGGGTGCCGGGCGACGAGACCCGGCCCACTCCCGTCGACAATGAGGTAATCTGTTTTGTAGAGCACGCGACTCGGGGATTCCGTCCTCCGGGTCACCCTTTCTTTAGAGAAGTTCTGAGCCATTATGGCCTCCGGGTATTCGACATAGGGCCTAACTCTATGTTGAATATAACCCATTTCATCGTTCTGTCCGAGTCATACATGTGCACTTCGCCAAGTTTGGCTCTCTTTATTGAGCTTTTCAAGTGCAAGCCGTGTCGCGAAAGCGGTGACGGAGCACTTCTTGCTTGCGGTGGAGTCTCCATCCAACGTCGCAAAAATTCTCCCATGCCACCTCTCACACTCAATTCCCACGTCAAACACTGGCAACTCTCATACTTTACCGCCGAGACACCTCCCCACCCGGCGAAAAGAAGCTGCCGGGTTACTCGGAGGGCCTCCTCGATATCTCCGAGACCTTCAACGCTTTTGCCCCTGACTCAGACAGGGAGGCAATCCAACCTTTGTTGGATAGAATTGCTATTCTTTCGGCCCAAGGTCTCATTGGGTTTAACCTGGTGAAAACTTGGGTTGATTTCCGGATCCAACCCAATTCCATCCGCAAAAAGTTAATGTGCGAGTACTCGGGGCACACCACGGACCCGCTCCGATACTCTACCCACAGCTTTGCAGCTGGTGACACCAACAAGACTATCAAGGGCTTCTTGACGGAGAAGTTGGAGGTAATCCGGAATATAGCCGGGTTACAGCCCTTTACGCGCGAGAACCCGGCCCCTGAGGTAAAGATCCGGCTTCCATATTTTTACCTTCACACTTTCCACTTGATACAGCTGTTAACCCTCATTCTTATATTTTCATTTCAGGCCGATGATGTCTTTTGGAAGATTGAAACTCCCCCCAACTCTGAAAGCCCAGAGGAGAAGGAAGACGCCCTTAACTCGGATGAAGGTACATTCCGAGTTTCACTTAGTTTCTTTGAGCTCGTTGTTGCTCTTTCTTCATTTTCCGACTGTAAACCTTGGTAATTTTCAGAACAAGAGGACAAGGACGAAGAAGAAGGCACTGAAGGCAAGGTAGAATCCGCAAGCGACGAAGATGAAGCTGAGCCGACGATCAAGGCCGGAACGAAGAGAAAACCCCGAGGGGTCGTCTTCAAGGTTCCATACCGTTTCCTCACCTCTAAACCATATTCATTTGATAACATGCGCGAGCTAAACCTGGAGTTATCCCGCTGGTCGTACCTGAAGGAATCGCCCCTGACCAAGCGCAGAAAGACTCGGAATATTCCGGGTGATGCCGCTCTTAATCCGGGTATTTCGTCGTCTCCGGCTCGACGCGCTGGTACTCACCTAATCCTTTCTCGGATATCAAAGTTTTTCCAGTTTACCCCTTAGTAGAGTAGCTCCACATCTTACTTGCTTTGGCATTTTCAGCTTCGTCTGGGTCTAGCAGTGAGCTCCCCTCGGATTACGTGGTGAATCCCGGGTAAGTTTCTTCTCCTGATGCTCTATCGCCTTTCCACAATCCTTCCCCAGTCGTATACTAATTGCTTATCTATACTGCTCATAGAGCTACAGTCACCATCAGCGAACAAGAAAATATGGAAACTGATGACCCGGGTAAGGAGAACCCGTTTGATGATATGACTACCGCAGCTGGCGGAGAAGAACAAGTGCCACTAATAAACCCGGCCGATCAAGAAGCCGAGTATCCAATAGCCTCGCACGCACCCGAGGAGGATGAAGCTGCAGCCTTGGGCACGGGAGGAGGAGCACCAGACTCCGATACTCGGACGACCCGGATACCTTCTCCCACCAAGACGAGATCTCCTTCTCCGAGTCTCCAAGATCCCGGATCTTCCAAATTGGGCAACGATACTTTCGATCAGATGATGAGCGCTCTCCTTGCTATGAAGGCCTCAGAGAGAAGTATGCTGGAGCGTCTGGCAGTGGAGCACCAGGTAATCGTTACTTGATATCTAATAACATCCATCTAGTCCCCAAGTTCCGAGTCTAATTTGTCAAAGTTACACTCGGTACTTCTTTCAATACTCGGCTGACTGCAATATCCGATTAGTTTTTAACTTTCCATATCTTTAGGCGCACGCATCTCGGTCCGGGGAGATTTTGGCCAAGACCAATCAACTCCTGGACACTGAGGTTAAGCTAAGAGAGGCGCTTGAAGCTGAGGTGGCAACCTTGAAAAAGGATGTCGCAAAATACAAAGAGAGATACACCACCGTCCAAGCTACGCTGAAGGAGCTATCAGCTCAAATTTCCGACACTTATGGTGTCCTTGTTGGTGAGATTTTGCTTCTTACCGGTTCGTGTCTTGGTTTTTTGTTTCTTGATACGTGACACCCGGAATACTTTGAAGTAATCTTTGTGTTGTGTCCTGCAGATTCCAATCTTGCTCCCTCGGAAGAAAATGATATTCAGAAGATAATGAACTTGAGGAATGTCCTCCGGAGGTTCTGTGCCGGCACTAAGTGGATCCTGGACGCCATTCAGTGGCCGACTGAATCGTATCCGGGTATGGAGACCCTAATCCATGCATGCTCCACCGTTCCTGCATGGATTGAGCTCTGGAAACGTTCATCATGCCGGATTGGCATGACCCGGGCCTTTATGCTGGCTAAAGCTTACTTTCCCAAATTTGAGCCGGCAAAAGTGATAGCCGGGTTTCCGGAGTTCAAAGCGGATGGCACAAAGTTTGGGGCTAAGGACTTCAAGGCCGTGCAAGCTGAGGTACGACATTCGGCGACTACTCTTACCGACAGTATGGATTTGAATAAGTTTATGTCCCCATACGATGCTAAGGGCAAGGCTGTGATGGAAAATACACCCGTGCCATTCGATATCCTGGAAAAATGGAACGCTGGCTCGGCCAGGCGAAGGGAGAAAGCTGCGAAGAAGGGGGCCGATTTGGAATCAGCACCAACTACTTCTACGCCAACCGTTCATCCACCTGTTCGTCCTGATGCTGAGATTCCGGATGATGATGCCACGAATGCTTTTAATGAGCAAACTCATGATCAAGACCCGGAGGACAAGGTTGGAGGTGTGGACCTCACCCGGGAGGCCGAGTAGGTTATTATCTGATGTCATCTTGATACTTTGTTTGCCGGATGCCTTTGTGAAAGCAGATATTCTTTTGATAGTGCGTATGTTCCATTTTGATATTACCATCGCATTATGTAAACGCATTGCAAAACTTGTAACGGCTTCAAGGCCCTTTGTGGCCTTTGGATGGACTTGATGCACGTCTGCCTTTAAGCTCGTTTATTCCCGACTTACTTTATGGTTCCGTATGTGAGACTCGGTTTCCGGGTCTCGTGGGTTTGACAGGTGGACTTTTCTCTAAGTCCCCAAGTCCCCAAGACCCGGATGTTTGGGTTTCTTGGGCCTAGTTACTAAGCAACTTTGTTTCTTTTTTGCGAAATCCCCAGTCCCCAAAGCCCGAAATTCCGGGTCTGGGATACATGGTCATCCAGAGAGAACAAGTTATCTTGCGCTAAGCCCAAACCTAGAGCTGTTTCACATAGGTATTGAAGTTATGCTTAATAGACGTTGAGTTTCCGGCTATTAGCCCTGTACTCTGCATAACTTGTGGTTTAGATGACCCTTTTGACTATCTTGTACTGTAAGCCGGCTTTCGCATGGATATCATGTTGTTACATCTATACAAAAACAGGGTCAGGCAAGTCCCGTTGGGCTTCATGGCTGATTGTAATCGTAAGCGAGCAAATCATGCCACTTTAGTGCGAGTCACATCGAGCTTAAGTAAGAAAATTCAAGAAAGTTTGGCTCCTTTGTCCGGTTATAAGATTGCAGCCGTACTCGTTTGCGAGTAATCGGCCCTTATAACTCATAGGCATCAAGGCCGGGTCTTTGAGTTTGTAACTGTGCTATTCAAGCAATCAGCCCTCAGGACCTAGATATATGCAACATTCTTAAGGAAACTGATGTACTGATAACAATAGACGGTACTCACCTGTAAGCGAAGCAAAGATCATAAAGCAATAAGACTTGATAACGCATGTGAAGAAAGCTTGGGTCAGCGGGCCGCCACGTTAAAAACCCTCCAGCCCCCTTAGGTGCCCTGGATAGGAAAAGAGTGCGTCTGAAACCTGCTGCCTGTTACATTGTTTAGTTCTTCTTGGGGATCTGTCCGGAACCAACGTAACCGATACACATTCTCCACTTGTTGGTCTTTTTTATTAGGAGTGCCGGGTTCGCTAACCAATCCGGGTGAGGCGTTTCCGTGACGCGGGTGGTCGTAAGCGGTCGTGTGGTTTCTTCTCCTATGGCAGATTGTTTGGAGGGATCATGCTCGATGAAAGCCACCATCTTGGTGTCTTGTGCTGCCTTGAACTTTGCCCTTTCATCTTCCGTACTCGGTCTTTTTGATGCTGTTCTGTCATACGGGTCCGCTTGAGACCGGTAATGCTTGAGTTCCTCTTTTCTGCAAGCTTGCTCAGCCATTGCCGCGTCTCCTTCATCGCATTCAGCCGCTATAACCCGGCTTCCATGTATGGTGATGGTCTGCTTAGGACCCGGGATTTTTAGCTGTAGATACACATAACACGGCCTAGCCATGAATTTAGCATAAGCCGGCCTTCCGAACAGCGCGTGATAAGGACTGCGCAACTTGACCACCTCGAAAGTGAGCCACTCAACTCGATAGTTATCCTTTGATTCCCCGAAAGCTACTTCCAATGCGATTTTTCCCTCAGGGCACGCTGAATGACCCGGCACTATCCCATGAAAGATTGTTGAACTTTTCTGTAGTTGAGACTCCTTGAGACCCATGCGCAGAAAGGTCTCCCAATACAGGATGTTGATGCTACTTCCACCATCCATCAGGACCTTTTTCAGCTCATACCCATTGACCTGTGGTGCAACTACTAATGCTAAGACTCCCGGGTGTTCTATTCTTTCCGGGTGATCTCTTCTGCTCCATGTTACATCCTGCTCTGACCACCTCAGGTATCTCGGAACAGCCGAGGAAACCGAGTTTACCGCTTGCTTCAGTATCTTTTTGTCCTTGTTAGAATTTCCTGTAGTATGCACGTGATATTGACCCAACTGCTTGGGGTTAGCCTGGAAACCTCCGGCTCCCCCTTGGTTGTTACCCTGATTTCCTGCCGCCGGGTTACCGGCTGGGGGTGGGCCGTTGCCTGGGTTTCCACCTGGACCCGGTCCTCCTCCCCGACCTGCACCTCGCATGGCTCTATTCACTTCCTCATTCTTCCATCTCTGTAGGTCGGCACACTTCTCCAAGGAGTGGTTATCCGGCCTACCGTTCCTGCTGTGTTTCGGGCACGCCATTCTGAAGATGTCCCAATTGTTACTCGGCCTTGGCGGCCCTTGATAGTTTCCTCCATTGTGATTTCCAATATTGAAATTTCCTTCTGCCCTGGGTCTCGAAGACCCGGCTTCTGTGCTGGCGACAAACTCAGAGCCTCCCTCAAACGGGCGCTTGTTCTGGCTGTTTCCGTTATTACCCGGCGCTGATCCATTGCCGGCTCTTCCATTGTTACTTGTGTTCGCTTTTGCTTTTTTGTCATCAACTTCCTCTTCTGTGGTGTCCGTTGCGGCGTGCTTGTTGCATGCATCCATTAGTTCTCCCATCGTAACCTCTGAAGCATTCCGACTAGATTTCATGCGAGTTAACTTTTGCACTAAAGGTCTGTGGATGAATGAAGTATTTCCATAACCCGGCGCACCCAGCTGCGCGCCGACGCTCCCTTCTTCTGGACGCATCGTTCTGGGTCATCAATAGTGAATAACTTTCTGCACGTCCCATGAAAGTGCTTGATAAACGCAGTTTTCAACTCCTCCCATGACTTGGTAGATCCCTCCGGTAGATTGGTGAACCATAACTTTGCTGCTCCTTCTGACATCATCAAGTACATGAACCTGGCTTGAAGATTCTCGGACGCATTGCGAATTGACATAGCCATCTCATAACTGCTCAACCATGTTTCCGGATCCATAGTCGGCTCATAGTTCACTACTTTACCCGGTTCTTTGAATTTTTCCGGGTAAGGTTCAGCCCTGATGCTATCCGACAGACACTTAGGCCCAGCAAGATTAGTCGGGGCCGGCCTTACTCGAGAAACGTGTGATCCTGCAGGGGGTGCGGCCGGACGCGGGACTGCTGGTGGCCCATGCACTGCAGACCCGGTTGCGGGTCTCCTGGCTCTGGAACTGTCCACGATAACTTGTGCTGCTGATGCTGCTGGTACAGCCTGAACGCGGGGAGGAGGCGGCATTTGCTGCTGCTCTTCCCTCCGCCGCGCCGAACTTGTCTGGATATTGCCAGTGTTGCCTCGTTGCTGACTGATATATGGCGTCCCATGCATTCCACTTCTGTGATCCGGGTAATTAACCTGCTGTGCCACCGCGGTACGTAATAGATCTACCGCCCGCCGGGTCTCCTCTGCGTGGGGTGACTCTCTCACGGGGATTTGGTTTAACGCGAGTGTTGCTGCGTACACGTTATCCATGGGGTTGTTGTAGTGACCCGCTGGTGTGCGAAATCGTGATGGTGGTGGTGGTGGTGGTGGTACAGTATTGCCGGTAGTAACTCCAGTCTGTGGTGCGGGTAACCCGGCCTGCGTGTCTACTGGTTGTACTCCTCCGGTTGTTGGCTGAGGGGCGGTTCCTTGGTTTGCCGCTGGGATTGGCTGATCCTGAGGCGTGATGAATAGCGCAGCCGGGTTTATGACTCCTCCCAATGCTGGTAATCTGGTTTGGTGTCTTTGATGTATTCTAGTCGTTTCCTCTCGGAGCCAGGTTTTCAGTGCATCCAGCTCGCGTTGTCGTGTGGCCATCCCTTGTCTTTCTGCTTCTACTTGTCTTCTCTGTTGCTCCAACGCACGACGGGCTACATCCAGGTCCCTAACATGTTCCGCCGCGTTTTCTGGAGTGATAACGGTGGCAAGAACCGTGGGATCTAGGATCAGATTGTTGTCGAATAGGGCCGGGTGCTGTGGATTGGAAGGACCCGCTCCTGGTGTCCGGTTTGCTAGGAATCCAAACATGTTCGCGTGTAGCTCGTTTTCCGCCGATTGACTGGTAACCGATGCCGACTCTCCGTCAACCCGGGCCAAAACCGGGTTCCCGTTAGCCGGACCTTGCTGCTGGGCCAATGCTTGTGCTGCTCCGACCGCGGCCGCGGTCACGTTCTCCTGGTTGAGATTGGTCGCGGGAGCCGTGTAAACCGCAACCCGGCGCACAACGCTTGGCGCGAATTCATACTGTTCCTCTTCACTGCTATTTTCCTCATACCGATTCTCTAGCAGATGCCTGATAGACTCGGTATCATCTTCTTTCTCGACCCAGCCACGCGGAGTCCGTGCCGGCTCCTCCGGCTGTTCCCTCTTCGTGGTGGGTTCTTCTGCTGGATCTGTCGTCCCAACTGATTCTTCTCCATCTGATTGAATGTAGGTGGCCTCTCCTGACACAGAATCAAATCCAAAGTCGTCAGGGATCGAACCGGAAGTACGTACCATACCGATGAAGATGTTGATCCGGCCGATTGTCACGATAGATCCGGATTCGAGGTGATCCGACTCTGGCCCCCAGCCGGAATCGTCCACCATCTTCTCTCCTTCGCGGTCGGTGTAGATCTCGCCGATGACAAGATTCTCCATGTTCTTCCGACCTTCTCCCGTGATGTAAACACCTTTGGACGCAGGCCCCACGGTGGGCGCCAACTGTCGTGGGATAATCACGGCAGACGTTACCGGGGGTAACTTATCTTGGGGCAAGACGACACAGGTGTTTGGGAGAGGGTTTAGCTCAGAGGAAAACATGATGATATGCGATCCGGTAGCCGGCAAGCAAATCACCGGGTCTCCGATCTCGATATATTAATCTCAACTCTCGTGTTACACTGGATACTCGATACCTAGCGATATTGCTTGAACTCTTTCTCTTGGGTGCCTAAACCTAACCTAGGGGCCGGCTTATAAAGCATCCGGATCCCCGGCTTGTTCTCCAAGGCGTACTCTGAGTCCTACCCGAACACTGCTTACAAAACCCTAAACTTCCTTACCGGAACCCACAATCTGGGTTACCAGGCCTACGATCTTGGGACTTCTAGAAGCTCCTTTATCCTTAGACGGGTCTTTGTGCAGCGTCCTTTGGGCCGAGTTACTCCTTGGCGTTGGGCTACCGGGTTATCATCCCTCCATCAGGTAGAGTCCAGTGAACTTGTTCTTTGGGCCCTGCCAGCTTAAAACAGAATTATCTTCTCGAGTCAGAAAAACCGAGTTGCACTCCAACTTGAACCAGTAACTCCTTCTCGAATCCTTTCAACTGTGGTTACGAGATAACCTTCCTGGTAGCTGAGTATAGCAATTTCTCTCCTGAGCTGCCGAGTAAAATAACTTAGTGACATTTCGAACGCGATCCCGCTGAATCGGACCAAATCCACCTCTCCGTGTCGCTACTGGGCACGTGTCAAGCCCCTGTGCCCCCGACGCCTCGGTGCCAGGGACACGGCAGGCCACGCGCCAGTCTCTGCATCCTGGGCCCATGAGCCCGTTAGGTCACGTCAACCGTACTCGAGAGCCCACGATCCGTACGTGGGATTAACTATGCGCGTTTTGCGCAGTGTGCGTTTCTAACGGTCGCTTAACCCACGCCGCACGATCATTGCCCACGATCAATGCCACGATCAATCCAGCGGTAACGGCAACTCGAGGGGGAGAGATAAATACCCCCGCGACGTTCCCTTCTCCTCTTTCCCATTCTTCCCAATCTCACGCCTCCTCGCCTTTCCGCCGCCGTCGAGCACACCGCTACCGCAAGCACTCGCTGCGCCGCTGCTCCACGCACCGCGAGAGAGACAGAAAGAAGCGCCTCCGTGCAACTCCGTTGATTCCAATCTCCCACGAGCACTTCCGCCTCCATGGCTCCCGGAGACGATGCAGCTCCCACCCGAGCCTATTGGGAAGGCTCAGATGTGACGGCGGAGGACTGCCAATGGTTGGTCAATATGCGCCGCCTCCCTCCCGGCGTCGTCTGCCGACCTCCCGGTAAGGAGATCGTCCCGGAACCCCAAGAGGGTGAATATGTTGTTTTCTTATCCCACTTCAAACGCGGCTTCGGCCTCCCAATTTCCGATTTCTTCTCTGATTTCCTTCGCCACTTTGGCGTCCAACCACATCACCTTCCACCCAATGCAATCGTAATGCTTTCCACACACGCCACCGTGTGTGAGGCCTTCCTGGGAGTATACCCAACAATCCACACATGGGGCAGATATTTCTTCCTCCGTAGGCAAAAGGTTCCAAATCCCGGCGATACTTCTGGCCCTCGCACGATGACCAAGACGGGTAGTGCTATGATGCTCCAACGCCGCACTGGACATCACCCGAGAGTGAAGGGATTAGACACCGTGCGCAAATGGCAGCGCGGGTTCCTCTACGTCAAGAACGTACCCGCCGAGAAGGTAAAAGCCATTGAAGACCGGATAGGGCTACCTCCATTCGTCAACGAGCTGCCCACCGGGCAGAACTGGGGCTAAGACTCGAAGAAGACGGTGCCGGATGTCGTCCAGGTTGATAAGCGCCTAACCGAGCTGGTGAAGGCAGGGCTGATGCAGGATGACCCCATTGCCTGCTGGATTTCGCGCCGAGTGCTCCCGCTTCAGCGCCGAGTGCACAAGATGTGTTACATGGGAGGTGCTCGGGACTGTACTCGTACAACGACATTTGAGCTGAGCAAGGCGGAAGTGGCCATATGGGCCAGGTCCATCATGCAGACCTCGCTCACCGAGAACTGGGCGTACAGATTCGAGCCGTATAGCCGCACCAAACCCATCGAACAGGTTAGTGTTCTGTGCTTTGTGTTTGCTTTCTGATACCGAATTGAATTCCTTAGCTTAATATGCTTTGTGTTTGCATGCTATTCCGAGTAGAGCTCCCTAGCTTACTATGCTTTGTGTTTGCATGAGTAGAACTCCTTAGCTTACTATGCTTTGTGTTTGCATGCTATTCCGATTAGAACTCCTTAGCTTACTATGCTTTGTGTTTGCATGCTATCCCGAGCAGAACTCCCTAGCTTAATATGATTTGTGTTTGCATGCTATCCCGAGTAGAACTTCTTAGCTAAGAACTCAACTTTCTGTGCTTTCTGTTTGCACCAACAGCACATCCCACGCCAGCGAGAAGAAGACGGTGAAGTTCTCTGGACCAAGGATCGAGAAGATGACGACACTACTGCCTACGACACCCAAGATACCCTGTGTATCCCTAATGCCATTCAACCTGGTAAGTCTCGAGAAGATCCCTCTATTCGGGATTGGCCCGAAGATGAAGAAGGTGACCGAGTTCATCTCTCTGCTTATCAGTAGCGCACTTTGATTCCCTTCTCAGTTTCTGAATTCATTTCTTCTTCTACTCTGCAGAGGATCCTGAGTTGGACGATGAGGATGATCCCCTGGAGGTTAATCCTTTATCCATGGTTGCTCCCAATACTCGGAAGAGGGTGGGCAGTGGTGCCCAGGAACCCCCCCCCTCCAAGAGACCCAAGAAGAAAGGTGGTTCCAAGGCCCTCGCTTCCCGCAAGAGGACAGCCCCTACCAGCAAAGGGTAAGTGTTTCTCCAAGTATAACTGTGATTTGTTGCCGCTTCCTTTTCTCCCTCTTTCTGCTTCCTTTCTGAACTTGTTTCTTCTTCCAGCGCCCCTCTCGATGCGGATGCCGCTGCAGCCGCTCCTCGCCCCAAGAGAACAACAGTTGTGCCCCGGGAGAAACTTGTAGAGCTCTCGGACGATGACGAAGAACAGGACCAGCAGGATAGGACGCGCACGTCCTCCCCTGTTGATGAAGAAAGAGATCTCGGCGCTGAGAACACTGGCGCCGGGGAAGATACTGATCCCATCCTCGAGCAGCAGCACCCTAACATGCAGCAAGCTGCCTAGGATGCCGCCAACGACGAGATGTCGCCATCTCCCCCAGCTGCATCGGCTGGGGAACACACTGAAGACGCTGCCGGGCAGCAAGACGATGCCGCCCTGGAGCGGCCAGACGCCACCCCCGAGCAGCAGCAAGACCTCCACGCTGCTGAACAAGACAATCCCGCGGCCGGGCCGCGGGTAGAAGACAATGTAGACACAAGGCCAGACCCTACTGCTTAGCAGCGTGTAGAAGAAGACGTGGTGGAGCTCACCCATCAAGACCCAGTGCAGTCAGATGCTGCACCGGGTAGCCGGCCACCAGTGCCGCCAACTCAACAGGTGACTACACCTCGTGCACCCACTCCTCCACTAACTCAATCAGTACCGCCACCTCCTCAGCCAACTCCCAAAGCGCCACCAACTGCTTCTCGGCCAGACCCTACTCCAAGCCCCGGGAAGATCATTAAGTCTAGAACCGAGCCCACCCGACATCAGCCGAAGCACAACGCCTCGCAAGCCGGGCAGCAGATGCCGCCCGCCAAGCCGCAGGGTAATCCGTCCGGGAAGCAGGTGAAAAGCACCCATCTTACACTTGTTCCCTCTGGCTCAAACACCAACCCGGCTGCCTCCGGGGTTACCATTGTCCCTGACGAGAAGCAGAGCGCTACCTTCCCCGGGTACATGATGACTCTGGCGCAGCAGCACAAGATCCCGCTATCCAAGGGAGAGAAGCGACTGGCCGTTCTGAAAGAAGGCCAAGCTGTGGGAACCACTAAGTCCAAGGGGAAGAAGGCAGCTACTCCTGATCTCTTTTCGCGTGGCGAAGAAGATGGCAAAATTGAAGGGAGAAGGCCTCACTGCCATATTGGACCGAGTCGGCTTCGTCGATCGGGCCTGGAACAGCCAGCTACATGGAAACCCCAAATGGAATGGTATGGAGCTGGGCGAGATCGACCACTAACACCTCGACTGGAACAAGTCTGATGTTGGCTCTGTTGCCAGCCCTGCCTGCACCCTTGCCGGGAAGCTCTTTGTTATGCGCAAGAACATTGAGGACATTGAGCAGGGCTACGCGGTAAGTGCTTCTTCTTCATCTTGCATTCTCCGAGTTGCCAGTTTCTTCTTTCTCTTCTCATTTTCTCTGTTCCTCTTTTCCTCTTAGTCATTCCCCCAGTCCCCGAGATTCGGGCCGATTAGTTGAAAACTCAACTGAGTTGACAACTACTTGGGCCAAATCTCCCGAAAGACTTACAGTTTTTCTCTTCTTCTCTGCAGGATAGCGTTCAGAAGAGGACTAGGGTTTTCCGTCGGGTGCTCTGGAACCATCGCATTGCTAAGGATCATATCGCGGCTCTTGAAGCCGATAAGAAAGATAGAGAGGCGAGAAAAGATGACCCTGGACCGCACCCTCTAGATCTGTCGCACCCGGAGTTCTAAAGGATACTCGCCGTTCCGTTGAACAGTAGTAGATTGGATTACGGGGCTTACCGGCACCCGCGTCCTCTTACGAGTAGGCCAACACACGTATGTGTGACAACCAACCCCTATCTGTTCAGCGTCGACGTAAACTATCCCATAGAAATCAGGATACTTCCGTTGACGTACTTCAAAACATACACACATTGTACGTCAACGGCGTTTGAACAAGTGATATCACAACAGATCTCTACGACACAAAAGATGGAAATAAGTTGCAAATAGCTCTCACTAGAGCAGAGATAGCAAATACAATCATCCAGAGGACACATGTCCCAACAATTCATCATTACATCACAGCGGAAGCATTCAAAATGTCTGAGTACAGACAAGAACCAAATAGGCCTAAGAGGCCGGAAACGAACAGACGGGGCCCATCCACGAAGTCTCGGATTCTGCCCGGGTCCGCTATCTACTCGTCAGCAGTCTCGTCAAACTCCACGTAGTAGCCACCATGTAGATCCTCGGAAACGTAGGTCTGCGGAAACCACAGCCCCAAAGGGGTCAGTACATAAACGTACTGGCAAGCAAGACTCACAGTTCACCAAAGTGTAACCCGTCAACACCAAGCACGAATGCTTTGGGTTCAACGGAAGGAAAAGGGATATAAAGGATGCTGCAACTGGCTGCTCTAACAACTACAGAGATTCTACCACTTCCGACTAACAGAAAGGAGATAAGATCGAGGATTGTAACCAACTGAAAGATAACTTCAAAACAAACCCATCCTGGATCTCGCCCCTTATCCAAAGAAGCAATCCGAGGATAACTCACACAGTTGAATTAATGATGGTTCAGATTATTGTGTCAATAAGCCTATTACTAGTCAAGTTGTTAATCATTGGGTGTAAGGTTGTTAATCATTAGGTTTAAGTTGTCCTGAGTACTTGTTAGCCAGTACTTTCACCAAGTAATCCATAACCGCGGAAAACACGGCTTCTCGAGAAGATAATCCCTGCAGGGTTGCACCAATTTGGCCGTACACGTATGAATAACCCGCCAGATGGGATGCCTCCCACCAAGCGGGGCACTCAACACAACTCAACTCTTCTTCGCATCAAGCCCAAAGCACCACGTGTTGTGCGTGCGCGGCTAATCGAGCCCCACGAAGAAAAGGGGACCCTCATAGCACTGGAAGACCACGCCGCCCTAAATGCCGACTACAAAAGTTCCACCCTGGCCTGGGCTCGCAAGATCATGCATGCAGCAAATGGAAAGCCCGAACTACGTGTGGCGATTTGGACGAGATGCGAATCGAATCAAATTGAGGGGGGCGCCCGTACTCGCTTCCCACATGCGGTTAGTGCGCTCATCATGGATCAGTAGACAAGACCCTTTTCCTATTAGGGTCGACACTAGCAGGCCTCAAAACCACCCTGGGCCTCCTGCCGGTGCCTTATCATCAAATTTATTAGTAACATTAGCATGATTGATTGATTAAACATCGAGCCCCCAGAACATAATGTAATATAATAACAGAAAGTAACGGGTAACAGACTCGAGCAAAACAACCTAAGCATGATAGTAAGACACGGGCTCAAACAAAAGGTTATAGGTATGGAGGTGAGGCAATATCAGGGTAAAGGGATTCATGTGATAGGTTCGTAACAGAAACAACTACTACTAAGGCTAGCAGAAAAGAACAACGGAAAGTATCGGTAACCAAGGTTGAAAGGAACACAGTGGTTCATGTGAGTGATAACTTGCCTGCAAAACCCAGTAGCCTGGTACTGAGCTAACTCCTTAGAAGGGGTGTCGAAAGTATCGTCGGTCTCAACGTCGTCGTGTCTCCGAGAAGAAGCAAACAAACAAGGCAGAAAAATAAACAATCATTATCATGGCATTGTGCACAATCAAGATGATGCATGGCAAGTTAATGGTTGCATCAAATAAACTAACTGACATGTAACACAATTAAGATGGACCCCTATGCAATTTTGAGTTGCATATGAAAAAGGGTCCATGAATTAAGTGGAACAAATGATTTGCAATTAATTATTATGTGAAAGTTGTTAGCATGATGCATGCATGATGGTAACAACAAAATAACAGCAAATAACAATAATAGATGCAAGTGATAAAAGGATTTAACAAGTTTTGGAAATCATTTAGTAAGTTTAGCAATTTTGGGTTACTTAAACATGTCACACAAACAATTATTGTTTTCATCAATTTAAAGTGTGCAAAACAATTAGCAAAATTTATATTTGAAAAGAACATCAAATTTTAGTTGGATTACATGTTTCAAATATTGAAATTGGAGTTAGGATGAATTTATTATGAATTAAACAATATTAAACAAGTTTTAAATTGGAATTAATTCAAATGGGAATGTTAATTGAATCTTAATTGTCCAAAATATTAATTAAAGCTCATATTTGGAAAGGTTAGGTTTTTCTGGTTGGAAAACATATTTTACATGTTTAGAAAATAATTAAATTTGAGCAAGTTATGATTTTAGCAATTTTTATTGAATTAAACAAGGTTTAAATTGTTTGGGCAATTTAAATTATTCAAAACAGGAAACAAAAATTATATTTGAATAGGTGGTTCAAAATGGCATGGAAAACATATTTTATTTGCATTATTTGGAATAACAATGAATTAGTTATGGAATTTAAGAAATTGCATTTGAATTATTCAAAGTTGAATTTTAAATGCATTTGGGAATTCCAAAACAGTACACAAATGGCATAGTTGGATAGATCTATTAATTTGGAACAGAAAACATATATAACTTTTATTTTTTAGGGTTATAGATCAAAAGTTATTAAAGGTTTAATTTTTGGGTTTAAATCTGTTATTTAAATGAATTAGGAAAAAAAAACAGAACGTGTTAAACTTTTGGTTACCGCACTGGAGCCTACCCTAGACACTACCGGGGGGGCCCAGGGCACTGTGTGCGTGCGTGGCAAGAGTGTGTATGACGGGTGGGGCCCAGCAGTCAGCGCGGAAGGAAATTGCGAAAAAGAATGGCCCCTGCGGCCACAGGGATTCGATCCCGGGTCGATGGCTCGCGCGCAGGGGGACAACGCCACTGCGGTGATGCGCTGGTTGTGATACGATAGCATACTGACGGAAGATATGGTAGAACTACGACAGTTAACTGAATTTCGCTCTGAACCTGACGGACAGAGGCACTGAACTCTGACTGACGAACGCGGAGGCAACGACGATCGCCGGCCGGCGCTGCTGCTGCTGTTCACGGGCGCGGTCCGTGCGTTGCTGGTGCTGCGTGCTGTCGCGTGTTGATGTGCAGGGTGTGGCTCGGGTGCGAGATGGAACGAGGGCAGAGAGGATGAAAGGAGGGCACGGTGGCTCACCTCTGATGGAGTCGACGGAGGCGCTGTGCAGACGGTCGGAGACGAACGGCGTGGACGGCGGCGGCGCCAGAAGCCTCCTCGAGAGCAACGGAGAGGTCGAGGGCAGACGTGGAGCAGCGGCGGATCCATTCCCGCTGCTCAACGGAGGGGAGCCAGGGCCTGCCGGCGGCGATCCTCGCCGGTTCAGAGAAGTTTTCGCGGCCGTGGTTTCAGAGAAGGGAGGGAGGTGGCAGATGGAGCGATCGGCGGCGAGGAGGGAGATAGCTAGGGGAAGGTGGCTAGGGTTAGCAGTGGGTAGGTTAGTTATAGGGGCCTCGAGCTCGTACGGCGTGCCATCGGAGCGAGGGGGAAGGATCGCACGGCGGGGGTGGAGACGTACAGCGATGACGTCGGCAGGAGGTAGGGGATGACCCACCTCGAAGGGGTATCGGGCCAAAGGCAGAATTGGGCTGGGCTTAGGTTAGCTAGCTGCTGCGGGCTCTCTTTTCTTTTTATCATTTCTTTGTTTTTCTTTTTTTTTGTAGAGAAAGGAAATGGAAGCAATTGCTAGGGTTTTGAACCTTAAAAATTTTGGGAAAAATCATGGGGCTTTGTTAGCTCGATATCTACCCCATGACAACTTGGCTTTTGGAAATTTAAATTTGTTTGCTGTTTTTGTAAAAGGGTTTGAATTTGAAGAATTTGACAATTAAATGATTAATGACGAAAACAATGTTTTTATTAGAGTGACCCCTGTTATTTAATTTGATTAAATTAGTTGATTAAATTCATAAGTTCAAATTGGTTCTGCTTGATGCATTTGACTTGAACTTGAAGGTGATTTGGAAATTATTTGTTTGATTAAAACCCACAATTTTAATAAGTGATCAACATGGAATAAAATGGAACAATTTGGTTGTTTTCATTTGTGATTTTTATTCCAAAAGTTGTAACAGAACAAGTATGAAAACAAAGCAGTTGAAATTGTTTGATTTGTCATTGTGAAAACAAAGAATAACAGATGCAAAACAAAAGAAACAAATGCAACAATATGATGACATGATGCAATACTTTAATAACAAGAAATCAAACATTCTAAATGGTAGGTTTTCATACTTGGGCTGTTACAAAACGCCCCCCCTTGAAGGAATCGCGCCCCGAGATTCTTACTGAGAAAAGAAAAGTCCGGATACTTCTTGGGAAGATCCTCTTAAGTTGTGACACGTGAAACACATCGTGCACATTGGATAAACGTCAGGGAATTTGGAAACCACCGGAACATTTTCAATTGAAGGAAGAGGTTTTGTATGGAGGGTGTATAGCTGAAAAGAATTTGTTTCATTCGGAGAATAGACTATCTGGAATGTGGTGATTCAGGAATGCTTCCTCGAAACAACCCCAAGTGATAGAAGTGCCAGCTCCCATAGCCTGGAATCAACAACAACAACAACAACAACAACAACAACCTTTCTGGCCAGCTAGACTTGATATTTGGGAAGCTTTTGATTAGACGCCGGTAGAATAACTGAAGTGGAAAGCAACAACAAGATTTCAACGGACGAAAAGGATGTTGAGAAGAACAGGATATCAACATCAGGGAAAACGAGAACAAAACTCCTGAGGTACTACGGAAAACCCATCCGGGCTTCTAAAGGATCAATATCTACTGCTTAAGAAATAGAGGATCTGCTTCCGGGGCTTACACGCCTCCGTTCTCAATCATGAGTAGGCAACATGATAAATCATGTCACAACCACCTCCATTCCTATGGTCTAGTAGATATAACCATCCTAGAGAAACCAGGATTCGTGAAATCCTAACTTGAAAGTTTAGATGAGAAGGGAAAACAACGTTGCACTTCCTTACCAGAAAAAGGGAGGGAGGGTGGGGAAAGAAGAAAAAGAACAGAATTCCTACTCTCACGTTTCATTTTTTCTATATAGCTACAAAATAGTTTCTAGACTCAACTGCGACCAGTAAAAAGGGATCCTACAGGCAGACAGGCTCTGATACCATTTGTCGCACCCGGACTTCTAAAGGAAACTCGCCGTTCCGTTGAACAGTAGTAGATTGGATTACGGGGCTTACCGGCACCCGCGTCCTCTTACGAGTAGGCCAACACACGTATGTGTGACAACCAACCCCTATCTGTTCAGCGTCGACGTAAACTATCCCATAGAAATCAGGATACTTCCGTTGACGTACTTCAAAACATACACACATTGTACGTCAACGGCGTTTGAACAAGTGATATCACAACAGATCTCTACGACACAAAAGATGGAAATAAGTTGCAAATAGCTCTCACTAGAGCAGAGATAGCAAATACAATCATCCAGAGGACACATGTCCCAACAATTCATCATTACATCACAGCGGAAGCATTCAAAATGTCTGAGTACAGACAAGAACCAAATAGGCCTAAGAGGCCGGAAACGAACAGACGGGGCCCATCCACGAAGTCTCGGATCCTGCCCGGGTCCGCTATCTACTCGTCAGCAGTCTCGTCAAACTCCACATAGTAGCCACCATGTAGATCCTCGGAAACGTAGGTCTGCGGAAACCACAGCCCCAAAGGGGTCAGTACATAAACGTACTGGCAAGCAAGACTCACAGTTCACCAAAGTGTAACCCGTCAACACCAAGCACGAATGCTTTGGGTTCAACGGAAGGAAAAGGGATATAAAGGATGCTGCAACTGGCTGCTCTAACAACTACAGAGATTCTACCACTTTCGACTAACAGAAAGGAGATAAGATCGAGGATTGTAACCAACTGAAAGATAACTTCAAACAAACCCATCCTGGATCTCGCCCCTTATCCAAAGAAGCAATCCGAGGATAACTCACACAGTTGAATTAATGATGGTTCAGATTATTGTGTCAATAAGCCTATTACTAGTCAAGTTGTTAATCATTGGGTGTAAGGTTGTTAATCATTAGGTTTAAGTTGTCCTGAGTACTTGTTAGCCAGTACTTTCACCAAGTAATCCATAACCGCGGAAAACACGGCTTCTCGAGAAGATTATCCCTGCAGGGTTGCACCAATTTGGCCGTACACGTATGAATAACCCGCCAGATGGGATGCCTCCCACCAAGCGGGGCACTCAACACAACTCATCTCTTCTTCGCATCAAGCCCAAAGCACCATGTGATGTGCGTGCGCGGCTAATCGAGCCCCACGAAGAAAAGGGGACCCTCATAGCACTGGAAGACCACGCCGCCCTAAATGCCGACTACAAAAGTTCCACCCTGGCCTGGGCTCGCAAGATCATGCATGCAGCAAATGGAAAGCCCGAACTACGTGTGGCGATTTGGACGAGATGCGAATCGAATCAAATTGAGGGGGGCGCCCATACTCGCTTCCCACATGCGGTTAGTGCGCTCATCATGGATCAGTAGACAAGACCCTTTTCCTATTAGGGTCGACACTAGCAGGCCTCAAAACCACCCTGGGCCTCCTGCCGGTGCCTTATCATCAAATTTATTAGTAACATTAGCATGATTGATTGATTAAACATCGAGCCCCCAGAACATAATGTAATATAGTAACAGAAAGTAACGGGTAACAGACTCGAGCAAAACAACCTAAGCATGATAGTAAGACACGGGCTCAAACAAAAGGTTATAGGTATGGAGGTGAGGCAATATCAGGGTAAAGGGATTCATGTGATAGGTTCGTAACAGAAACAACTACTACTAAGGCTAGCAGAAAAGAACAACGGAAAGTATCGGTAACCAAGGTTGAAAGGAACACAGTGGTTCATGTGAGTGATAACTTGCCTGCAAAACCCAGTAGCCTGGTACTGAGCTAACTCCTTAGAAGGGGTGTCGAAAGTATCGTCGGTCTCAACGTCGTCGTGTCTCCGAGAAGAAGCAAACAAACAAGGCAGAAAAATAAACAATCATTATCATGGCATTGTGCACAATCAAGATGATGCATGGCAAGTTAATGGTTGCATCAAATAAACTAAGTGACATGTAACACAATTAAGATGGACCCCTATGCAATTTTGAGTTGCATATGAAAAAGGGTCCATGAATTAAGTGGAACAAATGATTTGCAATTAATTATTATGTGAAAGTTGTTAGCATGATGCATGCATGATGGTAACAACAAAATAACAGCAAATAACAATAATAGATGCAAGTGATAAAAGGATTTAACAAGTTTTGGAAATCATTTAGTAAGTTTAGCAATTTTGGGTTACTTAAACATGTCACACAAACAATTATTGTTTTCATCAATTTAAAGTGTGCAAAACAATTAGCAAAATTTATATTTGAAAAGAACATCAAATTTTAGTTGGATTACATGTTTCAAATATTGAAATTGGAGTTAGGATGAATTTATTATGAATTAAACAATATTAAACAAGTTTTAAATTGGAATTAATTCAAATGGGAATGTTAATTGAATCTTAATTGTCCAAAATATTAATTAAAGCTCATATTTGGAAAGGTTAGGTTTTTCTGGTTGGAAAACATATTTTACATGTTTAGAAAATAATTAAATTTGAGCAAGTTATGATTTTAGCAATTTTTATTGAATTAAACAAGGTTTAAATTGTTTGGGCAATTTAAATTATTCAAAACAGGAAACAAAAATTATATTTGAATAGGTGGTTCAAAATGGCATGGAAAACATATTTTATTTGCATTATTTGGAATAACAATGAATTAGTTATGGAATTTAAGAAATTGCATTTGAATTATTCAAAGTTGAATTTTAAATGCATTTGGGAATTCCAAAACAGTACACAAATGGCATTGTTGGATAGATCTATTAATTTGGAACAGAAAACATATATAACTTTTATTTTTTTAGGGTTATAGATCAAAAGTTATTAAAGGTTTAATTTTTGGGTTTAAATCTGTTATTTAAATGAATTAGGAAAAAAAAACAGAACGTGTTAAACTTTTGGTTACCGCACTGGAGCCTACCCCAGACACTGCCAGGGGGGGCCAGGGCACTGTGTGCGTGCGTGGCAAGAGTGTGTATGACGGGTGGGGCCCAGCAGTCAGCGCGGAAGGAAATTGCGAAAAAGAATGGCCCCTGCGGCCACGGGGATTCGATCTCGGGTCGATGGCTCGCGCGCAGGGGGACAACGCCACTGCGGTGATGCGCTGGTTGTGATACGATAGCATACTGACGGAAGATATGGTAGAACTACGACAGTTAACTGAATTTCGCTCTGAACCTGACGGACAGAGGCACCGAACTCTGACTGACGAACGCGGAGGCAACGACGATCGCCGGCCGGCGCTGCTGCTGCTGTTCACGGGCGCGGTCCGTGCGTTGCTGGTGCTGCGTGCTGTCGCGTGTTGATGTGCAGGGTGTGGGCTCGGGTGCGAGATGGAACGAGGGCAGAGAGGATGAAAGGAGGGCACGGTGGCTCACCTCTGATGGAGTCGACGGAGGCGCTGTGAAGATGGTCGGAGACGAACGGCGTGGACGGCGGCGGCGCCAGAAGCCTCCTCGAGAGCAACGGAGAGGTCGAGGGCAGACGTGGAGCAGCGGCGGATCCATTCCCGCTGCTCAACGGAGGGGAGCCAGGGCCTGCCGGCGGCGATCCTCGCCGGTTCAGAGAAGTTTTCGCGGCCATGGTTTCAGAGAAGGGAGGGAGGTGGCAGATGGAGCGATCGGCGGCGAGGAGGGAGATAGCTAGGGGAAGGTGGCTAGGGTTAGCAGTGGGTAGGTTAGTTATAGGGGCCTCGAGCTCGTACGGCGTGCCATCGGAGCGAGGGGGAAGGATCGCACGGCGGGGGTGGAGACGTACAGCGATGACGTCGGCAGGAGGTAGGGGATGACCCACCTCGAAGGGGTATCGGGCCAAAGGCAGAATTGGGCTGGGCTTAGGTTAGCTAGCTGCTGCGCGCTCTCTTTTCTTTTTATCATTTCTTTGTTTTTCTTTTTTTTTTTGTAGAGAAAGGAAATGGAAGCAATTGCTAGGCTTTTGAACCTTAAAAATTTTGGGAAAATCATGGGGCTTTGTTAGCTCGACATCTACCCCATGACAACTTGGCTTTTGGAAATTTAAATTTGTTTGCTGTTTTTGTAAAAGGGTTTGAATTTGAAGAATTTGACAATTAAATGATTAATGATGAAAACAATGTTTTTATTAGGGTGACCCCTGTTATTTAATTTGATTAAATTAGTTGATTAAATTCATAAGTTCAAATTGGTTCTGCTTGATGCATTTGACTTGAACTTGAAGGTGATTTGGAAATTATTTGTTTGATTAAAACCCACAATTTTAATAAGTGATCAACATGGAATAAAATGGAACAATTTGGTTGTTTTCATTTGTGATTTTTATTCCAAAAGTTGTAACAGAACAAGTATGAAAACAAAGCAGTTGAAATTGTTTGATTTGTCATTGTGAAAACAAAGAATAACAGATGCAAAACAAAAGAAACAAATGCAACAATATGATGACATGATGCAATACTTTAATAACAAGAAATCAAACATTCTAAATGGTAGGTTTCCATACTTGGGCTGTTACAAGATCTCCGAAGTTGAAGGTAAGCTTTCAGCAGTTCGGTTTGTGTGTTTTGTGTTCACGCCCGTGTTTGCTTTTTTGCTTCATCTTAGTTTACTCTGCAGGCAAGCTCAAGGACTTGATGGACAGACATCGAGATTGCGAGGTCTTTGCTGCCTTTGCCCAAAGCAAGATCCAAACTCTGGAAGGTGAGCCTCTTTCCCTCTTCTCTGCAATTGTGCTTCTTACGTATCTGGTTACTCTGCTGACAATGTTGTTCTTCTCGCAGAAGAGTATAAGAAATTCCGGGAGCAACACCTGAACTATCTTATGCCTGCCGAGGTGCAGCAGCAGTTGGAAACCCGAGAAGCAGATATTGAGAAGGAGCATGCTGCCGAGAGGACGGAAAACGAGAAGCTCCATCTCGATCTCCAAGCCGCACTCCAAACCGCCATCAATCATGTTGACGAGAAGAATAAAATCGAGGTGACTGCCAAGGCCTAGAAGAAAGCCCTCGAGATGGAGATCTCCTTGCTGAAGGAACATAACCAGCTTCTCGTTACTCAGATCACGGAATCTTGTCGCATCGAAGACAGGCACATCTCGGACGAGAATGACTGAAAGATCAAGCTGGGAGCCCTGCTGGTGGACCTAGAATGTGAGTTCCCTTTACTATGCATTCAGCTTGGTTTTCTCTTCTTTGCCTTCTCCTACTTGGTTTTGCTTCTTCTAGGTCTCGGTTTCTGATTTTTTCTAGTTCCTTATTTAGACATCTTCCCGGAACTCCGCTCTACTGGTGTGCCAGCTATGGATAAAGCACGGCAACTCAGAGCTGCATCTGGTATGCCTATTGACAACACTTCCACAATCAACGACCATCTCCTCAACATCAAAACGCAAATCCGCTCCCTCAAAGGCCTGGGCACCTCCATGGTGTCCACTGGATTCAAATTGCACAAGTTATTCTGGCCTGAGAAGGAGGTGCCAGAAACCTTCAGCGAAATTGCCGAGCACCTGGATGGAGTCAAGGTCGAGCTTAAGAAGTGGCGCGCCTCCGCAGCTCGGGCAGGAGCTGACGAGTTGCTGCACTTCATCATCAGCTGGTACGAGAATCTGAATCTCGACAGGATCCGCACACACCGGGAAGATTCCAAAGGGACCAAGGAACCAGATTGCATTGCTCGCCGCAAGGAGATAGCCTATGAGATTCCATCCTACGCCGACACAGGCGTCTACATCGACGGCCTCCCCGAGCCGAACACCGAGCCAGAAGATGATGATGAAGAGGACGATGAGGATGATGATGCCGAGTCTGAAGATGACGACGCCAAGAGAGCAGCCGAGAAGGGGAAGGCCAAGGTGATTGAGGGGACCGAGCAGCTGGTCAACACGGAGGAGTCCGAGTTGGCCACCAACGCAGAGGCCAAGCAGTCGCAACCCATCGCTCAGGAGACCACCATCACCCCCGAGATGGTGATCGAGGGGCCAGCTCCCGTGCTGGGTGCGCCTGGTGCTGCGCCAACTGGTGGCAACCCGCTACCAAGGACCCAATCTGCCGCGTCCACTTCAGCAATAGATCCAATCTCGGTGGCTACAACAACCTCTGAGCCCACTGCCTCTGCCACCACCGACGCAGACAACACCGCCGCTGTTGAGTAACTCCTGCAAGCTTTACCTCAAAACATTTATCAGATCCCCAGTATGTCGGGTGCAGATGTAACCGAAACCTTTATGTCTTGTTGCTACTCAGTTTTTATTTCAGTTGAAGTTTTAGCAACTCTGGCTTAATGTCGGGTTGCGTTATTATGCAAGTCCCCGAGTTGCATTTTTTATCCACTCTCTCTTTTCGTCTCAGCTCTTACCTGCCACTTGTGGCTTTTTTGGTAGTCGAGTCACAAGATTTCAAAGTTTGAGTTTCAAATACTTAGCCACTTAGAAAAATTAATAGTAACGCTGCCCGCCACTTAGCTGAAAAAAGACAACAAAAACAGAGAAGAACACCCTACTCGGTTGCTACACCTCTCTTCTCCTTAGCAATTTTTCGTGTGCTCATTGACCTTTGGCTTGTTCTCTTGCTTGCCATGAAGCAGGGTTGCGGACAGCAGCAGAGTCGAAGAGTTGTCCTTTAGGTTTAAACACATTACCAAATATGCTTATGAAATTCTAAGTAGAGCAACCGAGTAGACAAAGTAAAACAGAGTAGAACAACACAGAACAAATTTGGACAAGGGTAGTCCCCGAGTTTGAATTCGGAGTGCCTACTTGAATTTTAACTCGGTTGAGGAGATACATAAAACTTTCTGCTCATGAATGAAAACGGCGGAGTAGAGCTACATTCCAGGGGCGCTTAGATTCCTCTCCACCTCTATCCGTCCTGTTCTTCTGGGGTGCATGTGCGTCAACTAGATAGTAGGCATCACTGTGCAGAGCCTTGCTCACAATAAAAGGTCCTTCCCACGGAGGGGATAGCTTGTACATCCCGGCCGTGCGTTGCACGAGCCTAAGGACCATGTCTCCTTCTCGGAAAACCCTTGGGTTCACTTTCTGGCTGTGATAACGCCTCAAGTTTTGCTGATACACAGCTGAACATGACCGAGTTAACTCTCTTTCTTCTTCTAGCAGGTCAACGTCATTTTCTCGAGCTTCTCTCGCCTCCGCCTCAGTGTAGAGGGTTACTCGGGGCGAGTCATGCTCTAGGTCAGTGGGCAACACGGCCTCAGCTCCATATACCAGGAAGAATGGTGTGTATCCATTTGATCGGTTAGGGGCAGTCCTTAGACTCCACAACATCGCCGGCAAATCGTCCAGCCAACACCCAGGTGTTTTCAGCAATGGCTCAATCAGCCTTGGCTTTATGCCGGATAGCACCATGCCATTTTCTCTCTCAACTTTCCCATTGGAGGCCGGATGCGCAACATATGCAACATCTAGCCGGATCCGCTTCTCCTTGCAGAATCTTGCAAAAGCACCCTCAGCAAAGTTTGTGCCATTATCAGTGATGATGTTGTGCGGGTAGCCGTATCTCAGGATCACATCCTTCAGGAAACTCACAGCTGTAGCTCCATCGCACTTCCGAATAGGTTTGACCTCAATCCACTTGGTGAACTTGTCAACCATGACCAAGATGTGAGTCATGTTACCTCTAGCTGGTTTGAAAGGACCTACCATATCCAAAAACCAAACTGCGAATGGCCAAGTAATGGGAATGGTCTTCAACTCGGAAGCTGGCATATGAATCTTACTTGCAAATCTCTGGCAGCTGTTGCACTTTCTCACTATATCTTCAGCTTGCTTCAAGGCAGTGAGCCAAAAGAAACCATGTCGGAAAGCCTTGTTGACCAGAGCCCGAGAAGAGGCGTGATGTCCGCATTCTCCTTGGTGAATCTCCACCAGAATTTCTTCTCCTTCCTCTGGCTCAACGCAGCGTTGCAGCACGCCAGTAGGGCTCCTTCTATGCAGCAGACTGTTGAGTATAGTGTAGCCTTTGGATCTTCTCTGTATCTGCCTGGCTGTAACCTCATCGCTCGGCAAGGTGCCATCCGTTAGAAAGGATAATATGGGCAGAGCCCAACTCGGTGTCTCCCGCGTGGGAAACACTGGTTCATCCACTTCCATTGGATCAGCCACCAATACCTCTTCTGAGTTGGAGACGAGTCCCCGAGTCCCCGAGCACTCGGCAAGGACCACCTCGATGAATGTGACTGTCCCCGGGTTGAATGGAGCAGTCCCCGGGTTGGAGACGACAGTCCCCGGGTTCTCTTTTGCAGCCTCCTAGTCAATCTCTGTTGGAACAGCTTCCTCGCCTGGCAGAGAAGGAACAAATATAGACTCCGAGTTGGGGGATGGCTTGATAGATGGCTTTCTCAAGTTCTCCAAAGCAATCCCAGCCGGGATGAACTACCGAGAAGACCCCAACTTGGATAACTCATCAGCTGCGTCATTCTCTGCTCGGTGTATATGTTGGAACTCACATCCTTCAAAGAAACCCGTCATGGTTTGCACCAGAAACCGATATGATGCCATGTTAGCATCCAGAGCAACCCAGGTGCCAGATACCTGCTGCACCACCAAATCCGAGTCGCCATAACAGAAAATGCGCTGCACGCCAACCTCCTTGGCTACCTTCAAGCCGTGTACCACGGCCTCATACTCGGACACATTGTTAGATGCCTTGAAATGAATCTGCAGCACGTACTTGAGTTGATCTCGCTTGGGTGACGTAAGCACTACGCCAGCACCAAGGCCTTCCTTCACTTTGGAGCCATCAAAATGCATCTTCCAGTAGTTGGTTTCCGGCAAGGGAGGCTCATATTGCACCTCAGCCCAATCCACTAGAAAATCCGCCAGAATTTGTGACTTGATGGCTTCTCTTCTCGCGTACAGAGGAGCGTACGCGGCTAGCTCGATCGCCCACTTGGCTACTCTGCCACTTGCTTCCTTGTTGCCCATAATATCCGAGATGGGAGCAGAGCTCACCACTGTGATGGGATGCTCCTGGAAATAGTGCTTAAGCTTCTTGGCGCCCAGGTACACGCTGTAAGTCATCTTCTGGTAATGCGGGTAGTTCTGCTTGGAGTTGGATAGCACCTCACTGAGATAGTACACTGGCCGCTGCACAGTCTTTCCTTCCTCTTCTCTTTCCACCACAATCACCACACTGACTACTCGGTTGGTTGCCGCAATGTACAGCAACATTGGCTCTTTGGGTAGCGGACTAGCCAGGATGGGAGCGCTACCCAGCATGGCTTTCAACTCCTTGAATGCTATATCAGCTTGTGGTGTCCAGACAAACTTGTCACTCTTCTTCATCAATTGATAAAGACGCAAGGCCTTCTCGCCCATTCTGCCCAGGAAGCGGCTCAGAGAAGCCAGGCATCCAGTGAACTTTTGCACATCCTTCAGTGATCTCGGCAAATACATGCTCTCTATAGCTTTTATCTTTGAAGGATTGGCTTCAATGCCCCGACTGGATACCAAGAAGCCGAGTAGCTTGCCAGCCAGGACGCCAAAGGTGCATTTAGTCGGATTCAACTTCATCTTGTACTTGCGCAAGTTGGCAAAGGTTTCCTCAATATCACTATGCAGAGTATGTGTTTTATTCGTTTTGATGACAATGTCATCTACGTACACCTGCACATTTTTGCCAATTTGATCATGCAAGCGTTTCTGCATGCATATCTGATAGGTAGCCCCAGCATTCCGCAACCCGAAGCACATGACACGATAGCAATAATCCCCGTACGGGGTAATAAAGGCAGTCTTTATTTGATCATCCGGGTTGAGAGCTATCTGATGAAAATCAGAGTAGGCATCTATGAAAGACAAAAGCTCACAACCAGCAGCGGAATCGATCACCTGATCTATGCGGGGTAGCGGAAATGGATCCTTGGGGCAGGCCTTGTTCAGGTCGGTGTAGTCCACGCACATGCGCCATGCGGTGTCGGCCTTTGGGTCCTCCTTCTTATTCTCAACCATAACCGGGTTGGCTAGCCAGTCCGGATGCAATACCTCCATGATAAAGTTGCTTATCAGCAACTTGGTGATCTGATCACCGATAGCCTTCCTTCTCTCATCACCAAAGCGGCGCATACCCTGCTTAACCGGCTTGGCGTCATGCCGCACATGCAGCGAGTGCTCAACCAACTCCCTCGGGACTCCCGGCAGATCCTCATTAGACCATGCAAAGACATCCCGATTCTCATGGAGGAAGTGGATGAGCTCGCTTTTGTATTTCTCTCCCAACCCGACGCCGATGATGGCAACACGGTCTAGGAACTCAGGGTCAATTTGGACCTTCTTTGTCTCCTGGGACGCCTGGAATGCAGTTCCGTACTGGGAACTCGGCATGCCAGGCGCACCGACTTGCGCTGCTTGCGCCAAAGCCACCACCTCGTGTATCTTCTTTTTCTCGGCAGCAATGACCATGGACTCCGCCAGCTGAGAACTAGCAGAGGCGCATTCCAAGGAACGCTTGTAATCACCCGAGATGGTGATGACTCCATTGGGACTAGGTATCTTGATCTTCAGGTAGGCAGCATGGGTAGAGGCCATGAACTTGCTGAGGACAGGCCTACCGAGTAGAGCATCGTAGGGGCTCTGAAGATCAACTACCTCGAACTGCAGGCTCTCGGTGCGGCAGTTCTCCCTGGTACCGAATAAGACATCCACCCAGATGCGGCCGATTGGAGCACAAGATACTCCCGGCACAATGCCATGGAATGTGGTCCTGCTGGTTAGCAACATGTTCTCGGCAAGGCCGAGTTTCTCCAGTGTATCCCGGTACATGATGTTGATGCTGCTCCCGTTATCTATCAGCACCTTGCTGAACCTGACATTCTTCTGAGTTCCCAAGAAGGTGGGATCCACCACCAGAGCATAGCTACCCGGGTTGGGCATCACCCTAGGATGATCAGCTCTGGACCAAGTAATTTCTTGATTGCACCAGTGCAGGTAGTGAGGCACAGCAGGGATCACAGCATTTACTTCCATCGCACGCCTGTGCAGTGACTGCTTGTCGGCTGGCTTGGTGGTGAAGATCATGTAGCTCTCGTGGTGTTCCTGGTACTGGTTGCGCTCTCCCCCACCATTGTTGCCGTTGTTGTTGTTGTTGTTGTTGTTGTTGTTGTTGTTGTTGTTGTTGTTGTTGTAGTTCCTGTTGTTGTTGTTGTTGTTGTTGTTGTTGTTGTTGTTGAAGTTGCGGTTGCCGTTGTTGTAGTTGCGGTTGGCTCCCTGAGCCACTTGGTTCACGTTCTCCCTTCTCGGAAACACTGCAGGCCTAGGAGCAGCTGTAACATCCCAAGTATGAAAAATAGCCATTAGAATGTTTGCTCTCTGTTATTTTATGTTTTGCATCATGGCATCATGTTCATTGCATTTGTTTTGCTTGTTTTCCATTTGTTTTCCTCTGTTTTTTTTGTTTTCCAACTGTTTTTATTTGTTTTCCTTTGTTTTCTATTTGAATTTCAAACCAAACTTCAAACCTTTTGTTTCATACTTGTGATGTTACAATTTCCAAAATGATATTTCAAATCAAAACAATCAATTGTTTCCATTAAAAGTTGTGATTCCAAAACTGTTGATTTGTTTCCAATCAAAAATCCATTTAATACCAAACCCTTTGCAAATTCAATTAATTTCCAAAACATCAACCCCTTTTGAAAATTATGAAAATGACCAAAACACTTCCATCATGTTTTTCCATTAAACTATAAATTTCAAACCATCAAATTGTTTAAGTTCATTAATTCATTTAATAAGCAAATTCACTTAATTCAAATGATTTTCAAATTCAATTGCAATTTCAAACAGCACCCAAGTTCAAATAATAAAAATTACCAAAACAATTATAACCATTTGTTTCCAATTAAAACTATATGATCACCACATTTAATTCTTGTTTTCACTAAGTCACTTAATCATCAAATCCATCCAAATTTGAATCAAATCACAAACCTCTTTTTATTTTGAACTTTTTGTAAAACAAAAAGTTGCATTATTGTTGCTATTACATAAATAAGTAACATAAATTTTTTCCTAAATTTTACACCCCTAAAACCTAGCTATTCCTTCCTATTTCTCTTGCAGCAAAAAAAAATAAAAATAAATAAAAAGCAAAAAAAGAGAAAAACGCAGGAGAGGGGGAGACGCAGGCCCAGCCCACCAGGCGCAGCCCGCTACCTGTCTCCCCTACCTCCGTACGCTCGTGACGTCGGCCATGGACAGCACGTGCTGCTCCACCCCACCCCTCCCTCCTATATCTACCCCATCCCATGGAGAAACCCTAACCCTAGCCGCACGCACCTCCTCCCTCCTCTCTCCCATCTCCGCCGCCATCGAGGAGCACCTCGCCGCCCCTTCTCTGCTGCCTCCGGCCGCCGGCCGCCGGCCCTCGCCGCCGACGCCTCCGGCACCCCCCGGCCGTGCCGCGGCCACCCCTGCGACGAGGGTAACTCCCCCTTTCCATTCCCACACTTCCCCTCTCGATTCCCTGCTGTTGTGCATCGAATTCTTCCATGCCAAATCGCCATCGTGCTCTGTTTTCTTGATAGTAACGAGCTGTTGTATGTCGTGCGCGTGCAGCAGTTTCAGTTAACAGCGATTGTGAGGTTCAAAACCAAACCCGTACCCTATACAATCAAATGGACGCAGCAGCCCAACTGGTAGGAGGCGCGCAGCGAGCGCAGCAGCTCGCGGGTCAAATCCCCGCACCCCCACCTTTTCTGCCTATTTTCCGATTAATTCAGTGCGGGTTCTGAACCATAACCCCCCTTCGCCCCCTTATTCTGTCAACAAAGTGCACCCACCGCAGTGGTTGTTCCTTGGCGCAGCAGGCAGGAGGGCAGGGGTTCAAATCCCACCCCTGCCACTTAAAACCATCTTTTTCCTTCTTATTTTTCCTAGATCTAGATCTATCCCAAATTGCTCACAGGTCCCTTCTAGTTTATCTAGGTCCCTGTTATATTTCTTTCCAAGTCCCTGCTAACTATTTTCTTAGCCCCTGTAATTTATTTCTAAATCCCTAGCAGTAATAAAAATGGCAGATTGCACCCTAAACTTGTAAAATGCATAATTAATTCATTTTAACTCCAATTTCAACATTTTAAATATGTTTTCTGTACCAAATTAAATGCTCTACCCAAATATAATTTTTTTTTACTGTTTTGAATATTTTAAATTGGTGAAACATTTGAATTCTTGTTTAAATCACTTAATTTTGCAAAATTCATAACTTGGGCATAAAAATTCCAAATTCAACAAACTAAATATGTTTTCCAATCAACTTTTCATGTACTTTCCAAATATAAATTTTGTTTGCTGTTTTGAATAATTTAAATTGCTGAAAACAACTGTTTCTTAATTATTGCATTTAAAATTGCCAAATTAATAACTTGCTCATTTTAAATCCAATTTCAACAAATGAAATATGTTTTCCATGCAAAATTAAACCACCTTTTCAAATATAAAATTTGTTTCATGTTTTGAATAATTGGTTAAATGATTTAAACCTTGTTTAAATCATTTAAAATTGTTAAATTCATACCTTGGTCAAATTAAATTCTTTTTGAACCCATAAAATATGTTTTCCAACCCTAAAAGTATAAACTTTTCAAATATGAACTTCATCTAATGTTTTGCACAAATAAAAATTCAAATAAGTTCATGCTTGAATTAAATTCATTTAATTCTTGCTTAAACTTGTTTAATTCATAAATAATTTATTTGAAATCCTTTTTTCATAAGTAAAACATGTAATCCACCTATAATTTGGTGTTCTTTCCAAATATGAACTTTGTTATCTATTTTGAACAATTTAGATTGGTGAAAACAAAAAATGCTTGTGTAACACCTTTAAGGAACCAAAATTTCATAACTTAATAAATAAAATTCCAAAATTGTTAAACCTTATTTCCAATTGATTCTATTGTTGTTATTTTGTTGTTTTCCTCATCCATGCATCATGTTAATCCACTTTCACCTATTGGTTAGTTGTAAAACAAATGTTTCAACTTAAATTCATGGGCTTTCCATATGCAATCCAATTGCATATGGGTCCATTTAATCATGTTGTTATCTTGTCAACTAGTTTATTTTGTTGCATCACTTAAATGGTCATGCATCATCCCATGTTTGTGCACTATGCCATGTTATTGATTGTTTCCCTCTGCGTTGTTTGTTTGCTTCTTCTCGGATATACGACGACGTTGAGACCGACGATACTTACGACACCCCTTCTAAGGAGTTAGCTCAGTACCAGGCTACTGGGTTTGCAGGCAAGTATTCACTCACATGAACCACTGTGTTCCTTTCAACATTGGTTACCGATACTTTCCGTTGTCTATTTCTGCTAGCCATATGTATTGTTGCTTCTGTTACGAACCTATCACCTGTTACCCTTTAACCATGATATTGCCTCACCTCCACTCCTATCACCCCATTGTTTGAGCCCGTGTCTTACTAGCATGCTTAGGGTTGTTTCTGCTCGAGTCTGTTACCCGTGACTTTCTGTTACTATATTTCTATTATGTTCTGGGGATCGATGTTAAACAACAACCTGTTAATTTTGAGGTAATAATAATTTGCTGATAAGGCACCGGCAGGAGGCCCGGCGTGGTTTTGAGGCCTGCTAGTGTCGACCCTAATAGGAAAAGGGTCTTGTCTACTGATCCATGATGAGCGCACTAACCGCATGTGGGAAGCGTGTATGGGAGCCCCCCTCAATTTGATTCGATTCGCATCTCGTCCAAATCGCCACACTTAGTTCGGGCTTTCCATTTGATGCACGCATATGCAGGTACGAACCCGAGGCCAGGGTGGAACTTTTGTAGTCGGCATTTAGGGCGGCGTGGTCTTCCAGTGCTATGAGGGTCCCCCTTTTCTTCGTGGGGGCTCGATTAGCCGCGCACGCACAGCACGTGGTTCTTTGGGCTTGATGCGAAGAAGAGTTGAGTTGTGTTGAGTGCCCCGCTTGGTGGGAAAGGCCTTCCCATCTGGCGGGTTATTCTCACGTGTACGGCCAAATTGGTGCACCCCTGCAGGGATAAATCTTCTCGAGAAGCCGTGTTTTCCGCGGTTATGGATTACTTGGTGAAAGTACTGGCTAACAAGTACTCAGAACAACTTACACCTAACTAATGATAACTTGACTAGTAATAGGTTCATTACCACAACAATTTGAACCATCAGTAATCCAACGGTGTGAGTTATCCTCGGATTGCTTCTTTGGATAAGGGGCGAGATCCAGGATGGGTTTGTTTGGTGGTTAGTTGGTAGGTTGGTTACGATACGCTATCTCATCTTCTTTATGTTATCCGGAAGTGGTAGTACCTCTGTAGTTGGTTAGAGCAGCCAGTTGCAGCATCTTTTATATCCCCTTTCTTCCGTTGAACCCAAAGCATCTGTGCTTGGTGTTGACGGGTTACACTTTGGTGAACTGTGAGTCTTGCTTGCCAGTACGTTTATGTACTGACCCCTTTGGGGCTGTGGTTTCCGCAGACTACGTTTCCGAGGATCCCCATGGTGGCTACTACGTGGAGTATGACGAGGCTGCTGACGAGTAGATAGCGGACCCGGGCAGGATCCGAGACTTCGTGGATGGGCTCCGTCTTTTCGTTTCCGGCCTCTTAGGACTATTTGGATCTTGTCTGTACTCAGACATTTTGGATGCTTCCGCTGTGATGTAATGATGAATTGTTGGGACATGTGTCCTCTGGATGATTGTATTTGCTATCTCTGCTCTAGTGAGAGCTATTTGCAACTTATTTCCATCTTTTGTGTCGTAGAGATCTGTTGTGATATCACTTGTTCCAATGCTGTTGACGTACCATGTGTGTATGTTTTGAAGTACGTCAATGGAAGTATCCTGATTTCTATGGGATAGTTTACGTCGACGCTGAACAGATAGGGGTTGGTTGTCACACATACGTCTGTTGGCCTACTCGTAAGAGGACGCGGGTGCCGGTAAGCCCCGTAATCCAATCTACTACTGTTCAACGGAACGACGAGTATTCTTTAGAAGTCCGGGTGCGACAGCAGCTGCCCGAATAGGCCGCACATTGGCATTCGCAGGTGGTAGAGGAGGAGGAGGAGGCAGCTGAACAGCATCCTCATTCTTGATTTGATCCCACCAGCTACACTGCCGGGTAGTGTGGTTGGCTGGCCTACTCGGATGCCGAGTATGGAAGCTGCATGGCCCAACCTTCATGTTCTCAAAGATAAAGCTCGGAGCTGGATCCGGGTTGCCGCTACCCTGGTGGGGAGCATTGTATGGCTTCTTGATGCCTTGGCCCTGATTCTGGTTCTGCCCGTACTGGGCTCCAGCAGCTTTTTGCCTTTGGCTACCCCCAGCAGCCGTAGTCACAACATTCACCTCCTCGGGATCATACCGAGTATCAATGCGGTCACCTCTGCGCTTGTTTCTGAAGTCATTGCGCCTGCTGCTGTCTTGGTGCTTCCTTCTCGGCTCAGGAGAATCAAGCAGAGGCTGCGTTGGGTCACCGAGCGCATCCATATCTGCAATCTTGATCGTCTCGGTGAGCGTACTCGGCATCTCCCTCTCTGCAGCTTCTGCCACAACATGCTGCCATGCCTGCAGCCCTGAGCAAACCAAGTAATGGCCTGGACCTCATTCACACCCTCACAGGTGTTCCTCAAAGTTCTCCACCGAGTAAGGTACTCGCGGTCAGTCTCCTCTTCCCGCTGCTTGCAAGCGGACAGTTGTTGTGGCCTATTCGGCCTCTTGTACATGCTGGTGAAGTTGCTGATGAAGGATTCCGAGAAGTCTAGCCAGCAGTTGATGCTATCTCTGGGCAAGTTGTTGAGCCAAGTCCGAGCAGGGCCCTCCAGCATTTGCGGAACATACCGCACATCCCATCTCCGGTTGCCGCCTCCAATGTGCACAGCGGTAACATAGTCACTTAGCCAGTCTTCCGGCTTGGTGCTGCCATCATAACATTTGGTCCCCCTAGCCAGCTGGAAATGGTTCACGGAGGGCTCCTCCATGATGCGGCGACCAAAGCAATCTGGGCCAGGTGGCCCCCTGTTCTCGAGCTGCGCAGACCGGTTGATTCGGTCCAGATTGTACCTTGCTGATGCATGTAAAATGCATACATGAACTTTGCATGTTATTACTTGTTTTTCCTACATATTAGCAACTTATATTCATGTTTTATAATGATTTGGGGGATTTTCTGAACAATCCCCCTTCTTTTGGTTCTAACCCTGTTTTTCCAGAAAACGTACTTTTTAGTGTTTCAGACTTTCCGGGAGCTTCGGGACTCCAAAAAGGGCAAGGCCAAAGAGCACGGTTCAGAATTTTCGAGACGAAGACCATGGGCCAAAGTAGAGGGCCAAAAGGACAACCAGGTGGAAAAGAGGACCCTCCACGCGGCCAGATTCCTTGGCCGCGTGTGGGGCCCCCTTTTTTCCCTCGTGGCTCAGATGTCGTCGATCTTTCTTCTCCCGAGTGTCTCGTGACCTAAAAACGACTATATAAAGGGTCCCCTGGCCTTTTCGAGAAGGAGGCGGCGCCAAGAGACGAAACCACAAAACAGAGAGACAGAAGGCTGCTGCCGGAGAAGATCGGAGGGGGGAAACGCCACCGGGATCACCCCTGGAGGGCTCCACCCCCCTCCGGCGTGTTCATCATCAACATCTACAGCAAGATCAGCTCCATCTCTCCACTGTAATCTCTTGGCAAACACGATGTATGATGCAATACTATATTCCCTTGATGTATTGTGTCTCCCCGTCTATGTTTGAGTAGTGAATTGTTCTTGGCAATGGTGAAATAGTTCGTTGATTGGTTGCATACAAGTTTGTTATCTTCTATGATTGTCTTTATGTACAATATATGAGTGCACGCATATGTTGGGGAATGCATGTAAGGTGATCACCGGTAGCATAATGGAGTGGTGGTGACTTGGGAGTGACAGTAACCTGAGACCGAGCCACAAAGTTAAGTTATTGGGGGATATATATAGGGGACCTTAGAACGTAAGGCTATGGTGGGACTTTATGTCTTAATCAATATTGTGCAGTCATTTACTTGGCCACATGATCCATCATAAGGGGTTGTAGATCATTTGCTTGACTATACCTATTCATGGCTCCTTCCTAGAAGAAACAACTAAGACTAAAACATGTGCTTCACTAATTGTGACAACCACACGAACGAAACACCTATTGCTAGAACACTTGCTCCCTTGAGATACTTGAGATATTTGCTGCTTGCTACTTGTGAAACTTGCTTAGAAACTTGCTTTAGAAACTTGCTTTAGGATTACTTGCATTTTAAACTTGCTTCACTAGTTACTAGACAAACCACACTCCACGTCACTTGCTTTTAATTAGTTAATTCCTTTTAGTCAAACTTATTGCTTAGCATAAACAGCCATATAAGAGGGTTATAGGGCTTTAGAGAATAGATAGCTTACCTTCAGCTCCTCGTGGGTTCGACACTCAAATACTTATCGAAAGGTACTACAATTGATCTCCTGCACTTGGGAGTCATCAAGCACTTTTCTAGCGCTGTTGCCGGGGAGCGTTGTGCTAAGCTTTTATTATTTTTTGCATTGCATACTAACTTATAAACCTAAAACACACAAAAAAAATTATAAAATGGAAAACAACCAAACAATTTTAGAACTGTATAATATCTACCTTGAATTAGGACATGAAGTGTTTGAGGAGAAATTGAAAAATTATTTGCACAACAATCATATTTGTGGTAGTACTAATTCTTTGAACACCTTTATTGCTAAGGAAAACCTTGAGCTTGGGGAAGTTTGTCTTGATGAATATGATATTTTTAGTCCCCCTACTATTGAGGATAAAAATGATATACTTTCTGATTCTATGGAAAGTTTTAAGCTTGGGGAAGTTGGTTTTGATGAGCATGATATTTCTAGTTCCCCAAGCTTGGAGGAGAAAATTCACTTTGATGATATTATGCCTCCTATATATGATGATTGCAATGAAAATTATGAATGTTTAACTCCCACTATCACTAATGAGGATTTTACTTATGTGGAGAGTAGTGATTCTTTTATGCATGTAGCTCATGATAATAATGTTTTATGTGATATTCATATTGTTGAATCTATTCATGATGCTACTGAAAATTATTATGAGAGAGGGAAACATGGTTACACATATTTCAACAATATTAAGTTTCCCCTCTTTATGCTGAAAGTATTGAAGTTGCACTTGATCTACCTTTCTATGCTTGCTATTATGTGCTTCTTTTATTTGTTTCATTACAAAATGCCAATGCATAGGAAATGGGTTAGACTTAAAAATAAATTGTTTAATATTTTTTTTGTGTGTTCCTTATGCTTTAATTTCCTATTCGGTTTGAGCACACATTTATGTTTTTTCAACATGTAAAATACCTTTACCTACTGTTATCTATCATTTAGTTTAATATTTTCATTTTATAAAAATTTTGGGAAAGTAAATGAGAAGGATGAGTAATGGAGAAGTTGGGGTCGACCTTGAACATGTGTTGTTCATGCCAATGAAACCATTGCAAACTCTATCATTAAAACTTTTTCCAAAGCTAAAAACAATAAAAATATTAGTTCACTACTGTAACATCACATTTCTGTCTTATTTATCATCATAAATGGCAAGAATAATCTTATATGAGAGATAGGATTAAACAATAGTAATTAGCTGTCCAGAAAACAGATTCCTGAACTTCACTGCAAAAAATGTCTAAAATCACAGAAGTGGAATTTCGACCTGGTAATTTACGACAGCAATATTTAGTTATCACTACATATTTCATTATTTTTAAGTTTTCTGATTTGAGCAACTTAAGTGCCTCTAAAAATTCACTTTTTACGGGTTGTTCAGTTTTTGGCAGATTATGTCTTTATTTTGCATTGCTCTCATTACTTGTGTTTTGTGTGGTTCTTTTGATCAAGGAGCAATGCACAACTGTAGTAATAGTAGTTAATATTTAGAATCAACTCATGATGTGGCTTTGCTGTACCTATGTGGATTTTATTTATGGAGGCACTAACCCCTCTAATCAAGTTTTATGTTGAGATTTGTGTAAGAAGAATTTTTTCAGGAGGAAGAGTTGAGTGAGATGAACAAAGATCAAGAGGGACAACCAATCAAGCTTGGGGATGTACCCCTGGGCTCACCCTACATGTATCAAATAAGTACAAGAATCCAAGCTTGCGGATGCCGAGCCACCTCACTCCAACCATCATGATGTTAAGTAAGAAAAGCCTAGCTATACGGCTATCAATAAAGCGCTTTACGGGAGGCAACCCGGTTGTTCTTAGTTGGTTTTTCCTAGTGTCCTCTTGCTGTAACAAGATACTTAGTATTTAGTTTAGTTTCTGGAGGTTTCAATAAAGTGTCAAGTTTCACCCATTTGGATTTAAAAGTTGCTATCCTAGTGCTTGGAATTTCTGTTTCAGCACGATTCTGCTCACCGTACGATTTTTCATTTTTTATCTGTAAGTCGGATTGAGCTAATTTTTAGTATGTTCTGCAACTTTTCGTACTCTGTAAGAATAAAAATTGGATTAATTTTTTGATGAGTCTAGCTTAGGGAAAACGTTCGTTTTGCTGCTATTGCTTTTCTGGACAGATTTTGCCTTCTTTGTTGGATGCACTCTTTGGGTTTGGGACTTGAATTTCCTTGATCTTTTCGAGCTAGAGAGTGAACATACAACATTATGAACCTTATTTTCTATCTTCTGGAGCATTTGTTTTGGAATTGTGCGCAGCATGCGTACGTTTTGTTTGTCCTTGCTAATCTCACCCCACAGAAAAAGAATGAGAGAAACATGTTTTGTAAAGTTTTTTTCACAGGGAATAGAGGAGCTGCGCCAAGAGAGATCCAAGAGTGGTGGAAACCACAAGCTTGGGGATGTGGTGAACACCCCCCCTGGACCAACACTCTTTTGGTTAGCACACGTCTACTTTCTGTTTTTCTAAGTAAAGCATTTATCGCAGAAACTTGAAGCGTCTAGTTTTTTTTTTTAGTTTATTTGTGAGACCACCACCACAATTATCTTTATGAGAATCAGCTACTAGAATAATGGGTTGAATTAAGTTGGATTCTGTTATATTTATTGTGAAAGGGATGCTTTAGTTGATTATAAAGCTACTTATAGTTGCATGATTTATATGTTGTTTTTTTTTTGAAACATTTTCTACTGCAGGGGAGTCCCCCACAGCCCTTTATTACCAACCACAAGCGTTACAGTTACAGATATGTACAAATAAACATGAGATTAGACTAAGACAGTCTATCCCAGGCTAAATTAAGGAATTAATCCATAAAGCTAAGTCAGCAGCCACAGCAGCACTCAACCTATGCTTAAGCATAAGGAGATCAAACATGAAGCCCACTTTCCATCCCATAAAGGAATGTCTTTCAGATTTAAAAATCACTCCATTCCTCTTCTTCCAAATATTCCAGCAAGCAAGAATCACAATCTCTGTGAAACATGGCCCCTTGAATGACTTTTTGGCAGCAGCAAGATTTTGCACAAGTGTGTCATCACTCCAACTGATTTGCAAATAATTCCAAATTCGAGAGCTAAAAACACATTGAAAGAACAGATGTATCCGGTCCTCATTGCACTGTGTACAACAAAGAACACAATGATCTGTACCTTCAATCTTCCAGTTTCTCCTTTTGATCATATCCTTTGTATTAATCCTATCCTTGAGAATCAGCCAAGCAAAGAATTTATGTTTTGACATACATTTGGATTTCCATATCCACTTTGCAGGCCCATCAGGATTTAAATGATCAAATTGCATCTGATAGAATTTCCTGGAGGTGTATACACCTTTATTGAAATTGCATCTCCAACTGTCCTCAGTATCATTCAACTGAACATTATTTATAATGACACTCAGATCATTAAACTCCTGGAAAGCTTCAATTGAAAGCGGCAAGACAAAGGCATCTGAGAGGTCTGCCAATAAAAGAATGTCTCTTATAGAGGACAGAGGATCTTTGGCGAAAGAGAATAACCTCGGGAATTTTATAGCCAAAGGTTGTCCCATCCACGAATCCTTCCAGAAAAGCCCAGTAAAACCATTACCCAAAACACAGGAGGACAAGGAACACCAAGTTTCTGCCAATTGCATAACACCTCTCCACCAGAACGAACCACAAGAGGTGACAGCATGCGGCACTGATTGGAAATAATAAGCATTCTTTACTAAATGGACCCAAGGGATATCCACAGAATTATAGAATTTTGCCAGGAACTTCAGTAACAGAGCTCTGTTTTGAATCTGGATATTGATGATCCCTAAACCTCCTTTGTTTTTGGGTCTACATATCATATCCCAGGCAGCTAAAGAGTTCACTCTTTGTTTATTCTTGTCCTTCCTCCATAAACATCTTCTCCTTGCTTTATCAATTATATCAATGACACCTTTAGGAATTACAAGAGTGCACATGTAATAGGAAGGCAAGGAGGAAAGAACCGAATTCACCAGAACCAAACTATCCCCATAAGAAAGGAAAGAGACAGTAGCCGATAGTCTCCTCTCAATTCTGTCAATTAATGGAGCAAAATCCTTGATAGTCGGCTTTGTGGTTCCCATAGGCAAGCCTAAATAAGTAAAGGGCATAGAAGCCACAGTGCAATCTAAGGTGTAGAAATTTGCAATAGTGTTGTCATGAGCTATCTCTTATTCATGTTTTTGATGTTAATTGTTAGTTTACTTAGTTTTTCATGAAATGAGTAGTTCTATGGACACTAATGCATGCATAGTAGCTGGTCAACTATCTCCCTCTTGCTAGCCAAAAAAGTAAAAATTCCAACAAGTATAAACTTGTTTCCAACACCCTTTAGCCAAGTATTTCCAGTGAGTCCACCATATCTACCTATTAGCTTCAGAGCTATTCCGAGTATGTTCACCATGTTATAGTGTTATTTATGTTCTAAATTAAGATATTCACTTTATTAATTGTCATGAGCTGAATTTGGGATAGGACTCTCACGAACTTTTGAATGCACACCTTTACTTTTCATTGCACTTAATAATCATGACCCAATAACGGGAGCTAAAAGTTTTGCGTTTGACAAGTGTTTGGTTGGGAGCTAGCTATAAACGTGTATCACTGGAAAGCTTTCAACATTGCACAAAAATTTACATTTGGTTGATATCATGTACTTTTGTTTTTGGACTCCTGCCATGCCGAAATGAAATAGAGGAATAGTAAGTTTTGATGAGTAAGTATATTTATGAATAGAGAAACGCATTGGGCCGCTAACCCAAGCCATGCTTGATCATGGTGGAAATTTACTTACAGCTAGAGTGGACTCTACAAACACATCCTACAATAAAATAAGAAGCTATGCATATAGTGAATGAAATAAAAAAGGATGATGAGTCTACTCCGTTTGTTCATCTTGTCATTGTGACATGGGATGGTTTCCATGTCATGGGGCAAGAGGTACCTCTTTGCGGTTCTCTATGATGTCACGAATACTTATTATGATTATACAAAGCTTATTAGGAATCTTAAGTTGAGTAATCATGGAGTAGGTTTTCACACTCACGGGGCATGAGGCATTCAACCAACACCTTGTCAATCACATTACTTCAACATTCACAATTTAAGATGCTAGTGATAAAGGGGCAATGAGAGTCTTAGACCAATGGATGCCACATTTCAATTAGTAATTTTAGTTGAATAATTTAGAGGCTAAATAAGACTTGATCATGTTTTACCTCTACTCAATTTTCTCCAAAGTGTCCACCATATTTTCTATTTTCCATTATGCTATTCTTTGACCAATATAGGATTTTATTTTTCATTTTGTGTATGCATTTGGTCCATAGTGCTTTTATTTCATTATACACTTTGTGAACTTTCATGAAGCATCTTTGCTTGCATATTTGATATTTCTTATAACATGAATTATATGTTGCTACTCATCTACATTATGAATCATTTGATTATATGCAGCATGAATAATCTTCTTTGATATTCCATGATTGTTTTAAAATGCAAAGTCCATGTTAGTTTTATCACCTTCATATCGAGGACGAGTATGGGTTAAGCTTGGGGATGTTGATGCATGTAAAATGCATACATGAACTTTGCATGTTATTACTTGTTTTTCCTACATATTAGCAACTAATATTCATGTTTTATAATGATTTGGGGGATTTTCTGAACAATCCCCCTTCTTTTGGTTCTAACCCTGTTTTTCCAGAAAACGTACTTTTTAGTGTTTCAGACTTTCCGGGAGCTTCGGGACTCCAAAAAGGGCAAGGCCAAAGAGCACGGTTCAGAATTTTCGAGACGAAGACCATGGGCCAAAGTAGAGGGCCAAAAGGCCAACCAGGTGGAAAATAGGACCCTCCACGCGGCCAGATTCCTTGGCCGCGTGTGGGGCCCCCTTTTTGCCCCGTGGCTCCGATGCCGTCGATCTTTCTTCTCCCGAGTGTCTCGTGACCTAAATACGACTATATAAAGGGTCCCCTAGCCTTTTCGAGAAGGAGGCGGCGCCGAGAGACGAAACCACAAAACAGAGAGACAGAAGGCTGCCGCCGGAGAAGATCGGAGGGGGGAAACGCCGCCGGGATCATCCCCGGAGGGCTCCACCCCCCTCCGGCGTGTTCATCATCAACATCTACAGCAAGATCAGCTCCATCTCTCCACTGTAATCTCTTGGCAAACACGATGTATGATGCAATACTATATTCCCTTGATGTATTGTGTCTCCCCGTCTATGTTTGAGTAGTGAATTGTTCTTGGCAATGGTGAAATAGTTCGTTGATTGGTTGCATACAAGTTTGTTATCTTCTATGATTGTCTTTATGTACAATATATGAGTGCACACATATGTTGGGGAATGCATGTAAGGTGATCACCGGTAGCATAATGGAGTGGTCGTGACTTGGGAGTGACAGTAACCTGAGACCGAGCCACAAAGTTAAGTTATTGGGGGATATATATAGGGGACCTTAGAACGTAAGGCTATGGTGGGACTTTATGTCTTAATCAATCTTGTGCAGTCATTTACTTGGCCACATGATCCATCATAACGGGTTGTAGATCATTTGCTTGACTATACCTATTCATGGCTCCTTCCTAGAAGAAACAACTAAGACTAAAACATGTGCTTAACTAATTGTGACAACCACACGAACGAAACACCTATTGCTAGAACACTTGCTCCCTTGAGATACTTGAGATATTTGTTGCTTGCTACTTGTGAAACTTGCTTTAGAAACTTGCTTTAGGATTACTTGCATTTTAAACTTGCTTCACTAGTTACTAGACAAACCACACTCCACGTCACTTGCTTTTAATTAGTTAATTCCTTTTAGTCAAACGTATTGCTTAGCATAAACAGCCATATAAGAGGGTTATAGGGCTTTAGAGAATAGATAGTTTACCTTCAGCTCCTCGTGGGTTCGACACTCAAATACTTATCGAAAGGTACTACAATTGATCTCCTGCACTTGGGAGTCACCCAGACGGTCAGTGGCATCTCTTGGGTCAGCATATCCGGCTAGCCCCATCGCCGAGTACCCATCATCGTAGCGGTTCTCCTGCACAACTGCGGGCTGCACCACCGGGTTGGCTGTTGGCGCAGCCGCACGCGGCTGTGCTGCCGCTGGCTGCTGCGTCCTCTGCCGAGTAGGCTGGGCGGCAGGACGCCGAGAAGGTCCTGCATGGTATCCTTCTTATCTCTTGCTGTGAGCTTTATTGGCTTGATAGCCTGCTCCTGCAGTGTTGTGTTTCTGACCGGGCTGCCGCGGCACAGCGCGCTGTTTTGCGGCGACAGCCGGGTCGTACACCTGCATCTGTTTGCTCTTTCCCGAGTTCACGCTCTGGTTCCTCTCACTGCCAGGAAGCGGCGATGAGGCCTGATCCGTAGATCTGACCGCATGCGAGTGCACAACCTGAGAAGTGCCAGCACCCGGATTGGCTTTCCGGAACTCCTCGTTCTGCCTAGCAGCCTCTAGCACTAGCACATTGAGCCTATCCTTCTGCCTAGCGCGCGCGTCGCCAGCGAGATGCGGCAACTCAGCAGCCACTGCCTCTGCAGCCCTAAGATTCTTGGCGGGGGTACTATATTTGGGCCTTGTAGCAGTGTCTAAACTAGCAGACTGGCTAGCAGCCCCACCAACTACTGCCATCTCAGCGCCTAAGATGCGACGAGTAGCGTCTAGCTTGCTAGGCTTCCTAAGCATAGGAGTAAAACCATGGGCCCTGTTGTACTCATTTTGGTCTAGGTCAAGCTCAAGCCTAACTTTCTCCAGCTCCTGGGACTCCGCGAGAAGCACTTGATGCTGCTGGTCGAGTTGTGCCCTCATGGTCATGAGCTCAAGCTCGGTGTGAGGCGGCATGCCCATCCGCACGGCGGATGCCTGTATCGTCGTAGTCGTGGAAGGAGGCACGTAACCCGGAAGGTTGTGGGGCGCGTCGTAGGGCTTGTGAACTTTTGGGCCAGTACTTGGGCCAGCAGGTTCCTCGATGACTCCCGCGGTAGCGGCCGCGCCTTTCCCGGCATCGATAGCCGGGCCTGTCATCATCACCTCCACGTTGTCCGCAGAGCAGCCAGAAGGCTTCCCGCGGGCAGCGAGTACAGCAGGAGGATCTTCCGCGACAGGCACCTCCTCCGGGAACTCGTGGATGACGGTGGTGGCGACGTAGACCAGATGCGTGCCGAAGGAGAGCACCGAGCCGCCTGCCGGCATGGGTCTACGGCCGAAATCTCCGGCGCTGTCGGTGACGAAGTCGAAGGAGCCGAATCTGTGGACAAGGCCACAGACCACATGCTCCCCCGTAGCAGAAACGAGTCCCGTCCGAATGTGAACTCCAGCCAGCGCCGCTGGTAGCCCCACGGTGGGCGCCAACTATCGTGGTGGTATCACGACAGATGCCATAGGATGGCTAAATTGTTAAGGCCGATGGACGTTGGAGGTATCCGGGGAGGGATCGCACGGTGAGTAGCCGCGCGTAAGGAATCTCTAGCACTGCAAACAACAAGATCTACCCAGGTTCAGGGCCCTCGTGTGGAGGTAACACCCCTACTCCTGCCTCTCTCTATATGTGTGATCTCCGAGTAGCCACAGTACAATGTATGTCTCTTGGCCGAGTAGCCACTCGGCTGTTCTCTCTAGATCTAGTGCTGGTTCTAGCAATAAATGCGAAGTGAAGCAACGTCCCTCGCGCAGCAGGGGGCTGGGCACCTTATATACTGGTGCCCAGCCGAATAAAGAAAGACTATAAGGTACACTTGATGGGACAGGCACACTGCAGGACAGCGCACGCTTCCGGCTTCTCGCTGACGCGGGTGCAGGAAGTCGTTGCGCCGCTCCGGAGATGGGACCTGTCCAACTTTTCAGTGAGATAGGGTAGGCCCCTAGACCTGTCCTGTCCCCTCTGTCAGTGACAGGACTTGACACGCGCCTACCACACTGTAGCCACGCCGTAGCGCGGATAATCACGCGCTCCGTAAGTTGAACCGCACGCCGATACGGACGCAGGATACGCGGGATCCCTTGTCAGAACGGCTTCATTGACTTGTTGCCCGAGTAGGAACGCATTTCATCTACTCGGACCACTTGACCGCTACCCGGACGAATATAACTTCCTTGATATCTTCTCCTGGCCTTTGGTGAATATGTCCGGATAGAACCTACCGGGTAGCAAGTACCCGGGTAGCCGTCTACCCGATCAACAATACCTTGACCTTCGCTTTAGCCCTTGCCTTACCCCTACTCGGGGGTAACCCCCCGACAAAAGTTCTATCATATTTTTGTTGTTTTCCATTAAGAGTACTAGTAAAAATAAAAACAAGAAGCGAGTAAAAATAAGCCTAACTAGTGAAAACAAGAAACAAAAGATATAATTGCAGAATCTAAAGGAAATAACTTCGAGCACTCACACCCGAGGATGTGAGAACCTTTTATCTTACCTCCCCGGCAACGGCGCCAGAAAAGAGCTTGATGTCTAAGAACACTTCTATTCTTGTAGACAGTGCTGGAACTCCAATTGCAGAGGTTTGTAGAACAGCAGCAAGTTTCCCTTAAGTGGATTACCCAAGGTTTATCGAACTCAGGGAGGTAGAGGTCAAAGATATCCCTCTCAAGCAACCCTGCAATCAAGATACAAGAAGTCTCTTGTGTCCCCAACACACCTAATATACTTGTCAGGTATATAGGTGCACTAGTTCGGCGAAGAGAGAGAGTAAAATGCAAGTAATATGGATGATTATAAGTAATAATAACAATCTGAAATAAATATGGCAGCAAGCAAACATGTAGCAGAACAGGCGGAAAACGGTGTTTCAATGCTTGGAAATAAGGCCTAGGGCTCCTACTTTCACTAGTGGACACTCTCAACAATGCTCACATAACTGAATGCATAAATATCATCTCTTCACTATGCTACTCCGAACCACTCTCCGATCGAAATAATGAACACTAATCATTGCGTAGGGGCTTTAACAGTACTCCTCAAGTCTATATTCCCTCTCTAGGGCACCCCAATGTCACTACGAGCGCCAAAGATTAGTAAACAAACGCCACAGTTTCATAGGTTCACCTTCCAACACAAGATATAAATATGATGCTAAACCACACGGTGCACACACTATCACCTTTACCCTGTGATCAAAGTGTTTACGGAGATAACAAAACCACTTGAGTAGCATAACAGATGAAGATCATCTACTTATTCAACTAGATTACAAAGCTCATGATCACATAAAGATCACACCATGGGAGAGAGAGATGAACCACATAGCTACCGGTAGAGCCCTCAGCCCCGAGGGAGAACTACTCCCTCCTCATCATAGGAGACATCAACGGCGATGGAGATGGCGGTGGAGTGAAAGGAGATGGCTTCTGGGGGCACTTCCCCGTCCCGGCAGGGCGCCAGAATAGAGATCTGTCCCCCGAAACTTTCGATAGCGGTGGCGGCGGCGGAGCTACGGATGTATTTTGCGGAAAACGTCGATTGATTTAGGGTTTATGCCTCGGGGAGTATATATGGGCGAAAGGGCGATGCCAGGAGGTGGCCAGAGGGCCCACACCCCTAGGTGGCGCGGCCAGGGGGTGGTGGCGCCACCCTATGGTGTGGGCACCCTGTGGCCCCCCTCCGGGGCTCTTCAGGATTTCTGGATGCTTACGGGACTTTTAGGACTTCTGGTTTTCAAATTTTCCATTTCCGAGAATATTTCCAGAACAACTTTTCTAAAACTAAAAATAGCAGAAAACAGGGAACTGGCTCTGTGGCATCTTGTTAATAGGTTAGTCCCGGAAAACATAGAAAAACGTAGAAAAATATACGGAAAACATGTAGCAATTGGCATAATATCAACATGGAACATCAGAAATTATAGATACGTTTGAGATGTATCAAGGACGTAAATAGAGAATCTTTATCTCACTTGTTGATTGGACTTTGCACACTTGGACTAGTGCCTTCATCCGCTTATCCAAATGATAGAAGAGCTCGCAGCGGGGTGCCCAGCCCCAAAATTGGTTACTATAAATTCTCTTCACTATTTTTGCCCCTGATTTATCAGTCAAATCATAATTGTGCAAACAAAAGAGAACAGGGATGACCTTCTATACCAGATGTGTCCATCAATGGGAGCCTCTCTTGCAAGGTCTAGTTGGCTTGTGACGTACTGTATTTCTGTTTACCATTCGTTGACATAAGCATACACCTCTCTAAAAAAATGTTTTCAATACCTCTATTTAATAAAATAAAAAGCTCTAGCACATGAGTTAATCCCTGCTTCCCTCTGCGAAGGGCCTTTCTTTTACTTTTATGATGAGTCTTCACCTTCTCACTTTATGCACTTTCTTGAGAGCATGGCTGTCATTCTTAGTGTAATGTGCTTGTCCCAGAATACGGTTAATTGTGGTATAACTTTGATGTTTGTATCTTTGATATGTTTACTTCTAGTCTTCCTTTGAACTTTGGAGGTGCCCTAGCATTTATGTTTTGCTCCATTATTAAGGGAAAGCGAGTAAAATTTATCATACCCTATTATGAGCATTGCAATCCTGCAGATTGATGTATTTCATGTTGTTTATTATTAGTGTGTTGGTACCTCTTCATGGTTTGCATAACTACTAGGTGATTTTATCTTGCATACTTCTTATTATGAATTTCCTAAGCACTTGATCATATAGTGAGTATATTTACATCATATGAAACAAATGTGTTCATAAAAGTTCTTTTATCGCACTCAGTTGTCACTGAATTGCTTGAGGACAAGCAATAAGCTAAGCTTGGGGGGAGTTGATACGTCCAAAACGTATCTCCTTTTTCGAACACTTTTGCTATTGTTTGCCTCTAAACTTGTGAGTTTTGGATACAACTAACACGGAGTAACGTTTTTTTAGTAGAATTACCTTGGTATCTTGTTTTTGTGTAGTGCGCAAGTCGATGACATAATACTCACAGAAGGACTTATCCGTGAATATTACATCCCTCAGAGTAGTACAACAGAAACATAGCAAGACCAGGCAAGCTATAGGATACAAACTTCATTAAAAAATCTTGAGAATCTCATTGATGAATCAAGAAGATCTCCTGCAAATAAAACATCAGAAGAAACAATTCGAAGCTCCAAGATATAGAAGAACTCAAGCTCAGAACTAATCTATTGTGGCTGATGTCAGCCCTAATCTATGGCTTAAAACAGCTAACTCCAAGAATGGACTCCACCTACACCTGGATAGCTTCTCCTCCATCAGCGTTGTTAATGACGACGCTTCACGATGACGATTTCCATAGGGCTTCAACTCTAAGCAGGGGGTCAAACGGGAACGAATGAGTAACGAGCGTTACTCAGCAAGTTCATGATATATAGGGAATAGCTTGATGCACTAACTACAGCTTTATACTCACAAGAGCCATAAGCTAATGCAAGGTTTTGTAAAGCTTTCTTCAAGAGGTTGCTTTTACTTCTGAAAACTATGCCCACCAGATCTTCACAGGACTAGAACTTCATGGAGTTGTCTTTCCTGCGGCGTTCGCAGCTCCTTCTCGGAACAAGGGGTAACATGTCACATCCTTTTACACTCTGCAGAGGTGCGTTACTTTACCCATGGCCGACCAAGACCATGTTGCACAACCAGGTGTACATTCCTGTCCACTCCTACTCAGGTGTGGGGCCCAGTTGTTGGTCCGAGCCAAACCGTGCTTCTCCGCACAACGCATGCCCACCCATTTCCACCAGCAGGTTGAACGCCTGATTCCACCCCTCGCGATGGAGATCTACGCACCCCTGGCAGACACTCATAGACCCCAGAGTCCGTGGGACGTAAGGGCTCCCACCCATGTGCATGTAGTCCTGCAGAACCTACAGCGTACGTCTCTGGCAGCCCGTTGACATGCGAACGAGAAAAGATCACGGCTGACTTACTCCCCCCATAGAAGACCCATGGTTAACGCGAATTTATGGCGCAAGAATCTGACGGCAGTTGTGATTAATCCTAGGTAATACTTTCCCATGCAGATGGAACCTTCCTTTGACCTATTAATCTTACCATGGTCCCATCCGCCCACCAAACAGAACACTACCATTCGGGTAGTCATTCAATTAGTCATATTATTATAAAAATAGGATCATGCATTCTTTTGAGACTAGGTGGTAATACGATAGAGTTTTTGCAATTAGTTTGTTATGAAGTACTGCAATGGATATGAGCAAGTGATGAACTTGCCTGAGATTGAAATAACCATAATAATCAATATCTTCGGGTTCGAGGTCACGTAGGAAATCCCGACATCAGAAAGATAGCAAAGTAGTCCCGATAAATACTACAGAAAACAATGGAAAAATTATACATGCATAGTAATGAGATGCATCGTGAATTACCCTGGAAAACACCCCAGCTTACAAGTGTAAGCCACGTTTGATACGATAACTTAATCACATGGGTTTTAGGTGAAATGCTTCATTACTTGGGGTGTTGTGGTTATTACTTCTTTTAGACTTACATGTGTTTCACTTTTACTTAACAACCAATTGTTATCATGTTTAAGTAGAAGTGTTGATTACTTGGTGAGGTAACAGGACAATAGCACATGGAAAACAATTATTGAAAAGGTAACAAACATGTTTGATTTTATGTTCCAAAAGTGTAGAGCTAATGATAATGAGTTTAGTTGAAAATGATGAACTAGTACAGTGAAATCTATCATCACAATACTTGCTAATTACTTGTGATGATAGGTTTAGTAGGTGTGAAAACATGTGGGTTTTATTAATAAAGAAAATTATGAGGTGGTAGTTGTTTATGGTTATAATGGAATATTATAGAATTCTGTTATACCTTTAGAAACAAGTTAATAAGCTAAACATAATGTTTTGAGTTTGACATATTTGAGTTGAAAACGTTTTTCTCTTTAATTTGGTTTATCATTTGAAGTATTCTGAAAGTATTTGAATAAGATATTAATTTATTAATTTTTAAATGAATTAAATGATTATGCAAAATATTACACACATGAAAACTTGGTCAAATAACTTTGAAAACATCATAGGTGAGTTCCATAAATCATTTGGAGCATTTTGGTATATAACTTGTATTTTTCTGATTTTATGAATATTTATTATTTTTCTCAATTATAAATGATTTAATTTAATTAAAGAAAATGTTTAATTTTAAACTTTATCAAATTATTTTGAAAGTTTGATAAATAGATAGGTTTTATTTTTCTAAACACTAATATATTTTATTTACATTTTTCTGATATGTAAATTAAAAGTTATTGCTTTAATAAGGTTTATTCAATTTCTGCCTTTTTAAATTGACACGTGGAGCCCACCTGTCAAATACGATTTTTTATTCAAAAATAAAAAGAAAGCAAAACCTCCCATGACGTCATGATGACGTCAAACATGATGTCACAGAATTCGATCCTCCCCGTTGAATAGAATTCGCGATATTTGGTCCAAATTGAGATGATTTGCTATGCTTATGTGTGAGAGGAGGTCAGTGTGAGTCCGTGAGTGGCCGATGCGAACGTCTCTTGGGCTTTATACCCACGGAATGGTGGCGAGGAGGAGGTGGCACGGCGTCGGAGGCGGTCGCACGCCTCTGGCCTTCTGGCCAGAGGTTGAAGAAGAAAGAAAAGAAATGCCCGGTTTCGATAACCCCCTGGAATTTTTGAGATTTACAACTAAGTCCCTCTATCTTTAAAACTGAGAAGAATTTCTTGTTTTCAGGGCCTTTTTGTGAACAGAAAAATTAGTAAAAATTATATTTGAATTCCTTATCAAAATTTACATCTCACCATGTTTTATTTTGGTGAATTTGAAGAATATTTATATTTTTTATTTAGGGTGCTAGATTAAGTGGTTTTTGTTATTCTCTCTCTATTTAAATTTCATATGGATTAAAAATCACTTAGTGTATTCTATGACATGAAAACAACCCAACTAATATGCTATTGAAATAATGATATGTTTTCTATTGGATAATTTTTAGGTATAATACCTTTTTGGAAATACTTTGTAAGCTTTAGTATTGTTTTATTTTTTTAGGCATAGTAATAAAACCACCCAATAGGGAATTTTATTCCAAATCATACCAAATGATTTTAATTTGTGAAGGGGCTTGTTTTATTATACCATGTCATCTTTTATAATTGAATCTCTTAGCAATCTTTGGTTGCCATTTTACTTAGGTGTGTGTAAGAAAGCTTGCTGTTTTTAGTACTTGACCAAGTGGAAAACATGTATGATTTTGGAATCTTATATTCTTGTTTTCCACATAGGTTCCAATATGTATATTATCCTTTTTTGTTTTAGAACATTTAATCATTTACATGTGGGTGTATAGTTGCATTCTTATTATTTTCCATTTGTGTTATGGATGAAAAAGATCTGGAAAACAAAGAAATTAATTTGTTTTCCCCCACCTCATCTTATCACCAGACATGTGGGTGCAAGGGCTTGTTATTATTTTCTCTTGCCAATTGTTTCCATTAAAGATATTACTATGAGTTCATCATCTCTGATGAGTTTGATAGAGGTTATTGGTTCTCCATTATATCCTAATGATTCACTGGATAATCTCTTATGATCTCTTACTGAGGCAATGTTGCTTCTGGTGGTCTTCTGTTGCTTGATGGTCTTCTCTTTAGTTGCTACTAGTCTTCTGGTACTGCCTTTGTCATTTGCAAGAAATATTATCTCTTGGATTCCATATTCAACTATCTCACCCTTGTGGTGAAAACAACCAGTTGTTCCAAGCAAAGATTTTACGTAGAGGTTTATAAAAGAATGTAGGTACATTTTGTGACATCAAGTTACTATATGCACATAAGAAGAATTTGTTAACAAGTGGGCCAGACTCGCCTCCAAATTATTACTCATATACAATTGGGTGATATGTACTAGGTTATATGATCTTTTGTTTATTTGTGTAAGACACTCAAGTGTTTGAGTATACAAAAGTGATTTGTTAACAAGGTTGCAAGGCTTGTTATCAAACTACTTCTATATAACTCTAACATTGGAATATCATACTATTTCAAGAGTGTTAACAAGATCAGATCAAGATATAAGAACTTCCAAATACCCTTATACTAGAGTGAAGTAGCACTTCTAGAATCCTCCAAAGAATCCTTCTTAAGATCTTCTTGTGGTAGTTCTTCTGTTCTTGTGGTTGCTTCTCTTGCAAAATGACTTAGAGAAGATTGGAAGATAACAAGATAAACTGATCTAGATAAAATAACAAGGTCTAGATTAAAAGTTAGTTCATGCTTTTATTATCCTTACATATAGTTCTTATTTTATTTCCCAAAAGATAGATACTTGTTTCATACATGATTGGTTTTACTTAGATATCAATTCAATTTCTCTAACAGAGATTATAACTTGTTGTTATCCATGGGTTGTATCGAGAGATACTTTAGTTGTTGAATATTGATGTGGATAGAAATGTGGAGTGTTTGTGAAATGGAAACTTAAGATTATAAGTTAATCAAATGGTTCATTAATGTGTTGAGCTTTCATATGCTCACTTGTTTGAGATGATAGAAAAAATGAGCATGAAAAAGTGATTGAACTTAATGGCTTTGATCATGGTTGTTACTTGGTTACTCAGAGTGCCATGTTGTGATTTTATATCCTTGATTTGTATTCATGATGCAGGCATAGAGGTTTGGTAAGATCATAGGTAATGATCAAGGTTTATCAGTAGTTTAAGAAGATTTATCTTTTCTTTTAGATATTTCTTTTATGGTTGATGAGATATGTACATATTCGATAAATATGTTAATCCAATATATTATCTCCCACTTGTGGGTTTTGAGTTAACACTTGTTTGTATCAATTGTGTTCTATTGAAATTTTGTATTTACTTGAAATGGTTTACTTAATGGTTATGAAATGATTTATAAAGATGTTATGTGGATTGATTGATAACTCAAGTAGTTCATGTTTTAGAGAGTCTAAGATACTTGTGATAAAGGTCATTCCAAATGTTCTCTTGACCAGATGAACTAGACCTATTTCATCATGTCAAGTGAAACTTTGGTCACTTTGCTTTGTTTAAACTTTCGCGCCAAAATTTCCCGTACTTTTAGATGCATGCTTTGCAAATGCACATATTATATTTAGATCCTTATAACCTCCCAAACACTGGGATGTTACACTTCCCTCGAAGACTGTTCCGATCCCCTATACTTGTGGGTCATCAGATCCCTCTAGGCCCATAAAGGTGAAGTGTCATGTAGTCGACGTTCACATGACACCACTAGAAGAATAGCACCACAACTTAAATATCAAACCATTAGATATTACTTCAACATCTTGACTTCTCCCATGTCCCCAAGAACTAATCGAACTACCCACAAGACATCACATGGATCATAATCAGAGGTGATATAATGATGAATAACAATCTGGTCATAAAGTGAAAACATCGATAAATCTCGTAAGCATCAACTACTAACAAGTAATCCACACCGGGAGAGAGATCTAGTGGAAAACAACAATATAGAACCCTAATTGTTATAGTGGGACGGAGGTAGATGGTGAGGATGATGGTTCTAGTGGTGAGAATGATGACGATGATGACCCTGATGATGCCCGGAGCGATGACGGTAACGATGGCGATGATTTCCCCTCTCCGGGGAGGAATTTCCCCTGCAGATTTCTCCCTGGCAGAGAGCTTTTCTCTCTCTGTTGTTTTTCGCCCCGAGGAGGCGGCGGAATATTTCCTTGATGGTTCCCCGAGTTTTAGGGTTCCCTAGGGATGAAGTACGCGAGAGGGGGCTACCAGTGGTGGGCCAAGGTGGCCACACCACGTGCAGGCGCGAGCAAGGGGGCCGCGCCACCAGTTGGTGTGGGCTCCTGGTGTCCCCCCTCTGGCTCCCCTCGTGGTTGGCTCCCTCATATGGTCTTCTAAGACTCCTTCGATGCCCCCCTTCTTCTGGTCTTCAGAAATAGGGCATCTTGATGGTGCTTTTTCCAGCTGATTTCTGGTCTCGGTGATTATTCTCCACTAATTATCAAACATGCAAAATAAGATGAATAACATAAGTAATGCGTCGTAATACAAAATATATCGATGAATAATAGAAAATTACAATATAAATAGTGATGCAAAATGTACGTGTCAACTCCCCCAAGCTTAGACCTCGCTTGTCCCCAAGGGGAACTGAACTCGGTAAACATGACCACATGTTTATGGAGTGAAGTGTCGATAAATAAAATACGGACAAGAAGCATCACATATATCAATACACAAGTCATGCTATACAGAAACTTCCTTTCATATAACTAAACCTGAAACTAGTAGAGGGAGTCTGACGAAGATATGGATTCTGGATCCTGCGGATAAGGACACCCCCTCTCAGGCCCAAGGTGAAGGCCCAAGAAGAGGAGCCCTTGGAGTACTCCAGAAGGCCCACGTGAAGCCCACCCGCACTAAACTTGCGGGTTAAGTTAGAAAACATGTAACCGACCTAGCTAGGGTTGGAGTCCTCTCCGGGTAGAACTCGAGACCTGGCCGCCTATATAAGGCCAGGAGAGCCCCCGAGAGAGGACCAAGCAACACCGCACGACCAAAAGCCTTGAACTCGAGACCTACTCTCGATTCGAGCACAACCTTTGTAACCGATCTAATCATCAATACAGATCGACAAGAGGCAGGAGTAAGGGTTTTACCTCTACGAGGGCCCCGAACCTGGGTAAATCTCGCCCCCTGTCTAGCCGACGATTCCACCAGCACTCATGGGTTCTCCTAATCGAAACCCGATAAGTTCATCGAAGGGATTTGTTGAGTCTGGGATTCTACAATTGGCGCCGTCTGTGGGAACGGCGGGCGCTGGATCACCGGCATCCTCGGCTTCATCGACATCAAACTCTCATTGGAATCCAATGACTACGGCTCCGAACAATCCTTTACGGATCGGATCTGTCGTGGTCACACAGCACTCGCCGGAATCGCGCCCGGTATTCAAAGATCTGGAGGAGAGCGTCACCCTGACGTTCGGGAGCCTCAAATTCGTGACGAACAGGGACGGGATCCTCCACTTCTCGGATGAATCGGAGACTGAATCTGGAGCTGTCGACTCGCGCCGTCACCTGGAGAAAAGTGGCGAGTCGATTCGCTTCAACGCCAACGACTATCACACCCTCTCGACAGAGGAACCATCAAGAATCCAAGGAAACCTTCGACCTACGCCTAGGACGCACGAGCTTCGACTGGCTCAAGTCTGCATGGCAGGATCGGAACAAGGCTCGGAAACAGAACGCAGTGCGACTGAGCGCAATATAATCGGCGTTTCGCGGGAATCCTGGAAACGGGCGAAGGAAGCTATGCGAACAAGCAAGCCACCCGCAGCCGGATCCTCACACGAAGACATGGTCGCCTACCACTATCACCTAGTGAGAGCAGCCACGATTATCAAAGATGCTCAGGTAGATCTGGCCCGCCGAAGAAGAGCGGCGGACGAATCAAGCCAGAGACGAGCTGGGCTATCCGTAACACCCTCGGTCGGAACCCGACCCGCGAGGAAAGGACACGCATCCACGTCTAGGAACGATGAATCCATACCCGAAACAAACAGATTAATCACTCCTTCTCTCATGCGAGTCGACGACGACGGCAACGTGTACCCGCAAACTCCCGCTGCTGCGGTTCTAGCCGCGGCAACCTACATGCAGATGAATCAACCGACAGAAAGCGACCCTCGGGCAGAGCAATACAAGCAAATACGAAAAGGACTCGGATTGGCGGCCGCAAGGCTCGCCTCTCACGATCGCAAGAAGGCCGAGGATGTAACATCCCAAGTATGAAAAATAGCCATTAGAATGTTTGCTCTCTGTTATTTTATGTTTTGCATCATGACATCATGTTGATTGCAATTGTTTTGCTTGTTTTCCTTTTGTTTTCCTCTGTTTTCATTTGTTTTCCAACTGTTTTCATTTGTTTTCCTTTGTTTTCTATTTGAATTTCAAATCAAAATTCAAACCTTTTGTTTCATCCTTGTGATGTTACAATTTCCAAAATGATATTTCAAATCAAAACAATCAATTGTTTCCATTAAGGTGTGATTTCAAAACTGTTGTTCAGTTTCTATAAAAATGCATCCAATAATCAAACCCTTTTCAAATTCAGTTATGATTTTCTTCCAAACAACAACCCTTGTTGAAAGTTATGAAAATTGCAAAACAAATCAATCATTTGTTTCCAATTAAAATCATTTGATCACCCTATTTAAATCTTGTTTTCTATAACTCACTTAATAATCAAAAATTCATTCAAATTGCATTAAAAATTCAAATCACATTGTCCAAAACAGCAACCATGTTGATCTTATAAAAATTGCAACACAATTATTAATCATATGCTTCCAATCAAAATTATTTGATCACCCCATTTAAAATTGGTTTGCAATAATCAGTTAATCTCAAAATCATTTAAATTGGAATCAAATTTCAAACAGCACCCAATTGGAAAATTATGAAAATTACCAAACAATTCCTTCACTTGTTTCCAACTAAACTTGAATTTAAAAAACTTAATTGCTTAAGTTAAGTTAATCAATTAATATTAAATTCCCTTCAAATTTCAAATAAATTGCAAGCAACACTTAATTTCTAATCTTTTGGTAAAACAAAACTTGCAAGCTGTTGCTGCTACTTAACAGAAGCATTATAAAATTTTGCCCTAAAATTTCTAACCCTAACCCCTCTCTTGTTCTTCCTTTTCCAATCAGCACAAAAAAATAATAAAACAGAATCAATTAGTAAAAAGAAACCAGGGAGAGAGAGAGCAGCAGGCCAACTCTCCCCTCAGGCCCAACTCTCCCCCCAAGCCCACCTCCCTCTCAGCCCGATACCCTTTCTTCCCCATCTCCGTACGCTGTCGTCATCAACCATGGACAGCGACCTGCTGCCCAACCTCCTCCACCCGATTCTCCCTCCCCCTCCTATATCTGTCCCCAACCCGTGGAGAAACCCTAACCCTCTCCTTCTCCCTCCTTCCTCTCCCCAGCCGCCATCTTCTTCCTCCCACCTCTCTTCTCCCTGCAAACTCTCTGTTCCTTTCCCTGTTAACTGAACCCAACCCCACCGAAATTCCCTCCTCCTGCCGCCGGTGATCGCCGCCCCACGGCCACCTCGAGGTTCATCTGGCTAGGGGAATGGAACCGCCACATCACGCACTCCATCTTTGGTGAAGGCGCCGTGGTCCGAGGAAGCTCCCGGCGGCCGCAGCGTCGAGGTTTGCCGCTGGCCAAGCCCCTGCTGCTCGCCCCGACCTGCTCTGTCCGCTCGCCAAGGTGAGGCCTCCCCCCCGATCGCTTCCCCTCCTTCCCTCGCTCCCTTCCCCTCCTCTCACGCGCACACGAGCACCGCACCCCACAGCGCCTCCACCACGGCGCCCCCACCGGCGAGCACCGTGCCGTCGCTGCATCTGTCTCCATCGACCAAGTGCAGGTTCAGTTAGGCAGAGAATTCAGTTACAGTTAAAATCTCGCACAGCCACATCTCTTACCCCCCGCTGCTCCCCTCCCTGACAAGAAACCGCACCAGCCGCACTGGTTAGCAGCACCCAGCGCCAGCAGGAGATTGGGGGTTCGATCCCCCACTCCCTCAAATAAAAACCAACCTTTTTTTTATTTGTTTTGGTTACAGAAACATCTCAGAATCACACATAGGCCCCTGGTAATTAATTCTAGCCCCTGTAATATTTCTTTCTAAGTCCCTAGCAGCTAAAAAATGGCAGATTTGCACCAAAACTTGTAAATTGCATAATTAATTCATCTTAACTCCAATTTTAACTTTTTAAATATGTTTTCTGTCCCAAATTAAATTGTCTATCCAAATATAAAATTTGTTTACTGTTTTGAATATTTTAAATTGGTGCAATATTTGAAAACTTGTTAATTCACTTAAACTTGCAAAATTCATAACTTGAGCATAAAAATTCCAAATTCCACAAACTAAATATGTTTTCCAATCAAATTTTCATGTACTTTCCAAATATAAATTTTGTTTGCTGTTTTGAATAATTTAAATTGCTGAAAACAACTGTTTCTTAATTAATGCATTTAAAATTGCCAAAATAATAACTTGCTCATTTTAAATCCAATTTCAACAAATGAAATATGTTTTCCATGCAAAATTAAACCACCTTTTCAAATATAAAATTTGTTTCATGTTTTGAATAATTAAAATTGGTTAAATGATTTAAACCTTGTTTAAATCATTTAATATTGTTAAATTCATAACTTGATCAAACTAAATTCTTTTGGGACATATAAAATATGTTTTCAAACCATAAAAGCATAACCTTTTCAAATATGAACTTCACTCAATGTTTTGAACAAATAAAAATTCAAATAAGTTCATGTTTGAATTAAATTCATTTAATTCTTGCTTAAACTTGTTTAATTCCTAAATAATTTATTTGTAATCCTTTTTCAACAAGTGAAACATGTAATCCACCTAAAATATGGTGTTCTTTTCAAATATAAACTTTGTTATCTATTTTGAACAATTAAACTTGATGAAAACAACAAATGCTTGTGTGACACCTTTAAGGAACCAAAATTCCATAACTTAATAACTAAAATTCCAAACTTGGTAAACCTTATTTCCAATTGATTCTATTGTTGTTATTTTTCTGTTTTCCTCATCCATGCATCATGCTAATCCACTTTCACATGTTGCTTAGTTGTAAAACAATTAATTCAACCAAAATCCATGGGCTTTTCATATGCAACTCAAAATTGCATGTGTGTCCATTTAAATTGTGTTACCATGTCAACTAGTTATTTTGATGCATCCATTAACTTGACATGCATCATCCCATGATTGTGCACTATGCCATGATATTGATTGTTTATATTTCTGCATTGTTTGTTTGCTTCTTCTCGGATATACGACGACGTGAGACCGACGATCCTTACGACACCCCTTCTAAGGAGTTAGCTCAGTACCAGGCTACTGGGTTTGCAGGCAAGTTATCACTCACATGAACCATTGTGTTCCTTTCAACCTTGGTTACCGATACTTTCCGTTGTCTATTCTGCTAGCCCTATGATTAGTTGTTTCTGTTACGAACCTATCACATGAATCCCTTAACCCTGAAATTGCCTCACCACCACTCCTACAACCCTATTGATTGAGCCAGTGTCTTACTAGCATGCTTAGGTTGTTTTGCTCGAGTCTGTTACCCGTTACTTTCTGTTACTATTTCATTATGTTCTGGGGGCTCGATGTTTAATCAATCAATCATGCTAATGTTATTGTTAAATAATAATTTGATGATAAGGCACCGGCAGGAGGCCCGGTGTGGTTTTGAGGCCTGCTAGTGTCGACCCTAATAGGAAAAGGGTCTTGTCTACTGATCCATGATGAGCGCACTAACCGCATGTGGGAAGCGAGTATGGGCGCCCCCCTCAATTTGATTCGATTCGCATCTCGTCCAAATCGCCTCATTTAGTTCGTGTTTTCCATTTGCCGCATGCATGTTTTTGCGAGCCCAGGCCAGGGTGGAACTTTTGTAGTCGGCATATAGGGGGACACGTTCTTAGAGTGCTATGAGGGTCCCTTTTCTTCGGGGCTCGATTAGCCGTGCGCCCAAGGTTCTTTGGGCTTGATGCGAAGAAGAGTTGAGTTGTGTAGAGTGCCCCGCTTGGTGGGAGGCATCCCATCTGGCGGGTTATTCTTGCGTGTACGGCCAAATTGGTGCACCCCTGCAGGGATAAATCTTCTCGAGAAGTCGTGTTTTCCGCGGTTATGGACTACTTGGTGAAAGTACTGGCTAACAAGTACTCAGGACAACTTAAACCTAATGATTAACAACCTTACACCCAATGATTAACAACTTGACTAGTAATAGGCTTATTGACACAATAATCTGAACCATCATTAATCCAACTGTGTGAGTTATCCTCGGATTGCTTCTTTGGATAAGGGGCGAGATCCAGGATGGGTTTGTTTGGAGTTAGCTATAGTTGGTTACGATACGCGATCTTATCTCCTTTCTGTTAGCCGGAAGTGGTAGTAACTCTGTAGTTGGTTAGAGCAGCCAGTTGCAGCATCTTTATATCCCCTTCCTTCCGTTGAACCCAAAGCATCTGTGCTTGGTGTTGACGGGTTACACTTTGGTGAACTGTGAGTCTTGCTTGCCAGTACGTTTATGTACTGACCCCTTTGGGGCTGTGGTTTCCGCAGACTACGTTTCCGAGGATCCCCATGGTGGCTACTACGTGGAGTATGACGAGACTGCTGACGAGTAGATAGCGGACCCGGGCAGGATCCGAGACTTCGTGGATGGGCTCCGTCTTTTCGTTTCCGGCCTCTTAGGCCTATTTGGTTCTTGTCTGTACTCAGACATGTTGAATGCTTCCGCTGTGATGTACTGATGATATGTTGGGACATGTGTCCTCTGGATGATTGTATTTGCTATCTCTGCTCTAATGAGAGCTATTTGCAACTTATTTCAATCTTTTGTGTCGTAGAGATCTGTTGTGATATCACTTGTTCAAACGCCGTTGACGTACCATGTGTGTATGTTTTGAAGTACGTCAATGGAAGTATCCTGATTTCTATGGGATAGTTTACGTCGACGCTGAACAGATAGGGGTTGGTTGTCACACATACGTGTGTTGGCCTACTCGTAAGAGGACGCGGGTGCCGGTAAGCCCCGTAATCCAATCTACTACTGTTCAACGGAACGGCGAGTATCCTTTAGAAGTCCGGGTGCGACAAATGGTATCAGAGCCTGTCTGCCTGTAGGATCCCTTTTTACTGGTCGCAGTTGAGTCTAGAAACTATTTTGTAGCTATATAGGAAAAATGAAACGTGAGAGTAGGAATTCTGTTCTTTTTCTTCTTTCCCCACCCACCCTCCCTTTTCTGGTAAGGAAGTGCAACGTTGTTTTTCCCTTCTCATCTAAACTTTCAAGTTAGGATTTCACGAATTCTGGTTTCTCTAGGATGGTTATATCTACTAGACCATAGGAATGGAGGTGGTTGTGACATGATTTATCATGTTGCCTACTCACGATTGAGAACGGAGGCGTGTAAGCCCCGGAAGCAGATCCTCTATTCCTTAAGCAGTAGATATTGATCCTCTAGAAGCCCGGATGGGTTTTTCTGTAGTACCTCAGGAGTTTTGTTCTCGTTTCCCCCGATGTTGATATCCTGTTCTTCTCAACATCCTTTTCGTCCGTTGAAATCTTGTTGTTGTTTTCCATTTCAGTTCTTCTACCGGCGTCTAATCAAAACTTCCCAAATATCAAGTCTATCTGGCCAGAAAGGTTGTTGTTGTTTCGAAAAACTACCAGGCTATGAGAGCTGGCATTCCTATCACCTGGGGTTGTTTCGAGGAAGCATTCCTGAATCACCACATTCCAGATAGTCTATTCTCCAAATGAATCAAGTTCTATTCAGCTATACACCCTCCATACAAAACCTCTACCTCTACTCAAAAATGTCCCGGTGGTTTCCAAATTCCCTGACATCTTTCCAGAAGAGTTGCCAGGAATGCCTATCATCTTGAACTTCCAGAAAAACTATCCAAGGTGCACGATGTGTTTCACGTGTCACAGCTCAAGAGGATCTTCCCAAGAAGTATCCGGACCTTTTCTTTTCTCAGTAGGAATCTCGGGGCGCGATTCCTTCAAGGGGGGGCGTTTTGTAACATCCCAAGTATGAAAAATAGCCATTAGAATGTTTGCTCTCTGTTATTTTATGTTTTGCATCATGACATCATGTTGATTGCAATTGTTTTGCTTGTTTTCCTTTTGTTTTCCTCTGTTTTCATTTGTTTTCCAACTGTTTTCATTTGTTTTCCTTTGTTTTCTATTTGAATTTCAAATCAAAATTCAAACCTTTTGTTTCATCCTTGTGATGTTACAATTTCCAAAATGATATTTCAAATCAAAACAATCAATTGTTTCCATTAAGGTGTGATTTCAAAACTGTTGTTCTGTTTCTATAAAAATGCATCCAATAATCAAACCCTTTTCAAATTCAGTTATGATTTTCTTCCAAACAACAACCCTTGTTGAAAGTTATGAAAATTGCAAAACAAATCAATCATTTGTTTCCAATTAAAATCATTTGATCACCCTATTTAAATCTTGTTTTCTATAACTCACTTAATAATCAAAAATTCATTCAAATTGCATTAAAAATTCAAATCACATTGTCCAAAACAGCAACCATGTTGATCTTATAAAAATTGCAACACAATTATTAATCATATGCTTCCAATCAAAATTATTTGATCACCCCATTTAAAATTGGTTTGCAATAATCAGTTAATCTCAAAATCATTTAAATTGGAATCAAATTTCAAACAGCACCCAATTGGAAAATTATGAAAATTACCAAACAATTCTTTCACTTGTTTCCAATTAGACTTGAATTTAAAAAACTTAATTGCTTAAGTTAAGTTAACCAATTAATATTAAATTCCCTTCAAATTTCAAATAAATTGCAAGCAACACTTAATTTCTAATCTTTTGGTAAAACAAAACTTGCAAGCTGTTGCTGCTACTTAACAGAAGCATTATAAAATTTTGCCCTAAAATTTCTAACCCTAACCCCTCTCTTGTTCTTCCTTTTCCAATCAGCACAAAAAAAATAATAAAACAGAATCAATTAGTAAAAAGAAACCAGGGAGAGAGAGAGCAGCAGGCCAACTCTCCCCTCAGGCCCAACTCTCCCCCCAAGCCCACCTCCCTCTCAGCCCGATACCCTTTCTTCCCCATCTCCGTACGCTGTCGTCATCAACCATGGACAGCGACCTGCTGCCCAACCTCCTCCACCCGATTCTCCCTCCCCCTCCTATATCTGTCCCCAACCCGTGGAGAAACCCTAACCCTCTCCTTCTCCCTCCTTCCTCTCCCCAGCCGCCATCTTCTTCCTCCCACCTCTCTTCTCCCTGCAAACTCTCTGTTCCTTTCCCTGTTAACTGAACCCAACCCCACCGAAATTCCCTCCTCCTGCCGCCGGTGATCGCCGCCCCACGGCCACCTCGAGGTTCATCTGGCTAGGGGAATGGAACCGCCACATCACGCACTCCATCTTTGGTGAAGGCGCCGTGGTCCGAGGAGGCTCCCGGCGGCCGCGGCGTCGAGGTTTGCCGCCGGCCAAGCCCCTGCTGCTCGCCCCGACCTGCTCTGTCCGCTCGCCAAGGTGAGGCCTCCCCCCCGATCGCTTCCCCTCCTTCCCTCGCTCCCTTCCCCTCCTCTCACGCGCACACGAGCACCGCACCCCACAGCGCCTCCACCACGGCGCCCCCACCGGCGAGCACCGTGCCGTCGCTGCATCTGTCTCCATCGACCAAGTGCAGGTTCAGTTAGGCAGAGAATTCAGTTACAGTTAAAATCTCGCACAGCCACATCTCTTACCCCCCGCTGCTCCCCTCCCTGACAAGAAACCGCACCAGCCGCACTGGTTAGCAGCACCCAGCGCCACCAGGAGATTGGGGGTTCGATCCCCCACTCCCTCAAATAAAAACCAACCTTTTTATTTATTTATTTGTTTTGGTTACAGAAACATCTCAGAATCACACATAGGCCCCTGGTAATTAATTCTAGCCCCTGTAATATTTCTTTCTAAGTCCCTAGCTCATAAAAATGGCAGAATTTGCACCTAAAATTGTAAATTGCATAATTAATTCATCTTAACTCCAATTTAACTTTTTAAATATGTTTTCTGTCCCAAATTGAATGTCTCTATCCAAATATAAAATTTGTTTACTGTTTCGAATATTTTAAATTGGTGAAATATTTAAAAACTTGCTTAATTCACTTAAACTTGCAAAATTCATAACTTGAGCATAAAAATTCCAAATTCAACAAACTAAATATGTTTTCCAATCAACTTTTCATGTACTTTCCAAATATCAGTTTTGTTTGCTGTCTTGAATAATTTAAATTGCTGAAAACAACTATTTCTTAATTAATGCATTTAAAATTGCCAAAAAAAAATAACTTGCTCATTTTAAATCCAATTTCAACAAATAAAATATGTTTTCCATGCAAAATTAAACCACCTTTTCAAATATAAAATTTGTTTCATGTTTTGAATTATTAAAATTGATTAAATGATTTAAACCTTGTTTAAATCATTTAATAATGCTAAATTCATAACTTGATCAAATTAAATTCTTTTGGGACATATAAAATATGTTTTCAAACCACAAAAGTATAAGCTTTTCAATTATGAATCTCACTTAATGTTTTGCACAAATAAATATTCAAATAAGTTCATGTTTGAATTAAATTCATTTAATTCTTGCCTAAACTTGTTTAATTCATAAATAATTTATTTGAAATCCTTTTTCAACAAGTGAAACATGTATTCCACCTAAAATTGTGTGTTCTTTCCAAATATGAATTTTTTTATTTGTTTTGAACAATTAAAATTGGTGAAAACAACAAATACTTGTGTGACATCTTTAAGTAACCCAAAATTTCCAAACTTAACAAATAATTTCCAAACATGTTAAATTCCTTTTACACTTGCATCTATTATTGTTATTTTGTTGTCATCATCATGCATGCATCATGATAAGCAAACTTTCACATGTTAATTAATTATAGATCATTTGTTTCCACTTAATTCATGGACCTTTTCCATATGCAATCCAATTGCATATGGGTCCATTTAAATTGTGTTACCAAGTCCACTAGTTATTATGATGCATCTATTAAATTGTCATGCATCATCCCATGATTGTGCACTATGCCATGATATTGATTGTTTATATTTCTGTCTTGGTTGTTTGCTTCTTCTCGAATAGACGACGACGTTGAGACAGACGATCCTTACGACACCCCTTCTAAGGAGTTAGCTCAGTACCAGGCTACTGGGTTTGCAGGCAAGTATTCACTCACATGAACCATCGTGTTCCTTTCAACATTGGATACCGATACTTTTCCGTTGTCTATTCTGCTAGCCCTATGATTAGTTGCTTCTGTTACGAACCTATCACATGAATCCCTTAACCCTGATATTGCCTCACCTCCACTCCTACAACCCTATTGTTTGAGCCAGTGTCTTACTAGCATGCTTAGGTTGCCTTGCTCGAGTCTGTTACCCGTTACTTTCTGTTACTATTTCATTATGTTCTGGGGGGCTCGATGTTTAATCAATCAATCATGCTAATGTTATTGTTAAATAATAATTTGATGATAAGGCACCGGCAGGAGGCCCTTTGTGGTTTTGAGGCCTGCTAGTGTCGACCCTAATAGGAAAAGGGTCTTGTCTACTGATCCATGATGAGCGCACTAACCGCATGTGGGAAGCGAGTATGGGCGCCCCCCTCAATTTGATTCGATTCGCATCTCGTCCAAATCGCCTCATTTAGTTCGTGTTTTCCATTTGCCGCATGCATGTTTTTGCGAGCCCAGGCCAGGGTGGAACTTTTGTAGTCGGCATATAGGGGGACACGTTCTTAGAGTGCTATGAGGGTCCCTTTTCTTCGGGGCTCGATTAGCCGTGCGCCCAAGGTTCTTTGGGCTTGATGCGAAGAAGAGTTGAGTTGTGTAGAGTGCCCCGCTTGGTGGGAGGCATCCCATCTGGCGGGTTATTCTTGCGTGTACGGCCAAATTGGTGCAACCCTGCAGGGATAAATCTTCTCGAGAAGCCGTGTTTTCCGCGGTTATGGACTACTTGGTGAAAGTACTGGCTAACAAGTACTCAGGACAACTTAAACCCAATGATCAACAACCTTACACCCAATGATTAACAACTTGACTAGTAATAGGCTTATTGACACAATAATCTGAACCATCATTAATTCAACTGTGTGAGTTATCCTCGGATTGCTTCTTTGGATAAGGGGCGAGGTCCAGGATGGGTTTGTTTGGTGGTTAGCTATAGTTGGTTACGATACGCGATCTTATCTCCTTTCTGTTAGCTGGAAGTGGTAGTAACTCTGTAGTTGGTTAGAGCAGCCAGTTGCAGCATCTTTATATCCCCTTCCTTCCGTTGAACCCAAAGCATCTGTGCTTGGTGTTGACGGGTTACACTTTGGTGAACTGTGAGTCTTGCTTGCCAGTACGTTTATGTACTGACCCCTTTGGGGCTGTGGTTTCCGCAGACTACGTTTCCGAGGATCCCATGGTGGCTACTACGTGGAGTATGACGAGACTGCTGACGAGTAGATAGCGGACCCGGGCAGGATCCGAGACTTCGTGGATGGGCTCCGTCTTTTCGTTTCCGGCCTCTTAGGCCTATTTGGTTCTTGTCTGTACTCAGACATGTTGAATGCTTCCGCTGTGATGTAATGATGATATGTTGGGACATGTGTCCTCTGGATGATTGTATTTTCTATCTCTGCTCTAATGAGAGCTATTTGCAACTTATTTCAATCTTTTGTGTCGTAGAGATCTGTTGTGATATCACTTGTTCAAACGCCGTTGACGTACCATGTGTGTATGTTTTGAAGTACGTCAATGGAAGTATCCTGATTTCTATGGGATAGTTTACGTCGACGCTGAACAGATAGGGGTTGGTTGTCACACATACGTGTGTTGGCCTACTCGTAAGAGGACGCGGGTGCCGGTAAGCCCCGTAATCCAATCTACTACTGTTCAACGGAACGGCGAGTATCCTTTAGAAGTCCGGGTGCGACAGAGGAGCAGCAGGAGAAGGAGCGAAGGAAGAAGGAGAAAGATAAAGAAACGCCTCGCAGGCGCATAAGCTCTTCACCGAGGAGGGATAAGTCACCACGCCGCGGTCGAGGAAAAGAAGCTAGACGCCGCGGCGACAACCGAAGCAGCAGTGAAGAAAGCCCGAGAGACAGAAACTCGCGGCACCATAGCGGCCGCTCGAGAAAACGAAGCAAGGAACCAAGGAAAGATGACGACCGCGACCGGCCAGAATACGACGCGCGATCAGATCTCGCTCAAAAAAGGGTGGATAAGGCAAGGGCTTCGCGATATCGCGAGCTCTCTTCGTCCGGCTCCTCGGATGACGAAACCTGTGGAGCACTCTGTTTCGCTCGCAGCATCCGCGAAGCACCTCTACCCAAAAGGTTCAAGCTCAGCACGGAGGTGACGAAGTACGACGGCTCACTCGAGCCCTCTCAATGGCTAAGCGACTACCTCACGGCAGTAAAATGCCAACGTGGGAACAAGAACACGGCTATGCAATACCTCAATTTCCATCTTACTGGCGCAGCCCGTAGTTGGCTGGAAAGAAGACCAAAATCTTGCTACGCATCGTGGGATGATTTGCACCGCGACTTCTGCAAAAATTTCCAGTCGACTTACAAGAGGCCAGCTACAATCGAAGAACTACGAGCCTTCAAGCAGAAGAGTGGCGAGTCCACACGCGAATACATCCAGCGGTGGACAACGCTCAGGAATACCGCGGGAACCATCTCAGAAGAAGTAACGATCGAAGCCTTCGCAAAGGGCGCCAGAAGAACTGCCTTTCGAGAGGAGCTAGGCAGAGCTGCACCCAAAACTATCGGGGAGCTGATGATCATAGCCGAAAAATGGGCTAACAGAGAAGATGCGGTGCGCAACGAAAGAGCATCGTCACCCGCACACGATGACGATCGGCACGGTCTGTAACATCCCAAGTATGAAAAACTCCCCTTAGAATGTTTGTTTCATGTTTATTAAAGCATTGCATCATGTCATCATTTTGTTTCCAATTGTTTCATTTAGTTTGCATCTGTTTTTTCCTGTTTTCACAATTCAAATTCAAACAGTATTCAAACAATTGTTTCATACTTTCTCTGTTACAACATTTGAAATAAAAATCACAAATAAAAACAACCAATTTGTTTCATTTTATTCCATAGTGATCACTTATTAAAATATTGGTTTTGATCAATCATTTAAATTCCAAAATCACATTTAAAATTCAAATCAAAGCACCAAAACAGAATCACTTTGAAATTATGATGATATCAAAACAAATCAACTCAATTTGTTTATAATTAACATAGGGGTCACCCTATTTAAAAGTTTGTTTTTATTAATGTTCATTTAATATTAAAATTCACCCAAATTTGGTTTAAATTCAAACAGCAAACAAATTTCAAACTTTTTGAAAATAAAACTTAACATTTATTTGCTAATGGCCTAATTAACTCCCCCTATTTTTTCCAAATTTTTTACTAACCTAAAAACCATCTTTTCCTTCCAATTCCTTTTTCAGCAAAAAAAACAGGAGAAAGAAAAAATTTAAAAACAAATTTTTGGCGCCAGGGAGAGTGGGCTGCGCCCAGCCCACTTCTCCTTTCCTTCTCCTCGCGCGGCAAGCCCAGCCCAATCACTTAAGCACCGTACCGGTTCGTTTTTTTTTTCGTTCGTTCTTTTCCATCGTCTCCCCCGTGTACGGCAGCCGATCCGTGCTGCCACGGCGGCACTGCCGCGAGCAGACGGTGATCCACGCCCCCGCACGCCTATAAGAGCAGCCCTAGGGCTCTGCGAGCAACCCTAGGCCCTAGGTTTCCTGTTCCCCTCGAGAGCGTCGCCGCCAATCCCTCTCCTCGTCGTTTCCCTCCTCACTGTCACCCCGCCGGCGTTTGCTTCTCTGAATCTCCGATGACAACCACCGCAGCAGCCACCCATCTACCCACCTAAACCCTGGAATCAACCACCCACTCCTTCCTCTTCCGATTGCACACTGCAGCAGCCCCGGAGACGCACGGAGTCCGCGCCGCCATCCACGACCACGTCGCCGCCGTCTGCCTCGAGCTCGCGCCTCCGCAACGCTTGCATCCCGGTGAGCCTCCACCGTGACCCCCTCCTTCCCCTCTGTAGCATGCCCGCAAACATGCGCACGTATCCTGCACTGCACACCGCACCACCACCTTGCAGCAACCACGAGCACGGCACCACGGCTCGCCGCCGGTAGCTCATCTCTGTCAGGTTCAGTTAACATCGCGCGTTTGGGTTCAGTTAACGCGCAGGGTAACGTTATCCTCACTGCGTCGCGGTATCTGACCAAACTGACGAACACCGCAGTGGTACACTGCATCTCACGCTAGCGCGCGGTCGCGGGATCGAGCCCTCGCTCTCGCTGAATAAAACCAAATTTTTGCGCGCATGACTGACGGGCAGGACCCACTCATCAGTGGCTCTCACTGCCACACACGCGCGCGCACGCCACGCTGGCCCCAGGCCCACGCTGCAGTGGCTAGGGCTGGCTAGCAGTGCGGTAACAAAAGTATTCCAGCACGTTTCTTTTAAAAATCAGTCCTTTAAAATTACAGATTAGTCCTCTGTTTTAAATTGATAATAACTTTCAAAATATAACTCTAAATAACAAAAGTAAAATATGTTTATTGTTCTAAATTAAATTGTCTAACCAACTATGCCATTTGTGTACTGTTTTGAAATTTCCAAATGCAATTCAAATTTGAATTCAAATAATTCAATTGTAATTTGCTAAATTGCATAACTAAATCATAATAAATCCAAATCATGCAAATAAAATATGTTTTCAATGCTATTTCAAATAACCTATCCAAATATAAATTTTGTTTCATGGTTTGAATAATTTAAATTGCTTAACTATTTTAAACCTTATTTAAATCATTTAAAATTGCTAAAATCATAACTTGCTCAATTTAAATTATTTTTGAACATGCAAAATATGTTTTCAAACCACCAAAGTATAAACTTTTCAAATGTGAATTTGAAATTATGTTTTGAGCAAATAAAATTCAAATAAAATTCATGCTTGTTTTAAATTCATTTAAAACTTGTTTAATTTTGCTTAAGTCATAATAAATTCATCCAAATTCCTTTTTCAATATTTGAAACATGTAATCCACCCAAAATTTCATGATCTTTTCAAATATGAATTTTGTTATTTGTTTTGAACAATTTAAATGGGTGAAAACAACAAACACATGTGTGTCACCTTTAAGGAACCAAAAAAATTCTTTAACTTAATAAATAAAATTCTAAATAGCTCAACCTCATTTCAAATTGGTTCTATTGTTGTTATTTTGTTTTTTTCCTCATGCATGCATCATACTAAACCACTGGCACCTGTTGATTAGTTGGAAAACAAATAATCTAACCAAAAATCCATGGGCTTTTCATATGCAACTCAAAATTGCATATGTGTCCATTTAAATTGTGTTACCATGTCAACTAGTTTATTTTGATGCATCTATTTAACTTGACATGCATCATCCCATGATTGTGCACTATGCCATGATATTGATTGTTTATATTCCTGCCTTGTTTGTTTGCTTCTTCTCGGATAGACGACGACGTTGAGACCGACGATCTTTACGACACCCCTTCTGAGGATCTAGCCCAGTACCCGGCTACTGAGTTTGCAGGCAAGTTATCACTCACATGAACCATTGTGTTCCTTTTCAACATTGGTTACCGATACTTTCCGTTGTCTATTTCTGCTAGCCATATGTATCGTTGCTTCTGTTACGAACCTATCACATGATACCCTGAACCCTGATATTGCCTCACCTCCAGTCCTATAACCCCGTTGCTTGGGCCCGTGTCTTACTAGCATGCTTAGGGTTGTTTTTGCTCGAGTCTGTTATCAGTTACTTTCTGTTATCATATTCTATTATATTCTAGGGCTCGATGTTAATCAACAACCTGTTAATCTTGGGTAATAATAATTTGTTGATAAGGCACCGGCAGGAGGCCCGGCGTGGTTTTGAGGCCTGCTAGTGTCGACCCTAATAGGAAAAGGGTCTTGTCTACTGATCCATGATGAGCGCACTATCCGCATGTGGGAAGCGTGTATGGGCGCCCCCCTCAATTTGATTCGATTCGCATCTCGTCCAAATCACCACACTTAGTTCGGGCTTTCCATTTGATGCACGCATACGCAGGTACGAACCCGAGGCCAGGGTGGAACTTTTGTAGTCGGCATTTAGGGCGGCGTGGTCTTCCAGTGCTATGAGGGTCCATTTTTCTTCGTGGGGCTCGATTAGCCGCGCACGCACAGCACGTGGTGCTTTGGGCTTGATGCGAAGAAGAGTTGAGTTGTGTTGAGTGCCCCGCTTGGTGGGAAAGGCCTTCCCATCTGGCGGGTTATTCTTACATGTACGGCCAAATTGGTGCACCCCTGCAGGGATAAATCTTCTCGAGAAGCCGTGTTTTCCGCGGTTATGGTTGACTTGGTGAAAGTACTGGCTAACAAGTACTCAGAACAACTTACACCTAACTAATGATAACCTGACTAGTAATAGGCTTATCTATAATATCTAAATTGGAGCAACCCACTAAGTGCATTTCTCTCAACATGCAAACATGCCACATCATTAGGCCCACTTAGTCAAGCCATTGTCATATTTCTCTAGACATGCATCTGCGCACGTCAGCGAACCAGCGCCACATCAGCGCACACAAAAATTGCCGGCCGCCCGTTCTACTCCTTCATTGTACAACTTTGTTTCCTTCCGCCCCATGCATCTGATTTGTTTACTTCATGCTAAGAAACGGTCCCGAGGCAACCTCCTAATCCACCCCACTAACAGGGTTCAGTTTCAGTTTTGTTCTCCGAAATTAATATCCAGCATGGCGCACTGCATGCCTTCCTTTCTCCCACAATCTCAGGGAGAATAAAATCTACAAGAACGTCTTCCAAGATTCCGTCTTCAATGTCCACGTTAGGCCTTCCATCTACACCCTGTGGCAGCTATATATAGTCATCCGTTCTTGCGAGCACGCGGCCACAAATCGTGTTGTAGATCGTCATACTCATACAGAGTTGAAGCTGGGCTGCTTGGTATACCATGACGAGTTCCCCGCACAGAACTGCGCCGAGAATGATGTCGTCGATCTCTAGCCGTCGGAATGTGCCAAAGTCGCCCATGGTTCCTTCACCCATAGCCGCCACGATACCCATCCCGCCAGAGGCATACTCTTTCCACGCTCTATATAATGTTGTATCAGGAAACCTGCAGATACTTGGCGTATATGTCAACACAAACATAGGTGTGTCTTTTGTCTTGGCCTCTTTGGAAATTCAGCCGGACGAGTTTTCCAATTGAGGGTTATTCAGATTGAGCACAAGCTACCAAGGTGTCATTTTCTATTTTGGTTGGGAAAATGCGTTTGAGGGGAATATGTAGCCTTAGCAATAATTCTCATTTGATAAGCATAAGCCTTTGCAGGTTCACACATTATTTTAGTCCATCGTGAAAATCAAGCAATTTGTTGTTCATTTGTAGCTACTTATTATTTTTCACATGGCTACTCTTTCTTTTTTCTACTGTATTTTGCCGGTTGCCTTTTCTCTGTCGATTCAGTTGCAGGGAAAGGCAAAGTAGATGTGTAGCTGCTTTCTTTCATCCAACATGGGTCTGCTGGTTATCCGTTACTAAATGACTATACATATCTTTAGTTCCATCCGGATCATGAATTGGGTTCAGTATAGAAAGAATCTATGTATTGTAGAAACTACAAAAGATACGTAATTACCTATTAGCTTTTCAGTTTATGTGTTCAAATTTATAAATTCAGTTATCTTACCTCTTTTTTTTGTTTTCAATTTTTTGTTTGGACCAGTTATCTTACCATATTTTATGAAGCCATGTAAACATGTACAATCTATTCTAATTATACTCATTATGCTACATGTATTGTTGTTCAAGCAAATACATTGTAAACACAATGTACATCACGCTAATTATTATATTTTCTTGCATGTGGATCCGTACTATATTTAGGTCAAACTGAAAAACGATTAGCAATCCTCATATTGAGATCGGTTATCTGTTGCTTAAACAGTCTATTCGAAATTGTTTTTAACATGCCCCGCAGCAACGCGCGGGGAATCATCTAGTTGACACAACAATTTGATCCATCATTAATACAACCGTGTGAGTTATCCTCGGATTGCTTCTTTGGATAAGGGGCGAGGTCCAGGATGGGTTTGCTTGGTGGTTACTCGTAGGTGGTCCCCTTTCTGATAGCCGTAAGTTGTAGTATGTTCTGTAGTTGGTTAGTGCAGCCAGTTGCAGCATCTTTTATATCCCTTTCTTCCGTTGAACCCAAGGCATCTGTGCTTGGTGTTGACGGGCTAAACTTTGGTGAATTGTGAGTCTTGCTTGCCAGTACGTTTATGTACTGACCCCTTTGGGGCTGTGGTTTCCGCAGACTACGCTTACGAGGATCCCCGTGACGGCTACTACGTGGAGTTTGACGAGGCTGCTGACGAGTAGGTAGCGGACCCGGGCAGGATCCGAGACATCGTGGATGGGCTCCGTTTTCTTTTCATTCCCGGCTTCGTAAGCCAATTTGGATTTGTCTGTACTCAGACCCTTTGAATGCTTCCGCTGAGTTGTAATGATGTTATGTTGGGACATGTGTCCTCTGGATGATTGTATTTGCTATTCTCTGCCCTAGTGAGGGCCAGTTGCAACTTATTTCCATCTTTTGTGTCTTAGAGATATGTTATGTTATCATCTTGTTCAAAGCCGTTGACGTACCATGTGTGTATGGTATGAAGTACATCAATGGTAGTGTCCTGATTTCTACGGGATAGTTTACATCGACGGTGAATAGTAAAGATTGGTTGTCACACATAAGTGTTGGCCTACTCGTAAGAGATGCGGGTGCCGGTAAGCCCCGTAATCCAATCAAAATACTGTTCAGTTCGTACGGTGAGTATCCTCTAGAAGTCCGGGTGCGACAAATGGTATCAGAGCCTGTCTGCCTGTAGGATCCCTTTTACTGGTCGCAGTTGAGTCTAGAAACTATTTTGTAGCTATATAGGAAAAATGAAACGTGAGAGTAGGAATTCTGGCATTTTTCTTCTTTCCCCAGCCACCCACCCTTTTCTGGTAAGGAAGTGCAACGTTGTTTTCTGTTCTCACCTATACTTTCAAGTTAGGTTTTCACGAATCCTGGTTTCTCTGGGATAGTTATATCTACTAGACCATAGGAATGGAGGTGGTTGTGACATGATTTATCATGTTGCCTACTCATGATTGAGAACGGAGGCGTGTAAGCCCCGGAAGCAGATCCTCTATTCCTTAAGCAGTAGATATTGATCCTTTAGAAGCCCGGATGGGTTTTTCCGTAGTACCTCAGGAGTTTTGGTCTCGTGTTTCCCGTTGTTTCTTCGATATCCTGTTCTTCTCAACAGCCTTTTCGTCTGTTCAAACCTTGTTGTTGCTTTCCACTTCAGTTCTCTACCGGCGTCTAATCAAAACTTCCCCGATCATCTGCAGATGGATCTCAGGTTCTTCCCGCAGGTGGTTTGGATGACTCGTTGTGAGAGCACTGCCGGTTATCCGGAGATGCTGAGAGACATGGTCACTTATCTGGGGTTCCGTTGGGCACCAGAGTACCAGGTCTACGAGCAGCAGCGAGAGTTTGACCAGACCTACTACCAGGCTATCGTCTACATTCTGTCAGATGATGGCATGAGCGTTGTCCACCGCTACGAGGCAGTAGGTTCCACAGTGGATATGGCCGTGCAGCAGGCAGCTTACGTGAGTCTCACCGTCCTTCGTGCTGACTACTAGGGATTTGACGATTCTATCTATCGCCACATCCCCCGTGGTTACATCACTTCGGAGGGAGCTCACTTCACTCTCTACGACAACCTGGATGTCTACGAGCATGATAACACCAGGCTGCACACCACCGCTCAGTTTGTGAGGCACAGTGACGCCGTTGCCACCACACTTTCTCAGGAGTTGGCCTCAGTCAGAGAGCAGCTCTACCTTGCTTTCACTCGTCTGGCGACGTACACCACGGACTTTGTTGGAGATGAGCGCTTTGCACGTTTCGATCAGCCAGTTGGTCGTCGTCTGCCAGATGCTGGAGGTTACGAGCCGATCAGAGGTCCACTCCTCAACCTCGGAGCTGGATACACTGGGATTCCACGCTTTGGAGCACAGGGAGTCGACGCTATGTACTTCACCACACCTAGAGTCGCTCTCAGGCCACGTCAGATCTATGTGGATCGTCGTTCTACCTACTTCCGTGGGCCTCCTCCTCACCGTACCCCTCGTCGTACTACTCACCGCCGTCCTGCGTGATGAGCATGGGAGTACCGATGTATCCATTCATAGCTATGTTTAGTTATCATTTGGCTTTCGAACCATGTAATGGTGTGTTGGATATTCTGATGTATTTGAACATGTGATAATGTACCTGTTGCTTATCTATTCATGCGTCGGAATAATCTATCTTTCGGTTTCCAAGTCTATCCTTTTCTATTGTTGTGCTAAAATGCATGTCTATTCAGGATGCCGCCAACAAGGAGCAACCCGCCTGAGCCACCTCCGATCACGGAGCTGTTGACTCAGATGACTCAGGTCGTGACGCAGATGGCCCAGATCCAGGCTAACCAGCACAACAACCAGAATGCTCCACGAGTCAGCATCAAGGAGTTTCTGAGTCTGGGGCCGAGAGCTGTCGTGGCAACACGTGAGCCTCTGGATGCTGATGACTAGATCAGGGAGATGGCCAGGGCTCTTGACATTGCTCACGTTGCTGAGGAAGACAAAGTCAAGTATGCCACCTACCTACTGAAGGGTCAGGCAGCTACCTGGTGGGAGAACTACCAGACCATGAGAGCTGGATACCCAATCACCTGGGGCTGTTTCAAGGATGCCTTCCTGAAGCACCACATCCCAGATGGTCTCATGGAAAGGATGCGTGAAGAGTTCTGCTCTCTTAAGCAGGGCAAGCTGGACGTCATTGCCTACCAGAATGAGTTCAATCGCCTCGCTCGTTACGCTGGTGATGAGGTGTCCACTGAGGCTAAGAAGATGGCAAGGTTCCGCCGAGGTTTTAACCCGGAACTCAAGTACGCCCTCACCAACATCAAGTGCAAAGACTTCGAGGAGCTCGTGAACACCGCGCTCAATGAGGAAAATGGGCGCAAGGCGTTCGAAGAGTCCCGCAAGCACTCGCATGAAGGTGGTTCCTCCTCCAACATGACCACCCCTCCGCAGAAGCGCCGCATCTGGGTGCCAAATGGTGCTGTCACTAGGGCTCCATATGCCCAAGCTTCGCAAGGCTTCGCTTCCCGCCCACCCAACCCAGCTCAGATGCAGGCTCAGAGATTCTCAATGGGGCAGCCAAGGCCAGATGCACCTCGTGTCGTCACTTGCTACAAATGCAAGCAGACTGGACACTATGCTGATAAGTGCACTCAGAGGCAGCTACCTCCACCACCACCTCGCCCCAACACCAACCAGGCAATGGTGCGTGCTCCCCCGGCTAAAGCCTTCAACTCCAACAACAGGCCTGTCGGGAGGACCGCGAGGGTGAATCATATCAAGGCCGACAAAGCTGAGGAAGCTGCTGACGTCGTTCTCGGTACATTCCCCGTAAACTTTAACCCAGCTAAAGTGTTGTTTGATACCGGAGCATCGCATTCTTTCGTGTCAAAGATCTTTGCGACAGCAGTTAAACTACCTTTTGTCGGTTTGGTTTCCCCGCTAGTAGTAAACTCCCCTGGAGCAACTATGCAAACTTCCAAGATCAGTCATGAGAATCAGATTCTAATTGGAGGTCACATATTCCCTGCTTCCCTCATTCTGCTTGGCAATTCTGACATTGATGTCATTCTTGGTATGGATTGGTTGAAGGCCAATAAAGCTACGATTGATTATGCTAAGAAGTCGATAACTCTGTTCCACCCTTCCGGCCAGATAGTCTATTCTCCAAATGAATCAAGTTCTGTTCAGATGTACACCCTCGATGCTAAACCTCTACCTCTACTCGAAAATGTTCCGGTGGTTTGTGAATTCCCTGACGTCTTTCCAGAAGAGTTGCCAGGGATGCCTCCGGACAGAGCAGTTGAGTTCGTGATCGAGCTTGAACCAGGTACTGCTCCAATCTCTAAGCATCCATACAAGATAGCTCCTCCTGAACTGAAATTGTTAAAGGAGCAAATCGATATGTACATGGAGAAAGGTTACATTCAGCCTAGTTCTTCCGCTTGGGGTTGCCCAACTCTGTTCGTTGCCAAGAAGGATCAAACAAAGAGACTCGTGGTGGCCTATCGTCCTCTTAACGAGAAAACCATCAAAAACAAGTATCCAATTCCTCGTATCGATGATCTTTTTGATCAACTTGCTGGAGCCTCAATATTCTCAAAGTTGGACTTGAGGATAGGTTACCATCAAATAAAGATCAGAAAGGAAGATATTCCAAAAACAGCTTTCACCACTCGGTACGGTCTATATGAATACACCGTCATGTCCTTTGGTCTCACCAATGCACCGGCGATGTTCTCTAGACTCATGAATTCTTTCTTCCATGAATACCTCGACAAGTTCGTTGTGGTATATCTTGATGACATTCTAGTCTACTCAAAATCTGAGGAAGAGCATGGAGAACACCTTCGTCTCACTCTCATGAAACTTCGCGAGCATCGTCTATATGCCAAGTTTTCCAAATGTGAGTTCTGGATTCCAGAAGTTGCTTACCTTGGTCATGTCATCTCTGCCAAGGGCATAGACATTGACCCAGAAAAGGTTAAAGCAATTGTTGATTGGAAACCTCCTAAGACGGTGAAACAAGTTAGAAGCTTTCTTGGCTTGGCTAGCTATTGTCGTCGTTTCGTCCAAAACTTTTCCAAGATTGCCAAACCTCTCACTGATCTCACAAAGAAGGACAAGAAGTTCGTTTGGTCTCCACAATGTGATGAGAGCTTCAATCTCCTGAAGACTAAACTCACTTCTACCCCAGTTCTGGTTGGCCCAGATACTACCAAACCTTTCCAGATATTCTGTGATGCTTCTCTCCAAGGTCTAGGTGCAGTTCTTATGCAAGAACGTCAAGTTGTGGCTTATGCTTCACGTCAGTTGAACCCACATGAGCAAAACTATCCCACACATGATCTAGAACTTGCAGCAGTTGTGTTTGCCCTCAAGAAATGGAGGCAATACTTGTTGGGTAACCGCACTGAAATCTTTTCCGATAATAAGAGTCTGAAATACATCTTCACTCAACCAGATCTAAACCTCAGGCAAAGGAGATGGATTGAAAAGATTAAAGACTTTGATCTCACCATTTCTTACACTCCAGGCAAGGCTAATGTTATGGCCGATGCTCTCAGTCGCAAGTCATATTGCAATAATCTCATGATCATGGAAAGCCAACCTCCACTTCATGAAGAATTCCAGAAGCTGAACCTTGGTCTTGTTCCTCAAGGCTACCTTGCTAGCTTGACAGCCAGTCCAACTCTCGAGGACAAGATTCGTTCTGAACAGCTTCGTGATACTGAAATCAAGAAGATGGTTGAGCACATCAAGGAAGGCAAGGAGAAATTCAAGTCTTTCTCGATTGATGATAAAGGAACTGTGTTCTTCGAAGGACGTATTGCAGTTCCTCAAGTTCAAAGTCTCAAAGATATCATTCTCAAGGAGGCTCATGAAACTCCTCTCTCCATCCACCCTGTAAGTACAAAGATGTACCAGGATCTTAAGACACTGTATTGGTGGCCTGGCATGAAACGTGAAATTGCTCAATACGTTTCTGAATGCGACGTTTGTCAACGTGTTAAGGCAGTCCATCAGAAAACAGTCGGTCTACTCCAACCTCTGAAAATTCCTGAGTGGAAGTGGGACATGATTGAAATGGACTTTGTCACTGGTTTTCCAAAGTCCAAGAAGGGCAACGATGCAATCTTCGTTGTTATTGATCGTCTCACTAAAGTAGCTCACTTCTTTGCTGTCAAAGAAACAATATCAGCTAGCCAGTTAGCAGAACTCTACACAGCAAAGATTGTTCCTCTTCATGGTGTTCCATTGGAAATAAGCTCAGACCGTGGAAGCATATTCACTTCTCATTTCTGGAAAAGCTTTCAAGAAGCATTGGGCACCAAACTTCTGTTCAGCACAGCTTATCACCCTCAGTCCCAGGGGCAAGTCGAAAGAGTCAATCAGATTCTCGAGGATATGCTCAGAGCATGTGGTATCTCCTTTGGCATGAAATGGGAGGATTGCCTTCCATATGCTGAATTCTCCTACAACAACAGCTACCAGGCAAGCCTAGGTATGGCACCATTTGAAGCACTCTATGGCCGCAGATGCAGGAGTCCAATCAATTGGTATGGAGCTGGTGAACGTTCACTCTTAGGCCCTGACATTGTTAAGGAAGCCGAGGAGAAAGTTCGTATCATTCGTGACAATCTCAAGATTGCTCGGTCTCGTCAGAAAAGCTATTATGACAGCAAGCACATGGATATGATCTATGCACCTGGTGACAAGGCATATCTCCGTGTAACTCCCCTCAGAGGCACTCATCGTTTCGGTGTGAAAGGAAAGCTTGCACCAAGATACATTGGTCCTTTCAACATTCTCTCAAGGCGTGCGGAAAATGCCTATCGTCTTGAACTCCCAGAAAAGCTATCCAAGGTGCACGATGTGTTCCACGTGTCACAGCTCAAGAGGTGTTTCAAAGATCCAGATCGTGTAGTTGATCATGATTCCATTGAACTGCAAGATGATCTATCTTATGAGGAGCACCCTGTTCGTATTCTCGATGAGACCGAGCGTAAGACTCGCAACAAGAGCACCAAGTTCTTGAAAGTGCAGTGGTCGCATCATTCCGATAAAGAGGCAACATGGGAGACCGAAGAGGATCTTCGGAAGAAGTATCCGGACCTTTTCCTTTCTCAGTAGGAATCTCGGGGCGCGATTCCTTCAAGGGGGGGCGTTTTGTAACATCCCAAGTATGAAAAACTCCCCTTAGAATGTTTGTTTCATGTTTATTAAAGCATTGCATCATGTCATCATTTTGTTTCCAATTGTTTCATTTAGTTTGCATCTGTTTTTCCCTGTTTTCACAATTCAAATTCAAACAGTATTCAAACAATTGTTTCATACTTTCTCTGTTACAACATTTGAAATAAAAATCACAAATAAAAACAACCAATTTGTTTCATTTTATTCCATAGTGATCACTTATTAAAATATTGGTTTTGATCAATCATTTAAATTCCAAAATCACATTTAAAATTCAAATCAAAGCACCAAAACAGAATCACTTTGAAATTATGATGATATCAAAACAAATCAACTCAATTTGTTTATAATTAACATAGGGGTCACCCTATTTAAAAGTTTGTTTTTATTAATGTTCATTTAATATTAAAATTCACCCAAATTTGGTTTAAATTCAAACAGCAAACAAATTTCAAACTTTTTGAAAATAAAACTTAACATTTGTTTTCTAATGGCCTAATTAACTCCCCCTAATTTTTCCAAATTTTTTACTAACCTAAAAACCATCTTTTCCTTCCAATTCCTTTTTCAGCAAAAAAAAAAAAACAGGAGAAAGAAAAATTTTAAAAACAAATTTTTGGCGCCAGGGAGAGTGGGCTGCGCCCAGCCCACTTCTCCTTTCCTTCTCCTCGCGCGGCAAGCCCAGCCCAATCACTTAAGCACCGTACCGGTTCGTTTTTTTTTCGTTCGTTCTTTTCCATCGTCTCCCCCGTGTACGGCAGCCGATCCGTGCTGCCACGGCGGCACTGCCGCGAGCAGACGGTGATCCACGCCCCCGCACGCCTATAAGAGCAGCCCTAGGGCTCTGCGAGCAACCCTAGGCCCTAGGTTTCCTGTTCCCCTCGAGAGCGCCGCCGCCAATCCCTCTCCTCGTCGTTTCCCTCCTCACTGTCACCCCGCCGGCGTTTGCTTCTCTGAATCTCCGATGACAACCACCGCAGCAGCCACCCATCTACCCACCTAAACCCTGGAATCAACCACCCACTCCTTCCTCTTCCGATTGCACACTGCAGCAGCCCCGGAGACGCACGGAGTCCGCGCCGCCATCCACGACCACGTCGCCGCCGTCTGCCTCGAGCTCGCGCCTCCGCAACGCTTGCATCCCGGTGAGCCTCCACCGTGACCCCCTCCTTCCCCTCTGTAGCATGCCCGCAAACACGCGCACGTATCCTGCACTGCACACCGCACCACCACCTTGCAGCAACCACGAGCACGACACCACGGCTCGCCGCCGGTAGCTCATCTCTGTCAGGTTCAGTTAACATCGCGCGTTTGGGTTCAGTTAACGCGCAGGGTAACGTTATCCTCACCGCGTCGCGGTATCTGACCAAACTGACGAACACCGCAGTGGTACACTACATCTCATGCTAGCGCGCGGTCGCGGGATCGAGCCCTCGCTCTCGCTGAATAAAACCAAATTTTTGCGCGCATGACTGACGGGCAGGACCCACTCATCAGTGGCTCTCACTGCCACGCACGCGCGCGCACGCCACGCTGGCCCCAGGCCCACGCTGCAGTGGCTAGGGCTGGCTAGCAATGCGGTAACAAAAGTATTCCAGCACGTTTCTTTTAAAAATCAGTCCTTTAAAATTACAGATTAGTCCTCTGTTTTAAATTGATAATAACTTTCAAAATATAACTCTAAATAACAAAAGTAAAATATGTTTATTGTTCTAAATTAAATTGTCTAACCAACTATGCCATTTGTGTACTGTTTTGAAATTTCCAAATGCAATTCAAATTTGAATTCAAATAATTCAATTGTAATTTGCTAAATTGCATAACTAAATCATAATAAATCCAAATCATGCAAATAAAATATGTTTTCAATGCTATTTCAAATAACCTATCCAAATATAAATTTTGTTTCATGGTTTGAATAATTTAAATTGCTTAACTATTTTAAACCTTATTTAAATCATTTAAAATTGCTAAAATCATAACTTGCTCAATTTAAATTATTTTTGAACATGCAAAATATGTTTTCAAACCACCAAAGTATAAACTTTTCAAATGTGAATTTAAAATTATGTTTTGAGCAAATAAAATTCAAATAAAATTCATGCTTGTTTTAAATTCATTTAAAACTTGTTTAATTTTGCTTAAGTCATAATAAATTCATCCAAATTCCTTTTTCAATATTTGAAACATGTAATCCACCAAAAATTTCATGATCTTTTCAAATATGAATTTTGTTATTTGTTTTGAACAATTTAAATGGGTGAAAACAACAAACACATGTGTGTCACCTTTAAGGAACCAAAAAATTCTTTAACTTAATAAATAAAATTCTAAATTGCTCAACCTCATTTCAAATTGGTTCTATTGTTGTTAGTTTGTTGTTTTCCTCATGCATGCATCATACTAAACCACTGGCACCTGTTGATTAGTTGGAAACCAAATAATCTAACCAAAAATCCATGGGCTTTTCATATGCAACTCAAAATTGCATATGTGTCCATTTAAATTGTGTTACCATGTCAACTAGTTTATTTTGATGCATCTATTTAACTTGACATGCATCATCCCATGATTGTGCACTATGCCATGATATTGATTGTTTATATTCCTGCCTTGTTTGTTTGCTTCTTCTCGGATAGACGACGACGTTGAGACCGACGATCTTTACGACACCCCTTCTGAGGATCTAGCCCAGTACCCGGCTACTGAGTTTGCAGGCAAGTTATCACTCACATGAACCATGGTGTTCCTTTTCAACATTGGTTACTGATACTTTCCGTTGTCTATTTCTGCTAGCCATATGTATCGTTGCTTCTGTTACGAACCTATCACATGATACCCTGAACCCTGATATTGCCTCACCTCCAGTCCTATAACCCCGTTGCTTGGGCCCGTGTCTTACTAGCATGCTTAGGGTTGTTTTTTCTCGAGTCTGTTATCAGTTACTTTCTGTTATCATATTCTATTATATTCTGGGGCTCGATGTTAATCAAAAATATGTTAATCTTGGGTAATAATAATTTGTTGATAAGGCACCGGCAGGAGGCCCGGCGTGGTTTTGAGGCCTGCTAGTGTCGACCCTAATAGGAAAAGGGTCTTGTCTACTGATCCATGATGAGCGCACTATCCGCATGTGGGAAGCGTGTATGGGCGCCCCCCTCAATTTGATTCGATTCGCATCTCGTCCAAATCACCACACTTAGTTCGGGCTTTCCATTTGATGCACGCATATGCAGGTACGAACCCGAGGCCAGGGTGGAACTTTTGTAGTCGGCATTTAGGGCGGCGTGGTCTTCCAGTGCTATGAGGGTCCCCTTTTCTTCGTGGGGCTCGATTAGCCGCGCACGCACAACACGTGGTGCTTTGGGCTTGATGCGAAGAAGAGTTGAGTTGTGTTGAGTGCCCCGCTTGGTGGGAAAGGCCTTCCCATCTGGCGGGTTATTCTTACGTGTACGGCCAAATTGGTGCACCCCTGCAGGGATAAATCTTCTCGAGAAGCCGTGTTTTCCGTGGTTATGGTTGACTTGGTGAAAGTACTGGCTAACAAGTACTCAGAACAACTTACACCTAACTAATGATAACCTGACTAGTAATAGGCTTATTGACACAACAATTTGATCCATCATTAATACAACCGTGTGAGTTATCCACGGATTGCTTCTTTGGATAAGGGGCGAGGTCCAGGATGGGTTTGCTTGGTGGTTAGTCGTAGTTGGTTACGATACGCTATCTTATCCCCTTTCTGATAGCCGGAAGTTGTAGTATGTTCTGTAGTTGGTTAGTGCAGCCAGTTGCAGCATCTTTTATATCCCTTTCTTCCGTTGAACCCAAGGCATCTGTGCTTGGTGTTGACGGGCTACACTTTGGTGAATTGTGAGTCTTGCTTGCCAGTACGTTTATGTACTGACCCCTTTGGGGCTGTGGTTTCCGCAGACTACGCTTACGAGGATCCCCGTGACGGCTACTACGTGGAGTTTGACGAGGCTGCTGACGAGTAGGTAGCGGACCCGGGCAGGATCCGAGACATCGTGGATGGGCTCCGTTTTCTTTTCATTCCCGGCTTCTTAAGCCAATTTGGATTTGTCTGTACTCAGACCCTTTGAATGCTTCCGCTGAGTTGTAATGATGTTATGTTGGGACATGTGTCCTCTGGATGATTGTATTTGCTATTCTCTGCCCTAGTGAGGGCCAGTTGCAACTTATTTCCATCTTTTGTGTCTTAGAGATATGTTATGTTATCATCTTGTTCAAAGCCGTTGACGTACCATGTGTGTATGGTATGAAGTACGTCAATGGTAGTGTCCTGATTTCTACGGGATAGTTTACATCGACGGTGAATAGTAAAGATTGGTTTTCACACATAAGTGTTGGCCTACTCGTAAGAGATGCGGGTGCCGGTAAGCCCCGTAATCCAATCAAAATACTGTTCAGTTTGTACGGTGAGTATCCTCTAGAAGTCCGGGTGCGACACGGTCGAAGAAAAAGAAGAAAATATTACGATCATGAGGATAGAGAGGAGTTGGTTGCCACGGAATTCACTCGAAACCGCGATTCCGGTCGCCGTGGAAATCGCGAGTGGAGACCAAAGGCCGAAGAAAAATCCCCCGAGGAAGACCTAGATGCATACTGCTCGCTACATCTATTCACAGATAAGCGCACGGGCAAAACCAAGGCAACACACTTGCTTAAGGATTGCCGAAAGTTCCATGACATCTCGGACACACTCGCGAGGAAAAGATCTCCCTCCACTCAAAATTACCCGCCGCTTCCAGGAGGAGGACACCAAGGATTCCAGCCGCCACCACCACCACCTCCACCCGCAAATCCAAACATGGCGCTAGCTGCAGTACCCGCACCACCGAACGCCGGAGCAAACGCGTATCCGAACCCGGCAGGACAACTCGCAATGATCCAAGAGGTATGCCCCTCCCGCAGAGCTCAAAAGACTAACACAAGGCAATTATGCATGGCAGTGCAGACACCGCCAACGAAGACCGAGTACCTGAAAATGGCGGACCAGCCGATCACGTTTTCGATGAAAGATCACCCACCACGAGTTTATCGACCAGGACACGCCGCCCTGGTCATCCAGGCGCAAATTGGCAACTACGACTTAGCCCGCGTATTCATGGATGGGGGCAGCGGTCTCAACATTATCTACGCGGATACACTCCGTCGGATGAACAAGAACTTGGACGGCCTCCCGGAATCAGAAACATCCTTCCACGGGATAGTTCCAGGCAAGGCAGTCCGTCCACTCGGAACAATCAACCTAGAAGTTGTGCTAGGCACGCAGAGCAACTACAGGAGAGAGTTCCTCGACTTCGAAGTTGTCGATTGGCCTTCACAGTACCACGCCATCTTGGGCCGAACAGCGTTCGCCAGATTCATGGCAGTACCTCACTACGCCTACCTGAAGCTCAAATTGCCTGGCGAACATGGCGTAATCACCATTGACGGGGACTTTTAGAAATCCAACAAATGCGACATTGAGTTCAACGAGATCGCAAAATCTTTCGGGATGCACGAAGAACTTCAAGAGCTGGCAAAAACCACGGATCACTCCGTGATGCCCCTCACGAAGAAAAATGCGCCTGAGCTAGAATTTAGCGCCAACAGCGACACCCGAAAGCATCAAGTGCACCCGACAGACTCTGCGAAGACAGCGATGGTTTCAACAACCCTCTCGCAAGCATAGGAAAGCGCGCTCGTCAAACTCCTCCGTGAGTACTGGGAAATTTTCGCCTGGCAGCCCTCAGATATGCCAGGAATACCCAGGGAGTTTGTCGAGCATTCACTCGAAGTCTTTCCAGACGCTAAACCCATCAAACAGACCACGCGAAGATTTTCAGAACCCAAGCAAAAGGCGCTTGGAGAAGAAGTAAACAGATTACTAGCTGCGAAATTCATCAGGGAGATCAAGATATCCACTTGGTTAGCAAACCCGGTGTTGGTCCCCAAAAAGAACACGGATATCCTCCGGGTGTGCATCGACTACACGTCGTTAAATAAGCATTGCCCCAAGGATAATTTTCCCCTCCCGCGAATCGACCAGATCGTGGATTCTACAGCAGGCTGCCAACGCCTCTCCTTCCTGGACGCCTATTCGGGATACAATCAGATCCGAATGAAAAAGGAGGATGAAGAAAAGACAGCATTCATCACACCTCACGGTGTCTACTGCTACACAACAATGCCCTTCGGGCTGAAGAACGCAGGCGCAACATATCAGCGCTGCATGCAAAGATGCCTCGCCAACCTCATTGGCAAGAACGTGCAAGTTTACGTTGACGACATTGTCATCAAGACTCGAGTTGAGGACACACTCCTTGAAGATATTAGAGAAACATTCGACGCCCTCAACACGTACAGGATCAAGCTCAATCCGACCAAATGTGTCTTTGGCGTTCCGGCAGGAAAACTTCTCGGGTACCTGGTATCCGCCAGAGGCATTGAAGCCAACCCGGAGAAAATACAAGCTATCTTAACCATGAAGGAGCCAACCAACCTGCGCGGAGTACAACAGCTCGCAGGGCGATTAGCCGCCCTAATCAGATTCATCGCACGATTGGGGGAGCAAGCATTACCTTTCTACAAGTTGTTGAAGAAGACAGACAAATTCGAGTGGACACCCGAAGCTAAGCAAGCATTCGCAGATTTGAAGCGGTCATTGCAAAGTAGGCGCATCCTCGCAACACCGCGAGAAGGGGAGCCACTTTTCTTGTACCTAGCCGCCACAAACCAGGTCATCAGCACAGCAATTGTGGTCGAACGACCTGAGTAAGGCAAAGCGTACGGAGTTCAACGTCCAATATATTACATCAGCGAAGTACTCTCACCATGCAAGCAACGCTACCCTCACTACCACAAGCTCGCGTACGGAGTTGTTCTTACCGCCCGCAAGCTCAAACATTATTTCCAGGAACACGCCATTATAGTGGTTAATGATGCGTCACTCGGGACGATCATGAACAACCCTATGGCATCCGGAAGAATAGCAAAATGGAACATCGAGTTGGGCGCTTGGGACATCACTTACGCAGGACGAAGCGCAATCAAATCCCAGGTACTTCTTGAATTTCTAAGCGAATGGACAGAATTGCAGACGCCAGGACCACCCGAGTACACGAGCAATTGGATAATGTACTTTGACGGGTCCAAGAGAAACGAAGGAGCAGGAGCTGGAATAGTTCTTATATCACCTCAGGGAGACAAGCTGCAATACGTCCTACGATTGGATTTTCCACCAGATGATCCGGCATCAAACAAAGACGCAGAGTACGAAGCCTTGTTGCACGGGATGAAGATGGCAATCGCCTGTGGAGCTACTCGCCTAATGATCTACGGCGACTCCAATCTCATTGTGCAACAAACAATGAAAGAGTGTGACGCAATCGCCGAAACCATGATCGCGTATCGCGACATGTACAATCTACTCGAAGGAAGTTTTAAAGGATGCGAGCTAAAGCACATCGCAAGATCCAGCAACGAAGAAGCAGATCGACTGGCAAACATGGGTTCCACGAATACACCCATACCACCAGGAATATATTTCGAACGAATGATCAAGCGATCGGTAAAAATCAAGAAAGCTGCAGAAGCAATAGCAGTGCTAGAAACAGAGTTCAGCCCGCAAGTCGCCCTTATTGAGCTCATTCATAACTTATCACGACAGGTTTTTCTGGTCGAGCCAGTCTGGACGCAGAAATATCTCGACTACCTGACCAACAGACAGCTCCCGGCTGACCCACGCGAGGCTCGACAAATAATCAGACGCAGCAAATCCTTTCGGGTAGTCAATGGGGAATTATACAAGCAAAGCATCTCGGGAATACTTCAGCGCTGCATCGCACCCGAAGATGGCAAAGAATTTCTCCATGAAATCCACCAAGGATACTGCGGACATCATGCTAGCTGGAAAACAATAATGGGGAAGGCCTTCTGAGCAGGATTCTACTGGCTGACAGCAGCCACCGACGCAAAGAACCTGGTCGAACGATGCGATGCCTGTCAGCGATTCGCACCAAGACCACATGCACCTGCTACGGAATTGCACATGATACCCATTGCCTGCCCTTCGCACAATGGGGGCTAGACATGGTCGGACCACTACGCAAGTCCACCCCTGGAGGATATACACACTTCCTGGTCACGGTCGACAAATTCACCAAATGGATCGAGGCCACGCCAGTAACTTCAGCTAGTGCCCAATGCGCCGTCAAGTTCCTCGACTCCATCGTATGCAGATTTGGTGTGCCACACGACATCATTACAGACAATGGTACAAATTACACAGCAAAGGAAACGCAACAGTTCTGCGAGGAAAAGGGCATCAACTTCAAGTTTGCTTCCGTTGCCCACCCGCAAACGAACGGACAAGTCGAGAGATCCAACGGCTTAGTTTCGGCTGGCATCAAGAAACGCCTACTCGATCGTCTACACCCCGCCGCAGGACATTGGGCGGACGAATTACCCTCCGTCCAATGGAGCCTCCGCACAACTCCCAACCGATCTACAAAATACACGCCATTTTTCATGGTATACGGGGCAGAAGCAGTCCTCCCCGAGGACGTTCGATTCAGCGCCCCACGAGTTGTGGCCTACAGCGAAGAAACCTCTAACAGGGCACTCGTGGAAGATATGGATGCACTCGACGAAATGCGGGACATCGCACTCGCCAGATCCGCAGTATATCAGCAATCCCTGCGAAACTATCATAGTCGCCGCATACGCCACAGAGCATTCGCGGTTGGAGATCTAGTGCTGCGACTCAAGCAGAAGGAAGGACATAAGCTCGAACCACCCTGGGAAGGACCCTTCATCATACACGAAGTAATCCAGGGCGGGGCCTACAGATTGAAGAATCCATCGACTGGAGGAATCTATTCCAATCCTTGGAATATTGCGCACCTCCGCAAATTCTATCCCTAGGTTTACTTGTTCTCACAACAAATAAGGCTATGCTAGCCACCCTTGTAGCTCGAATACATGGTTTCTCAGTCATCGCAATAAAAACATGGTTTCTCCATCATATTCATTCAAAACTTCCTATTTTTACGCGCTCAAAAGTTACAGGAACACACCCCATAAACACACGGGGGCTACGCCTACAACTAAGCATTACAGGAAAAAAGCATACATACAAGGTTATACACCTTACAACAGTTTTACAAACTATACAAGGATACAGGATATGCGCATCCGACAATCAATCAAAACGCTGAGCATTCTCAGTCGCCAAAACTCTATCTACCTCCTCAGAGGACAATCAGATGATTTTCTCCGCTGCAGGACGAACAGCATCATAGAAGGGGGAAATATCATCGATTGGATCATCTGGGAGCCTGGCTACGGAGTTAAAATCTACTTCAGGATACCATATTCGGACAAAGGATAAAGCTACAACCGCGCCGCATGTCATTTGATTGCGCACACACGCGCGAACCTCTCCTTCACGTCCATACAATCTGAGAAGATAGCTCCAGTCTTCAGGACCCCTTTCGAGTGGGTAGAAAGCAGCGTTCATCGCAATCAGGACCTCGTGAAAAGAACTCACGAGAATTCTCGCTTGCAGAACACGGAACTTCAAGGTGGCCATCACAAATCCTCGACTGCGATCAGACCAGAAGTTACTCGCATGAGGATTTGAGCTACCAGCCCCCTGAACTATATGGTTTTCAACCCACTGCTTTTCTTCCCTGTCATCAGGTCTGACAACTGAAGAGCAAGCATGCTTGATCAGCTAAGGAAACAAAACAAAAATAAGACACGGGGGCTGTATTACTTACACAGCAAATCCCTCGCAACCAGCGATAATTCATCCATCAGGAACTGCTCACGTTCAGCCGCCAGTTTTTGCTTGGACTTCGCCACATCGGCTATACCGCGCAAAGCTTTAAGCTGACGCTCACCCTCCCGGACCTTATCACGAAGACCAGCATAGGTGCCAACCGCGGCAACAAGGGGATTTACTGGAGTAACATGTCCATTCAAAGATTCTGCAACTACCCCGGTAGCCTGGAAGAATACAAGGAAAGAAGTAAGAAACCCTATTCAAAGTATTTCTAGTCGCACATCTGACAAAAGTGCTCGGGGGCTACTCCCATCGGGAGAAAATACACAAACTACAGGAGGCAATTTCCAGAACGAACACTTCGATTAAAGACGATGAAAATACGGGAATACATCCCAAGGTTCATTACATTCACGAAGGAAAGGAAAAAAGAACAAAACTAAGAAACTACAGTGGTGCTCCCACTAGTGGCAGTCGCCCCTCCTTTCAGTCGAGCAAATAGCTCAGACAGCTTCCGAGCAAGAATGGTGGCCTGCTCGCCAAAACGAGAAAGCCGTACCTTTTTGCCCGTCGAGGGGTCGACTGGAAGAGCTGAGTAGGCCTCCTCCAAACCATTGACTCCGTGCGCCAGCGCGAACTGAATCGCAGTCTTCGCACCAGACTCCGACTGGGCGACTGCGTAAGCATCCAGGAGATTGCCCTCCGAGAAGATCTTTAGCAGGCCGTCTAGTGCGGATGGAGGAACAGCGTTGGCAAGGAAGCGACTGTGCAATTGCGACAACACTTGGATGGCATCTCCAATCAAGGAGCACACTCCTTCGGCGTGCCTCTTGAGTTGAGCAAGTGTATCGGTTAACACATCTACTCGCTGGATCCTAGGGATCTCCAAAGGAACATCCAGAAGACCTACAAAGGAAAAGAATGTCAATATTTCGCAAGTTCACCAAGACAAAAGATACAATTGCGAGAGCCTAAGCCACTTACCCGCGAAACGCTCAGCAAGGGGACGGAGGAATGTGACAAGGTCAGAATCGGCCTTATTGCCAGCTTCCTGTTAATCCTTCAAAGCTTTTCTCGCATCCGCGAGTTGCCTGTCAAGATCCTCCGACCGCATGCGGGAGGCCTCCAGCTCTTGTCGAACAGCTGCCAAATTAGCTTCCTGAGTGGTTGCCCGCTCAGAGAGCTTGACTCTCTCGGACTCCGAATGTTCGAGTTGAGCTGCGCAATTTTCATTTGTTAAACATCAAGAATGGAGACGACAACAGAAACAAAAGAAGACAATGAGATTTACTCTTAAGGAGCTCGTTCTCGATGTGGAATCGACTACAGTGTGACTGAAGCCTCTCGCACTCCGATTTGGCAAGAACAACGCGGCGACCGATCGCCGCAAGCGAGTCAACAAGTGACTGCAAAAGTACAGAAGTAGAAGGATTAGAAGATATAAATTAGAGCCTGTACCCGATTGAATTCAATCGACTACAGCCTCGGGGGCTACTCCCATCGGGAGCACTGTCGTGCACCCGATAGAAATAAAGACGAAGAAAATAAAGCAAGATTTTGAGCCTGTAGCTGATCGCAAGCAATCGACTACAGCCTCGGGGGCTACTCCCATCGGGAGCACTGTCGTGCACCCGATACAAATTCGAAGACAAACTACAAAGTTTACCTGGCCCGTGGCGCGGGAGAGAGGATATGCGGAGCTGTCCGTCGCTTCTTTCGAAGCTGAAGTCCTGGCGGCAAATCTAGGAGCTTCACGTTCCGCAGTCGCCGCATTGGGGGCTGCGCTGGGAGAATTCTGGACGGTACCAGCATTGGGATCTCCACCCGCAGTTCCTGCTTTGTTCCTCTTTTCGGGAGGAACACAAGAAGCGTACCTGCGAGGGCTGATGGCCTGCACACTGCGGCAAAAAAAAGAACAAGGAATCAAACATAAAGCGCAGAAGAAAGAACGTTCGACTAAGAACGGGGAAAATAACTTACTCGTCATCTTCATCTTCATCCAGCAAATCCGCGTTCCAAGCGGTTGCGATTACTGGGAATGAAGGCGAAGGGGCGAGGGAGCGAAGTGGAGTCGCGGAGATGGGGGCCTTCCCGAGCGATTCCTCTAAGGAATTATCCTTGGAGGTAGCCTCGTTATCGTCCTCTACCCGACGACGCTTGCAACGATGTAGGCCGCCATTCGAGCCCTCCGCGTCATCCGAAGAATCGTCCTCGGAGCTCGAGGAAGCATCGGCTACACTGGTATCGGCTAAGCCGTCCAGGTGACTCGCCAATAACTCCGAGGCGTCCTCTCCCACAACTGGCGGGTAGCAGTTCGCCACCGCTAAGCTCTACAAAGACGGAAGAGGGAGGCAAGAAAAATTCCAGTTGACCAAAGACTCAAAGCAAAGAAGAAAATAATGACGAACGGGAAGGATAAAACTAACCTCGGCTGGTGGAGGTTTCGAAGCGTCGAAGGCTTCGACTGAGCAGTCGGGGAACTTCTCCCCCACCTTCAAGCTGGTGACAGCCGCGATTTTCTTCTCGAACTCAGCGTTCGAGAGTTCCTCACGGCTCACTCGGGTAGCGTCTTCAGCGCCTTGGTATTCCCACATGGTGGAAGGCCTTTGCTGCAGCGGCTGGATCCTGCGCTTCAGAAAAATGCTCGCCAGGTGCAGCCCGTTGAGTACCACTCCGGCGGTTTGATCCCGGAGAGCGGACACTCTTGCGAGTAGGGGCGTGACGACCTGGGTTTCTTCGGCTGACAGCTTGTGCGCCCAGGACTTCCGCCTCTTCAAAACATCGAATGGGTGGAATTCCACGAGCCCACCCGAGCTGTTGTCGATGACGTAAAACCACTTTTTCCGCCAGCCTTGGGCGGAGTCGACGAAGTGCATGTTGAAGTAGATGCTCTCCAGTCGCGCCTGGATCCCGAAGACGCCTGTACGCAGCGGCTCGCCAGGCTCGGAGTCCACCCGCGATTTCTCGCGGAAAATGCGAACTTTGAAGTGGGCCTTCCACAGCGCCCAATGAGGGCGAATGCCAAGAAAGCATTCGCAGAACACGATGAAGCACGAAATGTGCTGCACCGCATTCGGAGGAAGATTGTGAAGCTGTATGCCATAGACATACAGCAACCCGAGGAGAAAAGGATGGAGAGGGAAAGAAAGACCCCGAGACACGTGGTCCGCAAAGACCATGCGCTCGTTCGATTGCGGGTTTGGTACCTCTTCTTTCTTCCCGAGGCGCACCCGCTTCTCAGATTCAGCCGGTAGCAGCCCCTCCCGCTGCATCTCCTTGATGCTCTTCGCGGTGGTATTGGGGGAGCGCCAGTCGCCGGCCCGAGGTGTCGGTTGCGCGGAAACGTCTCCGGATGCGGAAGCGGCAGCACCACGTCTTTTGTCTCCGGCCATGGCTAGCAGTGTGAGCTCGAGCGCAAGGAAGAAGGTGAGCACGAGGAAGAAGATGGTTGAAGGCGAAGGCTGGGAAAATTTTACCGCAGCGCTAAGTCCCGTATTTATACACGAAGCGGGTCAATCTCAGCCACTCGATGTGCTACGTGGCACGTATCGCAGCCACCACGTGTGAAGATGAAACGAAGGGGCGGTGAACGCTGTTCCGTTCCACGATCTTAACAGAAGATCATGCGCATTTACTGCGCAGTTCGCGTAAAAAATGGAGGCGGCGTCTCGTTTCCCGGTCAAAAAGCTGACTAGGTGGGCCAGCCCATCTGCTACCACTCCGTCACGTCCCATCGGGAGGAGAAGAGTGCGCCATGACGTCATGGCACGCATCATCAAATTCAAGAACTTTCGAATGGACAATTCAAACACGAAAATAGCTTCGTATGAAATTCCTTCGACTAAAGGCAGTTCCTTTACGAATAAATCATGGAGCAAGACCTCTTTTTAACAAGAGAATCAACCTATACGCGATAACTCTTTCGTATATGCGCAACAGTCCAAGCATGAAAACTCTTTCATATGGGCACGACTATCTACAGTACGAAAACTCTTTCGACTGAGTCTTAAACAATCATTCGGGTAGAAAGAACCTACCTCCATTCACGCATGATATTTCTACATCATACAAATCTGGATTGTTTAGCCGACTAGGCACATCCGGATGCCATATTCTTCGAATATGAAGGTAAGACCCAAATAGATCTTTCTTAAGGGCCTGGAATCGCACTCGAAAGCTGCGTCCTCCGGTATAGTTCCGTGTCAACAACACGAAGAAAAATCCTAGCGGACGCGCCGGGTAGCCTCATAGGTTAAGTTCGACTCGATAAGTCCACAACGGCCCAGTCGCAACAATCACCTTATCGGGTTCGAGTCGGAGGTCTCGAATCCGTGTAGGCCAGGAATGTTTTTGCGCTAGTCGCAATTAATTGGCCCTGATCTCTCGGGAGAGCCAAACTACTGTGCCGCATCCTTCTGCAAATAAAGCTGCAATAACAGGCACCTAAGTCGCTCGACACTCGAGCATAAGGACTCATTGCACAGGGAACACACCCTTCAAAGCAGTAAGCAGCCAAACTGTTTATTCAAAAGGAAAAGCAAGGCCAAAAAAGGTTTGACCGTCTACTCGACTGGAAAATTCCCACTCGAGCAAACGCTCGGGGGCTACTGACGAAGATATGGATTCTGGATCCTGCGGATAAGGACACCCCCTCTCAGGCCCAAGCTGAAGGCCCAAGAAGAGGAGCCCTTGGAGTACTCCAGAAGGCCCACGTGAAGCCCACCCGCACTAAACTTGCGGGTTAAGTTAGAAAACATGTAACCGACCTAGCTAGGGTTGGATTCCTCTCCGGGTAGAACTCGAGACCTGGCCGCCTATATAAGGCCAGGAGAGCCCCCGAGAGAGGACCAAGAAACACCGCACGACCAAAAGCCTTGAACTCGAGACCTACTCTCGATTCGAGCACAACCTTTGTAACCGATCTAATCATCATTACAGATCGACAAGAGGCAGGAGTAAGGGTTTTACCTCTACGAGGGCCCCGAACCTGGGTAAATTTCGCCCCCTGTCTAGCCGACGATTCCACCAGCGCTCATGGGTTCTCCTAATCGAAACCCGATAGGTTCATCGAAGGGATTTGTTGAGTCAGGGATTCGACAGAGTCACAATAAAGGTGCAAAAAGGAAATCATAATTGGTTAAGGCAAACTTTGTTCTTGGTCAGAGAACAATTAACAGATTGTACTTATCTTTCGATCATACTCTTTATATTAGAGCTTATATTGCAGAGTTTAACATGCTCAATCATAACAGTCTCTTTGCATTCATTGATAACATTTAAAGTGATATTCATTCAGATAAAAAAACATTGCACTAAACAAGGAAGGATAAAAGACATGATTGAAGAAATCAACATATAAATGGTTGGATCACAACAACTCAAATGCTTGCTTAAGACAGAAACAAGTAGGTTTACTGACTCAACATAAAATTAAACAATAGGCCTTTCGCAGAGGGAAGCAGGGATTAACTCATGTGCTAGAGATTTTTATTTAATAAACAGAAGTGATGAAAACAATTTGAGAGAGGTGTATGTCTATGTCAACGAATCAGCAAGCAAACATTACATTAAGTCACAAGACAACTAGAACTTACAAGAGCGGCTCCCATTGAAGGACGCTACTGGGGTAGTAGATCATCCATCTTCTCTTTTGTTTACACAATTATGCTTTGAATGATAAATCAGGGGCAAAACGAGTGAAGAGAATTTACAGTAATTAAGTTTGGGGCTGGGAACCCCGTTGCCAGCTCTTCTAGCAGCTGGATAAGCGGATGAGCCACTAGTCCAGATGTGTAAAGTCCAATCAACGAGTAAAATAAAGATTGTCTACCTACGTCCTCATGAGCTAAAACAAGGGCAGAAAACATGTATAATTTTGAAGGTTTTTAAGGTAGCACATGATAAATTTACTTGGAGTGGCGGTTAAATACCACATATAGGTAGGTATGGTGGACACAAATGGCATGATTTTTGGATCAAGGTTTGGATGCACAAGAAACATTCCCTCTTAGTACAGGTTTTTGGCTAGCAAGGCTGGGTAGCAAGCATTAGAGTTGAGGGAAAACAAGAAAATATACATTTGATAGAAACAATCATGCAATCTTCCTTGGAAGTACAAACGATCTTAACTTGAGAATACTAAGCTTATGAGCCAACAAGAAAGAAAGATCATGGAATAATATATCTGCATGCATCTCCCTCTTTTCTACTTAAGCCTCAAAGTCAAAGTATTGTTGCTACTGACCAATGGTAAGTTTGCCAAAACCAAATATATTAACTTGATGCTCCCATATCGATACCAATACTAACAACAAGATCAATCATATAAAATAAATTGCAAACTAAAATAAAGTGCATGGAAAGTAAATGATAAAACTTCTCAGTATTATTCCATATGGCAACTCACACCAATGGATACATCGATAACCAACTAAAGGAGAGATACTTCCATACTGCAAACCATCCTATATGATAACTTCTCTACTCATGATATGAATCTACTAAAAAGGTAAAAAAGTGAAAGATAAAGGTGTGATACCGCGGCACTCCCCCAAGCTTGGAACAAGCCAAGGGGATTCCAATACCAATGACGAATTACTTCTTCGGAGTTGGTGGAGAATACTTCCCATCATTAGACTTCCAAGGTAAAGGCTCTCCATCAACAAATGTTGACTTGGTCTCTGTTATCCGGAAACTGGCGACAGACTCATATGTTTAAACCTGGTCTCATACTCACAGTTTTGATTTTGCATGTTGAAGAGTTGTTCTTGTAATTTATTGGTGGTCTAGTGGAGCTAGAAGATTTCCTCCCAAAGCTTGGCAGTTTCCTTCTTGTGCTCAACAATCAGCTCTGCATTTATTTTGTGGATGATGTCCACTTCATGCTCCGCCATCTTCTTGTACCTAAATACTTCTTGATCCATCTCCTCCATCCTAGCTTCCAGTCTGCCTTCTCCTTTAGGGCCTTGAACATCTTCTTTCCGCACCACCCCATCCTTGAAATGCAACTCCTTAGGATGCATCTTCAACTCGTTCATGTAAGGGTTGACGACGTTCACAAAGAAGCTAACCCTGGGAGGTCCGGAAGAGGACATCGTGGCTCTAAATCTGAAGATGAAATCTGGCAGAAACATATCAAAATGAAAACACGACGAGAAAATGATATATAGACCTCGGGGGATCTGGGGGATTATATAGCAAAAATCTACGTAACAAAAGGATGGTGCAGGGCAAAAACGGTCCAGAGACGGGCTCCAAGGCACCCACACCATATGGTGGCGCGGCCGGGGGTAGGCCCGCGCCACCAGGTGGTGTGGAGCCCTCGGGGCATCGACTCCTACCCTTTTTCGTCTCATTATTTTTCATATTTTCCATAAACAACAAAAATATAAGTTGAAAAGTAATATGCGAACCTTTTCTTAACATAACTGTTACCTATTCAAAAATGGACTCTGTAGTTTCTGGAATTTTCTCTCTGATGAACACTTCCGGAGTCACCACTTGAATAGTATCAACATCTTCATCATAAGAATCTCCGGAAATATAATGTTTGAGTCTTTTCCCATTCACTACTTGTGTAGTGTTATCTTTGAGGGAAGCAATTTTAATTGCACCCGAACGATAGACTTCTCCAATAATAAAAGGTCCTTCCCATCTTGAGAGTAAAATTCCTGCAAAAAATCTGAGACAAGACCTATACAATAGAACTTTCTCACCAACATGAAACTCTCTTTTAAGAATTCTCCTATCAGATCATTTTTTTAACTTTCTCTTCAAGGAGTCTAGAATTGTCGTAGGCTTCACTTCTCCACTCATCTAGCGAACTCAAGTCAAGCATTCTTTTCTTACTGGCAAGTTTAAAATCTCTATTTAGTTCTCTCACTGCCCAAGAAGCTTTGTGTTCTAATTCTAAAGGCAAGTGAGAAGATTTTCCAAAAACCATTTTATAAGGAGACATACCCATAGGATTTTTATAAGCAGTTCTATAAGCCCATAAATCATCATTCAACTTATCAGGCCAATTTTTCCTAGATTTATTAACAGTCTTTTGCAAGATAGATTTAATTTCTCTATTTGATAATTATACTTGCCCACTTGTCTGAGGATGATAAGTTGGGGCAATTCTATGATTAACATCATATTTAGCAAGGGTTTTTCTAAAACCACCATGAATAAAGTGAGAACCTCCATCGGCATAAGATATACAGGCACACCAAATCCAGGGAAAATAACATCTTTAAGAATTTTTAAAGAGGTTTCACCATCAGCATTCTTTGTAGGTATAGCTTCTACCCATTTAGTAACATAATCAACAGCAACAAGTATATGAGTATAACCATTCGAAGGGGGAAACACACCCATAAAGTCAAATCCCCAACAATCAAAAGGTTCAATAACAAGAGAATAACTCATAGGCATTTCATTATGTCTATAAATATTACCAACTCTTTGACATTCAGCACAAGATAAAACAAACTTTCATGCATCTTTAAAGAGAGTAGGCCAATAAAAACCTGATTGTAGAACCTTTTGTGCGGTTCTACCTCCAGCGTGATGTCCTCCGTAAGCACTACCATGGCACTTTCTCAATATCTCTTGTTATTCATGTTCTGTAACACATCTTCGCATAATTCCATCTACTCCTTCTTTATATAAGTGTGGGTAATCCCAAAATTAATGCCTCAAATCATAAAAGAATTTCCTTCTTTGCTGAGCTATAAATATTGGAGGCAAATACTTGGAAACAATAAAGTTATCATAATCTGCATACCAAGGACTATCTCGGGAGTTTAATTTTATTGCAGCCAGCTGTTCATTTGGAAAACTATCATTAACATGAATAGGGTCATAAGCAATGTTTTCCAATCTAGACAAATTATTAGCAACATTATTTTCAACATCCTTCCTATCTACAGTGTGCAAATCAAACTCCTGTAAAAGTAGCACCCATCTAATAAGCCTAGGATTAGCATTTTTCTTTTCCATAAGATATTTAATAGCAGCATGATCATTGTGAATAGTAACTTTTGAATCAACGATATAAGGTCTAAACTTGTCACAAGCAAAAACTACAGCTAAGAACTCTTTTTCAGTGGTAGCATAATTCTTTTGAGCAGCATCAAGAGTCTTACTAGCATAATGAATAACATTAATTTTCTTATCTACTCGTTGTCCAAGAACAGCACCTACAACAAAATCACTAGCATCACACATAATTTCAAAAGGAAAATTCCAATCTGGAGGTTGAACAATAGGAGCAGTAGTTAAAGCCTTCTTTAAAGTTTCAAAAGCTTACTTGCAATCATCATCAAAAACAAAAGGTATATCTTTTTGAAGAAGGTTAGTAAGAGGCTTTGATATTTTAGATAAATCTTTAATAAACCTCCTATAAAAACAAGCATGACCAAGAACACTACAAATACCTTTAACATCCCTGGGACGGGGCATTTTCTCAATTGCTTCCACTTTAGCTCTGTCAACTTCAATACCTCTTTCAGAAATTTTATGCCCAAGAACAATTCCTTCATTTACCATAAAGTGGCATTTATCCCAATTAAGAACAAGGTTAGTTTCCTCACATCTCTGCAAAACTTTATCAAGATTGTGCAAACAGTTATCAAAGAAGTCCCATAGACAGAGAAATCATCCAGGAATACTTCCACAATTTCTTCACAAAAACCATGAAAAATAGCAAACATGCATCTTTGAAATGTAGCAGGAGCATTACACAAACCAAAAGGCATACGTCTATAAGCATAAGTTCCATAAGGACAAGTAAAAGTTGTTTTCTCTTGATCTTGTCTCCTAACAGCAATTTGAGAGAACCCAGAACAACCATCAAGAAAGCAAAAATGAGTTTTCTTAGACAACCTCTCTAACATTTGATCAATAAAAGGTAAAGGGTAATGATCTTTCTTAGTCACTTGTTAACTTACCTAAAATCAATGCACATTCTATAACCAACTACTACTCGTTGAGGACTAAGCTAGTCATTTTCATTTGGCACAACAGTCATTCCTCCTTTCTTAGGGACACAATGCACATGACTTACCCATCTACTATCAGCAATAGGATAAATAATACCAGCATCAAGGAGTTTTAACACCTCATTTCTCACCACTTACTTCATTTTAGGAATTAAACGGTGTTGATGTTCAACTACTGGTGTTGCATCAGGTTCTATATTAATAACATGCTGACATATAGTAGGGTAAGTCCCTTTCAAATCATCAAGAGTGTATCCAATAGCTCCACGGTATTTCTTGAATATTTCCAATAACCTTTCCTGTTCTTTACTAGCTTCAAGAAAGGTCTACCAAAAATGATAGGACAAGTTTTACTAGCAGCTGTACCCAATACTAGAAAATCAGCACGTATTTAGTTTTACCACATAAAACTTCTACATCTCTAACAATACCAATCGGAAAAATAGTTTCTCTATTAGCAAGCTGAATAACAACATCAACATCTTCAAGTTCACAAGAACCAATTTCATGCATGATTTCTTTATAAAGCTCATAAGGAATAGCACTAGAACTTGCACCAATATCACACAAACCATAGTAGAAATGATCACATATCCTAACAGAAAGCATATGAACACTAGTTTTCCTAGATTTACTATGATGTGAAACAATATTAGAAGCATCCTCATAGAAGATAATGTGTCCATCCTCTATATTTTCAGAGACAAGGTCTTTAATTATTGCTACTATAGGTTCACCAGTTATTTGTTCATCAGGTTCTATAGATTTATTTATACTTTTGTTAACCACACTAGCCATAATAGAATGTTCCTTTACCTTGGCAGGGAAAGGCATTTTCTCAATATAAGGTTCAGGCACAGCGGGATTAACAATATGAACTTCTATGTTTCTAGTAGGAACACAATTAATAGTATATTTATAAGGTGTATGGTACTTGTTCAACTCCTTTTTGGGAATATTAAGATAGGAGGCAAAATCCTTAAAATAATTTGCAAAGATTTGAGAGTCAAGACCACAAACAACACTAACATTATAGAAATCATCGGTTCACATAAAAGATATAATGCATTCATAATCCTAATTTATACCTGACTTTCTACCTTTGTCATTCTCCCATCCTTCAGTTTTTTCTTAAATACGGCCAACAAGATCCCTTTTAGCTTCTCCTTTCATACTTGTGAATGATCCAGAACAAGAAGCATCCAATAAATCCTTATCGTGAAGAGAAAGCCTTGTATAAAAAATTTAATAACAATATTACTAGGGAGCTCATGAACCAGACATTTGATCATTAATAAGTTCAATCTCCCCAAGCTTGGGAAATACTCTCTCCATCATGAGGCCAGAAATTATATATTTGATTCCGATCTTTATGAATCTCATTGGGAGGATAAAATTTAGAATAAAAGAGAGGTACAATTTCCTCCCATCCAATAGATTGGCCATTCTTCAGCATTTTAAACCATTCCGCTGCTTTGCCCTTCAGTGATAAAGAGAATAGATTTCTTTTAACTTGGTCAATTGTAATACCGGCACACCTTAATAACTCGCATAATTCATGTACAAAGAGTAAATAATCACCAGGATGGACAGTTCCATCTCCAAAATAGGTGTTATCCATAACACGTTCAACAATTTTCATAGGTATTTTAAAAGGATCCAATTGAGCAGACAGCGGGTCATCTACTACATTAGCAGTATAAGTAGTACTCCTAAATAGAGAACCATATGGAATATCCATAATAAAATAAAGCAGTAAACAAAAATAAAAATATCACTCACAGTAAAAGTTTCTCTTACCAATTCCATTTACCAATAGCGCTTCACTCCCCGGCAACGGTGCCAAAAATAGTCTTGGTGACCCACAAGTACAGGGTTGTATCATAGTACTTTCGATAAATAAGAGTGTCGAACCCAACGAGGAGCAGAAGGTGTTGACAAGCATGTTGGATAGAGGATTCACTGTACCACTAGCAAACAGGTTTTTGGTGGTTTTTGATATAGCAGATAAATAAAGTACGAGTAAATAAAAGATAGTAATAATAATAGCAGCGATTGGCCCAATCCTTTTTAGAGCGAAGGACAAGACGGTTGGTTTACTTATGATGAATAAATGTTCTCGAGGACTCATGGGGACTTCGTCAAGCGCTTTCGTTTCATACATTTTATTAATATTTATTATTTTGATAGGTGTTGTGTGGGTGAACCTATGCTAATGCACCGCCCAAGTATGACTAATACATACTTGTGATTAAACCACTTGTAAGCATCCGCAACAACAAGAAGTAATTAAGATAAATCTAACCACAACCTTAAACTATGGGATCCTACACTCCCTCGTGCATCGGTTTCCTAACGGGGGTTTAGGTTTCTGTCACTCTGGCAACCCCACAATTAGTAGCCAAATACACAATGCATCCCTCTAGGCCCATAAAGGTGAAGTGTCATGTAGTCGATGTTCACATGACACCACTAGAAGAATAGCACCACAACTTAAATATCAAACCATTAGATATTACTTCAACATAATTCCACTACTAAAATCTTGACTTCTCCTATGTCCTCAAGAACTAAACGAACTACTCACAAGACATCATATGGATCAAAACCAGAGGTGATATAATGATGAATAACAATCTGGTCATAAAGTGCAAACATCGATACATCTCGTAAGCACCAACTACTAACAAGTAATCCACACCGGGAGAGAGATCTAGTGGAAAACAACAATATAGAACCCTAATTGTTACAGCGGGACAAAGGTGGATGGTGAGGATGATGGTGCTGGTGGTGAGGATGATGACGATGATGATCTTGACGATGCCCGGAGCGATGACGGTAACGATGGCAATGATTTCCCTCTCTGGGGAGGAATTTCCCCAGCAAATTTCTCCCTGCCGGAGAGATTTTCTCTCTATGTTGTTTTCCTCTCCAAGGCGGCGGAATATTTCCTCGATGGTTCCCCGGGTCTTAGGGTTCCCTGGGGTTGAATTACGCGAGAGGTGGCTGTCAGTGGTGGGCCAGGGTGGCCACACCACGTGGCGGCGCGGCCAAGGGGGCCGCGCCACCAGGTGGTGTGTGCCCCTGGTGGCCCCTGGCTCCCCTCGTGGCTGGCTACCTCATCTGGTCTTCTAAAACTCCTCCGATGCCCCCTTCTTCTTTTGGTCTTGAGAAATAGGGCATCTTGACGGTGCTTTTTCCAGCTGATTTCTGGTCCCGGTGATTATTCTCCAATAATTATCAAACATGCAAAATAAGATGAAATAACATAAGTAATGCATCATAATACAAAATAAATTGATGAATAATAGAAAATTACGATATAAAATAGTGATGCAAAATGGACGTATAAAAGTCCAAGATCTACATTCTCACCAAGGCGATTTGAATTTCCCCTTCATTGCCTTGAGGGATTCGTTCTTAGGGTTTTCTTGAGGAAAACCTAGGCCTCTTGTTGCTTACTTGTTGTCTCTTGTGACAGGCTCGTGGTGATTTGGGAACCCTCAATTCAGTTATGGGTGTGTGCACCAAGGTCATTGTAAAGGCTCCGGATTCCTCCTCGGAGGATTCTGATAGTGGAAGTCAACCAAGCCTTTTTTTGGCAAGGTTCACCAGAGAATAGGTTGATGCCATTGTGGTGTTGAGTAGTCTTGTTGTGGCGAAACTCACACCCCTCCAACGAGACGTACTCCCCTAAAAGGGGGAAACTCGGGATTTAGTCTTTACTTGTATCTTGTATCTTGCTTACTGTTAACTCGTCATATAGGAAAATTCTTCTTAGTTGCATATCTAGAGAATTTATCTTTGAGTCAAAAGCCTTAAATCGCAAAAGTATTAAGAAATTGGAGTAGCACCTATTCACGCCCCCCTCTAGATGCACATACGATCCTTTCATGTTGTCGTAGATGCATCAATACTGAAGTTGTTCGTTTCCTCAACAGCTTCACAACATGGCGATTGTGAGCTATTTTGGTGGACAAGAGGTCATAACCGATAGTATGAAAGCAACTTTTGCAAATACTGAAAGGATCGCAGGGCGGCTCAGCTCTATAGTTGCTCACCTAGAGACCTGGCTAGAAAAATAAGAAGGTTTCCTTAGACGACAAGATAAAATTCCGTTCTTCATTACAAAAGCATATATGGGGCAAGCAAAGCTCTTCTGATATTTGCAGAGTGGATTTCCTAGCTTCAATGAACTGTACAACACCTCCTTTTTGGCACCTGTTTATGTTTAACATGTTGTAACCTCCTACCTTTGAATATATCCTATGCAAATTATGGTTTGCTTTCAGAAGTGTGATATACATGTATGTGTTTTCAAATAAATTAAAGTGTTTCATCTTGCTAATTATTCACTACTACTTTATAACAGCTATTCTATTTCTTATCGTTTTCGTTCTATACCTAAAACAAGGCATTTAGACCGAAGATAGAATACGAAGTGATTATTGTATTTCTTATGGAGTAATTGGTAAAGAAATGAGCTGATGTTTTACATATTTAAATCTTCAAGCACATGATCCGATTTTATGGCTCCGCACAAACAATTGCAACCACGTAGATTTACTACATTCACTTTTTTTTTACACGATCTAACCATATTAGTTTAGTTCACATTTTTAAGATGTATATACTTTTTGTATGTTATAGACTATTCGATCTTCCAACCTATTCAACTAACACAAACAGTCTACGACATGCTTTAGTCGTAGTATAGATAATAGTTATCAAATTTATCGATTTCAGTTTCATCTACACATGCTAGATTTCATCGCTTATATCCTACTAACTTATTAGCATATAATTTACAATGTTTTTCTTTTGGTAATCAATCCGCGACAACTTTTTTTTACAATGAATACCATATATATTTATTGTAGCAAATAGTACATGGTAGAGATACATCATCCGACTACATCGATTACAAAATAAAATCTAAAAGAAACAAGAAAATCTTTGAGATCTTCAGACCCTTTTTTTCAGAACATAATCTTGTACTTTTCTGAAGGCAGCCATAGGCCAATGACATAGATACCAAACCATAAACCTGTAAATACAAACGAAGGGTCTCCCATAATTTTAATTTTGAGCTGCAATACCAAGTCTGCAAGCACACAAACAGCCATTAAAGTAGTCAACCAATATCGGTAAGAGTACCAACACCATTATTGCAGGGAAAAGCAACCGAACATCCTTGTCGATGTCGCTAGGAGTCGAGAGTAAGAATCACCATTGTCGAGGACGTAGCGGCCGGGAAAAATATTGCAAGGACAATATTCCTCGCGGCAACCAAGAGAAAAGATCCAAAACTGATATGGCGAAGCAAGATCTGAAGGACTATACCTAGACAAATTTAATCTTTTAACACCACAGTTGACGTCGGGATGAAGATCTCGTCATCGAACGACGTGCCAAATATCTCTTATTGTAGACGATGTCACCTTGATTAACACAGAGGCCAAAACAAAGACGACTAAAAAAAACTTAACTTATTGAAAGCACTAACTTTCCGGAATACTCAACTCATAGATCAGATTTTTCACCTCTCCACGCAGCGTTCGACATGGAACTCTCGCGGTTCATTTGGCAAGATGCTACCGGAAAACAAAAATACCACATGGTCAAATGGGCGGTTGTTTGCGCCCCAAAGATTTTGGGGGCATAGGGATACCGGCGTCCCGTAAGATGAATGTGGCCCTCCTGCCGAAATGGGTTTGGCGCATTCTATGGGAGGAGGGGGTCTCTGGCTCCAGCTCCTTAAAGTCAAATATTTGCAGGACCGCCCGCTTCTTGCCTGTGAGCGACAAGAGGGATCTCTATTTTGGAGGTCCATCCAGTCGATTAAACATGACATTAGGAAGGGGACTAGGTTCAGTATTGGCGATGGCCGAGGGACCATGTTTTGGTTAGACCCTTGGCTTCGGGAGCGGGCGCTTCAGTTAGAATTCCCGAGGCTTTTCGCTATCTGTTTAGAGCCCTCCCAACTAGTGTCGGCGGCGGCCCAAAATGGGAATTGGAACATCTTGTTCCGACGAACTTTTGGGCCGGCGGAGGCCGCTGAGTGGGAGGTTCTCAAGGGCGCTTTGCCTGATTCCCTTCTAGGGGGGCCGGACCAGGTGACATGGTCGCTGGCCCCCTCGGGAGCCTTCTCGGTCAAGTCGGCGTATAGGGCCCAGTTCTCTGGGCCGGTTAGGTCGTGGGCTATTCCCCTTTGGAAGGCCCCACTCCCGTTGAAGATAAAGATATTCGTATGGCAACTGTTACGTGATAGGCTGCCATCCGAGATCGAAGTGGCGAAGCGCCATGGTCCGGGGGATGGTTTATGTCCGCTTTGTAGATGCCTAGAGTCCAGTACACACATATTTTTTGTGTGTCCCGCTGCCTGGTTTCTGTGGAATTTCGCCCATGAGGCTCTGGGGCCGCTGTGGCAGGACTCGGACCTCGGCGAGTTCCTGGAAGACCAGGCACACCGTGCCGGAGGGGGTACTCGCCTCTTCTGGCTGGTGTTCGTGGCTATGATGTGGTCTTTGTGGACGACTCGCAATAAGATGGCGATTGAGAAGATTTTTCTGCGTCGTGCGTCTGACTCCCATTTCAAATGGTTGGCTTTGTTGCAGCAGTGGTACCCGTTGTGTAGGCAGCGGGACAGGACGCGGCTTGACGGCTACATCGACAGACTCCTAGCTGCCGCTCGCCGCATCGCCTCCACGATGTCCCCCTCTTGAGGCGGCGTCCCCCCTCCCCCCACCTGGCGGCTCTTCAGCTTGTCTACCTACACCACCCCCTCCGCCTCCTTCTTGCTCCTTTTGCTCTTTCTCTTTGGGCATTGTGTTTGTTGTTGCCCCAGCATGTGCTACTCGGCCTTGTTTTTATTGTATCTGGTACTTTGTATAGATGTTGTGGTGATTGCTTTATTTATAAAACGGGGCGAAAGCCTATTTCGAGGACAAAGGCGCGACGACTCTCTTTTTCCTAGTCGGCAAGAAACCCTATCGGACATGTGTAACCTGCGGTAACTTGGAGCTCCTTGCGCCAACGGGTAATCTAGTCTTTCTAAACAGTCGCGTGGTTGCAGCTAAGGCCATCTTTGATTTATGGGGTACGAAAATTATAAGGAATATGAAATGCGTAGGATTGACTTGGCATGGCTAGTGAAATCCTATGACCATAGGAACACGCCGTAAGAATTTTTCGTGAGGTCTAGTTTTCATGTGAAAATACACTAGATAATTCCTATGGAAAAAATTTCTATACATGTTTCATTCCTACTCCCTTCATTCGGAATTAGATGACTTGTGTTTGTCCAAGTATCATCTACTCCCTCCGTTCCATATTAGATGACTCGTATATAGATGTATCTAGACATATTTTAGTACTAGATACATCTAGTTGAGAGTCAACTAATATGGAACGGAGGGAGTAATTCCGAAACGGAGGAAGTATGAATTAAACACCTTCCAGAGGATCCAAATCCCTCCTTTAATAAAAATCCTGTGAATCAAAGTATGCCTAAACAGCGATTCACAAACAGCCTGCCCACCTACCCAGCCAGCCGCCGCCGCCGCTTGCAGCTAAACTCCGAGACCCACTCAGAGTCGTGCGGGCTACAGTATCGCTCAGATGGATGCTGCGGGTGGTGCCGCCGGAGGAGGGTCCGCCGTCGACCAAGCGGAAGGGCAGCCGCGACCCAAGACGCTGGTTGACTGGGCTCTGGAGATCCTCGACACGGCCGACCCCGATGAGAAGGCCCGCCTGGGCGACCTCGCCGCTACCCATTGGCTGCGCGGCGCCATACCACTCCCCTACGACCCGGCGAAGCCCCTGCGCGCCCCGCCAGACCGCCCGGCACGGAGCGACGCGGTGCGGCTGCTCCCGCCCTCCCGGATGCCCAAGCTGGGGAAGGGCGGCAGCGCGCAGAGCCGGCTGGCAATGCTGCACTCGCTGGCGCACACCGAGAGCTGGGCCGTCGACCTCTCCTGGGACATCGTCGCCCGCTTCGGCGCGCAGCTCCACATGCCCCGTGAGTTCTTCGACGACTTCGCCCGCGTCGCGCAGGACGAAGGGCGGCATTTCGCGGTGCTCTCCGCGCGGCTCCAGGAGCTGGGGTCTCACTACGGAGCGCTCCCCGCGCACGACGGGCTCTGGGACTCGGCGATGAGCACGTCGCACTGCCTCCTCGCGCGCCTCGCCGTCGAGCACTGCGTCCACGAGGTGAGTAGCGGTGCCTCTGTAGTCTGCCCTGCATTTATTTACATTTGGTTCATGGACACATTGGCATCTGGAAATTGATTTGTATAGCAACGCCAAATTGACTCCATCACTGTAAAGCTTGAATAGCCAATGCCTCTGAATGTTGAAAAATCATTCCTTTCTCAGTATTCCCGTGATGAATCAATCATCATTTTGCTTTCTTCATTTATTGTTGACTGCATGTGAATCATATATCTGAAAAATAATTTCCACTCGAAAGATTGGTAGAGAATTCAGAATTGGTTTCTGATCTATGTTCTTTGCCACGAGGAACTGGCCCAGTGTAAGGATTATGAAACATCTTTATCTTATTGTGTTCTGAATGCAAGACAATGAGCTACCCGTGGTAACCTATTGGGCCTCCTAATGGTTGGTAAGAACTCCTGTGATAAGAAAAATGTTAGAATTAATCAATTAAGATGGCACAAATCAACTGAACTAATTTGCACCCTTTACTGGGGTAGTTGACCATAAACTGCTAATTTATATTTTTCTAAATAACTTTCTAAGTTGTGTACAGTGTACGGAGAGAATATATTGTAGTTGTACTACTATACCCTTATAGCTAAAGCAAGATAAAAGAAGCCAGGAATGGCCTCTAAAGAAATCTGTCAACTGACTCTTTCTAATAACCAAAAAAAAGAACTAAGGATACGATTTACCTTCTCCTTCTTTCTTATATTTCAGTTCTAATTCCTTCACAAAGTGCATATCGAGACATTTGCATTTTGACATGGTATCTGGACTCTGGGCTATGGCCTATGGTATCAGACCGACCTTGTGATCTCCGAAAATCAAGATTTTAGAATGTTTGTCTGTGCAGCATTTACACCAGAAAAATAGTAATTCTTGCAATGAGGTTTCGTTAGTGAACTTACATACGAAAGTCCTCACTCGCCAAGCTGAAAGATCTGTGGTCATGTTGCAGCTGAGCTGCTCTTTTTGTAAACTGTCCATTAGATATTGCTATCTGTAATTGCAGTAAATAGTCCCTGTCATGTTTGCCTCCTGTCAATGTTTTCAGTTAAGCTGACCTCTGCTTTGCATGCCTGTATTTTTGTGGGGAGTGATAGGCACAATCAGTATGTGTATGTTCTGCATATAATATATCTATCATTTGTTCCCTGCATGTCAATTTCTGATAAATGCCCATTTGGAACACAGGCTAGGGGATTAGATGTCCTTCCGACCACCATATCAAGATTTCGTGCTGGCGGGGATGAACAAACAGCCAAACTACTTGAAGATATTATTTATCCTGAAGAGGTAACACACTGCGCAGCTGGTGTTAGATGGTTTAGATACTTGTGCCTCCGGTCCTGCACCAGTGATTCAGTTGCACCTCCAGTTCCTCAGTCTAAACCCCAATGCTCTGAGCTGCCAGAAGGTGTTGCTGGATCTGATACTAAGACCTGTCAAGTAGTGCATGGTGGATTGACAGATAAGCCGGCAGAAGATATTGATGGCCATGATGAGACGGTTCAGCAAGTGGAGGATGGAGTGGTGAAGTGCAGACTAAGCGGGAATGGGGACGCCCATGAAGCTGGAATCATTAAGAGATTCCACAGCATCGTTAGAGAGCATTTCCGAGGGCCCCTGAAGCCACCCTTCAATACGGAAGCTCGGAAAGCAGCTGGGTTCGAGCCTGCCTGGTATGAACCCCTAGCAGTGAAGGAGGTAGAGACACAAACAATCGAGCCAACTGACGTGTAGTGTTTGTGCTGTTTTCCTAGTAGTCATATGCCAGAAGCCACACATTTACCTTGTTTTCGTTTACATTTTAGCAGACTGGTGATAGCGTTTATTACTTTATTTTGGCATTGGCAAAGAGATCAGACTAGCCAAAATCAAACCAAGAAATGTACGTTAATGTCACTGAATTTTCTATGCCTCAGTATTTGATCTAGGCATCTAGCCGTGATACAATTTTAGATACAACCGCGGTGCATTGCAGATGTATTTTTTTGTTGAAATCTGCATTGCAGATGTATTGCTTTGTCCCCCTTTGTGTTTTCTTTTTAGAATCATGTTTACCAGTGGGCATATGGGCCGCGTATGGCCTTTGCATCGATTGGCCCAATAGGCGGGCCTAAGAACGCATGTCAGACTTGAGCTGCCCGCGAGCCCAGTCCCAGGGAGGGTATCGTTTCTTCGTCCGAGTCAGGAAGGCCAGGCAGGGGAGGGGATAAGCGAGGTTCTGTTTGCAAGGATGCTGCTGCTGCGTGCCGCCAGGGCGGCAACGGCGGCGTCCACGGTTGCCGCCGGCGCCAGGAGGAAACCCGGATTGCTACCTGTCGCCATCGCTGGCCTCTCCTCCTCATCAGGAGCACCATCGGGTGGGAAGAGGAGGAAGGGCCAGCGGCGCGGCGAGGCCAAGACCCAACCTCTGCCCCAACCCCAGCCCTTGCCTGGGCATGCTGAGATCCCGAGCAAGAAGAAGCCCAACGCGAGGACGGCCAAGGAAAGGAAGGCTCGCCCGGTGGAAGAGGCGCAGGGGCCACCAGTCCAGGAGTTTGAGTTGGTGAAGCTGCCCCCGGAGAAGCCGAAGCGGGTGGTGAAGTGGCGGTGCGCCACGGGGTGCGGCGCGTGCTGCAAGCTAGACAAGGGCCCCGAATTCCCCACCCCCGACGAGATCTTCGCCGACTACCCCGACCACCTCCAGGTAGAGGCGTAGAGCGGCAGCATTTTTTCTCTTTTGCTGTATCAACAGACAAAAGGATTGGTTCGTGTTTCATAGATGCAAAATCTCGGTTAATTTGGAGCATGCTGATCCTGATCGCAGCTCTACAAGAGCATGATTGGCCCTGATGGATGGTGCAATAACTACGACAAGTCTAACCGAACCTGCAACATCTACCAAGGTAGTTTTCTTTACATCCCAGAAATCCTGTTTTACTCTGTTTGCGCAATGAAGGTATACATTGATGCTACTGTGGCTGGTTTCTTTGGTTGTAGACCGGCCATTCTTCTGCAGGGTGGAACCGAAGGTTTTTGATGAGTTCTTTGGTGTGCCACGCAGCAAGTTCGACAAGGAAGCCTGCAGGTTTGCTCTTGTGTTTTTGTTCATGTGTCTTTATGTTAGTTCTCGGCAATGGTAAATTAATTTTTCTGCCTTTCATTTGCAGTGCTTGTGCGGATAACATCAAGATGGTGTATGGTCAGGACTCTCCTGAGCTTGGAAACTTCAAGCGTGTCATAAAGGAGGAAAGTAAGAAACATGAAGAAAGCATGAACGAAGCCAAATTGTTGGATACCTAGCTCGTGGTAGGTTGTGCTTTGCAGAAAATTCTCCCCAAGTATCTGTAAATCAGTTTCTTCTTGATTATGTCACGCGCATCACTGTTATACCCAACTAAGTGCTGATGAATTCAGGCCAGCTTTATCTGTTTGTTTTGTTGGATAAATTTTCTTAGTAAGGTGTAATTGTGCCTTCAAAAGTGAATGTTGCTAAAGTTTAACATCATGTAGTGGATCTTCGCTGATCAGAAGTTTCAGCCGAACACCCAGTGTCTGTTCTTTTGTAGAACGATTCTGCAAAAAAAAAAGGCACTGAGTTTTACTTAAAAGACTAATCCAAACCTGACATAGCAAGTTTGTGTTTTATCCCTGTAGCGATTTGGATCCAGCGCAACCTACCTCAAAAACTACTCATCCTGATGGGTAGGGCTGATAATTCATCTAATGAAGTAACCAGCCTTATCAAGTGTTTAGAAATTTAGCCCTATATCAGGCCTGAGAAGGGTAACCTGAAAGTATATGAGTCACGCTGGCTCAGCAGTAGGCAGGTGCCCAGCAACAGCAGTGGTGTCCATTCTCTTGAAAACATTAAAACGCATATGAGTTGCCTCAGTCATCAATGTTAAATATCTTCGTTTTCTGTATCTCCGCACAGTAATTTATAGTGTTTGTTATTGTGTTATTGTATTTCTCACATGCATCGTCCTACAGATCATAATACTGTTTTTTACGAGCAGTGTGGTTTTCGTCTAGATTACCCTACCATGACATATAACCTAACTGCTGAACCAGTCTGCGATATTACTTTGAATAATACTGTTCTCATACTTATCGGATACATATGCATCTCTAGTACACCTCGCTACATATCGAATTTTTGTTTGTTTCTCTTGCCAGGCCCAGGGGCTTACATCCTTGTTAACATGGAAATGGGATTCTGGCAGTGAAGATGATCTTGCAGATATCGTAACATTTAAAGCAATTTGTGGACACCTGGGGGTCTTGTTTCAGGTTAAAAAAAAAAGTGAGAAGCTACCAGCGTTATTATGCAAATGACCGCATACACGTTGGTACCTAATTGATTGCGGAAGTATACATCACTCCCTGGAGCAGTTGAAAACTGGAATAGGAGGTGTTGGAAGCTTATAGAAGGTGATCTAAGAGGTGGTATGGTACTTCTGACTGAGTGTAAATCTGAGTTGTGAAACATCTTTGGTTCAGATTTGGGTTTATTCTTTCTTTTTAAGATTTATTTGGGCACCACCTCCGATTACTCCTGGTGTAATGATCTGCCATCTCCTGCCGTCCCACCTTTTCTTTCTTTGGAAAAACTCGGTTGCCACCAACAAGAGCAGCTCTGCTCTGCCCTGCAATGCAATTTTTGCGTGTTTGGTTTCTGTAACATGGACCAGTAAGAAATCTAACGAGCTACCTCAAACACTACAAATGGGATCCCGAGGCACCATGCAGATGGATCTGTGTGGGCCACAAAACGTTTACATTACCCGCCGCATGATTTTCAACTGTGACATTCACCGATGCATACAACATGATCAATCAGACAAACACACACAAGCGGAAACATAGTATATCAACAACACATCATGATTCATGCAGTTTTTATATTGACAAGCTCGACACCCATGGCTAAGCCTTGTAATGAGTAACAAGATGGATTTACAACAGATACAGTGTTATTAGTTTTGTTTTTCATAGATCTATAGACATGGAGTAACTTGCAACGCGCGTCTATACCAGATCATCATCACCCTCTTAATGTCTTATACGCTGGCCTTTAGTGACTCTTGGATCTCTTCCAGGGTTCTGCCTTTAGTTTCTGGCACTAGCCTCGCCACGAACAGCACAGTAACAAGGCTAGCCGCAGAGAACAAGAAGAAGGTGCCTACACACAAAAATGGAATAAACTTGAGCAAAATATTAAAGCACAACTACTGAATCTGGCTTTGTGTTGTTCCATGCCAAATTCGCTGAGTTGATGATTTTGTTTAGGTCAGCGCGGACTGCGTCCATTTAGATGGGCCAGGACCACCATGTGCACATGTTTCCTTCCCCATCCTCGGGTGGATCCCAGCCTCCAGAATGCTTGCAACTCTTTTGGTTATTGTTGTCAAAGACAAACTTGCAACAACGGCATGGGTGGTTTGCAACACCAACAACCTTCACTTACAGCACCGTTGCCCTTCCTTGGCGGCACCACTGTCATTCATTAGGGGAGGGGTATGTGTTTGAGGAAGAGGACGAGTATGACCGCCAGGATGTCTATGTGCATGTGGCGCAGTTGGAGGAGGAGAATTTGACGTTGAAGGAGAGGCTGTTTTTGATGGAGCAGGAGGTGGGCCACACAAGGCGCCATCTGGAGGCGCTCGAGGCGATTCTCAGGGCCTGACAGTGCCGGTGGCAGTGGTGACTGGTGAGAATGCTGCTGCTGATGTGGAGGCTAGGGATAATATGGGCAATGTTGCTGCTGGTGCTAGCAATGGAGTTGAGCAGGCTCTGGATAATGGAGTGGAGATGTATAATGCTAATGCTGCTGCTGGTGCTGACAACGCCGCCGTTGAGCAGGCTCTGGGGAACAATGGCACACAGAGGGGTGTTAGTGTTACTGCCTCTGGTGCTGGCAACGCAGTTGAGGAGGAGGCTTTGGAGAATGGTATGGAGAAGGCAGAGAAGAGTGTCACCGATAGGGCTGGTGTAGGTTCAGAGAAGAATGCAGAGATTGGTGATGCTGGGAGTGTCCAGGACAATGGAGAAGAGAGCAAGCAGTCCTGAGGCACTTGGGCTATATGGACTGATGGGAGAAAGATAGTCAGAACTAACCTCACAGGAAAAAAGGAAGCAACCTGATACATCAGTAGAAAAAGAACAACAACAGTTGGCTATTATTCAGCTATCCCTAGAACCGACAGTGGTTATTATATTTTCTTTTCTAACTCTCCTACTTATGCAAGGGTTGAACATGTTTACCTGCAGAATTCCAATCCATAAGGAAGCTGAATGAATACGATATTGCAAAGGAACCGATCCAGCTAACCAGGGTTACCAAGCTTCCGGCCATTGCTTTCATGTCGATTGAGAATATCTTGCCATAAACGAGATATTTTTAATTAAAAACATGGTCCTTACGGATTGCCAGGAAATGCGAGCATCATCCAGAATTAACTGCATGGTGGTTTCATACCTCTGACATGATAACCCAAGGAACAGGTCCCATTCCAATTGAGTATGCCGCATAGTATGCCTATTTAGGAAGCAGGGTCAGAATATAGCATTTCTGAACATCAAAGATGTTGCGTCAGAAAAATTACTTCTCCCTCTGCTCAAAAATACATGACTTCCATTTGTCCAAATATGGATGTATTTAGACATGTTTTAGTGTCTACATACATCCATATGTGAATAAATGGAGTCATCTATTTTTGAACGGAGGGAGTACAAATTATTCCATTAGCGGTCTTCCCAGAAATTAATTAAGAATGCTAGATACTGATGAAGTATGTAACAATCTATCATTTTTACATTGGATCCCGCAAGATTGTAAATGTTTTAGTTATAGTAATATATGTACCAATATGCCGTAAAGAGCCAGTGTAGGAATCAGTTCCGTGTACAATCCTTGAGCCTGTAACATGATGAAAAGATAAAAAGGTCAAAAGAGAGGGAACGCAAATACTTTGCTCAACAAATTGTTTCCGAGATAGATCTATAGTGATAGAACCTGAACATTCTAAATTATAAATTCGGTTCAAGTTTATTCAACTATTTATTTCTGTTGATTTGATCTGCTTGATATGTTGTTATTTCACCCTCCAAAACATATATACTCAATGGAGCCTCATGCATGGGAATCTGGTGTGTGCAGTTGTGCAACTTTAATAGAGCCTTATGAATGGTATAGGTTGGGTAACTTTGATAACTGTACTTGCCTTATATTCTTAATGCAGGCACACTAATATTATAGTACTATTACCAGTAGTTAAAAATTCGACGGTTCACCTTCAGGGATTCAGTTGATGTGGTTGGAGAAATACTAACCAGGTGATGAACATATCAATTTAGAGTTGAAGGAGGAACAAAACGACGAGCAAAAAGACCAATCAGAACTAAAATTGTGACAAGTTTCATCCTGGATTTTCTCAATGTCTTATATTAGCATCTTCCAGTTTAAAATTTAAATTGTACTGTTCCATCATAGATTGATATTTTTTTTTACAGTTACCTTAAAGTAGAACGATAACCCAGTCAGAAAGCAGCCCACGAATGTGCCAGATGAAGAGACCTAAATGATGAAAGAATATCACAAATGATTTTTTTTTTTGTCTCTGCGTCAGCTTAGTTTTGGAGCATCCATAGTTCCATACCAGTAAAAGGGCTCTTCTTCCACTCCTATCCATGAGAAGTGCCCCAAATAATGTGATTGGAATCTGAATTAATTATAGTTATAGACAAATTGATGCAGCCAGTTAAAGCCAGCATAGCAATTGGCGAGAATGGATTATCCTGAACCTGAATAATGCCGATCAAGGTGGTCCCAAGTTTACCAGAAAACCCTGAAGTTTTGGGGAACAATAATTACTAACGTTTTTCTTGTCAGTAAAATGGCACAAAAAATAAGTAGGCATTTGGATACCTGCCGAGGAAAATATATAGCTTGTATAGAAGCCTAGCGCATTTATTCCGCCCAGTTGTTGAAAGACCATCAGGCCAACACCCACCTGTGCATCAAAGATATATGATTATCTCTTTCTGGAGAACGACATATAGATCTGAACTTCTTCTTCAGGAAGAAAGATAGGAACTAATTAGCCTGATGATTTTTTTTGGTCCTTACAATGACTGCGTACATATTTTTTCTGTGAAACAAATCTTGAATCCTGGCCTTAGGTAAACTGTGAAGCGATTCAGTATACTCCTGCAAGAGAATATGAGCTGGTTATTTTGAATATCCACTTCAACAAATTATAGATGTTGATAAATAGCAGAGATTTAGGTAAGGAACTAACTCTAATCTCGGTAGCCTCTTGAGATATGTCAGCCTTTTCACCCCTAAGCTTTTGCAGCGAAGCACGGAATTCTTTCTCTCTCCCGATATTGGCCTATCACGTTATTGAAGAATAAGCTTTAGTACGAAAGCATTCTATGAGAATCCATAACTTAGATACATGTTACTTTTTCATCAAAGAGGCCATGTTTCACATTCATTGTTAATTTTCATATTTCGTCATGTGTGCGTTCGCCAGTCACAAATGAATGTAAGCAAAATATTTTGATTGAAAAGTAAAAAGGTTTGGTTGCAGTACGTTCATAACCTTCATATATGCTAAACATAAAAACACAATGAAAATAATTAACCACTCCATGGTTGCTTCCTCAGACGAAATTTAAACCACGGGGAACAGGAACGGTAATTTTATCCTCCAACACATCGGTAAATTCTTTAAAATTTATTTTCTATTACTTGAACATGTTACGCTCCCGAGTTAGTTAAAATAATACCAGCCACCTTGGAGACTCAGGAATGAAGAGAAGACCCACAAGGAGGAAAATACAAGGCACTAATCCTGCATAGTCATGCACATTTTTTCTTGATTTCTCCTGCATAATGGATATGCAACCATTCATATATACAGATAAAGGATATTACCTACGAGAACCAAAGAGCGCCATGAAAGCAGTGCTCCAATAATGTAGGCAGCTGAACACCCTGAACAAATAAACAACTGCACTTACAGACGAGACTATGTTAATTTTCCATCTTCTCTAAATTTTCGAACGCATCAAGACTGTGCTCAGCTTTCGCCTGTTATTTTATGGTGATCCAAATTCATATTCGTATATACTGATAAAGGCCGAACTTCAAGACGTAGTGGAGCCGGAGGCGCAACGAAGTCTTGAAGTTGGCCCCACACTCGCCCCGCACAAACGTGGACTGCACGGAGGGGGGTGCGGGGGGCGGCAGCCCCCCGCGGTACGGTACGAGTTGTTACCGAGTCGGAGTTGGATTACCTGTTACCGACCTAGTTAGGTCAGGACCGCCTTTATATACCTCTTGTAAGCCGCCGCACGGGATAAGCCACATATTGTAAATCCCGGCGCGATTGTAACCTCACCCGAAAATAGTGAAGTATTGCTGGCTGGCGCCCGTGGTTTTTTCTCTTCCTTGTTGGAAGGGTTTTCCACGTTAAAATCTCGTGTCCCCGTTGGTTTGATCTTGCTTAATTTCATCGTTGATTTGCTATTGCGTGTAACATCGCCAACCTGGTTTGAGGTTGCAAGGCCTCCTCGGAGATCCTTTGGTGCTATTTCAGATATGAACACAGGCACCTATGTGGGTAAGGTTAGTGCATTGCTAGACAGTAATTGAATAGAACAGTGTTTAAAAAAGAAGAAAAACCAAAATTGCACATTGAGAATTAATTAAGGAATTCTCACGGCTCACCACATAGGAAAGAACTCCAGTACAATAGCCCAGCAAGACTCTTCCTAGGTAGAGCATTGTAGCACCCTTCACGTCATTCAAGGCAATATTTCAAGCTCTTGAAACCCTGAACGTCATCTGGAAGCGAGAATAGTTCAGAGAGGAACGAACCTGGGCCAAGTATATAGTAAGCCAACCGCAAATGCCTACAATTGCTGCCAGCCGCATGGTCTGTGGCAAATGCAAATGGCAGAGGTATTGTGAGGGCTAATGGGAATTAACAACTTTACTAGTCATCCCAATCATCGAAGTAAGTCACCATTTTGCGTCCAAGAGTGTCTGCAAGGCGGCCGCTAGTCAGAGCGCCAATCATCGCACCAATCGTCAAGACAGATCCAAAGACACCATACTATAAGGTTAATCATCAGTCAAGTTAGTGCAGCGAAAGCAATGAGTAGCATGGCCATCTTGCTCTAACAAAGCCTTTTGTTTAACAAACTTCACAATTAATAACTTCAATTCCAATAGAAAGTGAAACGTTTGATTGATGGCACAATCCGCATGTCTACTCCCTCCGTCTCATACTAATCTAGGTGTATTTGAGTGCTAGATACATCCGTTTTTACAAGTTTTGGCAATAATTAATATGAGACGGAGGGAGTACCATTACTGGACACTCGAATTATACCAGTCTACTTCCAGGAAAAGCGAAAAAGATCACAACTACACTCTACAAAAGGAGGGGTGATTTTGTGCCGACCAACCTCTGAATTAGAAAGTCCAATGTCGCTCACGATTCCAGCTTGAGCTGGCGCAGAATACCCAACCTGCATATCACACGTTCCATCATGGCCATATAGGAAGCAAAGCAACCTGTGATTCTTCAAATCACCCTACTCCCGCTGACGGTCCTGCCCGCCGGTTAGTAGCCTCTAGGCATTATTTACACAGACATGGAGTGGCTACATGCTTACACAGGTGCCGAACTCGAAGGAACCGCAAACGGCTACCGCGGTGCTGAGCAGGACCATCTGCAGCGATCCCTCCCCCGCACCTCCGGACGCCTGCTTCACGGCAGCGACTCTCCGCGTCCGACCGCATTTGGCATCGGCGGCCGCTGCCGGCAACCGGCGCGCGCAGCGGCCATCACGCAGCGCGACGGCGTGCTGCCCGCGCCGCGCCCGGTGGCTGTGTTCAAGGAGAAAGTGGGGAGAGAGGCCGGCAGCTGAGTGGCGGAGGAGGAGCGGCGAAGCGGTGGACAGAAGGAACGCGGCAGCCATCCGTGGACTTCAAATGCTGGGGATGGCAGTTTTTTGGTGTCCTTTTTAGACGCGTAATCTTTGCATAATTCTAGAATAAAGTACGTAGGAAAAATGCGATATTAGAGAGCATGTACAACCCAGCCTCTTAGCATGGTCTGAAATTAATCCTCACCGTTATGTCTAATTCCTGGTCTAGGCGAAAATCTTGCGTCGATGCTTAATGATGTGCCGGGCGCTCCACTTTTCTCGCCTACATCAAACGAACTTTTCCAGCCGGTGCTATCCACGCGCGAGAAAAGATATCAGTTTTAGCGCCTCGGTTAGTGGCTAGCGCTGGAAGATGAAATGCTTGACATGTTTTCTTTTTCGTATGTTTTATTTTTTTATCGCCTAAACATCTCACTAAGAGTCTTGGGTTGTACATGCCCTTAATACATATAGTACATATTTAATAGATTTGCATATATACCCAATACTACCGCCGCTAAGCGCGAGGGGCTCCTCCAAGCTGATTCATGGAGGTGCCCAGGTTCGGAGAATCGCCCCACCCCGGAGAACAACGAGCGGGTGACGTGCCTCCAAACTCCATCCAGCACATTGCATGTTTCTTTGTGTTGTGCGAGTGCTATCTCAGGATAGCACCGCAGTGGGAGTTGTTCAAGCGCTTCTTCAACATGAAGGCCCAGCCGAGTGGCAGCGACCCTCACGAAGAAGTAGGCTGCAACATCCAGATCAACCCGAAGGCGGGTTACTTCAACATGGGGTTCGTCGACTCCGTTACTGGGTGGAGGACTTGGTGGTTTTACGCCAAGGACTCTCCCAACACCGACGGCACCCCTCTAGTTGATCTGAAAAGCAAGGTGCTGCAGAGGATCTCGTGGAAGAATCAGCTGACCGAAGAGGAGATGGAGCAGACTGAGGACTTAGTGACCCAGATAGCCACTCTGAAGGCCAACGGACTCACAAGGAGCCATCTCGCTGTGGTGTTCCTGAGTTGTCAAGTGCAACTGCTCCAGGCCAGAGCGCAGCCCATGTGGGCATACTCGAGCGCTGACTCGTCTCATCGAATGCGCGGAGAAGAGTTCTCGAGTAACGAACTCGAGGATTGCTTGCAACAGATCACTCGAGTCAAGGAGACAGATCTTGTCGACTCAGTTCCTCCCATCTCTCCCCTCTCCTCCGCGACTGAGCGCACTGAGGTAAGTTTATTTTTCACTCCACTTTTGACTTATCGCACTGTTTCCCTGTTGCATTCTCTTAGTTTTTCACTCGCCAACATTCTACATTTTGCTTCTTGCTCTTCGTACTCGAGTGAATTTTCGTGTTTCTGTTGCCTAATTTTGACTTCGACTTCTTTTCAGAACTTGGATGTTCTCCCCAGCGAACCACCCAAGGCTGGCACTGTCCCCTTTATGGAGGGTTTGACCGTGGATTCTGTTACGGATTTGGAATCGATACCTTCCGTTGCCACAGGCCATTCTTCTCGGGATGCTGAGGACTTTGAGGAAGGCTCTGAGGAGACTGCCGAGGAATCACACGTACCTTCCAAGCGCATTCGAGCAGAGAGTGAACACAGGGAAGCTACCTTGAAGGACTCAAGTTCTTTCAACGCCACTCGAGGGGATGAGCTGAGGAACCCAATCTCCGCGGTTCTCATCTCTTCAATGCCTCCACTCGCTCCTCAACTGATGGCTGCACTCTCGCAAGTTCCTTCCGCCAAGAAACCTCGCCGTATGTACGGCTTGGGGTCTTTCAGCGGGTAAGTTTTTCTTTTCTTCTTATGAATTCCTCGAGTCTTGATATTGATTTAACCTTTGCTTTTTTCCTTCTTGTATTTTTCTTCAATAATCCTCCTAGGGCTCCAACCCCTCCTCCCCAAGGAGGGGACGGCTCGAGTGCTATCCCGACTCCTCCTCTTCAAGGAGGAAATGACTCGGGTGCCACTCATGACGCTCACACTCCTACTGTTTCGATTTCCTCTTGAGACACTCGGGACAAGGGAGTCGTCCAGGAGGATGCCCATGAGCGCTCGGCTGTTCCTGAGGCTGAACCAAGGCAGCCTGCCCCTTCGGGTCCGGGGGAATGGATAGCTGATCTGACAGCCGTGGATACTCTAGCTCTAGAATTTCAGGTTAGAAACCACGTGAGTTTTTTATCCTTTTGTTTGCTTTGCTTATTCCGCCGGGTGCGTGAATAGCGCTCCCGATGGGAGTAGCCCCCGAGTCTACGTTTGGCTGGACTCAAAACTTGTATTATGCTTACGCACTCGAGTACTTTCTCAGCCTTTTGTGACCAGCATGAAAGATTTGAGCACTCGTTTTCTCAACATTGTGAGGGAGAGAGACATTGGTCAGACTAATTTTGCCAAGGCCAAAGGTAAACTTCACTCTTATGAATCTTCATCGGTTCTTTTGCTTTTCTTGCACTTCTAATCAGTTTCTTTTCTCCATCTTAGAGCTTTCGATTGCCACCTCCGCGGAGAAAGACTCTTCGCTTACTTGAGTGTAGGAACTCGAGGCCCAGAATGCCGCTCTTCGCATAGAAGCTGCGACTGCTGAAAAGAGGACTGACGCTGCTATTCGAAAAGCAGACAAGTCCAGACAAAAGAGACTGAAGCTCTCAAGCATTTTGCAGTTTTGGATGAGGCTGTAGTCCCTCGACTCCACGCCTTGACAGATGGTCTAACAGGTACTTGTGATTTATTTTCTTGCTCATGTTTTCCTTTGGTATTTCCCGTACCCTTTGTTAATGATTTTCATTTGCTAATGTAGCTGCTTTGGGTAGTGCTCCTGAGCTCGCTGCTCGACTGCGGGAGGGTCCCCATTGGATGTTGTCACTTCCTTGGAGGAGCAAGTGTCCAAGGAAAATAATACACTCGCGAAGCTCCAGGACGTACTCGTGTTCTTCCACGAGTGCATGTTCCCCAAAGATGAGGTGCCTTCTACTCTGGATGCCTTGATGGGCATGTTTCATAACACGGACGTTTTGGCTGAGTTTAGTCGGGAGCAGACACTTTCTAGAGTCGAGACAACGCTGACCCTCACCCAAGCACATGGCATCGAGGGTGACTTTGAAGCTACGCTGAGTGGGCCTCCGGTGGACTCGAGCGGGCAAGAGGTAGACCTCGACCCCTACACTGAGGATTATGTTAAGTTAGCTCAGAAGCTTCTAGCAATGCTCGAGGCTAGGGCCAAACCTGCTCAGGCTGCCAAAGATGCTCTCAAAGCAGCAACCGAGAATTATCTTTATTTCTTTTTAGTAGTAACTTGTAGGAGCGGTGCCTTAGCGTAGAAAATCCGCCTTTTTCTTGTAATGAACCTTGTCCTTTTGGTTATGAATGAAATATCCTTGGCTGTTTTTGTTCGACTCAAATTTATTTTTCCCGTTTGACTTGTATATCTCAAATTCTTGTTTTGTAACTTCTCCCGATGGAGTAGCCCCCCCCCCTAGTGTGAGGCAGTAGAAATGCTGCTGAACACTCGAGAGAAATAGCAAACTGGGTCTTAACAATCTTATTTTCTCTTCTTTAGGCACTCGGTGCTTGTAGTTCTACGAACCCGTAAACTTCACATTCTTCGACTTCTCATCTTCCCGCAACAAATTTGGTGCAATTACTGAGTGCCAAACTTTTGGGCAAAGAGAAGGAACTCAAAATTTTGAGGGCTCAACTCGATGCTTCAAAGACCAAAGAACAAATTGCCTCAGATCGTGAGGATTTCCTCCTAGCTGAATTGACTACTATAGCTACAGATTTAGCATGTAAAATTTCAGTTGTCCCTCTTTGGCTTGCCTCGAGTAAATTTTGTTTCATCTGATCCGGGTGACTAATTTTCCTATAGGTGTCCAAGGGAATGTTGCCGAGGAGACTCGATACATCGAGGAAGAGCGCCAGAAACTTGCTTCTTTTAGCTCCTCCTCTTTCTGGGCCGATGCTGATAAATCTCGAGTGCTCCCGACTCTATAGACTCGGGCCCAACAAATTGGTGGGGTAATTGGTTCTTGTCATGCTGCCTTCCGCAACATATATTGAGCCTACCAGAGGGTCTCTTCAACTTGATGCGGAAATTCAGCAGTTATGACCATGCCAAAGTGCTCGCCCGTCGTCAGCTTGTTGGTGGAGCCAAGGTTGCGTTAGCTGTTTCTAAGACTCACTACCCAAATATGAATTTGCTCAAAATCGGTAGCGGTCCTCTTGCTCCTCGTGGTCGCCAACGCGTCAATATGAGTGCGTGCTATGAAGCAGTCACTCCCGTAGCAGTCGCACTTATGCGCTTGGCAGAAGAGGAGACAGATATCCAACTAGCTACTGGTTGGACTTCACAATTTTAGAGATTTAACCTTTCAGATGTACCTATAAATGACTCTATAACTGTCTGTGCTACTGGTTGGACTTCACAACTTATCTCGATTTTTTTGATTGAGTGTTCCGTGTCTTGCATGTTTCCTATGTGAATTCCATTTTGTATTGTTTACTGTGCAGCCCCCGGGTGATTCGATTACAGCTGCTACCCGGGATGCACTCTGATTTTCTGTTTCAGCTTGTTGCTGCGCAGCCCCCAATTATTTCAAGTGTGACTACGGCTGAGAGACACCCCTATTTTTTGTTTTAACTTATTGCTACACAACCTCGAGTGTTTCGAGTGCGACTACGGTTGGGAGTCACCCCTGTTTTTTGTTTCAAATTTTTGCTGCGAAGCCCCCGAGTGTTTTGAGTGCGACTACGGCTGGGAGTCACCCATGTTTTCTGTTATAAATTTTTGCTGCACAGCCTCCCGAGTATTTTGAGTGCGACTACGGCTAGGAGTCACCCCTGTTTTCCGTTTCAACATTTTGTTGCGCAGCCCCCGACTGTTTAAAATGCGACTACGTCTGGGAGTCACCCATGTTTTATGTTTCAACTTTTTTCTGCGCAGCCCCCGAGTGTTTTGAGTGCGACTACAGCTCGGATTCATCCATGTTTTCTGTTTTAATTTTTTTGCTGTGCAGCCCTCTAGTATTTCGAGTGCGACTACGGCTGTGAGTCACCCCTTTTTTCTATTTCAACCTTTTGCTACGAGCCTTCAAGTGTTTCGAGTGCGACTACGGCTGGGAGTCACCCCTGGTTTCTGTTTCAACTTTTTGCTGTGCAGCCCCCGAGTGTTTTGAGTGCGACTATGGCTACGAGTCACCCCTATTTTCTGTTTTACCTTTTTGCTGTGCAGCCCCGAGGTGTTTCGAGTGTGACTGCGGGTGGGAGTCACCCATGTTTTCTCTATGGGTCTTTTCCTGTGCAGCCCCCGAGTGTGTCTAAGTACATAGGATTTTCCTGCACTCGGGTAGGGCTGCGATTGACTCGTGACTACGACTGTAAAACTGACAAGGAAAAAATCCTCGCAGCAGAGGGGTAATATTGTTTGATTTGTTCGCACGGAATACAGAGATGGGTGAAGTAGCCTTATTCTAATTGTACTGAATTATAAACTAAGCATAAAAATAACGTAGATGCGAGACGTTACATGGGTTCTTGTAAAAGTTTCCAGTCTTTTTGTCCTTGACCTTGTACGCACCGTTCCCGAGTACTTCCCCTATGACATAGGGTCCTTCCCATAGGGATGTCAATTTATTGTGGCTTCCCTGTTTTAGCCGCAACACCAAGTACCGCATATTGAAGGTTCTGCTACGCACTCGACGGGCATGGTAGTTGTGCAAGCCTTGCTGATATACGGCTGTACGCGCGAGTTCTATATCCTGAGCCTGGTCTGCTAGGTCGAGTGCATCTTTGAGTGCTTGATTCGAGTCCTCCTCTCTGTAGGAGGCGACTCGAGGCGCATTGTATCGTACTTCTGCCGGTTGTACCACATCAGCTCCATACACCATGAAGAATGGAGTATACTCTGTGAATTTGTTTGATGTTGTTCGCAGGCTCCAAAGTACTAAAGATAGTTCCTCAGCCCACGCGACGGCTGCTCGTTTGAGTGGCGTCAGTAGCCGTTTCTTGTGTCCTGATGTAATTAACCAGTTTGATCGCTCCACCTGCCCATTTCTTTGAGGGTGTGCGACTGATGCATAGATAATGTTTATCCCTAGCTCTTTGCAGTGTGAAATTAGTTCCATTGTCTGTGATGATACTATGTGGCACTCTAAATCTATGCACTATGATCCTTATGAATTTTGTTGCTAACTCTGCATCCTGTGATGTAACCGGCATAGCTTCAATCCATTTGGTGAATTTGTCGATTGCGTCGAGTAGTCGAGTGTATCCACCATTGGATGACCGACTGAGCGGACCAACCATATCGAGTCTCCACTGTGCGAAAGGCCATGCAAGTGGTATCATGTGTAGTTCTGTAGGCGGGACATTTGGCCGTGTTGCAAACATTTGATATGCCTCGCAATGCTGTATGATAGTCTTGGCGTCATGTTCTACTGTTGGACAATAGAATCCAGTCGAAAAGCTTTTTGGACTAGGTTTCTGCTCCCTACATGGTGTCCACGAGTTCCTTGATGTATATATCTAGCAGTATCTCTCTTCCCTCTTTTGGGGTGACGCACCTCTACAATGTGTTTATTACATTGCGCTTGTGAAGTTGTCCATCATGAATTGTAAAGCCTTAGATCTACGCATCACTCGGTGTGCTTCTGCCTGATCTTCAGGGAGTTCGTTTCGAGTCATGTAATCTATGAATGGCCGCATCCAGGTGGTTTCCACCTGATTTACTTGCTCTGGAATATCCATGGGTGTGGGTTTTGCTTCTTCCTCTGACTTCTCTATTCCCCTAGTGTCCGAGTCCCTAGCTATTTCTGTAGCTGGTACTTTGCGCTTTATCGAGGGTTGATCAATCTCTTCGTAGAAAACATCGGGTAGCGCGCAAGTGGACCCGATGTTTGCTAGAGCATATGCTTCTGAATTGCTTCCCCTGCCAACGTGTTATAGTTCGCATCCGTCAAATTCACTCTCAAGTTTGTTGTATAGTTCTCTGTATGCTGCCATGTTTTCTGTTGGCGCATTGCACTCCTTCATGGTTTCTTGTACCACAAGGTTCGAGTCGCCATAAGTGACGAGTCCAGTGGCTCCGCATGCTTTAGCCATCTTCATCCCATGGATAAGTGTTTCGTACTCGGCTTCATTGTTTGATGCGTTCTTTAAATTCATATGAAGTACGTATAATAGTCTGTCACTGATACGTCCATTTTGCATCACTATTTTATATCATAATTTTCTGTTATTCATCGATATATTTCATGTTATGATGCATCCCTTATGTTATTTTATCTTATTTTGCATGTTTTATAATTTTTGGAGAAGAAACACCGGGACCAGAAATCTGATGGAAAAAGCACCGTCGAGATACCATATTTCAGAAGATCAGAAGAAGAAGGGGGACACCGGGGGTGTGCTGAAAGTTCAGAGGAGGAACCCAGCCAGAAGGAGAGCCGGAGGGGGGCCACCAGGGGCCCACACCTAGGGGTGGCGCACCGCCCTGGCCGCGCCACCTAGGGGTGTGGCCACCTAGGGGTGTGGCCACCCTGGCACACACCTGGGGGTATTTTTCGCGTGCTTGACCCCCAGGGAACCCTAAGCCTCATTCAATCGTCGAAGAATTATTCCGCCTCCGCGGGGCGGAAAACACCCGAGAGAGAAAAACTCTTTGGCAGGGAGAAATCTGCCAGGGAAATTCCTCTCCGGAGAAGGGAAATCACCGCCATCGTCACCGTCATCACTCCGGGCATCATCAAGATCGTCATCATCATCGTCATCACCACCAGCACCATCACCCTCATCATCCACCGTCATCCCGCTGTAACAATTAGGGGCCTCTCTCGTTGTTTTGCATTATATCTCTCTCCTGGTGTGGATTACTTGTTAGTAGTTGATGCTTATGAGATTTATCGGTGTTTGCACTTTATGACTAGATTGTTATCATCCATTATATCACCTCTGATTATGATCCATATGATGTCTTTTGAGTAGTTCGTGTTGTTCTTGAGGAGATGGGAGAAGTCAAGTTGTTAATAGTGAAGTAATGTTGAATAATATTTAATGTTTGATATTTAAGTTGTGGTGTTATTCTCCTAGTGGTGTCATGTGAACATTGACTACATGATACTTCACCATTTATGGGCCTAGGGGAATGCATTGTGTATTTTTCTACTAATTGTGGGGTTACCGGAGTGACAGAAACCTAAACCCCCGTTAGGAAACCATTACACGAGGGAGCGTAGGATCCCGGAGTTTAAAGCTGTGGTTAGATTTATTTCTTAATTACTTTCTTGTAGTTGCGGATGCTTGCAAGGGTTATAATCACAAGTATGTATTAGTCTTGGATGGCACGGTACATTAGCATAGGTTCACCCACACAACACTTATCAAAACACCTAACATTTTTCAGCTGCATGGAACAAAAGCACTTGACAGAAACCTCCTGTGTGTCCTCGAGAATGTTTGTTAATCATAAGTAAACCCACCGGCTTGTCCTTTGCTGAAGAAAGGATTGGGCCACTTGCTGCAATTATTACTACTGCATTTTATTTACTCTCACTTTATTTATCTTCAATATCAAAAAATAACCTACAAATCTATTTTCCAGTATTTACAGTTATTCCTTCATCGAAACTGCTTGTCAACACCTTCTGCTCCTTGTTGGGTTCGACACTCTTATTTATCGAAAGTACTACGATACACCCCCTATACTTCTGAGTCATCAAGACTATTTTCTTGCGCCGTTGCCGGGGAGTGAAGCGCTATTGGGAAGTGGAATTGATAAAGGTAGCTTCTGCTGTAAGTGCTGTTTTTATTACTGTCTGCTGCTTTATTACACTATGTTTGGATCTCCTTTTGAGTCCTTATTTGCGGGCACTGATACCACTGCTAGGGTAGTAATTGACCCACCGCCTGATGATTTGGATCCTTATAAAATAGCTATAAAGATTGTTAAACATGTTAGGGATAACTCCTATTCAGGTGATGGAACTGTCCATCCTGGTGATCATTTGCTCTTTTTACATGAATTATGCGAGTTGTTCAAGTGTGCAGGTACTACAACGAGCCAAGTGAAGAGGAAATTATTCTCTATATCATTGACAGGCCGAGCCGCTGAATGGTTCAAACTGCTGAAAAGTAGCCAAACTATTGGATGGGAGGAAATTGTGCCTCTCTTTTATTCTAAATTCTATCCTCCCATTGAAATTCATAGAGATCAGAATTATATATATAATTTTTGGCCTCATGACGGAGAGAGTATTGCCCAAGCATGGGGGATATTGAAGTTACTAATGCTCAAATGCCCCGTTCATGAGCTCCCCAGTAATATTGTTATTAATAATTTCTATGCAAGGCTTTCTCTTAATGATAAGGATTTATTGGATGCTTCTTGTTCTGGATCATTTACACGTATGAAAGATGAAGCTAAATGGGATCTTCTTGACCGTATTCAAGAGAACACTGAAGGATGGGAGACTGACAAAGGTAGAAAGTCAGGTATAAATTATGACTATGAATGCATTAAAAAATTTATGTCATCCAATGATTTTCATAATGTTAGTATTGTTTATGGGCTTGATTCTCAAGTTGTTGCAAACTTATATAAGGCTTTTGCTTCTTATTTTGATATTCCTAAAAAGGAATGGGACAAGTACCATGCACCTTATAAAGATATTGTTAATTGTGTTCCTGCTAGAGATATAGAAGTTCATATTGTTGATTCTATTGTGCATGGACCTTATATTGAGAAAACGCCTTTCACTGGTAAGGTAAAAGAACATTCTATGTTAGCTAGTGTGGTTAATAAAAGTGCAAGGAAACCTGTAGAACCTGAGGAAAAAATAACTGTAGAACCTACAGTAGCAATATTAAAGGACATTGTTTCTGGAAATGTAGAAGAGGGACACATTATTTTGTGAAGATGCTTCTAATATTGTCTCTCATCCTAGTAAATCTAGGAAACCTAGTGTTCCTGTGCTTTCTGTTAGGATAGGTGATTATTGCTATTATGGTTTGTGTGATATTGGTGCTAGTTCTAGTGCTATTCCTTATGAGATTTATAAAGAAATCATGAATGAAATTGGTTCTTGTGAACTTGAAGACATTGATGTGATTATTCAACTTGCTAATAGGGAAACTATTTCTACAATTGGTATTGTCAGAGATGTGGAGGTCTTATGTGGTAAAACTAAGTATCCTTCTGATTTTCTAGTACTAGGCACTTCTGCTAGTGATACTTGTCCTATTATATTTGGTAGACCTTTCTTAAACACTTGTGGTGCTGTTATTGATTGTAAAAAGGAGAAAATTCTTACAAAGTTTGATGGAGAGTCTTATGAATTTAATTTCTCCAAATTTGCTGAAGCACCTTATGAAGCTGAATTGCCTAATGAGAATTATAGAGTTGAACAATTGGCTTCTATTGCTCTTGCTCCTAACAATCCTTTGCAACAATACATGGAAGACCACGAAACTGATGTCTTTATGGAAGACATAAATGAAATTGACGAGATTTTCCTACATCAGCCAGCAATGCCGAAACATAATTTACCGGTGGAAGACTTGCGTACCACGTTACCACCCAAGGAGGATCCTATTTTTGATTTAAAGCCTTTTCCTAACAATCTTAAATATTCTCATATTGATGATAAGAAATTATATCATGTTATTATTAGTTCTAAACTTTCTGGTGAAGAAGAGGAGAGATTATTGGGAATATTCAAGAAACATAGAGGTGCTATTGGTTATACTCTTGATGATTTGAAGGGGATTTCTCCTACTATATGTCAGCATGCTATTAATATTGAACCTGATGCAAAGCCAGTTGTTGAGCATCAACGCTGTTTAAATCCTAAGATGAAGGATGTGGTAAGGAACGAGGTATTGAAACTCCTTGATGCTGGTATTATTTATCCTATTGCTGATAGTAGATGGGTTAGTCATGTGCATTGCGTCCCTAAGAAAGGAGGGATGGTTGTTGTGCCAAATGAAAATAATGAACTTATTCCTCAAAGAGTAGTGGTTGGTTATAGGATGTGCATTGATTTTAGGAAGGTTAACAAAGTTACTAAGAAAGATTATTATCCTTTGCCTTTTATTGATCAAGTGTTAGAAAGGTTGTGTAAGAAAACTCATTTCTTCTTTCTTGATGGTTATTCTGGGTTCTCTCAAATTGTTGTTAGGAAGTCTGATCAAGAGAAAACAACTTTCACTTATCCTTTTGGAACTTATGCTTGTAGACGTATGCCTTTTGGTTTAAGTAATGCTCCTGCTACTTTTCAAAGCTGCATGTCTGCTATCTTTCATGGTTTTTGTGAAGAAATTGTGGAAGTCTTCATGGACGATTTCTCCGTCTATGGAAATTCTTTTGATAATTGTTTGCAGAATCTTGATAAAGTTTTACAGAGATGTGAGGAGACTAATCTTGTTCTTAATTGGGAGAAATGCCATTTTATGGTTAATGAAGGAATTGTACTTGGACATAAAATTTCTGAAAGAGGCATTGAAGTTGATAGAGCTAAAGTTGAAGCTATTGAGAAAATGCCATGTCCAAGGGATGTTAAAGGTATTCGTAGTATTCTTGATCATGCTGGTTTCTATAGAAGGTTTATTAAAGATTTCTCTAAAATATCAAAACCTCTTACTAATCTTCTTCAAAAAGATGTCCCTTTTATTTTTTTTATGAAGATTGTAAAGAAGTTTTTGAAATTTTAAAGAAGGCTTTAATATATGCCCCTATTGTTCAACCACCTGCACTACCAAATTCCGCACGGTCTGGGACGTTTCAATACCGTTGCGGATGGGCTCCAAACCGTCGCTAATAGCAATCCGCGATGGTTTACTCGACGGAGTGAGAAAGTCCCTGATCGACTGTCACAGACAATTCTGCGATGTAAATTTGAACGGGAGAACGTTGAGGCTATCCGCAATGTTCAGAAAATCGTCGCAAGCATCTGGGATGTCCGGTCCCGGCCCATTAAGAGGCAACGTTGTTTTTTGTCGCTGTCGGCTGACACGTGGCAAAGGATTAACAGACGGTAGTTAGCGTAATCAGCTGACGTCACACTACAGGCAGCTTACGTCATTACGCTCGCAACGTTTTTTTTCGTCAAAAATCGATTCTGTTAAGGACCTGTTTATGACATCACCAATCCGTTCATGATGTCATAACTCCCGATCCCGTTCACGACGATTTTTGTTGTCGCGGCCTCGACCAATCATGTGAAACCATGTGGATGCCATCTGCGACGAACTTGCTAGCGTCGTGGTATGAGATGACGCAACGAGATGACGCCACGTGGAACAATCGTACGTCGCCGCGTGGTTTTTTTCGGGGACGATCTCCGATCGTCGTGGGCTACGCGGTGACGGATTTTTTTCCGACGCAAAACGACGCCACGTGGACCAAGTGCACGGTGTCATGTGGCGTCCTTTTCCGCGACGTTTTCTGTTTCATTGTGGAACTACCCAGTCATAAAACAACAAGTGGACCGTGTGTACGGTGCCATGTGGCACCTTTTCGCGACATTTTTATTTTCTTTGTGGAACTGTCCAACCGTAAAACGACACGTGGGCATGGCATACAGCACCATGTGTCCTAATCCGGGTATGTTTTTACGTTACGATACTACGGCGTTTTTTTTCGTGCCAGATGGGTGCTTAAATCATCGTTCGAATTGACCTTTCCATGTTCCATATGCCACATAGGAGGCATCAAATACATATATTGAAACACTAGTGGTTTATTTTACAGAAAAGCAAACCAACATACAAAAATTCAGGTTTCAGCAACACGGCCATAGTTTCAGTTACCATATATGCGCTGAGCTAACTGCTCAAGCAGGGCAACTCCTTCTTGTTGGCACGTTTTTAGCTCGTCTTGTTCCTTCCGCATTTCTTCCATTTCAAATGCAAACTGGAGCCTCATTCGCTCAGATTCTGCATTCGCCGCCCTCAAATCAGCAATTGTGTTGCGCATATTGGCATGCCCCCCTCTCTCAACATCAGTTTGCACTTGGTGTTCAGACTTTGAAATACTTGTTTTCACACGAGATTTCTTCGACAAAGTATGCTTTCCACGATCCAGCATGAAACCTAAAGTATCATCCTCATCCTCTGAAGCTGGTGTCGACATCATCCTTTTCTTGCTTGCCTATCAAGCATGCAAAGAAAATAGATGTAAGTATGTACAGAAAATAGATGAAACTAGCAGGTGACCAGCAATATACAGAAAATAGATGAAACTAACAGATGGACAGCAATGTACAGAAAAATTTGAAAAATAGAGATGACAATCAAACAAGCGTGTCTGTAATGACAAATGACCTAGCAGATGTCAAGCATGTCAGGAGCATAGATGGAAACCATGTTAAAATGACAACCACAACCTTAATTAGCTTGCCAAAATGTCTTATGGTATGGAATAGATGAAGTAGCACAAAATATATGACACAACAATAATCAAACTGTTCAACACAAGATAAGTAAGATGTGCCCTAGTTGTTGTTTTTTTAACTAAAGAGAGTTTTTATTGCTTAAAGAGTTTTAAGCATTACACTCTAGTTGTTGTGATATCATGGAAGAATGTTGAGCTGCCGAATTAGGGAATAACCTGCAACTCATTGTCCTCACTGAATAGGGATTGACACGACCAGTCTCCTTCACTGGAATCTGATTCGTCTTCAACATCATCCTCAGGAGTGTACTCAGATCCAGAGTCTTCCATCTTGATATTTTTGGGTGTGAATACAATAGGACATGAAAGAATACTTGCTAAAGACTTTACACCCAGTTGATGCATCCTTGCACTATTTGCCATGATAGTTCTGGCACACTCTTCTTCCATGGGGTGTAATGCTGATCCTAACATGAATAAATAACTCAAAGTAAGCTCCAAATATAAACACTTGGTAAGAACCTAATACATCATGAAAAATTAAGGTACTCATCCTGTAAGAACAGTCCAGTGTAAGTAATATAAATTCTGATCGTAGATTCGTAACTAAAACTGATAGGATCATAAGAAAAGTGAGCTTAAACCTAATAGTATACATGCTGGTAATAAGCAAACTTTTACCGTAGGAAAACAAAGCTGAATACTTCTATTTTTATTTTATGCAAGATTAGAAAGAAGGCCCCCTAACAATTTCCATTAAAAGAAACCATGCAGTCTTTTCTACTACGAAGGAAAATAATTAAAAAGGGAGCATCAGGAGGGCAACACACCCATTTCCGCTACATATTTGTCAGAATTAACACATGGACAAGCCTCTGTTTACCACTATACAAAGTTATAAATGCAAAGCCAATATCAAAGACAGATTTAAGGAACCATCAATCATACAACTAACCAGAGAAACAGTTTAGAGAGATTTATTACATCAAACATTAGCAAGATAATTAAGAAGCATCGATCAAACAATTTAGAGAGATTAATTGCATCGAACATAAGAAGAATCAAGCATACAATTAAACATACAACTAATTCAGAAAGATTAATTGCATCGTACATATGAAGAACCATCAGTCTTACTGTGTTTCTCGCCTTCAACCTTTACCCGTCTCGGCGTGGTTGCAGACATTGACGGTGAAGTTGCGGCGAGGTTGGAGACGAGGTGGCGGATCTGAACGTACGGCGAGGTTAATGGCGAGGTGGTACACCAGTGAGCACACGAAGGCGAGGTTGGAGATGAGGTGGCAGATCTGGACGTACGTTGGAGATGAGGTTGGAGATGAGGTGGTAGATCTCTCTAAACAGTTTAGAGAGATTTATTACATCAAACATTAGCAAGATAATTAAGAAGCATCGATCAAACAATTTAGAGAGATTAATTGCATCGAACATAAGAAGAATCAAGCATACAATTAAACATACAACTAATTCAGAAAGATTAATTGCATCGTACATATGAAGAACCATCAGTCTTACTGTGTTTCTCGCCTTCAACCTTTACCCGTCTCGGCGTGGTTGCAGACATTGACGGTGAAGTTGCGGCGAGGTTGGAGACGAGGTGGCGGATCTGAACGTACGGCGAGGTTAATGGCGAGGTGGTACACCAGTGAGCACACGAAGGCGAGGTTGGAGATGAGGTGGCAGATCTGGAAACTTGCTAAAGACTTTACACCCAGTTGATGCATCCTTGCACTATTTGCCATGATAGTTCTGGCACACTCTTCTTCCATGGGGTGTAATGCTGATCCTAACATGAATAAATAACTCAAAGTAAGCTCCAAATATAAACACTTGGTAAGAACCTAATACATCATGAAAAATTAAGGTACTCATCCTGTAAGAACAGTCCAGTGTAAGTAATATAAATTCTGATCGTAGATTCGTAACTAAAACTGATAGGATCATAAGAAAAGTGAGCTTAAACCTAATAGTATACATGCTAGTAATAAGCAAACTTTTCCCGTAGGAAAACAAAGCTGAATACTTCTATTTTTATTTTATGCAAGATTAGAAAGAAGGCCCCCTAACGATTTCCATTAAAAGAAACCATGCAGTCTTTTCTACTACGAAAGAAAATAATTAAAAAGGGAGCATCAGGAGGGCAACACACCCATTTCCGCTACATATTTGTCCGAATTAACACATGGACAAGCCTCTGTTTACCACTATACAAAGTTATAAATGCAAAGCCAATATCAAAGACAGATTTAAGGAACCATCAATCATACAACTAACCAGAGAAACAGTTTAGAGAGATTTATTACATCAAACATTAGCAAGATAATTAAGAAGCATCGATCAAACAATTTAGAGAGATTAATTGCATCGAACATAAGAAGAATCAAGCCTACAATTAAACATACAACTAATTCAGAAAGATTAATTGCATAGTACATATGAAGAACCATCAGTCTTACTGTGTTTCTCGCCTTCAACCTTTACCCGTCTCGGCGTGGTTGCAGACATTGACGGTGAAGTTGCGGCGAGGTTGGAGACGAGGTGGCGGATCTGAACGCACGGCGAGGTTAATGGCGAGGTGGTACACCAGTGAGCACACGAAGGCGAGGTTGGAGATGAGGTGGCAGATCTGGACGTACGGCGAGGTGGCACACCAGCGAGCACACGAAGGCGAGGTTGGTGACGATGTGGCAGACCGGTGAGCACGACGGCGAGGTGGAACACCAGGGAGCACACGACGGCGAGGTTAGTAACGATGTGGCAGACCGGTGAGCACGATGGCGAGGTGGCACACCAGGAAGCACACGACGGCGAGGTTGGTGACGATGTGGCAGACCTGTGAGCACGACAGCGAGGTGGTGGTCCTGGACGGTGACCTGGGCTGTGTGGGGGATATCGACGGCAACGTCGGAGATCTGCCAAGCGAGCTATACGGCGATGTGTAAGAGGGGTGGGATCTGGTCTGGGAGGACGGGTACTGGAGGGGAGAACGGGGAGTAGTCGATTCTTTGGGCGAGGGCCGAGGGGATAAGGGAGGGTTTCAAAATGATTACAGAAATGCCCTCCGCGATAAAGTTTGACCGTTGTGTGCGGGAGGGCTGAGAAGTAATATTCTTGCGCGAAATTTTTTGAGTGGGCTGTCCTCGCGCCAAATTTTTGGAGGGACGCGAAATTTTGGCGAAAGTGCGGAAAACTATGCTAGCCGTCAGATGCTGATGGGTGGCTTAAACAAATTGACCATTTATGCAATAATTTACTAAAGGGACCTGATGGGTGGCTTAACAAATTGACCATTTATGCAATAATTTACTAAAGGAACCTTGTGAGGAAATAAAGAAGTATTATGAAATAATTTTGGAGTTGAGGTCGTCGGCCATAAAACGCGTTAGAATATGCAGAACGGTTCTATGTGAAACCAACAGTAACTAAAGAACTACAGATAACTGAGTACTTGCAACACAACATAATATTAAGTTAATTATAGAGTAGCAAAACACAATCACAACACACACAGACGTGTCGACAAGTAAAACACGACGAGTCGACGACGTAGCAGGTTACACATATGCTCTAGAAGCACACTAGTTGCCGCGATGAAGGACGCGAACAACCGAACGCACCAGTGGAACGGACTCGTTCCATAGGAGCAAAGGGTTGACCTGGACGCAGCACACTAGGGTGTCGTTCAGCCAGTAGAGGCCGCCGTGCAGATTTGCTCCCGAGCCATGCTCCCAAAGCCTGGCGGAGACCCCACCGCCATCCTTGCCGTGGTCAATGCTGAACATCCGCCGATCGGCGTACTTTGCGCCAAGCACGATGTGCGCGGCGCTCCAAACATAGATATTTCCACCAGCGGTGAAGAACTGCACCACGTCGGAGAGGTCATAGCCGTCGGGGCGGACGTACTCCACTTGGTGTGCGTCCTCGAGCGGTTCCTCCCCGATCAGCTCGATGGTCGTCCAGGCCATGGCACGCGCAGAGAGTACAAAGCTGACCTAGCTCTTGTGTTTTGCACAAGCTATCTATTCGAGACGTGTTGATGAAGGGGGTGCGTTTTGCAGAGGCCCTCCAAATACACCGATCGGGTAATATAGCGGCAGGGAGAGGCCGGCCGGCGGATCACCAAACACCATTAATTGGTGTCGAGGCCGGCCTTTACCATTGAATGTGTTGTCGAGGCGCAACGATGACAACGAGCACAGACAAACGGACGGGTCATGCAGGCGCGGAGCAACGTATGCAGCACGAGCCAATACGCATACGGCCGGCACCGACTTCGACCCAGCAGTCCACAGCTAGCCGGCAACGCATGCAACAACACAAGCGAGGCATGGGCATGCATGCACATGGCCGGGCACGCGCGCATGCATGTATTAAGATCAAGACGCGACGGGTCACGTAGGCACAACACGCAGCACACAGAAGCAAAGAGTGCACGTCTCGCGCGGCATGCGGCTAGCTCGCCCAAAGTTTGCAGGCATGGCGTGCAACAGCTAGCTAGCCCCAAAGCAGGCTCAGCACGCATGTAGACAAAACTGTGGTGACGTCCCGTCGTTCCCATGCACTGAGACATGAAATTTTAAGGGGCCGAGCATCTGTCCTCCTGCGCTCCTAAAGTCCACTCCTCCATTAGCTTCTCTCCTCCTCCACTCCTAATTTCCACTCATCCATTAGCTTCTCTTGGACTTCACTATGCACCAACGCCGACGCGACGCGGCCGGACAACGAGCTGCGGGTGCCCACGCGCCTCCATCTGACGATAATCTGCTGACGGAGGAGGACGTGCGTGCACTTATCCGCACGAACACTCCCGTGCTGGCTACTTTACGCCTCCCGGAAAGTTGGACGAGACCAACACCATATTCGTCCCGGTGGCTCTGCGTCTCTCCGGCCAGGCACGGGTCGACTACATCAACCAGTGCTATGATAACATGCCGTGGTAGACGAGGCATCATGACCCCTAGGACGCCATGTCTTTGTTGTACTGGGACGAGCAAGTGGAGCTGGAGTACTTAGGACGGCTCCACTCCTACATCATCGACATCAACGTGCACTCCATCGACACGGAGTGTTCCGACGAGGAGGAGGAGGAAGAGGACTCGCCCGAGACAGAGTGGCGCCCCTTGGCACAGCCGGAACCTGCCGCCCCGCTAGCAAATGCCTTCTTCCTCCCATGTAACTGCCCCATTTGCAGCTGGGCACTTGCACAACCGGGAACCTGCCTGAACTGCGGGTCCGAGGAGTGCCACCACCTAGTTTAGGCTTTTATTGACTGTAATTATTATTATCTTAATTAAGCTCCCTTCAGTGTGAATGTATTATCTTTATTTTGACTCAAGTTTGATTGAAACTCTCTAAATTTCAGCTCCGAACGGGGTGTCCCAATTGTATATTTAGTTTGCCTGTGGTAGGCTTCTCATGCTCAAAGTCAACTTTTTCGTCAACCCCTTCCACCGGCGTCAGAAGGGGGGTGTCCCAATGGGATATTTTTCGTCTATACTGCTAAAACAAGCCTCTACAATTAATTGCTTTCTTTACTTACTGCACGCATACATTATTTTCCACACTATACGTATATTCTTTGTTTTCAGCAAGACCGGTGAGATTGACAATCTCATTGTACCGTTAGGACAAAGTATTTTGTTTGTGTTGTGCTTAGGTTCCACGTTGTTGCTGACACCGGTGAGCCATCACCACCGTCAGTGGCATCAACCTTCCGAAGGTCCTCTTTCTCCTACTAGATTGATAACCTTGGTTCTTAACTAAGGGGGAAAATCCTACCGCTGTTCTCATCACACCCTCCTCTTGGGGTATCCCAACGAGTGCAAGATCTGCACCATCAAGGACGTTTTCTGGCGCCGTTGCTGGGGAGAAGGAAGTCTTCTGGCAAGGGGAGTCTGTCACTCTCAACCTCTTTATTTTTTTTATTATCTTGTTTTTATTTTTTGTCTTTTTTTGCTTCTCTTTATCAGAACTCAAAAAAATTAGTTTACCTTATAGCATAGAAAGCAACTCAAGTATTTTGAAGTGTTCTAGTTGTTATTTTTTGCTTTATCATTTGCTATCAATGTTTGATGTCTTTGAAACTAGATCTTTTAGGCAAGATGGGTTCACAGATGAACAACAAAAACATTATAAGGAACACCTCTTGTCACAAAAAGGGATACACTTATGGGAGAAAATTAATAAATTGCATGACTATGCTAAAAACTTGTGCTCTACTTATAATGTTACTTATTGCTTTGATAAATCTTGCTGTTGTAGGAGGTATAAACACCTCCCTTTTCAATGTGAGTATGATGATGATGTTACCATATCTTCTTATGTTAAGGGAAATTATGAATTATATGATGTGGAACAAATTGAAGAATTTATTGCTTGGAAGGGTGCATTCGAAATTGCCTATTTGCTTGAAAGTATTGATGATGCACTTTGTAAATATGAGATTTATGCTATACTTGAATATTGCTTTGATAATTACAAGGATTGTAATTACTACATAATGGAAAATCTTAATAAATTCTCACAACATAAGGAAGTAACTGATGCCTTGCAGGAGCCTATGGAAGAAGAAATTGCTGAATCTGGAAGCTTATTGGACGAAAAAAAGGAGGAGAGTGAGGAGGAAGAATGGAACCCATGTCTACCTCCCAATGATAGTAACTCTTTAACTCATACATTATTTGATGAAAATGATACTTGCTATACTTACTACTATGAATGAAACTTGTGAAATGATATTGCTACTGTTATTTATGATAATCCATACTACTTTGATAAATCCTATGAGAATCCTCTGTTTATTCCAACTATTGATATGCATGATAATAAGGATGTTTGTTTAGAAAATTCATATGATAATGCTCTTGATGATGGTCCTATGTTACTTGATGTTATAAATTATAATGCTACTGAAACTAGGATTTCTATAACGTGTCCTATACCTTTTATGAGTGATCAATCATCTTGCTTTGCTATTGCTAAAAGTGGGAAAAAAGAGGAGCTGATTTTAAATTTTGATCCCACTATTTTTGAGCTTGATATGAACTGTGTGCTTTTAGACCATGACAAACATGATTTATGTGATAATTATGTTGTTGAGTTTGTTCCTGATGCTACTGAAAATTATTATGAGATAGGAAAATATGGTTGTAGGAATTTTCATGTTACTAATACACCTCTCTTTTTGTTGAAATTTTTGAAGTTGCTCTTGTTCTACCTTCCCTTGATTTCCAGTTTGAGTTTCTTTAATTTATTTCTTTACAAGATTCCTATGCATAGGAAGTGGGTTAGACTTAAATTTGGTTTATACTTGCTTCTTGATGCTCTCTTTTATTTAATTCCTATTTCTTATGTGAGCATCTTCTCTTTCTGTACCTAGCTGAAAGGCGTTAAATAAAAGCGCTACCGGGAGACAACCCGTTTTATTTCGCTGTTTTCAACCTGTTTACCTTTGTTTTCTTTTGTGTGCTTTGCACCTGGGTGTTGTCTATTTCCTTAGCAACCCCACTGTATATTTTATTTTGAGTTTTTGTTGAGCCAAGTAAAGCCTCTAGTGGAAAGTTGAGGCTATATTTCGGACTTCTGCGCAGGAAACAGATTTATGTTGTCCACTATTTATTCCGTATAAAATCACAGAAAATTCAAAATTACCTGAGTTTTTTGTGCCTAATCCTGGGATGTATACGCAATGTTTTTTACTTGACCACCATTTGAGCAACATAAGATTTTCGAAACAAATCATATTTACCCGCTGTCCTGTTTTGATAGATTTCTGCCAATAATAGCATTTGCATCTTAATCGATTTCTTTTGGTGTTCTTTTGAGAAAAATAGTTTTAAAATAAGTTGTGACAGTAGCTAATGTGTTTTTTAGTGTTAGACATGTGTTGAAATTGAACCATGTGAATTTATTATTTCGATTGCACTAACGTTGCTAACGAAGATTGTGAGAAGTTCGGTGTGAAGGAAGTTTTCAAGGGTCAAGAGAAGAGGATGATATGATGTGATCAAGAATAGTGAAAAGTCTAAGCTTGGGGATTCCCCAGTGGTACATGCCAGCAAATTCCAAGAAGACTCAAGCGTCTAAACTTGGGGATGCCAAAGGCATCCGCTTCTTCGTCAACAAATTATCAGGTCACTTCTAGTGAAACTATATTTTTATTTGGTCACATCTTATGTGCTTTACTTGGAGCGTCTTTTATTTTTTTCTTTCAGTTTGTTTGTGTTTTTTCTTTCAGTTTGTTTTTACTTTTGCAATTAACTTGGTTGGACCCCAGCATTCTTTTATTAGAGAGTGACACACTCCGCTTTTTCATGGGAATACTTTGTATTCGTAATCTTTGTCTGGCTGCTGCATTTATTTAGCTCCTGATTTGCATGCATCTCTTATTAGAGCTGTTAGTTTTAGTAGTGTTATGTGAGTACTCCCACGTTTGCTTGCTGTAGCATTTAGAGAGTTTTTGTTAAAACATATCTTGTATGGTGCTTGTTGGGAGAAAGAAATTACTGTTTAAAGTAGAATTTATATTGGTGCAAGTAGAAGCTTGTATAGACTCTTACTAGAACTTTTTCATGCCATGCTAAATGTTATTTTAGTTCTAAAGCCTTGTGATGTTGAGTAGCATGAATAGCCTCAAATAGCTGAGAGTGTTTAATATGTCATTGAAAGATTCATGAGTTGTTCTTGTCATAAGGAAGCATAAATTTATGGTATTCTCTTTCGAATGTTTTATTTGGTTGACTTGGCGCATGCTCACACCATGTTTATGACTATGAACCAGTCATGAATAGCCTCCATGACCACTTAGTTTTTGAACTGTGATACCGCTTATGCTTTAATTAATGATGCTTATGTCGCTATGCATGATTATGGCTCGTATGCTCTCTTGATTTGTCGCTCCCAGTCTTTTGCTAGCCTCCACCTGTACTGAGTATGAGATCTACTCATGAATCCAACTCCCTTAAACCAAGTTTTCCCATTGTGGCCACCATACCTACCTACATGTGGTATTTAACTGCCACTCCAAAGTAAATTGCTCATGTGTTACCTTTAAAACCTTAAAAATTACTCCTTCGTTATGTTCCTGTTTTTGCTCATGAGAACGTCAATAGAGAATCTTTATCTCACTTGTTGATTGGATTTCACACCCTGGACTAGTGGCTTCATCCGCTTATCCAAATGATAGAAGAGCTGTCAGCGGGGTTCCCAGCCCCAAATTAATACACACAAAATCTCTTCACTATTTTTTCCCCTGATTTATAAGTCAAAGCATAATTGTGTAAACAAAAGAGAAAGAGGGATGACCTTCTACCCAAATGTGTCCTTCACATGGGATCCACTCTTCTGAATCCAGTTGGCTTGTGACGTACTGTATTTTCTGTTTACCATTCGTTGACATTAGCATACATCTCCCAAAATATAGACACTCCTCCACGGTATGTGATTGTTGGCAGGCACCCGAGATTAGGTTAGCCATGGTTTGTGAAAGATGGATGGGAGGAGTGTCAAACTTTTAATACCTCTGTTTAATAAAATAAAAAGCTCTATCACATGAGTGATCCATGTTTCCCTCCGCGAAGGGCCTTTCTTTTACTTTTATGTTGAGTCTCCATCTTCTAACTTTATGCACAGTTGAGAGAGAATTTTTGCCATTCTTAGTTCTACATGCATTGTCCCATGAACATCAATAATTACTTCATGATGTGATATCATTTGTTCTTAAATTATTTGCTCTAGTCTTCCTCATGAACTTTGAAGGTGTCCTGGCATTTATGTTTTGCCCCACTCTTAAGGACTAGCGAAATATCACTTTGCCATGCTTTCTCTATACCCGAAATAGACGTTTATCTTTCTTTGCATTGTTTCACATGATCCTTTATTTGAGATACTCTTCATGATGAAAAGTGATTGCTTTGCTTTATTATTAAAGTTCTATTTATCATGTTTGTGTTTGAAGTTCTATGATCTCAGCTTTCATATGCCTTTACATTTTTATGATCAAGATTATGTTAGTAGCATGTCACCTAAGAAATTATTGTTTTATCGTTTACCTACTCGAGGACGAGTAGGAACTAAGCTTGGGGATGCTTGATACGTCTCCAACGTATCTATAATTTCTGACGCTCCATGATAATATTATGTCAATTGCTACATGTTTTCTCCCTTCTTTATGTCATTTTTGCATGTTTTCCGGGACTAACCTATTAACAAGATGCCAAGTGCTAGTTTCCTGTTTTCTGCGATTTTTGGTTTCTGAAAAGTTTCTTTGGAAATATTCTCGAAATTGGACCCCACAAATCCCGAAGTGCCTATTTTCCCCGGAAGGATCTAGAAGACCGATGAGGAGACGAAGAGGGGCATCAGGGGGCCCACACCATGGGGTGGCGCGCCCCCCTTGGCCGCGCCAGGGGTTGGTGTGGGGCCCCCAGGGATCCACCGCCTCTGCTCTTTCGCCTATTTATTCCCCCTGGATGGAAAACCCTAGACACCTGATCAAAAATCCCCGAAAAGTTCCGTAGCTGCCGTCACCGTCAACCCTAGATTAGGGGGGTTCTGAAGCTGTCTCCGGCACCCTGCCGGAGAGGAAATCATCACAGGAGGCCTCTTCATCACCATGCCCGCCTCTGGAGTGATGCGTGAGTAGTACATCCATGGACTACGGGTCCATAGCAGTAGCTAGATGGTTGTCTTCTCCTCATATGCCTCCATGTTTAGATCTCGTGAGATGCCTAACATGATCGAGATTGATCTTATGTAATTCTCTGTGCTGTGTTTGCTGGGATTCGATGAATATTGAACTTATGCCAAGTTGATTATAGTCTTTATTGCACATATTATTTGTGATCTTGCATGCTTTCCGTTGCTAGTGGTTGCTCTGGCCAAGTAGTTGCTAGTGACTCCAAGAGGGAGTATTTATGCTCGATAGTGGGTTCATGCCTCCTTTTCGCCTTGCTCGAGTGACAGAAACGTGAAGGGGGAGGATGTGATGTTGCCACTGGGGAGAAAACATCGGTGAGAGTGCCAACGTGTACAATCATTGCTTACGTTACACACTCTGTTTAATGCAGTTATCTGTTTCTTGCAACTTAATACCTAAGGGGGTTCAGATGATAACCTAAGGGTGGATTATTAGTCATAGATGCAGTTGGATTACGGTCTATGTATAGTGTTGTAATGCCCGCACTAAATATCATAGTAGTCATTGATGTCTACACACGCTTCTATTCTTGTAGACAGTGTTGGGCCTCCAAGTTCAGAGGTTTGTAGAACAGCAGCAAGTTTCCCTTAAGTGGATCACCCAAGGTTTATCGAACTCAGGGAGGTAGAGGTCAAAGATATACCTCTCAAGCAACCCTGCAATCAAGATACAAGAAGTCTCTTGTGTCCCCAACACACCCAATATACTTATCAGGTATATAGGTGTACTAGTTCGGCGAAGAGAGAGTAAAATGCAAGTAATATGGATGATAATAAGTGATAACAACAATCTGAAATAAAAATGGCAGCAAGCAAACATGTAGCAAAATAGGCGGAAAACGGTGTTTCAATGCTTGGAAATAAGGCCTAGGGCTCCTACTTTCACTAGAGGACACTCTCAACAATTATCACATAAATAAATAACTAGATAGCTTCTCTCACTATGCTACTCTTAACCCTCTCCGGTTGGATAACGAATACTAATCATTGCGTATGGCTGTAACAGCACTCCTCAAGTTTGTATTCCCATGTCTAGTTAACCCCATGCTATCACTATGAGCGCCCTAGAAGGTACTAAGAAAACTCCACAATTCATAGAGGAGACACACACGGCGTGCACACTGTCACCTTCACACCGCGGGACAAGGTGACTCCAAAGTTCATATTAATAAAACACTTGAGTAGCACAAGATGAAGAGTAACATCTACGAATTCAAATAGATTACAAAGCTCATGATCACATATAGATCACACCATGGGAGAGAGACATGAACCACATAGCTACCGATAGATCCCTCAGCCTCGGGGGAGAACTACTCTCTCCTCATCACAGGAGACAACAACGGTGATGGAGATGGCGGTGGAGTCGATGGAGATGGCTTCCGGGGGCACTTCCCTGTCCCGGCAGGGTGCCATAACAGAGATCTGTCCCCCAAAACTTGTCCGCGGCGGTGGAGCTACGGATGTATTTTGGGTAAAAGGTCGATTCTTCTAGGGTTTATGCATCGGGAAGTATATATAGGCGAAAGGGCGATGCCACGGGGTGCCAGGGGGCCCACACCACCTGTTGGCGCGGCCAGGGGGTGGTTGCGCCACCCTGTGCCCCCCCGGGGCTCTTTTGTACTTATGGATGCTTCCGGGACTTCTAAGACTTCTGGCTTTCGAATCGTCCAATTCCGAGAATATTTCCAGAACAACTTTTCTCAAACTAAAAACAGCAAAAAACAGGAACTGGCTCTATGGCATCTTGTCAATAGGTTAGTCCCGGGAAATCGATAAAAATGACATAAAGTGTAAGGAAAACATGTGGGAAACAACATGAAAACAACATGGAACATCAGAAATTAAGGATACGTTTATGATGTATCATGCATCCCCAAGCTTAGTTCCTACTCGTCCTTGAGTAGGTAAACGATAAAACAATAATTTCTGAGGTGACATGCTACTAACATAAACTTGATCATAAAAATGTAAAGGCATATGCAAGCTGAGATCATAGAACTTCAAACACAAACATGATAAACAAAACTTTAATAATAAATCATAGCAATCACTTTTCATCATGAAGAGTATCTCAAATAAAGGATCACGAATAATAATGCAAAGAAAGATAAACGTTTGTTTCAGGTATAGAGAAATCATGGCAAAGTGATATTTCGCTAGTGCTTAAGAGTGGGGCAAAAGATAAATGCTAGGACACCTTCAAAGTTCATGAGGAAGACTAGAGCAAATAATTTAAGAACAAATAATATCACATCATGAAGTAATTATTGATGTTTATGGGACAATGCACTAGAACTCAGAATGGCAAAAAATGCTCTCTCAACTGTGCATAAAGTTAGAAGATGGAGACTCAACATAAAAGTAAAAGAAAGGCCATTCACGGAGGGAAGCAGGGATCACTCATGTGCTAGAGCTTTTTATTTTATTAAACATACGTATTAAAATTTTGACACTCCCCCATCCATATTTCACAAAACCAAGGCTAACTGAATTCTCGGGTGCCTGTCAACAATCACATACCATGGAGGAGTGTCTATATTTTGGGAGATGTATGCTAATGTCAACGAATGGTAAGCAGAAAATAAAGTACGTCACAAGCCAACTGGATTCACAAGAGCGGCTCCCATATGAAGGACGCATCTGGGTAGAAGGTCATCCCTCTTTTTCTTTTGTTTACACAATTATGCTTTGACTGATAAATCAGGGGCAAAATAGTGAAGAGTTTTTGTGTGTATTAATTTGGGGCTGGGCACCCCGCTGCCAGCTCTTCTATCATTTGGATAAGCGGATGAAGCCACTAGTCCAGGGTGTGAAATCCAATCAACAAGTGAGATAAAGATTCTCTATTGACGTCCTAAAGAGCAAAAACAGGAACATAAAGCAGGAGTAGTTTTGAAAGTTTTAAAGGTAACACATGAGCAATTTACTTTGGAGTGGCAGTTAAATACCACATGTAGGTAGGTATCGTGGACACCATGGGAAAAACTTTGGTTTAACTGAGTTGGATGCACGAGTAGAGTTCATACTCAGTACATGTGGAGGCTAGCAAAAGACTGGGAGCGACAAATCAAGAGAGCATAAGAGCCATAATCATGCATAGCGACATAAACATCATTAATTAAAGCATAAGCGGTATCATAGTTCAAAAACTAAGTGGTCATGAAGGCTATTCATGACTAGTTCATAGTCATAAACATGGTGTGAGCATGCGCCAAGTCAACCAAATAAAACATTTGAAAGAGAATACCATAAATTTATGCTTCGTTATGACAAGAACAACTCATGAATCTTTCAATGACACATTAAACACTCTCAGCTATTTGAGGCTATTCATGCTACTCAACTTCACAAGGCTTTAGAACTAAAATAACATTTATTATGGCATGAAAAAGTTCTAGCAACAGTCTATAGAAGCTTCTACTTGCACCATTATAAATTCTACTTTAAACAACAGTTTCTTCTCCCAACAAGCACCATACAAGATATGTTTTAACAAAAACTCTCTAAATTCTACAGCAAGCAAACATGAGAGTACTCACATAACACTACTAAAACTAACAGCTCTGAATAAGAGATGCATGAAAACAAAGGCTAAACGCAGTACTAGCAAAAAGTGAACACTCACGGAACAATAAGAATGAAAACTAGAGTGTTCTAAGCAATGAAAACGGAGCGTGTCTCTCTCCCACACAAGTATGATAAGATCCAACCATTTATGGCAGCAAAGAAAACCAAACAAACTGAAAACAAAAATAAAAGACACTCCAAGTAAAGCACATAAGATGTGAGTGAATAAAAATAAAAGACGCTACAGATGTATTTTGTGGAAAAGGTTGATTCTTCTAGGGTTTATGCATCGGGGAGGATATATAGGCGAAAGGGCGATGCCAGGGGGTGGCCAGGGGGCCCACACCACCTTGTGGTGCGGCCAGGGGGTGGTGGTGCCACCCTATGGTGTGGCCACCCTGTGGCTCCCCTCCGGGGCTCTTCGGGACTTATGGATGCTTCCGGGACTTCTAAGACTTCTGGCTTTCGAATCGTCCAATTCCGAGAATATTTCCAGAATAACTTTTCTGAAACTAAAAACAGCAGAAAACATGAACTGGCTCTGTGGCATCTTGTCAATAGGTTAGTCCCGGGAAGTCGATAAAAATGACATAAAGTGTAAGGAAAACATGTGGGAAACAACATGGAACATCAGAAATTAAGGATACATTTATCACGTATCAGTCATCATGTCATGAATGTGCACTACGGTGCAACCTCTATTTGTCAATTGCCCAACTGTAATTTGTTCACCATCATGCTATATTTTATGGAGAGACACCACTAGTGAACCTATGAACCCCGATCCATTTTCCTATACTGTTAAAACAAGCCTCTACAATTTCCTGCTTTCTTTACTTACTACAAGCATACATTATTTTCCACACTATACGTCTAATCTTTGTTTTCAGCAAGACCGGTGAGATTGACAACCTCACTATACCGTTGGGACAAAGTATTTTGGTTGTTTTGTGTGCAGATTCCACGTTGTTGCTGACACCAGTGAGCCATCACCACCGTCAGTGGCATAAACCTTCCGAAGGTCCACTTTCTCCTACTGGATTTATAACCTTGGTTCTTAGCTAAGGGGAAAACTGCTACCGCTGTGCTCATCACACCCTCCTCTTGGGGTATCCCAATGAGTGCAATATCTACACCATTAATGTGACCGAATAAAAATATAGTTTCAGTAGAAGTGACCTGATAATTTGTCGATGAAAAAGGGGATGCCTTGGGCATCCCCAAGCTTAGATGCTTGAGTGTTCTTGGAATTTGCTGGGATGTAACACCGGGGCATCCCCAAGCTTAGGCTTTTCACTCTTCTTGATCACGTCATATCATCCTCTTCTCTTGACCCTTGAAAACTTCCTTCACACCAAACTTCTCACCATCTTCATTAGCAACGTTAGTGCAATCGAAATAATAAATTCACATGGTTAAGTTTCAACACAAGCCTAACACTCAAAAATACATTATCTACTGTCACAACTTCTTTTAAAACTCTTTTTCTCAAAAGAACACCAAAACAAAGAGATTAAGATGCAAATGCAATTATTGGCAGAAATTTGTCAAAACAGGACAACAGGTAAAGATGATTTTTTTTTTAAAATCTTCTGGTTCTCAAATCAAAATGTAGTCAACTAAGAAAAGTTGCGTATATAGCCCAGGATTACACACAAAAACTCAGTTCATTTTGAATTTTTTGTTATTTTATACGAAATTAACTGTGGACAGTAGAAATCTGTTTCCTACGCAGAAATCCGAAATATAGCCTCAACTTTCCATTAGAGGCTTTACTTGGCTCCACAAAAACACAAAAGAAAAGATACAATGGGGTTTCTAAGGAAATATAAAACACCCAGGTGCAAAGAAAACAAAAGAAGATGAAGAAAAACAGGTTGAAAACGGAGAAATAAAACGGGTTGTCTCCCGGTAGCGCTTTTCTTTAACGCCTTTCAGCTAGGCACATAAAGCCAGAAGATGCTCACATGAGAAATATGAATTAAGCAAAAGAGAGCATCAAGAAGAAAGTATAGAACAAATTTAAGTCTAACCCACTTTCTATGCATAGGAATCTTGTAAATAAATAAATTAAACAAGCTCAAACTAGAAATCATGAGAAGGTAGAACAAGAGCAACTTCAAAACTTTCAACACAAAGAGAGGTGTTTTTGTAACATGAAAATTCCTACAACCATATTTTCCTCTCTCATAATAATTTTCATTAACATCATGAACCAAGTCAACAACATAACTATCACATAAAGCATGTTTGTCATGGTCTAAAAGAATACAATTCATATCAAGCTCTAAAATAGTGGGATCAAAATTTAAAATCAACTCCTCTTTTCCCCCACTTTTAGCAATATCAAAAAAAGATGATTTATCCCTCATAAAAGTTATAGGACACATTATAGCAATCCTATTTTCAGCAGCGTTATAATTTATAACATCAAGTAACATAGGACCATCATCAAGACCATTATCATAAGATTTATCTAAGTAGCATGGATTATCATAAATAACCGTAGCAATATCATTCTCACAAGTTTCATTCATAGTAGTATCAAGGTCACAAGTATAGAAAGTATCAATTTCATCAAATAATGTATGAGTTATAGAGTTACTATCATTGGGAGGTAGACATGGGTTCCATTCTTCCTCCTCTTGATCATCACTCTCCTCCTCTTTTTCATCCAATGAGCTTCCAAATTTAGCAGTTTCTTCTTCCAAAGGTTCCTGCAAGACATTAGTTACTTCCTTAGGTTGAGAGCATTTATTAAGATATTCCATTATGTAGTGATTACAATCCTTGTAATTATCAAAGCAATATTCAAGTATAACATAAATCTCGTATTTATAAGGTGCATCATCAATACTTTCAAGTAAATAGGCAATTTAGAATGCACCCTTCCAAGCAATAAATTCTTCATTTTGTTCCACATCATATAATTCATATTTCCTTTAACATAAGAAGATATCGTAACATTATCATTATACTCACAATGAAAAGAAAGTTGTTTATACCTCCTACAGTGGCAAGATTTATCAAAGCAATAAGTAACATTATAAGTAGAGCACAAGTTTTTAGCATAGTCATGCAATTTATTAATTTGCTCCCATAAGCGTCTTCCTTTTTGTGACAAGCGATGTTCCTTATAATATTTTTGTTGTTCGTCCGTGAACCCACCTTGCCTATAAGATCTAGTTTCAAAGACATCAAACATTGATAGCAAGCATGATAAAGCAAAAAATAACAACTAGAATAAGAACTATTTTTTGTGTGTTTTTTATATAGAGAAGAAAAAAAAGAAAAAAAGAAAAACAAGACAATAAACAAAATAAAGAGGTTGAGAGTGAGAGACTCCCCTTGCCACAAGATTTCTTTCTCCCCGGCAACGGCACCAAAAAAGAGTTTGATGTCTACGCACGCTTCTATTCTTGTAGACAGTGTTGGGCCTCCAAGTGGAGAGGTTTGTAGAGCAACAGAAAATTTCCCTTAAGTGGATCACCCAAGGTTTATCGAGCTCAGGAAGGTAGAGGTCAAACATATCCCTCTCAAGCAACCCTGCAATTAAGATACAAGAAGTCTCTTGTGTCCTCAACACACCCAATATACTTGTCAGGTATATAGGTGCACTAGTTCGGCGAAGAGATAGTGAAATGCGAGTAATATGGATGGTTATAAGTAATAATAGCAATCTGAAATAAATATGTAAGCAAGCAAACATGTAGCAGAACAGGCGGAAAATGGTGTTTCAATGCTTGGAAACAAGTCAAAGGGATCCTACTTTCACTAGTGGACACTCTCAACAATGATCACATAATTGAATAACTAAATATCTTCTCTTCACTATGCTACTCTTAACCCTCTCTGGTTGGATAATGAACACTAATCATTGCGTAGGGCTTCAAAACCCATTCCTTAAAATAAGAATTTCCATGTCTAGTTAACCCCACGCTGTCACTATGAGCGCCCTAGAAGGTACTAGACAAACACCACAATTCATAGAGGAGACACACACGATGTGCACACTATCACCTTCACACCACGGGACAAGGTGACTCCAAAGCTCATATTAATAAAACACTTGAGTAGCACAAGATGAAGAGTAACATCTACTTATTCAACTAGATTACATAGCTCACGATCACATATAGATCACACCATGGGAGAGAGAGATGAAACACATAGCTACCGGTAGAGCCCTCAACCCCAGGGGAGAACTACTCCCTCCTCACCATAGGAGACAACAACGGCGATGGAGATGGTGGTGGAGTCGATGGAGATGGTTCCGGGGGCACTTCCCCGTCCCGGCAGGGTGCCAGAACAGAGATATGTCCCCCAAAACTTGTCGGCGGCGGCGACGGAGCTACGGATGTATTTTGTGGAAAATGTGTTTAGGGTTTTCCATTCGGGGGGAATAAATAGGTGAAAGGGCAAAGGCGGTGGAGCCCTGGGGGCCCCACACCACCCCCTGGCGCGGCAAGGGGGGCGCCACCCCATGGTGTGGGCCCCCTGGTGCCCGTCTTCGACTCCTCTTTGGTCTTCTGGAGGATTCCGGGGAAATAGGAACTTCGGGATTTGTGGGGTCCAATTTCTAGAATATTTCCAGAACAACTTTTCCGAAATAAAAAACAGCAGAAAACAGGGAACTGGCACTTGGCATCTTGTTAATAGGTTAGTCCCGGAAAACGTGTAAAAATGACATAAAGAAGGGAGAAAACATGTAGCAATTGGCATAATATCATCATGGAGCATTAGAAATTATAGATACGTTGGAGACGTATCAGTGATCAGCTCTGGAAAAGACGATGCTTGCATCGAACCAGTCCAGGAACTCGGGTGTTGCAGGGGGTGATATTTCCACTTGGTTCACCTGCCTGGTAATGAGCTTTTGACTCCTTTTGGAGGGGGCACCTTTTTGTATCATGTACACCTTTTCTTTGGCTCCTGATACATGTCCTCATCCGAGTAACCCACTCTATATTGATGTTGTATTGCTGCAGCCTGCTGTGCTCTGGGTTCTCCCTGTGCTTGAGGTTGTTGCTGAGGTTGGGCGACTGCTGGTACTGGGGGTGGTGGTGGCGCACCTATTGCCCATGTCCCTGGTATAGCTGGGAACCCTGCCTGTTGGGCTTCTCTCTTTTTTCTATATGATGCTTCCATGAGAAGATTGAATCTGCGGCAGTCTTTCAATTTGTGACTAGATCTGCGGACTTCGTTGTCATCGTCCTATATATGGTTTGGGCACGGTCCTTTGAGTTGTTGCTCGATTGACATGGGTGGTCACCCATCTGCCCGAATCTTCCCTGGCTTCCACTCGCATTTCTGCTCTTGCCTGCGCTTGCGCTCCTGCTCACGCGGCTGCTCGCGCCCCTGCCTACTACGACTACCCATGAACTCGGCTGCCACTAAATCGTCTTCCATTTCATCGAAGGACCCGATTCTTGCACTTTCTTTGTCTGTTTTAGTCATTGTTGTACCTTCTGTTTCCCTCGTGTGCGTAGGAGGTATGCATGCGATCTTCCTCGGGTGAGGGTGGGTGGGTGTTGCGCGCTGATTCTTCACCTTCCGCCCAATTGTTTGCTACTTCTATGAGTTTTCTTACTGTTCTGACCCGGACCCGACCGATGTAATGCCTCAGGTCCATCCGGTGAAGCCTGTCTCTGAAACTATCGATTGTTGTTTCATCTGAGATGTCCTCCGAGCTGTTTTTCAACGCGGTACACCTTTGTATGTACCCTCGGATGTTCTCGTCTGACTGTTGTCTACATGGTTTCAGCTGCTCGAATGTTATTGGTCGTTTGGAAGTAGACTTGAAGTTCTGGATGAAATCGAACTCGAACTCCTCCCGGCAACTGTTCTTGTTTCTGGATCGACTCTTCAGCCAATTTCTCGCGCCCCTACGATTTGTAGCTGGATGTACTGCATTGTTGTCACCTTGGTACCCTTTTGGAATCTCATAGCGGTTAAGTAATCGTCTAACCATGCCTCGGATTCCTGGTCGCCATCGTAATTGGGTGTTTCGGCTGTCAATTAGAATCGCCTCGTTTTCCTGGCCTGACGGATCTCTCAAGTGAAACAAGGAGGGCCAATGAGTTCCTCGTCGTCCGAGTCGGTTGAGTCATACTTCAGATTCTCCTTTTGAGTCATGTTTATTCTTGGCAGTGGTTCTTCTGCTGCTCTTTATCTACGCGACCTATCCACCTTGTTCTGCGTGAGTTGGTTCCATAGATCTTGCGGGTCCTCCTCATAGCGAGGTACTCGGGCCGATTTGGCCTTTGCCTTTGCTAGTTTTGCAGGTGCCGCTTGCGGGGCAGGTTTTTTCCCTAGCTCCGCGCTTGCCATGTAGAGGCCTCGTAGCATCTCCTTGTCAACTTCCCCCACCCGGTGTTGGTTTTATAGACATCAGGTACATTTGAACTTGCAAAAGATTTTCCTGAGGCGTTCAGGGCGTCAGTTGCTCTGGCGGATTGGGTTCCTTTTGGTCGTGGTCAAGGTCCAACGCCTTTCTGGTTCCCTGCATGGACTCAGCTGTCATATTCACCGTCCTGGTATGTCATTTGTGAGCGGGTGGTTTCTGCACCCCACTGCCTAAAGCCGCAACCGAGTGTATCCCTGGATGACCCGTGTTTTCTAGTTCCCGATACATCTTGTTCAGCTTCTTTCGGTGTTGGGCCGGCTTACATCGATAATCCAGCCGCTCCTCCGTGTTGGCGTCTCTCAGGAGGGGAAGGCACTGTTCTACTAAAGTGGTGACCAATTCATTGTGTCCGGCGATACGCGCACTTGGGGGCATTCTACCTTGCTCTTCTTGTTTTTAGTCGCGGATCCGGAGTTAGCAGGCGGAGGGGGTCCGACAAGTTTTCCGGCGTCGCCGTTCGGGTCCCCAACCTTGGGTGGCGGAGACTTTTCGGGTCCTTGTCAGTTTCCTCATTGTCTCCTGCCATTGCGCCAATGTCAGTCGTGTTCGTTGGCTTGGGTGGGTCAGTTTTCTCGTCTTCTTTGCCGCTTTCCGAGGATGATGACTCGGCGCGTCTTGCCATCGCAATGAAGTGGATGTTGGGGTTGGCGGGGTAAAAGTACTTAGGTCTCACCTCTTGTGAAAGAAGCAAAAGCTCCGGTATGATTGACTCCCCTGGCTGAAACCAAGGGTATCCTCTAGACGCAATACTCTCGTGCGACTTGCACGGAAGTTCAGGTCACTGATCTTGAGATCGATGGTCTTGTTGAGATAGTCGAACGCCGGACGTGATGCTGGTGAGGGCTTGGTGAAATTGATTGACCCAAAGTGGATCGAGTCCGTCCAGATTGGCGAGTCGTGGCCCGATGGTGATGAAGTCGAAGAAGCCGCGGATCCAGCGCCCCAGATTCCCGCATATGGCGCCAATGAAGAGGGGGTTACCTCAACAATACCCATGTTAAGGGACCCAGGGTTTCATGAAGGAAAAGACACCTGGTGGATTACTCGACTCGACGGGTTGCTGCCCGCCGGATTTTATTCCGATGAGGTGAAAAGTATCAATCACAGGGGGTGCTATTTACAGATTGGATCTGACGCAGCTCTGAATCTAGAGTTGTTTGTCCCGTTTGTGACCCCCTCCAGTGCTTTATATAGGTAGTTGGGTCCTAAGGGCCGTACATGAGGTGGACTCGATTCTGAGTCGGTTACTACCTTTTCCTATTCTTGTTGTCTGAATCTTTCTTTGTTTTGTTTCCTATGTAGGCTTCTTTCATGGGCCTCCGTGTAGCTAATAGAGGAGCCTGCTAGGGCACCCCTTACTGGGCCGCACCGGGGTACACCCATCGTGGAGGGTATCTAGGGTACCCCCACATCAGTCGCGGAACTAACACTTCCAAGATTGCTTTGACATATGTTTGGTTTCCTCTCAGAAGTTTCATACAACAAAGCTTGGTTGTTAGACAGAAGCAAAGCTGGGAAATAGGAACATAAACGACTGTCTGCACTATAGAACCAAAATAGTTTGTGGGGTGACCTTCATGTAAACCAACAATGGGGAAATGCATGTAAGGCATAAAAGATCATATAACTGCAAACATTATGAGATGTTTCTCTATTATAAGTCTGGTCATTAACTTTACCTCGAGGATACCTTAGAATGAACTAATCTTGTAAGCACTGCGAGGCACACTCTGAGGTACATGATTGATTATTCAAAAATTGTGAGAACTAAGTGTGTCCTTCAACTGTCTTCCTTTTAAATCTCTCTTGATGTCCTTTTGACATGGATCCTTGCATGGCCAAATCCTGTTGTCAAGAAATTCAGAGAAAGGCATGAGAAAATGACACAAGTCCCACACCACCAAAATAAAAGTGACTGGAACTTGCACAGGTATGCAAAAGAAAAGCCACAGAAATTGGGATCCTAAAGTGGAAGCAAGCAGTTCTATCCTCAGTTGGTGTTCATAATTTCATCCAATCGAAAAAATCGGAAGCCTCGGGCTGAATAGCTAAGCATATCAGTGTTGCAGTTAAAAAGGATGAATAGTCAGGCAACCTATGTGTATGTGGAGAAAATCATTGTACATATTTGTATCAGCGGGAATAAAAGGTACAACTGGATACAATATTTTTCTCCACATGCAAGTATATGCAGTTAAAGAATGGATGAACAGTCAGACATCCTATGTGCATGTGGAGAAAAACATTCTACATATTTATATCAGTGGGAATAAAAGATATAACTGGATAAATTTTTTTTCCTGAAATGGGACACACTGATAGTGCATAACTTAAATATAGAAACATCAATTGGGACACTATCACGGTAGTATAATTTATTAACCATAGCAAAGATTGCACATTTGATTAACTTGAAATGTGCATATATAATCTATAGAATTAATTAAATTGCAGTTTGTCTTTTCTGAATACCTCTTTTGTTAGATGGCGTAAAGTTGCCCACCTGAAATCTTCCGCATGTTATCTTCCCAAAGGACATACCATTTTTTTCTATTGCAAGCAGTCCAAGTATCCAATCTGTGGTGACACAACTTCATAAAGGCTGACTCTGGAATGTCTGTCTTTCAACCGAATAGTTTATTAAAACCGCAAAATGTTTGGGTTCACGCCTTTATTGAAGCACATAATCTGAATCTCAGTACATTTTTGTATTCATGTTCTCTTCTGTTTTTTCAGCATTCTCAGGCAATTACTTTGCTCTTCTATAGCAACTATTTAGTTGAAGCTTCAGACTTAATTGTTAGTACTAAAAATAACAAACAGTGTTATATGAGATTAATTCTCAGCTGATCCAGATTCTCGATGCATAAGTATAATAGATAAAGGTTGTTGGGCGTGCATCACTGCAAAACTTTCCGAGCTGAAAAAATGCAGTTACATAAGAATATGCAAGGGCCATTAATAATGAGCATCTTATGTTCACAGAAGGTATGTAAGATGACATGTAAAAATTCACACTCTACATCTGGTTTCTTGGTGTATCATTCTGCTTTCCACTCCACATCAAATTTCAAAGGTAGAAAATTCTATCTCATAGTCTCTCAACAGAATATCTTGCAATGGTTTTCCTTTGTTTTGCCTTCACAGGGATTAACACTTATGTACAACTGCTACTACAAGACATTAGAATACCTCTGTTATGCGTATTTGCAACTCGCGGCATTATTAGTTAATCATCAGTGCGAAGTTTGGGAATTTAGTGGAGCGCACCGTGCGCATATCCTCAAGGGAAACGACCTTGGCCGCCTCATCCTGGGCCCCATAAACGTTTGTGAGCCACCACCCGGGTCCCTCGCCAACCGGGAAACCTTGGCAGTAACCGAGTTGACATTGACATGTGTGTTATCCAGCTGGACCTTCGTGTCCACCCATGCGATAATAATCCCTCCCCTCGTGCCAAGAGCCGGCAAGCAGAAGTAACCATCAAAATCCGCTCCTAGGGGTTCAATAACAAGGGAAGGGGGGTTACATTTGACAACTTAGATTCCTGCAGGCACACTATGGAAGCACCCTTGGAACCCACAACAGTGTGGACATTTGATCTACGTGCTCGCTCATTGAGGCCTCGCGCATTCAGCACCAAAACTCTAGTTTCGTATAACATGAGGACCTGACAATACCCTAAGAACAACAGACTCTGAGGTCAAGCCATCACCAGGCGACCACCCGGCGTCTCTAGGCACGGCGGAGAGCAGTCACCCCTGATCACCAAAATGGATCATCCATACAGCTCCCCAATGGCCTCGATCGTATCTTCCTCCAACGGAACCTCGAACATCATGTGGTAGGCTTCCACCGCCTCAGGGGTAGGCGCGTCCTCACTGCCGATCAAACCAAGCTTGCGCATTATTCTGCGAAATCATGCTATGACGCTCGGTACTCTGTGAAATCATGCTATGACGCCATGTTCCACGGGGCTACGGAATCTGGTTCCTGGAAACTAAACTGGAAGACGTGGGCGCCGCGAAAGGTGAAATTCTTTGTGTGGCTGGCATGCCTTGATCGTTGTGGGACTCGTGAACGGCTTGAGCGACGTGGACTTCCACACCACGCTCGCTACCTGCTCTGCGACCAGACCATTGATGGTGCAGATCTTGCACTCGTTGGGATACCCCAAGAGGAGGGTGTGATGAGCACAGCGGTAGGAGTTTTCCCCTTAGTTAAGAACCAAGGTTATCAATCCAGTAGGAGAAAGAGGACCTTCGGAAGGTTGATGCCACTTACGGTGGTGCTGGCGCTTCACCGGTGTCAGCAACAACGTGGAACATGCACACAACACACCAAAATACTTTGCCCCAACGGTACAGTGAGGTTGTCAATCTCACCGGTCTTGCTGAAAACAAAGATTAGACGTATAGTGTGGAGAATGATGTATGCTTGCAGTAAGGAAAGAAAGCAGGAAATAGTTGTGGTTTGTTTAACAGTGTGGAAAATGGACCGGGGTTCATAGGTTCACTAGTGGTGTCTCTCCATAAAAGATAGCATGCTGGGTGAACAAATTACATCTGGCAATTGACAAATAGAGGTTGCACCGTAGTGCACAATATAACATGATGATTACTATGGTACTTAGTGCGGGCATTACAATAATATACATAGACCGACATCCATCTGCATCTATGACTAATAATCCACCCTCAGGTTATCATCTGAACCCCCTTAGGTATTAAGTTACAAGCAACAGATAACTGCATTAAACAAAGTGTGTAATGTAAGCAATGATTATGCACGCGGGCACTCTCACCGCTGTTTTCTCCCTAATGGCAACAACACATCCTCCCCTTCATGTTTCTGTCACTCGAGCAAGGTGGTGAGGACGCATGAACCCACTATCGAGCATAAATACTCCCTCTTGGAGTCACTAGCAACTACTTGGCCAGAGCAACCACTAGCAACGGAAAGCATGCAAGATCACAAATAACTGTAGCACCCTACCCTTTTTCAAAGGTAGAACACTTGTGTACCTGCTATTCCCGGGATCACTGATAGCATACACATGAAAAAAATGAGATATTCATTGCAATAGCATCATTCTACAATGTATGATCCATTGGATACGAAATAAAATAGTCTTACAATTGGCATAGTCAACATGGACTAGCCCCAAATAACAGAGTTCAAAGTAAATACAACGGAAACAAATCTTCAATGAGCCTCCTTCTCTTCATGCGCCACAAGCAGACATGTTGGGATGTAGACTCGAGATCCTAAATAGTTACTCATCATCTGAATGACCTGCACGATGGAATATGCAGCCCCCACAGGGGAGGAAGTCAGTACAAACAATGTACTGGCAAGTGACACTTGTATGGTGGCAGTTTTGAGGAATAACTATCTACATGATATTTGGCTGGTGGAGTCTGGGCTATTTGGATAAAGCCAATTTTTTCCTATATTTAATAAATCATTGAAAAATCTTTGAAAACCAACACGGGTAGACACACCATGTAGTTTGGTAAAGGCATCATGGCTAGACAGACCATGAAGTTTGATAAAGTCATCATGGGTAGACACACCATGAAGTTTGAAAATCATCATGGGTAGACACACCATGAGTTTGAAAAGGTAGCACAGAGGGGTAGACACGCCATGTGCTCTAGAAAAAGGTTACTACCAAGTTTTAATTTATTAAAAGAAGATGAGGAGATCCTTCAGCACCAACTATGTCTAGTTTGCTCAACTGGCCCATAACCGGGGACACGGCTAAGATCTTAGTTTTTAACTCTGCAGAGGTTATGCACTTTCACCTTGAGACTCATTTTCCCCGAGAGAAGAATGAGACAAGATCTTTGGGAAGAGGGATTCAACCATACCAGCATGACTCGACGCTCCTAAAATTCTACCACCCCATGTCATACAACAGGATGAACCCCCACAACTTACTTAATCTTGGCAGATCCCATATTACCTCAAGGCTGCACTGGAATCTAACTATACATGGAAGACCTATAGATCTCTTTAGTCCTGGGTGGCAATCCACAAGTGTACCCTCAGGTGACAACCACCACATCCATGGCCCTGGGAGTGCCTCAGGTGACAACCACCATGGACATGGCCCTGAGTAGCCACTCAACATAATCCAAGAAATTACCAATCCACCCAGGTGTTTCATTGGGTTGTTAAATTTCAATTTTCAAAGTATGACAACCCAAATAATTAGCAGCAGCAGCAGTTGTGATATTGTTCTAGTATAGCTAAACTAGTACCTAGCAGGGGTTTCAGGTTGGCTACACACTACTAGGTGTTCTGAGCATAGCATATACTTGGAAAATAATAATATCACCTATCATGCACACTACTGAAAACTATAATGCAATAAAAAGTGGGACATGAGCATCACTTGCATTGTGGAAGTTGGTATATACGCACTCTCTTTACAAATAGAAAGTTGCTCTCCGTACAATCTAAACAATACAAATAAATAACAATAAACAAGCAATTCACCAACAAACAAACAAATACAACAAAATATACAATACAAAAGCATAACAAGTTATTTAACTTGGTTGGTTTTAACACGGAAAAGGATTTTACACATAATTCAATATGCAAAAAGAATTATGATGAGGTGGTTATTGTTTGGTCTTGTATGGACAAGTTCAAGGTTTAACAGGATAATTCAATCTATGAAAAGGAGTTATAGTAAAAGGATTCAGGCCCAGATACTAGGTATGGCTTGGTAAAGGAATATCACTTCACTCAATATACAAAATAAGTGGATGTGATAAGGTTTAGGTGGGTTTTAGAAATTGAAACCATGACAACCATGATTTATTTCATGGCTTTGGTTTAGTAGGGTAGAAGCAATTTACAATATGGCTTGTAAATTTACAAAAGGTATTGGGCTAGGGGTATCTGGTCCAAAAGTTAATTTCCACAAGTTCAACATGACATGGGTGTTGGTTTTAATCAAAATGATCATACCACAATTTTTTTCTAAAAAGGAGTTTCATCAAACAATAGTTAAAGTATAACGGTTGATTACAATGGGTGGTTTAAATGGAAAATATTACATATAATGGGTTCTCTGGTCAGAATTAGTTTGGGTAATAGTTTCTCTGGTCTAAGGTCACTAAGTGGAACAATTTTCCAGAAGAAAACTAATTCAAATTATTTATAGAAATTAAACTAGGTGCAAAATACTCAAATAGCTATTTAAATTATAAACTACATTTTAATTGGTTCAATTATTATTTTGGGACAGAGGGTATGAAATTACACATCCTAAGGATTCCAAAACTATTTTATTTGCAATTTTGGGTTTGTAGAATTTGAATTATGCCAGAATTCATCAAACAAGCATATTTAAATTTGAACCAATTTAAGTTTGTCAAATTTGAATTTTTACAGTTCCAAAAGTTTCTACATGTTGTGCTGATTTCAAAAAGTCCAAGTTTTCTAAATTTGGGCTTATGGATCAAAAGTTATGAGGGTTGCAAGTTGTAGGGGCTTTTCTGCAATTTTGCCAATTATTTTCTATTCGGGAAAATATCCAGAAACAAGTGGATAAGGTTGGGCTACGTGGCTTCCTGTGATTGGATGACCTTGCTGACTGTCCGTCTACATGGATGGTGACTGGGACGGTGACGTAGCCAACTGTTTTAAATGTGGACCATCAGATCTAAATCTGACGGTGGCGTACCCCTTCCCCGGGATCTAATCCTAACCACTGAAAATAGATCTAACGGTCGTGGGTCCAGGGTTCACCTCGGTTCACCGGAGCTGGCCGTAGAATGGTGGCACGGCGATGCGTGGCGCCGTAGTTTCATCGGAGATGGAGTTCCGGTGGTCCTAGAGCTCGATGGAGGAAACGACGGGCCTCAGTGCGGGGCGACGAGCATGGTGGAGGTGATGGCTTGGGCTCAATCCCTCTTTTATGGCAGCGCGCAGCGAACGGAGGGCGGCGCGGCTCCGGTGAGATGCGGAAGATCACGGTGCGGCCGTTTCTGTGCACGAAAAAATATTGGAAAGGGTTACGAGGATGCGCAGGGTCACGGTGAGTCGTTAGGTATCGAGGTGAGGCGACAGAGCTAACCGTGGCAGCCGAAAAAGGAGAAGACGACGGCGGGTTTGTGCAATTCCGACGAGAAATATCTGTGTGCTCCTGGCACCATTTTGGGGGATACAAAAGGGGAACCAAAGAGGGTATTGGGGTCTTTAAGAAGGGACATCGAGAGGTGAGGATCGTGCCGCGGGCTCAACGCGGACGTGGGCGGTTGCTGGATCCGCGCGAGGTGGAAGGCGATGACGTCACGGATGATGTCACGCGGGGTCCATCGGGCAGAAAGAGAAAAAGGAGAGAGAGGGTGCGTGGTCTGGGCTGGGCCGCTGGGTCTTTGTGTTGCGTGTGCGCGAGGTGTAGGTAAGGGGTTGGCTTGGGCCGGCCTGCTTCTTTCTCTTTTTTTTTGTTCTTTTTTTCTGTTTCCTTTAATATCTTTTGAATAGAAGCTCCAATTAACCTCAAACAAGATTCTAAATTCTTGTAACATTGTTCTCTTTCAAATATGGACCTAAATGTATTGTTTCCAAAAAATTTCAATATTTGAGTTTGAAAAATATGGATAATGCCTTAAGAGTACTAAAAATAATTTTTTAAATGAAATTAATAATTAATTGGAATTAGGGTCTAATAAAATTAAGAGAGGTGGACTTAATTGTAAATATTTGTTTTCAAGGTCTTTTAAATGTTTTCAAAACAAAATAATTTATATAAATACATTGTTGGCTATTTCTTGATATAAAACTTGAAAGGCATTATAGAAATAGTTTATTCACATGAAATGGTTTTGGAGGCATAAGGAAAATATTAAAGATAGTAATTCTCTGATTTTTAATATCATAAACATTTCATAGTTATAAATGGGTTGAAAACAAGTTTGTAAAGATGTTTGCTAAGCAGAAAATATTTCCTTTATAATGAAAACAAAATTTGAAAATACGCTTAGAGTTTAAGAAAGAAGGGTAGTTTGAAATCTTAATTCCAATTTCATTGGAATGTGTATTTTTTTTTGTTTCTTGCATCTCATTTGGTTTTTTGGTGACTCGTTTCTCATGAAAACAAAAAGTTTCAAATTTTTGTGATTTTCTTTCCCAAAAATCAGGGATGTTACAATAACATATGCAAATAAAGACTATAGTCAACTTGGCATAAGGTTAATATTCATCGGATCCCAGCAAACACAACACATAGAGTTACATAAGATCAATCTCGATCATGATAGGAGGCTCACAAGATCTAAACATGGAGGCATATGAGGAGAAGACAACCATCTAGCTACAACTATGAACCCATAGTCCAAGGATGAACTACTCACGCATCACTCCGCAGGCAGGCATGGTGATGTAAAAGCCTCCGGTGATGATCGCCTCTCCGGCAAGGTGCCGGAAACAGCTTCAGAACCCCCCTGATCTAGGGTTGACGGTGACGGTGGCTGAGGAACTTTTTGGGGATTTTTTATCAAGTCTTTAGGGTTTTCCATCCGGGGGGCTTAAATAGGCGAAAGGGCAAAGGCGGTGGAGCTCCAGGGGCCCCACACCTATAGGTGGCGCGGCCAGGGGGACACGCGCCACCCTATGGTGTGGCCCCCCTGTTGCCCGTCTTCGACTCCTCTTCGATGTTCTGGATGCTTCCCGGGAAAATAGGAACTTCGGGCTTTGTGGGGTCCAATTCCGAGAATGTTTGCAGAACAACTTTTCTGAAACCAAAAACAGCAGAAAACAGGGAACGGGCACTTGGCATCTTGTTAGTAGGTTAGTCCCGGAAAACGTATAAAAATGCTATAAATAAGGGAGAAAAAAGTAGCAATTGGCAAAATATGATCATGGAGCATTACAAATTATAGATACGTTGGATATGGATCAAGCATCCCCAAGCTTAGTTCCTACTCTTCCTCATGTAGGTAAACGATAAAAAAATAATTTCTGAGGTGACATGCTACTAACATAAACTTGATCAATCTAATGTAAAAGCATATGCACGCTGAGATCATAAAACTTTAAACACATGCATGATAAATAAAACTTTAATAATAAAGCATAGCAAATACTTTGCAAGACGAAGAGTAACTCAAATAAAGGATCATGAATAATAATGCAAAGAAAGGTAAACGTTTGTTTCAGGTATAGGGAAAACATGGCAAAGTGATATTTCGCTAGTCCTTAAGAGTGGGGCAAAACATAAATGCCAGGACACCTTCAAAATTCATGAGGAAGACTAGAACAAATAATTTAAGAACAAATAATATCACACCATGAAGTAATTATTGAAGCTTTTGGGACAAATGCACATAGATTTCAGAATGGAAAAAATGCTATCTCAACTATGCATAAAGTTAGAAGATGGAGACTCAACATAAAACTAAAAGAAAGGCCCTTCGCAGAGGGAAGCAGGGATCACTCATGTGCTAGAGCTTTTATTTTATTAAACAGAGGTATTACAAGTTTGACACTCCTCCCATCCATCTTTCACAAACCATGGCTAACCGAATCCTCGGGTGCCTGCCAACAATCACATATCATGGAGGAGTGTATATATTTTGGGAGATGTATGCTAATGTCAACGAATGGTAAACAGAAAATACAGTACGTCACAAGCCAACTGGATTCACAAGAGCGGCTCCCATGGTGAAGGACGCAACTCTTGTAGAAGGTCATCCCTCTTTCTCTTTTGTTTACACAATTATGCTTTGACTGATAAATCAGGGGCAAAAATAGTGAAGAGAATTTGTTTGCATTAATTTGGGGCTAGGCACCCCACTGCCAGCTCTTCTATCATTTGGATAAGCGGATGAATCCACTAGTCTAGGGTGTGAAATCCAATCAACAAGAGAGATAAAGATTCTCTATTTACGTCCTCATGAGCAAAAACAGGAACATAAAGCAGGAGTAATTTTGAAGGTTTTAAAGGTAACACATGAGCAATTTACTTGGAGTGGCAGTTAAATACCACATGTAGGTAGGTATGGTGTACACAATGGGAAAAAATTGGTTTAAGGGAGTTTGGATGCACGAGTAGAGCTCAACTCAGTACAGGTGGAGGCTAGCAAAAGACTAGGAGCGACAAATCAAGAGAGCATAAGAGCCATAATCATGCATAGAGACATAAGCATCATTAATTAAAACATAAGCAGTATCACAAGTTTAAAAACTAAGTGGTCATGGAGGCTATTCGTGACTGTTTTGTAGTCATAAACATGGTGTGAGCATGCGCCAAGTCAACCAAATAAAACATTCGAAAGAGAATACCATATGTTGATGCTTTACTGTGACAAGAATGTGACGCCCCGAGATCGGGCACTATGCAGATTTCAGCATTTCCGCCAAAATCCACATAATAACCGATTCCAGGTTGCCACTAGTGATAACATTACAACAGTTCACGAATATTCCGCAACAACAACAGAAAAGATATATACAAGACGACTCAAACGAGTCAAGGATACAACTGATACAATACAAAGATCCAAATAACATCGGAAGAAACAACATAGTGTCCGACTACAGACAAGATACAAATTGGACTAAGAGTCCTAAAGATAACCGATGGCGTCCAATCCCTGCCCAGGCCAAGCCGGAGGGATTCCCAAGCTAACGTCGGCAGACTTCAAACCTGTTGACTGCAATGTGGAATATGCAGCCACGAAAAGGATTCGTGGGTCAGTACGGTTAAGTACTGGCAAGTGGATAAACCATACTCACAGGATACCAGCGTAACCAATCATCACAAGATACAAATACTTTGGGTTCAAAGGAAAGGTAAGGATTATTGCAAAGAAGCGGCAGCGGGCTGCACTAACTAACTACAGAGACTCGCTACAACAACCGGCTACAAGAAAGGGACAAGATAGCGTATCAGAACCAACTACAACTACTCACCAAACAATACCAATCCAATGTTACCCCCTACTAAGGAAGCAACCCAAGGAAACTCACATGGTGGAATCTATATTACTAGTCAAGTTATCATCGTTAAGTGTAAGTTGTCTGAGTACTTGTTAGCCAGCACTTTCACCAAGTCATCCATAACCGTGGACAACACGGCTTCTCGAGAAGATTTAACCCTGCAGGGAGGCACCAATTTGGCCGTACACGTAAGAATAACCCGCCAGATGGGGGATCAACCCACCAAGCGAGGTACTCAACACAACCGAACTCTTCTTCGCATCAAGCCCAAAGAACCACGTGCTGTGCGTGCGCGGCTAATCGAGCCCCCACGAAGAAAAGGGGGACCCTCATAGCACTGGAAGACCATGCCGCCTTAAATGCCGACTACAAAAGTTCCACCCTGGCGCCAAGGGTTCGCACCTGCATATGCATGCATCAAATGGAAAGCCCGAACTAAGTGTGGCGATTTGGACGAGATGCGAATCGAATCAGAATTGCGGGGGGCGCCCATACTCGCTCCCCACATGCGGTTAGTGCGCTCATCATGGATCAATGGGCAAGACCCTTTTCTTAATTAGGGTCGACACTAGCAGGCCTCAAAACCACGCCGGGCCTCCTGCCGGTGCCTTATCATCAAATTAATATTACCCAAAACATTAACATGTTGTTGATTAAGTTGAAACCCAACTATCAACTAAACAGGTGATAAGACGGACAACAAGACTTGAGCGCAAACAACACTAAGCATACAACTACGACACAAGGGCCAACAAGGTAAACAAACAACAGTTAATAGGAAGTGGAAGGAAGGCTATATCATGGCTGCAAGGTAAACATATAATAGGATCGAGACACAAGCATCGAATCAAAAGGGCTAGAATAAGAACAACGGAAAGAATCGGTAACAAGTGATGAAAGGCAGCCATAGGTAGCAAGTGAGTATACTTGCCTGGAATCCAGCAAGTAGAGGTATATCCGAAGAACTTGTCGTTGCTCACATCATCTCAGCGTCCTATCCGCGAAGAAGCAACAAACTAGAACAAACACCGGATGCAACAATTACTACTACGGCAAAAGATCCAGCATGATCCTATTTTATATGCATGACAATTAATTGGTGCATCAAAGTAAACCAGTTGACATGGTAAACATAATTAAATGGGCCCATATGCAATTTGGATTGCGTATGGAAAAGCCCATGAATTAATGTTGAATTAAATGATCTACAAATAACCATCATGTGAAAGTTGATTAGAATGATGCATGGATGAAGAAAACAATAAGGAAACAACAATAGCTTCAATTTGATATGTTGTTTACCAAGTTTGGAATTTTATTTATTAAGTTATGAAATTTGGCTTTTTAAATGAGTTACACAAACATTTATTGTTTTCACCCATTTTAATTTTACAAAATAGATAACAAAATTCATATTTGGAAAGAACACAAAATTTTAGATGGAATACATATTTCATTTGTTGAATTTGGATTTTAGATGAGCAAGTTATTAAATTGACAATTTTAAATGCATTAATTTAGAAATAGTTGTTTTCAGCAATTTAAATTATTCAAAACAGAAAACAAAGTTTATATTTGCAAATTTCATGAAAAATGGGATGGAAAACATATTTTACATGTTGGAATTGGATTTGAATTGCCCAAGTTATGAATTTTGCAATTTAAAAGGTTTAATTAAAGCATTGAATTATTGCACCACTTTTAATTGGGAAAAACAGTAAACAATTTGCATTGAAAAGGTTGAAAACATGTAGCCAATGTTTCACTTAACATTTTGAGCTATTAAACATAATTTTTGGGTTATTATTGAATTTATTATGCAATTTTCCATAACCATTCTTATTCTGCCCTTTTTAGTAAACAGAGGGAAACATGTTCAAAATTAATTCAATTGTGACCAAATAAAATACCAATGTGTAGAGTTTGTTAAGAAAAATTTTTAGAGCCCAAGTTTGCTCAAGTTGGATGAGCACAACTCAAGTTATGAAATTCCAAAGTTTCCAATTTTTATTGCATTTTCAGTAATTAATTATTTAGTGCAAAAATTAATACAGAAACATGTTGCAATTTTGTTACTAATGGAAAGAGCACAAGATTTTGAATCCACAGAAACTTGAATCGTTCAAATTGGAGCAAAATTCAATTTGTTATTGATTTTAGAAATAAGGTTTCAGATCTGCTTTTCTGAGAGTCGAGAGAAAAAAAGGAAAAAGGTGGAAAAAAGGGGTGGCTTTTCTGCCTAGGGGGGGGGGATCGAACCCAGGACTGCTGGGCGTGCGCGCACGGTGTGCTACCAGTGGACTAGCTCGCTTGGTTGGATTAGGTACAACTCGCGTTTGTTTTGAGGTAAAGCTTCGGCCACTTACGAATCTGAACCAAAAATAGCTAATCTGCACCCGATCGGAGAAGACGACGGCGAACTGCTGCTGCTGCGAGCGGATGTGAGTGTGCGTCGGGTGCAGGGGGAAGAAGGGTGGAGAGAGGGGAGAGGAGAGAGGGGAGGAGAGGTGCTCACCGAGGGTGCTCGGAGTAGTCATTGGCGTGGATCGGGGTCGAAGACGAGGCGAGCCCTGAGGGAGTTCGCCGTGGACGGACAGGGACGCACCGGGAAGAAGGCGGCGTCGGTGTGACGGCTCTGGTACGCCTCCGGCCCCGGGTTCTTCAGAGAGAAGGAGGAGGTTGGCACCGGGGTTCCATTCCCGGCCTCCGGGGATCGAGGTGACGACCACGGCGATGGCGAGCGGAGCTCCAAATCGCGGCCATGGAGGGGTTCAGAAAGTGCAGGAAAAATTGGTGGAAGATACAGAGAGAGGAAGGAGAAAGGGAAGGTGGCGGCGGTGGAGAGGGAAGAGATGGAGGCTAGGGTTCCTAGGGGCGTGCTTGGGGTAGATAAGGAGGGGAGATGGTGGAGGGGACCATGGAGGGTGGGGGAGGACAACGACAGGGGATCAGCACGTTCTCCTCGTGCTCTGTACGGACGAAGGAAGGAGAAGGGCTGGGTGGGCTGGATCGAGAGGAGGTGGGATGGAGTTGGCTTGTTGGGCTGCGCCGGTTGGCCGGGCTGCTCTCTCTCTTTTTCTCTCAAAACACATTTTTTTTTGTATGTTTTATTAATTTTCAGAGATTGTTTTGGCACTAAGTAAAAATAGCTTTGAGGCCACAAACTCAACTTTGATTCTTAGGAAAATTTAATATTTCCAACCAATTAAATATTAGGTGAGTTAATGACATGATGGCATGATGCATGAGATGCACCAAAGAAAATAAACAAAAAAAACTAATTTGGGGAAAATCCCCGGGCGTTACAAAGAACAACTCATGAATCTTTCAAGACATATTAAACACTCTCATCTATTTGAGGCTAATCATACTACTCAATAATCACAAGGCTTTAAAACTAAAATAACATTTAGCATGGCATGAAAAAGTTTTAGCCACGGTCTATACAAACTTCTACTAGTGCTGTTATAAATTCTACTTCAAGAAGCAGTTTTCTTTCTCCCAACAAGCACCATACAAAACATGCTTTAACAAAAATACTCTTTATGATACATCAAGAAAACATGAGAGCACTCACATAACACTACTAAAACTAACAACTCTAATAAGAGATGCATGCAAAAAAAGCTAAATAAATGCAGCAGCCAGACATAAATTAAGAATACAACGTATTCTCATGAAAAAGCGGAGCGTGTCACTCTCCAATAAAAGAATGTTGGGGTCCAACCAAGATTATTTAAAAATTAAAAACAAACTGAAATAAAAAACAAAAACAAACTGAAAACAAAAATAAAAGATGCTCCAAGTAAAGCACATAAGATGCGACCGAATAAAAATATAGTTTCACTAGAAGTGACCTGATATTTTGTTGATGAAGAAGGGGATGCCTTGGGCATCCCCAAGCTTAGAAGCTTGAGTCTTCTTGAAATTTGCTGGTTTTACCACCACGGCATCCCCAAGCTTAGGCTTTTCACTCTTCTTGGTCACATCATATCATCCTCTTGTCTTGAACCTTGAAAACTTCCTTCACACCAAACTTCTCACAAACTTCATTAGCAACGTTAGTGCAATTGAAATAATAAATTCACATGGTTCAATTTCAACACAAGTCTAACACTCAAAAACACATTGATGTAGCCCACCCAACTCCACCATGTGCACCGATGACAAGATCACGAGCAAAGGCCATCCAGGATAAGGTGAACTCGCTTCTCTCGCTCCATACTTTCGGTGACTCGGCGGATGGTGCGCTACCTCATGGTTCTACCCGTTGTGTGCTCAGGTTTGAACCCACCACGGAGGCCCCGGAAAGCACCCGAGTCGATGCGCAAGAAGGTACCAAGAAGGGCGGAGAAGACGTCTTCAGATTCCGAAGCCCGGAGGAGAAGTTGGGGGGAAATACCCCTCCCCGACCTCAGGAACCGGCCATGCCGGCCTCCCCCACCTCCAGGCCGGGCACCCAACAGAGGGAGCCGGCCTCCACCCCGGCCTCGGGCCGGCCACCCCCTCCTCCAGGCCGGACCCCCTCCCGAGAGGGCCGGCCTCCACCCCGGCCTCATGCCGGCCCCTCCCAGGCCGGCTCCCCCTTCCCCACCACGGCCTCAGGCCGGCCGGCAGCCAGCCCTAGGCCGGCCCCTCCCAAGCCGGCGCGTCTGGCCCCCCACGGCCCCAGGCCGGGCTCCAGGCCGTCCCCAGGCTGGCGTGCGCCTGGGGGCGCCCCTCTGCCTATACCCCGGCCCCATAGCAGGCCAGGCCGGGCTCCCAGGCCGGCGTGGACCAAAATGCACGCAAATGACTCGTTTTCGGCCCCGTTTTCACCTGCTTCGACCCCCGGATATATAAGGACGACCCCAAGCTAGATCTAGGGTTTTAGAGAATTTAGAACATTTGGAGCTCAGCTCTCTTGTATCCCTCTTTGAGGAACTATTCCTACGATGTGTACCTAGGAACGTATCAAGGCTACTCCTCCGACTTCGTCGAGGATCGTATCAAGGCACATCCCAACTACTTGTCCTCTCCCTTCCGGGTTTCAGTCAAGAGTTGTCCAATCTTCCTCTCGTTTATCTTGAGGTTCTATTGGCGTAGTGGTACCGGCTACGGGTGTGAGACGGTTTGTATCAAGGTGAGTTCAGTTGGATCGATTGTTCCGTAGGCGGCCCTCGGGGCTTAGTTGACGGGAGATTGGATCTTTCGGTTCTTGCGATTTATCCCGTTTTGTGTGTTGTCCCGCGTTTCCCCACGTTCCCCCTCGATTCCCCATCTCGTGTTCTTCGTGTTCTTCGTCGTTCTTCGTCGATTCGTGAAGATCGGGCCAATCTAGGAGACCAACTCCATATCATCTGGTATCCAGAGCTAGATTGACACGAATCCGACACCCACACCCCTCCCCATCCACCAATTTTTCTTCTGTCCACCATAAATTCGAAAATTTCACAAAAATAGCCACAAAGGGATTTCGACCGATCTGTTGATTCGTTGAGTTTTTCGTGGTTTTGTTTCATAGATTTTTTTCCAAACACCACCCCACACCTTTCTATTCAGCCATTTTTGCCAAATTCGCCCAATTTTTTTCTTGATTTTGAAGGAATTTAGAATTTGAGCAAAAATTTCAGCTCTTCGATTTCCGGACAGATTTTGAAACTTGGTTTTCTTTGTCGTTTTTTATCCGAATTGAGTGCAACAAAGTGCTACGCGACGCCCACGACATCACCTACGCTTCCACATCAACGGATCGCCATGACATCGACTCCCTCCGGCCGCAAGTCCGTGATCATCAATAAGAGAGGTATAACTTGCTTCCGCTTGAACCACCCCACCCCATTGTGTTACTTACCTATTCGTACTAGTTCTTTTTACACCGCTTGGCATCGCATTTGTGGCATCGAGAGTGCGAGGTTAGCGCTTGTGACAGATTAGCTACGAGTAGGCATTGTCACTTTGGAATCCATCAAAAGAGAAAATAAAAAAAAAGCAAAGGATTGGTGCCAATTGCTTTCCATTGTAGGAACGTATAGCATTGCGTCGCAAAAGAGAAAGAGTGACCGATTGCCATGGTGCGAATCTTGTTGCCTTTTCAAATTTGCGGTTTGAGCTAGCGTCCTCCTTGTGTTAGTGTGGCATTGAGCATTAGTCTACGTTAGGTCCATTTCGTCTTCGCTCGTCCATTGGTCGCCTTGTGTTAGTGTGGCATTGAGCATTAGTCTATGTTAGGTCCATTTCGTCTTCGCTCGTCCATTGGTCGCACTAACCCCATTTTTCCCTTGCGTGTGTGTGTTCCACCATATTTCCATCCTATAGGTTTGGTTTTTGTGCTAACTTTTCTTTGATTCTTCTCCACGATTGACAGCAAACTTTTCTTCGGTTTTGTCGGTTTTTCCTCGCCACTTTCCTAACCTATTTGCCTTCCATATAAACTGTGTGTGTTGTCGTTTGCGGTTTCCTTCGATCTTCTTGGATTCGCTCTTAACATACCGCCCTACACCTAGGCTCGTCCACTAGCCTCAATACGACCAATAAAGGTAACGTTGGGTAAGTGAGGCGTCCATTTCTTCAATATCACCCTTGTGTGTGTTTTTGAGATGGCTAGGGAAGGAGTATTCACAAGTCCGAGCTCGGAAGACGAAGGCAATCCATTCTACAAGGACAATGCTTACGCCAACTTCGTCACACACAATGACCACTTTCAACTCCGTGAACTCGTCAAGGACGGGTTGCAACGCTATGAGCGTCGACTCCAAGAGCAAGAGGCTCGATTGAATGATCAAATGGCGCGCATCAACATCAACTTGGCTAATCTTTCCAATCGCCGTCATTCATCATCGTCCTCAAGGTCTCGTCGCTCAAGCCACCACAATCAAGATCTTCACCAACCTCGTCGCAACAACATGGAGGAGGATGGACAACCTCAACAACCACAACCACCTCCTCCCCAACCTCAACAAGCTCCGCGACGAAATTGGTATGAGGATAGCTCGCCATCACCACCACCTCGACATCGCCAAGGCCGTGGTGACCCTCTTCAACAACCGCAACGCCAGGACCTTCGACAACACCATCATCCTCCACCTCCACAAGGCCACGCTCAAGACTATGGCCACAATGATTTCGTGGAAGATGCTCGTCAAGATCGAAGGCCACCTAGGCGCCATGCGTGTCCCAACAACAATGACCACCAAGAGCATGATCATCCTCAACACCCTCGAGATGAACAAGTGCTTCCGCAACACCCTCGTCAAGAACAAGAACGTCCTCGACAACAACACAATGGCAATGATGATAGTGAACGCCGTGAAGAAACGCTCCGTCACCACCAACAACCACCACCTAATGACCACCGGCGTCATCCTCCCCATCATGATCGCCACCGCTAAGACAATGAGGATGACCCCTATGATGATTCATCTCCCATTTATGATGAAGACCCCCATGAGCGTCACCATGAGCATCCCCATCGTCACCAAGAGGACAACAACATGAGTGCTCTTCGTTTCAATGTCCCCAAGTTCAATGGTGATAATGATCCCGAAGAATATCTTGCTTGGGATCTCAAAGTAGACAAGATCTTCGGCATTCACAACTTCACCGACAAGAAGATGGTTGCTCTATCATCTTTGGAATTTGAAGGCTATTCACTCTTATGGTGGGATCGTCTACAAGCCGAACGAGTCCGCAACCGCATGGCTCCTATTTCCACTTGGAATGAGATGAAGCTATTCATGCATGCTCGATTCGTTCCTCCACACTACAAGCGTGACCTCTTCAAGAAGCTCCAAGAAATTCGTCAAGGTGTGAAGTCCGTTGATGAGTATTACAAGGAAATGGAAACATCCTTGATTCAAGCTCATGTGATGGAATCTCAAGAGCAAACAATGGCCCGCTTTCTCAATGGCCTCAACTATCCTATAAGGAAGATCATCTAGTATCAACCGTATGACAACATTGTGGCCCTTGTCCACCAAGCTCTCAAGGCGGAACACCAAATTGCGGAAGATATCAATTATAACAAGCAAAAGGCTTTCTTCAACTCAAGACCATCATCCTCGTCTCCAATGACACAAGTTCCTCCACCAACTACCAACAAGAGCAACACTCGAGCCTCTTGTGCTCCCAACAAGTCTTCCCAACCATTCAAGAAGCAAGTGCCTTCCACCTCCTCTTAAAATGCTCCTCAAGTCAAGTCGAGCACTATTACATTCTTCAAGTGTGGTGGTAGTGGACACAAGTCCTTTAAGTGTTCCAACAAGATGATCATGATTGTCAACCAAGACGGTGAACGTGATTCCATGAGTGAAGGCGAATACTATGCCTTGCATCAAGTGGCTCTCAATTCTTTGGACGTGCCCAGCGATGATGAAGAAAGTGTGTATTGCGATGAGGACAAGAATCCATCGCTAGTGGTCACAAGAGTCCTTACTACTTCTCCTCAAGATTAGCATGATCAACGGTTCAATCTCTTTCAAACTAGAGCCGGTATCGATGGCAAGTCAATCAAGGTCATCATCGATGGTGGAAGTTGCCACAACTTGGCTAGCAAAGAGCTTTGCGACAAACTCCAATTGACTTACAAGCAACATCCTCATCCATACCATGTCCAATGGCTTAGTGACTCCGGCACCTTCAAGATTCAACACATGGTCTTCGTGCATTTCAAGATTGGTCCCTATGAAGACACGGTGGAGTGTGACGTTGTTCCTATGACCGTGTGTCATCTTCTTCTTGGTCGACCTTGGCAATACGACAATAGTGCAATTCATGATGGGCGTACCAATCACTATAGCTTCAAGTGGAATAACAAGACATTTGTGCTTCGTCCCATGTCTCCTAGCCAAGTGATCGCCGACAACGCCAAGACTCTTGCACGCAAGCAAGAAGAGCTCAAGTCTCGTGAGATGAGTGGTGAGAGAGTGATCCACTTAAAATAGAGTGAGAGCCACAAGCCAAATATGAGTGGAAAAATTCTGAGTGATTCCAAAGGCTTTGCCTTACTTGCCACCAAAAGAGAGATGCGAGAGCTACGAGATGACCCAACCATACTACACTTTGTCCTATTGAGGAAAGGGGAAGCACTTGAAACTAACGACATGACAAATTTTCCTCCATCTTTGTTGCCTTTGTTGCAGGAATTTGAAGACGTCTTTCCCGATGAGCTCCCTCCGGGCCTTACTCCTCTACGAGGAATCGAGCACCGCATTGACCTCATTCCGGGCGCGCCCCTTCCAAACCGCGCTCCTTACCGCACCAACCCCGAGGAGACTAAGGAGATTGAGCGCCAAATCCAAGACCTACTAGAAAAAGGTTTTATTCGCGAATCTCTTAGCCCTTGTGCCGTGCCGGTTATCCTTGTTCCAAAGCAAGATTCTACTTCTCGCATGTGTATGGATTGTCGACCTATCAATGCTATCACCGTTAGATATATACATCCTCTTCCTAGGCTCGATGAAATGCTTGATGAATTGAGTGGTGCTACTATCTTTTCCAAAATCGATCTTAAAAGTGGTTACCATCAAATTTGTATGAATATAGGTGATGAATGGAAAACGGCTTTCAAAACAAAACTTGGTTTGTATGAATGGCTTGTTATGCCCTTTGGTCTTTCGAATGCCCCATCAACCTTCATGCGCCTCATGAATGAAGTTTTGCGTCCTTTCATTGGCAAATTTGTTGTGGTTTACTTCGACGACATTCTCATTTATAGCAAGTGTTTGGAAGATCACCTTGATCATGTTTCACAAGTATTGTTGGCTCTTCGCAAAGAAAAACTTTTCGCCAATCTTTCCAAATGCAATTTTTGCACCAACAAGCTTGTTTTCTTGGGTTTTGTGATCTCTTCCAATGGTATTGAAGTAGATAACAAGAATATTGAGGCAATTAGGAATTGGCCTAACCCTACCTCCGTGGGTGAGATAAGGCGCTTTCATGGCCTTGCCGGTTTCTATCGCCGCTTTTTCAAAGATTTTTCAACTATTGCTTGCCCTTTGAATGAACTTACCAAAAAGAATGTACCTTTTGTTTGGGGAAACGCGCAACAAAAAGCTTTCGACACACTTAAGAGATGTTTAACCGAAGCTCCTTTGCTTGCTTACCGGATTTTGAGAAAATTTTTGAGATTGAATGTGATGATAGTGGTATAGGAATTGGTGGCGCTCTCATGCAAAACGGACGCCCCGTTGCTTACCATAGTGAAAAACTAGATGGCGCTAAACTCAATTACCCAATCTATGATAAGGAACTTTTTGCTTTGGTTAGAGTGCTAGAAGTTTGGCAACACTACCTTTGGCCGAAAGAATTTGTCATTCATTCCGATCACGAATCATTGAAATACTTGAAAAGCCAAACCAATTTGAACAAGAGGCATGCTAAGTGGGTAGAATTCATTGAATATTTTCCTTATGTAATTAAGTACAAGAAAGGTAAAAAGAACGTGGTAGCCGATGCCTTGTCTAGGAAAGAATGCCTTCTTACACGTCTTGACATCAATGTGATTGGTTTGGATGAGATCAAAGACTTATATGCTTCCGATACTTTCTTTGATCCTATCTTTGAGAAATGTTTGCCTAACCGAGGTTTTGATGACTACTATCTTCACAAAGGTTTCTTGTTTAAGGCTAACAAATTGTGTATCCCCGAGTCCTCTCTTCATTTGTTGTTATTGAAGGAATCACATGAAGGAGGTCTCATGGGACACTTTGGACGCGACAAGACCTATGCCATGCTCTCCACCAACTACTATTGGCCCAAGATGAAGCATCAAGTTGAGAGACATGTCAAGAGATGTTCTACATGCCTCCGAGCTAAGTCTACTTCCAACCCCCATGGTCTTTACATGCCATTGCCTATCCCACATGCACCTTGGAGTGATATTAGCATGGATTTTGTGTTAGGACTCCCACGAACTAAAACCAACATGGATTCAATCTTTGTAGTTGTGGATCGTTTCTCTAAGATGGCACGTTTCATTCCTTGCAACCGAACCGACGATGCTTCACATGTTGCTACTTTATTTTTCAGGGAAATTGTGCGTTTACATGGTGTACCTACTTCCATTGTCTCGGACCGCGACGTCAAGTTCACCTCATACTTTTGGAAGACGTTGATGGCCAAACTCGGCGTCAAGCTACTCTTCTCCACCGACTATCACCCACAAACGGATGGACAAACCGAGGTCGTCAACCGCACACTCTCTTCACTACTTCGAGCATTGATCAAGCCCAACTTGAAGAATTGGGAGGAATGCATCCTGCACGCCGAGTTCGCCTACAACCGTGCTCTACACCAAGCTACCAAGAAGAGTCCCTTCGAGATCGTCTACGGCTTCAACCCCAACACCGCCCTCGACATACTTCCATTGCCTCTACGCGAGCGAGCAAACATGGACATTGACAAGCGCACCGACTACATCAAAAAGCTTCATGACTCCACAAGAGCTACACTTGAGAAGCATTCCGAGCACCGAGCCTCTATCATGAACAAGAACAAGAAACCAATGGTGTTCCAAGAAGGTGACCTCGTGTGGCTACACTTGCGCAAGGACCGGTTCCCCGAAGAGCGCAACTCCAAGCTCAAGCCAAGAGGCGAAGGCCCCTTCAAGGTCATCAAACGCATCAACAACAATGCCTACAAGCTCGACTTACCGCAATGCAAGTACCTCGTCCACAACTCCTTCAATGTCAAGGATCTCTCTCCCTTCCATGGATACCCAAGTGACGAAGACGACGCCGAGTCGAGGTCGACTTTTTTCAAGGGGGGAGATGATGTAGCCCACCCAAATCCACCAAGTGCACCGATGACAAGATCACGAGCAAAGGCCATCCAGGATAAGGTGAACTCGCTCCTCTCGCTCCATACTTTCGGTGACTCGGCGGATGGTGCGCTACCTCATGGTTCTATCCTTTGTGTGCTCAGGTTTGAACCCACCACGGAGGCCCCGGAAAGCACCCGAGTCGATGCGCAAGAAGGTACCAAGAAGGGCGGAGAAGACGGCGTCGGATTCGGAGCCCCGGAGGAGAAGTTGGGGGGGAATACCCCTCCCCGGCCTCAGGAACCGGCTAGGCTGGCCTCCCCCACCTCCAGGCCGGGCACCCAACAGAGGGGGCCGGCCTCCACCCCGGCCTCGGGCCGGCCACCCTCTCCTCCAGGCCAGACCCCCTCTCGAGAGGGCCGGCCTCCACCCCGGCCTCAAGCCGGCCCCTCCTAGGCCGGCTCCCCCTTCCCCACCATGGCCTCAGGCCGGCCAGCAGCCAGCCCCAGGCCGGCCCCTCCCAGGCCGGCGCGCCTGGACCCCCACGGCCCCAGGCCGGCGTGCGCCTGGGGGCGCCCCTCTGCCTACACCCCGGCCCCATAGCCGGCCAGGCCGGGCTCCCAGGCCGGCGTGGACCAAAATGCACGCAAATGACTCGTTTTCGGCCCCGTTTTCACCTGCTTCGACCCCCGGCTATATAAGGACGACCCCGAGCTAGATCTAGGGTTTTAGAGTTGAATTTAGAACATTTGGAGCTCAGCTCTCTTGTATCCCTCTTTGAGGAACTACTCCTACGGTGTGTACCTAGGAACGTATCAAGGCTACTCCTCCGACTTCGTCGAGGATCGTATCAAGGCACATCCCAACTACTTGTCCTCTCCCTTCCGAGTTTCAGTCAAGAGTTGTCCAATCTTCCTCTCGTTTATCTTGAGGTTCTATTGGCGTAGTGGTACCGGCTACGGGTGTGAGACAGTTTGTATCAAGGTGAGTTCAGTTGGATCGATTGTTCCGTAAGCGTCCCTCGGGGCTTAGTTGACGGTAGGTTGGATCTTTCGGTTCTTGCGTTTTATCCCGATTTGTGTGTTGCCCCGCGTTTCCCCCACGTTCCCCCTCGATTCCCCATCTCGTGTTCTTCGTGTTCTTCGTCGATTCGTGAAGATCGGGCCAATCTAGGAGACCAACTCCATATCACACATTAGCCACTATCACAACTTCTTTCAAAACTCTTTTTCTCAAAAGAACACCAAAAGAAAGAGATTAAGATGCAAATGCGATAAATGGCAGAAATCTGTCAAAACAGAACAGTAGGTAAAGATCTATTTTTTCAAAACTCTTCTGTTGCTCAAATAAAAAAGTGTTAAACTAAGAAAAGTTGAGTATGTACCTCAGGATTAAGCACACAAAAACTAAGGTCATTTTGAATTTTCTGTTATTTTTAACGGAATTAACAGTGGAGAGCAGAAATCTGTTTACTGCGCAGAAATCCGAAATATAGGCTCAACTTTCCACTAGAGGCTTTACTTGGCTCAACAAAAACTCAAAAGAAAAGGTACAACGGGGTTGCTAAGGAAATAGAAAACACCCAGTTGCAAAGCACACAAAAGAAAACTAAAGAAAACGGGTTGAAAACGGCGAAATAAAACGGGTTGTCTCCCGGTAGCGCCTTTCTTTAACGCCTTTCACTAGGCATAAAAGGGCAACTCAAGTATTTTCAAGTGAAGAAGCATCAACATCATATATTGCTCTAATAATAGAGTCAAAAGGTAGCTTCATCTTATTTCTAGGAAAGTGTTCCAAACCTTTCTTGAGGGGGAATTGATATTTAATACTCCCCTCTTTCATATCAATAATAGCACCAACAGTTCTAAGAAAAGGTCTTCCCAAAACAATAGGACAAGAAGCATTGCATTCAATGTTAATAACAAAAAAATCAACAGGGACAAGGTTATTATTAACCATAATAATAACATCATCAATTCTACCAAGAGGTTTCTTCTTAGAATTATTAGCAAGATGAACATCCAAATAACAGTGTTCCAACGGTGGTAAATCAAGCATATTATAAAGCTTTTGAGGCATAAGAGATATACTAGCACCAAGATCACACAAAGCATTGCAATCAAAATCATTTACTTTTATCTTAATGATAGGCTCCCAACCATCATCTAATTTCCTAGGGATAGATGTCTCAAGTTTCAACTTTTCTTCCCTAACTTTCATGAGAGCATTGGTAATATGTTTAGTAAAGGCCATATTCATGGCACTAGCATTGGGAATTCTAGCAAGATTTTGTATAAACATAATAAGTTCAGAGATATTGCAATCATAAAAATCAAATTATTATCATCAAAAGTAATGGGACCATTATCTCCCATACCTCTAAAAATTTCAGCACTTTTATGAGAAGCAATTTCAGCAGTTTGAGGCAATTTAGCACGTTTCACCAAAGGAGTAGGGACTTTATTAACACCAACTACTTTACCATTGATAGTAGGAGGTTTACTAGCACTAGGAGCTTCAGTTTTAGTAGTGTTTGTGATAGTGCAAACTATAGCAATATTATTCTTTTTAGCCAATGCATCTTCTCTTTCCCACCTAGCACGTAATTCAGCCATCAACCTAACATTATCATCAATTCGAATTGGATGGCATTCAAAGTTTTACTTTGTTTAACATCTTGTGGAAAAAACTTTAGTTTTAGAAAATCAACATCAATAGCAAGGATATCTACTTTAGAGGCAAGAACATCTATTTTACCAAGCTTTTCCTCAACAGATTTATTAAAAGCAGTTTGTGTGCTAATAAATTATCTAAGCATGTTTTCAAGATCAGAGGTAGAGGTTTTATTATTATTGTAGGAATTTCCATAAGAATTACCATAACCATTATTAGGAGGATAGGGCTTATAATTGTTTCCACCAAAATTATTTCTATAACAATTGTTGTTAAAATTATTATTTCTAATAAAGGTTACATCAACATGCTCTTCTTGAGTAACCAAAGAGGATGAAGGAACATTATTAGGATCAACTTGAGATTTACCATTAACAAGCATAGACATAATAGCATCAAGCCTTTCACTTAAAGAAGGGGTTTCCTCAACAGAATTAACAGTCTTACCTTGTGGAGCTTTCTTAGTGTGCCACTCTGAATAATTTATCATCATATCATCAAGAAGCTTTGTTGCATTGCCCAAAGTGATGGACATAAAGGTACCTCCAGCAGCTGAATCCAATAGGTTCCTTGAGGAGAAATTCAGTCCTGCATAAAAGGTTTGTATAATCATCCAAGTAGTCAGTCCATGAGTGGGACAATTCTTCACCATAGCTTTCTTTCTTTCCCAAGCTTTAGCAACATGTTCATTATCAATTTTTTAAAAATTCATTATGTCACTTCTCAGGGATATAATCTTAGCAGGAGGATAATATTTTCCAATTAAAGCATCTTTACACTTAGTCCATGAATCAATACTATTTCTAGGCAAAGATAGAAACCATTCTTTATCTCTTCCTCTCAAAGAGAAAGGAAATAATTTCAGTTTAATAATATCTCCATCCACATCTTTATATTTTTGCATCTCACATAGTTCAACAAAATTATTAAGGTGGGCAGCAGCATCATCAGTACTAATACCAGAAAATTGCTTTTTCATCACGAGATTTAATAAAGCAGGTTTAATCTCATAGAAAGCAGCAGTAGGAGCAGGTGGAGCAATAGGTGTACAAATAAAATCATTGTTGTTTGTGCTAGTGAAGTCACACAACTTAGTATTCTCAGAAGAACTCATTTTACCAGAATAAAAGCAAGCAAATAAATAAAAGCTATGAAGTAAACTATTTTTTTGTGTGTTTTCAATAAAGAGAAGCAACACAAGACAAAAATAAAAACAATACAATAAACAAAATAAAGAGGTTGAGAGTGAGAGACTCCCCTTGCCAGAAGACTTCCTTCCCCCAGGCAACGGCGCCAGAAAAATTCCTTGATGGTGCAGATCTTGCACTCGATGGGATACCCCAAGAGGAGGGTGTGATGAGCACAGCGGTAGGAGTTGTCCCCTTAGTTAAGAACCAAGGTTATCAATCCAGTAGGAGAAAGAGTACCTTCGGAAGGTTGATGCCACTGACGGTGGTGCTGGCGCTTCACCGGTGTCAGCAACAACGTGGAACCTGCACACAACACAACCAAAATACTTTGCCCCAACGGTACAGTGAGGTTGTCAATCTCACCAGTCTTGCTGAAAACAAAGATTAGACGTATAGTGTGGAAAATGATGTATGCTTGCAGTAAGTAAAGAAAGAAGGAAATAGTTGTGGTTTGTTTAACAGTGTGGAAAATGGACCGGGATTCATAGGTTCACTCGTGGTGTCTCTCCATAAAAGATGGCATGCTGGGTGAACAAATTACAGCTGGGCAATTGACAAATAGAGGTTGCACCGTAGTGCACAATATAACATGATGATTACTATGGTATTTAGTGCGGGCATTACAACAATATACATATACCGGAATCCATCTGCATCTATGACTACTAATCCACCCTCATGTTATCATCTGAGCCCCCTTACGTGTTAAGTTGCAAGCAACAGATAACTGCTTTAAACAAAGTGTGTAATGTAAGCAATGATTATGCACGCGGGTACTCTCACCGTTGTTTTCTCCCTAATGGAAACAGCGCATCCCCCCTTCACGTTTCTGTCACTCGAGCAAGGTGGTGAGGAGGCATGAACCCACTATCGAGCATAAATTCTCCCTCTTGGGGTCACTAGCAACTACTTGGGCAGAGCAACCACTAGTAACAGAAAGCATGCAAGATCACAAATAACATATGCAAATAAAGACTATAATCAACTTGGCATAAGGTCAATATTCATCGGATCCCATCAAACATAGCACATAGAGTTACATAAGATCAATCTCGATCATGATAGGCAGCTCACGAGATCTAAACATGGAGGCATATGAGGAGAAGACAACCATCTAGCTACAGCTACGAACCCATAGTCCAAGGATGAACTACTCACGTAGTACCCTGGAGGCATGCATGGTGATGTAGAAGCCTCCGGTGATGATCTCCTCTCCGGAAGGGTGCCGAAAACAGCTTCAGAATCCCCCTGATCTAGGGTTGACTGTGATGGTGGCTGTGGAACTTTTCGGGGATTTTTGATCAGGTCTTTAGGGTTTTCCATCCGAGGGGCTTAAATAGGCAAAAGGGCAAAGGCGGTGGAGCTCCAGGGGCCCCACACCTATAGGTGGCGCAGCCTGGAGGACCCACGCCACCCTATGGTGTAGCCCCCCTGTTGCCCGTCTTCGACTCCTCTTCGGTGTTCTGGATGCTTCCGGGAAAAATAGGAACTTCGGGCTTTGTGGGGTCCAATTCCGAGAATTTTTGCAGAACAACTTTTCTGAAACCAAAAACAGGGAACTGGCACTTGGCATCTTGTTAATAGGTTAGTCCCGGAAAACGTATAAAAATTCTATAAATAAGGGAGAAAACAAGTAGCAATTGGCAAAAGATGATCATGGAGCACCAAAATTTATAGATACGTTGGAGACGTATCAACCATCGAGACCATGTTCCATCTCCTCACAGGGTGCTCTTTCTCCCGGATGATATGTCATGAGGTCCTATCTTGGATACGATCAACTCTGAGGCCCCCGGTTGTGGAAGATGACTTTGTCAAATGGTGGTCGCTGGCCCTACACTCCACCCCTCTCATGTTACGCAAAGGTACCTCATCGGTAATCATCCTCACGGTTTGATGGATCTTGAAGTAGTGGAACGCAGCCGTATTCAACAACATAAGTCCCTCGGTCGGCGCTTTGATGTAAATTGTCAAGACCGAGGCTCAAAATTGGGTGAACGCGGGAGCTCGTGGCCTGAAACAACTTTTGTCCTAGATATTGGTCTTTGGGTTGAGTTGTAAAAGGTGGGGCGACCTATGCTACAGGCTTGTACAGAAAATCTCTTTCTATTAATGCAATGAAACACAAAGCTTTTGCTTTTTCGCGATTTTTTTGCGGAATATCAAAATTCTGTTTTTTTTGTATTTATGAATCTTGATCACGTGTCTTATAATTCTTTATTTAAAAGATACCACATGGACTTCCATGATCTATAGTATAAGCAGTATAATTTCACGGTTTAGATATCATATTTCTACTTTTACTTATTATCAACGTCTGCACCAACGTGCGGGGTACCATCTAGATTACTATAATGAACGCCACCATGACAACCTTAGGCTCAGGGATGGCTCAAGATTACACTAAACCTTGGTTTTTTTACCTATTTTAACTATTTCACATGTACTAATTGTTGACACATTAATTATGGTTATAATTTATAAGTGCCTAAAATTTATTATTAGTTATTCCACCAGAAATCTACATATATAACTAGAACATGAAACCATTGTGGTCAGTTCAAATGCATCGTTCTATATTTGCGGAGAGTACAATTTGTACATTGAGTATAATAGCTATTTGAGATTTTTTAATGTCTATCCAATCACAGGTCAATATTCAGAAAATGTACAATATGCATGTCTAATATATACCGGTCCAATTTGCAGATTTTGTTTTGGGAGATTACGTTGGCGGACTTAGAAGGGTGGTCTGTTAATTTCTTAATAAGCAGTAGCCCACATGTGTTGCTAAAAAGGTGAATTCTGAGTCCTTAGAAATCTATCTAAGACTGAATTCTTAACCCAAGTAGAAGCAGGTGAATGTGAAACGGCGTCATAGTCTAGTTCATCACAAGAGACATGTGTTTATCTATTGCATAAAGGGAATAACATTCCATGTGCCTGCAGGCTGATTTGGCGGTAGTTTTGTTGGATAAGCATAATAACCTTAATCTAAAGATTCTATTGCCTATTGGTGAGACCCCCAAGCATGTCAAACATATCACATACCTTCAAACTCTCACCACAAATATTGTATGCTTAGTAAAGTCTATTAGGGGTCGTCACTATGCTCTAACAGCTCCATGTAGAACATCTAGACCAACTCTTGTTGTCCCTATCGATTAAGAAGAGGCCAAAAATGGTAATATAAATTTGAAAGAAAATTCATAGTGATAATACATTAAAGAATAGCAAAGTTGGCTAATCAAATTACCTACATGTTATCATTGAACATGCAAAATCGGTTGTATTACCTCTAAACACATTTTTTTAGGGTTAACCTCTAAAGAGTTTCAAATGCCCATTTCATTTGAAAGTCTTCAAACTGAGAATTTACCACTTGAGCAAAAAATCATAATTAAGCAAGCTACAAAAAGTAAAACCAAAACACACATACGTGCAGACTTTATTGTAGGCCAGCAAGTTCTAAAGAAGCTACAGGTGGAAGAGGAGGACAACGGAGGCATTGGGGGCAGACGACATCACTTCCTGCAGAGGTAAGTAAAACAAGTCGACAACCCGACCTCTTACCAGGTATCAACTTAGTCACGAGTTAATTCCCAAGCTGTCGGTCATTGGCGTCTGAGCTCTTGCATGAGCTTCTTGGCGTCGGCATCATGGGGGAGTTGCTACCCGAGCTGCTGGTCGAGGCAGTAGGCGGGTGGATGCGGCCATCAGCAGCGGGTGGGTAGATGCGTGTTGGCCACTGACACGTGGGTGGGAGGAATTAGAGATCAGGGAGGCCCTAACTAGTCACCACCGTGATCAGAACACCACAGCATTGTGGATTTGGCTGAGCCATGACGAAGGTGGCTCCATGTGGATCTGGCTAAGGCTTGGTGACCGTGGGTTAGGTCGGGGCTCAGGGGCAGTGTTGGTGGGTTCAGCGGAAAGGGATCATGGCCAGATGGGCCAAGAGCATCTAATATGGCTTGGATTTAGGGATGACTCGACGGTTGCCGGCCCGTCTCCCTGAGTTGTTCCTTCGTGGCCCCCCAAACTTCCCCAAGCATAGTTTCCCCGAACCCCACCACCACGCAATTTCTAGCGTGGTGGTAGAGATGAGGCCGAGGGTGGGCGTGCCTGAGCGGGGTGGTGGCCGGAGCTTGTGGGCTGCATTTGGAACCATAGAGTGGAGCTCGAGAGGAAGAGGATTCGATGAAGAGACTCCTGCAGCACACAACTGTGAAGAAGGAATAGGGGGCCACAAATAGTGACACAGAGGGAAGAAGGACCACAAACAGTGACACCAGGCGCTGGAAAATGCCCTGATAGCTCTGGCTTTCTATGGAACATACAGATGAAGAGAATAATTGGTAACCCCTTCTACCTTGATATAAATGGGCGACTTATCAATCTCTAAACCACTTCCAACCGAAGAACCGTTGGAGATATCCGGAAAGGGGTATCTACCGATATCCAGAAGCCGGACCTGAAGGGCAGGCCCAAAGACTGAAGCTCGTAAGGCACAAAGCGTAGGATTGCATCCGGATTGGCGGCCTTGAAACCCATCCGCACCCTTAGGGGTAGGATGATCGTATATTATTAGGGTTTAGCTGATAGACGGTTTGTGTTCCTGTATGCCCCGATCCGGATACATATATAAAGACGGACGGGAGAAACCCTAAGGGAGATTCGAGTCATACAACCGATATGCATTAGGTAATTGTAATATCTGTTCGGCATCGTCATGATAGTTGATTTTGCAGAAAGTAGGGAGTCTTTCTGGCTAACTTGAACCTGGGTAAACTCCGTGTCCTCGCCCCAAAGCGCTCCCCCATGTTTGCCTTCCCCGCGGTTTACCCTAGATAGATGGCTACCCCTTCCGGGAAACCTGATCCTAGAACACGTTATTTGGCGCCCACCACGGGGCAAGATACGTCCAGGGTGATCTTCAATGCAGGACTCCTGAGCGGCGTTGGCAGCACGATCGCCATCGGCAGCGCCATCCCGGGACCAGGCGGCAACTACTTTGTCAACAATAGCACGGTAACCCCGGCTCGAGACCACATCATCTGTTCGTACGTCATCCCGATCGGCACCGCCAACATCCTCATCGGCCTAACGGCGGAGGCAATGGGATTCTGTGGCGGAAGCAGGTTTCTCGCTCCCACCACCCACCCAACGACGGAAGGTAATACAAACGCACCCAACTCATGTAGATTTGCAAATCAATCTCCATTAGCAAAAAAACAGATCTATGTTTGTTGATATGGTGCAAGCTGAGCCTCCCAAGGAAAACTCAGAGCCCGAATCCATCTTGGCCGCCATTGACGGTAAGGTGGATTCGGAAGCCGGAACTGATTCCGATGAAGACGGCAATGGCTTTGCCGCAAAGGTACGGAGGGCTACTGGAGTATCCAATAGTGTCTATATGACGGATTCAACCAAGCCAACGGCAGAGGAAGAACATGTGCTTTCCACAGAGGTACAAGCCCTCGAAAAGCCGGCCCCCGAATTTCCCAATGGCAAAGCCAAAAACCGCCCTCTAAGGAACCGTTGTTCTAGAAGGCAAAGTCCAAATCGCCACCGGCCCCTAACAAGAAAGCCAGATCCGCGCTCCAAAGGAGAAGTCGTGTTTGGGACCCCAGCAGTAAATGCAGCAGCGGCTTATGAGATCATTGAATGATAGCCGCTACTCGCTGGAAGACAAAATCAAGTACGGAAACGTACTGCTGTGTCAGGCTTTAACCCAACAGCAAAACGGTGAAACAAGATTCGGGAAGCTGTTAGAGAACTCCCAAATCTGCAGGACCCGTACGGTGACTGTTTTACCCCCAAGCTCCGCCAAAGCCCCAAAAGAAAAGGGTAAAATGCCTAAAGAGGATGAAGCATCCAGGACAGGCTCCAATCACGGAAATCACGAGGAAAAAGGCGAGAAATACTCAGCCCCTCATAAGGAGGACATTCCTCACCAAACCCGCACCGCAAGGGATCGGGATGACTTGCCACCCCCGAAAAACCCCAATGGCAGACGCGGAAGATAGGCGGGACGCCAGAAACACGAGCGTTCTCGTTCACCACACGACAATAGGGGAAAGAACAGGGAGCGTACACCCCCTAGATCGCACCACAAGCCTACGAAAAGGCGAAGGCCGAGCCTAGGCGTGAGCACTCGAGACACAGTGCCTCACACCACTCGAGATCCGTGCACTCTGATGCACGTGGCGTACTGGATGCCATCAGGGCCGCAAAGGATGCAAATTACCTAGGCCCTAAGTGCTTTGGTGACACTATTCTCCATCTGGAGTTGCAAGTGTGGTTTGCCAAACTAAGAGCAACCCACGAACGATATGACAGATCTACTAGCCCAGATACTTGGTTGCCAGACTACCACACGGCGGTTAGAATAAATGGTGGCACCAACCTGGAAGAAGCACGTTTGTTGCCTTTGATGTTGATCCAAGGAGCAAGAACCTGGATAGAAGGTCTTTCCCCCTAATCTATCAATAGTTGGGAGGACATGGCTCGGGTGTTCACCCAGCTCTTTTGGGGCACGTATAAACGCCCCAAGAGCATCAATGAGCTGCAAAACTACGTCCCATATGAAAACAAATCCAATGTGGATTACATCTCACGATGGACTGCATTGAAGAAAATTTGTGAGGGGATAAGTGATCACCAAGCAATGCACACATTTGATAATGGGCTGAGAAGTGGATTGGTCAAATTCATGATCACTTCCACTCATCATCCGGATCTCGGATCCATGCTGACAACTACGAATAAGCATGTAGCAGCTGATGATATGAATGGCGGAAATTTTGACCAATACATCAACAATCGAAGACAACCAAAAGCTGAACGCAAACCCACCTAGGACCCGCCAAAGAAAGAGGTGAACGCCGCGTTTGGCAAATGTGGATCGTCTAACGGCGGAAGGTGGAAGGGAAAGGCCAAAGAACCTTACTTCAACAAGGACATCAGGAAGATGGACTGGGACGAGGTGAGGGCGAAACCATGCCTCCACCATTCAAGTTTCGGAACGCCTACGCACTCCAACCAGCAGTGCCGCCTGAACACTGAATTCAAGCGAGATTCAGACAGCGGGTACAAAGGGAAAAAATTCAAGAGGAAGTATAACCCAAAGCCCAAGCCCAAAGCCGGAGAAACTGATAGCGCCTTTGACTCGGATGAACGAATCCTGGAACAACAAAGAAAGGGAGAACCTAAGTTCCCCAAGGTGCAGGAAAGCATAAACCACACTTTCTTGGCAAGTCCATTAGCTAGAAAGGTGAAAGCGGCGTGGAGAGAAATCAACGCCATTATTGCATCCAGCCCCAAATTCCTGAAGTACGCTGAAACAGCCATTACCTGGGATCACAGGGACCACCCACCAAACATCCTAGACCCCAGGGCACACGCATTGGTAGTAAGCCCAATCGTGGAAAATGTCAGGTTCCACAAAGTCCTAATGGACGGCGGCGCCAGCATAAACCTCATGTACTTAGTACATTGGAGAAGCTCCGACTTTCCCGGAAGTAGTTAAACCATAGTAATGTGAAGTTCCACGGCATAGTCCCTGGAAGAAAAGCCGAATCCATGGGAGAAATCTCCCTGGATGACACTTTCGGAGATAAAAACCACTTCCGGACGAAAACAAATCTCGTTTGAGGTGGTACCCTTCCAGAGCGTCGATCATGCCATTCTTGGGCGTCCGACGTTCGCCAAATTCATGGTGCGCCCATGCTATGTCTACAAAAAGATAAAAATGCCTGGCCCAAATGGCGAAGTCATCATTATCAGTGGCAATTTCAGATTGGCAAAAGAATGCAAAATAGCGAACACCGTTTGCGCAGAAAACAACCATCGCCAACAAAGAGCTGCGTGAGCTGGAAAAGGAAATGAAGGACGGGGAAATCCCCGCAGGCAAAGATGAACGCTGAAGACGAAGGAATCCTTCAGCGCCAAAAACACGAAGAAAGTCAGGCTAAATCCCAACGACCCTAAGAAGCTGGTCACCATTGGGGCTAACCTAGACCCCAAATAGGAAAGCGAGCTCGTGCAGTTCCTCCGTGAGAAAGGGGACATTTTCGCTTGGCATCCACAAGATATGCAGACATACGCCGGGAGCTAGCCGAGCATTCCCTAAAGGTGAAGGAAGGTTCCAAGCCCGTGAAGCAAAACCTCCACCGTTTTGATCCGCCAAGACGCAAAGACATTGGCAAAGAGATTCTTCGGCTTTTAGCAGCCAAGTTCATCCGGGAAGTCATACACACGGATTGGTCTGCCAATCCAGTGCTAGTCTCAAAGAAAAATACACTAGAATTACGAATATGTATAGATTATACAGGGTTAAACAAACTGTGTCCCAAAGATCCGTTTGCTTTGCCAAGGATCGATCAAATAATACATGCAACAGCTGGGTCCGAGCTCTTATGCTTTTTGGATGCGTACTCTGCTTACCATCAGATTCGGATGCGAGGGACAGACCAAATAAAAACGTCTTTCGTAACACCGTATGGTACTTACTGTTATATCAGCATGCCATTTGGCTTGAAGAACGCTGGGTCAACATACCAGCGTTGCATGCAAAACTGTTTGCATAAGCAGATAGGATGAAACATCCACACGTATGTAGACGACATTGCGGTAATAACCAAGGAAAAAGCTACGCTCCTTGACGATTTACACAAAAGTTTTCATAGTTTGCGCAAGTACAACTTGAAGCTGAATCCGCTAAAGTGTGTTTTCGGCGTTCCCGTAGGACAGCTTCTGGGATTTATTGTCTCTCACAGAGGAATTTCAGTAAATCCAGAAAAAATAAAAGCCATCCTGGATATCAAACGACCAACATGCCTAAAAGATGTCCAGAGATTAACAGGCTCAGCTGCCGCCGTTAGTCGTTTCATAAGCAGGCTAGGCGAAAAAGCGCTTCCGTTATACAGATTACTCAAAAAGTTCGACAAGTTTGTCTGGACGTCGGAAGCAGACGCTGTTTAGGACAGCTCAAGAAAACCCTGACGGGGGCGCCAGTTTTGGCAGCCCCACAGGAAGGCGAACCTATGTTGCTCTATCTAGCAGCAACTAGTAGAGTAATAAGTGCGGTGATAGTAGTGGAAAGAAGAAAGGATGAAAAAGAAATCCCGGACCAGCATTCGGTATACTTCATAAGCGAAGTCTTTTCAGAATCAAAGCAAAGGTACCCCCATTACCAGAAATTGTTATATGGTGTATTCTTCACATCAAGGAAACTCCGCCATTATTTCCAAGGCCATACTATAACAGTGGTTAGTAAAGCACCAGTAAGGGATATAGTTAATAACGCAGATGCTACAGGTAAAGTAGCCAAATGAGCAATTGAGCTAGGAGCGTTTGACATAAACTACCAATCCCGGACATCGATAAAATCCCACGCACTGGCAGATTTTGTCGCAAACTGGACGGAACATGTGGACACAACAACCATCCCCGAACCCCCCTGTTGGATCTTACACTTTGACGGATCCGAAATGAAAGAGGTCTCGAGGGCTGGAGTGGTCCTCAAATCCCCAACGGGGGAAACTATGAGCTACATGCTACAAATCCATTTTAATGCCTCGAACAACGTGGCGGAATACGAAGCTCTTCTACATGGCTTGCACATAGAAAAATACATTAGCGCCCAAAGGGTGCTATGTTACGGTGATTCAGCTTTAGTTCAGCACCAATTGCATCAAACATGGGATGCCAAAAGCACAATAATGGCAGAATACAGAAGAACGGTGGACAAATTCGCCATTTGTTTCCTCGGGTTTGAGGTCAGGCATATCAAGCGCAAATAAAATTGGGCCGCGGATGCCCTCGCAAGAATGGGTTCCGAACGCAAGGAACTACCCCCTGACATTTTCCATCAAAGGTGGAGACGTGGACTACCCATTGATATCATCATCAGTGGCCATCATCACCGTGAACCTGGATTGTACAAAGCCATACACATAATTCCTAATTAATCAGAAATTCCCGGATGGCAGTACGGAAGTTGAGAAAAGACAACTCGTTCAGCGTTGTAAGGGATATTGCGTCATCGGCGGAAAATTTCACAAGAGAAGCACCTCCGGCGTATTCCTGCGATGCATCAACCCAGAAGAAGGAAGAGAAATCCTTTAAGAAATACAAGGAGGATACTGTGGACACCATTCCCATTCCAAAAGCCTGATGCAAAAAGCTTTCCGTCTAGGATACATCTGACTTACCGCTAAGGCGGACGCAGAAGACCTGGTGAAACGCTGTCTGGGATGTCAATTGTTCGCCAAACAGACGAACATGCCATGTCGAGACATCTAGTAAGGATCATAGACGGGGGTGCCATGAGCCTACGGGTAGAGACGTGGGGGGACGTGGTAGTACGACAATCGAGAACACTAGGTTTACCCAGGTTCGGTACGGCGCAACTAGGCGACGTTCCTACTCCTGCAATCTCACTAAATCAGGGCTGAAGCCTGAAGTATAAAAAGTACAATGTGAGTATGGATTCGCTAACTCGGCGAGGATCAACTTCTTGGCGAGTTGGCTTCTAGCTAATTGTCTGTGTCTTTCGTCTCTCCGTCCGGATTTATATAGATAGCCGGGTTAGGGCTCACAGAAAGGAAACCTAGAAGTCTACGAAAAGTATCTAACTTGGAAAGTAAGGAATCCGTCTTCTCCTCCAAGCCGCACCACTTTGGGCCGTGGTCTGGGTTCTTCTAGAATCCGACTTCCTGTGCATCAGCTTACTGGGCCACCTAATGGGCTGTAATACATTACCAGCAGGCCACCCTGGTAATCCGGCTCTTTAGACCAATGCCGGATATACCCCTAATCGGTATATATCCGATAGTAGCTCCCAAGAAGGATTGAGACTTCATTCCGCCACCTTTCATCAATTTGCATTCTTTACTGAGAAATGTTGGCTCTGTGTCTTGATTCTTCTTTTCCCAGAAAATTCATAACACATAACTCGGATTTACCAGAATCCGGCATTTTCTTCCACGAGCCTTCGCAGAGAAGGAACTTCATGACGTCAGCGATGAAATCGTGCTGACATCACGGACGCTTGGGTGCAGTCAAACCCTGCAACGTATCTTCTGATAGATTCTCGCGGGAAATGAGGAGATAACAGTTATCACTTCGTCCCTTTATTTCTCAGAAATCTCGGGCGTGACACGCGTCGATGATCCAACGACTAAAATAGCCGTTGGAACTAATCTCAGCGCGTCCCCGGCTATAAATAGTTGCCTCGGGGGCTCCGGTCTCTCTTCCGTTCCATCTTCTTCCTCGAGCCTCCGATCGCCACTGCGACCAGGGCCTATGCCCGAGCATGAGTTCGAACGGAGAAGAAAACGAGTCCCTAGCCTTCCCCGGAGAAAAGCCATCGGAGGTTCATCTTCACGGCCGCGCCACCACCAAATGGCCACCGGAGATTCTCCCCGCGCCTCGGAGGTGGAGAACAACACCATGGATATTGATTCGATCATCAACGATGTCGACCCGCCGCTCGACTCGCCGGTCCGTGCGACAGTGACCGCGGCGGAGGAAACCTCCACCAACTTAGCCCGCGGGGATCTACCTCCCGCGGACGGAACCACGGTGTCGTCCACCTCTTCCGTTCCTCCTCCGCCCCTGTTCTCCGCGCCCGCGGAGGAAAACATCACTCCCGGCAAATATGGCCAGTGGAATAACGTCAAGTTAGCTCATGTATATCATCAAAGGAATACGAATTGAATGCAAGGAGGCGATAGGAAACCTTGAGGGCGGCCCCTCGGGGTTTTCTCTTAGATCCGACTTTGACTGTCGGCTCCACTTCCTCCTCATCACTGGCGGATTCTACTTTGCCGTCAGTCTCTTCTCCTTCGTCCTTGTCCTCTGACTCTGGAAGTTATCAAGGTCACAGTTGGAAAATGAAGAACGGGACACGATGAACTCAAGGAAATTACGTGAAGTTCGAAACGTACCTTCATCCGAGTTAATGCCATCCTCTTGCTCCTCTGGGTTTTCGGAGTTAGGAGGAGTTTCAATCTTCCAAAAGGGATCATCAGCCTGGGAGGAAGGTATAAGAATAAGGGTTATTAGTCATATCGAGTGGAAGGTGTGAAAGAAAGAGTATGAAAACCGAGTCTTTACCTTGGGGGCTGGGTTCTCACGAGTGAAGGGTTCTAACCCGGCTATGTTCCGGATTACCTCCATCTTCTCTGTCAAGAAGCTCTTGATAGTTTTGTTGGTATCTCCGGCTGCAAAGCTGTGGGTGGAGTACCGGAGCGAGTCCGTAGCGTGCCCTGAATACTCGCACATTAACTTAGTGCGGATGGAGTTGGGTTGGATCCGGAAATCGACCCAAATTTTCACCAGGTTAAGCCCAATGAGACCTTGGGCCGACAGAACAGAGATTTTGGCTAGTAAAGGCCGGATGGCCTCCCTGTCCGAGTCAGGGGCAAAGGCGTTAAAAGACTCGGAGATATCAAGAAGGCCCTCCGAGTAACCCGGCAGTTTCTTTTGGCCGGGTGGGGAGGTGTCTCGGCAATAGAAGTACGAGAGTTGCCAGTGTTTGACGTGGGAGTTGAGAGTGAGGGGTGGCATCAGAGAATTCTTGCGGCGCTGGATAGAAACCCCGCCGCAAGCGAGAAGTGCCCCGTCACCGCTTTCGCGGCACGGTTTGCACTGGAAAAGCTCGACAAAAAGAGCCAAACTTGGCGGAGTGCACAAGTATGACTCGGAGAGAACGATGAAGTGGGAGATATTTAATACGGAATTAGGCCCTATGTCAAAAATGCGAAGGCCATAATGGCTTAGAATATCACGGAAGAAAGGGTGACCCGGAGGACGGAAGCCCCGGGTCACGTGTTCCACAAAACATATTACCTCGTCCTTCGCCGGGGTAGGCCAGGTCTCGTTGCCCGGCACCCTCCAGTGGATTTCCTTTTGAGGGGGTAGAACCCCTAACTTGGCCAGTTCTTCTAACTTGGCCTTGGTGACCGAAGATCGCGCCCAGTTGGCGGATATGGAATTGGTGGTCTTGGCCTTGGCTGGTGTTTTTCCCTGCTTTTTGGGAGCCATGTGATTGACCTGCAAAGCACAAGGTAGAAGGATACAAGGAATAAGACTCGGAAACCATAAACTGGTCGAGTATTGGTGAGTGGCATCGAGACAATATGGAAGTTACATACTATCCGGGTGTCATTCCGTGGAGCAAGGTTCAAGCTATCCGGGTATCAAGCGTCATTATAAAAATCATGGAGGCTTATGCATCGAAAGAATGTTCGAGGGTGATAGATGGTTACACAGGTACCTATTACGAATAAAGGGAGTTGGAAAAGGGAAGATTTTCCGGATGATAGAGGTGAGGGCGTAAAAATTGGGCGGCCCGAGCCCAGGCTAGAGATTCCATTTCTGGATTTGTGGCAAAATTAGCAGCTATGGGCGGTAGGGAGGTAAAGTAAAGCTAGTATCCAATCCATTGGATGAACTAGAGTGAGTACAAGTAATTTAATTCGGCATGACCGGGAAAATGACCGGCGGGTTGACCTAGATCTAATCTGAAGAAAATCAAGAAATTGCGGAGGCCAGTTAACGGGTATGGGAGGCTTACTGGAGGAGATCGAAGTGAAGCTCGACGGAGGCAAATAGCGCAAGTTTGGTGCCCCTTTGCGATTCGGTCGGGGGTTTGGCGGCGGACCTTAGCGGCGGTGCAGAGCGCGCTGCGGCGGAGCATAGCCGGCGGCCGATAGGCTCCGGTGATGCGCGCGGGGTTTCCGTGGTGGCGCTCTGTGAGCTTGAGCACGGAGGAAGAGAGGAAGAGGAATGGGAGGAAGTGAGCCGTTGGGGTTAGGGTTACCCCTACGAGCATATTTATAATGGTTCGGGTGGATAAGTTTGGTTCCACGAGCGGGAGCCGGGGATTACGGAGTAACAGCTATCTGTTTGAGTTTTGCGAAATACGCTTTAAGTGTTGAACGTGATATCTGGGCAGAAATAAGAAGGATATATTCTTCATAATATCAAGATCAATTATCGAGTAAAGTGCAGGATCTTGACACTTTTATCAGGGCTTAGACCCGGAAAGCTAAGCCGGGTGTTTGGAGAGGAGCCGGGTTACTATATGGCCACCGTGGAGTTGGGCCTAGTCGTTTATCGAAGCGTTTTAACCCAGCCTTCATGCATTTGGGCATTTGATGTTTTTTCAGGGAAAAGCAAGCGCTTCAAGGAAGGATCCGTGAAGCCCAAGCTATTCTGGGGACTACTGATGGAGGGATGCTAACCCGGTAGGCCAACTCCAAGGCATAACCCGGCCCAAAGGAAGTTGCGCAAGATCCGGCTAAGGGTAAAGAAACTTCTGGAAGGCCCAAGTTTGTAGGCCTCGTAACCCGGATCGTGGGTTACGGTAAAGGAAAGTTAGAGTTTGTATGCGGTGTCCGGGTAGGATTCAGGGTGCGCCTTGGAGAGTAAGCCAGGGGGTACGGGTGCTTTATAAACCAACCCCCAGGTCTAGTTGAGGGAGATCTAAGAACCCTAGCAGTACCGCTTGATATCGAGCATCCAGTGTATACGAGAGATCGAGTTAATATATTAAGATCGGAGACTCGGCGACTTGATTGCCGGCTACCAGATCGAGTTCCATCATGTTTTCCTCTGAGCTAAACCCTCTCCCAAACGCCTGTGTCGTCTTGCCCCAAGATCAGTTACCCCCGGTAACGTCTGCCGTGGTTATCCCACGACACCTTTGGCATCAAGACACCAAAAAGGGAAAAGAGCGAGACTACACGCCTCAAGAGTCACACATCGAGAGCCTAGTAGATGCTACTATCGACATACTTTTCACCACTAGTAGCATCATCAACATCACCCTCTTAATGCTCCGCATCGTCCTAGAAGTCATCATCAGACACATCAGTAGTCTAGTTGATATTTTTGTGTTCCACTAGGCATAGGGGACAAGAGGTTGAGAATCTGAGCGTCAGGGATTTTGAGAGCAATCATGATCTTGGCTTCATTGGAGAGGATGGCATGATGAGATCTGTAAGCCTGATAGTTCTCCCTGTGGAGTTCCACACCCATACGCGTCATCTTGCCAATGTCCCGGCAAAACCAGAGCGTTGTTGGGGCACAACAGGTGGAGGGTAGTATTCCTCGTCCGGGACGGGCTGCTTCATCTTAGCATCACGAGGATTGCGGGCACTAGAGATGGCAGACTGAGACAAATGAGCCATTTTCTGCTGCATCTTGGGGCATGTGATCTTAACATCTAACCTCAAGGTGATTATTAGGAATAGGCCACCTGGACTTGATGAGCATCATGATGTGAGCGGCATACATGGGAGAAGGCAGCATAGGCGTGGAACATGAGGTTGGTGAGGCCACCACGATGAGCATCATTGTTGTCGGTGCTAGGAGAGATAGGTAGAAGGAACATCTAAAGAAGAATGTCATAGATAGCAAATAGCCCAGTGGTGGTGCCAACAATGCTAGTGGATAAATAGTTTTTTTTGTTACCGAGAAAAATAGTAGCATCAACATCTTCAATCTCACATGGAGTCATCTCATTCATGACTTCTTGATAAGGATAAAAAGGAATAGCACTTGTGTAACATCCCAAGTATGAAAATCATCCCCTTAGAATGTTTGTTGCATGTTTATTAAGGTATTGCATCATGTCATCATATTGTTTCCATGTTGTTTGCATTTGTTTCTTAATTATTGCAATTGTTTTCCACTGTTTTCACAACTCAAATTCAAACCTTATTCAAACAATGGTTTCATACTTGCTCTGTTACAACTTTTTGAATAAAAATCACAAATAATAACAACCAATTGGTTTCATTTTATGCCATAGTGATCACTTTGGAAAATGTTGGTTTTAACTCAATCATTTAATTCCACAAACACATTTAAAATCCAAATCAAAGCACCCAAAACAGAACCATTTTGAATTTATGTGGTTACCAAAACAAATCAACTCAAATTGTCTAATTACCATAGGGGATTACCCTATTTTTTTAATGTTGGTTTTTATTAATGATCTTTAGTATTAAAAAGTTCACCTAAATTTGTTTTAATTTCAAACAGCAAACAAAACTCAAACTTTTTGAAAATAAAAGTTAACCACTGTTTGCAATTGTCCTAAAGAACTCCCTCTAATTTTTCCAAATTTTTCTCTAACTTAAAACCTATCTGTTTCTTCCAAATTCTAATCCAGCAAAAAAAAATATAAAAGAGAAATAAAAAATTTCAAACGTTGGCGCCAGCAGGAGAGTGGGCTGCGCCCAGCCCACTGCTTTCTTTCCCTCTCCTCGCGCGCAAGCCCAGCCCAAAATCACTTACCCCCGTACCGCTTCGTTCTTTCTGTCGTCATCACGCAGTACGGCGCGCATCGGAGGTATCCACCGCGACATCGACGACCACCCGACGGTGATCCGAGCTCCTACAGCGCCTATAAGTACCCTAGGGGTCCGCGCCACCTACCCCTAACCCTAGGTCGATGTCCCCCCTCTCCGCCGCCGCCAGTTGCTTCTTCCCCGTCGCGTTCCCCTCCACTGCCACCTCGCCGGAGTCAAACTCTCTGAATCTCCCGATGGCGCCGCCACCTCCCAGCTCCACCTAGCTATCTAACACCTGGAACAGAACCGCTACCCTGCCAGCTCGCGTTTGGACACCGGAGCCACGCCGCAGGACAGCCACACCCTCGCCGCCGTCTTCTTTCACGACGCCGGCGCCTCCCTCATTAGTCGTCACCGACCCTCTGCCTCGGCTACAACGGTGGTGAGCCACCGTCCCATCCCCTCTCTGTTACCCTCCGAGTGCACCAGCGTCTGCTCACGAGTCCAGCACACGCACACACCACAAAATTCGAGCACGGGCCGTGGATCAACGCCGGCGAGCCACCTTGCTTCTGTCAGTCGAGGAAGTTTTCGTTCGTCGGCGAATTCAGTTAACCATGCGTTGAGTGTTAACCTGTCCGCGTTTGTTACTCTGTCGAAACGATCGAAGGTAACGCAGTGGTTGCACTGCGTTGTGCCTAACGGCTGGTCGTGGGTTCGAGCCCCGCAGCGCCCAATTTTTTGTGGCATTTTTGCTTCCCCGCGCAGAGGCCCACCAGCCAGTGACTCCCACTGCCACGCAGGCGCGCAGCGCCACGCTGCCCCCCCCCCAGGCCCACGCTGCAGTGGCTGGGGCTGGCTAACAGCTCGGTACCAAAAGTTTATGCGCGTTTTCTGTTTAATTCCTAAATCAATTTAAATAACAGATTTAAACCCCAAACTTTAAACTTTAATATCTTTTAATCTATAAGTCCAATAAATAAAAGTTTTATATGTTGTCTGTTCCAAATCAAATGATCTTTCCAAATAATCCATTTGTGTACTGTTTTGAACTTTCAAATTGCAATTCAATTTTGAATTCAAATCATTAAATTGAATTTTGCTAGAATTCATAACTAATTCATAATAATTCCAAATCATGCAAATAAAATATGTTTTCAATGCTATTTAAAATAACCTATTCAAATATGAATTTTGTTTCAAGTTTTGAATAATTTAAATTGCCTAAATAATTTAATACTTGTTTAATTCATTTAAATTTGATAAAATCATATCTTGGTCAATATAAAATATTTTGAACATGCAAAATATGTTTTCAAACCACCAAAGTATGAACTTTTCAAATATGAGTTTGGAATTATGTTTTGAACAAATAAAAATTCCATTAAATTCAAACTTGTTTTAAATTCATTTAAAACTTGTTTAATATTGTTTAATTCATAATTAAATTATCCTAACTCCTATTTCAATATTTGAAACATGTAATCCAACTAAAATTTGATGTTCTTTTCAAATATAAACTTTGTTAATTGTTTTGCACCCTCTAACTTGATGAAAACAACAATTATTTGTGTGACATGTTTAAGTAACCCAAAATTCCTAAACTTACTAAATGATTTTCCAAACATGTTCACATCCTTTTTCACTTGCATCTATTATTGTTATTTGTTGTTATTTTGTTGTTACCATCATGCATGCATCATGCTAACAACTTTCACCTAATAATTAATTGTAAATCATTTGGTTCCAACTTAATCCATGAACCTTTTCCATATGCAACTCAAAATTGCATAGGGGTCCATCTAAATTGTGTACCATGTCACCTAGTTTATTTTGAGGCAACCATTAACTTGTCATGCATCATATTTGATTGTGCACTATGCCATGATAATGATTGTTTATATTTCTGCCTTGTTTGTTTGCTTCTTCTCGGATAGACGACGACGTTGATACCGACGATCTTTACGACACCCCTTCTGAGGATCTAGCTCAGTACCCGGCTACTGGGTTTGCAGGCAAGTTATCACTCACATGAACCATTGTGTTCCTTTGAACATTGGTTACCGATACTTTCCGTTGTCTATATTTGCTAGCCCTATGTATCGTTGCTTCTGTTACGAACCTATCACATGATACCCTAAACCCTGATATTGCCACACCTCCAGTCCTAAAACCCCGTTGCTTGGGCCCGTGTCTTACTAGCATGCTTAGGGTTGTTTTGCTCGAGTCTGTCACCAGTTACTTTCTGTTATTATATTCTGTTATATTCTGGGGCTCGATGTTAAACAACAACCTGTTAATTTGAGGTAATAATAATTGCTGATAAGGCACCGGCAGGAGGCCCGGCGTGGTTTTGAGGCCTGCTAGTGTCGACCCTAATAGGAAAAGGGTCTTGTCTACTGATCCATGATGAGCGCACTATCCGCATGTGGGAAGCGTGTATGGGCGCCCCCCTCAATTTGATTCGATTCGCATCTCGTCCAAATCACCACACTTAGTTCGGGCTTTCCATTTGATGCACGCATATGCAGGTACGAACCCGAGGCCAGGGTGGAACTTTTGTAGTCGGCATTTAGGGCGGCGTGGTCTTCCAGTGCTATGAGGGTCCTCCTTTTCTTCGGGGGGCTCGATTAGCCGCGCACGCACAGCACGTGGTGCTTTGGGCTTGATGCGAAGAAGAGTTGAGTTGTGTTGAGTGCCCCGCTTGGTGGGAAAGGCCTTCCCATCTGGCGGGTTATTCTTACGTGTACGGCCAAATTGGTGCACCCCTGCAGGGATAAATCTTCTCGAGAAGCCGTGTTTTCCGCGGTTATGGTTAACTTGGTGAAAGTACTGGCTAACAAGTACTCAGAACAACTTACACCTAACTAATGATAACTTGACTAGTAACAGGCTTATTGACACAACAATTTGATCCATCATTAATCCCACTGTGTGAGTTATCCTCGGATTGCTTCTTTGGATAAGGGGCGAGATCCAGGATGGGTTTGATTGGGTGGTTAGCTATAGTTGGTTACGATACGCTATCTTATCTCTGTCTGTTACACCGGAAGTTGTAGTATGTTCTGTAGTTGATTAGTGCAGCCAGTTGCAGCATCTTTTATACCCTTTTCTTCCGTTGATCCCAAGGCATCTGTGCTTGGTGTTGACGGGCTACACTTTGGTGAACTGTGAGTCTTGCTTGCCAGTACGTTGTTGTACTGACCCCTTTGGGGCTGTGGTTTACGCAGACTACGACTACGGCTACGATGACCACCAGGATGGCTACTTCGTGGAGTTTGACGAGACTGCAGACGAGTAGATAGCTGGACCAGGGATGGATCCAGGACCTACGTGGATGGGCTTCGTCTTCTTTATTTTCCCGGCTTCTGAAGCCTATTTGGATTTGTCTGTACTCAGACCCTTTGAATGCTTCCGCTAAGTTGTAATGATATTATGTTGGGGCATGTGTCCTCTGGATGATTGTATTAGCTATTCTCTGCCCTAGTGAGGGCCATTTGCAACCTATTTCAATCTTTTGTGTCTTAGAGGAATGTTGTGTTACCCTTTTGTTCAAAGCCGTTGACGTACCATGTGTGAACGGTATGAAGTACGTCAATGGTAGTGTCCTGATTTCTACGGGATAGTTTACATCGACGGTGAACAGTAACGGTTGGTTGTCGTACATAAGTGCTGGCCTACCCGTAAGGGGACGCGGGAGCCGTTAAAGCCCCGTAATCCAATCAAAATACTGTTCAGTTCGTACGGTGAGTATCCTCTAGAAGTCCGGGTGCGACAAATGGTATCAGAGCCTGTCTGCCTGTAGGATCCCTTTTTGCTGGTCGCAGTTGAGTCTAGAAACTATTTTGTAGCTATATAGGAAAAATGAAACGTGAGAGTAGGAATTCTGCCATTTTTCTTCTTTCCCCACCCACCCACCCTTTTCTGGTAAGGAAGTGCAACGTTGTTTTCTCTTCTCACCTAAACTTTCAAGTTAGGATTTCACGTGTTTTGGGTTCTTCGTAGTACCTCAGGACTTTTGGTCTCGTTTTCCCGACGTTGCTTCGATATCCTGTTCTTCTAAAGAACCTTTTCGTCCGTTGAAACCTTGTTGTTACTTTCCACTTCAGTTCTTCTATCGGCGTCTAATCAAAACCTCCCAAATCATCTGCAGATGGATCTCAGGTTCTTCCCGCAGGTGGTTCGGATGACTCGCTGTGAGAGCACTGCCGGTTATCCGGAGATGCTGAGAGACATGGTCACTTATCTGGGGTTCCATTGGGCACCAGAGTACCAGGTCTACAAGCAGCAGCGAGAGTTTGACCAGACCTACTACCGGGCTATCGTCTACATTCTGTCAGATGATGGCATGAGCGTTGTCCACCGCTACGAGGCAGTAGGTTCCACAGTGGATATGGCCGTGCAGCAGGCAGCTTACGTGAGTCTCACCGTCCTCCGTGCTGACTACTGGGGGTTTGACGATTCTATCTATCGCCACATCCCCCGTGGTTACATCACGTCGGCGGGAATTCACTTCACTCTCCACGGCAACCTGGATACCTACGAGTCTGATAGCTCCAGGCTGCACGCCACTGCTCAGTTTGTGAGGCACAGTGACGCAGTTGCTTCCACACTGTCTCGGGAGTTGGCTTCAGTCAGGGAGCAGCTCCACCTTGCTCTCACTCGTCTGGCGACGTACACCAAAGATTTTGTTGGAGACGAGCGCTTTGCACGTTTCGTTCAGACAGCTGGGCTTCCGTTGCCAGATGCGGGAGGTTACGAGCCGATCAGAGGTCCACTTCTCGACCTTGGTCCTGGTTACAGAGGGATTCCCCGCTATGGAGCACAGGGAGACGACGCTTTCTACTTCACCACACCGAGAGTCCCTCTCAGAGCAGTTCTGCTCTACGTGGATCGTCGTTATACCTACTTCCGGGGGATTCCTCCGCACCGTATCTCTCGTCGTACTACTCACCGCCGTCCTGCGTGATGAGCATGGGAGTACCGATGTATCCGTTCCTAGCTATGTTTAGTTATCCTTTGTATTTCGAACCATGTATTGGTGTGTTGGATATTCTGATGTATTGGAACATGTGATGATGTACCTGTTGGTTATCTATTCATGCGTCGGAATAATCTCTCTTTCGGTTACCAAGTCTATCCTTTGCTGTTATTGTGCTAAAATGCATTTCTGTTCAGGATGCCTCCAACCAGGAACTCCCCGCCTGAGCCACCTCCGCTCACGGAGCTGTTGACTCAGATGACTCAGGTCGTGGCTCAGATGGCCCAGATCCAGGCTAACCAGCACAACAACCAGAATGCTCCGCAAGTCAGCATCAAGGAGTTTCTGAGTCTGGGGCCGAAAGCTTTCGTGACAACACGCGAGCCCCTGGATGCTGATGACTGGATCCGTGACATAGCCAGGACTCTGGAGATCTCACATGTTGCTGAGGAAGATAAGGTCAAGTATGCCACCTACCTACTGAAGGGTCAGGCAGCTTCTTGGTGGGAGAACTACCAGACCATGAGAGCTGGCTATCCTATCACCTGGGGTTGTTTCAAGGATGCCTTCCTGAAGCACCACATCCCAGATGGTCTCATGGAAAGGATGCGTGAGGAGTTCTGCTCTTTCAAGCAGGGCAAGCTGGATGTCATCAGCTATCAGACCGAGTTCAATCGCCTCGCTCGATACGCTGGTGACGAGGTGTCCACAGAGGCCAAAAAGATGGCAAGGTTCCGCCGAGGTTTTAACCCGGAACTGAAGTACGCTCTCACCAACATCAAGTGCAAGGACTTCGAGGAGCTCGTGAACACCGCGCTCAATGAGGAGAATGGGCGCAAGGCGTTCGAAGAGTCGCGCAAGCACTCGCGTGAGGGTGGTTCCTCCTCCAACATGACCACCCCTCCGCAGAAGCGCCGCATCTGGGTGCCAAACAGTGCCGTCACTAGGGCTCCATATGCCCAAGCTTCTCCAGGCTTTGGTCCCCGCCCACCCAACCCAGCTCAGATGCAGGCTCAGAGGTTCTCAATGGGGCAACCAAGGCCAGATGCACCTCGTGTCGTCACTTGCTTCAAATGCAAGCAGACTGGACACTATGCTGATAAGTGCACTCAGAGGCAGCTACCTCCACCACCTCCTCGCCCCAACACCAACCAGGCAATGGTTCGTGCTCCCCCGGCTAAAGCCTTCAACTCCAACAACAGGCCTGTCGGGAGGACCGCGAGGGTGAATCATATCAAGGCCGACAAAGCTGAGGAAGCTGCTGACGTCGTTCTCGGTGCATTCCCCGTAAACTCTAACCCAGCTAAAGTGTTGTTTGATACCGGAGCATCGCATTCGTTCGTGTCAAAGATCTTTGCGACAGCAGTTAAACTACCTTTTGTTGGTTTGGGTTCCCCGCTAGTAGTAAACTCCCCTGGAGCAAATATGCAAACTTCCAAGATCAGTCACGAGAATCAGATCTTGATTGGAGGCCACATATTCCTTGCTTCCCTCATTCTGCTTGGCAATTCTGACATTGATGTCATCCTTGGCATGGATTGGTTGAAGGCCAATAAAGCTACGATTGATTGTGCTAAGAAGTCAATAACTCTGTTCCACCCTTCCGGCCAGATAGTCTATTCTCCAAGTGAATCAAGTTCTGTTCAGCTGTACACCCTGGATGCTAAACCTCTACCTCTGCTTGAACATGTTCCGGTGGTTTGTGAATTCCCTGACGTCTTTCCAGAAGAGTTGCCAGGGATGCCTCCGGACAGAGCAGTTGAGTTCGTGATCGAGCTTGAACCAGGTACTGCTCCAATCTCTAAGCATCCATACAAGATAGCTCCTCCTGAACTGAAATTGTTGAAGGAGCAAATCGATATGTACATGGAGAAAGTTTACATTCAGCCTAGTTCCTCCGCTTGGGGTTGCCCAACTCTGTTTGTTGCCAAGAAAGATCAAACAAAAAGACTCGTGGTTGACTATCGTCCTCTCAACGAGAAAACCATCAAGAACAAGTATCCAATTCCTCGTATCGATGATCTTTTTGATCAACTTGTTGGAGCCTCAATATTCTCAAAGTTGGACTTGAGGATGGGTTACCATCAGATAAAGATCAGAAAGGAAGATATTCCAAAAACAGCTTTCACCACTCGGTACGGTCTATATGAATACACCGTCATGTCCTTTGGTCTCACCAATGCACCGGCAACCTTCTCAAGACTCATGAATTCTGTCTTCCATGAATACCTCGACAAGTTCGTTGTGGTATATCTTGATGATATTCTGGTCTACTCAAAATCCGAGGAAGAGCATGGAGGACACCTTCGTCTCACTCTCATGAAACTTCGCGAGCATCGTCTGTATGCCAAATTCTCCAAATGTGAGTTCTGGATTCCACAAGTTGCTTACCTTGGTCATGTCATCTCTGCCAAGGGCATAGCCATTGATCCAGAAAAGGTTAAAGCAATTGTTGATTGGAAACCTCCTAAGACGGTAAAACAAGTTAGAAGCTTTCTTGGCTTGGCTAGCTATTGCCGTCGTTTCGTCCAAAACTTTTCCAAGATTGCCAAACCTCTCACCGATCTCACAAAGAAGGACAAGAAGTTCGTTTGGACTCCACAGTGTGATGAGAGTTTCAATCTCCTGAAGACTAAACTCACTTCCACCCCAGTTCTGGTTGGCCCCGATACTACCAAACCTTTCCAGATATTCTGCGATGCATCTCTCCAAGGTCTAGGTGCAGTTCTTATGCAAGAACGTCAAGTTGTGGCTTATGCTTCACGTCAGTTGAACCCACATGAGCAAAACTATCCCACACATGATCTTGAACTTGCAGCAGTTGTGTTTGCCCTCAAGAAATGGAGACAATACTTGTTGGGTAACAAAACTGAAATCTTTTCCGATCATAAGAGCCTGAAATACATCTTCACTCAACCAGATCTAAACCTCAGGCAAAGGAGATGGATTGAGAAGATTAAAGACTTTGATCTCACCATTTCTTACACTCCAGGCAAGGCTAATGTTATGGCCGATGCTCTCAGTCGCAAATCCTATTGCAATAATCTCATGATCATGGGAAGCCAACCTCCACTTCATGAAGAATTCCAGAAGCTGAATCTTGGTCTTGTTCCTCAAGGCTACCTTGCTAGCTTGACAGCCAGTCCAACTCTCGAGGACAAGATTCGTTCTGAACAACTTCGTGATACTGAAATCAAGAAGATGGTTGAGCACATCAAGGAAGGCAAGGAAAAATTCAAGTCTTTCTTGATTGATGATAAAGGAACTGTGTTCTTTGAAGGACGCATTGCAGTTCCTCAAGTTCAAAGTCTAAAAGATATCATTCTCAAGGAGGCTCATGAAACTCCTCTCTCCATCCACCCTGGAAGTATAAAGATGTACCAGGATCTCAAGACTCTGTATTGGTGGCCTGGCATGAAACGTGAAATTGCTCAATACGTTTCTGAATGCGACGTTTGTCAACGTGTTAAGGCAGTCCATCAGAAAACAGCAGGTCTACTCCAACCTCTGAAAATTCCTGAGTGGAAGTGGGACATGATTGAAATGGACTTCATTACTGGGTTTCCAAAGTCCAAAAAGGGCAACGATGCAATCTTCGTTGTTATTGATCGTCTCACTAAAGTAGCTCACTTCTTTGGTGTCAAGGAAACTATCTCAGCTAGCCAGTTAGCAGAACTCTACACAGCAAAGATCGTTCCTCTACATGGTGTTCCATTGGAAATAAGCTCAGACCGTGGAAGTATCTTCACTTCTCATTTCTGGAAGAGTTTTCAAGAAGCATTGGGCACCAAACTTCTGTTCAGCACAGCTTATCACCCTCAGTCTCAAGGGCAAGTCGAAAGAGTCAATCAGATTCTCGAGGATATGCTCAGAGCATGTGGTCTCTCCTTTGGCATGAAATGGGAGGATTGCCTTCCATATGCTGAATTCTCCTACAACAACAGCTACCAGGCAAGCCTAGGCATGGCACCATTTGAAGCACTCTATGGCCGCAGATGCAGGACTCCAATCAATTGGTCTGGAGCTGGTGAACGTTCACTCTTAGGCCCTGACATTGTTAAGGAAGCCGAGGAGAAAGTTCGTATCATTCGTGACAATCTCAAGATTGCTCAGTCTCGTCAGAAAAGCTACTATGACAGCAAGCACAGGGATATGATCTATGCACCTGGTGACAAGGCATATCTCCGTGTAACTCCCCTCAGAGGCACTCATCGTTTCGGTGTGAAAGGAAAACTTGCACCAAGATACATTGGTCCTTTCAACATTCTCTCAAGGCGTGCAGAAAATGCTTATCGTCTTGAACTTCCAGAAAAGCTATCCAAGGTGCACGATGTGTTCCACGTGTCACAGCTCAAGAAGTGTTTCAAAGATCCAGATCGTGAAGTTGATCATGATTCCATTGAACTGCAAGATGATCTATCTTATGAGGAGCACCCTGTTCGTATTCTCGATGAGACCGAGCGTAAGACTCGCAACAAGAGCACCAAGTTCTTGAAAGTGCAGTGGTCGCATCATTCCGATAAGGAGGCAACGTGGGAGACCGAAGAGGATCTTCGCAAGAAGTATCCGGACCTTTTCATTTCTCAGTAGGAATCTCGGGGCGCGATTCCTTCAAGGGGGGGCGTTTTGTAACATCCCAAGTATGAAAATCATCCCCTTAGAATGTTTGTTGCATGTTTATTAAGGTATTGCATCATGTCATCATATTGTTTCCATGTTGTTTGCATTTGTTTCTTAATTATTGCATTTGTTTTCCACTGTTTTCACAACTCAAATTCAAACCTTATTCAAACAATGGTTTCATACTTGCTCTGTTACAACTTTTTGAATAAAAATCACAAATAATAACAACCAATTGGTTTCATTTTATGCCATAGTGATCACTTTGGAAAATGTTGGTTTTAACTCAATCATTTAATTCCACAAACACATTTAAAATCCAAATCAAAGCACCCAAAACAGAACCATTTTGAATTTATGTGGTTACCAAAACAAATCAACTCAAATTGTCTAATTACCATAGGGGATTACCCTATTTTTTTAATGTTGGTTTTTATTAATGATCTTTAGTATTAAAAATTTCACCTAAATTTGTTTTAATTTCAAACAGCAAACAAAACTCAAACTTTTTGAAAATAAAAGTTAACCACTGTTTGCAATTGTCCTAAAGAACTCCCTCTAATTTTTCCAAATTTTTCTCTAACTTAAAACCTATCTGTTTCTTCCAAATTCTAATCTAGGAAAAAAAAATATAAAAGAGAAATAAAAAATTTCAAACGTTGGCGCCAGCAGGAGAGTGGGCTGCGCCCAGCCCACTGCTTTCTTTCCCTCTCCTCGCGCGCAAGCCCAGCCCAAAATCACTTACCCCCGTACCGCTTCGTTCTTTCTGTCGTCATCACGCAGTACGGCGCGCATCGGAGGTATCCACCGCGGCATCGACGACCACCCGACGGCGATCCGAGCTCCTACAGCGCCTATAAGTACCCTAGGGGTCCGCGCCACCTACCCCTAACCCTAGGTCGCTGTCCCCCCTCTCCGCCGCCGCCAGTTGCTTCTTTCCCGTCGTGTTCCCCTCCACTGCCACCTCGCCGGAGTCGAACTCTCTGAATCTCCCGATGGCGCCGCCACCTCCCAGCTCCACCTAGCTATCTAACACCTGGAACAGAACCGCCACCCTGCCAGCTCGCGTTTGGACACCGGAGCCACGCCGCAGGACAGCCGCACCCTCGTCGCCGTCTTCTTCCACGACGCCGGCGCCTCCGTCATCAGTCGTCACCGACCCTCTGCCTCGGCTACAACGGTGGTGAGCCACCGTCCCATCCCCTCTCTGTTACCCTCCGAGTGCACCAGCGTCTGCTCATGAGTCCAGCACACGCACACACCACCAAATTCGAGCACGGGCCGTGGATCAACGCCGGCGAGCCACCTTGCTTCTGTCAGTCGAGGAAGTTTTCGTTCGTCAGCGAATTCAGTTAACCATGCGTTGAGTGTTAACCTGTCCGCGTTTGTTACTCTGTCGAAACTGACGAAGGTAACGCAGTGGTTACACTGCGCTGTGCCTAACGGCTGGTCGTGGGTTCGAGCCCCGCAGCGCCCAATTTTTTGTGGCATTTTTATTTCCCCGCGCCTGAGGCCCACCAGCCAATGACTCCCACTGCCACGCAGGCGCGCAGCGCCACGCTGGCCCCCCAGGACCACGCTGCAGTGGCTGGGGCTGGCTAACAGCTCGGTACCAAAAGTTTATGCGCGTTTTCTGTTTAATTCCTAAATCAATTTAAATAACAGATTTAAACCCCAAACTTTAAACTTTAATATCTTTTAATCTATAAGTCCAATAAATAAAAGTTTTATATGTTTTCTGTTCCAAATCAAATGATCTTTCCAAATAATCCATTTGTGTACTGTTTTGAACTTTCAAATTGCAATTCAATTTTGAATTCAAATCATTCAATTGAATTTTGCTAGAATTCATAACTAATTCATAATAATTCCAAATCATGCAAATAAAATATGTTTTCAATGCTATTTCAAATAACCTATTCAAATATGAATTTTGTTTCAAGTTTTGAATAATTTAAATTGCCTAAATAATTTAATACTTGTTTAATTCATTTAAATTTGATAAAATCATATCTTGGTCAATATAAAATATTTTGAACATGCAAAATATGTTTTCAAACCACCAAAGTATGAACTTTTCAAATATGAGTTTGGAATTATGTTTTGAACAAATAAAAATTCCATTAAATTCAAACTTGTTTTAAATTCATTTAAAACTTGTTTAATATTGTTTAATTCATAATTAAATTATCCTAACTCCTATTTCAATATTTGAAACATGTAATCCAACTAAAATTTGATGTTCTTTTCAAATATAAACTTTGTTAATTGTTGTGCACCCTCTAACTTGATGAAAACAACAATTATTTGTGTGACATGTTTAAGTAACCCAAAATTCCTAAACTTACTAAATGATTTTCCAAACATGTTCACATCCTTTTTCACTTGCATCTATTATTGTTATTTGTTGTTATTTTGTTGTTACCATCATGCATGCATCATGCTAACAACTTTCACCTAATAATTAATTGTAAATCATTTGGTTCCAACTTAATCCATGAACCTTTTCCATATGCAACTCAAAATTGCATAGGGGTCCATCTAAATTGTGTACCATGTCACCTAGTTTATTTTGAGGCAACCATTAACTTGTCATGCATCATATTTGATTGTGCACTATGCCATGATAATGATTGTTTATATTTCTGCCTTGTTTGTTTGCTTCTTCTCGGATAGACGACGACGTTGATACCGACGATCTTTACGACACCCCTTCTGAGGATCTAGCTCAGTACCCGGCTACTGGGTTTGCAGGCAAGTTATCACTCACATGAACCATTGTGTTCCTTTCAACATTGGTTACCGATACTTTCCGTTGTCTATATTTGCTAGCCCTATGTATCGTTGCTTCTGTTACGAACCTATCACATGATACCCTAAACCCTGATATTGCCACACCTCCAGTCCTAAAACCCCGTTGCTTGGGCCCGTGTCTTACTAGCATGCTTAGGGTTGTTTTGCTCGAGTCTGTCACCGGTTACTTTCTGTTATTATATTCTGTTATATTCTGGGGCTCGATGTTAAACAACAACCTGTTAATTTGAGGTAATAATAATTGCTGATAAGGCACCGGCAGGAGGCCCGGCGTGGTTTTGAGGCCTGCTAGTGTCGACCCTAATAGGAAAAGGGTCTTGTCTACTGATCCATGATGAGCGCACTATCCGCATGTGGGAAGCGTGTATGGGCGCCCCCCTCAATTTGATTCGATTCGCATCTCGTCCAAATCACCACACTTAGTACGGGCTTTCCATTTTATGCACGCATATGCAGGTACGAACCCGAGGCCAGGGTGGAACTTTTGTAGTCGGCATTTAGGGCGGCGTGGTCTTCCAGTGCTATGAGGGTCCTCCTTTTCTTCGGGGGGCTCGATTAGCCGCGCACGCACATCACGTGGTGCTTTGGGCTTGATGCGAAGAAGAGTTGAGTTGTGTTGAGTGCCCCGCTTGGTGGGAAAGGCCTTCCCATCTGGCGGGTTATTCTTACGTGTACGGCCAAATTGGTGCACCCCTGCAGGGATAAATCTTCTCGAGAAGCCGTGTTTTCCGCGGTTATGGTTAACTTGGTGAAAGTACTGGCTAACAAGTACTCAGAACAACTTACACCTAACTAATGATAACTTGACTAGTAACAGGCTTATTGAAACAACAATTTGATCCATCATTAATCCCACTGTGTGAGTTATCCTCGGATTGCTTCTTTGGATAAGGGGCGAGATCCAGGATGGGTTTGATTGGGTGGTTAGCTATAGTTGGTTACGATACGCTATCTTATCTCTGTCTGTTACACCGGAAGTTGTAGTATGTTCTGTAGTTGATTAGTGCAGCCAGTTGCAGCATCTTTTATACCCTTTTCTTCCGTTGATCCCAAGGCATCTGTGCTTGGTGTTGACGGGCTACACTTTGGTGAACTGTGAGTCTTGCTTGCCAGTACGTTGTTGTACTGACCCCTTTGGGGCTGTGGTTTACGCAGACTACGACTACGGCTACGATGACCACCAGGATGGCTACTTTGTGGAGTTTGACGAGACTGCAGACGAGTAGATAGCTGGACCAGGGCTGGATCCAGGACCTACGTGGATGGGCTTCGTCTTCTTTATTTTCCCGGCTTCTTAAGCCTATTTGGATTTGTCTGTACTCAGACCCTTTGAATGCTTCCGCTGAGTTGTAATGATATTATGTTGGGACATGTGTCCTCTGGATGATTGTATTTGCTATTCTCTGCCCTAGTGAGGGCCATTTGCAACCTATTTCAATCTTTTGTGTCTTAGAGGCATGTTGTGTTACCCTTTTGTTCAAAGCCGTTGACGTACCATGTGTGAATGGTATGAAGTACGTCAATGGTAGTGTCCTGATTTCTACGGGATAGTTTACATCGACGGTGAACAGTAACGGTTGGTTGTCGTACATAAGTGCTGGCCTACCCGTAAGGGGACGCGGGAGCCGTTAAAGCCCCGTAATCCAATCAAAATACTGTTCAGTTCGTACGGTGAGTATCCTCTAGAAGTCCGGGTGCGACAACTTGCACTTGATCCCAAATCCCAAAGTCTGTAATAATTGTGATCACCTATCTTGACAGAAACAACAGGTTTGCCAACTATAGGTTTGGCATGCTTATTTGGTGATACAAGTTTAGAAGTATCATCACAAAAATAAATATCATCAATGTTTTCAGTAATGAGGTCTTTAACCATAGCTAATTAAGGTTCAACACTTACCTAATCTTCAGATTCAACACTTTTCATGTCAATTTATTCATAATGCTCTTAACAAAAGAATGTTCTTTAATTCTAACATGAAAAGTCTGTTTCTCATAGTGAACACCATGTAAAATAGGATCAACAACGTTAACAAGTATCTCACTATTAGAGAATTACTTCTCTTTCTCATCGTCCTTAAAAGGTTCATGATACTTGTCCCACTTCTCCTTAGGAATACTAACATGAGAGGCAAAAGTTCTTTAAAGATCAACAATCACTTGAGAATCAAGTCCATATTTAGCACTAAGCTTATTAAAATTTCCAGTTTCAAGAAAAGACTTAATGTAATCATATTCATAATTTATACCTGATTCTTTACCTTTATCCATCTCCCAATATTCAGTATTGCGCTGAATTATCAATAAGGTCCCATTTATCATCAATCTTCCTATTTGTAAAGGAACCATTAGAAGAAGCATCGAGAAGATCCGTGTCATGACGTGAAAGCCTTGCATAAATATTATTAATGATAATATTTTTGGGAAGGTTATGATTGGGGCATTTAAGCATTAGTGTCTTCAATCTCCCCCAAGATTGAGCAATACTTTCTCTGTCACGAGGCCAAAAATAAATATAATTCCTATCTTGATGTATTTCATGAAAGGATAAAATTTGAAGTAAAAGAGAGACATAAGCTCCTTCCAATCCAGAAAATGTGAATCATCCAATACCCTATACCATTCCCATGCTCTATCCTTCAGTGATATATAAAATAATTTCCTCATGATTAATTCTCTTGGTACACCTACAATCTTAAATAGCTCACAAAATTCATTAATATAAAGCAGGTGAATACCGGGATGGACAGTTCCATCTCCAGCATAACAGTTATCTATAACACGATCAACAATTCGGATAGGTATTTCAAAAGGGACAATTTGAGTAGGTGAGGAACTTCTCTCTACCACTCGAGTAGTTGAGGAGCCATTCCCAAACATCCAACCAACAGTAGAGGATCCCTTAATGAAGTGAAACAACAGACATAAATAAAAAATAACACTTATAGTAAAACGTTTCCTTACCAATAGCGCTACACTCCTCGGCAGAAGCGTAAAAAATAGTCTTGATGACCCACAAGTGTAGTGGATTGATCGTAACTTTTTAGATAAATAAGAGTGTCGAACCCAACGAGGAGAAGAAGGTGTTGATAAATAGTTTTGAGCAAGATTTCATATAAACGCTAGAGAGAAAATGTTTAGTGATTTTTGTAGTGATAGATAAAGCAATAACAAGTAAATAATAATAAAAATAAATAGTTGCTGCAAGTGGCCCAATCCTTGTTAGTACAAAGGACAAGCTAGTGGTGTTTCTTATAATGATTAAAACGTTACCGAGGACACACAAGAGGATTCGTCAAGTTGTTTTCATCACATGTCGTTGATTAATATTAACGTTTCTATAAGTGTTATGTGGGCAGACCTATGCTAGTTCACCGTCCCATTCAAGAAAAATGCACACTTACAATTACACTACTTGCAATCATTCGCAACTATAAGATACTAATTAAAAAATAAACCTAATTGTAGCAATAAACTCCTCGTATCTATTACTCCCTTATGTAAATTCTTGCGAACTAGGGTTCAGGTTTTTGTCACTCCGGCAACCCTCCATAAGCAATCTAATATACAATGCATTCCAATAGGCCCATAAACGTGAAGTGCTATGTAGTCGACGTTCAAATAACACCACTAGAGAAATAGAAACATAACTTAAATATCAATCGATAAATATTACTTCAATGAATCATGACTACTAACAACGAGACTTCTCCCATGTCCTCAAGAACTAAACGAACTACCCACAACACATCATATGGATCATGATCAGAGGTGATCTAATGATCAATAACAATCTGGTCATAAAGTGAAACACCGATAAATCTCACAAGCATCAACTACAAAGGGGTAATCAACACCGGTAGAGAGATACAATGAAATACTACGAGATAAAACCGTACTTGTTATATCGAGATGAGATGGGATGACGTCGGTGATGGTGCTGGTGGTGGTAATGATGTTGATGATCCTGATGATGCCCGGAGTTATGAGGATCACGGAAGTGACGATTGCCCCCCTCCGGAATAGAATTTCCCTGGCGGAATCTCCACGCCAGGAAGGTCTTTTCTTCTCGGCCTTGTTTCCATCGCGAGAGGCGGCGGAAAAATTCTACGAAGTGGCTCCCCAAAGTTCTTAGGCCAGGGGGACTAAGTATGCCAATGGGGAGCCAGAGGTGGGCTCAGGGCCACCAGGTGGCCCCCAGGCGCGGCCTAGGGTGCACCCGCACCTGGTGATCCCCTGCCTCCCCTCTTGGTCTCCTTCGCCCCCCCTCCCGCCCTTAATTTTTGGAGAAAACTCCTTTTCTGTTTTTTCTTGAATTTTCTGACGTCCGAAAGGTACTCCCTCTGATTTCTGGCTCAGATAAATAATTTTCGAAAACAGTAAAACACACGGAAACCCATAAAATAGTATAAGTATTGCACATAATATGAAATATATCAATGAATAAGAGAGAATTAACATAGAAAATAGTGATGCAAAATGAAGATATTAGGGAGCTTGACTAAAAATGGAACAAAAAGGTACACAAAATGGCTTCCTAGGATCCTCAAGCGGGGACAAGAGTCGTGTAGTCATGATGGCGGCGGTAGAGCTCAAAGAGAGTTAGAAGTAGCCGGGGGCACGTGTAAGGCTAACGGCCTAAACTCATTCTTCCTGAAATTAACGTCAAGTTTAGCCACACCAAATGGCAACCACCGGCGTCAAGTTCATCTACCTGTGGTATAAAAGTTCGTCGACTTATGTACATCATAATTACAAGCCAACATTACTGACATCTGCTCAATTTAGCAAAATTTAGAGCCACTTTACAAATACAAGTGAAATTCAATGACACAGTCGTAATAATATTCGGACTGTCCGAAACAACTCCTGTATGCAGTGGAGCGCACGAGAGTTTCCCGCCCAGCCGGTTATATAGTAGGCCCGGCCCGAATTCAAAAGAATTTTGATGGTTTTTTTAATTCTGCCGCATAAATTATTTCAGCCGAGCTTTCAGTCCGCCCGTCTCTGGGCCACCAAAAACGCCGAGGCAGGCCATTTTCCTACCTTTCTGTCCGATTACGGGCGGCGCATAATGTTCCTGCGCGCCTCCGATCGACGAAGACCTGAGCCAGTTTTTGTTTGCATGCGGCTCTTTCTTTCACGGGTGAAATCATCTCTAGTAAGAGTCTCTAATATTCAGTTTTCTACTCTACTATTGTCATTGCCAGCTTGGAGCTCCAGCGAGTCTCCTTTTATTTATTGTCTTATACACTACATGTGTTTTAGATAGCATTGACATTATTTATCTTATCCTTTGTGCGGAGACTTTTGCCAAAACCAAATAGATGATGGAGGCGTTAGGCGATCTCCAGGTTCTTAGTGATTAAAGTGGAAATCTTGTGAAGGAGTTGTATGACCTCAAGCTTTAGCATGAGGAAGACATGAAATATTTCTAGGCGTCGGTCTCCTTATAGAAAAAGCGTCTGAAGAGAGCAAATTTCGCCTTCGCAGAAGTAGTTCTGAATGTCGAAGAGCTCCAATAACTCAAGCAGGAGTTAAAAAAAAAGGAATATGTCGGTTGGAAAAAATTATCTTCTTCGAAAGTCATGAGTTTCAAGGCATCTGAGAAAAAACAAAAATATCAAGCTTTTCGAGGGAGATGAACCCAAGGAAGCAATCATTAGCTTCAGCCTTGATGACGGATACGAACTTGCGCTTGTCGAGTTCCTCCGTGAGAATCGAAAAATCTTTGCATGCGGTTTGACATGTATGGTGTCCTGAGGGAGTGTGCCGAGCACTCACTCAATGTCTACAAAGGCGCTAAGACGGTAAAGCAGAGCCTACGCTGCTTTGGACCAGAAAGAATGCACACGATGGGCAAAGAGATAGCAAGGCTCTTACCTGCTAGATTCATTAGAGAAGTCATCTGTAACATCCCAAGTATGAAAACACCCCTAGAATGTTTGTTTCTTGTTTAATTAAAGTTTTGCATCATGTCATCATACTCATTGCATTGGTTTTCCTTTTGTTTGCATCTGTTTTTCTTTGTTTTCATAATTGAAATTCAAACAATATTCAATGTGTTGCTTCATACTTGCTCTGTTACAATTTATCCAAAGAAAAGGTTCAAATAAAACTCCCATTTGTTTCCATGAAAAATAAAAAGATCAACTATTAATTTGTTCTTTAATAATCCACTTAATCCAATTTGTTAGTCAAATTCAAATCAAATTTACAAACAGCACCCAATTGGAAACTATGAAAATTACCAAAACATTTCTATTCCTTGTTGTTCCATTTAAACTTTAAGGTTCACCCTATTAAAAATCTTGTTTTCAATAATAATCACTTAATAATAAAATTCATCCAAATTTGAATTAAACTACAAACAGCAATTTAAATTTGAAACTTTTGGAAAACAAAGTTGGCAATTAGTTGCTATTGTAAAAACTAACTTAACCAAAAAATTTCTAAATTTTTCCTAGCCCTAAAACTTATCTTTTTCTTCCATTTCATTTCTGCAAAAAAAAAATAAAATAAACAGAACAAAATAAAGAAAAGGAAAAACTCACCAGTGGAGGGGGCAGCACGGCCCAGCCCAGTTTCTCGGCCTGGTACCGTTTCGCCACTCCCCTCTCTTCTTCCCGCAGTACGGAAACTCATCGAGCTATGCCACGACGGCAGTAGTAGCGCGCCGACGGCCGATGCGCGCCCCTAAGCCCCTATATAGCTAGCCTAGGCCCCGATGCCCGAGCCCTAACCGTAGGCTACCCTATCCCCCTCGCGCCGCCGCCAATCCCTCTCTCTCACCGGCGATCCCTCTCTGAACCTCACCTCTGAACCCACCGTCGCCGCCGTGTCTGAACCCATGGAGGTCATCGACGTTGCCGTGCTCCTCCCTTCTGGATAGCCACGGGAATCAGATCGCCGTTTCTTCCTCGAGCTGGTGGACACCTCTGCGAGCACGGGAGCAGCCTGGATCGACGCCGCCGTCTTCGACATCTCCGGCCGCCGCACTGCCCCGAGCCTCTGCTCGACTACACCGCCGGTGATCACCTCCTCCTCACCCTCCTCTCTATCCTATCTGCCTTGCGCGAGCACGCACGCCACCCACACCAGCACGCACCGCAGCAAGCACAACGACCACGAGCATCACGCAGAGATCGTCGCCGGCCACCGTCGTTACCCTGTCGTAAGTTCAGACAAACTTGGTTCAGTTAAAAATTCAGATTCGCGAACTGAATGTTAACCTCCCTGCGCAGCGTATACTGTCAAACGAACGTTAGCTACCGCAGTGGTAGCAGTGCAGTGCGCGCGAGTGCGAGGGCCAGGGTTCGAGTCCCCCCTCCCGCAGGGAAAAACCCAATCTTTTTGCGCAGCGCACTGACAGGGTGGCCCCCCTGTCAGCTGCTGTGTGTGCACCGCGTGCCACCGTGGCCCAGGGGCGCCCTGTCAGTGGCTTGGGCTAGCCACTGCAGGGTAGGTTTTGTTTCTGCGCAGTTTCTTTTAATTTTAAGTCCTTGCTAAATTACAGAATGGTCCCTAATACTAAAAAGCAAATAACTTTTATGTTATAAACCCAAATAATAAAAATAAAATATGTGCACTGCCCCAAATTTAATTATCTATCTAATTAACCATTTGTATTCTGTTTTGACCATTTCAAATTGTTTCAAATTTCAAATTCAAACAATTCATTTGAAATTTGTATAATTGCATAACTAATTCATACTTAATCCAAATAATGCAAATAAAATATGTTTTCCATTCTATTTTAAACCACCTTTCCAAATATAAATTTTGTTTCATGTTTTGAATAATTAAAATTGCTTAAATAATTTAAACCTTGTTTAAATCATTTAAATTTGCTAAATTCATAACTTGCTCAATTTAAATTATTTTTGAACATATAAAATATGTTTTCAAACCAGAAAAACATAACCTTTTCAAATATGAATTTTATTTAATGTTTTGAACAAATAAAATTCAATTAATATTCATACTTGAATTAAATGCAATTTAAATCTTGTTTAACTTGTTTAATTCATAATTAAATCATTGTACTTCCTTTTTTCAATAATTGAAACATGTAATCCACCTAAAATTTTGTGTACTTTCCAAATATGAATTTTGTTATTTGTTTTGAACAATTTAACTTGCTGAAAACAACAAATGCTTGTGTAACACCTTTAAGGAACCAAAATTTCCTAACTTAATAAATAAATTTCTAAAATTGGTAAACCTTATTTCCAATTGATTCTATTGTTGTTATTTTGTTATTTTCCTTATCCATGCATCATACTAAACCACTTTCACCTGCTGGTCAGTTGTAAAACAATTGTTTCAACCATAATTCATGGGCTTTTCATATGCAACTCAAATTGCATGTGGGTCCATTTAATCATGTTGTTACCATGTCAACTAGTTTATTTTGATGCATCAATTAAATGGTCATGCATCATCCCATGATTGTGCATTATGCCATGTTATTGATTGTTTGTCTCTCTGCGTTGTTTGTTTGCTTCTTCTCGGATAGACGACGACGTTGAGACAGACGATACTTACGACACCCCTTCTGAGGATCTAGCTCAGTACCAGGCTGCTGAGTTTGCAGGCAAGTATTCACTCACATGAACCACTGTGTTCCTTTCAACATTGGTTACCAATACTTTCCGTTATCTATTTTCTGCTAGCCATATGTATCGTTGCTTATCACGAGAGTTGGTAAGTTTGTCATGAATTTCTTTAAGAGACATGAACTCTTTTTCTAGTTTTTCATGACTATCAAGAAGTCTATCATGAGCAATACCTAGCACAATCTTTTCATTTTCACAAGTTTTAGCAAGAGTAAGAGATAGTTCATTGTCCTATCTAAGCTTAGAAACACAAATAGCATAAGCCTCTTCAAGACTAGATAGTTTCTCCTGAAGAGAATCTCTAATGGAACGCTCTTTCTCAAGAGTCTCTTCAAGCTCTTTGTCATTGCTAGAATGACCTCCTCCATAACTTTTCAAAGTCATGATGATTTTTTCCTTTTCATCTACAAGAGAGTTAGCATCATCAAGTTGCCTCAAAAGGGCATTCACCTTTTCTTTGGTTTCACCTTCAAGGCTAGCCAACCATGAGCCTAGCTCTTTAGACTCATCAACCTCCTCACAGTTGTTTTCAACACAATCCAATAAAGAAGGAGGGTTAGTGGCAATAGTTTTGGAGGTGGAAGAAATTCCCGAAGTGGCTATTGTCATGAGACATGTAGGTCGGATATGCGCACTCTCATTGGGGGATTCAAATAGAGAGATCAATGAAGAGGAAGAGGTAGCTATGGCGACATGGGCCACACCTACAACTTCATCTTCTCCTTCATCTCTGGAGATGTATGTTTCCAACACGACCCCTTCTTGAACATATAGAGCACTTGGGACTCTTCTAGCAAAGTTCTTGTTTTGTGGAGCTTTGGTCTTGTCCTTGCGAACAAGCTTGCCTTCATTTTCTTATCTTGGCTCAAAAGGACACTCTTTGACAAAGTGATTTGCACTTCCACAATTTTAGCATGTCCTTGGCCGCTCCCCCTTCTTTTTATAGTTATTGTTCCTTGGGGGTCATGGAGCACCGGCCTTATGAGCTTCCAATCTTTTACAATAGCCATGAATAGCAAGAGCAATGAACTTGTGAGCACCCTTGTATGTGTATTCATAGTCCTCATCGTCATCATCACACTCTTCAACCTCTTCTACTCGAGCAACCGCTTTTGACTTCAATGCTAGGTTAGGAGACTTTCCCATTCCTCTTGAGCAGGCTAGAGCATCATCGGCACTCTAGTGAGATAGACATATGGAAATTAACTCACTAAGAACACCAATGGAATTGAGAGAATTGTAGTCCTCCCTTGTACAAATGCTAGTGGCGAGGTTCTCTCGAAAGGACTGATGGTCTTAACAAACTTCCTCTTGATCGACTCATCGGTGATCTCCTCTTTTCCGAAATCCCTCAATTGGTTTGCAAGGGTGACGGTTCTTCTATAGAGCTCTCCAGGAGTCTCATCCTCTTGCATGAGAAAGTTTTTGGCCTTGTCAAGATCAACATCATGGAAGATTGGATGATTTCATTTCCTTGAAACAAAGTGTCAAGGCTATCCCAACTCTCCTTGGCGGTCTTGTTGAGTTGAGACTCAATGTCCTCTCTTGGAGTCAAATTTCTTGCATCGTGAGGATGGAATCCATGAACCACACTTCTCCACAAGGCGGTGCATGAACCGGAAATGTGAGACTCCATTTCAAACTTCCAAGAGTAAAATTCATTAGTGTTAAGCATGGGAGGAAGTCCAACATTTAAAATGTGTGCCATTGAAATAAGGGCATGGATAGAGTCGTAGTTGGGAGGTGGTGGAACTCTTGAGTTAATCCCCGATCCATTAGCCGATTGAGACTTGGAGCCTCCGGATTTCTCCCCAACCTTAGCCTTCTTCGAGGCGCCTTGGCTTTGGCAATGTTAGCTTCCATTTCGGCAATGTCCGGAATAGACTCATCTTCCGAACTCACCTCATTGGAAACGTAGGAAGGTTCATCATGTCCTCCAACATCTTCTTAATGCTAGAGACATCCGAACCCACACTAGAGCTAACCTTGGAAATTCGGTTTAGATGGTTCCATCTGTCACTTGTAGATTAGCTATATTGTCGGCCATTTTGGAGATCTCCTCCTTAGAAGACTCGAGGTCATGTCTATTGGCCATAATACTCTTAGGCAGTTAAGCCCGATATAAGAGCCTAGGCTTTGATACCAATTGAAAGTACGGTATGGTCAACTAAAGAGGGGGGTGAATAGGTGACTAACAATTTTTATTTTTTCCCTTTTTAGATTGGGCTAAACAAGTAAAACACACACAGTTATATAGGTGTGCAACTAGGTGAACAACTTATGTGATACGATACAAAGTACGCAACGGAAGCAATATGTAAAGCACAAGATAAACCACAAGTGTAAACAAGGAGACAAGGATATGTTTCCCGTAGTTCCTTCCCGGGAAGTACGTCTACGTTGGAAGGTGTGGAGCCACCTAGACACTCCAATAGCACGGATGTGCACACCTTATTATCCTTGAGCTTCTCCGGTGAGGGAGATTCTCGATTCCACTATGAGGTCGAATTGAAGGCGTTGAACAAACCTTTACATAAGGTTGAGTCTACTCCACAAGATGGTTGGATGCTCTCAAGGATCCGAAACTTCTTGCAACAAGGTGAAAGCTCCAAGCACAATGGTTTCATTTAGGGTTTCTAGGCCCTAAAGAGATTTCAAGATTCGTTAGGATTTGATGGGTGTATTTGCAATTCCTTTGGTGGAATCACAGATCTAGACCTACTAAGGCACTCACAAAGTTTCGGCACGATTGGGTGGTTGGAGTGGGAGATCTAGTAGGTTAAAGCTCGCATTAATGGCTAGAAGAGAGAGAGTGAAGCTTAAAATAGTGGGGAAAGAAGAAGTGCAATAAATACCCCTCCTCTTCCAACCAGTCGTTGGACTCTTTCCTGCAGCAGCGGTACTACAGGTGTTTCCACCGGTACCACCACTGGGGTCAAAGCCCACAACACACAACGACTCTTCCACTGAGATCCTGGTTCCGTTGTACTACCGCCCACCGATACTACCGGTGCCTTCCGCTGGAACCTCCGTCAGTCGCAACCCGAAGGCCATTTTGGCGGTACCTCCACCGGTGGTGGACAGCCCCTGTGCGCCACTTCCATTCACCGGTACCACCGGTTGTATAGTGGTACCACCAGTGTCCTCCGCTGGCACCTCCGCCAGTTGGTTACGGAGCACCATTTTGGCGGTACCACCACCGGTAGCTGCTAGGCGCCAGGCAGAGGGGCTGAGCCAACGCTGGAATCCCCAGGCAGGGGTACTACCGCCAACTGGGTTTCAGCTTGGTTAGCTCCTCCTTAGAAGCGCTTCGTCGACAAAATGCCACCACGGTGCCTTATGAGTACTTATAATAAATGCGGGGCACTGTAGATGAGGTTGCATACTACTAATGCATAAACTCCATACTAGTATTAGTCCTTTAACTGTGTTGTCATTAATTACCAAAACGGAAGATGGTCGTTCAGGAGCTCACGTCCACGATAGCTGTGGTAGCTGGTTGTCGAGAGGAAATTGCACATAATACCAACATTTGGGGATTTTATTGCACAAAACCACAACCACGGACATTTTTTGCACCAAACACCAGGCATTGGGGTAATAGTTGCACAAAACACATAACTAGTTATTAGCCTCTTTAATCACAAGTTTAACCACTTGGGCCCACTTGTAGCCTATGCATTTTAAACTTTGACTCTTTTCATTTCGGTTTCAACCGACGCACATGTAATTCTGTAGCCCATGCGCTTGCAAAGCTAGGTGTTAGCTCTGTATTGAAATATGATGTAGCTGAGCCATTCTAATGAATTTCTACTTTCTGCTTAAAAAAAAACTATGGGAGCCGCGTCACCAACTTTGGACCTCTTCAAAGTGTAGACTTCCAATAGTGAAGCAATCTTATTATAACTGGAAAATATGAAAATGAGAAATTGGTGACATGCGGGGACTAGATGAAAATGAAAAAAAAAAGAATACTGCTATTAAAGCTGCAATGGATATCGTTATGTGCTTTATTTCCAGTATATATATTCATTTTCTCAAGAAGAACAGAACAGTGATCTATTGCTAAAGAATCTTCACGAACATGGTACATAATCCGAGTATCCTTAACCTACAGAGTACACTACAACACGACACATGTCACTTGTATATATGCTGCCACTTTTTAACCATGGCAATTAATTGGAGAGGAGGGGATGTGTTTATCGTTTTTGTTAATCCTTATCTTCTGGAATTCAGCGAGTCCTGGATCTCTTCGAGTGTTCTTCCTTTAGTTTCAGGCACTAGCCTTGCCACGAACAGTATAGTCGCCAAACTCGCCGCAGAGAACATGAAGAACGTCCCTGTAGGAACAAGGAGAGCAAATGTGATTGTCTGTAACTACTGGAGCCATTGGAGAGAAACTTGTATATACTGGAATTACCTGCTGAGCTCCAGTCCATGAGGAAGCTAAACGAGTAAGAGATCGCAAAGGAACCTAACCAGCTAACCAGGGTAACCAAGCTTCCGCCGATTGCTTTCATGTTAATCGAGAATATCTGCAAGCAATTGATCCAGGAGAAAGGTTAGTCGCTTTCGTAGTTTTATCGCAGATTTGTCAAGGGTGCCATAGAGTCATCCAAACCAAGTTCTGGCTATTCTTCTTTACCTCAGACATAACAACCCAAGGGACAGGGCCCATTCCAATTGAGTATGCACCAATGTATATCTAATCAAAAAGCAGCATCCGCAGGCGTTATCAACATTCAGAAGAGGAAACTTCCGGAACTCACAAGAGCCATTTTTCGCGAAAACGCAAAAAGCATTGCGTTTCGATGCATTGATAGAAAAGAGAGCTTTTATGTACATGTCCAACTAAGAACTCACAAGAGCCATACTGCAACTGAATACAGTGTATACAGACTACAGAGGAACATGAGAAACGCATTCCTTACCAGGATGCCAGAAAGAGCTAACGCAGGAACCCATTCTGAAAATAGTCCGTGTGTCTGAAAAGATCATTTAGCACTCATGTCACAGAAGAAAATAGGTTTAACTTATCATTACATTTTGCATTAACAGTAATGGAAAACTCTCCAAGTTATTTTCATTTAGATAACTTAAGGCAGCTTGTGAGTCTCCCATATGTTCCCAAAAGTTGCATAAGAACTTCTTTATTTTAACACTACAGTAAGGGAAAATGTAGTTACCTTTAGGTAGAATGATATTCCTGTCAGAAAGCAGCCCAAGAATGTTCCGGATGCAGAGACCTATGTAACAAAAGAACGTCAAAACAAAAATTCACCTAATAATCTATCTCTGTGTACATAAGCTCAACTTTGTAGCAATTGTACCATGAGAAGAACTCTTCTTCCACTCCTATCCATGAGGATGGCGCCAAACAATGTAATGGGAATCTGGAATTATCATGGTTATAAACAAAATGTTATAGTAATTAGCACATTTTGCTGAAAACAGCCTATCTCAGACCTGAATAATGCCAATCAATATGGTTCCAAGTTTTCCAGAAAACCCTGAAGTTGAAAGATAAATCAACACATTTCATACAGAACTGTTAGAAAAGGATAACACCGTGATCATGATATTTGCATACCCGCGGATGTAAAGATAGAGCTTGCATAGAACCCTACACCATTTATCCCACCTAGTTGCTGGAATATCATCAAGCCAACACCCACCTGTGCATATAAAATCCACCATTTGGTAAACAATTATGAAAAAAATTCATATGACCAAATTCCAAATTCAGTACACCAAACTAATGACATTATTACATGTAGTCGAAATGATTTCTTACAGTGACCGCATATATATTTTTTCTCAGAAACAAATCTTGAAACCTGGCCTTCGGGAAGCTCTGGAGTGAATCAATATACTCCTGAATCAAATAATCATTATGAGTATAGTCCTCTTTGAATTATATCCTAATATATACAAGCTTTAAGGACAGAAGATAACTTTAATCTCAATGGCCTCTTCAGATGTGTCCACATTCTCTCCACGGAGCTTCTGCAATGAGGTGCGAAATTCTTTCTCCCTTCCAACATTAGCCTGTAAAAATATGCAAGTGAGATTCCATATATACAAAAATTATCATGAAATTAAGTCAAAGTTTCATATTAGTTGATGAGTAATTATATGTACTTTATATATTTCATTGTAGCGCTGTCTTCCATGCTTACTTTTGCTCACAAAAGGAGAGGTTTTACCGTAATTCATAAATCCCTCTAACCTTCACATTATTTAAAACAGGAAAACCACTGGGCAAAACATTCATGCTTCACAGAATATTTGCGGAGGACGGAAGTTCCTTACCAACCATCTCGGAGACTCTGGAATGAATGGAAGACCTGCTAAGAGGAGAAGACATGGCACTATACCTGCACACACAAAAAATTGTTATTATTTCCATCCAACATGAATGTGAAGGATAAGCATGTTTATATGGATGTGAAAGACAAATTACCAACAAATACCAAATTGCGCCATGCAACCAGTGCCCCTACTATGTAGGTAGCCGAACTCCCAGAACATATTAACAACTGCAGATGCAAAAAAAACAGGTGGTGGAAACTATTAAAACGTACCAAGTTAAACATACATTATGGGGGTTTTGTTCTGTACTAGTTTACAAACCTGGTTCGAAGTTGCAAGGCCGCCTCTGAGATCCTTTGGCGCTATTTCCGCTATGAACACAGGCACCTGCCACATCCAGCGCAACATCAGTACACTTGAACTTGAAGGTCGTAAAAGGGAAAACATGAACATGCACAAGTAATACAAGATTAAGACATAAGAGATTCAAGACTCAAGAGTGTGGTTTGAACTAAGTGGTACATACCACATAAGAAAGAATTCCGGTACTATAACCCAACAAGATTCTTCCAAAGTAGAGCATAGTAGCATCCTTTACAAAAGAAAAACAAGGTAAGATTTCAGTATGAAATGCAAAAGATATCAAATCACTTTACCAACTAACAGACCTTAGCAAAATGTATAAAAATCCAGCCAAAAACACAAATAATAGCTGATATCCGCATGGTCTGTGACAAGCAAAACAAGAAGATACGATGAATGTGAAGCAAAAATGCACAAAATAGACCAATTAATAATTAATTAAAATACACAAGCTACCATTTTACGTCCAAGAAAGTCTGCTAAGCGTCCGCTGGTAACAGCACCAACCATTGCCCCAATTGTCAATACTGATCCAAAAATTGCGAACTGCAAGATTTAAGTGGATCAGCACATATAACAGTTAGGAGAAACTTAGAACAGGGCTGCATAACTCATTTACTAAGTGAAAATGGTATCTCTGGGAAAGAAAGCTTATTCATGTTACAAACCGCAGAGATGGATAGTCCGACTTCATCTACTATTCCTGACTGAGTGGGTGCAGAATAACCAACCTGAAAAATTATATGGTTCAGTAAAAAATATAGCTAGTACTATATGAGTATCACAGAACAAGTTGCTTGGAAAAGTCAATCTTCTACTGAATAATGTAGTTTAAGAACCATAATCATAGCTAGTACTATATGAGTATGACAGAACAAGATGCCTCCAGAAGTAAATCTCGTGCTGTTTGATGTAGTTAAAAAAAATAAGTACAGGTTTGCTGACATACATCCAGATCTCATGTACTCCTCGTCGTATCACAATCCTTCATGTTTTATTCTTTTTGAACAAAAATCCTTCATATTCTGCAAAACCCGCTCTTGCATTTTATTTGTTACTTGTACGCGGAAGAAAGAAGGAAAACCAAATACACTTTTGGTGATACTATATATACTTGGGGAAAATGATCTGTGGCTACTGGAGCCATGTTCACAATACTAGTGAAAAGTCCACGAGAGATTGTTCCAAAAACAATAAAAGACTTCATGGATGCAGTAGTACGCACAAATTCGCCCCAGGTTGCGTCTAATTTGATTCTCCATACGAGGGTCAAATCTGAACTTGAAAATTTGCATGTTTAGATAATAGGGTAACTTCATGCGTACCACATTCATGAATTTTGGGGAGTTCTTGAACACGGCATAATGAACGAAAATGGATATGTCGGTGAGTTCAACCGGACAAGAAATTCCTCACATTAGGCGCCGCTCGTGCCCATCCAATGGAACGTACACTGAGTCTGGGTGCCTTGTCAAGGCACAGAACTTATGAACAGAGAGGGGCGAAGAATGGAGAGGCGGCTTACGCAGGTGCCGAACTCGAAGGAGCCGCACACGGCCACGGCGGTGCTGAGCAGGACCATGGAAAGGGACCCTCCCCGGCCGCGTCCGCACGAACACACCTCCTCCTCCACCTGGATCTTGGCATCCTCCTTGTAATCATCCCGGAGGAGGAGCGGCGCCGTTACCTCGCCGCCGCCGCCGCTTCCGCCCCCAGCACCTAGCACGCCGCTCTCCACGTCATCCGCGGCCCTCACTATCCCCATCTCGATCTGTGAGCGCAGAGAAAAACAGCAGCAGGAAGAAGAATTGCTAAGATTGGTCGGGGAGGTGGAGAGGAGGAGGAGACTGCAGGGGGAGTGTTCTTCGGGTCGGGTGGAGCGACGCGGAGTGTTCTCGGGGTATTTATATGCGTGGATCTCGGACACAAGGGAGCGATCGCGGGTGAGCCCAAAGCCGCGGGCGCCTAGACGCCAAAAATGTCTCGCTCATGCGTTGGAGTAGTAGTATTCCATTTTGAACACGAGGGTCCGATCGGTGTGAGATACGTTTAATTTAAAATTTCAGATATGGAAGGAAACGTACGGCTGGCGATCCGTGAATGTGACATGAAGAGAGGCATATTTTGGTGATTTGGTTGGGGGTGAGGTGGCGACAGCCATCTCACAGCAAATACTGTATATACAATCTGTGTACAAATGCAGCGGCGCCTTATGGCCGACTCATGTTTTGTATGGTGAATTTACATCGAGATAACTCTTCTTCCTCCCCCGTGAGCATATTAGATCATGCCAGCATCGGAGCTCGGTATCATAAATTCACAACAACCATTTTAAGAACCTGACTCTCGATCATTTAAATCACTCAACTGGAAATCATCAATCCCTCGATTCACTTAAATGGAAATCATCAATCACTCGATTCACTCAACAATGTTGGGTTCAACCATGAAAATCAAGAATGTAGAGGGGAGAATACAAGAAATGGAGGAGGAAGATGAACATAGGAGCACGCTACGTCGTGCCGGGTCCGGGCGGAAGCCTTCGTTCCGTCCAAGCCGCCTTGTCGGTGGCAATTTTTTTAAAATAATACGATTTTAATACGTATTTCAAAAAATGATACGCAGACTAGATAATTTTGAAAAATGTTAGCCAATCGGCAGTGCTGCGCTCGACTGCCTCCTATCGGGTAGGGTGCACCCGATTTCCTTGAATCGGCCATGCGGCAGTTGATTAGTGGCTAGACCACGTCACCGCGGCCAGTCGGGCGATGCAGCTGGCCCCGCAGCGGTAATCGGGTAGGGTGCACCCGATTAGTGGCTGCATTGGTACAGCGCGCGTCGGCCTCCTCTTCTTTCCTTCCTTTCTTCTTCCTCCCTGTTGTTCTCCCCCTCCCCCCCTCTCTCTCTCTCTCTTGAAGCATGACCACGAATTAATCCGGCCATTTCAACCGATTTGCTCCGCATTTTCCACCATAAATCGGTTAGAGGGAAGTTAGGGAGACTAAGAGCATCACTAGCAGAGCCTTTAAAAGGCTAACCCTTAAAAGCGGAATAAGGGTCGAGAAATGGCAGTTTAAGGGTTGGAAACAGAGGGGGTAGATCAGTACCCTCAAACCCAACCTTTAAAACAGAATATTCTGTTATAAGGGTTGGTTTTGGGGGCACTGCTAGACGCCGCAACCCCGACTCTTAAAACTGACATGTATGTTTCATCACAATTTTCATAGAACAATAATAGTTCGAACAAAACAATAATCATTCTAGTTATTATTACAACACCAAATAGTAGTTTCAAACACATAATAATCATTCAAGTTGTTACAACAAGGGTTTTTCGAAATTACAACAATTGTTCGAATGGTAGATCATCGGCGGCGACGCCCATCTAGCTGCCAGTGGTGCTCGATAAGATCCTTCTGCAGCTGGCAATGAGTGTTGGCACTCTTAGTCTCTCGATGTGTTTGGAGAAAAGCTTGTAGGCGATTTGGGTTTCTTTCCGGTTGCACTCGGGTTCCAACATTGTCATAGAAACAAGGCAAATTCAAACCCCTCTCATCCTCAAGGATCATGTTGTGTAGAATCACACAACATTTCATAATGTTCACAAGGGTTTTTTTCCCAAAAAGCCATAGGCGACCACCCGCATTGCAGCTGATATCTTTTGGAATGCACTAAACCCCATGGTGCCCGCGGCGTTTCTACGACGCTTGAAATACTCGGAGTTGGCCTCACAATCCGTGACAATTTTCACAAACAAACAATGGCGCATTCGGTACCTTCTCTGGAAGAGGCGAGGTGGGTAAGTTGGTACCTCCGCGAAGTAATCTTGCATTAGTTGGTCGTGCCCGAGACCGCGGTTCCTGTGGATGCAAATGCGACCCATCTGATACCCCCTTCTCTGATCGAGGAGCTTCGCTCGGTCCTCGAGCTCTTGCACGGCGAGGACGACGACCATCATCTCGGCATCGTCATCTTGAAGCAAATCATCGATGACCGAATCGTCCGACGACGACCAACCGGAACCATCGGTGGTAGAATCATCGGCGTCCATCTGCAATATACAAAGTATAATCAATACTTGAGTAAATACAAATTAAAACAAGCAAAAAAAGGAAAGAAAACATACTAGTGAGCACCGATGGCGAGCGGACAGCGACGGGAGGAGCCGGAGGCGAGCGGGCGGAGGCCGGGGGCGAGTGGGCGATGGCCGGAGGCGAGCGGGGGTCGGGGGAGCTCGACCGGCGCCGGGGGCGAGCAAATCGTGGCGGCGGCGGCCGGACTGGCGGGCGCGGGGCGGCACGGGAAGAACTCGCGCGAGGGCGGCGGGGGCGGCGGAGGTGAGGTCGGGCGGCAGGGCGCGATGGCGAGGGCGGCCGAAGGCGGCAAGGGCGCGGCGACGGCGGGCGAGCAAATCGCGGCGGCGGCGCCGGACTCGCGGGTGCGGGGCGGCACGGGAGGACCTCGCGCGAGGGCGGCGGGCGCGGCGGAGGTGAGGCCGGGCGGGCGCGATGGCGGGGCCGGCGGGGGCGGCCGGAAGCGGCGTTGGCGCGGCGGCGTCTGGCGAATCGCGGGCGCGCGCGATGAGGGCGAAGCTGAAGCTTCAGCCCGCGTGTCCGCGGTGGCCGAGTAGGGGTTGCCCTCTCTTTTTCGTCCCTACCCTCAGATGTACAGGTTCGGAGGGGAAAACAGGGGTCAACCCTTAATTTTTTTTACGGTTTTAGGGGTTTAAGGGTTCTGCTAGTTCGTGTTTTCCATCCGGAACCGGAAAAATAGCGGTTATTTTTAAGGGTTGGCCCTTTTAAGGGCACTGTTAGACATGCTCTAAGGCTGGCTTGATCTCATGATGGGATAGCTTGTGGGGCTGGTTTTCATGGTGGTTTATGTGATGGTGGTGGCATGAGTTCATCTCATGGTGGTGGTGGTTATGGTGGTGGACTGCGTGCTCGTGTTGTCTCGGTGACTTAACGCGCCCGGTAGAAGCATGCTTCAAGGGTAAGAATCGACCGACATTGCTCAGTTTTTATTGTTGGTATATAATTTTATAGACGCGCGGATATGTAGTAACAATTTTCGGTAGTGATGTGGGAATAAAAGTTTGCGGCTGTGTGGATATTTAGTTAATTAATAGATGCGTGAATAATATTTTGTAGACGCCCGGATATGTAGTAATAATATTGGGTAGTACTATTATTCGGATATCTGGTAATATATAGTAATAATATAGATTGAATATTGTTAATATACCTATGAGGCATTTATTTATGAAAAATACACACACTTACACTTAATTGATATTCATTTCGGATATGCATGTTGAAATGGTCTGGACTTTTACCTTTCGCGCGGCTGGTTGAGACCACTGAAGCCTCCACACGGCTAGCCATTGACTCGTCTCTGCTCACGTGCCTAGTGGACCGTTGGAGGCCCGAGACGCACACGTTTCACTTCCGATGGGGAGAGATGGCTCCTACTCTGGAGGATGTGTCCATGTTGCTTGGACTACCTCTGGCAGGTCGTGCTATAGGACCGTTGGGTATACCGGCTAATTGGGACGTGGCCATTGCAGAGCGGTTTCACGGTCTTTATATGTTCCAGATTTTGAATTTCCGTGCGACACTCATGGACCAAAACTTGATTGGTTGCTCAATTTTCAGGTGATTTTACATGTCTCATGTATTATACTTACCGCTTGTATTACGTCGTTCGATTTACTAACATATTTTATTTTCTCCATACAGATACAAAAGTTTGCTGGTTTTCCGGTTGTCCCGCTGAATGATACCCAGATCACTAGGAGTCTGGAGTCATGTGTATTGTGGTTACTAGGGAAGGTGATGTTCACTGGTAAACATGATTGAACCGTTAGCGCGCGGTACATTCCTATTGCACTTCAGATCGCCTCCGCTCAGGGCCCTCAAGACATCACACCGAGGAGTTGGGGCTCTGCGATCTTAGCGGCTACGTACTGAGGTTTGTGCAACGCTTGCACGCTTGTGACGAAGGGGGTAGCCCTTCTTGGATGTCCTTTATTCTTGTTGAACAATTAGGCATAATTTCCATGATTAACTCCAGAATATAAACCATGACACAGACAGCTATTAACATGTGTAACTCGAACATACTAGATGCAGTAGACAACATGAATAACAGCAACACGATCTTCCTAAACATGTAAACAGTAGACATGTTAAACAGACAGACCGGGACACAGATTCCGTACCGATCGTTGTTGATGACAACGTTGGCGATGACGGGTCGGAGTAGATGACGTTTGAGGCGGCGGTACGCAGCACCGCCTGACTTGCTAGGCAGACGAGCCGTCGTGGAAGTAGCGAGCAGTCGCGCGAAGCGCTTCCCAAAAACCTAATTCGCCCTCTCCCATATAGGATCACAAAGGCGAGTGGTTCCGGAGACCTGCTCTCCCGTTCGCGGTGGACGCCGGCGCTCGGGATGGAGTAGACTACGGTGGCGGCGCAAGGAACGAGGTGTGGCAAATCTAGATTGGTTTCGGTGTGTGTACAGCGCTCACGACGCGCATCTTTTATAGTGCGGTTGGGAAAACCCTAACGTGTGCGACGTGTGTCGTACCCTGATTTCTAGGGGATACTCGTCGGGCCGAACTGTATAGCAGGTGCTTGGATTATGGGGCATAACTGCTCCCACGTCCCAGCTTCCTGGTAGGCCTGCGCTTATGCGCGACAACACAAGCCCTGCTATTCCATCGTCGATGTAAACTATCCACTAGAGATCAAAGGCACTACTGTCGACGTACTTCATACCAATCACACATGGTACGTCAACAGCTTTGAACAAAGGCTATCACAACAGATCTCTACGACACAAAAGAATGAAATAACTTGCAAATGGCTCTCATTAGAGCAGAGATAGCAAATACAATCATTCAGAGGGCACCTGCCCCAACAATACATCATTACAATACAGCGGAAGCATTCAACATGTCTGAGTACAGACAAGAACCAAATAGGCCTAAGAGGCCGGTAACGAAAAGACGGAGCCCATCCACGAAGTCTCGGATCCTGCCCGGGTCCGCTATCTACTCGTCAGCAGTCTCGTCATAATCCCCGTAGTAGGCACCATGTAGATCCTCGGAAACGTCGTCTGCGGAAACCACAGCCCCAAAGGGGTCAGTACATAAACGTACTGGCAAGCAAGACTCACAGTTCACCAAAGTGTAACCCGTCAACACCAAGCACAGATGCCTTGGATTCAACGGAAGAGAGGGGATATAAAAGATGCTGCAACTGGCTGCGCTAACCAGCTACAGAGATTCTATCACTTCCGGCTAACAGAATGGAGATAAGATCGAGGAGTGTAACCAACTGAAATATAACTTCAAACAAACCCATCCTGGATCTCGCCCCTTATCCAAAGAAGCAATCCGAGGATAACTCACACAGTTGTATTAAAGGTGAAACAAGTTATTGTGTCATCAACCTATTACTAGTCAAGTTATTAATCATTGGGTGTAACATGTTTGATCATTATGTTTAAGTTGTCCTGAGTACTTGTTAGCCAGTACTTTCACCAAGTAATCCATAACCGCGGAAAACACGGCTTCTCGAGAAGATTATCCCTGCAGGGTTGCACCAATTTGGCCGTACACGTATGAATAACCCGCCAGATGGGAGATCACCCCACCAAGCGGGGCACTCAACACAACCAACCATTCTTCGCATCAAGCCCAAAGCACCTTGGGCGCACGGCTAATCGAGCCCAGAAGAAAATGGACCCTCATAGCACTCTAAGAACGTGTCCCCCTATATGCCGACTACGAAAGTTCCACACTGGCCTGGGCTCGCAAAAACATGCATGCGGCAAATGGAAAACACGAACTAAATGAGGCGATTTGGACGAGATGCGAATCAGGTCAAGTTGAGGGGGGCGCCCATACTCGCTTCCCACATGCGGGTAGTGCGCTCATCATGGATCAGTAGACAAGACCCTTTTCCTATTAGGGTCGACACTAGCAGGCCTCAAAACCACATAGGGCCTCCTGCCGGTGCCTTATCATCAAATTATTATTATTACCATTAGCATTAACAGGATTGATTGATTAACATCGAGCCTCCAGAACATAATAGAGATAGTAACAGAAAGTAACGGGTAACAGACTCGAGCAAAACAACCTAAGCATGCTAGTAAGACACTGGCTCAACCAAAGGGGTGATAGGAGGGGAGGTGAGGCAATATCAAGGTTAAGGGATTCATGTGATGGGTTCGTAACAGAAACAACAACTACTAAGGCTAGCAGAAAAGAACAACGGAAAGTATCGGTAATCAATGTTGAAAGGAACACAGTGGTTCATGTGAGTGATAACTTGCCTGCAAACCCAGTAGCCTGGTACTGAGCTAACTCCTTAGAAGGGGTGTCGTAAGTATCGTCGGTCTCAACGTCGTCGTATATCTGGGAAGAAGCAAACAAACAATGCAGAAAGATAAACAATCAATATCATGGCATAGTGCACAAACATGGGATGATGCATGACCATTTAATTGATGCATAGAAATAAACTAGTTGACAAGATAACATAACATGATTAAATTGACCCACATGCAATTGGATTGCATATGAAAAGCCCATGAATTATGGTTGAATTAATTTTTTTACAACTAATCATCGTATGAAAGTGGATTAGCATGATGCATGGATGAGGAAAACAGCAAAATAACAACAATAGAATCAAATAGAAATAAGGTTTACCAAGTTTGGAAATACATTTATTAAGTTTTGGAATTTTGGTTTCTTAAAGGTGTCACACACGCATTTGTTGTTTTCATCAAGTTTAATTGTTCAAAACAGATAACAAAGTTTATATTTGAAAAGGTTATGCTTTTATGGTTTGAAAACATATTTTATATGTCCCAAAAGAATTTGATTTGATCAAGTTATGAATTTAGCAATATTAAATGATTCAAACAAGGTTTAAATCATTTAACCAATTTTAATTATTCAAAACATGAAACAAATTTTATATTTGAAAAGGTGGTTTAATTTTTCATGGAAAACATATTTCATTTGTGGAAATTGGATTTAAAATGAGCAAGTTATTATTTTGGCAATTTTAAATGCAATAATTAAGAAACAGTTGTTTTCAGCAATTTAAATTATTCAAAACAGCAAAAAAAAATTATATTTGGAAAGTACATGAAAAATTGATTGGAAAACATATTTAGTTTGTTGAATTTGGAATTTTTATGAACAAGTTATGAATTTTGCAAAATTAAGTGATTTAAACAGGAATTCAAATATTTCAACAATTTAAAATATTCAAAACAGTAAACAAATTTTATATTTGGATATATCATTCAATTTGGGACAGAAAACATATTTAAAAAGTTAAAATTGGAGTTAAAATGATTTTCTTATGCAATTTACAAGATTTGGGGTAAATCTGCCATTTTAATTCATCTAGGGAATTGAAATATATTTTGCAGGGCTAGAAATAAGTTAGAAGGGCCTATGTGTGATTACCAGGAAGTTCTGTGACCAAAACATATGTAAAATAAAAAGTTGGTTAATTGTGCAGGGGGTGGGGGGTGGGATTCGATCCCTGCACCTCCTGCTGCAAGCAAACGAACAGAACCAGTGGGCTGTGCTGTTTGTTGTGGCTAGGAAGGGGATCTCGGGAGGATATGGTTCAGACTGCGGCTTAACTGAATCAAAAGGAAATAAAGGAGCAGAAAGAAAAGGGGTGGAGCTGGGACTCGAACCCGCGAGCTCTCGCTTCCGCGCGCGGGTGCACTGCCAGTAGGGTAGCTGCGGTTGGTTGATAGGAAGTGGCCTCTGGGCTGGTTAAGGTGCAGTTTGGCGGGGTTTTTTTTAACTGAACCGAACTTGGAACGCTGGGGTTCTGTAACTCGACGGAGATGGCAGCGGTCGCTGCTCGCCGGAGGCGCTGGGGCGCCGTGTGCGCGGGGTGGGGTGCGGTGCGGGGCAGAAGGAAGGAAGGGAGAGGAGGAGGGGAAGCGCTTGGGGGGAGGCCTCACCTTGGCGATCGGAGGCGGTCGGACAGGGAGCAGTTGGCGATGCAGCAGGAGGTGGTCGCCGGAAGGAGGCGACGGCGGCGGTGACTCAGGCCCTCCCGGCCCAAGCCGAGGGGGGAGAAGGTAGAGGGTGGAGCGGCGGCTCCATTCCCGCCGCTTGCGCGGCCGGAGGGGCCCCGGACGGCCGGCGACCACCGGAGGAGGAGGAGCTCGGGTGAGGTACAGTTTACAGGGAAACAGAGGGGGTTTCAGGGAGAGAGAGGAGATGAGGGAAGAGTGGAGGCGGGGGAGAAGAGATGGAGGGAGCTAGGGGAACCCTAGGGCTCGGCCTAGGGTTTTTAAGGAGGGGGAGAGGAGGCACAGCCGTTGCCTGTGTGCTCTGATGCACGTGTACACCATGGATGGTGATCGTACAGGAGGTGGAAGACGACAAGGGTGGAGGGGGGTATCGGGCCAAAAAAGAAATGGGCTGGGCTGGGGGAGAATAGAAAGAAAAGGGGGGTGGGCTGGATGGTGTGCTCTCTCTCTCCCTTGGTTTTTAATCTTTTTATTCCATTATTATTATTTTTTGTAGAAAACCAAATGGAAGGAAAAGATGCTTTGGGGTTTGCCAACAATTCCAGAAAAATTAGGGTGAGCACATTAGGTTAATTACAACCAAAAACCCATTTTTGGAATTCAAAAACATGGAATTTTGGTACTGTTTGAATTAGCTCAAATTTAGGGTATTTTGTTATTAAATAAAATAGTATTGAAAACAAAGGTTTTAATAGGGTGAACCCTATTGATTAAATAGAACAATGTGATTATAAATTGTTTGGTACTTTTATAACTTTCAAATGAGGTGCTGATTTGGAGATTTTATTTGAGTTTGAAAAGATTTGGAATTAATTGATTAAATTAATTGTTTGATTAAAACCAACAATTTAATAAGTGATCATTATGGATTAAAAAGAAAACAATTTGGTTGTTTTTATTTGTGATTTTTATTTCAAAGGTTGTAACAGAGCAAGTATGAAAACACAACATTTGAAATTGTTTGAGTTTCATTATGAAAACAAGATAAAACAGATGCAAAACAAATAGTAAACAAGGCAAACAATGGAATAAATATGATGCCATGATGCAATACTTGAATTAAACAAGAAACAAAACATTCTAAATGGTAGGTTTTCATACTTGGGCTGTTACAACGTGGGAGGCCCACGCCGCACGTCCGAGTCGGTTGCAGCATGTGATACGGGAGCGACCCGAACCGCCTCAGCTGTGACGCGTCCGTCACGACTACGAAATCGGTTTTCCAAAACAGCAAAACAAAGATAAGTATTGTCTCGGCTCGAGTCTCGATTCACGAAACGCGATCGCGACGTGTCGTGTCGTGTCGAGTCGAGACGAGCGAGCGGCGGAGGAGGAGGAGTGCGCAAGAGGCTCTCTCCTTCTCACTCACATACAATCTCTACAACACTCCACCTTATAAGGTGGTGTGCAACTCTTCAAACTTCCAATGTGAGACTAAACTTCCCACTCCCGCCACTTGCTTGTACACATGGGCCATTTTGAGATTTCAACATTTGCTATTTGGGCCAACTAGTGTTGGGCCCAAATATTTCAGCAATTCTTACAGATTTGGTCCTAGGAGAGGCTCTCTATTGGACGACCAGATGTTTCTATCGCGGAGGGATTCCCTATTCACGAGTTAGACGATATTGTTGATCCCATCGACATGCCAATGTTCGGTTTATGCTGGACACGTCGAAAGGTATGTCAACGCTTATAACGTATTGCATCTTCGGTATAATTCTACTATGACCCATAATAATATTTGCTTTTCTTATGTGATGCAGAGACGTTTTGCTAATGATCAGGTTACTAAATGCTACTGGGCATTTAGCGAGCAGTTCGACATGTACACTGCCGTCATTTGGCAGCCATACACGGATGACGCCGTACACGCAAGATACCCTGGCGGCCTATCTAGATTGTGCACAGATGATTGGGCGTACTGGATGACAAAATCTAAGATCATATTCGACATCTACGTTGAGCAGATGGCCCAACAGAGGGTTATGAGGCAGTTTGATCTACTCCAGGAGATCGATCCTCCGCCGATAGAGGAACCCCTGCCCCATAGAATGTTGAGCAGATGGCCCAACAAGTACGTTTATTTATTTAATGTTTCATTCTTTTTCACAATATTACACGTTGAAACACTAATTACTTGGCGAATTTACACTACAATTTCAGGACAACTAGGAAGGGGTCCACAAGGACTGTTACAGACTGGCTGACGAGGCTTCAACCCAACGTTACAGAGTGGGAGACAGCGACGACACGACTCTGGCAAGAGTCTCGGGTGTTTGATATCGACATATTCAATGAATACCTCGAGAAATACATGACTGGGACAAGGCTACGCATTGTGGAACACCCTGAGCCGGAACAGATACCAGCCCCTGCTACATAGGATACGTACCCGGGCTATGATACTTCCGGTAGCAGACATCTCGTGGTAATAGTTCTTCTTGTTATGCAAACATTTTCCTTCCTATTACAATCTCGTACTCAAGTACTAAAAATTATAACAATTGCAGGCCGCCATGACACTTGCCGTTCATGACGAGGTGGCGGAGTTTGGACGCTCAGTGTCTTCTGGATGTCTTCCACCACACCCGCCTTATTTGGTGACATGGGCCAAGCGCTTACAGACGAAGCTAGGAGATATCTACCGGATTATCACGTGCACCCATAGGTCGGACGTTGTTACCCAGCATGTAATACACCGGCCCCCGCATCCCGCTACACAGCAACATAGGTCCACGCAGGAGCGGCACGAGCCGCGTCCACGTCTCTCCCCACAGCCGTCACCGCAGCCGTCACCGCGGCTATCACCCATGCCACCATCGCCGAACCAGGTGGGTAGTTCGGTGTGGAAGCAGCAGGAGCAGACACCTAGGCCACCGCCGCCTTACCAGGGCAACGGTTCGGCGTGACAGCACCAGCAGGGTCCCACGTCCGGCTTCCTGATTCAGCCACTGGGTCCCTCGGCGGGCCTTTTCCAGCCACATCCAGATCAGCCACAAGGACCCTCGGCGGGCCTTTTCCAGGCACATCCACATCAGCCACATGGTATTTATATTCACATACTCTTCATCTCAATATCCACTGGGTTAACTATTTATGCAGTTTTTATATGATCAATTTCAGGAGTCTATGGAGGTCAGGCCTCTAGGCCCATTTCCGGGTCCTCGTGGAGCAGTGAGCACGATGTCGCCCACAGCCAGGAGGCTCCAATGTCCCAGTACGACGAGTGGTTCGGCAACATCTTTCACACTCCTCCACCATGTCCCACACCGGATACACAGTACGACGAGTCCGGGTCCTTGATTCCGATGCACCAAGTTCGGTATCCTGACAGGTATGCCTGGACGCCTCGTGATGCTCGACCACCGCCTCCGCTTCGCCAAGACAGACGTCGGCGTTGATGATTTTATCTGTCACCAGAGACATCCCTATCTACTTATGTATGAGACATATGTTTATCTACTTATGTATGAGACATATTTGTATTCTATGTATGACACATATGTTTATTTAGTTATGTACGCGACATATATGTATTCTATGTACGAGACATATGCGTATATTAGTTTGTGCCGAACATATTTAACTAATTAAACTCGACGACTTCATTTCGCAAGACCGAAAATAAATTAACATACAACAAACAACTAAAACTTGAAATAATAAAACAAGCATAGCGATAACTAATTAAACACGAGGACTTCACTTCGCTCTCCCACGTGATCGTGATGGAGGCATGAAGTCGTCATCACTATTTTCATCATCGACAGATTTAGATGAACATACGCTCTTACACATAGTCTTAAACATGGCTCGACTTCTCGGCGCAAAGTCATCGTCACTGTTCTCATCAGCAACGGTCTTCGATGCGGCAGCACTCTTCCTCTTCGATGCGCCAGCACTCTTCCCCTTTGATGTCCCGTCACCCTTCCCCTTTGAGGCGGCATCACTCTTCCCCTGCGATATTGTCCTCAAGATCCACTCAGCGTGGATGTTGGACTCCGGAAACCCCCTAGGACATGGCCCAAACAGTATGCTCATCCATCCATAGTGTGTGATCTTTTTGTTCAGAAACTCCGCGTCCGCAGGCCAGTGCTGCATATTGAGAATAAAAGACAAACATAAATTAGAACGATGAAAATTTATTTGAACATTATGTAAACTCGTACATAAATTACCTCAACGTGAAGTGCATAGGCGGCTGGAGAAAATTGAATCTTATCGCTAGTAGTTGAGATAGACAAGCCCCGAAGACCCGACTCAATCCTTTTTAGCTCAACTACTCTAGACCACTTATGACGCCACCTCAATAGTTCATTCCTAATTTCATCGGTGGTTCTAGGCGGGAGGTTATATCTAAATTTTTACCCAAAGCAACTACGTGGTCACAGTCGGTCATTAGTTCCATAAAACTAACTGCAGCTCTACCCTCCCTCCTATTAGCGCGAGAACCTTTTGCCGCATGATATAGAATACACCATGAGTTGTATGGGTCGAGACCACCACTACCACTATATGCCATCACTCTTATGCCTCCGACAAGTTCACTGCACATCATAGACCACACAACACACACTTGCATCACAAAGTATGCAGGGGGTTTATATAGGAACCTTCTGGACATGGTGGTGGAAAAAATGCGCGGGAGAAAGTGGCGGGAGAAACGGCGGGAGATGCTACCGGGAAGAAAAGGGCGGAGAAACTCGCGGGAGAAACGGCAGGAAAAAAAACGTAATTGGGTACGCCGTACCCAATTGCCATGATGTCGGGTAGGCCAGGGCCGACAAATTTTGGCCTACCCCGACTGGCGGGGGGTGCGTCAGCCATGAGGAAATCGGGCACAACGTAACCGATAGGCCGTAATCGGGCCCAGCATAGCCGACATGAGGTAATCGGGTACGGCTGGCCCGATTAGGTTCTATTTTCGAAAATTATCCAATCTGCGTATTATTTTATTTTTTGAATTAAGTACTCCCTCCGTTCCATATTAGATGACTTTGGAATGGATGTATCTAACACTAAAATATGTCTAGATACATCCAATCCAAAGTCATCTAATATGGAACGGAGGGAGTAATAAAAACGTATTATTTTAAAAAAAATGCTTGTCGGTGACCACCTCCTATTGTATTTGTAGAAAAGCTGCCTTGGCGTCGGCCTAGTTTCCCAACCAAGACTATAGTAGAAGGGCTGCTGAAGTCTTCCCTTCTATAAAGTTTAGCTTCACCTCTGGCACATAATGTTGGTGAAGTATGGGACGATTTTGCCCCACTTTTTACTAGCACATTCAAGGGCTCAACGATTATTTGGTCGAAATATCGGGGTTTTAGCAATGAGATAGACATGTGACTGCTCGATTTGTGGAGGGTTTGGTTCACAACTTTTGCCATCACATATTTCCCCGTGGTAAGGTGATTTTCATCCTTGGTCGTGGTTGGTTCATCGGAGTCGGAGGTGGAGGCTTAGGCGAGACGGCGGTTTGGTTGTTAAGGCAACGGAGCGGGACGATGCGTGGTCCGCCGACCCCGAATCTAGCGCACGTTTGCACATGTGTCTGGAAGATTGTCCATTGAAACAAAGGCTGATACCCCCCCTTCATTATCTCGTACTCAAATCAAAATTGCTACGAGGGTGCACGGTGTTGCATGTTTCTTTTCTTGGATTCTTTATGAGGGCTAGGAATCACGCGTGTGCCATTATTAGATTTTGGGTCATGCATATGCCATTATTAGGCGAGATGAGGGTTCAGTTGTTAGGACATAGGACTGGGACGACGCATGGTCCGCCGACCCCGAATGTAGCGCACATTTGCACTCGTGTTTGGAAGATTGTCCATGGAAAACAAGGGCTGGTGTGTTATCCTCTTCATTTTCTCGTACTCAAATCAAAATTATGCAACGTGGGTGCACTGTATTGCATGTTTCTTTTCCTAACTTCTTTATGAGGGCTATGTTATTTTGGTGTGATCCAAATTCGTATTCGTATATACTGATAAAGGCCGAACTTCTGACGAGTGGAGCCGTAGGCGCAACGAGTTGATACCGAGTTGGAGTTGGATTCACCGTTACCGACCTAGTTAGGTCAGGACCGCCTTTATATACCTCTTGTAAGCCGCCGCACGGGATAAACCACACATTGTAAATCCCGGCACAATTGTAACCTCACCCGAAATAGTGAAGTATTGCTGGTTGGCGCCCGTGGTTTTTTGTCGAGACATCGTAGTAGTTTTCATAGACTGGGGTGCCATGAGACTACGGTAGAGACGTGGGGTAACGGGATAGCGTAGTAACACAGAACACGGGATTTACCCAGGTTCGGTACGTCGCGACAGTACGGCGTACCTACTCCTGCACTTCTCACTAATTGGGACTAAAGCCCGTATAACAGGGTTACAATGTGAGGGAATAGATCTAGTTACTCGACGAGGATGAACTTCTCGGCGAGTTGCGTAGCGCTTGAGCTTGAACCTAGAACCTTGGAACTAAAAGAACTTATCTAATCTATCTCCCGTCCGGCTTTATATAATAGCCGGATTAGGGCTTACAGAACCAGAAACCTAGAAGACTACGTTTAACTTGTAACTTGGAAAGTAAGGAATCCGTCTTCTCCTCCAAGCCAGATCACGTGGGCCGTGATCCGGGTTCTTCTAGAATCCGGCTTCTGCGCGTCGGACTACTGGGCCGCCCAATGGACCTAAGCCCATTACCATGTAGGCCACCCTGGTAGTCCGGCTCTTTGTCTACCATCTTCTATACCCCTATTCAGTATATATCCGACAGTAGCCCCCAGGAAGGATCAAAACTCTGAAACTCCGCCTTTCGTCAAATACATTTTGTCCGGGAAAACTTGATTCAGCAGTCTTGATTCTTTCTTCTTTCCCTTTGAAGGAGATGGTAACATAAAACTCGGAACTATGAAAATCCGGCTTTTCTTCTCACGATCCTTCGCGGAAAAGGAACTTATGACATCAGCGCCTTAATCATGCTGACGCAAGCGCCGCTTGGTTTCACGCGGGAAACCCTGCAACGTATCTCTGACAGATTCTCACGAGAAACGAGGAGATAGCCATCATTCCTCTGTCGTTCCGTTTCCCGGATTTTCCGGCGAGCGACACGCGTCGAACATCCAACGGTCAAAAGAGCCGTTGGCGCGTATCTAGAGGTTTTCAGGCTATAAATAGCCGTCCTCGTCGTCATCGGAAATCTTTCCTCACTCCACACTGCCCACGCCATTAACGCAAACGCGAGCACGAGAGCAAGACCTTGCCCCGACGAACTCTTTGCACGCCGGAGCGCTCACTCGCCACCGAAAAAGATGGCCTCTCCGTCGTCCTCACCGGCTCGCGCCTCCATCGACGAACTTTTGGGCGACCTAGATCCACAGCTAGGGCCGCCCAAGCCTGCCGGCGGCGAGCCGGAAAAGACCACGGCATCCGCGGCGGGCGGAGGAAACGTTTCCGCCGCCGCGGACGTCGCGGGCCCAAGCGCCACGACAACTCCGCCGTTCGCACCTGAAACGGCGGAGGAGAAAATTGAGCTCCTTGGCGAGAAACTTGCCGCCGCGAAGGCCGCCGCCGCCGCTGCCGGAGCGGATGAGGAAGAGGAAACTGCAGGCAACTGGAGTGCCTGCAGTATTCCCCCGGCTCTCCTTCCAAACTTGGAGAAGGAGGGCTTGGTTCTTAAAAAGAAGTGGCGGCTCCCGGAAGAGGAGACCGAACCCTTGCCACAAGAGGGCGAAAGGGTGCTTCTTGCCTCCCACCTTCTACGAGGTATGGGGCTCCCACCTTCCTCTTTCTTCCTCCAGGTTCTGTCACATTACAGCATCCAACCTCACAACCCTCCTCCTAATTCCATTCTGTACATGGCCGGCTTCCAGGCCTTGTTCGAAGGTTACCTAGGAATAGAGTCTAGGTTAGATTTTTGGCTGTATTGCTTTGGGGTCAAGCGTAACTCTTCGGAGGGCGCACTCCCAAATTGCGGGACCATTTCCTTTACTCTTCGGAGATTCCGAGAGGACTGGTTCCCCAAAATCAAAACCTCAGAATCCGTCAAATTTTGGACGGGTTCTTTTTTCTATCACCCTGACGTGCCTTTTCCTAAAAAGGCCGTCGGGGTTCCACCTTTTGTGAACTCCGCCGCCGTTCCCCAGGATAACTGGGTAACAGAGGCCGTCCAAGTTCTGCCTCCAGATCTGCTAAGGATCAAGAGGCGCATCGCCAAGCTCACCTCCTCCAAACCTCCTTTGACCGGTATGGACACAGTCTTTTGCTGGCTGGATAGGCGGATTCAGCCATTAGCAAACCACGGAGGCCGTCTCCTGTGTGAATACACGGGAGCCAAGGATCCAATGCGGACAACCGACAAGGATTGGCCCGCAAAGGAACTTAGGCGGCGCATCAATCAGTTGGTCGCATCGCGCGACCAATACACGGAGAGTCGGCCAATGTACACGGCCGACAACCCAGCTCCCAAGGTAAATTTTCCGTCATTTGGGTGTAATCTCAATTCCTGGATAATCTACCTTTTGACTCTGATTGGTTCTTCCGACAGCTTGCGGATCTTCCAGACTCGGAGTTAGCCTCCGAGGCCGAGCTGGATGCGCTGCGCACCGCCGCTACGGGTGGGCGCAAGCGCAAGAAGATAATTTCTTCGGATGAGATTATCGACCTTGACGGAATCCCCGTCGCCACTTCCAGGTTATTTTCTTCTGGGTTTTTTCTTTTATGGGATCTTTTTCGTCCATCTTCGGTGTTTTAACCTTTTCCGGGTTTTTGGTTTTTAGCCTACCCCCCTCCAACCTGAAGCCGAGAAAGCTGAAGAAACTCAGGGTTCCTTCCAGCCGAGGCAGCCAACCATCTCCCGCCGTCGCCCCGGACACGCCGCAGACAATGGCGGAAGATCCTACTGCAGCCACCACCACCAAGCCCCCAGAGCCCAGCCAGCCCGTTGTGTCCGAGTCGGACACGAGGGAAAGGGCGGCTCCAGAGGTGGGGAAATCTTCTCGGACTTTCGACGAGGAAATCCCCACCTTTGACAAGGATTTTAAGGCTATCAATGACGGCTTGGACGCAGCCGGAAATCACTTCGCGGAATACGCGAAAGAATTCCAAGAAAACTTAGCAGGTTTGCAGCGCATGAGCCAGGTATGTAACTCTAGCCCCCAAGCATTAAACAAAATGCATGCTTTTTTGCTTTGATGTTTTTTGTTAACCATACTTTTCCTTGCTGTGTTTCAGCAAACCTCCGAGGCCATAAACCTGGAAGTTTTCAGGAAGCTCACCATCAAGAATAAAGAAGTTCGAAGTCTTCTTTCTATTCTTGAGGAGAAAGAGGCGGAGCTGGAATCATCTCAGCTCGCTTTGACGGAAACGAAAGGTAAGCTTTTTTCGTTTTGAAATTTCCGATTTAAGACTTTGTCTAAGTTTTTTCCCGAGGAAATTGATCAACTCGGATCTTCCCTTGCTTTTCAGCTGCCTTAGCTCAGGCTAAGCAAGCAGCGGAAGATTCTGGCAACGCCGAAATTCTCCGCAATGAGAACATTGAGCTTCACAAGAATCTTGTGAAAGCTCAACAAGACCTGGAAGCCAGCAACCTGGCTCTTGGAATGGCTAATTCCAAGGCTTCCGAACAGGCGGAGAAAGACAAATCCACCATTCAGGATTTGACCGAAGCTCTGAACCTTCGCCTGGAGGAAGTTTCCGAGATCGACAAGCTTATCGGTAAATTTCTTACCCTTTTCCTCATCTTTCCATGTTTTGCTTTTTCTGTTTGTCTGCTTAACCCTTTTGTATGTTTTATTGGATCAAACAGGAGACACCCCAGATGGAACTCGGATTGCAGGCATCCGAGCTTTCGGGGAAACATGGAATTTGATTAAGGCTGCCGGGACGCAGCTCATAGAGAAGTTCCTTCCCGATAAATCTGGGGAATGCTCGGAGGTTGAAAAACTTCCGGGTATCATCATGGAGGTGGCGGAGTCCAAGGAGTCTCTTCTCCGCTCCGCTGCACGGGGTGGTGCGCGCATGGCCTTAGGCCTTATGCGCATGCACTATCCTAGTGCCAAATCCTGGCGTGTGGCCACCGGTGTCCCTCAGGGATACACGGATGCGCAACGAACCACCATCTTTGGTGAAGTTAAGGGCCACGCCACCCAGATTGCCGCCATGGTAAATGTCGCCGTCAACTATCCAGCAGAGGAAGCTCCTCCAATCCCCGACGAAGAAAGCAGCGAGGAGGAGTCAGATTCTTGAAAGGTTACTTGGAACCTGGGTAGACAATAGGAGCATTACTGTTCTTTCATTTGTAATCCAAAATGTAATGCTTCTTTTGTATTAATGAGAATTCCGCCTTTTGCAGTTTAAACTATGAAATTACTTTGCAAGTTGTTTGGATTTTACCATTCCTTTATCTTCTAAGTTCTCTGGTGTATATGCTTTAACTGTCCTTAGTGTTTGAAATGGCTCAAATAGCATTATGAATCGTTATGCCGAGTAACTGGGGACGAACCAAGCAGTTTTGAAACTCGAAAACATGAATCATGCTATAGGCATTTTTACTAACTAGTTCCAGTAACCCAGCATACGCACAATCAGATAAGACTTAGAGAAACAAGGAAAGTTTTAAGTGAAACTTGGGCACGCAGGCAATTCAAGTTTCCTTTAGCCGTTAAAAGGCTGAAAAATCATTCAGTTATGTAACGCCGAGTACGCAAGCATAATTCGGGTTAACGTTGAGAAATTTGTAAGATCATTGGGAAATAGATGAGGCGGAAACACTTTGCACTTATAAAGAAATATGGATGACAGCATTCCGACAACTTTATTTCATGATCTCAAAAGATGTTTACATAGATTTGAACTAAGTACAGAAGGGGACATAACTTGCTAGGTGTTCCCCGGCTTCCGCAATCCACTTGACCTTGTCGAACTTCTCCAACAGTTTGTGAAATGGTAAGGTTTTAGCCCCCAGCCAATTAAGAAATCTTTTTATGGTTGTGGCGGAACCCGGCAATTCTGGGACATCTTTTTCACACGTAAGTTCTGAGATGTTCGAGATTGCCTTAATCTTTTCCGGGTTAACTTCTATTCCTCTATGAGAAACGATGAAACCCAGAAGTTCACTTGAGGGAACCCCGAATACGCACTTAGATGGATTCAACTTCATCTGGTAGGTGCGTAAGTTCTCGAAAGTTTCTCGCAAATCCTCAAGGAGTGTATCTTTTTCCTTGGTTACGACGGCAATATCGTCCACGTAAACATGGACATTTTTTCCAATCTGACTATGCAAACAACGTTGCATGCAACGCTGGTAGGTTGCACCTGCGTTCTTCAGGCCAAAAGGCATGGTTACGTAGTAATACGTCCCGTACGGGGTTATAAAAGAAGTCTTGATTTGATCTTCCTTTTTCATGCGTATTTGGTGGTACCCGGAGTATGCATCCAAAAAGCATAAAAGCTCAGAGCCTGCAGTGGCGTCTATTATTTGGTCGATTCGCGGTAACGCAAACCTATCTTTCGGACATAACTTGTTCAGTCCTGTGTAATCTATACACATTCTGAGGGCAGTTGTGTCTTTCTTCGGTACTAATGCCGGATTTGCGGACCAGTCAGTATGGATTACCTCCTTGATGAAATCCGCTGCTAAAAGCCGGATAATTTCCTTGCCAATAGCCTTCCGTCTTCTTCCGTCAAATCGGCGGAGACCTTGTTTGACGGGTTTTGATCCGGGAATAACCTTGAGTTGGTGCTCAGCAAGTTCCCCGGGTACGCCTGGCATGTCAGCTGGACACCAGGCGAAAATATCCCAGTTCTCACGGAGGAACTTGATGAGCTCGCCTTCCTATTTGTCGGTCATCCCAGTCCCTACAACGACAAATTTTGTCGGATCTTTGGGATCTAGGATTACCTGCCTTGTATTCTCGGACGCCTTGAAGCTATCTATTGGCTTCCGAGTTTCTTTTCCTGCCGGCATTTCTTTCGGCGATACCTCCTTGGCTAACTCCTTCAGTTCTTCCTGAGCTATAACTCTTTGAGCGCAAAGGGCGTTTTGCTTCTCCAACTCGTTTGCCAGCTTGAAATCACCGGCAATGGTGATTACTCCTCCTTTGGGTCCTGGCATCTTCAGCTTGTTGTAGATATAGCAAGATCTTGCCATAAATTTGGCGAAAGCCGGACGTCCGAGTATTGCGTGATACACGCTCTCGAACGGCACAACTTCGAAGGATACTTTTTCCTGCCGGAAGTGATCTTTATCTCCGAAGGTGACATCTAGGGAAATTTCTCCTAGGGATCGTGCTTGCCTGCCAGGAATAATGCCATGGAAGCGTATATTGCTGTAGTTGAGCTGGGACTCGGAGATCTTCAAGTGCTTCAGTGTATCCAGGTACATTATATTAATGCTGGATCCTCCGTCCATCAGCACTCTTCTTAGCCTAGTGTTTTGAACAATAGGGCTGACAACAAGAGCTTGTGTGCCGGGTTCAGGGATATTTCCGGGATGATCAGACTGATCCCAGGTTATCGGTGTGTTGGAGTACTTCAAGAATTTTGGGGTTGCAGGAACAACCGCGTTTATTTCTCGAAGTGTCCTTTTGGCCACCTTTGCTGACGGGGTTGCTAGGAAAGTTAACATTGCTTCTCCGTCAACTCTCGGAAATTTGGGTTCGCCTTTTCGCTGTTGTTCCTGGATTTTGTCATCAGTGTCCGATTCACTGTCTTCTTTTTCAGCTTCTGGCTTTTGTTTGGCAGGTTTCCTCTTGGAACCCTTCCCTTTATTTCCGGATCCTGCATTGCCTTTCATATGCTTGTTTAGCCGGCATTGCGCGTTTGTGTGGGTTGGTTTCCCAAACTGAGAGTGGTGGACGCAGGGTTCCGACTTAATTCTCTCCCATTCTTCGGGAGTGTAATTGATTGGATCCGGACTGCGGCCTTTCCACTTGTTCACCTTTTCTCCTCCAAAGGCTATGTTAACCTCCTTGGGCTTTGTTGTTGACTCCGGAGTTCCTTTTTTATCAGAACGAGGTGTTTTCTTGGCCAGTATCAGTGACTCAATATTGCCTCCTCTTGCTCTGATATCGTCTTCGGCTGCAGCATGCTCATTAGCGGTTGTAAGCATAGATCCGAGATCTTTGTGATTTTTAGAACCAACCATGAACGGTACAAGTCCGGGTTTTAGGCCATTGACGAAAGCATGCATTGCTTGTACGTCAGTTACTCCAGAGCAACTATTCTTCATTGCAGTCCATCTGGAGATGAAATCCACGTATGGTTCGTCTTCAAATTGGGTGCAACGGTTCAGCTGGTTGATGCTATTTGGGCGTTTGTATGTTCCCCGAAAATGCTGAGTAAATACTCTCGCCATATCATCCCAACTGTCGACAGTTCTTGATGGTAAACCATTGATCCAATCTCTGGCTCCGTCTAGCAACATTAGGGGAAGAAACTTGACAGCTTCCAGGTCTGTCCCGTTGTTGATTTGGACGGCTGTGTAATAATCTGAAAGCCAGGTATCCGGGTTTGTACTGCCGGTATACTTTTGGTAGGTTGGACCAACTTTGGCGAAGCCAGAATGCAGGGTTATCCTTCGGATCCTGTCAGTAAAACACTTAGGACCAAAGTATAGATCATCCTTTTCTGCTCTATCAATATGTGCAGAATATCTCCCGGCTGAATGGACAGAAGGGGATCTGCTCCTTTCTTTTCCATTGTTGCGCGGACGCGTTTTTCCGAGGTTATCTCTATCTCTTCTGTTGTCACGCCCTCTGGGATTAGGTGGAGTCCTGCTCCTGTACCTTTCCTTATCTTTAGGCGGTGTCCGAGATCTTTCACGTCTGTGAGGTGTATCGTATCTTCCAGCTTTTTCAGCTGGGTTTCTCGGAGGTGGCATTATTTTGCCGTCATTCCGGTGTTTGTCTTCCCGATCGTGTGGTTTATATCCATCTTTCGGGAGATGAGGTCCGGTTCTAGACGCTGCGTCCCGGTTGTCGGGGTTTTTCTTGTCTTTTCTCGGATCCTCTTTTTTATCCGAATCTCCGGGTTCTTCCGGTCCAGGTGCTCCAGCAGCGCAAGTAACAGTTTTGCAGAGGGCGGAATTATCATGCAGCCTCCCTGATCGCTCTTGTCCTCGCTGTTGCTGCTGTAATGCTTTTCCTAGGAAAGCATACACCCCTTGGAGTTTTTCCCCGTTGGAGTACAAATCGTTGTTTAGGATGGCGAACGCTGCTTCCGCGTTTTCTGCTGCGGTTTTGTATATTGGTTCGCCCTTGGCATCTTTGCCGTTTAACTGCTTTTGCCAAGATGGGTTATAAAACCTTTCTTTTGGCGGCAGTTCTTCCGGTTTTGCGATTCCGGGTAACCTAGTAGGTTTTAAGGCAGATCTATGCTTTCTCTCGTACTCCTCAATTTCTTCCTTCATGATTTTGATGTCATTATGGGTTTGTTGGAGATGTTGCCGAGATCTAAGCAGATGTTGCTGTTGCCGTTGGAAAGCTTGTCTCCTGGCTTCCAGCATCTCAGGGGGTTCATTGGGTCCCACTGGAGTTTGTAATAGTTCTTGCTCTTCCAGCTCTGTCATTGGCGGAGCAGTGATTTCCTTAGATTTCTTTTCCGCGGGCTTTGTGCCACTAATATCTCCAACTTCCAGGTTTTCATCAGCGAGATCAGCTGACTTTTTCTTCCGGAGTTTGTACTGGAGTTTTTTAGAAGCACGGTGCTTTTTCTTGGAAGACGGAGGTTTTTTGACAGGTTCATCCTCTGTCATCTCCTTGACATTAGGGAATATCGGAGAAGTTTCTCCGTCTTCCCTCTCTTCCACTGGCGGAGGGGTTTTAGGGCTTTCCTGGCTGTCGGCACCCGTTGTATCAGCTGGTTTTGCCATTAGCACTTCATGGAATCCCTCTTGAAAGGACTTAACTTTTCTTACGAAGGCATCATCGTCTTCGTCTTCGGAGTCGAAGTTATCCGATCCGGTTTCCGACTCCAATCTCGCCTCTATGGCGGCAAGCACGGACTCTGTTTCCGAGTTCATCGTCTGGTTGACGGATGTCGGATCTTCCGTCTCTGTGACGGGTGTTGGTTCTTCCGTCTCTGTGACGGGTGTATTGTTGTCTGCCTCTTGCACGGGATTTCCGTCATCCGTGTTTTCAGCGATCTCGGATTGCACCATGCCGATAAAGTGCGTATCACTGTTTTTTCGGCGATCTGAGCAAAATCCGGCATCATAGTCGTCTTCGACTGGGTATAGGGCGGGTGGGAAATACTTGCTTTCACCGCAAAACCCCATTGCTTCCGCGGTTAATCCGATAAAGATGTTAGCAGATCCAATCGGTAAAACGCAGGCACTTACCAGGTGGTTTTGCGCCGGTATGTAGGATCCATTGTCGAGGAAGCGCCCGACGTCGTCGTCGAATTCCAAGCTTCCGACAGTGATCGATCTTCCAATTCCGCCTAGTATCCCAGATCGGAATTTCACGTCTGACGTCGTTTGCCCCACGGTGGGCGCCAACTGTCGAGACATCGTAGTAGTTTTCATAGACTGGGGTGCCATGAGACTACGGTAGAGACGTGGGGTAACGGGATAGCGTAGTAACACAGAACACGGGATTTACCCAGGTTCGGTACGTCGCGACAGTACGGCGTACCTACTCCTGCACTTCTCACTAATTGGGACTAAAGCCCGTATAACAGGGTTACAATGTGAGGGAATAGATCTAGTTACTCGACGAGGATGAACTTCTCGGCGAGTTGCGTAGCGCTTGAGCTTGAACCTAGAACCTTGGAACTAAAAGAACTTATCTAATCTATCTCCCGTCCGGCTTTATATAATAGCCGGATTAGGGCTTACAGAACCAGAAACCTAGAAGACTACGTTTAACTTGTAACTTGGAAAGTAAGGAATCCGTCTTCTCCTCCAAGCCAGATCACGTGGGCCGTGATCCGGGTTCTTCTAGAATCCGGCTTCTGCGCGTCGGACTACTGGGCCGCCCAATGGACCTAAGCCCATTACCATGTAGGCCACCCTGGTAGTCCGGCTCTTTGTCTACCATCTTCTATACCCCTATTCAGTATATATCCGACATTTTTTCTCTTCCTTGTTGGAAGGGTTTTCCACGTTAAAATCTCGTGTCCCCTTTGGTTTGATCTTGCTTAATGTCATCGTTGATTTGCTATTGCGTGTAACAGGCTAGGAATCGCGCATATGATATTAGATTTTGGATGTTTTTTTTTTCGAAAGTTTAGATTTTGGATGTTATGGTGAGAGGAGGACAATTATATGTCAAACGTTTAAAGATGATGCTAATGAGTGATCGGTTATGTGTTTAGTTTCTTACCATGTCAATTTTTCCTAATATTTTGTGGTCATCTGGTAAGTGTTTGCATGATATATTTGGGTGTTGCTCATTCAGTGTCTGCCAATTGTATGGGTTGTGAGGGTCATCCAGTTTTCGCTAGTTTGCATGACAATTTTCTAGGGTTTTCGGTCATCGGGCAAGAGGATTCTATTATATGATTTTTTCTTGTCCCATGGCAGTTTTTTAGGACTTGTGGTCACCCAGCAAATGGTTTGTATGATATGTGTGTTGCCTTGTCAAGTTCAGTGTGCGATTTGTAGCAGTTCTAATGTAATGACCATCATTTATAGGTTGTGGGGTCATACATTTTCTTCTGGTTGCATGGTATGTATGTGTGCTAATAATATTTTTTGAATGTGTCACTGTTGACGGATTTGGATCACGATCATGGCAAAATTTCTAGATTTATTGTATGACCCCCAAACTGAACTCTTGTGCAAGGGAGGAGATCACCAAATGTGCAAGCACACCGACAGGTAGAGGACAAATGACAGTTGATCTGGATGTTGAGATGAATATCCGACGACGGACAGTAGTTTGGTGAGCGGGTGAACAACCGTACCATCTGGATTAACTCATGGATACAGCCATACAGACATAGACGTACTCTGCTTCTAAAAATAAGACATTGTTATTTTAAGTCCAGCAGCCATGCCCCCTCCTCCAACGTCGTGATCCTCGACGCAACGACGAGGAGTTCGACATGAGTGACGACGATAAGGAAATTACAAATTTCGTTCAAACTATGTTAAATATCTCCAAAATTTGAATGAAATTACAAAATATAATTATATTTTTGTGTTTAATTTTTTTTTTTTTTGGGGGGGGCACTGCTGTGGACGGCACCCCCAATGCAGTGGACACATGTCCTGCACCCCTCAAAGATGGAGCCGGACATAAATTTGGTGGGTGCAGGTGGAGATGCTCTAAGAGCAAGTACAATAAGCTTATGTAAGCGGGCTATAAGGATTAGAATAATATTTTTGTGATGACATGGAAGAGAGAGAAGAGGAGAGAGAAGGGGAGTGGGCTCTAATGCAAGAGCTAGCTGCAGCACGTGCTCCTAGGCACCTTGTGAGAGTGGAGGTGGGTCATATATCAATAAAGTAACATATTTTTATAGCTCACTATTGTATATGTTGGCTCTATAGTTGGCTATAGGTGACATGGCAATTTCTTATAGCCGGCTGCTAGCTCTACTATTGAACATGCTCTAATAACACTACTGTTCAAATGCTTTGCTTTCTACAAGTTGTGTAGAAATAGATGGCTCTAGGTACAATTTACTCACAAGATAACAATTCAACTATATTTTTCTATGAAATAAAATAACACTCTACTATGTTTGGCAACCAAGCCCAAGCCCCCACATGACGAAATCAATATCTCCCATCAGCCACATGGTCATCTCAAGAGTAAATCTCGGACAAGAGGCTGCCACTACCTAAAGAATGGGAAACAAAAGAACTTGGCTTGTAGTGTGTGGTACAAAGAACATGCGTGCATGCCTTATGCCTCCAAAGTTTGCACATAGGTTCATGTTACCCGCCCCAGATCAACGTGGAATCTAAATCAGAGAAGAGAGATCTTCAGATTCTCCTCCAAGTAGAACATAATTGCACGGCAGATGAGCTGGAGGAAATAAGGATATCGTCCCTCAGTTAAACCTACAATCAGTTTCTTTTCCGCAACAAGACACCCAATAATAGTAAGAACAGGACACTCAAATCCAAAGCTCTACTTGCAACTATAGTTTCTTCGCTGAGCTCTGTGCTCATCGACCTGATCAACACAAGGGCTTCTAAGCACCCGCAGGATAACTCAGTTCTCTGGAGTGGTGTACAATTTTCCAGTTACTGGTTCGAGAATTATCTCCAGCAACACAAGCAATAGTTATAGGGCTGAGAGGTGTTACAATCAGTGGCGGACCTTAGTGGAGGCCAAAAGGGGCCATGGCCCCCACCCAACTTAAATGCAATTTGCACAATACTAGTTGATATCTATCATTTTTCACCATACAAAACACACAAATTTTTTAATTGGCCCCCTCAGCTTCCATCTGATGACCTTTTGCCCCTCCTACAATTATCGTCAAGGTCCGCCACCGTACAATGCTTCGTGCACAACAAAATTAAGCATAGACGAGAACTATCATATTTCCTCTTCAGCATTTCTCGTCAACCCTATTGTAAGTAGTTAACAGGAGCAAAAGACCAGCAAAACCAATTGCTAGTTTGCAATGCCGCCAATAAAAACAAACGAAAAATGGATTCCTTAGTAGCATATGTAAGAGGAGTGTGCAAGAGATTATGCTTTACCAGTAAACGAGTTCAAATCCAGATGTGTTACAACTTTCAAATTCAGTATTCCGTTGAATTTTTCAGCATCAAATACACTAAGCTGAATATGTGCATGCTTGAAGCAGCTATATAACAAAAGAAAAGGCTATGTTGCAATTTGCAAAATCTCATATAGCATTAGCTGACACCAAAATTACTAAGCTCGGTGTGGATGAAACACTTGTCATTTAGAAGTTAATACTGTGATCATACAGAATACATGGACTGCACCTATTGTTGATTATTTAAATTAGGAAGATATACTTTAGCTTGGGGCTTATGTCAATTAGAAAAATGATCTGCGATTAGCTACTTTTTTTTAGATGAAATAGAGCTTCATTCCATAACTGAAGGATTAAAATCCTGACTCAGGCAGTTACATATAAATTCAGGGCGCCAAGAACTCCTCTGTCTAGCATCTGATGCATTTTTCGCACATAGGTGAGCAGCAATATTTGCAGTTCTGCGATTAGTTACTAAGTTTGGATTGTTAGGACTATATTCCCAGTATCCTTCATCGGTTCAACCATGCCCTTGAGGCTCAGCTACCTCTCAAAGCAGTGTCATGCCTCTTGTGGTTCAGGCTATCTATCCAATAACACTCCATAACTGAACTCATGCCAATAAAAGTAGTTCCGAAATGATGAAAGAATGGCAAACCACATGAACAAGAATTTGTGTTTCTCTGTGGCACGTTTACTGAAAAAAAAAACCGTCTTGCATAAACTTACCTATTTTACTTATTGCTATAAACAAACTGATGGAAATAAACAGTAATAGAGGAATACTTTGGCCTAGGTCCTTTGCATATGCCTTTCTGAGTAGATACATGGCGAAGAGTAAATATCTACACATTCATATGTAAATATGCACTCTTATCTTTTCCTTGATCAACAAGTGAAGTAGATGGAGTAGCGGTTGTATGTCCTGGCTAGTCATGTCCACATCATTGGTGGATACAGAACAATGCACCATGAAACAATATTGTGCACCAATTCGTATAGTTGCTCCAAAAACTCCTGACTCTTAAAATTGCTATTCCAGGAACTACCAAGTTCAATCTACAGTAAACAAAGCAAACAGCTTACATTAAACAACTTTAATTAAGAAACAGTTAACAAGGAAATTAGATATACAAACCCCAGTGAGGGTTAAAGTAAACAGACCACAATATCAGCTAGGATAAGAATTAAGGCCGAAAAAAATTAAAGGAAACAAAGAAGAAATCGAACGGTCGTTACTCTTTAGGTTTCTACATATGGAACATCACAGATTTCTGAACAAAAATGAAAAATATCTTGAATCCATGTGCTAAGGAATACAAGACAGCTGAGATGTGTGTTGATCTGGTTAAGATTTAAAAATGCAGGACAGAAAAGTAACAGGTCATTATAGAGACAAGGCAGAATACATACCTGGGGCTAGAGATTCAGAGAGCGGTGATGTGGAGGCCACAGTGCTTGCCATTCAGGTAGCTCTATGGGCATCTTGAAGTGCTCACTACAATTCCTGAAGAAGCTGCTATGGTCCTGATCCTCCACCATCACTGGCATTTGGATTATTACAGGGCCTAAGCAGAATGCTAGCCATATCCTTTGATCACTGCTGTCACCACCTCTCAGAGCACTGTTCCTGACAGTCATTCTCATCAATATTCCTCCGATGAATTAATGGAGTGGTTGAAGGCCAATGCATAATCTGAATATGAACCATAGGTCACTAGCAACCTCAAGAGTCGAGTTCTTGGCCATCAAAATTTTGAATTTTGTACAGAAGTCCTTTCTGTACTGTTTCGGATAACATCAGTAGAAAGTTTCTCAGCAAATACATCAATCCTGGGGAAAACAAAAGAACACCTCTACGATTTGCAAGGTATTCAAATGGTACTAGCTGCTCACCACAATATCTTCCAGCTTATGAGAATAAGATATACTGGCTGTGCATAGCTTATCAACAAGTATAGTACAAGCATGACCGCCTAATCCATATCCAGTTTTAAACATTGTACTTAGAACCAGCAGTGCATCATCCATTCGCTCAGAATTGCTCAGCAACTCTAGCAAAGAATTGAATGTGTGTTCCCCAGGTTTCAGATTGTCTCTCAACATGCCAGCCAACCATGCCATGCTATCATCAGACCTCCTGACCTTACAGAACCCATTTATGATACTATCATTGCTACGCTGCAACGGTTTCAAGCCCATAGTCTGCATCAACCTAAGCAATTCAACAGCATCATCGACCTGTCCTTCCTCGCACATGGTTTCAATGAGTGGCGTGAAAGTGGACACACTTGGCTCCAAACCAGATGACAATAGTCGCTGGTACATCCCTATCGCCTCAGCTAACCTCCCAGCCTTGCATAAGCCACGGATCAATGTGTTATAAGTGATCACATTATGCTCAATCCCTTTTGTAACCATTCCCTCAAACACCCTAGCTGCTTCTTCGAGCATCATATTGACACAAAATCCCCTGGCAATAATGTTGCAACTGACTGTACTCTCCTTGAATCCCTTCCCAAGCATTTCATCATACACCTTGTAAGCCATCTCAAAATCACCAGCTTCACAGTAGTAACGAAGAAAAGAGCAATATGTATACTCATTGGGCTCAGTACCTTTGCACACCATCTCATCCCACATCCTGCGCGCATCATCAATGCAGCCCATTTTACATAATCCGTCGATCACTGTGGTGTATGTGACTGTATCTATAGCATAACCGCGCAGCTTTATCTCATTGAAGATACGAAGGGCCTCCCTGCCCATGCGGCGCGCAAAGAGCCTATGTATGATGCGCTGGTAGACAACAGTATCTGGAGGACACCCCGCGGAGATCATGAGGTGGAGCGTCTCAGAAACCTTGGCGAAATTGCCGACGGCTGCAAAGGCCGCGACAAGGTCGGCGACAGCAGCAGGCGAGGGAGGGGAGCCACGTCGAGCGGCGTCACGGAGGAGGCGTAGGCCGTCAAGCGGGCGGCAGTCAGCGGCACAGGCGCGCACGAGGCATGCGACGGTTTCGGCGTCGCCTGGGAAGGCAGGGGAGGATGAGAATGTGGAAAAGAGGCGGAAGACGAGGTCGGGGCGCGCGGCGGCCAGGGCGGCGCGGGATGCCGCGTTGAGCGCGTGGAGGGAGGGGTGGAGGCCGAGGTAGGACGCGAGCAGGGCGGCGGCATCGGCGGCGAGAGGTGGCGCGAGGCGGAGGAGGAAGGTGTCGACGGCGGGGAGCTGAGGCGAAGGGGCGGGGGCTTCGTCCGGGGCGGGGAGCTGGGAGGAGAGGAAGAGGAGAAAGCGGAGCGAGGGCGCTTGGGAGGGGAGGAGGCGGGAGAGGGTGAGGCGGACGCAGCTCGGGTCGAAGAGCAGCGCGCGTGGGATGAGCGACAGGAGGCGGGACTCGGAGCGTGGGGCGCGAAGCACGGCGGCTGCCGCGCGGGAGGCGGCGTCGGTGACGGCGGCCGGCGCCGGGGCTGGATCGGCATCGGCGCTGGAGCAGATGTGTCTGATGAAGCGGCGCGGAGGCGGGGACATTGTGGTGATCTGCGGGGGGGCGGCGGGCGGTGAATGTGATGCTGTCGTAAGCAGGCGCACGGCGACTCGCAAGGTTTTGACTTCGTTAGGCCCATGGCCCATGAGGCCCGCGTGTTCTCTTCTCTCCCAAGTCAGATAAAAGCAGAGGAGGCTGGCTGCTTGTGTTCTCTCTCTGCGTTCGAAACTATCCAAACCTCGGAGAAACCCTAACTACACGAGGGCTCAGGCGCCGCGTCGATGGCCGGGTACCGCAGCCGAAGCCGAAGCTACAGCCCACGCAGGAGGTACAGCCGGAGCCCTCCCCGCTACAAGCACTACGACGACCCGCGCGACCGCTACCGCGGGGGCGGTGACGGCGGCGGAGGACCCCGCCGTGGGTACGACCGACCGTCAGCGCCGACCGGCCTCCTAGTCCGAAACATCTCCCTCACCGCCAGGTGCGTTCTCCTTCCCGACCAGGCGTAAGCCTGGGGGTTTCGGCGCATCTGACATAGGGACTTAAGACGTTAACCATAACATCCCTTTGAGCTTGTGTAGTTACTGCGTGGAAGTATGCCATATGTTTGTTTCGGTTTGGTTGTATGTTTCGCTACGGTCTTATGTACTACCCGATAATGCTTGCTACAAATGTTATGAAAGAAACAAATGTACTTTTAAGGACAAATTCCTGCAACCAGTTCACTGAACAGGGTTGCACATGATGGTATGATGAGCATCTGTATTCCCTAGTACTCAAGAAGTAGTTTGCATCTTTTTATATCATCCACTCTTTGGTCCAACCTGATTTTGGCAAGTTTATTTGACTTCTTGCGCTGGATTTTAATCCCGTTTCTCTATATTATGATGAGATGTGTGAATGTCCCAAAATCAACTTCTTATTTTATTTTGTCTGATGATAGGTACAATCAATGAGTTAACAGTAACACTAATGCTCACAGATACGATCTGAGTATTTTAGGATTGCTCTCATACCACAACTACTGATTTATGAACTATACTGGTGATCCTATTCCTGCTTATTTATCTGAGAATGACGTAGCAGGTGCCATCAGTATTTTTCAAGCAAATGTTTTCATTGTGTGTTAGTAGTGGTTTTGATGACTATTGAGATCTTATGGCCTGATGAACCAGTATCCTTGTTGCGTATAAAGGCCCCCATTTGCTTAAATAACTAAATATATGGAACATAATACTATTGGTCTAGCTATACCTTTTTTGTGGCATTTTGGAGTTGCCACTTGTGTTCCACTTTTTGCATTCCTATATACTGTGGTGGTACATTACTTAGTTACTATATGTTGGCATTCCTATATACAACGCCCTACATATATATGGTGATTCTGTCTTACTATAATGTGTGGATGACTACACTTTGGTTAACTAGTTATGATATGCTGCCTTTGTTTTTTTCCATTTGTTGAAGGCTAGAAGACATTCGTGGTCCATTTGAGCAATTTGGCCCTATCAAGGATGTGTACCTTCCGAAGAATTTCCACACACAGTAATAGCTTATCTTAAGTTTCTTTTCATTTTTATGTTTATATTACATTTGAGCACCAGCTCCTGTCATATGCATAATATAAAGAGTGATTGGTTGAACAATGTGAAAGAAGTATATGAGATGTTGAAAATTTTATGCAGCTTGAGTGATATGATTATAATGTGCATTTCTATGTTCCGTACTGCTGTGAGTCGTGTGCATATACGGAACAATTTAATCTCAACAGACTTGAGTTTTCCAAAACAATAATTCCTTTGGCAAGTCCTTTGTGATCTAATGGCAATATGGCATATCGTGAATTGTTGATTAACCATATATATTTAATTTCATTTTCATAATTTATGAGTTATTTCCTGAATTTGATCAAATTATTGATCTAATTCTTCTCAACAGTGGTGTTGGTTCGCATATTCTCTTTTCTCTGGCAAACAATTTTTTCGTGTATTTAGTATTTACCAACAACAACAACAACAACAAAGCCTTTCAGTCCCAAACAAGTTGGTAGGCTAGACTTGAAACCCATAAGATCTTGAAACCAAGTCACGGTTCTGGCACGTGGATAGGTAACTTCCACGCACACCCTTGTCCATGGATAGTTCTTTGGTGATATTCCAATCCTTAAGATCTCTCTCCCCCCATGTCAAATTTGGTCTACCACGACCCCTCTTAACATTCTCAGCATGCTTTATCTGTCTTATAGGCTTTGATTTTCTTGGTTGAACAGCGTGTTTTTTTGGGTATTCTTAAAATTGATTTGTATTTTCCAGAAACTGTGTTCTTTTTGTTGTTGAGTAATAACACGTAATTTCATGATCATTGGCTAAATTGTTAGATATTTTCACCTTTTTAGGGAACTACGTGGTTTTGGGTTTGTGAAGTTCCGCCACCCTGAGGACGCTGCATACGCCAAGCAAGAAATGAATCATCAAGTTATATGTGGTCGAGAGATTTCAATAGTTTTTGCTGAGGAGAATAGAAAAACCCCACAAGAAATGCGCTTCAGAACAAGATCAAGGTACATACATTATTTGTTTTGTTTACTAATCCATTAGGAATCGGGTATGAAATTTGAAGTAGCCAAAAGATATATTATTGCTTCTGTTGATGTAGTGGTAGGCATATGGATGGAAACTACAGAAGAAGGCACTCACAATCAAGATCCCCGAGGTCTCGTTACCCCTGTAAGTACACAGCAGTTCGTTTAATCCATATTTTGTAGTCTTTCATCTACACAGCAGTTCGTTTAATCCATATTTTCTAGTCTTTCATCTATTTTTCTTAATATTATCTCTTTCTTTGCAGCTTATTCTCCTGAACCTTCTCCAGTTAGGAGGCTCTCCAGGTTTGATATACTAGTTTTTTCAAAAAAAAAATGATTAATAATATTGTCTTTGTTCAGATTTGTTATTGGTTCATATTCTGTTTGGATTTACTTGTGTTTTTGGCATATGCTGAGGCACATTTGGCTTTATGATTTACCGTTTTTCAGAAGAGGTCAATGTCTTTTTGTTATGATAACCAAAGTTGTAGTAATATACTACACTAGTATTACAGGTCCCACTTTTTAGTAGAGCTTGCTTTGTTCATTATCTAAACAACATGTGCATCATCAGTATAGCTCTGCTGAGACAAGATGGGAATGATCTAAATGGAACTAATACAGCCTAGCTTTGCGGAGACAAGTTGGGAAGGATGTAAATGGAACTAAATACATTCAACTTCACCTTGTCTTCAGCTTTCTCTTTTGAGATCGACAAAGGCATGGTTGAACGATGTTAAAGCATTCATCGGTATTGTGGCAAATATAACTATTTAATTTAGGTTAAGTAAAAAAGACCCCGAGTCAATTATAATCTGATAAACCTAGGTACCTTTTCCTCCATCCAGTCCATGATCTAGAAATACAATCACGATAAAATGGATAACTCCCCATTATAACTGCTTTTGTGATCAATTGAAAAATAAATTGTTCTTTGGTCTGCTGAAGCATATTTCAGCTTGCAAATTTATTCTCAAAGTGTTCTATAATAGAAATCTTCATCTTGAATTGATTGTGAAATATCCTTGATTATATGGGTGGTTAGTTTCTTTGGAATTTTCATCAACTCGTTAGTTAGGCTCGGAGGGAAGTAATTTGCAGGATGATTAAAATTTATGATTGTGTATCTTTGCTGAATCAATCTTTAGCCTGCAAAGCATAGTAAAGATTAACACTAAAACATGTTCATTTCTATGTGCATGCCATAAGCCTCACACATCCTTAATCAATCTCTTACATTGGCAACATGAGTTCTGTTTAACTGTTTGATGTTTGTTGATGAGTTGCTACTATCTATTATATGTGCTTGAAGTAAGTCTATTTAGTTGTGCTCTAAATGTTGTTGCCTTCGTTTTGTATATTATCCAGTCAACAAAGAATCTAGAGTCTAAAAGCCCAAAAGAGAATCATGATATTTGGCGAATAAAGACCAAAGTGAAAGTACTATGACCTCCAGAGTTGGAGCATGTGAAAGACATTACTGTTAAAGATAAAGTGATACTAGCACTCAAGAGTCTAAAGATAATCTTGGCTAAGAAACCTGAGGAAAACAGTTGTTTTTCAAGTGAGCTGATGCTTTTGAGCCAGCAGTGGCAACACCTTAGTGCATTGCACCTTACATTTTGGGATCAAAGCGGGTAACCAATTTTGTGATGGAACAGGTAACATTGAGATCTCACATTTCTATTCAGTTGGCTTAGCAGTAGGCAGGACTAGCCAATGGTGCTGTTCCTGTGCTGCATTGGCTGACGTAAACTAGTTTTTAGGTCTCTCTATTTGGTTTGCTCATGACGATATGCTCTTGTTCTTATTCTTGTCTGGTTGCCATGCGTATTTCATTGTTTGCATCCTATATCAAGGTGAGGTAGTCAATACTAAGGTCAAATATTTGATTGTTTGCAGGGACAGGAATCGTGGCAATTATTCTCCTGAGGGGTCATACTCTCCACATGCTCAGAACAAAAGGCAGCACAGGTCAAATGGTCGATCTCCTGGCCCTGATGGACCTGAGCGTAGGATTTCACCCTCCAAAAATGGACATGGTCCACTAGTTGACAGGAGGAGCCCAGCTTGATCCGCTCCTGAAGGTTCCTTGCGTTGTGGCTTTTTATGCTTTATATTTTGCTGTAATTATTTTATATTGATTTGCTATTTCTTTCTTACTCAGGCTGAGATGAATTTCGGTTTGAGAATCCGGGACTGGGAGATCGGAGCAGAGAAATATACGTTATGATGTAACTGTATCATCTTTTTCACTGTACTTTCTAGAATAGATCTCTGTAGGTTTTGTAGTGAACAAACTTTTTTGTTCCAAGGCCAGTTGCCAAGTACTCGTAAGTTTGATTTTCACCATTTGGGACATCTTGTGGGATTTGTTCTCCTATATTCAACTGGTTCGTGTTGTGTTCACGTTTAATACTCCCTACTTTATTCGTTGGGCAAATTCTTCAGGTTGTTGAAAGGAATTAACAATATGTTCCTTTCTGTGTCTTTTAACTGTTAACTAAATGTTGTCCTGGAACTCGGGAGTGTTAAGCGTCTCCACAGCACCCATTTATTTTGTGCCCTGCAATGGTGCCCTCTTTGGGGTGTCAGACTTGTGTTGCCGCGATGTGGGGGCTGACCCCCCTCCCCCGCGCGAAACTTTGAACACGAAAATATAAATAAATTAGCAAATACATAGCTTAGGTGGGCTGGCCTAACTGAAAGTACGGTATGGTCAACTAGACAGAGCTAAATAGGTGACTAACAATTATTATTTTTCTTTAGTTCGGGCTAAACAAGTAAACACAAGGTTATCTAGATGTGCAACTAGGTGAACAATCTATGTGATACGATAAAAAAATACACAGCGGAAGCAATATGTAAAGCAAGATAAACTACAAGTGTAAAAAATGAGCCAATGGTATGTTTCTCGTAGTTCCTTCCTAAGAAGTACGTCTACGTTGTAGAGGTGTGGAGCCACCTAGTCACTCCAATAGCACGGATGTGCACACCTTGTTTTTCTTAAGTTTCTCCAGTGAGGGAGATCCTCGTTTCCACTATGAGATCGACTTGAAGGCGTTGACTGAACCTTTGCACAAGGTTCTTGTTTTCCTTGAGCTTCTCCGGCGAGGGGGATTCTCGTTTCCACTATGAGATCAACTTGAAGGCATTGACTAAACCTTTGCACAAGGTTGAGGCTACTCCACAAGATGGATGGAGACTCTCAATGATCCAAAACTTCTTGAATCGAGGTGGAACCAACAAGCACTAGGGTTTTCTCTAGGGTTCAAAGACACCCAAGAGCTCTCAAGATCCGGTATGATTTGGTGGATGGATTTTTAATTCCTTTGGTGGAATCACGGATCTAGATCTCCTCAAGCACTCCGCAAAGTATTGGAGCGATTGGGTGGATGGAGTGGGAGATCTAATATGTTGAACCTTGCATTAATGGAGTAGAGAGAAGTAGTAGTGAAGCTTATCCAACTTGGAAGAAAAAGGGTCCTTAAATACTCTCTCTCCAACTGGTCAACTGCTCACAACCCGCACAGCCGGTACTATCGGACTAAATCCTGATAGTACTTGAAAGCACATTTCTTAATCCCTTTGGTTTTGTGTGTTTGTTAACAACATAAGTGATATCTCACTGTGAGCTGCATGTTTAAGGTACACCTATTAACAGCATAAAGCGGTGTCAAAATTATGGTGAAGGAGAAAAAGATCATGGCCAGTTTTCCCTGCAGGCAGAGGTTTCTGTTGTCATCCGGATTCATTCTGAAAATTCCGGAATGATTCCGGATTTCCCGTGAAAACCTCTTTTAGCATTTGGAGTCTTTCCGGGCCATTCTGGGTTGTCGGGATCATTCCAGATCCATTCCGGAATGACCGTGAAAACCTCTATCAGCATCAGGAATGCCATGGAATATTCCACCTGGCCGGAATGATTCCGGAAATTCCGGATTGTTCGCGAGATGCAGAAAAACGGGTAGTTTTCTATTGGGCCTATAAATAGAAGACCCCTTCTTCTCCAAAGGGTTACCCCGTCCAGCATTCAAGACCCCATTAATGGATCTCAACATATTCTATATTTCTCTCATTTCCTCCATCCAAACTCGTTGATTCTCGGAGGACTGAAGGAGAAGGCCCGGATCTACATCTTCACCAACCCGTTCTTTATTTCCCCCTCATTCACTTGAGGGATTCAAGTCTAGGTTTTCCTTGTGGAAAACCTAGGCTCCATTGTTGCTCACTTGTTGATTGTAGCAAGATTGTTGGTGTTCTTGGGAGCCCCAATTCGGTTGTGGGTGTGTTCCTCAAGCTCATTGTAAAGGCACCGATTTCCGCCTCAAAGGGAATCAATAGTGTAAGCTGAACTATGCCTATGTGGTGAAGTTCATCGGATAATAGGGTGAGGCCTCTGTGGCGTTGAGTAGGCCTTCGTGGCGAAACTCACACCCCTCCAACGAGACGTACTCCCCTCAAAAGGAGGAACTTGGGAATACATCCTTGTCTCCGCGTGCTTCCATTATCGGTTACCTCGGTCCCTCTCCTTTACTTTGTGTTTGTATCTTGTTTAGTGTTGCTCTTGTCATATAGGTAAATTCATCGTAGTTGCATATTTAGAGAATTTACCTTTATGTCAAGCCTAAATCGAAAAAGAATTAAAATTTGGAATTAGCACATATTCACCCCCTCTTCTAGGTGACCATACTATCCGTTCAATTGGTATCAGAGCCTCGACTCTTATTTTGGTCTTAACCGCCTAAGAGTTTAGTATGGTCGATGCCAAGGGCCCGGAATCCTCATCTTCGGCCCCTCTGGAAGAAATTCTGGATGATAAGAATGATGAGGATGGGAATGAAGAAACTAAAAGTGAAGCTCCATCCCCTACGAAAAAATCAACTTCTAAGGGAAAGGATGAAAAGGAGGACTACCACATTGCCCCTGGATGGCACTCTCCCGATCCTCCTATCCCACATCCTCATATAAACCATAGAGGCGAAACTCCTAAAATTGATGCACATTCCTTTGGTCAATGGCAATATTACATGAAAACTCACTTGAAATCTTCTTGCATTGAGCTTTGGAGGGTCATTGAAGATGGATACAAGCCTCATGACCCCCAAGAACTTGACAAGAAGAGAAGTAGTAGAAATTCAACTCAACTACACCGCTTTGCACATGCTCCAACAAGCCGCGGGTGAGATTTTTTTTTGGACTAGTCTACCGTAGGGGAAGCCCCTACGGTGTAAATTTTATAGAAATAACCAACAACAGAGTTTATTACATGAGAAAGGAAAAAAACGAAAAAAGAGAGTCAAAACATGATGACTCAAACAAGAAAAGAAAGAGAGAGAGAGAGAGAGACTAAGGGAAAAGAGTAAGGACCCAACCTACAAGTTGAGACACCAGATTTCCTTTTATTCTAAATTATGTAGAAGAATATCCTCTTTGAAACCCCTCTTCTAAGGGGTGATGGATTCGAAGATGAAATTGTTCATGGCCTTCCAAATATTCCAAGTCACCGAAGCAAAGATCTCCACTACACAAGGGCTGGGGAAAGATTTTATCAATGACAGAAAATAATCCCTTAAACCGGCAGAGAAATTCTATTGGATACCCACTGAATTCCAACAAACTTGGGCAAAGTCGCACTCAAAAAAGAGATGGTCTCTATCTTCCCGGTGAGAATTGTTGCAAAGGATACAATCCGATCCTACCTCAAAAATCCAGTGCTTACGCAACATTAAGTCCTTGGTATTGAGACGGTCATTGATCAAAAGCCAGCAAAACACCTTAAGTTTCGGGAGACACCTCGATTTCCATATGCGCACCATGACCTTGTCCTTGGGGATATAGTGAAACATATACTTGTATAAATGGGCAGCAGCATATGAGGTTTAATCCCACATAAAACGTCTAGAATTAGCCATCATGGTGAGTACTTGCTGATTGGAGCAAAGCTCATAAAGATCAATAAATTCCTCAAAAGCCTGAGGTGATAACGGGAGCGAAAAGACTGAACCGAAATCCTCGACGTTCAAAAAATCACTAACCGTGATGTCTTCCTACTGAGAGAATGAAAAGAGACGGGGGAAATGATAAGCCAACAAGTCTTGTCCCGTCCAGAAATCCTTCCAAAGTAAAACTGAAGACCCATCCCCCAACTGACAGGAGGTGATACTCCTATAAATGTCAATGAGGCTGAACACATTAAACCACCAAAAAGAGCCTTTCGGGCCATATGCTTGGGGATCCCCACTCTCATAGTGCCGCCAAACAAGTTGCACCCAGGGAGTGTTATCACGAGAGAAGAACTTATGAAGATGCTTTAAAAGCAACGCTTTGTTCTGCAGTTCTAAGATGATAATGCCCAGCCCCCCATGATCCTTTGGTAGACAGACCATATCCCACGCTGCAAGACCCGCATTCGAGGAGGAATCCTCTCTTTTGTCCCAAAAACAATGTCTCCTAGCACGATCACAAATTTTGATGAAGGCTTTGGGAAGTTTTAGAGAGCACATAAAATAAGTAGGAAGGGCCTATAGAACAGAGTTCACCAACATAAGTCTGTCCCCCATGGGGAAGAGAGCGAGCACAGGCGTTGAGACGTCTCTCAATTTGATAACTGATTGGAGAAAGATCCCGGACAGTAGGTGATACGTATCAAACGTACTTATAATTTCTGATATTCTATTTTTTCATGCCATATGCTACATGTTTCCTATACACTTTATGTTATTTTTATGGATTTCCTGGGACTAACCTATTGACAAGATGCCATAGAGCCAGTTCCTGTTTTTTGTTGTTTTTGGTTTCAGAAAAGTTGTTATGGAAATATTCTCGGAATTGGACGGAAAAAAATCCCAGGGTCTTAGAAATCTGTCACGTACACGGAGTCCGGAGGGGATCCGAAGGGGAACCGTGGAGGGCCCATACCATAGCCCCTTCCTCCCGGTCGCGCCACCAGGTGGTGTGGCCCCCTTGGCCACCCACCGACGTTTCCCTATCGCCTATTTAAGCTCCTCCACGGTTTAACCCAAAATACCCAAGCCTTTTTCCTCCAAAAGTTCCATAGCCGCCATCATCGTCAACCCTAGTTTGGGAGGGTTCTGAAGCTCTCCCCAGAACCCTCCCGGGAGGGGGAATCATCACCGGAGGGCTCTTCATCACCATGCCTGCCTCCGGAGTGATGCGTGAGTAGTTCATCCTTGGACTACGGGTCCATAGGAGTAGCTAGATGGTTGTTCTCTCCTCTTTATGCCTCATATTTAGATCTTGTGAGCTGCCTAACATGATCAAGATCATCTTATTGTAATGCTACATGTTGTGTTTTTTGGGATCCAATGAATATTGAATGCTATTGTAACAGCCACCTTTTTGTAATAAAGTGCTTGTGTGTTTGTGGTTGTGATCATGTCATGTCATGCATGCATTTTTGAACCCATGTTTGGTTTTAAAACAAGTGCACCAAAATTTAATACCGGAGTTTATTAAAATCACTTAAAAGTGCCACACTAAAATGATGGTTTAAAATGGTGCAATTTTTTGCAAAACAAAAATATGTTGAGGTTGTCCTTGTTGTAAGGAGCTCAAAAATATTTTTTGCCAATTTTTACTAATTGCAGAAAAGGCCCTCAAATATGTTTTAGTGTGCTGTTTTAAAAAGGACAAGGACCTTTTCGCAGTTCTTGTTTTCCCAGGGGGGTTTTCGGAAACATCGTCTTGTCTTCTTCCTTGAGCCAGTAGACGAGCAATCCGAGCACGTCTCCGCGGTGGCCACCTCACGCCTGCTCCCCCGCGCGGATATGGGTCGAGAGAGAGACGTCTGCATCGCTCCTCCCCCTTGCAAACCTCCCCTCTCCTCTTCTCTGTACCGGAAACAAGGAGGAAACGCACCCAAACCCTAACCCGTACAGGCGCCGTCCGCCGCTCCCCGCCGGCGAAGCAGTCGCCCCCGGCCCTTCCCGAGCAGCTCCCCGGCTCCGCCTTCTCCCCCTCCATTGCCTCGAGCACGCAGGACAGCCGAGAAGCCCCGGGAGCGGCCTAATTTCTCGCCGGAACCCCGCACGGCCGCCGCCAGAATTCGCTCGCCGCCGGCCATTGCCTCCCCGCCTCGCCGCCCCGACCTCGCCAACACGCTCACGGTGAGCACACGAACCCGCCGGTGCCCTCCCCTTTCCCCCTCTCCCCCTGTAGCTCCCTGTCGTCGGAGCCGCGGTCCGCCGCCGCCGCGACGAGCTCGCCGGCGAGCTTCCCGGCCATCTCCCGGCGAGCCGTGACCACCCCCAGCTCCCCCTCGTTGTGCTGAACCTCGTGGGCTAGTTCGATTTGAAATTCCCGCGCTGAATCGTGCGATTGCACCTTGGCTGTGCCAATTTAGTCTCGGGGTGATGTCACAGTGACATCACGCCCACGTCACCTGGCAGTTGTTCTGTTTATTTCAGTTTAAACGAATTGGTACTGCCATGTGGACCCCACCTGTAATTTAATTTCAGAAAAAGAATTAAATTTGAAAATGCAATATCTTTTGATTCATAACTCAGAAAAATGTGTTCAATATACCATTTTGTTCAGAAAAGTGTAATCTACATGTTCATGTCATTTGCACACATTTTGACAAAGTTGAATTTTGAGCATTATTTAAATCATTTAAAATAAAGAAAATAAGTTTTTATTCAAGGAAATTAGAAAATTGCAAGTTATATGTCAAAATGCTTAGAATGACAAGTGCAACCTAGTTATGGTGTTCTCAACACTAGTTGAGCACTTTAACTTGTCGCACCTCTAGGTTTTGCCCGAACCGGCCTCCGAGGTCCATTTCGGGACTAGTTTCACTAAAGTTGTTTTCTTAACATATGAACCCTAGCAACCCATGAACCATGTTTAGGGCTTCTCTTTAATGCATTCAAATGTTCATGCATACATATTGAGCATTGCATCGATGCCTGTTTTGAGTGTTGTTCTCTTTCTTTCCGGTGTTTTCTCTTATCGGTAGAACCCGAAACCGGAGTGAAGTTCAACACCCCTGTTGCCGAATACTTGGTCTAAACAACCAAGTCAAGCACTTATTCCCGAAGCTTTATCTGGTTTTCTTGAAGCAAGGCAAGCATAACCTCTTATCTGCCCATATATGTTTTCGAAGTGTTTTCCTTCTCGTACGATGCATGCTTTACAAAGTATTTTGAGTCGATAGATAGAGTTATCCTATTTAGTTGCATAAACCAGATATCATGATTCCATGCTCCTAGCTGACATAGGATTTGTTTGTGTGTATCGCCAAAGCCTCAAATATGCCATGCTTAGTCATACATGTCTGTTTATCTCTGCTCCATCCGGTTGATGAATCAGAGTTACGAAATGAATCTAGTATGACAGGATGACGTGGTAAGATTCGAGATGTGTGGTTAATATGATTAAAGGCTTGGATGAGTTGCCACATGGTATGTGGTGATTTGCCTCGTTCATGCCCCTAGGAGCGAGTTCTCGCCTTTGAAGCCAAGACTGATCGTGCAACTACACGGGGATTGGATTCCCCTCGGTTTCAACTTGTCTAGTTTGTTCCATGAGTTGCCTAGTTCGGGCGTTCCATTTGGATTTGCTGGGGATATTAAAACGTTTTCAAAACTAGGACGTGGTGGTGTATCGGCGCTCTGCGGGTAGGTAACCGTCGAGCATTGCGCACAACGATAGAGACCCGGCAGGAGATGGCCACTCCCTATTGGCGGTCCATCTCTACTCGGAGCGACTCATGGAATAGGCGAAGCAAGGGAAAGATCGTGGTCAGCCACCCTCTGCCGGCACATCGTCGGAATTGTGCCAATAGCTTGGCATTAAGAGTCGGTTGATGCGTGTGGGTAAAGTTGTACACCCCTGCAGGGTTTAATCTTTTCGAAAAGCCGTGTCCGCGGTTAAGGACAACTTGGTGACGGATCCTGAGATCATAGATAACTTGAACATGAAGTAAAAGATGTTGGCAATGAATGTTTAGTTTTAAGAGGTGGTTCCAGTTATCGGTGCTGAAGATGATGCTTCGAAGGTTCGGAAGGCAATACCCATGAGAGGGTATTCTTTTAAAAGATTTGTGAAAAACTTCTCAGTCTCCCTCTATTCAAAACAAAGTTGGCTTTACGCAAAACAACCTTCATAAACCCTTTATGAACAAGCAGGTATATAATAGGTTAGTTAAGTCTTGTTGAGTACCTCCCGTACTCATGTTTGCTTCAATTTGGTTCAGGTGGAGTTCCATACCTTCGGTGGTGTTTCAACATGGACATCGACGGATAGTTTGGGGTTTCCCAGGTAGCAGCCTGGAATCTATGGGCTGGGACGTCGCCTTATGTTGCGGCCTCTTAGGCCTTTTTGGTTCTTGTTGAATAGCAACATTTTCTGCTTTCCGTTGTCTGATGTAATGTTGGGTCCTGTGACCTCTGTTTGTAAGCTATACTCTAGTATTACTTGCTTAATAGAGCTTCATGTTTAGAGTACTGCTTTGATCGGTTGTTGGTGTCGAGCCCGTTGTTATACAGTTTTGGCTATGCCTGCATAGTTGTCGCAGTCGAGGGGTTGTGGAGCCGATGATCCATGTCCGAGTCCGCCTGTCGATTTGATCGGCCTGGGGCGAGGTAACCCCAGTAATCCTCGATTGTTGTTGCACTTTCTGGACACATAGCAGCTCTGTATAGCTTTGGTCCCGTTCCTTCAGTTTCATCCGACTCGAGGACGCTTTGATATGCATAGTTGGTTATGACTAGCATGGGTACAAGGAGTAGTAGACCGGGGATCCGGACTACGTGCCGATGAATCCGGTCTGCCTGCCGTTGTTTGTTGCGGCCGGGGCTGGTAACCCTGAAGCCCTTGTGAGTCCATGGCTAGGAGCACATAACAGTATGTATATCTCTGGGTCCGGGGTCTGACAGCTATGTCCAATGATTATCAATATATCATGTTTATGTTATTTATGATCTTGCATGCTCTCCGTTACTAGTAGATGCTTTGGCCAAGTTGATGCTTGTAACTCCAAGAGGGGGTATTTATGCTCAATAGTGGGTTCATGCCTCCCTTTCACTCACGCTCGAGTGATAGAAATGTAACGGGTGGGGATGTGCTATTGCCATTGGGGAGAAAACAACAATGTTTACATTGTTTACATTACACACTTTGCTTAATGCAATTATTTGTTGCTTGCAACTTAATGCCCGAGGTTTGATTGGATGACGCTCCGAGGGTGGATTATTAGTCATAGATGCAGTTGGATAAAAGTCTATAAATTATGTTGTAATGCCCGCATGAATCACATAGTAATCATGTCATGCATATGCACTACGGTCCAGTCTTTATATCTGTCAATTTCCCAGTTGTAATTTGTTTACCCAACATGTTATCTATCTGTTTTGGAGAGACACCACTAGTGAACTATGAACCACGGTTCATTTTTTTACACTGATAATACAATCACTGCAAACACTGTTTTCTTTGCTGCAATCATTTTTTTTCTTTCATTCACTATCATCACTGTTCTCTTTTCGTTACTGCAAACAAGTACTATTTTCCACACTATACATCTAATATTTTGTGGTAGCAAAACCAGTGAGATTGACAACCTCACTGTTTCGTTGGGGCAAAGTACTTTGATTGTGTTGTGTAGATTTCATGTTGCTGCTTAACCGGTAGTGTGCCCTTGTGTTGTGTAGATTCCACGTTGCCGCTGAACCGGTAGTGCGCCCTGCCAACATCAGCTGTCTTCAACCTCCAGAAGTGATTTATTTCTCCTACTGGTCGATTCAACCTTGGTTTCTTTTTGAGGGAAAAACTTGCTGTTGTGATTTTCATACCTTCCTCTTGGGATTTCCCAACAAGTGCACTCCTGCACCATCAAGCTTTTTCTGGCGCCGTTGCTGGGGAGGAAGAGGATTTCTGCAAGGGGGGGTCTCTCACCTCCAATCTCTTTACTTTGTTTTTGTTTTTCCTAGTTTATTTTATTTTGTGTTGTTTGCTTCCTTATATAAAAAACACAAAAAAATAGTTCTTATTATAGCTGGGTTTTTTTACCTTGCTTTTTATTGTTCATCATGTTGCTCCCTAAGTTCACCCTGGAAGACTTATCAATAGGTAGTGGTTCTATAATTGGAAAGGATAATATAGAAGAATTCTTTATCCATGTTAGCAAGAATAAATATTTTGAGGATAGATCCATAGTAGAACTTGCTCCCAATTATGAAACTGTTGCAGCTTCTTTAGTTCACATGTTAGAGGCTAGGTTTGTTAACCTCAACCCCATAATGCAGCAAATGTTTCTTAACCTAAATGATGTTGAGGACATTGAGAAGAGAGATTTTATTCTGAAAACTTTTCTTGAAGAATTTGGTGATGTTGCTATAAAAGTTAGGAAAGTGTTTGATTGTTTTAAGATGCTGGGCTCATGTGTAGATGTTATTGGTGCTCTTGAAAAACTAGAAAAAACTGAACCTAAAAACAAGGAGGAAATCAAAATACCAATACCCTTTAAACTAGTAGAAATGCATGAAGCTTTAGAGAAGAATTTTGATTGGATTGTTCCTTAAAACCCATTTGATGAAGGTAGTAAACCTAAAAGTGTTGAGAAAGGGACATCTGAAACTTTTATAGAAAAAATACAATGCATTGTTGAGGAGGTTTATTGTCTCAAATCGGATGCTTCTTCGCTTGAAAATACTTGATTCTAGTTTTCTAGGCCTAGCTAAAAGGCGCTAAAGAAAAGCACTTCTTGGGAGATAGCCCATGGTTTTATTTTTGTAGTGTTTTCTTCTATTTTATTTGAGTCAATGTGTTGTTTACTTCTGTAGCAAATCCTTTATATCTTTATTTTCTCGCATTTTTTGTGCCAAGTAAAGTCTCTAGTGAAAGTTGAAGTTAGATTTGGATTTGTGCGCAGGAAACAAATTTCTGCTTTCCACTGTTAAATCCGTATAAATTCAAAAAAAGATCAAAATGACCTGAATTTTTTTTCTTAATCCTCAGGTAATTCTGAAACTTTTTTCTAGTCCCGCGTTTTTTGATTTGAGCAACGTAAGTGCCCCGAAAAAAATTCGTATTTATAGACTGTTCTAGTTTTGCCAGATCCTGCCTTTTTACTTGCATTCTCTCTTTTACTATGTTGAGTGGATTTCTTTGCTCCGCAAAACATCAGTGGTTGTAGCTAATGTTTAAAAAGTATTAATAATGCTTGTGTCCAAGGAGAACATGTGAGTTTTTGATTGTGCACTAACCCTATAATGAGAATTACTTTGAGTTTGGTGTGAAAGAAGTTTTCAAGGGTCAAGAGAAGAGGGTGTTATAATGTGATCAAGAAGAGTGAAAAGCCAAAGCTTGCGGATGCCCCCGTGGTTCATCCCAGCAAATTCTAAGAAGACTCAAGCGTCTAAGCTTGGGGATGCCCAAGACATCCCCTTCTTCATCAGCAACTTATCAGGTCACTTCTAGTGAAACTGTATTTTTATTCGGTCACATCATATGCACTTTACTTGGAGCGTATGTTTGTTTTTATTTTGTTTTCTTTTGTTTTCCTTGCTGCAATAAACATAGTTGGAACCCAGCATTCTTGTGTGGGAGAGAGACACGCTCCGCCTTTTCATATGAATACTTGTTTTCTTCCATGCTCGTATTCTTAGTTTTTCTTCTAACTGTTGCAAATTCTTTTAGCTCATGTTTTTCTTGCATCTCTTATTTAGAGCTATTAGTTCTAGTAGAGTAGTATTGTTAATATCTTGTTTAATTGATATATCTTTTGGAGAGTTTTTGTTTATATGAAATGATTGGTGTTGGAAAGCAGTAGTACAATTTGTGTGCTTATAACGGTGCAAAAAGAAGCTTGTATAGACTGTGACTAGACTTTATCATGTCATGTTGGATGTTATTTTAATTCTATGATTAGTAGTTATTATTGTCGAGACATCGTAATAAGGATCATAGACGGGGGTGCCATGAGCCTATGAGTAGAGACGTGGGGGGCGTGGTAGTATGACAAACGAGAATTCCAGGTTTTACCCAGGTTCGGTACGACACAACTAGGCGGCGTTCCTACTCCTACAATCTCACTAAATCAGGGATGAAGCCTGAAGCATACAAAGTACAATGTGAGTATGGATTTACTAACTCGGCGAGGATCAAATTCTCGGCGGGTTGGCTTCTAGCTAATTGTTGTCTATCTTTCGTCTCTCCCGTCCAGCTTTATATAGATAGCCGGGTTAGGCTTACCGAAAGGAAACCTAGAAGACTACGGAAAGTATCTAACTTGGAAAGTAAGAAATCCGTCTTATCCTCCAAGCCGCACCACTTTGGGGCGTGGTCCAGGTTCTTCTAGAATCCTTCTTCCTGCACATCAGCTTACTGGGACGCCCAATGGACCATGATCCATTACCAACAGGCCACCCTGGTAATCCGGCTCTTTAGGCCAATGCAGGATATACCCCTAATCGGTATATATCCAACAGTAGCCCCCAAGAAGGATCAAGACTTCACTCTGCCGCCTTTTGTCAATTAACGTTCCTTTCCGAGAAATGTCGGTGTTTTGTCTTGATTCTTCTTTTTCCCAAAATCTTCTTAACTCAAAACTCGGATTTTGCCAAAGTCCGACTTTTCTTCCACGAGCCTTCGCGGAGAGGGAACTTCGTGACATCAGCGATGAAATCTTGCTGACATCACGACGTTTGGCTTCGGTCAAAATCCTGAAACGTATCCTCTGACAGATTCTCACGGGAAATGAGGAGATAGCAATTATCACCCCGTCCCCTCATTTCCCGGAAATTTCAGGCATATCACGCGTCGAGCATCCAACGGTCAAAATAGCTCTTGGAGCCAATGTCCGCGCATCCGGCTATAAATAGCCACCTCGAGGGTTCCGTTTCCTCTTCTGCTCCTTCTTCCTCCTCGCGCCCCGGTGTCCCAGCTTTAGCTTCCAGAGCACGAGCCCAAGAGTACGCAGAGCACTTAGCCCTCGAGCCCTTCCCCGGAACAGCCATCGGAGGATCCAGCTCGTGACTGCGTCGGCCAAACATAGTCGACGGAGAGTATCCCCGTGCCTCAGACGTGGAGAGCGCCGCCGTGAACCTCGACGACATCATAAATGATCTTGATCCCCTCATCGACTCCCCAGTCTGCGCCACGGCGAACATGCCGGAAGGGACCGCCAGCGACCCGGCCCGCAGGGATTTGCCTCCCGTGGCCGGAAACGCGCCGCCGTCATCATCCTCCACTCCTCCTCCGCCTCCCTTCACCGAGCCCGCAGAAGAAAACATCGCTCTCGGCGGCGAGGAGGTCGCTGCTTCTGCCGCCGCCGGAGGTGAAGAAGAAGGGGAGGAGAACGCCGGGAAATGGAGCCACTGCAACGTGGTTCCTTCCCTCCTTTCGGCTTTGGAGAAGGAGGGGTTTGTCGTAAAGGACAAATGGCGGTACAACGAAGACGACACCGAGCCATCTCCGGCACCCTGCGAACGGGTTCTCCTTGCCTCCCACGTAAACCGAGGTATGGGGTTTCCGCCATTTGCCTTTTTTCCTTCAGATCCTAGACCACTATAGGATCCAGCCACACAACCTACCACCGAATTCCATACTGTATATAGCCGGCTTCCAGGCCCTCTTCGAGGGTTATCTAGGAATAGAACCTCGACTAGATTTCTGGCAGTATTGCTTTGGGGTAAAGCGCAACCCCTCTGAGGGCGCGCTCCCAACTTGCGGAACCATCTCCTTTACCCTGCGTAGGTTTAGGGAAGACTAGTTTCCGAAAATCAAAACATCCGAGTCCGTCAAATTCTGGACAGGCTCATTCTTCTATCATGCGGATGTCCCGTTTTCCCGAAAAGGAAACGGTCATCCCGCCTTTCGTCAATTGCGTGGCCACTCCCCAAGACAATTGGGCAGTGGACACGGTTCAGATTCTGCCTCCAGATCTGATAAGGATCAAGAGGCAAATCGCCAAACTTGTTTCTGCCACTCCTCCTCTTACCGGCACAAATACCGTTCTGTGTTGGCTCGGAAGGAGGATTCAGCCTTTGGCTTACCGCGGGAAACGGCTGATGTGCGAATACTCAGGCCCGGACGACGCGATGAGAGCGACAGACAAATCTCTGTCGAAAAAGGACTTCAATAAGCGGCTCAATCAGTTGGTTTCTACTCGTGATCAGTACGAGGAGAGCCGGCAAATGTACCATGCAAAGAACCCAGCTCCAAAGGTATAGTTTTGTCTCTCTGGGAATTTTCTTGAGTTTCCTTTTTCTCGGATTTTCCCTTACTCAGACTTTGTTTCTTTTCACAGCTTCTCGGACTTCCTGAGGCTGAGCTTGCAACTGACGCCGAGTTGGACGCGCTTCATGACAAATTCCAGGCGGGAGGACCGAAGCGCAAGAAGTCGTCCACCACTCAGGAGGTTATCGACCTTCACGGTGTTGCCATCACAACTTCTATGTAAAAATCCCAGTTTTTTTCATTTCTATGATTTTTATCGCATGTTTCTTATTTCTCGGTGTTTTATTTTCCTTTTCCTTTCTAGCCTTGCCCCTACAACTTCGAAGGGAAAAGGCCGGAAGAAGCACAAAGTCGCTACGCACAGGGGATTGAAGCCATCTCCCGCCACTGCGCCGGATACCCCGACCGCGGCTGGGGAAGAAAACTCGGCTGCCAGGGACGCAGAATATCCCTTGCAGTCCAGCCAGCCCATTGCGTCCGAGTCGGACGCGAGGGAAGGGCGGTGCCAGAAGAGGGTGGACCTTCTAACATTCTGAAGGAGGAGCTCATCCCAAACTTTGACCCCGAGTTCAAGGCAAAGCAAGAAAACTGTTTCGACAAACACGGATATATTCATCTGTGGGCGAAGAAACACTTTGCCCGTGCTCCATTAATCCTTCCCGTTCTCGCCTCGCCAGGTCATTCAAGACGGCATTTGCCATGTCGAAATTACCTTCGCAGAGTATGCGAAGGAATTTATCGAGAATTTGGCAAGCTTACAGAAAATGAGCCAGGTAACTACCTCTAGCCCCAAGAATTTAGCCAAATGTATCCTTTTTGACTTAATGCTTATCTCTTATTCCCGCTTATTTTATAACTTAAGCGCCTTTTCCATTTTCTGTGTTTCAGCAAACTGCCGAAACAATAAACATGGAAGTTTTCAACAAGCTTCCCATCAAGAACAAGGAGGTTAAAACCCTCCTTAACATTCTTGAAGAGAAAGACTCGGAGTTGGCCTCGGTTCAGCAACAACTGAAGGAATCAGCAGGTAAAAATTTCTTCTATTCGCGCTGCTGTTGAAATTTTTCTAAGTCATTTTCTGAGTTTTTAAACTCTTCATTTTTCCTAGTTTTCAGCTTGTTTAGCGAAAGCCAAACAAATTTCTGAAGATGCTGGCAACGCCGAGAACCTCCGCAAAGAGAACTCGGAGCTTTACAAGATGACTGTAAAGCTCCAGAAGGACCTGGAGGCCAGCCAGCTGGCTGTTGGGATTGCTGAGTCTCGCGCATCTTCTCAACCTGAGAAAGATGCAGCGACTATCCGGGACCTGGAGAACGCCCTCAACCAACGCCTTGAAGAAGGCGTTGAGATGGACAAGATTCTCGGTAAAGCTTAACTCCTTTTACCGGGGTTTTTCCTTATACTTTTTACAGTATGTTTCTTTTTTCTCCTTCTGCAAGTTTCTAACTTTTTCTTGTTATGTTTGAACAAAAGGGAACCCCTTGCTTATCCGGATAGACAGAATCCAGGCTTTCGGGAAGATCTTCTCCGCCTTGAAGACTGCGGGGATGCTACTTGTTAACAAGTACATTCCCGACAAAGCGGAATAAATATCGGAAGTAAGCAAGCTTCCCGAGTCAATATATGAGGTGGCGAACCAGAAGGAGTCTTGGTTCCGCTCCGCTGCTCGCAGTGGTGCGCGCATGGCCCTTGGGCTAATGCTATGCATTATACCACCGCGAAGTCGTGGCGTGTTGCGACCGGTATCCCTCAAGGGTACATGGAAGCACAGATAGCCGACATTTTCGAGTCTGTCAAGGGGCCTGCCACCAAGATAGCTCAAATGGTGTCAATCTCAACCTTCTACCCGGAGGAAGAGATTCCGGCAACTCCTGAGAACCTCAGCGGCAGCGACGAGGAGGACTCGGATTCTGAGGAGGCCGCCTGCTTCCTGAGTAGCTGGCAGGAACAAATAGAAGCATTACTATTCTTTCAATGTAACATCCATTGTAATGTTATCTAGCATTTGTATAAACAAGTATTCCCCCTTTTGTAGTAAAATTTTAGTCTTTGCAAGTTTTTCTGGGTTTTAATTCCTTTTCCTTCTAAGTTCTCTAGCTTATATGTTTTGATTGTCCTTAGTGTTGAAATGGCTCAATAGTACTTAATCTTCATGCCAAGTGACTAGGTTCATGCCTATCAGTCAAAACTCGGAAACATGGATTGTACTTAGGCATTTTTTACTTACTAATTCCAGTGACCCAACATACAAACTATTAGATAATACTTAGGAAAAAGTAAGGAATTTTGAAAAAGTATGAAACTCATGAATGCAGGCACAATCTGGGTTTCCTTAAGCCTCCTTAGGCCAGAAAAGCATTCAGTTTTATAACTCCGAGCACGCAGGAAAAATTCGGGTTAACATTTAAGCAATTTGAGAGATCATTGGGAAATAGATAAGGCGGTACTATGCTTTGAATAATAACAACAAGGCAGATACAAAATGCATGAATTCCGACAACTTTATTTCATGATCTCAAAGATGTTTACATAGAATTTGAACTAAGTGTAAAAGGGACGTAACCGCTGGATGCTCCAGGGTCTCTTTGTCTCTCCCAGTTCTACATCTATCTTTGTCTTTCTCTTACGATTCGGCTTTTTAGGATCATCTTCTGTATCCCAAATATCTACAAGGTAATAAGATCCATTTTTCATAGCCTTGCTGATGACAAATGGTCCCTCCCAAACTGGGGCTAATTTGTGCTTCTTTTCCTGCATCAATCTTAGCACTAAGTCACCTTCTTTGAAAGAACGGTGTCTGATTTTCCGACTATGATAACGTCGCAATCCTTGCTGATAAATGGCGGATCTTTGTAGCACAAGCTCATGTTCTTCTTCTAAGAGATCGACGGCATCCTGTCGTGCGTTTTCGGCATCCGAGTCTTCGTATGCTAGCACTCTTGGGCTATCATGGAGCATTTCTATAGGAAGTGTCGTGGGATAATCACGGCAGACGTTACCGGGGGTAACTTATCTTGGGGCAATTCGACTCTGGTGTTTGGTAGAGAGTTTAGCTCAAGGGAAACCATGGTGACGTGCGATCTGGTAGCCGGCAATCAAGTCGCCGAGTCTCCGATCTGAATATATTATCTCAACTCTCGTGTTACAAAGGATACTCGAATATCTTGTGTTCGTGTGATTGTCTCTAATCTAACCCTAGGGGCCGTCTTATATAATATCCGGACCCCCTGGCTTACCATCCAAGGCATACTCGGAGTCCTACCCGGACACTGCTTACAAACCCTAAGTTTCCCTATCGGAACCCACAAACCGGGTTACGGGGCCTACACTCTTGGGCCTTCTAGAAACTCCTTTTCCCTAAGCCGGGTCTTGCGCAGAGCCCTTTGGGCCGAGTTACACCTTGGCGTTAGCCTACCGGGTTATCATCCCTCCATCAGTAGTCCCCAGAATAGTTTGGGCTTCACGTGGTCCTCCTTGAAGCGCATGCTATTCCCTGCCAAAATAATAAACATACAAATTCATAAAAGTTCGGGTTAGGTTGCTTTGATAAACAGCTAGGCCTAACTCCACTGGTGGTCCATATAGTAACCCGGCTTTCCCAGAATCCTCCCTTATTTTCCCGGGTCAACACTCTGAGGAAAACACAGAAGACCTGGCTTGCTTTGCTCGTTAATTAGCCCGGATATCGCGGAAGTGATTTGCTCTCATAATCTCCGGATATCGCGCACGGGCATTTAACTGCTTATCCCAACAAATCCAGGCAGATACCCCTTATCCCGAAATTTTTGGTTCCCGCTCGCCAGCCTAGGTTTCCCCCACCCGCACCTATAAATAAGGGCCTTGGGGGGTAACTTAACCTAACTTCTCATTTCTCTTCCATCTCTTTTGCCTCTGGTGCTCCCTCACTCGAGCTCGTCGCCGCACCACCACGGAGACCCCGGACGCGCCGCCGGAATCGAGCCGCCGCCAGCTGCGCTCGTCCACGATCCGCGCCGCGCCGCCGTCAACCTCCGCCGCCGCGCCCTCGAGCTGCCCGCCGGGAGATCCCGCAGGCCACCGCGGCTGCGTCTTTTGCCACCGCCGCAACCTCCTCCGGACATCACCGGTAAGCTTCCCTCCATGAATCTCACCTTCAAGCTTTTTGCTCGAACCATATTGGATCTAGGTCCGCCCTTAGGTCATCTTCTTGATTTGCATCGATTTGAATCTCTCACACCTTACTTTTTCTCGTTCAATCACGTAAGCTAAGCATGATAGCACCCTTCTATTACTCATAGTCATAAATTTCTCCGTAAATTTCTTCGCCTAGATGCAAACTGTCAAAAATTCTCCGTAGTGGTTCTTCGATACCCGGATAATCCAAATTTTCCGGGTCTTTCAGTTTACCCTCTAGTTAACTGGACAATCAACCCTCTAGTTAACTGGACAATCAACCATCTTCCATAACTGCTCACTGATACTCGGATTACCCGTACTTTCCGTAACTGCTTGTTGATACTCGGATAACCTGTAGTTTTCGTAACTGCTTGTTGATACTCGGATAACCTGTAGTTACTCATGTTCTGCACTTTTCACCTTGTGTTTTGTAGACCGAACAGATGGCTCCCAAGAACAAGGGAAAACAGCCGGCCAAAACTAAATCGACTCAATCCATATCGGCCAATTGGGCTAGGTCCACCGTGACCCAGGCCAAGCTGGAGGAGCTTGCCGAGTCAGGCGTCCTCCCTCCTCAAAAGGAGATCCACTGGCGCGTTCCGGGCGATGAAACCCGGCCATCTCCTGGTCCAAATGAGGTATATGTTTTGTAGAACACGTGATCCGGGGATTTCGTCCCCCGGGTCACTCTTTTTTCCGCGAAGTCCTCAGCCACTACGGCCTCTGAGTCTTCGACATAGGGCCTAACTCTATGTTGAACTCACTTCATAGTCCTTTGCGAATCCTACCTGTGCATCCCCTCGAACCTTGCTTTATTTATTGAACTATTCCAATGCAAACCGTGCCGCGAAAGCGGTGACGGGGCCCTCTTGGCCTGCGGCGGAGTTTCTAGCCAACGGCGAAAGAATTCGCCAATGCCGACTTTGAGCCTTAACTCCCACGTTTAGCATTGGAAAAAATCCTTTTTCTACTGCCGGGACATCTCCCCACCCGGCGAAAAGAAACTGCCGGGTTACTCTGAGGGGCTCCTCGATCTTTCTGATACTTTTAATGCCTTTGCCTCTGAGTCGGACAGAGAGTCCATCCAGCCCCACGTAGCCAAGATAGCCGTCCTTTCCGCCCAGGGTCTCCTTGGGCTTAATTTGGTTAAGACTTGGGTAGATTTCCGGATTCAGCCCAACTCCATTCGTCCCAAATTGATGTGCGAGTACTCGGGGCATGTCACGGATGCACTCCGCTACTCCTCGCGGAACTACCTGGCTGGCGACACGAACAAGATCATCAAAAGCTTCCTGACTGAGAAGGTGGAAGTGATCAAAAATATAGCCGGGTTAGAGCCGTTCACTCGGGACAACCCGGCTCCAGCGGTAAGATCCGACACTTATTCACTTACTCTTGTACTTTTACTTGATAGAACTACTAACTCTCACTTTTATGCCTTTATCTCAGGCTGATAATGCTTTTTGGAACATCGAGACCCCCCCAACTCCGGGAACCCGGAAGAGGAAGAAGAGCCGGCTGACACCGATGAAGGTATCATCCGGGTTTCAATCATCTTAACTTCTATTACTTTGCTTTCCCATTTTTTCTCTTTTTCCGACTATGTATTTGTGCCTTTCAGGGATGGATGATAGGGTTGACAAGGACGACAGAGAAGACCCGGAAGAAACCGAGAGCGATAAAAGCGAGGCCGAGCCGAAAGTTGAGGTCGGAGCCAAGAGGAAAACCCGAGGGGTTGTTTTCAAGGTTCCATATTCCTCCATGTCCTCCCAACCCTATTCTTTTGATAATATGCGCGAACTTAACCGACAATTATCCAATTTTCCACACTTGAAGGACCCGCCTCCGGTCAAGCGCAGGGTAACCCGGAATTCCCCGGGTGACGATCCCCTCAACCCGGGTATTCCCACGTCCCCAGCTCGCCGCACTGGTACTTCTCCATCTCATCCCTCCAACTCACCTCAAAGACACCCTTCCCCCAATCATCCATTAGCCGGACAGTTCCAGGTCTCACTCTCGGATCCTGTAACAGCCTCATCCGCGTCCAGCAGCGAGCTTCCGGCGGATTTCGTGGTGAATGCCGGGTAAGTTACATTTCCTGCTAAGCGATGTACTAGTCCTTTTGATAACGTTCACTTTTTGCTACTAACCACTTCTCTTTTCTTTCCTTAGCGCCCAGGTCTCGATCAGTGACCCGGATAACATGGATACGGATAACCGGGAGACTAAAGGGCCGGTCGATGATATGGACGCCGCAACTGGCGGTGCTGGTGAAGAAAACCAAGGACAAGACCCCCTGATAGACTCGGCCCAGCAGGAAACCGGGTCTCCCAAGCCATCTGAGGAACCTGAGGACGACGACGTCGAGATCCTGGAGTCGAGGATGGGCACTCCCAATCCTGACACCCAGGCAGCCCGGGTCTCGACCCCAAAGCCGGAGAAGACTCCTCCTCCGAGTGATTAGGCCGCCGGCTCTTCCGGTATCAAGCCCGAGGATATGACCTTTACCCAGATTCTCAACGCCCTGCACACCTTGAGGGCTGACGAAGAAAATGTCCTAGAAGCCTTGATATCCAAACATGAGGTAAATCCGAGTAATATTGCCTGTATATTTGTTTAGTCCCCAAGTTCCGAGTGAACTTATTGATAATTTGCTTGGAACTTTCATAGTGTATCCAACTGATAGTTTGCTTTTATCCGGCTAACCCTTCCTTGTGTTTCCACGCAGGCCTTCGTAACCCACTCTGAGAAAGCGTTGGCGAAGGCTGCCAAGCTCCTCGAGGCGGAGACGACTCTGCGTGAGTCGGCTGAAGCTGATGCCAAGAGGACAGGGGAACTTGCAAGGAAGTATAGAAAGAGAGCTCATGCAGCAGAGGATGAACTGACCAAGCTTTCTGTTCAGATTGCCGACACTTATCGCGCGTTAACTGGTAACAATTCCTAACTTAATAACTGTAACCCGGATTCTCATTTTGCTAATCAGTCGGATTTCCTTACTTAAAGATATTTCTGTTTTCTGCAGGGCCGGATGATGAAACTCCGGATGAAGATGATATCGCAAAGCTGAAGACAATAAAGAGCACAATCCGGCAGCTCTGTGCCGGAACCAAATGGATTCTTCAGGCTTTGAAGTGGCCGGGTGTTGGATATGGTAGCTTGAAGACACTGCTTGACGCGTACTCCACCATTCCTGAGTGGATCGAGCACTGGAAACGCTCGTCCTGGCGGATTGGAGTAACCCGGGGGCTTGCACTGGCTAAGGCGTATTTTCCAAAACTTGAGCCGGCAAAGCTCGTAGGCGGGTTTCCAGAGTTCAACCATGACGGCTCCAGGTTCTCAGCAAGAAACTTCAAGGCGATCCAGAAGGAGGTTCGTCACTCGGCCAGTATTATTGCCGATAGTCTGGACGTCAGCTCGATTGTTCCACCATACGATGCTGACGATAAGGCAATTAAGTCGGATCTTCCAAAGTCGTATGACATGCTGGCACGGTGGAAGGCGGAGGCTGCTCAGGCGAGGGATGAAGCCGCGAAGAAGAAGGTCGAGGCCGACATTGCGCCCACTACCTCCACGCCGGTTGTTCCTCCTCCCGCACGCGCCGGCACTGCTGCTAACCCGGGTGCCGCTGCCGCAAAGACTGCTGAAGAACAAATCAAAGACCAAGACCCGGCTGCCAAGGGCAAGGGCAAGATGGACGACTCGACCCAGGAGGCCGAGTGAACTTTTTATTGGCAACCGTATCAAACACTTTATTCGGCCAATGGGCCTTTTTAAAACAATTATTCTTTTGATAGTGCGCCTGTGCACTTTATGATACTACTATCCTGGTTTGTATTACGTTTTAAAACCTTAATATCTTTCATGGCCCTTCCGGCCTTTGCGTGAATTTGATATTTCTTAACTTCGAGCTTTTTTCATTCCTGATTTTCCGACTTTCTGCTATGGTTCCTTTTGTGAGACTCGGTTTCCGGGTCTCGTGGGTTTTGACTAGTGGATTTTTTTCTAAGTCCCCAAGTCCCCAAGACTCGGATTTTTGGGTTTTTGAGCTGAATAGCTAGATAATTTGTTTCTTTTTTTAAATTCCCAAGTCCCCAAGGCCCGAAATTCCGAGTCTAGGGTGTTGGGTCTTTCGAAAGGAACAAATTGTTTCTGCTAAGCCCAAAACCTAGAGCCGTTTCACCTAGGCTTTGAAGTTATGCTTAATATACTTTGAGTTTCCGGCTATTAACCTTGTACTCTGCATAACTTGTGGTTTAGATGACCCTTTTGACCTTCTTCTACTATAAGCCGGCTTTCGCGTGGATAATCAATGTTGCTACAGCTGTACAAAGACAGAGTCAGGCAAGTCCCATTGGGCATCATGACTGATTGTAATCATACGCTAGCAAAGCATGCCACATTAGTGCGAGTCACATCAAGCTTAAGTAAGAAAGGTCAAGAAAGTTTGGCTCCTTTGTCCGGTTATAAGCTTGCAGCCGTACTTATTACAAGTAATCGGCCCTTATAACTCAATGGCATCGTGGCCGGGTCTTTGAGTTTGCAACTGTGCTATTCAAGCAATCAGCCCCTAAGACCTAGATATATGCATTTTACTAGAGAAACTAATATACTAAGAACAATAAATAGTACTTACCTGGAAGAAAAAATGAAAACATAATGGAAATATAAAAAAAACTTGATAAAAAATACACACAAAAAAGGAACAATATATTGTTTAACCATCTCTTTATTGATATGAGAAAAGTTAGGTCAGAAAGCCGCCTCATTAAAAACCCTCCAGTCCCCTTAGGTACCCTGGATAGGAAAAGAGTGCGTCTGAAACCTGCTGCCTGTTACATCGTGTAATTCCACTTGTGAATCTAGCCTAAACTAGGTATAGTAGGGAGGCAGCTGAGCCACGTTCCATGGTCTTTCTCTTTCTTGCATAGATGAAGTGGTATGAGTGGTGTCATTAACAGTAGCCGACTCTTCCCTTGCATCTACCAAGTAATATGATCCATTGTGCAGATTCCGTCTTATGAGGAACGGTCCCTCCCATGGTGGGGATAACATGTGTTTTCCTTCCTTTGACTGTACCAGGCGCAGAACCAGGTCTCCTTCCTGGAAGACCCGGGTTTTCACACGCCGACTATGGTATCTCCTCAGATCCTGCTGGTATATGGCTGATCTCTCCAAAGCTTGTTCCCTGTGTTCTTCTAACATATCCACGTCGTCCTGCCGGGTCTTCTCGTTCTCCACCTCGACGTAAGCAGACACTCGAGGCGAGTCATGGATGATATCACTCGGCAGCACCGCCTCTGCACCATAAACCATGAAAAACGGTGTCATCTGAGTAGATCTGTTAGGTGTGGTGTTGATACCCCAAACCACTGAAGGTAACTCCTCAACCCATGCTCCAGCAGCTCTGATGCATGGGACTCGCAGTCGTGGTTTTAACCAACGAAGTAACTCCTGATTTGCCCTCTCCACTTGTCCATTGGCTTGTGGATGGGCTACGGAAGCTATGTCAAGCCGGATTCCATTGTTACCACAGAATTTCTCCATCTCACCAAGGGACATGTTGGTTCCATTGTCCATTATTATACTGTGAGGATACCCGAACCGGTAGATGATCCTTTTCAGGAACTTGACTGCCGTAATCGCTTCACAATTGGTAACCGGCATAACTTCAACCCACTTGGTAAACTTATCAATAGCCACCAAGAGATGTGTCTTCTTGCAAGGTGACATGTGAAAGGGGCCGACCATGTCCATACCCCAAACGGCAAACGACCAGGTTAAAGGAATTGTTTGCAACTCGATAGCCGGCATGTGGATTTGGCGGGCATACCTTTGACATCCATCGCACCTTGCCACCAGGCGTTCCGCGTCTGCTAAGGCTGTGAGCCAGAAGAAACAGTGCCTATATGCTTTGGCCACAAGGGACCTTGTGGATGCATGATGCCCACAATCACCTTCATGGATCTCCTGCAGAATCTGTCGGCCTTCTTCTGGTGCTACACAGCGTAGAAAGACTCCTGCTGCACTTCTTTTATATAACTCCCCATTGATAATGGAATAACCTTTTGCTCGACTCAGAATTTGCCTTGCTAGTACCTCTTGCTGTGGTAACTCGCCCCGTGATAGGTAAGCCAGAAACGGCTCTGTCCACTCGGGAACAGTGCGTATTGTGGCCACGAGCTCCAAATCTGGGTCTTGGTTAGCCACCTCTTCCTCAGACTCGGTTTTAACCGATGGTCACCATAGCTCGTCCAGAAAGACATTGGGTGGAACCGGCTCTCTGCGCGAGCCGAGTCTGGCGAGTGCATCTGCTGCCTCGTTCTTTCTTCTATCTATATGCTCCACCTCATACCCGGAAAAACACCTGGCAACCCTGTCCACCTCTCTGCGGTATGCTGCCATAGTTGCATCTTTTCTATCACAAGTTCCCGAGACCTGCTGTACCAGAAGGTCCGAATCTCCATAGCATCGTATCCTCTTAATGTTCATCTCCTTGGCTATCTTCAATCCATGCAATAATGCCTCATATTCGGCCACGTTGTTGGAACAATCAAAGTGAATCTGCAACACGTAGCTCAACTTGTCTCCTTTGGGTGATGTGAGCACCACTCCAGCTCCTGATCCCTCGTATTGCTTGGAACCATCAAAGTGCATTATCCAAGACTCGGAACTTGGAGTCATTGTGGGCATGCCTGTGTGAGTCCAATCATTAATGAAGTCAACTAGAGTTTGAGATTTGATTGCTGACCTAGGCTCGTAGTTGATGTGATAATCTCCCATCTCGATCGCCCACTTGGCTATTCTACCTGTTGCATCCGAGTTTCTGATGATATCCGACATTGGTATAGAGCTAACCACTGTTATGGGGTGTTCCTGAAAATATGGCTTCAATTTCCGGCTGGCCATGAAGACCCCGAAAACCAGCTTCTGCCAATGTGGGTAGCGCTGCTTTGCCTCCGATAGTACCTCACTTACGTAATAAACCGGCCTCTGAACCGGGTGATCTTTCCCATCCTCCTTGCGCTCAACAACAACCACTGCGCTAACCGCCCGGGGCCCGGCCGCAACGTATAATAACATGGGCTCTTTAGGACCCGGGACTGCTAGGACTGGTGCTTCAGATAGCTGCTTCTTTAGTGCCTCGAACGCCTCGTCCGCCTCTTGGTCCCAAACGAATTTGTCGGATTTCCTCAAGAGCCGGTACAAGGGTATTGCCTTCTCTCCGAGTCTTGCTATAAACCGGCTCAGCGCTGCTACACACCCTGTAAGCTTCTGAACATGCTTCAGGTTTTCCGGCTTTTTCAGACTCTGGATAGCTTTGATTTTATCCGGGTTTGCCTCAATCCCTCTCTCTGACACGATAAAACCGAGTAACTTCCCTGCTGGAACTCCAAATACACACTTTTTTGGGTTAAGCTTCATCTGATATCTCCTCAGGTTCTTGAATGTTTCCTTCAGATCATCAATAAATGTCTCCGCTTTTCTGGTCTTGATCACCACATCATCCACATAAGCATGAACATTGTGTCCGATTTGGTCCTCAAAGCACTTCTGAATGCACCGTTGATAAGTTGCGCCAGCGTTCTTCAATCCAAAAGTCATGGTCTTGTAACAAAAGGCCCCAAAAGGGGTTATGAACGACGTTTTCTCCCAGTCTTCCTTCTTGAGCTTGATCTGATGATACCCGGAATATGCATCCAGGAAACATAATAGGTCACTTCCAGCCACTGCGTCTATGATCTGATCTATCCTTGGAAGTGCAAACGGATCCTTTGGGCAATGCTTGTTGAGACTCGTATAATCAATGCACATCCTCCACTCGTTAGTCTTTTTCATCACGAGAACCGGATTTGCCAACCAATCCGGGTGAAATACTTCTATGATAAAGCCGGCTGTCAACAGCCGAGCAATTTCTTCTCCTATAGCTCTTCTTCTTTCCTCATTCATTTTTCTCAGGCCCTGCTTCACAGGCCTGGACTTGGGGTCAACATGCAAGCTATGTTCCGCCAACTCTGTAGGGATACCCGGCATATCGCTGGGCATCCAAGCAAAAACATCTTGATTTGAACGAAAAACTCCACGAGTGCTTTTTCCTGCTCATTGTCCAGGTTACATCCTATAGCAAATTGCTTGGAGGGATCACCTTCGACAAAGGCCACCATCTTGGTATCTTGTGCTGCTTTGAATTTTGCTCTCTCATCCTCAGTGTTCGGCCTTTTTAACGTTGTTCTGTCATCCGGGTCTACTTGAGACCGATAATACTTGAGCTCCTCCTTTCTACAAGCTTGTTCCGCCATTGCCGCATCTCCTTCGTCACACTCAGCCGCTATATCCCGGCTCCCATGTATGGTGATGGTCTGCTTAGGACCCGGGATTTTTAGCTGTAGGTACACGTAACACGGCCTGGCCATGAACTTGGCGTAAGCCGGCCTCCCAAATAGCGCGTGATAAGGGCTGCGTAACTTCACCACCTCAAACGTGAGCCATTCCACCCGGAAATTATCCTTTGATTCTCCAAAAGCAACCTCCAAGGTGATCTTTCCCTCAGGGCACGCTGAGTGACCCGGCACAATCCCGTGAAAAACTGTTGAACTCTTCTGTAGCTGAGACTCCTTGAGACCCATGCGTAGAAAAGTTTCCCAATATAAGATGTTAATGCTGCTTCCACCGTCCATTAAGACCTTTTTCAGCTCATAACCATTAACCTGTGGGGCAACCACCAATGCTAGGACTCCCGGGTGTTCTATCCTTTCCGGGTGATCTCTTCTGCTCCATGTTACATCTTGCTCCGACCACCTCAGGTATCTCGGGACAGCCGAGGAAATCGAGTTTACTGCCTTCTTCAATATCTTTCTATCCTTGTTAGAAGTTCCTGTGGTGTGAACGTGGTACTGGCCCAATTGCTTCGGGTTGGCTTGGAAACCTCCAGCTCCTCCCTGATTGTTACCCGGATTTCCAACTCCTGGGTTGCCTGCTGGGGGTGGGCCGTTGCCCGGGTTTCCGCCCGGACCCGGTCCTCCTCTCCGGCCTGCACCTCGCATAGCCTTGTTTACTTCCTCGTTCTTCCATCTCTGCAAATCCACACACTTGTAACATCCCAAGGATGAAAAATAGCCTTTAGAATGTTTTGCTCTCTGTTATTTTATGTTTTGCATCATGGCATCATGTTGATTGCATTTGGTTTGCTTGTTTTCCTTTTGTTTTCCAACTGTTTTCATTTGTTTTCCTTTGTTTTCTATTTGAATTTCAAACCAAAATTCAAACCTTTTGTTTCATCCTTGTGATGTTACAATTTCCAAAATGTTATTTCAAATAAAAACAACCAATTGTTTCCATTAATCTATAAGGTTCAACTATTTAAATTTGTGGCTCCTAATCTTTCACTTATTTAAAATGTTGACTAAAAGGTTATTCAAATCCAATTGCATTGTACAAACAGCACCAATTGGAAAATTATGAAAATTAACAAAACAATCTAATCTTTTGTTTCCATTTATTCCATGTTTGATCAACTACTAAAATGGTGTTTTTATTTCAATTAATTAATACCAATGTGGTTCAAATTCAAAGCAAATCATCAACAGCACCTAATTTGAACCTTTTGAAATTACCAAACAAATCAACCATTTGTTCTATCTTAAATCAATAGGGTTCACCCTATTCCAATCCTGGTTTTAAATATTAATCAATTAATTCCCAAGTTGCTTTCAAATCCAAACCAAATCACTAAACAGCACCACTTTTGAAATTACAAAAAGAACCAAAACATTGTTGTGCTCTTTGTTTCCAATTAAATCCTTTTGATCACCCTATTTTTAAGAATATTGTTCAATAACCATTTAATAATAAAATTCAATCAAACACAAATCCAAATTCAAACAGCACAAAAAATTAAAATGATTTTGAATTCCAAACTTGGCTTTGGGTTGTGTTTGACCTAATTATGCTACCCAAATTTTTCTGGAATTTTTTTGCAAACTCCAAAAGCCTCTTTTCTTCCTATTTCATTCTCTGCAAAAAAAAAACAGAAAAATAAATAAAAGAAAACGCGCGCGCAGCAGCTAGTCTAAGCCCAGCCCACTACCTAGCCTACCCGCAATCGGCCCGGTACCCCTTCGTTAGGAAGCCGCCTCGTCGTCCCGTGGTACGGCCGCCCATCCAGACGCGCCACGGCGGCAGCGCGCGATCACGACGGCCACCAGCGCTCCTGGAGCTCTATAACTACCACCTCGGACCCCGCGCGGCTAGCCCTAACCCTAGGCCCCTAGCTACCTCCCTCCTCGCCGCCGTTCTCTCGCTCCGCCGCCTCCCTCACCTCTCTGAAGTTCACGCCACCGAACCCTCTCTGAACCGGCGAGGATCGCCGCCGGTAGGCCCGTGCTTCCCTCGGGATGGCAACGGGAACGGAGTCCCCGTGCTTTCCTCGACGTGATTGACACTTCCTCGCGCCCAGATACCCCCTGCAGCAGCGCCGCCGTCGACGCCGCTGTCGCCTCACCGTCGAAGTTCTCTGAACCCGCGTCACCGGCCGCCGTTCCCGTGCCCCACCTTCCTCGCCGACCGCGGGAACGAGTCCACGGCATCCTCGACGACCTCCTGGACATCCCCGTTGAGATCGAGATGGCCCGTAGCCACGCCGTCGTCCTCGCCGCGCGTCGCCGGCCGTCCGCCCTCCTTCGAGCCTCTGCTCGACTCCAGCGAGGGTGAGCATCACTGTCCCCCTCCGTTTTCCCTCCTCCTCTGAACGATTGCATCCACAGCACCACCGCGCGCATCACCACCACCCCAGCACACCGCAACGATGCACATCAACGCTACGGTGATCGCCGCCAGCCGCTCCGTTTCTGTCAACATTCAGAGCATGCGCGAGCTTCAGTTAAATTCAGTTAGCGAGTTTCGCAGCTTATCCTCCCAGAGCACCCCTATCTGACAGAGAACAACACACCACCGCAGTGGCACACCCCACTGTGCGCCGCACCGCGCCCACGGTTCGATCCCTGCGCACCCCAAAACTTTTTGGGATTTTTCTCCCCCGCGTCCCTGGCCCACCTGTAAGCCCCACAGTGGCCACGCGCACGCCACGCTGGCCAGTGGCCCACGGTCAGTGGCTGCGGTTGGGTTAATACGCGGTAACAAAACAATTCCTGCACGTTTCTGTTTAATCAAGGTCCTTTAAAATTACAGTTAGGCCCCTAGAACCAAAATGCAAATAAAAATTGTTTTATAACTCCAAATAACAAAAATAAAATATGTGCCCTGGTCTAAATTTAAATCTCTACCTATTGGTAACATTTAATTTCTGTTTTTGAAATTTCAAAATGCAATTAAAATTTGAATTCAAATAATTCAAATGCAATTTGCTAAATTCAATAACTAATTCATTATTAATCCAATAAATGCAAATAAAATATGTTTTCCATACCATTTTGAATAACCTATTCAAATATAAATTTTGTGACATGGTTTGAATAATTTAAATTGCCTAAATAATTTAATACTTGTCTAATTCATTTAAATTTGATAAAATCATAACTTGCTCAATATAAAATATTTTTGAACCTGCAAATTATGTTTTCAAACCTTCAAAGTGTGAACTTTTCAAATGTGAGTTTGAAATTATGTTTTGAATAAATAAAATTCAATTAAATTCAAACTTGTTTTAAATTCACTTAAAACTTGTTTAAATATTGTTTAAGTCATAATAAATTCATCCTAACTCCTATTTAAAAATTTGAAACATGTAATCCAACTAAAATTTTATGTACCTTCCAAATATAAATTTTGTTTGCTGTTTTGAATAATTTAAATTGCTGAAAACAACTGTTTCTTAATTATTGCATTTAAAATTGCCAAAATAATAAGTTGCTCATTTTAAATCCAATTTCAACAAATGAAATATGTTTTCCATGCAAAATTAAACCACCTTTTCAAATATAAATTTTGTTTCATGTTTTGAATAATTAAAATTGGTTAAATGATTTAAACCTTGTTTAAATCATTTAATATTGCTAAATTTATAACTTGATCAAAACAAATTCTTTTGGGACATGTAAAATATGTTCTCCAACCCTAAAAGTATAAACTTTTCAAATATGAATTTGGTTTAATGTTTTGAACAAATAAAAATTCAAATAAGTTCATGTTTGAATTAAATTCATTTAATTCTTGCTTAAACTTGTTTAATTCATAAATAATTTATTTGAAATCCTTTTTCAACAAGTGAAACATGTAATCCACCCAAACTTGTGTGTTCTTATCAAATATAAACTTTGTTATCTATTTTGAACAATTAAAATTGGTGAAAACAACAAATGCTTGAGTGACACCTTTAAGTAACCAAAATTTCTTAACTTAATAAATAAAATCCTTAACTTGGCAAACCTTATTTCCAATTGATTCTATTGTTGTTATTTTGTTGTTATCATCATCCATGCATCATGCTAATTCACCTACACATGATTATTAGTTGTAAAACAATTAATTCAACCATAATTCATGGGCTTTCCAGATGCAATCCAATTGCATGTGGGTCCATTTAATCATGTTGTTATCTTGTCAACTAGTTTATTTCTATGCATCAATTAAATGGTCATGCATCATCCCATGTTTGTGCACTATGCCATGTTATTGATTGTTTATCTCTCTACGTTGTTTGTTTGCTTCTTCTCGGATACACGACGACGTTGAGACCGACGATACTTATGACACCCCTTCTAAGGAGTTAGCTCAGTACCAGGCTACTGGGTTTGCAGGCAAGTTATCACTCACATGAACCATCGTGTTCCTTTGAACATTGGTTACCGATACTTTCCGTTGTCTATTCTGCTAGCCCTATGAATAGTTGCTTCTGTTACGAACCTATCACATGAATCCCTTAACCCTGATATTGCCTCACCTCCACTCCTATAACCTTTTGTTTGAGCCCGTGTCTTACTAGCATGCTTAGGTTGTTTTGCTCGAGTCTGTTACCCGTTACTTTCTGTTACTATATTCCATTATGTTCTGGGGGGATCGATGTTTAATCAATCAATCATGCTAATATTATTATCAATAATAAATTTGATGATAAGGCACCGGCAGGAGGCCCAGGGTGGTTTTGAGGCCTGCTAGTGTCGACCCTAATAGGAAAAGGGTCTTGTCTACTGATCCATGATGAGCGCACTAACCGCATGTGGGAAGCGAGTATGGTCGCCCCCCTTAATTTGATTCGATTCGCATCTCGTCCAAATCGCCACACGTAGTTCGGGATTTCCATTTGCTGCATGCATGATCTTGCGAGCCCAGGCCAGGGTGGAACTTTTGTAGTCGGCATTTAGGGCGGCGTTGTCTTCCAGTGCTATGAGGGTCCCCTTTTCTTCGTGGGGCTCGATTAGCCGCGCACGCACAACACGTGGTGCTTTGGGCTTGATGCGAAGAAGAGTTGAGTTGTGTAGAGTGCCCCGCTTGGTGGGAGGCATCCCATCTGGCGGGTTATTCTTGCGTGTACGACCAAATTGGTGCAACCCTGCAGGGATAATCTTCTCGAGAAGCCGTGTTTTCCGCGGTTATGGATTACTTGGTGAAAGTACTGGCTAACAAGTACTCAGGACAACTTAAACCTAATGATTAACAACCTTACACCCAATGATTAAACAACTTGACTAGTAATAGGATTATTGACACAATAATCTGCTTCATCTTTAATCCAACTGTGTGAGTTATCCTCGGATTGCTTCTTCGGATAAGGGGCGAGATCCAGGATGGGTTTGTTTGAAGTTATCTTTCAGTTGGTTACAATACTCGATCTTATCTCCTTTCTGATAGCCGGAAGTTGTAGTATGTTTCTGTAGTTGGTTAGAGCAGCCAGTTGCAGCATCTTTCATATACCCCTTTCTTCCGTTGAACCAAAAGCATCTGTGCTTGGTGTTGACGGGTTACACTTTGGTGAAATGTGAGTCTTGCTTGCCAGTACGTTTATGTACTGACCCCTTTTGGGGCTGTGGTTTACGCAGACTACGATTCCGAGGATCTACATGGTGGCTACTACGTGGAGTATGACGAGACTGTTGACGAGTAGATAGCGGACCCGGGCAGGATCCGAGACTTCGTGGATGGGCTCCAACTTTTCGTTTCCGGCCTCTTAGGCCTATTTGGTTCTTGTCTGTACTTAGACATTTTAAATGCTTCCGCTGTGATGTAATGATGTATTGTTGGGACATGTGTCCTCTGAATGATTGTATTTGCTATCTCTGCTCTAATGAGAGCTATTTGCCCCTTATTTCAATCTTTTGTGTCGTAGAGATCTGTTGTGATATCACTTGTTCAAACGCCGTTGACGTACCATGTGTGTATGTTTTGAAGTACGACAATGGAAGTATCCTGATTTCTATGGGATAGTTTACGTCGACGCTGAACAGATAGGGGTTGGTTGTCACACATACGTGTGTTGGCCTACTCGTAAGAGGACGCGGGTGCCGGTAAGCCCCGTAATCCAATCTACTACTGTTCAACGGAACGGCGAGTATCCTTTAGAAGTCCGGGCGCGACAAATGGTATTAGAGCCTGTCTGCCTGTAGGATCCCTTTTTACTGGTCGCAGTTGAGTCTAGACACTATTTTGTAGCTATATAGGGAAAAAATGAAACGTGAGAGTAGGAATTCTGTTCTTTTTCTTCTTTCCCCACTGACCCTCCCTTTTTCTGGTAAGGAAGTGTAACGTTGTTTCCCTTCTCATCTAAACTGTCAAGTTAGGATTTCACGAATTCTGGTTTCTCTAGGATGGTTATATCTACTAGACCATAGGAATGGAGGTGGTTGTGACATGATTTATCATGTTGCCTACTCAGGATTGAGAACGGAGGCGTGTAAGCCCCGGAAGCAGATCCTCTATTCCTTAAGCAGTAGATATTGATCCTTTAGAAGCCCGGATGGGTTTCCATAGTACGTCAGGAGTTTTGTTCTCGTTTTCCCCGATGTTGATATCCTGTTCTTCTCAACATCCTTTTCGTCCGTTGAAATCTTGTTGTTGTTTTCCATTTCAGTTTTTCTATCGGCGTCTAATCAAAACTTCCCAAATATCAAGTCTATCTGGCCAGAAAGGTTGTTGTTGTTGTTGTTGTTGATTCCAGGCTATGAGAGCTGGCATTCCTATCACCTGGGGTTGTTTCGAGGAAGCATTCCTGAATCACCACATTCCAGATAGTCTATTCTCAAATGAATCAAGTTACTTTCAGCTATACACCATCAATACAAAACCTCTCACTTTTACTTGAAAATGTTCCGGTGGTTTCCAATTCCAGAAAAACTATCCAATGTGCACGAGGTGTTTCACGTGTCACAGCTCAAGAGGATCTTCGCAAGAAGTATCCGGACCCTTTCTTTTCTCAGTAGGAATCTCGGGGCGCGATTCCTTCAAGGGGGGGCGTTTTGTAACATCCCAAGGATGAAAAATAGCCTTTAGAATGTTTTGCTCTCTATTATTTTATGTTTTGCATCATGGCATCATGTTGATTGCATTTGTTTTGCTTGTTTTCCTTTTGTTTTCCAACTGTTTTCATTTGTTTTCCTTTGTTTTCTATTTGAATTTCAAACCAAAATTCAAACCTTTTGTTTCATCCTTGTGATGTTACAATTTCCAAAATGTTATTTCAAATAAAAACAACCAATTGTTTCCATTAATCTATAAGGTTCAACTATTTAAATTTGTGGCTCCTAATCTTTCACTTATTTAAAATGTTGACTAAAAGGTTATTCAAATCCAATTGCATTGTACAAACAGCACCAATTGGAAAATTATGAAAATTAACAAAACAATCTAATCTTTTGTTTCCATTTATTCCATGTTTGATCAACTACTAAAATGGTGTTTTTATTTCAATTAATTAATACCAATGTGGTTTCAAATTGAAAGCAAATCATCAACAACACCTAATTTGAACCTTTTGAAATTACCAAACAAATCAACCATTTGTTCTATCTTAAATCAATAGGGTTCACCCTATTCCAATCCTGGTTTTCAATATTAATCAATTAATTCCCAAGTTGCTTTCAAATCCAAACCAAATCACTAAACAGCACCTCTTTTGAAATTACAAAAAGAACCAAAACATTGTTGTGCTCTTTGTTTCCAATTAAATCCTTTTGATCACCCTATTTTTAAGAATATTGTTCAATAACCATTTAATAATAAAATTCAATCAAACACAAATCCAAATTCAAACAGCACCAAAAATTAAAATGATTTTGAATTCCAAACTTGGCTTTGGGTTGTGTTTGACCTAATTATGCTACCCAAATTTTTCTGGAATTTTTTTGCGAACTCCAAAAGCCTCTTTTCTTCCAATTTCATTCTCTGCAAAAAAAAACAGAAAAATAAATAAAAGAAAACGCGCGCGCAGCAGCTAGTCTAAGCCCAGCCCACTACCTAGCCTACCCGCAATCGGCCCGGTACCCCTTCGTTAGGCAGCCGCCTCGTTGTCCCGCGGTACGGCCGCCCATCCAGACGCGCCACGGCGGCAGCGCGCGATCACGACGGCCACCAGCGCTCCTGGAGCTCTATAACTACCACCTCGGACCCCGCGCGGCTAGCCCTAACCCTAGGCCCCTAGCTACCTCCCTCCTCGCCGCCGTTCTCTCGCTCCGCCGCCTCCCTCACCTCTCTGAAGTTCACGCCACCGAACCCTCTCTGAACCGGCGAGGATCGCCGCCGGTAGGCCCGTGCTTCCCTCGGGATGGCAACGGCAACGGAGTCCCCGTGCTTTCCTCGACGTGATCGACACTTCCTCGCGCCCAGATACCCCCTGCAGCAGCGCCGCCGTCGACGCCGCTGTCGCCTCACCGTCGAAGTTCTCTGAACCCGCGTCGCCGGCCGCCGTTCCCGTGCCCCACCTTCCTCGCCGACCACGGGAACGAGTCCACGGCATCCTCGACGACCTCCTGGACATCCCCGTTGAGATCGAGATGGCCCGTAGCCACGCCGTCGTCCTCGCCGCGCGTCGCCGGCCGTCCGCCCTCCTTCGAGCCTCTGCTCGACTCCAGCGAGGGTGAGCATCACTGTCCCCCTCCGTTTTCCCTCCTCCTCTAAACGATTGCATCCACAGCACCACCGCGCGCATCACCACCACCCTAGCACACCGCAACGATGCACATCAACGCTACGGTGATCGCCGCCAGCCGCTCCGTTTCTGTCAACATTCAGAGCATGCGCGAGCTTCAGTTAAATTTAGTTAGCGAGTTTCGCAGCTTATCCTCCCAGAGCACCCCTATCTGACAGAGAACAACACACCACCGCAGTGGCACACCCCACTGTGCGCCGCACCGCGCCCACGGTTCGATCCCTGCGCACCCCAAAACTTTTTGGGAATTTTCTCCCCCGCGTCCCTGGCCCACCTGTAAGCCCCACAGTGGCCACGCGCACGCCACGCTGGCCAGTGGCCCACGGTCAGTGGCTGCGGTTGGGTTAATACGCGGTAACAAAACAATTCCTGCACGTTTCTGTTTAATCAAGGTCCTTTAAAATTACAGTTAGGCCCCTAGAACCAAAATGCAAATAAAAATTGTTTTATAACTCCAAATAACAAAAATAAAATATGTGCCCTGGTCTAAATTTAAATCTCTACCTATTGGTAACATTTAATTTCTGTTTTGAAATTTCAAAATGCAATTAAAATTTGAATTCAAATAATTCAAATGCAATTTGCTAAATTCAATAACTAATTCATTATTAATCCAATAAATGCAAATAAAATATGTTTTCCATACCATTTTGAATAACCTATTCAAATATAAATTTTGTGACATGGTTTGAATAATTTAAATTGCCTAAATAATTTAATACTTGTCTAATTCATTTAAATTTGATAAAATCATAAATTGCTCAATATAAAATATTTTTGAACCTGCAAATTATGTTTTCAAACCTTCAAAGTGTGAACTTTTCAAATGTGAGTTTGAAATTATGTTTTGAATAAATAAAATTGAATTAAATTCAAACTTGTTTTAAATTCACTTAAAACTTGTTTAAATATTGTTTAAGTCATAATAAATTCATCCTAACTCCTATTTCAAAATTTGAAACATGTAATCCAACTAAAATTTGATGTACCTTCCAAATATAAATTTTGTTTGCTGTTTTGAATAATTTAAATTGCTGAAAACAACTGTTTCTTAATTATTGCATTTAAAATTGCCAAAATAATAAGTTGCTCATTTTAAATCCAATTTCAACAAATGAAATATGTTTTCCATGCAAAATTAAACCACCTTTTCAAATATAAATTTTGTTTCATGTTTTGAATAATTAAAATTGGTTAAATGATTTAAACCTTGTTTAAATCATTTAATATTGCTAAATTTATAACTTGATCAAAACAAATTCTTTTGGGACATGTAAAATATGTTCTCCAACCCTAAAAGTATAAACTTTTCAAATATGAATTTGGTTTAATGTTTTGAACAAATAAAAATTCAAATAAGTTCATGTTTGAATTAAATTCATTTAATTCTTGCTTAAACTTGTTTAATTCATAAATAATTTATTTGAAATCCTTTTTCAACAAGTGAAACATGTAATCCACCCAAACTTGTGTGTTCTTATCAAATATAAACTTTGTTATCTATTTTGAACAATTAAAATTGGTGAAAACAACAAATGCTTGAGTGACACCTTTAAGTAACCAAAATTTCTTAACTTAATAAATAAAATCCTTAACTTGGCAAACCTTATTTCCAATTGATTCTATTGTTGTTATTTTGTTGTTATCATCATCCATGCATCATGCTAATTCACCTACACATGATTATTAGTTGTAAAACAATTAATTCAACCATAATTCATGGGCTTTCCAGATGCAATCCAATTGCATGTGGGTCCATTTAATCATGTTGTTATCTTGCCAACTAGTTTATTTCTATGCATCAATTAAATGGTCATGCATCATCCCATGTTTGTGCACTATGCCATGTTATTGATTGTTTATCTCTCTGCGTTGTTTGTTTGCTTCTTCTCGGATACACGACGATGTTGAGACCGACAATACTTACGACACCCCTTCTAAGGAGTTAGCTCAGTACCAGGCTACTGGGTTTGCAGGCAAGTTATCACTCACATGAACCATCGTGTTCCTTTCAACATTGGTTACCGATACTTTCCGTTGTCTATTCTGCTAGCCCTATGAATAGTTGCTTCTGTTACGAACCTATCACATGAATCCCTTAACCCTGATATTGCCTCACCTCCACTCCTATAACCTTTTGTTTGAGCCCGTGTCTTACTAGCATGCTTAGGTTGTTTTGCTCGAGTCTGTTACCCGTTACTTTCTGTTACTATATTCCATTATGTTCTGGGGGGATCGATGTTTAATCAATCAATCATGCTAATGTTATTATCAATAATAAATTTGATGATAAGGCACCGGCAGGAGGCCCAGGGTGGTTTTGAGGCCTGCTAGTGTCGACCCTAATAGGAAAAGGGTCTTGTCTACTGATCCATGATGAGCGCACTAACCGCATGTGGGAAGCGAGTATGGGCGCCCCCCTCAATTTGATTCGATTCGCATCTCGTCCAAATCGCCACACGTAGTTCGGGCTTTCCATTTGCTGCATGCATGATCTTGCGAGCCCAGGCCAGGGTGGAACTTTTGTAGTCGGTATTTAGGGCGGCGTGGTCTTCCAGTGCTATGGGGGTCCCCTTTTCTTCGTGGGGCTCGATTAGCCGCGCACGCACAACACGTGGTGCTTTGGGCTTGATGCGAAGAAGAGTTGAGTTGTGTAGAGTGCCCCGCTTGGTGGGAGGCATCCCATCTGGCGGGTTATTCTTGCGTGTACGGCCAAATTGGTGCAACCCTGCAGGGATAATCTTCTCGAGAAGCCGTGTTTTCCGCGGTTATGGATTACTTGGTGAAAGTACTGGCTAACAAGTACTCAGGACAACTTAAACCTAATGATTAACAACCTTACACCCAATGATTAAACAACTTGACTAGTAATAGGATTATTGACACAATAATCTGCTTCATCTTTAATCCAACTGTGTGAGTTATCCTCGGATTGCTTCTTCGGATAAGGGGCGAGATCCAGGATGGGTTTGTTTGAAGTTATCTTTCAGTTGGTTACAATACTCGATCTTATATCCTTTCTGATAGCCGGAAGTTGTAGTATGTTTCTGTAGTTGGTTAGAGCAGCCAGTTGCAACATCTTTCATATACCCCTTTCTTCCGTTGAACCCAAAGCATATGTGCTTGGTGTTGACGGGTTACACTTTGGTGAAATGTGAGTCTTGCTTGCCAGTACGTTTATGTACTGACCCCTTTTGGGGCTGTGGTTTACGCAGACTACGATTCCGAGGATCTACATGGTGGCTACTACGTGGAGTATGACGAGACTGTTGACGAGTAGATAGCGGACCCGGGCAGGATCCGAGACTTCGTGGATGGGCTCCGTCTTTTCGTTTCCGGCCTCTTAGGCCTATTTGGTTCTTGTCTGTACTCAGACATTTTAAATGCTTCCGCTGTGATGTAATGATGTATTGTTGGGACATGTGTCCTCTGAATGATTGTATTTGCTATCTCTGCTCTAATGAGAGCTATTTGACCCTTATTTCAATCTTTTGTGTCGTAGAGATCTGTTGTGATATCACTTGTTCAAACGCCGTTGACGTACCATGTGTGTATGTTTTGAAGTACGACAATGGAAGTATCCTGATTTCTATGGGATAGTTTACGTCGACGCTGAACAGATAGGGGTTGGTTGTCACACATACGTGTGTTGGCCTACTCGTAAGAGGACGCGGGTGCCGGTAAGCCCCGTAATCCAATCTACTACTGTTCAACGGAACGGCGAGTATCCTTTAGAAGTCCGGGTGCGACAACACTGCTCCAATGAGTGGTTAGCCGGCCTTCCGTTCCTGCTGTGTTTCGGGCACGCCATTCTGAAGATATCCCAATTGTTACCCGGCCTTGGTGGACCTTGATAGTTTCCTCTATTATGATTTCCTCCGTTGAAATTTCCTTCTGCTCTGGGTCTCGAAGACCTGGCTTCTGTGCTGGCGACAAACTCGGAGTTCCCCTCAAACGGGCGCTTGTTCTGGTTGTTCCCATTGTTACCTCCATTGTTACCCGGCGCAGACCCGTTGCCGGCTCTTCCATTGTTGCTCGTGTTTGCTTTTGCTTTCTTATCATCAACGTCCTCTTCTGTGGTATCCGTTGCAGCGTGCTTGTTGCATGCATCCATTAGCTCTCCCATCGTAACCTCTGAAGCATTCCGACTAGATTTCATGCGAGTTAACTTCTGCACTAAAGGCGTATACTTGCATGTCTTGGCCATAGCTTGCAACGCGTCCTTTGGCTGAATATCTGTAGATGAATGCAGTATCTCCATAACCCGGCGCACCCAGCTGCGCGCCGACTCTCCCTTCTTTTGCACACACCGTTCTAGATCGTCGATAGTAAATAACTTCCTGCATGTTCCGTGAAAGTGCTTGATAAACGCAGTTTTCAATTCACTCCATGATTTAATAGATCCTTCAGGTAAATTGTTGAACCACAACTTTGCTGCTCCTTCTGACATCATTAAGTACATGAACTTGGCTTGAAGATTTTCAGATGCGTTGCGAATCGACATAGCCATCTCATAACTGCTCGACCATGTTTCTGGGTCCATAGTCGGCTCATAATTCACTACTTTACCCGGTTCCTTGAATTTATCCGGGTAAGGCTCAACCCTGATGTTATCCGACAGACACTTGGGCCCAGCGAGATTAGTCGGTACTGGCCTCACCCGGGAAACATGCGATCCTGCGGGGGGTACGGCTGGACATGGCGCTGCTGCTGGTCCGTGCACAGCGGACCCGGCCGCGGCTCGCCTGGCTCTGGAACTATCCACAATAACTTGTGCTGCTGATGCTGCTGGTGCTGCTTGGACGCGGGGAGGAGGTGGCATTTGCTGATGCTCTGCCCTCCGTCGCGCTGAACTTGACTGAATATTGCCGGTATTTCCATGTTGCTGGCTGATATAAGGTGTTCCATGCATTCCGCTCCTATTATCCGGGTAATTAACCTGCTGAGCTACTGCCGTACGCAGCAAATCGATCGCCCGCTGGGTCTGCTCCGCGTGGGGTGACTCTCTTACGGGGATCTGATTCAATGCTAATGTTGCGGCATACACATTATCCATGGGGTTATTGAAGTTACCTGGTGGCGTACGAAATCGTGATGGTGGTGGTGGTGGTGATGTGTTGCCGACAGTGGCCCCAGTGCCGGCTGATGCACAGTTTCCTGATTCACAGCCGGAATCGGCTGATCCTGGGGTGTGATGAATAGTGCGTTCGGGTTTATGACTCCACCCATCGCCGGTAATCTTGTCTGGTATCTTTGATGCACCCTGCTTGTCTCAACTCAGAGCCGGTTCTCCAGTGCGTCCAGTTCGCGTTGGCGCGTGGCTACCCCTTGCTTTTCTGCTTCCACATCCCTTCTTTGTTGCTCCAGCGCGCGGCGTGCTACCTCCAAGTCCCTGGCACGCGCCGCGGCGTTTTCCGGGGTTATCACAGTAGCTAACACTGTTGGGTCCAAGACCATATTGTTAGTGAACAGGGCCGGGTGTTGTGGATTCGAAGGACCCGCCCCTGGCGTCCTGTTAGCCAGGAACCCAAACATGTTTGCCTGCAGCTCGCTATCCGCCGCTCGGCTGGTGACTAAAGCCGACTCTCCGTCAACCCGGGTCAGAACCGGATTTCCGTCAGCCGGATTTTGCTGCTGGGCCAATGCTTGCGCCGCTCCGACCGCGGCCGTAGTCACGTTCCCCTGATTGAGATTGGTTGCAGGGGCCGTGTAGACCGCGACCTGGCGCGCAATGCTTGGTGAAGACTCATATTCCTCCTCATCACAGCTATCTTCCTCGTACCGGTCCTCCAGCAGGTGCAAGATAGACTCGGTATCATCTTCTCTCATGACCCGGCCACGCGGGGTCCATGCCGGCTCCTCTGGCTGTTCCCTCTTCGTGGTGGGCTCTTCTATCGGATCCACCGTCCCGAACGATTCTTCTCCGTCCGACTGAACGTGGGTGGCCTCTCCTGACACAGAATCAAATCCAAAATCGTCAGGGATTGAACCGGACGTACGTACCATGCCGATGAAGACGTTGATCCGGCCGATTGTCACGACAGATCCGGATTCGAGTAGATCCGACTCTGGCCCCTAGCCAAAATCGTCCACCATCTTCGCTCTGTCAGGGTTGGTGTAGATCTCACCGATGACGAGGTTCTTCATGTTCTCCCGAGCTTCTCCCGTGATGTAAACACCCTTGGACGTAGGCCCCACGGTGGGCGCCAACTGTCGTGGGATAATCACGGCAGACGTTGCCGGGGGTAACTTATCTTGGGGCAATTCGACTCTGGTGTTTGGGAGAGGGTTTAGCTCAAGGGAAACCATGGTGACGTGCGATCTGGTAGCCGGCAATCAAGTCGCCGAGTCTGCGATCTGAATATATTATCTCAACTCTCGTGTTACAAAGGATACTCGAATATCTTGTGTTCGTGTGATTGTCTCTAATCTAACCCTAGGGGCCGGCTTATATAATATCCGGACCCCCCGGCTTACCATCCAAGGCATACTCGGAGTCCTACCCGGACACTGCTTACAAACCCTAAGTTTCCCTATCGGAACCCACAAACCGGGTTACGGGGCCTACACTCTTGGGCCTTCTAGAAACTCCTTTTCCCTAAGCCGGGTCTTGCGCAGCGCCCTTTGGGCCGAGTTACACCTTGGCGTTAGCCTACCGGGTTATCATCCCTCCATCAGGAAGCACTGCTTCTGCACCATAAACCAGGAAAAATGGAGTTTGTCCTGTTGATCTATTTTGCGTCGTTCGGGTACTCCAAAGCATAGAAGGTAATTCTTCTACCCATACTCCAGCTGCTCTATGAAGAGGAGATTCGAGTCTTGGGCGTATTCCCTGCAAGATAGAACTATTCATTCGTTCAACTTTTCCATTGGATTGTGGGTGTGCCACAGATGCAAGATCTAGGCGAATTCCCATTTGTCGGCAGTATTTTGCCAACTCTCCAATAGAGAGATTTGTCCCGTTATCCGTGATTATGCTATGTGGAACGCCATATCTCATGACTATGTCAATGATGAAATTTCTGGCAGTCACACCGTCAAGTTTTTTGATGGGTTTCGCCTCCACCCACTTGGTGTACTTATCTACTGCAACAAGTAGATGTGTGAGTCCGCCTCTTGAAGTTTTGAATGGTACCATTATACCTAGCCACCAGACCGCAAATGGCCATGTTATATGGATAGTTTTGAGTGCTTGAGCTGGCATATTCGTCTGCTTGGCGTAATACTGACATCCGGCACATGTGTTTACTATGTGTTCCGCATCTGCCTTGGCTGTGAGCCAGAAAAACCCTGCATGGAATGCTTTTTTAACTATGCTTTTTGACTGAGCATGGTGCCGCAATCTCCTGCATGGATTTCTTGCAGAATTTCTCGTCCTTCTTCTGGTGAAATACATCTTTGAAAAATTCTGATAGTACTGTGTTTATACAGGCAACCATTGATTACCATGTATCCTTTGCATCGGTGTTGTATCTGCCTTTGCAAGACTTCGTGTGCTCCATCCGGGAACTTCTGAGCAACTAAGAAGTTTAAGTATGGAATTGTCCAATCCGGTTTAACAAGCAGGACTTCAATTGACTCGGAATCGAGAGGATAATCAACATCTCCATCTTTGATTGATGGTTCATGCAAATGTTGAACAAACACACCAGGTGGTATGGTTTTCACTCTTTCCGGTCCCATGCGGGCTAATGCATCCGCGTTCCAATTTTCTTCTCTTTTGATATGAAGTACCTCAAATCCTAAGAAGAAAATGGCAAACTCGTCCACAGTTCTCCGATATTCGTCCATAATGGGCCTTTTGGCATCCCATGTTTGGTTTAGCTGATGTTGTACCAAGTGCGAGTCACCATAACAAAGTATACGCTTGATGCCTATCTCCTTTGCAATATGCAAGCTATGAAGCAAAGCTTCGCATTCTGCCACATTGTTGCTGGAGTTAAAATGTATTTGTAATACTTACTCCATTATGTCACCTTTTGGAGATTTAAGCACTACACTAGCTCCATCGTCTTCTTTCATTTTGGATCCATCAAAATGCATGATCCAATATTCCGACTTTGGCATTGGTGTATTTTCCATTGCTTCTGTCCAGTTAGCGACGAAATCTGCCAACACCTGGGATTTAATTGCCGTCCGGGGTAGGTACTTAATGTCGAACGCAACTAGCTCGATGCCCCATTTGGCGACTCAGCTTGTTGCGTCCGCATTGTTGATGATATCCCCTAGTGGTGCTTTACTAACCACTGTTATGGAATGTCCTTGGAAATAATGGCGGAGTTTTTGAGATGCAAAAAACACGCCATATGACAGTTTTTGATAATGTGGATACCTTTGTTTTGACTCGGAGAACACCACGCTGACATAATACACTGGATGATGATCTGATACGCTTTTTTCATCTTTCCGTCTTTCCACGATTATCATCACGCTAATAACCCTGTTTGTTGTTGTAAGATACAGTAATATGGGTTTTTCGTATTTTGGGGATGCCAAAATCGGAGCTTTTATCAAGCTTTCTTTTAGCCGGGTTAATACTTTGTCCGCCTCTTCTGTCCATTCAAATTTGTCGGATTTCTTCAACAATTTGTATAATGGCAGAGCTTTATCACCTAGCCGGCTTATAAACCTGCTTACAGCGGCTGCAGAACCCGTCAGTCTTTGGACATATTTTAGGCACGTAGGTCTTGTGATGTTCAATATTGCCTTGATCTTTTACGGGTTTACTTCTATTCCTCTGTGAGAAATGATAAAACCCAGAAGTTTTCCTGAGGGAACCCCGAATACGCACTTTAATGGATTCAACTTCATCTTATAAGTGCGTAAATTTTCGAATGTTTCTCGTAGATCTTCAAGGAGTGTATACTTTTCCTTGGAAACTACGGCATTGTCATCCACGTAAACATGGACGTTTTTGCCGATTTGACTATGCAAACATCTTTGCATGCAACGCTGGTAAGTTGCATCGGCGTTCTTCAGGCCAAAAGGCATGGTTATATAATAGTATGTTCCATACGAGGTTATGAAGGAAATTATTATTTGACCCTCCTCCTTCATATGTATTTGATGGTACCTGGAATAAGCATCCAAAAAGCATAAAAGCTCAGAGCCAACAGTGGAATCTATTATTTGATCGATTCACGGCAACGCGAATCTATCTGTTGGACACAATTTGTTCAAGCCGGTGTAATCTATGCACATCCTAAGAACAATATTGTCTTTCTTTGGGACTAATACTGGGTTTGCAGACCAATTAGTATGTATAACTTCCCGGATAAAATCAGCTGCTAAAAGCCAGATAATTTCCTTGCCTATAGCCTTCCGTCTTCTTCCATCAAAACGACGGAGACCTTGCTTGACGGGTTTTGATCCTGGAATTACTTTGAGTTGTTGCTCAGCAAGTTCCCTGGGCACACCTGGTATATTAGCAGGACACCAGGCAAAAATGTCCCAGTTCTCACGTAGGAACTTGATGAGCGCGTCTTCCTATTTGTCAGCCATCCCAGTTCCCACTACGACAAACTTTGGCGGATCTTTGGGATCTAGGATAACCTGCCTTGTATTTTCTGAGGCCTTGAAACTGTCTGTCGGCTTCCGGCTTTCTTTTCCTCCCGGCATTTCCATCGGCGAAACTTCTTTGTCTAGCTCCTTCAATTCCTCCTTTCGAATCACCTGTTCGGCGCAAAGAGCATTTCCTTTCTCCAGCTCGTTTGCCAATTTGTAATCTCCGGTTATGGTGATTACTCCTCCTTTTGGCCATGGCATCTTCAGCTTGTTATAGATATAACATAATCTTGCCATGAATTTGGCGAAAGCCGTACGTCCGAGTATTGCGTGATAAACACTCTCGAACGGCACGACCTCGAATGAGATCTTTTCCTAGCGTAAGTGTTCTCTTTTTCAAAAGGTTACATCTATGGAAATTTCTCCTAGGGATTGTGCTTGTTTGCCAGGAACAATACCATGAAAACGTATGTTACTGTGCCTGAGCTGGGTCTCGGAAATGTGTAGCTGCTTCAATGTACTCAAGTACATGATGTTGATACTGGACCCTCCATCCATCAGCACTCTTTTGAGACTAGTGTTTTGAACAGTAGGACTTACGACCAAAGCATGTGTGCCGGGTTCTGGGATGTTTCCGGGATGATCTGACTGGTCCCAGATAATTGGCGTATTTGAATACTTCAAGTACTTTGGTGTTGGAGAAACAACCGTGTTGATTTCTCGAAGTGTTCTTTTTGCTTGTTTTGCTGAGGGAGTTGCCAAGAAAGTTAGGTTACATTCTCCTTCAACTATCGGGAATTTTGGCTCGCCTTTTCGTGTTGTTCCTGGATTTTATCGTCAGTGTCCGATTCACTTTCTTCTTTCTCAGCTTCTGGCTTTTGCTTGTTGAATTTCCTCTTGGAATTCTTTCCTTTATTCCCGGATCCTGCAGTGCCATTCATGTGTTTATTGAGGCGGCACGGCGCATTGGTATGGGTAGGCTTCCCAAATTGCGAATGGTGGACACGGTTTTTCGACTTTATCTTTTCCCACTCTTCCTTAGAATAGGAGATTGGTTCTGTGCTTCTTCCTTTCCATTTGCTACCATTATCCTTTCCAAAGGTTGCGTTTACTTTTTTGGGTTTTGACTGTGCCTCTGGAGTAGCCTTCTTTTCAGAACGGGGTGTCTTTTTGGTTTGAGCCAAAGCATCAATATTTCCACCTCTTGCTCTGATATCATCTTCACCCGCTGCGTGCTCATTGATGGTGGTAAGCATAGATCCGACATCTTTGTGCTCTTTCGAACCAACCATGAGCGGTACAAGTCCGGGTTTCAGGCCATTGATGAAAGCATGCATTGCTTGTACATCACTTACTCCAGAGCAACCGTTCTTCATTGTTGTCCATCTTGAGATAAAGTCGACATACGACTCGTGCTCATATTGACGCAACGGTTCAGCTGGTTTATACTCTTAGGACGTTTGTACGTGCCCCGAAAGTGTTGAGCGAATACTTTTGCCATATCTTCCCAGCTGTCGACAGTTCTTGAAGGTAATCCATTGATCCAATCTCTGGCTCCATCCAATAACATAAGGGGGAGAAACTTCATAGCCTCCAAATCTGTCCCTTTGTTGATCTGGATGGCAGTTTAATAATCTGAAAGCCATGTATCCGGGTTTGTACTTCCGGTATACTTTTGATAACTTGGACCAACTTTGGCGAAACCAGAATGTAGACTAATTCTTCGGATCCTATCAGTGAAGCACTTAGGTCCAAAGTATAGATCGTCTCTTTCCGCCTTATCGACGTGTGCGGAATATCTGCCGGCTGAATGGACAGAAGGGGATTTGCTCCTTTCTGGTCCGTTGTTGCATGAACGCGCTCTTCCGGGATTATCCATGTTTCGTCCGTTATCGTGTCCTTTGGAATAAGGTGGAGTTTTACTCCTTGGCCTTTCTTTGTTCTTAAGAGCAGTACGGGATCTCTCATGCCTGTGAGGTTTTTCATATCTTCCGGCTTTATCAGCTGGGCGTCTCGGAGGCGGCATCATTTTTCGTCTTTCTGGTTGTGTTCTTCTCGTTCCTTGTGATCACGGGGATTATTTCTACCTTTCGGCAGATGGGATCCTGTTTTGGACGATGCATCCTTATTGTCCGGGATTTTCTTGTCCTTCTTGGGATCTCCCTTATTTTCCTTAGAATCGCCTGAATCTCCGGGTTCGCTAGGTCCAGCTGCTCCAGCGGCGCATGTGATAGTTTTGCATAGGGCCGAGTCATCATGCAACTTCCCTGATCTTGATTGTCCTTGTCGTTGCTGTTGTAATGCTTTTCCTAGGAAAGCATACACTCCCTGAATTTTTTTGTTGTTGGAGTACATATCATCATTAAGGACGACGAACGCGGCTTCCGCCTTTTCAGCTGCGGTTTTGTAGATGCATTCACGCTTAGCGTTTATGCTGTTAACCTGTCTTTGCCAAGAAGGGTTTTGCAACCGTTCTTTTGCTAGCAGTACATCTGGCTTTGCAATTCCAGGTAATCTTGTGGGTTTTATCCCGGACATATTCCGTATTTCGAATTCTTCAATTTCCTCCTGCTTTGCTTTTACAGTAGCTTGGGCTTTGAGGAGGTTTTCTTGAGATCGGAATAGGTGTAGCTTCTGCCGCATAAGGGCTTCCCTTTTCCTTCCAACACTTCTGGTGGTTCGTGAGGTCCAACCGGGGTTTTGATCAGATCGGTCTCGTCCTGTTCCGACAATTGGGGAACATGGATTTCTTTCTTTTTCTTCTCCGCAGGGGTGACTCAAGTAGCTGAGAGTGCTTAATGTGCCATTGAAAGAATCATGAGGTGGTTTTATCACATTGAAGCATAATTTTGTGGTATTCTCCTTCGAATGTTTGATTTGGTTGACTTGGCGCATGCTTACACTATGTTTATGACTACAAACCAGTTCCATATATCATCTATGATCATTTAGTTTTTGAATTGTAATACCGTTTATGCTTTGATAATAATGTTTTTGTCGCTATGCATGATTATGGCCATTATTGCTCTCCTAATTTGTCGCTCCCAGTCTTTTGCTAGCCTCCACCTGTACTGAGTATGAGCTCTACTCGTGCATCCAACTCCCCAAAACCAAATTTTTCCAAATGTGTCCACCATACCTACCTACATGTGGTATTTAACTGTCACTCCAAGTAAATTTCTCATGTGCTACCTTTAAACTTTCAAAATTATTCATATTTTGTGTTCTTGTTTTAGCTCATGAGGAAGTAGTAGTTGGGTTTGTTGTATTCCATACTAATTAAGTACCCCGACTTGCATGCTTCATTTGCTCGTCAGTAATTTTGCAAAGAGCTGGTTAGAACATTATAACACCAAAAAGCTAAACAAATAAATAGGCACTCCTCCATGGTATGAGATTGTTGGCAGGCACCCGAGGATTCACTTAGCCATGGTTTGCGAAATCAAGGTGGGGAGTAGTGTCATACTATATAAATTGCATGCTATAAGTGCCCAATATAAATAATTTGGAACCGCTCTTAACTTGTTTAGTTTGGAAGATGGCAAGAACTCTATTACCATCCGTTGACCTAAGCATACACCTCTCTAAATTTTTTTCTCAATACCTCTGTTTAATCAAATAAAAAGCTCTAGCACATGAGTTAATCCATGCTTCCCTCTGCGAAGGGCCTTTCTTTTACTTTTATGTTGAGTCTCCATCTTCTAACTTTATGCACAATTAAGAGAGCGCAGTTGACATTCTGAGTTTAATGTGCATCAGTCCCAAAGATTATTGTTGATTGATTCATGATGTGTTATTATTTGCTCTCAAATTATTTGTTCTAGTCATCCAATTGAACTTTGAAGGTGTCCTAGCATTTATTTTTTGCCCCACTTTTAAGGACAAGCGAAATATCACTTTGCTATGTTTTCTTTATGCTCGAAACAAACGTATAACTTTCAAGTGCATTATTATTCATGATCTTTTATTTGTGTTAGTTTTCATGATGCAAAGTGATTGCTAAGTATCATTGTTAGAATTGTATCTATCATGTCTGTGTTTAAAGTACTATGATATCATCTTACATATGCTTTTACAATTTAGATGATCAAGTTTATGTTGGTAGCATGTCACCTCATAAATTATTATTTTTTATCGTTTTACCTACTCAAGGACGAGTAGGAACTAAGCCTGGGGATGCTTGATACGTCTCAGACGTATCTATAATTTCTGATGTTGTTTCATGCCATATGCTACATGTTTTCTATACACTTTATGTCATTTTTATGGATTTCCTGGGACTAACCTATTGACAAGATGCCACAGAGCCAGTCTTGTTTTCTGCTGTTTTTTTGTTTCAGAAAAGTTGTTCTCGAAATTTCTTGAAATTGGAAGAAACAAAATCCCAGGGTCTTAGAAATCTGTCATGTACACGGAGTCCGGAGGGGGACCCTGGAGGGCCCACACCATAGGGCGACGCGGCCCACCCCTTGGCCGCGCCAGCCGGTGGTGTGGCCCCCCTCGCCACCCACCGACGTTGCCCTCTCGTATATTTAAGATCCTCCACGGATTAACCCTAAATACCCGAGCCTTTTTCCACTAAAAGTTCCGTAGCCCCCATCATCGTCAACCCTAGTTCGGGAGGGTTCTGAAGCTCACCCCAGCACCCTGTCGGGGGGAGAATCATCCCGGAGGGCTCTACATCACCATGTCTGCCTCCGGAGTGATGCGTGAGTAGTTCATCCTTGGCCTACGGGTCCATAGCAGTAGCTAGATGGTTGTTCTCTCCTCTTTATGCATCATGTTTAGATCTTGTGAGCTGCCTAACATGATCAAGATCATCTTATTATAATGCTACATGTTGTTTTTGCTGGGATCCGATGAATATTGAATGCTATGTCCAATCATTATCAATCTATCATGTTTATGTTATTTATGATCTTGTATGCTCTATGTTACTAGTAGATGCTTTGGCCAAGTTGATGCTTGTAACTCCAAGAGGGGGTATTTATGCTCGATTGTGGGTTCACGCCTCCCTTTCACTCACGCTCGAGTGACAGAAACGTAAAGGGTGGGTGATGTGTTGTTGCCATTAGGGAGAAAACAATGATGTTTACATTTTTACATTACACACTTTGCTTAATGAAATTATTTGTTGCTTGTAACTTAATACCCAAGGTTTTATTGGATGACGCTCCGAGGGTGGATTATTAGTCATAGATGCAGTTAGATAAGAGTCTATGAATTATGTTGTAATGCCCGCATGAATCTGTAACATCCCTGATTTTTGGAAAGTACAAAAATCACTAAAAATTTAAACTTTTTGTTTTCATGTTATGCAAGTCACCAAAAACCAAATGAGATGCAAGAAACAAAAGAAAACAATATATGTTCTAATGTTTTGGAAATGAAAATCCAATATACCTCTATTCCATAAACCCTAAAGTCATTTCAAAATAAATATTTCTAGATAAAGAAAATATTTCTTCTTAAGCAAACCCTTACACCAAACATGTTTTCAACCCAATTATGATCTTGAAAATATTTTGATATATAAAAACTAGAGAATTGTTATCTCTAATATTTTCTTCTTGTCTCTAAAAAGGGTTACACTATTATTGATAACCCCCAAATAGATATAAGTTGGATCCTTGTTTTCCAAGTGTTATGTCAATCAAGAAAATAATATAGTGCTATAGAAATAAATTGTTTATGAAAACAAGTAGGATACTTTGAGAAAACAATGTTTTCATTTGGGAAAACCTTTCTGCTTTTACTAAACCCCATTTTCCAAATTTATTAAATAATTCTCTATGTTTGAAATATAACAAAAGGATACTAATTGTGGTTTCACTAATATGTTGAATATATACAATATGAAAGTTCCTAAAAGGGTCTTAGAAAACAATAGTTGAACCATAGAAAATATTTCTAAAAATTGTTTTAATCATATAAAAATTAATGTTTTCTATTAAGTGACTATCTGTCGGATATATACCAAATAGGGGTATAGAAGATGGTAGACAAAAGAGCTGGACTACCAGGGTGGCCTGCGAGGTAATGGGCTTAGGTCCATTGGGCGGCCCAGTAGTCCGACGCGTAGAAGCCGGATTCTAGAAGAACCCGGATCACGGCCCACGTGATCTGGCTTGGAGGAGAAGACGGATTCCTTACTTTCCAAGTTACAAGTTAAACGTAGTCTTCTAGGTTTCTGGTTCTGTAAGCCCTAATCCGGCTATTATATAAAGCCGGACGGGAGATAGATTTCATAAGTTCCTTTAGTTCCAAGGTTCTAGGTTCAAGCTCAAGCCTTACGCAACTCGCCGGGAAGTTCATCCTCGACGAGTAGCTGGATCTATTCCTTTACATTGTAACCTTATTATACGGGCTTTAGTCCCACATAGTGAGAAGTGCAGGAGTAGGTACGTCGTACTGTCGCGACGTACCGAACCTGGGTAAATCCCGTGTTCTGTGTTTACTACGCTATCCCGTTACCCCACGTCTCTACCGTAGTCTCATGGCACCCCAGTCTATGAAAACTACTACGATGTCTCGACAGTTGGCGCCCACCGTGGGGCAAATGACGTCAGGCGTGAAGTTCCGATCTGGGATTTTAGGCGGAATCGGAAGATCGATCACTGTTGGAACCTTGGAATTCGACGACGACGTCGGGCGCTTCCTCGACAACGGATCCTACATACCGGCGCAAAACCATCTGGTAAGTGCCTGCGTTTTACCGATTGGATCTGCTAATATCTTTATCGGATTAACCGCGGAAGCAATGGGGTTTTGCGGGGAAAGCAATTATCTCCCACCCGCCCTATACCCAGTCGAAGACGACTATGATGCCGGATTTTGCTCAGATCGCCGACAAAACAGTGATACGCACTTTATCGGCATGGTGCAATCCGAGATCGCCGAAAACACGGATGACGGAAATCCCGTGCAAGAGGTAGACAACGATACACCCGTCACAGAGACGGAAGAACCAATACCCTTCACAGAGACGGAAGATCCGACATCCGTCAACCAGACGAAGAACTCGGAAACAGAGTCCGTGCTTGCCGCCATTGAGGCGAGATTGGAATCGGAAACCGGATCGGATAACTTCGAATCCGAAGACGAAGATGATGATGCCTTCGTAAGAAAAGTTAAGTCTTTTCAAGAGGGATTCCATGAAGTGCTAATGGCAAAACCAGCTGATACAACGGGTGCCGATAGCCAGGAAAGCCCTAAAACCCCTCCGCCAGCAGAGGAGAGGGAAGACGGAGAAACTTCTCCGATATTTCCTAATGTCAAGGAGATGACAGAGGATGAACCTGTCAAAAAACCTCCCTCTTCCAAGAAAAAGCACCGTGCTTCTAAAAAACTCCAGTACAAACTCCGGAAGAAAAAGTCAGTTGATCTCGCTGATGAAAACCTGGAAGTTGGAGATATTAGTGGCACAAAGCCTACGGAAAAGAAATCTAAGGAAATCACTGCTCCGCCAATGACAGAACTGGAAGAGCAAGAACTATTACAAACTCCAGTGGGACCCAATGAACCCCCTGAGATGCTGGAAGCCAGGAGACAAGCTTTCCAACGGCAACAGCAACAACTGCTTAGATCTCGGCAACACCTCCAACAAACCCATAATGACATCAAAATTATGAAGGAAGAAATTGAGGAGTACGAGAGAAAGCATAGATCTGCCTTAAAACCTACAAGGTTACCCGGAATTGCAAAACCGGAAGAACTGCCGCCGAAAGAAAGGTTCTATAACCCATCTTGGCAAAAGCAGTTAAACGGCAAAGATGCCAAGGGCGAACCAATATACAAAACCGCAGCTGAAAACGCGGAAGCAGCGTTCGCCATCTTGAACAATGATCTGTACTCCAACGGGGAAAAACTCCAAGGGGTGTATGCTTTCCTAGGAAAAGCATTACAGCAGCAACAGCGAGGACAAGAGCGATCAGGGAGGCTGCATGATAATTCCGCCCTCTGCAAAACTGTTACTTGCGCTGCTGGAGCACCTGGACCGGAAGAACCCGGAGATTCGGACAAAAAAGAGGATCCGAGAAAAGACAAGAAAAACCCCGACAACCGGGACGCAGCGTCTAGAACCGGACCTCATCTCCCGAAAGATGGATACAAACCACACGATCGGGAAGACAAACACCGGAATGACGGCAAAATAATGCCACCTCCGAGAAACCCAGCTGAAAAAGCTGGAAGATACGATACACCTCACAGGCGTGAAAGATCTCGGACACCGCCCAAAGATAAGGAAAGGTACAGGAGCAGGACTCCACCTAATCCCAGAGGGCGTGACAACGGAAGAGATAGAGATAACCTCGGAAAAATGCGTCCGCGCAACAATGGAAAAGAAAGGAGCAGATCCCCTTCTGTCCATTCAGCCGGGAGATATTCTGCACACATTGATAGAGCAGAAAAGGATGATCTATACTTTGGTCCTAAGTGTTTTACTGACAGGATCCGAAGGATAACCCTGCATTCTGGCTTCGCCAAAGTTGGTCCAACCTACCAAAAATACACCGGCAGTACAAACCCGGATACCTGGCTTTCAGATTATTACACAGCCGTCCAAATCAACAACGGGACAGACCTGGAAGCTGTCAAGTTTCTTCCCCTAATGTTGCTAGACGGAGCCAGAGATTGGATTAATGGTTTACCATCAAGAACTGTCGACAGTTGGGATGATATGGCGAGAGTATTTACTCAGCATTTTCGAGGAACATACAAACGCCCAAATAGCATCAACCAGCTGAACCGTTGCACCCAATTTGAAGACGAACCATACGTGGATTTCATCTCCAGATGGACTGCAATGAAGAATAGTTGCTCTGGAGTAACTGACGTACAAGCAATGCATGCTTTCGTCAATGGCCTAAAACCCGGACTTGTACCGTTCATGGTTGGTTCTAAAAAGCACAAAGATCTCGGATCTATGCTTACAACCGCTAATGAGCATGCTGCAGCCGAAGACGATATCAGAGCAAGAGGAGGCAATATTGAGTCACTGATACTGGCCAAGAAAACACCTCGTTCTGATAAAAAAGGAACCCCGGAGTCAACAACAAAGCCCAAGGAGGTTAACTTAGCCTTTGGAGGAGAAAAAGGGAACAAGTGGAAAGGCCGCAGTCCGGATCCCATCAATTACACTCCTGAAGAATGGGAGAGAATTAAGTCGGAACCCTGCGTCCACCACTCTCAGTTTGGGAAACCAACCCACACGAACGCGCAATGCCGGCTAAACAAGCATATGAAAGGCAATGCAGGATCCGGAAATAAAGGGAAGGGTTCCAAGAGGAAACCTACCAAACAAAAGCCAGAAGCTGAAAAAGAAGACAGTGAATCGGACACTGATGATAAAATCCAGGAACAACAGCGAAAAGGCGAACCTAAATTTCCGAGAGTTGACGGAGAAGCAATGCTAACTTTCCTAGCAACCCCGTCAGCAAAGGTGGCCAAAAGGACACTTCGAGAAATAAACGCGGTTGTTCCTGCAACCCCAAAATTCTTGAAGTATTCCAACACACCGATAATCTGGGATCAGTCTGATCATCCCGGAAATATCCCTGAACCCGGCACACAAGCTCTTGTTGTAAGCCCTATTGTCCAAAACACTAGGCTAAGAAGGGTGCTGATGGATGGAGGATCCAGCATCAATATAATGTACCTGGATACACTGAAGCACTTGAAGATATCCGAGTCCCAGCTCAATTACAGCAATATACGCTTCCATGGCATCGTTCCTGGCAGGCAAGCACGATCCCTAGGAGAAATTTCCCTAGATGTCACCTTCGGAGATAAAGATCACTTCCGGCAGGAAAAAGTATCCTTCGAAGTTGTGCCGTTCGAGAGCGTGTATCACGCAATACTCGGACGTCCGGCTTTCGCCAAGTTTATGGCAAGATCTTTCTACATCTACAACAAGCTGAAGATGCCAGGACCCAAAGGAGGAGTAATCACCATTGCCGGTGATTTCAAGCTGGCAAACGAGTTGGAGAAGCAAAACGCCCTTTGCGCTCAAAGAGTTATAGCTCAGGAAGAACTGAAGGAGTTAGCCAAGGAGGTATCGCCGAAAGAAATGCCGGCAGGAAAAGAAACTCGGAAGCCAACAGATAGCTTCAAGGCATCCGAGAATACAAGACAGGTAATCCTAGATCCCAAAGATCCGACAAAATTCGTCGTTGTAGGGACTGGGATGACCGACAAATAGGAAGGCGAGCTCATCAAGTTCCTCCGTGAGAACTGGGACATTTTTGCCTGGTGTCCAGCTGACATGCCAGGCGTACCCAGGGAACTTGCTGAGCACCAACTCAAGGTTATTCCCGGATCAAAACCCGTCAAACAAGGTCTCCGTCGATTTGACGGAAGAAGACGGAAGGCTATTGGCAAGGAAATTATCCGGCTTTTAGCAGCGGATTTCATCAAGGAGGTAATCCATACTGACTGGTCCGCAAATCCGGTACTAGTACCGAAGAAAGACACAACTGCACTCAGAATGTGTATAGACTACACAGGATTGAACAAGTTATGTCCGAAAGATAGGTTTGCGCTACCGCGAATCGATCAAATAATAGACGCCACTGCAGGCTCTGAGCTTTTATGCTTCTTGGATGCATACTCCGGGTACCACCAAATACGCATGAAAAAGGAAGATCAAATCAAGACTTCTTTTATAACCCCATACGGGACGTATTACTATGTAACCATGCCTTTTGGCCTGAAGAACGCAGGTGCAACCTACCAGCGTTGCATGCAACGTTGTTTGCATAGTCAGATTGGAAAAAACGTCCATGTTTACGTGGACGATATTGCTGTCGTAACCAAGGAAAAAGATACACTCCTTGAGGATTTGCGAGAAACTTTCGAAAACTTGCGCACTTACAAGATGAAGTTGAATCCATCTAAGTGCGTATTCGGGGTTCCCTCAGGAAAACTTCGGGGTTTCATCGTTTCTCGCAGAGGAATAGAAGTTAACCCGGAAAAGATCAAGGCAGTCTCGAACATCTCGGAACTTACGTATGAAAAAGATGTCCCAGAACTGCCGGGTTCCGCCACAGCCATAAAAAGATTTCTTAGTTGGCTGGGGGCTAAAAACCTACCACGCTTCAAGCTGCTGAAAAGTTTCGACAAGGTCAAGTGGATTGCGGAAGCCTGGGAACACATAGCAAGTTATGTCCCCTTCTGTACTTAGTTAAAATCTATGTAAACATCTTTTGAGATCATGAAATAAAGTTGTCGGAATGCTGTTATCCATATTTCTTATAAGTGCAAAGCGTTTCCGCCTCATCTATTTCCCAATGATCCTACAATTTTCTCAATGTTAACCCGAATTGTGCTTGCGTACTCGGCGTTACATAACTGAATGATTTTTCAGCCTTTTAACGGCTAAAGGAAACTTGAATTGCCTGCGTGCCCAAGTTTCACTTAAAACTTTCCTTGTTTCTCTAAGTCTTATCTGATCGTGCGTATGCTGGGTTACTGGAACTAGTTAGTAAAAATGCCTTTAGCATGATTCATGTTTTCGAGTTTCAAAAACTGCTTGGTTCGTCCCCAGTTACTCGGCATAACGATTCATAATGCTATTTGAGCCATTTCAAACACTAAGGACAGTTAAAGCATACACACCAGAGAACTTAGGAATGGTAAAATTCAAACAACTTGCAAAGTAATTTCATAGTTTAAACTGCAAAAGGCGGAATTTTCATTAATACTTAAGAAGCATTACATTTTGGATTACAAATGAAAGAACAGTAATGCTCCTATTGTCTAAATTTTCTATCCAGGTTCCAGGTAACCCTTCAAGATTCCGACTCCTCCTCGCTGCTTTCTTCATCGGGGATTGGAGGAGCTTCTTCTTCCGGATAGGTGACGGCGACATTTACCATGGCGCCAATCTGGGTGGCGTGGCCCTTAACTTCACCAAAGATGGTGGATCGTTGCGCATCCGTGTATCCCTGAGGGACACCGGTGGCCACACGCCAGGATTTGGCACTAGGGTAGTGCATGCGCATAAGGCCTAAGGCCATGCGCGCACCACCCCGTGCAGCGGAGCGGAGAATAGACTCCTTGGACTCCGCCACCTCCATGATGATACCCGGAAGTTTTTCAACCTCCGAGCATTCCCCAGATTTTTCGGGAAGAAACTTGCCTACTAACTGCGTTGCAGCAGCCTTCACCAAGTTCCATGTCTCCCCGAAAGCTCGGATGCCTGCAGCCCGAGTGCCATCTGGGGTGTCTCCTGGTTGATCCAATAAAACATACAAAAGGGTTAAGGAGACAAACAGAGAAAACAAAACATGGAAAGATGAGGACAAGGGTAAGAAATTTACCGATGAGTTTATCGATCTCGGAAACTTCCTCCAGGCGAAGATTCAGAGCTTCAGTCAAATCCTGAATGGTGGATTTGTCTTTCTCTGCCTGTTCGGAAGCCCTGGAGTTAGCCACTCCAAGGGCCAGATTGCTGGCTTCCAGGTCTTGCTGAGCCTTCACAAGATTCTTGTGAAGCTCAATGTTCTCATTGCGGAGAATCTCGGTGTTGCCGGAATCTTCCGCTACTTGTTTAGCTTCAGCTAAAGCAGCTGAAAAGCAAGGGAAAATCCGAGTTGATCAATTTCCTCGGGAAAAAACTTAGACAAAGTCTTAAATCGGAAATTTCAAAACGAAAAGGCTTACCTTTCGTTTCCGTCAAAGTGAGCTGAGATTATTCCAGCTCCGCCTCTCTCTCCTCAAGAATAGAAAGAAGACTTCGAACTTCTTTATTCTTGATAGTGAGCTTCCTGAAAACTTCAAGGTTTATGGCCTCGGAGGTTTGCTGAAACACAGCAAGGAAAAGTATGGTTAATAAAAAACATCAAAGCAAAAAAGCATGCATTTTGTTTAATGCTTGGGGGCTAGAGTTACATACCTGGCTCATGCGCTGCAAACCTGCTAAGTTTTCTCGGAATTCTTTCGCGTACTCCGCGAAGTGATTTTTGGCCGCGTTCAAGCCGTCATTTATAGCCTTAAAATCCTTGTCAAAGGTGGGGATTTCCTCGTCGAAAATCCGAGAAGATTTCCCCACCTCTGGAGCCGCCCTTTCCCTCGTGTCCGACTCGGACACAATGGGCTGGCTGGGCTCTGGGGGCTTGGTAGTGGCGGTTGCAGTAGGCTCTTCCGCCATTGTCCGCGGCGTGCCCGGGGCGACGGCGGGGGAAGGTTGGCTGCCTCGGCTGGAAGAAACCTTGTGTTTCTTCAGCTTCCTAGGCTTTAGGCTGGAAGGCGGCAGACTAAAAACGGAAAACCCGGATAAAAGTCAAAACACCGAAGATGGATGAAAAAAGCTCCCATGAAAGAAAAATCCAGAAGAACTAACCTGGACGTGGCGACGGGGACGCCGTCAACATCGATAATTTCCTCAGAGGAAACTATCTTCTTGCGTTTGCGCCCACCCGTAGCGGCGGTGCGCAGTGCATCCAGCTCGGCCTCAGAGGCTAACTCCGAGTCTGGAAGATCCAAAAGCTGTCGGAAAAAACCAATCAGATTCAAAAGGTAGATTATCCAGGAAGTAAGATTATACCCAAATAACGGAAAAATTACCTTAGGAGCGGGGTTGTCGGCCGTGTACATTGGCCGACTCTCCGTGTATTGATCGCGCGAAGCGACCAACTGATTGATGCGCCGCCTGAGCTCCTTTGCGGGCCAATCCTTGTCGGTTGTCCGCATTGGATCCTTGGCTCCTGTGTATTCACACAGGAGGCGGCCTCCGTGGTTTGCTAACGGCTGAATCCGCCTATTCAGCCAGCAAAAGACCGTGTCCATACCGGTCAAAGGAGGTTTGGAGGAAGTGAGTTTGGCGATGCGCCTCTTGATCCTTAGTAGATCTGGAGGCAGAACCTGGACGGCCTCTGTAACCCAGTTATCCTGGGGAACAGCGGCGGAGTTCACAAAAGGTGGAACCCCGACGGCTTTTTTAGGAAAAGGCACGTCGGGGTGATAAAAGAAGGAACCCGTCCAGAATTTGACGGATTCCGAGGTTTTTATTTTGGGGAACCAATCCTCTCGGAATCTTCGAAGAGTAAAGGAAATGGTTCCGCAATTTGGGAGTGCGCCCTCCGAAGAGTTACGCTTAACCCCAAAGCAGTACAACCAAAAATCTAACCTAGGCTCTATTCCTAGGTAACCCTCGAATAAGGCCTGAAAGCCGGCCATATACAGAATGGAATTGGGAGGGAGATTATGAGGTTGGATGTTGTAGTGAGTTAGAACTTGGAGGAAGAAAGAAGAAGGGGGGAGCCCCATACCTCGTAGAAGGTGGGAGGCGAGAAGCACCCTTTCGCCCTCTTGCGGCGCGGGTTCGGTCTCCTCTTCCGGGAGCCGCCATTTCTTTTTCAAAACCAGGCCTTCCTTCTCCAAATTGGGAAGAAGAGCCGGGGGAATACTGCAGGCAATCCAGTTGCCTGCAGTTTCCTCTTCTTCATCTCCTCCGGCGGCGGCGGTGGCGGCCTTCGCGGCGGCAAGCTGCTCGTCGAGGAGCTCTACCTTTTCCTCCGCCGTTTCGGGAGCGAACGGCGGGGTCGATGTGGTGCTTGGTCCCGCAGCATCTGCGGTGGCGGAAACGTTTCCTCCGCCCGCTGCGGACGCCGTAGCCTTTTCCAGCTCGCCGCCGGCGTGCTTGGGCGACCCAAGTTGGGGATCTAGATCGCCCAAGAGCTCGTCGATGGAAGCGCGAACTGGCGATGACTGCGGAGATGCCATCTTTCTCGGAGGTGTTGGTGCGCTCCGGCGTGGGAAGGGCTCGTCGGGGCAAGGAATCGTTCTCGCTCTCGAGCTCGCGTTCGCACCAATGGTGAAGGCAGTGAGGGAGTGAAGAAGGTTGATGAGGAGGACGAAGACGGCTATTTATAGCCTAAAAACCCTCTAGATACGCGCCAACGGCTCTTTTGACCGTTGGATGTTCGACGCGTGTCGCTCGCCGGAAAATCCGGGAAACGGAACGACAGAGGAATGATGGCTATCTCCTCGTTTCTCGTGAGAATCTGTCAGAGATACGTTGCAGGGTTTCCCGCGTGAAACCAAGCGGCGCTTGCGTCAGCATGATTAAAGCGCTGATGTCATGTGTTCCTTTTCCGCGAAGGATCGCGAGAAGAAAAGCCGGATTTTCATAGTTCCGAGTTTTATGTTACCATCTCCTTCAAAAGGAAAGAAGAAAGAATCAAGACTGCTGAATCAAGTTTCCCGGACAAAATGTATTTGACGAAAGGCGGAGTTTCAGAGTTTTGATCCTTCCTGGGGGCTACTGTCGGATATATACCAAATAGGGGTATAGAAGATGGTAGACAAAAGAGCTGGACTACCAGGGTGGCCTGCGAGGTAATGGGCTTAGGTCCATTGGGCGGCCCAGTAGTCCGACGCGTAGAAGCCGGATTCTAGAAGAACCCGGATCACGGCCCACGTGATCTGGCTTGGAGGAGAAGACGGATTCCTTACTTTCCAAGTTACAAGTTAAACGTAGTCTTCTAGGTTTCTGGTTCTGTAAGCCCTAATCCGGCTATTATATAAAGCCGGACGGGAGATAGATTTCATAAGTTCCTTTAGTTCCAAGGTTCTAGGTTCAAGCTCAAGCCTTACGCAACTCGCCGGGAAGTTCATCCTCGACGAGTAGCTGGATCTATTCCTTTACATTGTAACCTTATTATACGGGCTTTAGTCCCACATAGTGAGAAGTGTAGGAGTAGGTACGTCGTACTGTCGCGACGTACCGAACCTGGGTAAATCCCGTGTTCTGTGTTTACTACGCTATCCCGTTACCCCACGTCTCTACCGTAGTCTCATGGCACCCCAGTCTATGAAAACTACTACGATGTCTCGACACTATCATTGTTTCTTCATATTTTAAAATCATAAAATATGAAAACCATTAAAAATGATTTCGGAAGATGTCATTTGATCACATTGATGTCTCTGATATTTTATTCAACCAATAATTTTTATTTATATAATTGATATTTTTAAAATGGCATTAATAGGCTATTAGTGAAATCATTTTTTTCAAAATATAAAATTTAAAAATGATGTGAAATGACTTTCAAAAATTGTATTTGACATGGTTATTGTCTCTGAAATTTTATTTAATCAAAAACATAATTTTATTATTTTTTCCAATTTTAAATAACATTTAGTACTATTAAGGAGTTAATCATATTTTCAAATTTTAAAATTTGTTATGTGTCCAAAGTTTTCCACAAACATTCTTAGTTTAAAGGTATTTTTATTTTAAGAATTAAGAATTTTATTTGACCTTAATTGGATAAAGAAAAAAGAAGTTATTGAAGATTTAAATAAACAGAAATTAAAAGAAAAGGAGGGATGATGTCATTGCTGACGTCATCGTCTTCTTCCTCCAGGAAGGAAATCACGCAGTTTTTGGCCGATTTCAATCCCTGTGATTCCGCTCCATTAAGATCGTAATTACTTTCCATCTTTGCGCCTATAAATAGCCACAGATCCCCCCTCCAATTACCCTCTGTCCCCTCTCCAAATACCGCAGCAGCGTCATCGTAATTCCTCGCCGGTGTTCGCAGCAGCCGACGCCGTTCATCGTTGATTTCGGCCACTGTAGCCCATCTCCGCCACCCTTTCTCCGTATCTCTCTCCCACTCGTCCGTGCGAGTCTCCTAAGCCCGAGTTCGATCTTTTTTTGCAGAGATTTGACGCCGCGATCCACGTCTGTACCTCACCGCGTCCGTCACACCACCATCTGCTCGGCGCCAACGCTCCAGGAAGAGAGGACAGGCGCCGACTGTGCCATCATCTTCGCCGTGTCGAGAGGACCCCCTCCGTGTCTTCTCCGGTCCCGGAAAGCCCCTGGAACGCCATCTCCAATCAGCGTCTGCACCGCCGGCCACCGCAACCTCCATCTCCGGTGACCTAACTCCGGTAAGCCACCCTCCTCTCTCCGGTAGCCGTTGGATCCTTTTTCTATGCGCAGGATTAGATCATGGATCGAAAGGGTACCCCGTCGTTGGATCTGGATCCAACGATCCAGATTTAAATAGCTTAGCCCAGTCAGCTTGCGCGTTAAGTAATTATCCGCCGCTCGGCGTAGCTCATAGCAGGCCCAAGCCCGTTCCCAGTCCGTCGCACGCGCGACAGATAAGCAATCTGAGCCCAGCTCAGTCTCCGGAATTATTTTCGAATAAAAATAGAAAAACAATTTTGCAGATTAGTCCCTGCACATTAGATCTACCATATCTTTTGATCCATAAGCCCAAATTTAGCAATATTGGACTTTTTGAAAAGCCCTTGACAATTACAAACTTTTGGCACTAACCAAATTCAAATTTGACAAACTTAAATTTGTTCATTTTCAAATATGCTTGTTTGATGAAATTTGGCATAATTCAAATTCTACAAATCCAAAAATTGTAAATAAAATATATTTGGAAACCTTAGGATGTGTACTTTCATATCCTATGTCCCAAAATAATATTTGAACAAATTAAAATTGAATTTAGAATTTAGTTGTCTATTTTAGTATTTTTGACATAGATTAATTTCTATAAATATTTTCACTATAATTCCTTTTGCAAAATTGCTCCATTTGGTAACCTTGAACCATAGACATTATGCCCAACCATTTTGGACACCCTTGGACCATGGCCATGTGTTCTTGACCAAAAACCCAACCTAGTGATTCAACCAATCTTTACCATGTCTTAGGATTTATTTTCAACTGTTATTCCTTGATGTTATGTCTATTTGGAGCCAAGTCAAGTCCTTAGAATGTGTCAATCACACATAGTACCAAGTAGTGAACTTTAGTTTCTATCTTCTCCAATCCCCCATGCTTGCTTCAAGAAATCATCAAGTTAGCAAAATGGAGATCAAGACTCAAGCACAAGGAGAAAACTTCATTTTCAACTTGGTGGCAACATGAAGAGATACAAGGAGGATCAATGAAGAAATTTTGAAGAAAAGACTCCACAACAACTAGAAGAAACTCAATAAGTACAAGTGTGAAGAAATTTAGAAGAAAACATCTCCCCCTCTCTTCCTATCCTTCTTCTTATTTTCTTTCCAATTTGACTTAGTGGTATTTGTACCCATCCCATACCCAAACCAATTAGTGAAGTGAAAGCCCTGAATAATTTATCAAGACCAAGAGAAGAATCCATCCAAGGAACAAGACTACAATAGAAGCATGAAGATGATCTTCAAGAAGGCAATCACATGAGGTCTAGAAGCAATTCACACAAGTTGAAGAATAACAAGCTGTTTTTGTCCAACCATTGACCCAAATGGAAAACCCAAGACTTAGTAATATTTTCCCTTCGATGATGAAGTTAGTAGACCTACCCTAACCACAATGGAAAATACTAACATAGTCACTCAAATATTTTTGCAGGTGAATATGGCCAAGTGTTTGCATGTATTACCTTAGTTGAAAAAGTAATATGTTTATCCTTGGTGAACTCTTGGAACTTCCTCGACAAGTATGTTTATAATAAAGTTAGATCACATCAAACTCAACCTAGTCCTTTCCAAGTAAACCCTTGTAAAACTCCTTAACACTGTATTGAACCATTATGGAATGAATCTTTCAAAACTCCAACCTAGACCTTGTCCTAACCAACTAGATTAAACCCCTTTGGATATGTTATTGCTTTGTATGATCTCTACACTTGTATGTTTGTTTGTTAGGATGCTTGTTTATTTGGTTTTGTGTTGTCAATGAATAGATTGTACGGAGAGCAACGATCTTTTGTGAAGAGAGTGTGATATCTTCACCAACTTCAACAAGGCAAGTAACACACCATCAACTACCCATTATTTTCTATATGCATTAGTTGATTTTGAGTAGTATGCATGATAGGAATTTTTAATAAGTTATATTATGCTATGCTATATCCTAGTAGTGTGTATCCATCCTTATACCTTGTTACTTTGATGCCTTGGTACTTATTTAGATGCTTAGCCATGCTACAAATTGTTTTACTAGATGTTGAGGAAAAATACTAAGTATAACTAATGAATGAACCACCTGGGTGGAAGTGGTAAGACTGGTTTATGTTGAGTGTTGCCTCAGGGCCCTTGTCAAAGGGTTATTCCACTTGAGGTTGTCACTTGAGGATGGCCACCCAGGAACAAAGAGATTACTATGTCCTTCTAAGTTTAGTAGCTTCCCGTGCAGCCTTTAGTCATATGGGCTCTGTCTTGATCAACTAAGTTGAATGAACTCACTAGGCTTACAAGCAGATGTAGCATAATTATAGGTGGAACGGGTAAGCCAAACGGTGGTGGAATTTCTTCTGAAAGATCTCGTCTCAATCTTCTCCTTTCCTTAATGCACTCAGGGTGTATAGGATGTTTGGGCTGATTTGAGTCTGAAGGTGAAAGTGCACAAACTCTGCAGAGTCAACAAACTAAGATCTTAGCTGTGTCCCCGGTTATGGACAACTATGAGCAGCTGGACAAGGATTGACGGAAGAATCTCATCATCAATTTCAATAAGTAAAATTTTGACCAAGTGAACAGTATTGTGGTGCTTGGACCTTAATCCAATGTTGCCACCCTTTGAAAAGAAAAGTTTCTTTTACAAAAGAGATAGGACAAAATTGGCTTTATGCAAACTTAGCCAAAACTCCACTCAGCCAAATGAGCATGTAGTATTAGTCTTGCCATTTATATCCACCATAGTGTTACTTGCCAATACATTAAATTGTATTGACTCCCTTGTGGCTGCATATTCTGTAACACCTGGGGTGTTACCTGTTTGTTTTCTTTTTTTTTGCTTGCATCATCTGCATCCCATAAGCATCGCATCATGTTTGCATTGCATTTTGTGGGTGCGGGTAATAGTAATGTCACCTAATAATTAAATATGGAATGTGTTGGGGTATTTAATTCAATTGTTGCCCTATTCCATTTAATATTGAATAGATCACCTCTACGTTGTTCAAACCTGTTAATCAACATTTAATATTGATGGTTAGCTAAACAACTTGAACCAATTCCTATTTCTCCGGACTCCGGTTCCGATTAAATTGTTTAAGTTATTTCCCCTGTTGCATCTTGCCATGCCATGCATATAAAATAGGATCATGCTGGATCTTTTGCCGTAGTAGTAATTGTTGCATCCGGTGTTTGTTCGAGGTTCGTTGCTTCTTCCCTGATAGGACGCTGAGATGATGTGAGCAACGACAAGTTCTGCTACCTTGCGGGATCTCAGGCAAGTATACTCACTTGCTGCCATATGGCTGCCTTTCATCACTTGTTACCGATTCTTTCCGTTGTTCTTTTCTGCTAGCCTTAGTAGTAGTTGTTTCTGTTACGAACCCATCACATGAATCCCTTAACCTTGTTATTGCCTCACCTCCACACCTATCACCACTTTGGTTGAGCCAGTGTCTTACTAGCATGCTTAGGTTGTTTTGCTCGAGTCTGTTACCCGTTACTTTCCGTTACTAGATTACTTTTATGTTCTGGGGGCTCGATGTTAATCAATCAACCTGTTATTAATAATATGCTGATAAGGCACCGGCAGGAGGCCCTAAGTGGTTTTGAGGCCTGCTAGTGTCGAACTTAATTAGGAAAAGGGTCTTGTCTACTGATCCATGATGAGCGTGCTCACCGCATCCGGGTGGTAGTATGGGACCCCCCTCGACTTAGACCTGATCTGCAGCTTGTCCAAAGAGCCACACTTAGTTCGGGTGTTCCATTTGCTCCTTGCATAATGGGTTGATCACCCATGGTTACTGATGATGATGATGATGCATATAGGGTGAGGCCCGTAGTGCCGGGGTGTTGTGTCCTGCGGGAGTTTTGCACACCTGCGCTGAGTATTCGGCTGCGTGGCTGGGACCTTATAGCTCCGTGGCTCCTAGGATGGGTTGTAGAGATGGTTTGGGTCGTGTCAAGCCAACCTGAGTTTTAGTTGGTGGCTTGAGTGTGTACGGGTACTGGAGCACACCCTGCAGGGATAAATCTTCTCGAGAAGCCGTGTTGTCCGCGGTTATGTGACGACTTGGTGAAAGTACTGGCTAACAAGTACTCAGACAACTTACACCTAATGATAATAACATGACTAGTAATAGTCTTATTGACACAACAACCTGATCCATTATTCATTAATCCAACTGTGTGAGTTATCCTCGGATTGCTTCTTGGGATAAGGGGCGAGATCCAGGATGGGTTTGTTTGAAGTTATCTTTCAGTTGGTTACAATACTCGATCTTATCTTCTTTCTGTTAGCCGGAAGTTGTAGTATCCTTCTGTAGTTGGTTAGTGCAGCCCGCTGTCGCTTATTTGCAATAATCCCTTCCTTTCCGTTGATCCCAAAGTATTTGTATCTTGTGATGACTGGCTACGCCGGTATCTTGTGAGTATGGGTTTATCCACTTGCCAGTACTTAACCGTACTGACCCACGAATCTTTTTCGTGGCTGCAAATTCCCAATTGCAGTCAACAGGTTTGAAGTCTGACGACGTTAGCTTGGGAATCCCTCCGGCTTGGCCTGGGCAGGGATTGGACGCTATCGGTTATCTTCAGGACTCTTAGTCCAATTTGTATCTTGTCCGTAGCGGGACGCTATGTTGGTTCTTCCGCTGTTATTTGGATCTTTGTATTGTATCAGTTGTATCCCTGGCTCGTTTGAGTCATCTTGTATCTATCTGTTTTTCTGTTGTAATTGTGGAATATTCGAGAACTATTGTAATGTTATCACAAGTGGCCACCTGGAATCGGTTATTATGTGGATTTTGGCGGGAATGCTGGAATCTGCATAGTGCCCGATCTCGGGGCGTCACAAATGGTATCAGAGCCTTGGTTCCGATTCCCGATATTGTTTCGATACGAATGGTTATCGAAGCAACGGGTCCGCAAAGCCTGTAGGTTAACCTCTCTAACGGTCGTTGTTTCTAGAGTGTCAAAAACTATTTCTGCTAAACTATTTAAGAAAAACATCTCAATAGGATTCTTGTTTTCTCCTTATCTCTATTCTATTTCCCCTCCCATCTTATTTGTTTTGGAGTCTTCCCCTCTTGTCTATCTTTCAAAGTGTTAGGATCCTACGTGGGTGGACGTTTTCTGAGCCTTTAACCTAATAGGTTCGATCATCGGAAGATTCCTGGTGGAAGAACATCGTCGTCACTCCGAGCAAGAATCCCTTGTTAGTGGTGTCGAGGAGATCAACTGGAAGCACGAAGAATCGATAGTCCAACCTATTTTCCCTCCCGGGTTAGCAGGTGGATTGCGAGGGCGCAATCCCTTGTTAGCGGTGTCGTCTGTAACACCTGGGGTGTTACCTGTTTGTTTTCTTTTTTTTTGCTTGCATCATCTGCATCCCATAAGCATCGCATCATGTTTGCATTGCATTTTGTGGGTGCGGGTAATAGTAATGTCACCTAATAATTAAATATGGAATGTGTTGGGGTATTTAATTCAATTGTTGCCCTATTCCATTTAATATTGAATAGATCACCTCTACCTTGTTCAAACCTGTTAATCAACATTTAATATTGATGGTTAGCTAAACAACTTGAACCAATTCCTATTTCTCCGGACTCCGGTTCCGATTAAATTGTTTAAGTTGTTTCCCCTGTTGCATCTTGCCATGCCATGCATATAAAATAGGATCATGCTGGATCTTTTGCCGTAGTAGTAATTGTTGCATCCGGTGTTTGTTCGAGGTTCGTTGCTTCTTTCCCGGATAGGACGCTGAGATGATGTGAGCAACGACAAGTTCTGCTACCTTGCGGGATCTCAGGCAAGTATACTCACTTGCTGCCATATGGCTGCCTTTCATCACTTGTTACCGATTCTTTCCGTTGTTCTTTTCTGCTAGCCTTAGTAGTAGTTGTTTCTGTTACGAACCCATCACATGAATCCCTTAACCTTGTTATTGCCTCACCTCCACTCCTATCACCCCTTTGGTTGAGCCAGTGTCTTACTAGCATGCTTAGGTTGTTTTGCTCGAGTCTGTTACCCGTTACTTTCCGTTACTAGATTACTTTTATGTTCTGGGGGCTCGATGTTAATCAATCAACCTGTTATTAATAATATGCTGATAAGGCACCGACAGGAGGCCCTAAGTGGTTTTGAGGCCTGCTAGTGTCGAACTTAATTAGGAAAAGGGTCTTGTCTACTGATCCATGATGAGTGTGCTCACCGCATCCGGGTGGTAGTATGGGACCCCCCTCGACTTAGACCTGATCTGCAGCTTGTCCGAAGAGCCACACTTAGTTCGGGTGTTCCATTTGCTCCTTGCATAATGGGTTGATCACCCATGGTTACTGATGATGATGATGATGCATATAGGGTGAGGCCCGTAGTGCCGGGGTGTTGTGTCCTGCGGGAGTTTTGCACACCTGCGCTGAGTATTCGGCTGCGTGGCTGGGACCTTATAGCTCCGTGGCTCCTAGGATGGGTTGTAGAGATGGTTTGGGTCGTGTCAAGCCAACCTGAGTTTTAGTTGGTGGCTTGAGTGTGTACGGGTACTGGAGCACACCCTGCAGGGATAAATCTTCTCGAGAAGCCGTGTTGTCCGCGGTTATGTGACGACTTGGTGAAAGTACTGGCTAACAAGTACTCAGACAACTTACACCTAATGATAATAACGTGACTAGTAATAGTCTTATTGACACAACAACCTGATCCATTATTCATTAATCCAACTGTGTGAGTTATCCTCGGATTGCTTCTTGGGATAAGGGGCGAGATCCAGGATGGGTTTGTTTGAAGTTATCTTTCAGTTGGTTACAATACTCGATCTTATCTTCTTTCTGTTAGCCGGAAGTTGTAGTATCCTTCTGTAGTTGGTTAGTGCAGCCCGCTGTCGCTTATTTGCAATAATCCCTTCCTTTCCGTTGATCCCAAAGTATTTGTATCTTGTGATGACTGGCTACGCCAGTATCTTGTGAGTATGGGTTTATCCACTTGCCAGTACTTAACCGTACTGACCCACGAATCTTTTTCGTGGCTGCAAATTCCCAATTGCAGTCAACAGGTTTGAAGTCTGACGACGTTAGCTTGGGAATCCCTCCGGCTTGGCCTGGGCAGGGATTGGACGCTATCGGTTATCTTCAGGACTCTTAGTCCAATTTGTATCTTGTCCGTAGCGGGACGCTATGTTGGTTCTTCCGCTGTTATTTGGATCTTTGTATTGTATCAGTTGTATCCCTGGCTCGTTTGAGTCATCTTGTATCTATCTGTTTTTCTGTTGTAATTGTGGAATATTCGAGAACTATTGTAATGTTATCACAAGTGGCCACCTGGAATCGGTTATTATGTGGATTTTGGCGGGAATGCTGGAATCTGCATAGTGCCCGATCTCGGGGCGTCACATATTCCATATTGCAGATATTTCTGAAGACGAGTGAGGATTTCGTTTAGGATCTCGAGACTATCGCCAACATGTTTTGCCTGTGGCACATGAAGAAGATGGGCTCAATGTTGTTCTATGTTTTTCGCTGTAATACTTTGTTTTCTCCTAGTCTTCTAAGACTATGCAAGTTGTAATACTATTTTGTAAAGACTGGATCATGCGATGTAATAGAATTTGATGCATTTGCATGATATTTCATTTTGTACTGTGGTGCTAGCAATTGATCCAGGGACTAGCACAATAACACAGGTATTCCATCTTTATTAAAAGTTGGGATGCTTCAGAATCACATAGTAATCATCATGTCATGCATATGCACTACGGTGCAGCCTTTATATCTGTCAATTGCCCAACTGTAATTTGTTTACCCGGCATGTTATCTATCTGTTTTGGAGAGACACCACTAGTGAACTGTGGACCCCGGTGCATTTCTTTACACTGATAATATAACCACTGCAAACACCATTTTCTTTACTGCAATCATTGTTTTCCTTTCATTCACTACCATCACTATTCTCTTTTCATTACTGCAAACCTGTACTATTTTCCACACTATACATCTAATCGTTTGTGTTAGCAAAACTGGTGAGATTGACAACATCACTGTTTCGTTGGGGCAAAGTACTTTGATTGTTTTGAGTAGATTCCACGTTGCTGCTGAACCGGTAGTGCGCCCTGCCAGCATCAGCTATCTTCAACCTTCAGGAGTGATTTCTTTATCCTACTGGTCGATTCAACCTTGGTTTCTTTTTGAGGGAAAAACTTGCTGTTGTGCTCTTCATACCTTCCTCTTGGGGTTTCCCAACAACTGCACTCCTGCACCATCAGTAGGGTGTGAAGATCCAAGTGGGAGGCCTAAATAAGAGAAAGGCAACGAGCCCACCGAACAACCAAAGGACCTAGTAAGATCATTCAATCTCTCATCCGACACATTAATTGGGAGTATGCAAGATTTTGCATAGTTACCTCGGAGACCCGTCGCCGTTCCGAAATCTTGCAACAAATTTTTTAGTGCTAAAAGTTGAATTGGACATGCTTGCATGATTAACAGAGTGTCGTCTGCGTATTTAACAATAGGAAATTCCACCCCTACCATAGGAAGCGGAGGGTGGATGATGCCTTTCTGTGCAAGAAAATTCACCATGGACTGGAGAAGATCAGAACCCGCAACAAAAAGAATAGGAGAGAGGGGATCCCCATGACGAACTCCCATTTTACATGCAAATTTCTTCTTGGAGTACCATTGAGAAGCACCGAAGATGTGGTAGTAGAAAGTATCGAAGAAATCCACCTAAGCCATTTATCATCAAAACCATGATGTTTCAAAATCTGTAGAATACCTTGGTGTTCCATCGTGTCAAATGCCTTAGCAAAATCCAGTTTAATGATAACACATTCTCTCCGAGACTGCTTGCACTGATGAATGTACTCGAAAGCCCAAGAAACTCAGTCTTGAATGGTACGAGATTTGAGAAAGCCGTATTGGTTCACATGGATTAAGCTAAGAATTTTGGACTGTAAACGATTAGCCAAAATCTTAGTGAGAAGCTTAAGACAAGAATTGAGCAATGAGATAGGACAAAAATCAGTTGGGCCCTCTGGGTTACTGATTTTAGGAATGAGAGTGATCAAAGAATCATTCACGCTTTGCAAGCTAACATTCCCATTCCAAAATTCCTCAGAAAAATCAAGAAAATCCTCTCTGATAACCGGCTAGCAAGTTTTTAAGAAAAGGCCAGTAAAGCCGTCAGGTCCAGGAGCCCGCACATTAGGCATTTCCTTGACCACCTTCTCAATTTCCTCAATAGAAAAAAGGAGCCGAGAGAGCATAGAGATCCTCTCGTGGACGAATGAACATGGAGAAGTTAAAAGAGTTATCGATGCCATTGGAGACTTGAAGTCTTTGTTTATAAAAATGCCAAAGGTGACCTGCTTTTTCATCATGATCAGATGCTAACGAGCCATCGTCACGAGTCAGCGTAGCTATAGAGTTTTTACGGAACTGAATTGTGGCGATCGCGTGAAAGAAAGGCGTGTTCTCGTCGCCTAACTTGGCCCAACTAAGCTTGCTTATATGATGCCAATATTTTTGCTTACACGAGAGAATATGATCCAGGTGATCCTTAACAATCCGACAAAAGTTCCACTCCGAGATGTGCAGCTGTCTTTTGTCCTCAAAACCATCCAACATGAGAATGAGCTCATTGCAATTATCCACTAGCAAACACAACATAGAGGTGTGCCATTTTTTCAAACCCTTTCGGAGTAGTTTGAGCTCAGCAGAGATGTGTTTTGCACTATTATCCGGACAATGAATTTCCCAAATAGAACAGACCAAGTCCAAGAAACCTGGCATAGAAATCCAGTAATTCTCAAACACCAAGGAAACATGGGAATCTCTTATCTCAATGTTTGAGGGCAATGAAAGCATGAACAGGTTTGATTCTTTGAGCAATGAGGTTGAAGGGTTCTATATGCTTGATGGTGAAAGCCATGAGGACATGTACCAAAGACTCAAGACCTTGTTACCACATTTAGTGGTCTTGGTGCTACTCATTTAATGACGCTTGGATCAAGAGGAAGTATGTGAGTTCCCTCATTCCATTTGAGCCCGTGGACTTGAAGAGTCTTCAAGGAAGTCACAACTATCACATAATAACTTCAAGTAAGGTGATCCAAGAGATGTCGTCCTTTCAAGTTCAAACAAAGCTTGCTCATGACACTCGTGCCATTGGAATGCACAAAGGAGACTGAGTTGCATTGAAGACCAAGGTTGTGACAAAGATGGTGGATCAACAAGAAGAGGTTGAATTGAGGGAAGACTTAGCTCCACTAAATGCTCAAGAGTATGATTCGGTGCTTAAGGACTTTATTGCTCTTGTCGTTCAATTTTTTTGGAAGAACCCTCCCAAGGCCAAGGAATATGTTGAGGATAAGACCAAGTCAAACTATGGCAAAGAAGGCCAAGGCATATCTTCCTCAAGCCTCCGCAAAGTGACTCATGGCAAAGGCCACCGAGGTATCATCTTCCTCCAACTCTAAAACTCAAAATGAAAAGAACACCCATGCTAGTCCTAGTGTTGAAGATGAAATTGCTTCTTTAGGTCTACTTATGCCTAACTTACAAGGTGAGACAAAAAGGTACTTTGATCTCCTCATGAGAAAATTGGGAGAGTCCCAAGAGGCTCTTGAGAAGAATGGTGAGACCGAGAGGGAAGATGTCATTGAAACGGGCTCCCTCATAAATGCTCTTGAGGAAGAACGTGAACTTTGAGTATCTCTTAGGAGAAACTTGAGAGTATTGAAGAGTCACATAATGAGTTAATGTCTAAACTTACTAAAGAACATGATCGTGCAATTGATAAATATAGAAGGGCTAAAAATAAGAAAGTTGAGTTTGGGGTTGGTCATGAGAAACTAACCGAGGAGCTAGAGAAGCTCACCAAGGCTCACAAGGCCTTGGAGGGTGAACACTCTGCCCTCAACAAGTGTTGTGAACAACTTCAAACTCAACTTGATCAATTCAATGTGCCTAGTACTTATACTTGTTATTATGATCCTGCAAATGTTATTGAGTAGAATGCTAGGTTAAAGGAAGAGCTAGAAAGAATCAAGGGCAAGAGCCCTAGTGTTGAGAAGGTTGTAGCTCCTAGTCCACATGTGGCTCGAAGACCACATATTGGCAAGAAAGGTCTTGGCTATGTTGCCAAGAGAAAGAACAACAAGAAGAAAAACAAGGCCAAGCCCGCATAAGGAAATAATGTTGGTGCGAGTGGTATTTTCATTAGGGACGAGACCACTCGTAGCAACTCCGCAGGAACTAATAATCCACAACATTTATTATTTGTTAATTATGATGGTGGTGTGCAAGCTAAATATGTTGGTCCTATTGAGAGTTACATTGACTACACTATTTGGGTTCCAAAGACCCTTGTTGCTAACATGAGAGGACCCTCCTCGGGTCCTAACTCAAGTCAATGATTTCTTGTAGGACTATGCTTCCGGTGGGTAAAATGGATACTTGATAGTGGGTGTACAAGTCATATGACTGGAAGCAACACACTTATGACGGAGATGAGACCAAATATAAATCAAGCAACCGTCACTTATGGAGATAAATCAAAATATGAGGTAACGGGTTTTGGCAAGGTGGTTGTTGCTCCTAATATCACCCTTGAAAATGTCATGCTTGTCGAATCCCTTGGTTTCAATTTACTTTCGGCTTGTGCTTTAAGGAAGATGGGATTTTCTGTCTTATTTGAACCTAACATCGTGGTACACTTGTGGAGAAAGACTCTCTATGTTTTTTATGTTGAGCATGTCAAAAATGAGTTGTATTTGGTAAAGTTCTCGGAGTCAACCAACACTCAAGCGATGTGTCTCTTCGGTAAGACGGAGAAGGGGTGGCTGTGGCATCGCCGCTTATCCCATGTCAACATGAGAACTTTGCAAAGCCTTCACAAGGGTGGCCACATCCTCAGACTAAAAGAAAATGTTTTATTTGCCAAAGATCGCGTGTGTAGGGCTTGTGTTGAAGGAAAGATGCATGATTCTCCTCATCCAACCAAGACTATTATCTCATCAAAGAGAATTCTACAACTTCTTCATGTTGATATCTTTAGTATCGTGCCCGAGGAAAGTCTTGGAGGAAAAAAGTATTGCTTGGTTATTGTTGATGACTACTCAAAATACACATGGGTTTATTTCTTCAAGTTGAAGAGTGGGACCCAACAAGTCGTCATTGACTTCTCCAATCAAGTCCAACGTCAACACAATGTTCCCATCATGGCTATTAGGAGTGATAATGGCTCCGAATTCAAGAACTACACCCTTAATGAGTTCCTTAGTGAAGAGGGTATTCGTCATCAATATTCCACCGCATATACCCCTCAACAAAATGGTGTAGACGAAAGAAAGAATCGGACCCTCATGGATATGGCTAGGCCCATGTTGGCAGAGTACAAGTCTCCCCAATATCTTTGGGTCGAAGCCATTTCTATGGCTTGTCACTCATCTAACCGGCTCTACATTCACAAAGGCTTAATGAAGAATCCATATGAGATACTCACTGGCAACAAACCAAATGTCTCCTACTTCTGTGTCTTCGGTTGTAAGTGTTTCTATTTGGTAAAAGGTGTCCGTTTGTCTAAATTCCAAGCTAAATCTATTGAGGGTACATCTGTTGGTTATGGTGATAAATCCCACACTTATTGAGTCTTTTACAACACCTCACAGATTTTCATTGAATATATTAGTGTGGTTTTCGAATAAAATGATGGCTCCCAAGTGGCGCAATTTCGTGTTTCCGATGTAGATGTTGAAATTCCTTAAGAAGTCGTAGGAAGAATGGGCGTGGGATTTTTCTGCCCCATTGAGGGACACCTTGTGGCGAATCGAGAAGGACTATGCTCTACTCAGGTGGATCCCTTTTCTTCATTAGAAGAGCATGCCAATGGAGCAAGTGGTGCACCAACCCAAGAACAAGCTCAAGACCTTCCTCTTGTTGATCAAGTTGCTATGCAAGAACCGAGTTCTCCTATCATTCAAGCTAGACAAGGTCAATTCCAAGATCAACCTTCTTCATCTCAAGTTGAAGCAAGCCATAATGATGATCAAGGGCAACATATCGGTCAAGACGGGGACCCACATGATCAAGATGATCAAGTGCTCCCTCCTCGCCACAATGAGGCAATCGAAGCTCATCGGCAAGCAAGGATTGCTAGATATTGGAGGGAAATTGACTATTCTGATGATAAAGCGTTGGGAGATCTTAGAGGCAATAAAACCGCAAGAGCTCAATTGGCAAGCTTTAGTGAACATCAAATTCACATATCCATGGTGGAACCAAAGAAAGTGTTTGAGGCTCTTGAGGATGAGGATTGGGTGGAAGCTATGCATAAAGAACTCAATAACTTTGAGCGCAAAAAAAGTGTGGAAGCTAGTTGAGAAGCCTAAAGATTGCCGCAATGTTATTGGCACCAAGTGGATATTCAAGAACAAGCAAGATGAGCATGTCATTGTCATAAGAAGCAAGGCAATATTGGTGGCTCAAGGTTTCTCTCAAGTGAAAGGCATTGACTTTGATGAGACCCATGCTCCATGGCTCGCCTTGAGTCCATACGTATCCTTCTTGCATATGCATCTTAGCATAACTTTAAGTTGCAACAAATGGATGTCAAGAGTGATTTTCTAAATGGTCCATTAAAAGAGGAGGTACATGTTAAGAAACCACCGGGGTTTGAGGACCCCAGCTTCCCTAACCATGTATACAAGATCGATAGGGCGCTCTATGGTCTTAAACAAGCACCAAGTGTGTGTGGTATGAGCACCTTAGAGAGTTGTTGCGATACCGAAGGTTTGAAGTTGGGCAAATAGATGCCACCCTTTTCACAAAAAGGGTTAAATATAATATTTTCATATGCCAACTCTATGTGCATGATATTATATTTGGCTCAACTAATCAAGATTTCAATGATGAATTTTCAAAGCTTATGACTGACAGGTTTGAGATGTCTATGATGGGAGAGCTCAAATTCTTCCTTGGTTTTGAGATCAAGCAATTGGCTCTTGGGACTTTCATTTCTCAAGCCAAGTATACCCAAGACATGCTCAAGATTTTTAACTTCAAAGATGCTAAAGGCAATGTCTCTCCAATACAAACCAAGTGTCATCTCAAGCGCAATATGGATGGTAAAGATGTGGACCAAAAGTTGTATCGTTCTATGATTGATTCTTTGCTTTATCTTTGTGCTTATATACCCTATATTGTGTTGAGTGTAGGGGTGTGTGCAAGGTATCAAGCAGCTCATAAGGAAACAACGGTCCATAGGATCTTTCAGTATTTGGTTCATACCTCAAGATTTGGGTTGTGGTACCCAAAGGGGGCACATTTCTCTCTATGTGGGTACACAGACTCGGATTGGGCTGGTGATCAAGATAATAGAAAATTAGCTTAGGGGGCTTGCCAATTCCTTAGTAGGTCCTTGGTGAGGTTGTCTTCTAAGAGGCAAAATTGCATATCTCTCTCCACCTTCGAAGCCGAGTATGTGGTGGTGGCTAGTTCTTGCACTAAATTGTTATGGATGAGGCAAAACCTCAAATATTATGATGTTCATTGTGAAAAAGTGTCGCTCCTATGTGACAATGAGAGTGCCATCAAGATTTCCTATGACCCGGTGCAACATAAAATAACGAAGCGTATTGAGATTCTTCATCATTTCATTACGGATAATGTTGCCCGTGGAGATATTGCACTAGCCTATGTGCCCACCAAGGATCAACTTGCCGACATATTAACAAATCTCCTCGATAATACAAGGTTTATGTTCTTGAGGAATGAGCTAAATATCATCGATTCAAGGAGCTTTACTTGAGGATCTTGCATACACACCTATAGTTGACTATTTGTTTGGGTTTAGGAGTAGGCATGGATATAGGGGGAGTGTTGTACTAACACATTCTTATCTCCCTCCCCCATTATGCCCAAAGTAAAAAATCATTTATATCTATCTTTTTTAATGTTGAATTGTCAGCTAAAATGTTGAGAATAGGCAATGCACCCAAGATACATCTTCGCGGTGGCATACCATACTCTCTAACATGGTGGCCTCGGCCACCAACCTCTTCTTTGTGAAGAGTTGGTTCTTAGTTGGGTTTTACATGCCTCTTTGTATTTTTTTTGGCTTATTCTGAACAATTCTCTTTGTTGCTATTTGATTTTTTGAAGTTTTTCTCTCCAAGGAGTATGACTAGGAAATATCATCCCATCTCGTGTCTATGCTACATATATGTCTTGTCTCTTTGTCTAAAAGCATATGCCATACTCCACACCAGTCACATTCATCCTAAGAAGTCTTTTCCTGTTATCTGGCCTGTTTCGGATCAAACCCGAAAATATCGGATCCATTCCGAGTAGGCTGGAATTAATCCGAAAATCCTAGAATTTTTCCGACTCAGCCGGAATACATCCAGAATTTTCAGAATAATTCCAGGCTAGCCTGATTCGCTCCGGAGCATTCCGGAAATAACAGGCTCCGCCTATAAAAGGCAGTTGCATGGCCGGGTGAGGGATTTTTCCATCTCCACTTCATCTCCTCTCTGTCCCTAGCCACCAAAGATCGCCCCAAGGCTCTTCCTTGCCCTAGGAAGGGGTTTTTATCCTCTCCTTGACAAGGAACCCTTCCATCGAAGATATTTTGGATTGGCCCCTCTCCCTCTTTTGTTTTTGGTTGGATTTCAATCTAGATGCATCTTGACCTAGGGTTCATCTAGTTTTCGAGTTCAATCCATTTTGTTATCCATGGCTAATCCATCTACCGGTTAAAATTCCATGTTTCTAGAGATATAGACCCACACTTGCAATCACTGGCCTAGATCTAATGTCTCTTACTGAAATTCATGGTTTCTTGCATTATAGTCACTGACACAAACTTCCCTTAGGATCTATTCCTCGAAATCCTAGATTTGTTGAAGTTTTGAGCCAAGTTTTCATAAATTAGTGGAAGATCTGATTCGGTTCAAAATTTCCGGAATCATTCCGGAAATGTCGGAACCATTCCGGGCAGCCAAAATAATCCGACATTCCGGAATAAATCAGAAAATTCTAGACTGAATCCGACTAGGTCTAGAATTTCTTGAAACTTGCTCTTCATCCAACTTAGGGTTATTGATGAACCACAAGTCTAGGGGATCGCAACAGTCTTCGAGGGAAGTAAAACCCAAATTTATTGATTCGACACAAGGGGAGCCAAAGAATATTGGGAGCCTTAACAAGTGAGTTGTCAATTAACCTGCACCTGAAAGTACTTTTGTTCGCGGTGGTTTATCAGTAGTAACAGTTTTATAGTAGCAGCAGTAGTGAAATAATAAAAAAGTGAGATGAAAACAACAGCAGCAGTGTTTGAAGTAAACAACGGGATTAAATACTATAGGCATAGAGATAGATGAACGGGCGTTGCATGGATAAGATAGTTCATATAATAATCAAGACATGGGCATTGCAGATAAATAAGATAAAGCATCCAAGCACTAAGTAACCATAGGCATGTGTTCCGTAAATAGTCGTACGTGCTCACAATGAGAACTTGCACAACATCTTTTGTCCTACCAGCCCGTTTTCAGTGGGGCCTCAAGGGAACTACTAGTAATTAAGGTGTTCCAATAGAACACCGGAGCAAAGCATTAACACTCCGTTAACACATGTGATCCTCACATCACAGCCATCCCCTCCGGTTGTCCCAATTTCTGTCACTTCGGTGCCTTGGGTTCTGGACAACGATATGTGTAAACAACTTGCAGGTATGATCAAGAAACAATAACTATCATCATGATTCAATAACATGTTCAGATCTGAGATCATGGCTCTCGGGCCCAAAGTGACAAGCATTAAGCATAACAAGTTACAACAATGTCAATAGCACTAATAGAGGATACTAGGCACTATGCCCTAATAATCACGGCATTATTACATGAATGATCTCATCCAATCCCTACCATCCCCTTCAGCCTACAGCGGGGGAATTACTCACGCATGGATGGGGAAAACATGGATGGTCGATGGAGAGGCGTTGGTGATGACGACGGCGATGATCTCCTCCAGTTCCCCGTCCCGGCAGGGTGCCAGAACAGGAACTTCTGATCCCCGAATCGAAGTTTGGGGTGGCGGCAGCGCTCTGTTGTGTTTCTGTGGAATATGACGAACCCCCTCGGGTTTTAGGGTTGAAGGCATTATGTAGTCGAAAGGGGAGCCTGAGGGGGTGTGGGAGTGGCCCACACCACCAGGTGGCGCGGCCTAGGGGGCGCGCCAGGGGGTGTGGCCCCTCTGGTCCCTCTCCTGGCCCCCTTCTGGCTCCCGGGGTCTTCCAGTGTTTTAAGACCAATGGGGTCTTTTCTGGGCAATTTCCCGAAAGTTGATTTTTCTGCACAAAAATGAGACACCAAGGTAATTCTGCTGAAAACAGCGTTAGTCCGTGTTAGTTGCATTCAAAACACACAAGTTTAGAGGGAAACAATAAGAAAAGTGTTCGGAAAAGGAGATATGTTTTCGACGTATCAACTCCCCCAAGCTTAGCTTATTACTTGTCCTCAAGCAATTCAGTGACAACTGAGTGCGATAAAAGACTTTTACGAACACATTTGTTTCATATGATGTAAATATACTCACTATATGATCAATACTTAATTATTCTCATGATAAGATACATGCAAGATATTGTCACTTAATAGCTGTGCAAAACATGAAGAGATAACAACATATTAATAATAAACAACATGCAACATAACTATTTGCAAGATTTTAATATTCATAATAGGATCTGATAAAGTGGTATCTCGCTTGCCCTTATGTGTGGGGCAAAACATAAATGCCAGGGCACCTCTGAAGTTGAAGGGAAGACTAGAAGTAAAGATATCGAAAGATACAAGTATCAAAGTTATACCACAATTAACCCTGTTTTGGGACAAGCACATTACACTAAGAATAACAACCATTGCTCTCAAGAAGGTGCATAAAGTGAGAATATGAAGACTCAACATAAAAGTAAAAGAAAGGCGCTTCGCAGAGGAAATCATGGATCACTCATGTGCTAGAGCTTTTATTTTATTAAACAGAGGCATTGAAAACATTTTAAAGAGAGGTGTGTGCTTATGCCAACGAATTGTAAACAGACAATACAGTACATCATGTAGCGTTCCCACATTTAAATAATGTAAGAACATCTGTGTTAGTGTGCTAGTCTCTGGATCAATTGCTAGCACCACAGTACAAAATGAAATATCATGCAAATGCATCAAATTCTATTACATCGCATGATCCAGTGTTTACAAAATAGGATTACAACTTGCATAGTCTTACAAGACTAGCAGAAAACAAAGAACTACAGCGAAAAACATAGAACAACATTGAGCCCATCTTCTTCATGTGCCATAGGCAAAACATGTTGGCGATAGTCTCGAGATCCTAAACGAAATACTCACTCGTCTTCAGAAACATCTGCAATATGGAATATGCAGCCACATGGGAGTCAATACAATTTAATGTATTGGCAAGTAACACTATGGTGGATATAAATGGCAAGACTAATACTACATGCTTATTTGGCTGAGTGGAGTTTAGGCTAAGTTTGCAAAAAAGCAAGTTTTATCCTATCTCTTTCATAAAAGAAAACTTTTCTTTTCAAAGGGTGACATCATAGGACTAAAATCCAAGCACCACAAATACTGTTCACTTGGTCAAAATTTTACTTATTGAAAATGGTGATGAGATTCTTCCGTCAATCCTTGTCCAGCTGCTCATAGTTGTCCATAACCGGGGACACGGCTAAGATCTTAGTTTGTTGACTCTGTAGAGGTTGTGCACTTTCACCCTTTGTCTTCAATTAGCCCAAACATCCTATACACCCGGAGTGCATCATGGAAAGGAGAGAATTGAGACGAGATCTTTCAGAAGAAGAAGTTGAACCCACCGGCAAGACTCGTTCCACCTATAATTATGCTACATCTGCTTGTCAAGCCTGGGCTAAACCCTCACAACTTAGTTGATCAAGACAAAGCCCATATGTCAAAAGGATGCACGGGAAGCTACTAAACTTAGAAGGACATAGTAATCTCTTTGTTCCTGGGTGGCCATCCCCAAGTGACAACCTCAAGTGGAATAACCCTTAGATAAGGGCCCTGAGGCAACACTCAACATAAACCAGTCTTACCACTTCCACCCAGGTGGTTTATTTATTAGTTATACTTAGAATTTTTCCTCAACATCTAGTAAAACAATTTGTAGCATTGCATAGCATCTACTAAGTTCTAAGGCTATCAAAATAAAAAGGGTATAAGAGATGGCTACACACTACTAGGATAATAGCATAACATAACATAACTTAGTAAAAAATCCTATCATGCATACTACTCAAAAATCAACTAATGCATATAGAAAATAATGGGTAGTTGAATGATGTGTTACTTGCCTTGTTGAAGTTGGTGAAGAAATCACACTCTCTTCACAAAAGATCGTTACTCTCCGTACAATCTACTCATTGAAAACACAATAACAAAATAAACAAACATGCTAGCAAGCAAACAAACAAGTGAAAAGAACATACAAAATAACATAGCGAAAGTAGTTTAACTTAGTTGGCTAGGACAAGGTCTAGGTTTGAGTTGGACTTATGCATACATAGAGCTGGACTTATGCCCTTAAGATCATCAAGAGAATAACCAATAGCCTTACGGTGGGCTTTAAGCACATCAAGTAATTTCTCTTCTTCCTCAGCTGAAAGGTTAGCACTAATAATAACAGGATATATATTTTTCTTATCCAAGTATGCATATTTCAGATTTTCAGGCAAAGGCTTTAATTCAAAACTAGGATCTCCTTTAGGAGGTGGGAGTACTCCTAGATTATCAGGTGGGATATGCAATTGTAATTGTGGAGGTTGCTGCCATAATATTTGTTCTAAAGCTTCTTTTTCTGCATCATTAAATGGCTCTTCCTGATTAAGCATATAACGTTCCACCACGTCTGATGAAGCTACAGCTATATGAGCAAGAGTTTCAATTATATCTTTAGATTTTGGTTCTTTCTTAGCAGGTTTATCAGCAAATTTAGAAAAATTAAATTCAAGTTTCTCTCCAGCACATTCAATAAACACCCTTTCTCTAGGCAAATCAATTTCAGCACCAACAGTATGTAAGAAAGGTCTACCAAATATAATAGGACAGAAATAATCTTGTGGACAACCAAGCACAATAAAATCAGTAGGATATTTTATTTTCCCTACCAATACTTCAACATCTCTAACACTTCCAAAGGGACTAATATAATCTTTATTAGCAAGCTGAATGGTCATACCTGTTTCTTCCATGGTGATAGGATCAATATCAGGCTTAATTTCTTGATAGAGAGAATATGGAATGACACTAATGCTTTCTCCAATATCACATAAACCATGATAACAAGAAGTCCCAATAGAGCATGATATAATTGGCTTACCAACTTTGGATGAATTCCCTTTAATAACTTTGGTAGCATCTTCACATAAATAAACATCAACATGATCTTCTTCATTTAATTGCTTAATAATAGAGACTTGGTTCTTGACTTCCACCTGTTCTTTAGGTTGAGAACATCTCTTTCTACTTTTGTCAGCAACAGCAATAAGCAAATTCTCTTTAACTTTTTCAGGATAGGGAGGTGGTTCAATATATTCTTCTATTACTACAGATGACACTGGTGTTTCTTTAATAAATTTAGGGACAACAATAGAAGATTTAACAGGTTCAACATAATAATCAAAGCCACTTTTAGGAATTCGAATGTGCTCAGCAAATTTCTTAGCTATTTCAATTGCAACATATGGATCAAGACCAAAATCTTTAATAACATTCTTGAACAAAATAGAATAAACACAATCTATTCATTGAAAACACAATAACAAAATAAACAAACATGCTAGCAAGCAAACAAACAAGTGAAAAGAACATACAAAATAACATAGCGAAAGTAGTTTAACTTAGTTGGCTAGGACAAGGTCTAGGTTTGAGTTCAATACTTTTTAAGGAAATTCCAAGGGTTTACTTGGGATTGGACCAGGTTGAGTTTGTAGAAAACTAACTTTATTTTAACCATACTTGTCAAGGAAGTTTCAAGAGTTCACTAAGGATGTCTCACTATTTCAACGAAAGTATCACATCATAAAGTGTAACACTTAGTTGTTTTCATTCAAAACATTTGAGTACTCTAAGTTAGTCTTTCCATTTTGGTTTAGGGTAGGTCTAGGTTCAACTAAATTCTTAACAATAGAGAAAACAAGATAAAGTCTTGGGGTTTTCCATTTGGGTCAATGGTTGGGCAAAAACAACTTGTTATTCTTCAACTTGTGTGGATGGCTCCAAGTCTTCACATGCTTGTCTTCTTGAAGTTCATCTTCATGCTTCTATTGTAGTTTCCTCCTTGTTGTGAAGCTTCTCTTGTACTTGATAAATCTTCATGATCTTCACTTCACTACTTGGTTTAGGTATGGGATGGGCACAAATTCCACTAAGTCAAATTGGAAAGAATATAATAAGAAAGATAGAAAGAGAGAGGGAGATGTTTTCTTCTGAATTTCTTCACACTTTTACTTCTTGAGTTTATTCTAGCTGTGGAGTCCAATTTATTTTCTTCAAGATTTCTTCATTGATCTTCTTTGTAGCTCTTCATGTTGTCACCAAGGTGATAATGAAGTTTCCTTCTTGTGCTTGAGTCTTAATCTCCATTTTGCTGACTTGGTGAATTCTTGAAGCAAGAATGGAGGAGTGGAGAAGTAGATAGAAAACTAAGGTTCACTACTTGGTACTATATGTGATTGACACATTCTAAGGACTTGGCTTGGCTCCAAATGGACATAACATCAAAGAATAACAGTTGAAAAACAAATTCTAAGACATGGTAAAGATGGATGAATCACTAGGTTGGGTTTTTGGTCAACAACACATGGTCATGGTCCAAGGGTGTCAAAAATGGATGTGTAAGGTTGTTTCTAGTTCAAGGTTACCAAAAGGATCAACTTTGCAAAAGGAACTATATTCTAATTATTTCTAAAATTAATTCTATGTCAAAAATACTCAAATAGACAACTTAATTATAAATTCAATTTTAATTTGATCAAAAATTATTTTGGGACAGAGGGTATGAAATTACACATCCTATGGTTTCCAAATATATTTTATTTGCAATTTTTGGATTTGTAGAATTTGAATTATGCCAAAATTCATCAAACATGCATATTTAAATTTGAACCCATTTAAGTTTGTCAAATTTGAATTTGAAAAGTGCTAATAGATTCTACACATTATGGGGATTTCAAAAAGTCCAAGTTTATCAAATTTGGCCAAGTGGTTAAAAAGTTATGAGGTTTCAAAAGTCTAGGTACTAATCTGCAAAATTGCCATTTTTTATTTATTCGAAAAAATAACACAAAGAAGTTGGGCTCAGATTTTGTTATTTACCGCGCGGTGCAGCAGACAGGGAGTGGTCCTGGGCCGTTTACGCGCTGCGCAGGGCAACAGATAAACACTTAACGCGTGTTGATTGGGCGGACAGGTGGCTCTATGCTATTGGCCCATACCTCTTCGTTAAGTGATTAATTCACGCGCGCAGGATTTAGATCTAACGGCCGGAAATGATTCACAGAGGAGATGGAGCTCACCGGGCGGCGCTTGTCACCGGAAAATGTCGCGCAGTGGCCGGTGCTCACGGGTTCCCAATGCCGTCGATGATCCGGTGGGCTTCTGGGATCGGGGAGGGCACGACGGGCTTCAGCGTGACAAGGTAGGCACGATGGTGATGACGGCGCGGACCAACGCTCGCTCGGACGGTGACAAGGAGCGGACGGAGATGGCGCAAGCGAAGGCGATCATCGGGCGTCGATGGCGCGGGCGATGTAGAGAGCATCGTGCTCAACGGAGGCGACGCCGGGGTTCGGCGCGAGAATGTGAGCACTACGGTGACGACGAAGTACTCCTGCAATTCTCCAGGCGACGGCGACGAGCTGGTGGAGAGGCAGCAACTCCAGCGACGCACGACGAGGTTGATTCTGCGCATGGGAGGAAACAGAAAAAGGCTTAGAGGACGTGCACGATCATGGGGAACCATATGGAACCAACGAGCACTGAGGGGAATTGACTACTCGCCGGAATCGACGAGAACGGCCGGCGGCATCTGCGAGCTCCGGCGAGAAAATTGGGAGGCCTCGGGGCACAATGGAAGGGGGAAAGAGAGGGTAATTGGAGAGGAGTGAGAGGGGATTAAAAGGCAAGAAATGCCACGATAAATAATAGCCTTAAACGCGAGTAATTCGCTGGGATTAAAGTATACGTTTCGGATGCATTTCAATTTCCAGAGATTGAAGATGATGACGTCATCACTTTTTTTCTTTTCTTTTTTTTCCTGTTTTTTATAAATTTTGTTTTATGACTCCAATTAACCTCAAAACCATTTCTAAAATTTGTAGTATTAATTTGGGGCTGGGCACCCCGCTGCCAGCTCTTCTATCAATTGGATAAGCGGATGAAGACACTAGTCCAGGGTGTGAAATCCAATCAACAAGTGAGATAAAGATTCTCTATTTACGTCCTCGTGAGCTAAAACAGGGGCACAAAACAAGAATAATTTTTAGAAGGTTTTAAAGGTAGCACATGAGCAATTTACTTGGAGTGGCGGTTAAGTACCACATATAGGTAGGTATGGTGGACACATTTGGCAAAATTTGGTTTTTGGGAGTTGGATGCACGAGTAGAGCTCATACTCAGTACAGGTGAAGGCTAGCAATAGACATGGAGATACAATCAAGAGAGCAGAAACTATCATAATCATGCTTGCGACAAAAGAAAATTAACTGAGGCATAAAATTGATACTAGAACTCCGAGGTAAAATAAATCATCGAGGCTTATTGACTTTTTGTTTTCAGTCTTAGCATGTGTGAGCATGTGCCAAGTCGATTCAAATGAAACAGTCATAGGAGGCTACCACAATGTCATACATTTCTACGAATAGAACAATGCGAACAAATATTTATACGACATGTCATTTACTATTAATAAATTGGAACAAAACATGAGAGAGCACGAACTATTAAGCAGCCATTAAATCACATATATCTTATATGAACAAACTAAGCATGCTCACATGGATGGGTATATGTACGAAAATGAAAGAAAATAGAGTTCATACCAGCCTCTCACCACAGCTTGAATTGTCATAGATCCTCATTATTGCTCTTCACTTGTGGCTCGAATAATATATAATGAAAACCAAGCTCCAATGGAGTCACAGACGATTGTTGAACTCTGCATCAAACTTTACAAAACCAAACAAGAACAACAAATATTTTTCGGTTTTTCAATTAAAACAAGAACAGAAAGAAGCAAGCAAACAAAGCAAAATATTTTTGGATTTTTGAATACTAAACTGAAACAAGAGAAGAGAGCAAACCAAATAAAGAAACTAAAGAAACAATCAAATAGAAACAACAGAAATATTTTTGGTCTTTTTGTGTTTTGGAAAATAAGAACAAAACAATAAAACGAAAAGAAACGAAAGAAAACGAAAACAAACGAGAGAAATGAAAAAATGGATATACATAGAACCGACCGAACATGATATATAAATGAGTGCGATGTCGGTATACCTCCCCCAAGCTTAGGCTTTTGGCCTAAGTTGAGATCAATCATGGCGCGGGAAATATCCCCACTGTGGTGGGTCGTCCCTCGCGTGGTCGTACGCCCAAGAGGAAGATGAAGCAGCGAGCACATAGTCATAACCGGGTGCTGGTAAATCACCATCGCCCCCCCTCGTCGTCATCCTCCCCTTGCTGGGAGTAATGCGCAAGGTATGTGTCCAGCTTAATCTAAGAAAGCCTCCATCCTTGCCTGCTATTAAGATTAAACAAAAGAGGTGCAGGTAAAAGTACTTCCCTAACAGTTTTAATAACTCTCCACCCGGATCGTTGGGAAAAAGTTAATTCAAAAGATAAATTATGTAAGTGAGCATGGGTAGAAAGAAACTTATGTTGAACCATGGAAACAAGATCAAGCCTCTCTATAGGAAACTGCAGTTCTAGAGGGTGCGACTCCAAACCATGCAAAGATAGCAAGCGCGAGGCAATAAGACCTCGACAAACTCCGTCCTTCTCACGGTTATGTGAGAGACGGTAAGCAATCAAAGCGCCAAAGTTATAAGACCTATCAAATCTGAAGGTGGGTACAATAAACACCAAATCATAGACAAATAGCTTGTTGGAAGTTTTTCTAGCTAACACACATTTGGAAATAAAATAGGCAAAGTATCGAATGTTAGGGAGTTGAATTTCTCGAATTTTACCACTCTCCCCTATGAAGCTTCTTCCTTGGCAAATCTCCTCATATAATTCTAGCAGTGGTTTAGGCTGCCCTTTTATCTTCTCACAGGAACCCCACTTTGGTACCTTTATAGCTGCACAAAAATCACTGAAAGGCAAGTTTACAGCTTTATTGTAAATTTTATAGTGGACCATTGGGTTAGTTGAGGACCATTTAAAATGAAAATCCTGCACCAAAGACATAGTTAGTTTCACATGTTAGATAGGTTCATCCTCAATGAAACGGTCCAAGCCTGCATTATGCACAAGAGTGTTGAAATCCTGCGAAATTTCCGTAATCCTCATGAATTCTTGACACAGATAAATTGATGGTAACACTCTCTCTTCACGGTGCACGGGCATGACCTCATGCAACTCCAGCTCATGCTGGTTTAGTTGATGAACATTGTGCTCCATCTCTGAAATTTTTCAACAATCATCACAAAAATTAATTTCAAACAACTATAAGGTTGAAACTACCATAGGGACTTATATGAGAGCTAAACATACATCAAAACTACATTATTTCTACTCAAATCAAGAATGCAAACTCGCATAAGCTGTCACCTACAATACCAAAATACTCAAGAAATACTTCACTAAACAATATTCTACTTGGATCATCGGAGGAGTCACATACCGGAGACCAAAAGCACAAAATCTCAGCACAAATGATGGGCTGAAGAAGGAGATCAAAAATCTAGAGGAAGAACAGCAAGAACACGGGTTCCAAGAATTTTTTTCAGTTTGGGAGGTGAGAGAGAAGACTTTGGCAGTGGAGAGAGTAAGTGGGGGCCCAGGGGGCCCCACACCATGTGCTGGCGCCACCAGAGGGCTGGCCATGCCACCCGATGGTGTGCCTGACTGGTGGGTTCCCGTAGGGTCTCCCGGGTGGATCTCTGCCTCTTTTTTGACGTAAAAATTTATTATAATTTTTCTGGAATTTTTCGAGAAACTTTATTTATGAGGTATTTCTAGAATTTTAATAATTAATAAAAACCAAGAAAACGAAAGTGAAAAGGTGGAAAACAAAACCAAAACTAGCACTACAGAGGTTCTAAGACACTCTAATGGAAAAATATCCAAAGAAAACAAAGGTGGTAGTGGTGAAAACAAAAGTATGGATGGTGAAAACATGCATAACCTCAGTAATTAGGGTGAAAACATTAGGAAAACATGCATAAGGATGGTGGAAAACATGATTGTACTCAAGTAGCAATGTGATAACAGAAGTAAACATGGTGAAAACATAATGGGGAAGGTGAAAACATAGAGAAAAGCCTCTTCATTTAAAATCATTTTGTCAACAAGGGTGATCAAGTCTTGTTACCAGAACAATTTTCATATGAAGCAAAACTTTGCTAATCACTAAATGATTATGTTACCTCAACCTTTATAGACATAGTCCCAATCATAATAGTCTCATATTATTTGGATGACTTTGGAATAGGACAATAAAATTCTCCAATCTTGATGGTCTCAATATTTTTAATGGAATTTAAACCATATTTCTTATCAATCTTCTTGGGAAAATAAACAGTGTGCTCTTTATCATTAACATTAAAAGTAACTTTTCCTTGATTGCAATCAATAACAGCCCCTGCAGTATTAAGAAAAGGTCTCCCAAGAATAATAGACATATTATCATCTTCAAGCATTTCCAACACAACAAAGTCAGTTAATATCAGACAGTTATTAGCAACTTGAACAGGAACATCCTCACATATACCCACAGGAATAGCAATAGACTTATCAGCCATTTGCAAAGATATATCAGTATGTATCAATTTTTCTAGGAGGAGTCTTTTATAGAGAGTAAAAGGCATGACACTAACTTAAGCTCCCAAATCACACAAAGCAGTTCTAACATAATTATTTTTAATAGAACAGGGAATAGTTGGTATACCAGGATCTCAAAGCTTCTCATGAACCTTGCTATTCAAAGAGTAATTAGCAATCATAGTGGAGATTTCCTCATTAGGAATCTTCCTTTTGTTAGAGACAATATCCTTCATATATTTTGCATAAGGAGGCAATTTAATAGCATCAGTTAAAGGAATTTGCAAGAACAAAGGTTTCATCCATTCACAAAACTTGTTATAATGTTCTTATTCCTTAGATTTGTGTTTCTTATTAGGAAAAGGCATTGCTTTTTGTACCCAAGGTTCTCTCTCATTACCATGTTTATTAGCAATGAAATCCTCCTTAGTATACTTTCCAGTTTTAGTTTCCTTTTCAGGTTCAGCTACAGGTTCGTCTTTATCAGAAGCTACACTTTTATCATTACCACTTTCAGTTTCAGCATCAGAGATAGATATACTATTAGGATCTTTAGCAAGTTCAGAGGATTCTACAGCAGTTTTATGTTTCTTATTCTTTTTCTTCTTACTATGAACAACATTATTATTAGTTTGCTGAGAATCTTGTTCAGTTCTTTTAGGATGTCCCTCAGGATATAAAGGATCTTGTGTAGAGATACCACTTCTAGTTCTTATTTCATAAGCATGTTTTTCTTTAGAAGAATTAACTAGCAAATCTTTTTGCACTTTAGCGAGTTGATCATTTTGAGTTTGAACCATTTGAAAATGTTTAACAAGAATTTTAACATCATTAGAGGTTCTTTCTATAATACCATGCAAATTATCAATAGCTCTAGAGTTTTCCATTAGGTGATTTTGCACTCTCATATTAAAATTATCTTGCTTAATAACATAATTATCAAATTCATCTAAACATTGATCAGGAGGTTTATTATAGGGAATATCTCTACTATCAAAAAATTGGAGAGAGTGTACCTCAATGGTGGATGAGCGAGGGATTGGCTTACATAATTCTTCTATAGGTGGAAGATTCTTCACATCTTCATATTTAATACCCCTCTCTTTAAGAGATTTCTTGGCTTCTCTCATCACTTCATCATTTAATTCAATTATTCCCCTCTTCTTGGGTGTTGGTGTTGATACTGGAGTAGGGGTCGGCTTAGGCTCAACCATAGTCCAATCATCATGATTTTGGCTTATTTTAGCCATTAATTCCTCAGCTTCATCTGGAGTTCTTTGCGTGAAAACACAACCATCACAACTATCTAGGTATGTCCTAGATTCAACAGTTAGTCCATTATAGAATATATCAAGAAGTTCATTATTTTCTAGCTTATGCCTAGGTGTAGCCCTAACTAAAGAATAGAACCTTGCCGAAGATACAGGCAATTTCTCTCCTTCCAATTGATTGAAATTAAATATATTTTGTAAAGCAGCATGTTGATCACTAGCAGGAAAATATTTCTGAAAGAAAACATTAACCAAACCAATAGGACTATCAATAGATCCGGAGACAAATTATTAAACCAAGTTTTAGCTTCATCTTTCAATGAGAAAGGGAATATTTTAGCAACAAAGTAGCTACGTTTCTTAAGATCATTAGAGAATAAACTACTCAAAGAGGAGAGCTCATTCATATGTTTCGTAGCACTTTCATTTTCAGTACCACAAAAAGGGTATTTCTCAACAATAGATATATAGGATAAATCAAGAGATAAATCATAATCCTTATCCCTAATATTAATGGGAGAAGTGGCAAACTTAGCATCAGGATATAATTTATATTTAACAGCACGACTTTCAATAAGACTTATAGCAGCATCTTTATCCTTCATAGCATGTATTTCATCAATAAGATCATCATTAAGTTCAATATAGGAATCATCAAAATCATCACTAGGATTCTCTCTAAGATCAGGTGAAACAGCAGGAGTAACATGATTTTTATCAGGAGTTTAAGTGTTTGCAATATTTTTAGCTTTAGCAATAGTAGCATCTAAGAAAAGACCGAGAGAACCACTCTCATCAAGCACAGTAGAAGCATCATCAAAAGTATCAGAAGTATTCTCAGATTCAGCAGAAGTAACATGTGTAGCATGTGTATGTGGTGGTGTAAGCAGCTTACTCATAACAGACGGTGAATCAAGAGCAACAGAGGTGTTCAGAGTTGTACCTCTTCTTGTAGTGGATGGTAATATAGGAAACTTTCCCCATGATGTATGATTGGCAATAGATAGTAATACTCTCCGGTGAGCTCGCAAATAAAGCTATGCTCCTTGGCAACGGCGCCAGAAAATAGTCTTGATGACCCACAAGTATAGGGGATCGCAACAGTCTTCGAGGGAAGTAAAACCCAAATTTATTGATTCGACACAAGGGGGGCCAAAGAATATTTGTGAGCCTTAATAAGTGAGTTGTCAATTCACCTACACCTGAAAGTACTTTTGTTCGCAGTGGTTTATCAGTAGTAACAGTTTTATAGTAGCAGCAGTAGTGATATAATAACAGTAGTGAGATGAAAACAGCAGTAGCAGTGTTTGAAGTAAACAACGGGATTAAATACTGTAGGAATAGGGATAGATGAACGGGCGTTGCATGGATAAGATAGTTCATATAATAATCAAGACATGGGCATTGCAGATAATAAGATAACGCATCCAAGCACTAAGTAACCATAGGCATGTGTTCCGTAAATAGTCGTACGTGCTCACAATCAGAACTTGCACAACATCTTTTGTCCTACCATCCCGTTTTCAGCGGGGCCTCAAGGTAACTACTGGTAATTAAGGTATTCCTTTTAATGGAACACCGGAGAAAATCATTAACACTCCGTGAACACATGTGATCCTCACATCACAGCCATCCCCTCCGGTCGTCCCAATTTCTGTCACTTCGGGGCCTCAGGTTCCGGACAACGATATGTGTAAACAACTTGCAGGTATGATCAAGAAACAATAATTATCATCGTGATTCAATAACATGTTCAGATCTTAGATCATGGAACTCGGGCCCAAAGTGACAAGCATTAAGCATAACAAGTTGCAACAATGTCAATATCACTAATAGAGGATACTAGGCACTATGCCCTAACAATCACGGCATTATTACATGAACGATCTCATCCAATCCCTACCATCCCCTTCAGCCTACAGCGGGGGAATGACTCACACATGTATGTGGGAAACATGGATGGTCGATGGAGAGGAGTTGGTGATGACGATGGTGATGATATTCTCCAATTCCCCGTCCCGGCAGGGTCCCAGAACAGGAACTTCTGATCCCCGGATCGAAGTTTAGGGTGGCGGCGGCGCTCTCTTGTGTTTCTATGGAATATGACGAACCCCCTCGGGTTTTAGGGTTGAAGGCATTATGTAGTCGAAAGGGGAGCCTGAGGGGGTGTGGGAGTGGCCCACACCACCAGGTGCGCGGCCTAGGGCGCGCGCCAGGGGGTGGTGTGCCCCCCTCTGGTCCCTCTCCTGGCCCCCTTCTGGCTCCGGGGATCTTCCAGTGTTTTAAGACCAATTGGGTCTTTTCTGGGCAATTTCCTGAAAGTGCATTTTTCTGCACAAAAATGAGACACCAAGGTAATTCTGCTGAAAACAGCGTTAGTCCGTGTTAGTTGCATTCAAAACACACAAGTTTAGAGGAAAACAATAAGAAAAGTGTTCGGAAAAGGAGATACGTTTTTTACGTATCAGTTATTTTTACCTCCTTATGGCATATGCACTTACCCCCGCTATCTATCTTTGCCATCTATTCACAGTTCAAGGCTCTCGTAGTGGTACGGTTCGCAAGAGGAAGACCATTGTCTCTCGTCGATATTTCACTGGTGGGTCTTGTGCTCAGAGGGGTCATGGTCCAGGAGGACGTCCTACTGAAGCTAGTGATGATGGACTGGTTGAGCATGTCCCTGAGGGAGATATGAAGTTGTACTCCGTTGGTTTGTGGAAGCAAGTGAAGAAGAAGAACCCATACCGCTTTCCTGAGACCACCTGTGAGGATCCCAGATTCTGGATCAACCTTCAACTAAAGGGTTGAGAGGATTTCTATTCTACTCTCACTCCTCCTGTCTGTGTGCAATCCCTAGTTGATATGGATTTCTATAATCAGCACAAGTCTAGAGAGCTTCGTCACGTTCATGAGTGTTTGATCCAGATGGACATTGCACCTCTTCTTCAGATCGAGCATGAGTATTATCCTGATCTTATCTCTCAGTTTTACTGCACTGTGCACTTCAAGACTAATGCGGTATGGACTATGACTTGATGATTGGTGATCAGAAGATTTGCAGCAGTCTGGCTGAGTTTGCTACAACTCTGGGTTATTCTTGGAAGGAAACCTGGGGAGTCCATGGTTACCACATTCATGATGCTTCTGAGTATGATTCTTCCGTCTTGGACTTTTGCTATCCTCCTGACATCCCGGACAAGAACATTCCATTCAACTCCAACATGTGTCCATACTATAATGTGTTGTCCAAGCTCTTCCGCTCCACTCTCATGGTCAAAGCTGGAGACTACTCATCTATTAGGGCTTTCATGTTCAACCTCATGGTCATCACGAATCCCAAGAACCATAAGAAGATTGATGTGATGGACTTTCTCTATCATGAGTTTTCATGGGAGTTATGGAAAATAGGAAGCCGACATATGGTCCTTATATTCAGAGGTTCGTCAACTCCAAGATTGGGGAAGAAATCATGGATCATTATCCGTCTTCTAGGAAAAATAAGTTCACTCCCTCTCTTATCCGTGGTTCGGAGATCCTAGAGTTTGCAAAGGCTAAAGCCAAGATGTCTCACACTCCTTCTATCTCTTCTAGCGGTGGTTCTTAGCGTCAGTCCTCTAGTGGCATTGCCAAGTTATTCAAGGAAATGTTCAACATGTGCAGTGACATTAGAGCTATCTCTCATGATGCTAGGGATCTAGCTAAGGAAAATAGGCGTATTCTGAACGCCGACGGGAGGAATGCTGGGATTGATGTGCCTACTGATCCTCCTTCACTTTTCGTTGTTTATCTTGTTCCCATTGAGATGCCTGAGATCTATGATGATGACTTCTACTTTGGGGTGCCTCCGGCTGATGGGAATTATGATGAAGAGTATGAAGATGATGATGACTTTGATGATGTCGGCAACCAAGGTGGAGAAGTGCAGGAAGAGGAGCAGGAAGATGATGAAGAGGAAATTGAGTGATCTCTTGGGATTCTAGTTGAGATCTTTTTCTCCCTTTTTGGTGTCTTGATGCCAAAGGGGGAGAAGGAGTTCTCTATTTAGGATATCACAGGATTTGCAAGGGTTGGGGGCACAAGTTTCTTGCCTTTTTTATTTGATCTTATAGGCTTGTGCTCCATTTATCTTTTCGTTAAAAACATTACTTTATGTGTGTGGAACCTTTAGGCGACCCCTTGCTCGTGATAATTTATTATCTTTAGACTATATGCTTGAATGGTTATCTTGTATTATCCTTTATGCAATTGCTATTGTGAACTTGTCTAAATTGCTTGGTTTCTAAAACATAGGGGGAGCAAAGCCTAGTTGTTGTGTGCCTCAACCGGTGCACACAACTAGGGGGAACCAGTCTATTTTTTGGAGACCATTTCATTTGTTCACTATATGAAATCCCTACGAATCCTTATGTTGTCATCAAACACCAAAAAAAGGGAGACTGAAAGAACATTTCTTAATCCCTTTGGTTTTGTGTGTCCGTTAACAACATAAGCGATATCTCACTGTGTGCTTCTTGTTTAAGGTACAACTATTACCAACACAAAGCGGTGTCAAAATTATGGTGAAGGAGAAAATGATGGTGGACAGTTTTCCCTGCAGGCAGAGGTTTCTGTTGACATCCGGATTCATTCCGGAAATTCAAGAATGATTCCGGATTTGTCGTGAAAATCTTTGTTAGCATCCGGAGTCTTTCCAGGCCATTCTGGGTTGTCGGAATCATTCCGTATCCATTCTGGAATGACCATGAAAACTACTGTTAGCTTCCGGAATGCCCCCAGAATATTCCGGCTAGCCGGAATGATTCCGGAAATTCCGGATTGATTCCTTATTGTTCGCGAGATGCATAAAAATGGCTAGTTTATGAGTGGACCTATAAATAGAAGACCCCTTCTTCTCCAAAGGGTTAGATCGTCCAGCATTCAAGTCCCCATTAATGGAGATCACCAAATTCTATATTTCTCCCATTTCCTCCACCCAAACTCGTTGATTCTTGGATGATTGAAGGAGAAGGCCCGGATCTACATCTTTACCAACCCATTCTTCATTTCCCCCTCATTCACTTGAGGTATTCAAATGTAGTGTTTCCCTATGGAAAACCTAGGCTCCACTGTTGCTCACTTGTTGATTGTAGAAAGATTGTTGGTGTTCTTGGGAGGCCCCAATTCAGTTGTGGGTGTGTGTTTCAAACTCATTGTAAAGGCACCGATTTCTACCTCGAAGCGAATCAATAGTGGTAGGTGAACTAGGCCTTTGTGGCGAAGTTCATCGCAGATAGAGCGAGGCATTTGTGGCGTTGAGTAGGCCTTCATGGAGAAACTCACACCCCTCCAACAAGATATAATACCCTCAAAAGGAGGAACTCGGGAATATATCCTTGTCTCCGCGTGCTTCCGTTATCGGTTACCTCGTTCCCTCTCCTTTACACTGTGTTTGTATCTTGTTTAGTGTTGCTTTTTTCATAAAGGTAAATTTATCGTAGTTGCATATTTAGAGAACTTACCTTTTGTGTCAAGCCTAAATCAAAAAAGAATTAAAATTTGGAATTAGCACCTATTCACCCCCCCTCTAGGTGCCCATACTATCCATTCAGTACTAGGCTCTCTCCTTCGCAACGGTCAAATCTGTTCAGCTCTCCTTCTTCCGCTTCTCCGGTAGTACCGGAGGTTGCACCGGTAGTACCAGGAAGGCAGCTCTACTGTAAGGTCCGCCCTTCGAAACACTGTTCAAGGACACCTTCGATATGCATACATTCACGATCCCAGGAATTCAGTCGTGAACAACATATCAAGTTGGTACACATATACAATATCCATTACACGGTTGCATAAATACTTACAAAAGGGGCATGGTCACTTGACCAAGCCTAAACGGCTGCCACGCAGGGCAACACACAACACACACAGCGGAAGACTAAACACTCATAACGCGGTAGAGTCCAAGTCACGCCTTAACCTACAGGCTGCTGACCCGGAGACGATCCTAGTTCGCAAAGCCATCAGCTTCGTACTCCTCCTCGTTGATCTTCTTCGAAGACTCCTTCTCAAAGTCTGGCAAGTAGATACCAGGGGTGAAACCATAATGAGTACATTTGAATGTACTCAGCAAGACATCCATCATGTGACTTACCAAAGTGCAAGTATGCTTATATGGTGGAATAGGTAGGCTATAAATAGGGTTCACTATCAATGGTGTTCATATAGGATGACACCACAGTTGCAGTCAAATTAATATGTACCTTCGTTGAAGAAGATACTTCAGAAGAAAATAATATAGTTTTATTTCTCTTGTAGATATCACATGTACAAGAGGTTTTGTTAAACTTTTGTTTAAAAGGAAATTTTCTCTTTGCAAAACTTCTTGGAAACAGTTTCCAGAATTCTTGCTTAGAGTTGAAAAGTTTTATTTGCAAAACTTTTTAGTTTGTAAAACAACGTCTGGCTTTCCATCATCAGTACCTCCACGGTACAAGCTTTCCTTCCTTTCCAAACTTCACAAGTTCAAAACTCCTTTTCAAAACATCTTTTTGAAAAACATTGACACAATGCTAGCTACATGGCCATTCAACTGTCCATATCCGAGGACGCGGCTTCTTCGAAAAAGTTGTACTCTGCAGAGGTGTACACATCCACTAGATCCAAAGCTCTGCCATGGACCACCCATGGATCGTCATAGCGATATGCAAGCACCAGAGAATTTGATCCTAACTGTCCACTCTGAAACAAGCTAGTATATGCTCATTCCTTCAGATGGGTTGTTTCCCCGGCATCAGGACCCGCCCTGCCTAGTCGGGAGGCCCAGCTGTCGCATCCGGAGGGAAAATTAATCCCACACTGTGTATGTCCTGTTTTCCCTCTCCTGGCGACACTTCGGTTCAGAGAATCCGCTCCTCTATAGCACTTTGGAATAAAGCATACACTAACAAGTTCAAGCATCTAGATAGGCCCCATACCCATATAGGGGTAGAGTGGCAGTACAGTAAAGGTTGTCCGGCGAAGACTAGGTTATGTGTCATTTTTGAAAACACCAATTTCCCAAAAATGACCACTTCCACATTCCTCCGGAGAATAAGGATCCGCCTTTTCTCCGGGTTTTCCATAAAGCCTTTGTCTTTGTAGAAACACAATTTTAAGGTGTCCACTTAGGGACTAGTATTTGTGATGGTAATGAATACCATATGGTGGCTTATGGGCTTGGTATTACCAAGTTTAACTACTGGCATGATAGTAACCTATATAATAGAATAGTAGTAATAGCCACATCAAAAATAGTTTTGATAATCAAGTTTTGGTAAAACTTCAGAGGTAAAACATGCATGATAGATAATGATAAGTATTGAATCAGCAAGCATCAGGATGGCTTGCCTCAAGTCTCTTAATGTCCCTGGCCTTGAAGCAACTTGAACTTGACGCACAGCTCCACAACTGCTTCTTCTTCTTCTTCTTCTTCGCGATCTAGCGTCGTAAAAGAAATAAAAGACACACACTCAGGTCTAAAAGACAAACAACTAAGCTAAGAAACACATACAGCAACAAATGTTCACTCTCGAGTTCTCTCAAAACGATATCGCGAAAACTATCTCACATAACTCTCACGGTCCAAAACTATCGTCAGGCACTATGTATGGTTTAGAAAACCATATCCCACATCATATATACCATATATGGAGTGGTGTACCACTCTCATAATAAGATATACAAGAAGCTAAAAATATAGCTTGTGGGTGCAAAAGATTAGGTTGCTAAGGTAAAAACGAACAGACAGAACAATACCCATGGCAGTGGCTATTACTCACCACAAGCAACTATCACTTAATAAGTTCATGATTTTAGTTGGATATTTTAGTTTCACAAGATACTCTTAAGCACAAATATAACACAAGTATAAACTCATGCTAAGGTAAAACACTCCAACAAAATCCAAACAACAAGCAAACACACCACAATTGAATAGACTATTTATTCACTATGTTCTTGTTTACTAAAGGTTTTGGAATCCGTCAATCATGAAAAATTAGCAAACAACCAGTACCTAAAAACAAGGATAACAAGTCATAAAAATAATCTAAAACACAATCATCACTCAAGGTAATATCCCTATCAAAAACATAGAAACACGACTGCACTGATAACACACTAGTGTGGAAAATCTACACAAGCATGTTATAAGAAAAACTTATATTCTACAACTATAGAACAAGCAACTAAATAATTCATGGCATCATAATAGAAGTAATAACTTCCTAAATATGCTATAATAAACTCATACACTTATGAAATAAAATATGAAAATACTATAGCAAAAATCACCATTTTCTAGTGGTGACACTAGTTCATCACTAGAGAAGCAAACAAGGTTACTATGATGCTTAATTGTAAACGAGCAAGTCATGATCATAAAAGGTACCTAATAACAGTACACAAAACTTACACATGCTAGTAAGCACAAACATCAAAACAATCCCATGAAACAACTATTAAACATGCATAAATTAATTCTAGCAATTTATGTTTTCTTAAACAATTACTAGCAAGCAAGCAAGGTATAACTTACACAACCAGTAGCTATGCAATCAAAGAAAAGTTATCTAAACCTTTTCAAAAATCCAAACACTCAATTTAAAATCATTCACAAACAATCTATCAATCAAAAGGAATTTAGTTTATTTGCAAACAATTTAATTTAGCACTCAATAGTGAATCATTTCTTAACAAGATACTCCTAAGGAATATTATGATAACAAATGGATCACGTCTACATACTAGTAGATTCTTATAACAAATAAAATTCTCACTTGCATAAGTGAAAACAAACAATTATATTTTCCATGGTGGAAAATATCCTATCAATCACATAATTAAAACATGTTAATTTCTCACATGTGCATAGTTGGGAATTTTCATCCACAACCAAGATGCAATGGGACCAGTGGGTTATGGGCCCATTAATACCAAGGTAAATGAGGTACTATGCCTCTGGTTACTCATGACAAAAATTAGTATAACAAAATAAATAAAACAAGGCTATTTATTCTAGTGCATACAAGACTAGTGCATAAGAATAACAAAACCTACACATGCTTCACTATAAAAAGACATGCAAGCTATCAGAGAAAAAAGAATCAAAATAACAGTACCAAAATGGTACTGGATATATAGCAAACATAGCACAAAAATTTATCAGAGCATTCACACAAAGACCTAGCTCTCACAATAATTCCAAATAATAAAAACTAGAAAAAATAACAAATGTTACTCATGCTTTGCTATAAGATCACATGCAAGTTAATGAAGATAATAGCATATAAATCACAGTACCAAAATGGTACTGGACTCACCACAATCATAGCAAAAACTTAGGTAACAAGCACACAAAGATTTGCTCACACAACTAGTCAAATAAGTACTAGAAAACAAACAACAAATGTTACACATGCTTTGCTATAAAATAAGGTGTAAGCTAATAGAGATAATAACAGATAAATAACAGTACCAAAGTGGTACTTGATCTATCATAACCATAACAAAAATCTAGGTACAACAAAGCTACAAGGATTTGCCCACACAACAATCCAAATAATAAAACTAGGAAAATAACAAATGGTACTCATGCTTTGCTACAAGATAACATGCAAGTTAACAGAGATAATAGCATAGAAATAAAAGTACCAAAATGTTACTTGACTCCACTCAAGCATAGCACAAATTTAGGTAACAAGCACACAAGGAGTTGGTTCACACAAAACATCAAATAAATCAACTAGGGAAATAACACATGCTACTTCTATAGCCAAATGATATTGCAAACATGCACACACTTTGTATGGTAGATGTAATGCAATAAAACAACCTAATAACAAGATCCAACACATCTCTACATTCTAGGAACAAAGATTAAACCAACCAAACATATCATTTCAAACAAAAACAAACAAAGAAAACAAAACAGAAAAGCTGCTGTTTCTAGATCTGTCCACCAAAAATAATCTAGAGCCTCAAAAATTAATCTAAGCTAGGATAAGATAGATATAGTCTATACCAAACCCATCCAATTGGATTTACTTCAAAAATCATTTTTAAACTCCTTCTATAAAGTCTAGAAAAATCTACTGGTCTTTTACCAAAATGGATGTCATTTACATTTGGTAAATGGCGTTGATGTAAGACCAAGTCCTATGGATAGATCTACTCATAGGATACTCAAAACAATTTGATTTGACCAAAATGGATACAGATCCAAAAAGTTATGCCAAAAATGGCTAAACAGACAGTCTGTGGCAAAACAGGTATTGTGACAAAAATAAAAGTTCAAACTTGGATCTTCCAACGGGACATGGTTAGGAAAACATAAGCCTAGTGCTGTGAATTTTTGTAGAAAATAATCGGCACGAAAACTATTTTTCACAAGATCAAAACGACAGGCAAACATCTGCAGGGATTTGAGGTTCCTCACCTCGGTTCAAGAAAAATGGCCGGCGGCGATTTTGGAGCTCATGGAGCTCACAAGGATGGCTCAAGGCTCCTCTCAGATTGGGGATGAAGTGTGGTAGTGAAGGGAGGTGGAGGAGGGCTGTGGAGCAAGGAAAGTCACAAGGAGTGGCTTATAGCAAAGGGTAAGAACAAAATGGCAAGGGTGGCTTTGGGTCCATGTCATTTGATGGCATAGGAGGTGCTCAAGGGGCTTTTTGGTCACATCATAATAATGCAATGAGGCCAAGGGACAAGACCACCAAGGGGCAAGTCAAGGTTGGCCTTTGGAGTGAGGAAAGATCAATGGCATCGGTCAAGGGTCAAGGGGTGTACTATTCAAGTACACATGTTACATGGGCAAGGTTGGCCTTTGGGGGCAAGGGGAGGCAAGGGGCAAGCCAAATAGTCAAAGACATGTGTGTGCCCATACCTTTCCATGTCACCACCTCTCTCCTCTCTTATCTTCATGCCTAAGGCTTCTAGAAGCAAGGTCAAGCATCGAAGGTGGAGTACTAGTTGTGGTAAACACAAAGGACAAGTTTTTACTTCGAATATTGCAAGGTAAGGCAATGAAATATTCTTCCCAAAATCGTATCTGTTACTGTTCCGAAAATTCAGAAAATTCTCTAAGTGTTGGAAAACAGATCAAAAGTTCAAAAAGTTGAGTTCGTTTTCAGGGTTCAATTGCTTTCCAAAATTGGTTTTAAAAGTATGGATGTGTTAAACATGTTATATACTTTCAGAAACATCTTTTAAAAACAAATTTGAAATAGTTTAAGGCTATGAAAACAATGTGGGAAAAGTATACTTTCTGTTTTTATCTGTTTCTCAAAAACTGTCTTTTTCTGCCTTAATTTCATACCACAAAAACAACAAGAAAAAGATAGTTTTTATTTTTTCAAAAATAAAAGTAAGCTTATAGTTTGGTAGTATATATATCAAGGATTAATTAAAAGTCAATAAACCATAATATAACAATTTATAGCTTGGTGAAGACAATGGTAGAAAACAGGTACTTGGCTTTACTTTCAGGAATTGTTTTCTATAGGAAAGTTAAAAGAAAACTTTCACAGATCATTTTGGAAACTTGTTTTATTGGATCCAACAAGGTTAAAAGTTTGTTTTAATATGCAAACAAGAATGATCCAAGTCTTGGAATAAAAATCCACTCAAGTAATAATAAGAAAACATTAGGGAAAAATATCAGGAATATTTTTCAGAAACATATGGTGTTGGTTTTATAATGAAACAAAACTTATGTTGCAAATATGATTAAGATCATAACACAAGTTAGTTCAAACAATCATGTTTTTATAAAAATAATTTGTTGGCCCTAATAGTTGTCTTCTTGAGCACAGTCCAAGAGTCCAAAAACTAGGATGTGACAGACCTTCCCCCCTTAAAAGAATCTCGTCCCGAGGTTCGCAGGCAAGGGAAAAGAGGGTATGGTCCACACAACAATGTTAGATGATTTTCTTACAAAACATTGTTGGTGATTTGTAACATTATTTACAGGGGCTTCCCCCCCCTTTGATTTATCTTACCAGAATTCACCGGTAAATTTGTTTTCTTTTCAAAGTTTTGGGTGCCATGGTCTAAACCTCGAACATATTGCTCCTTAAAACCATGATATCCAACCAGGGGTTATTCTTTATTCATAAGATCTATTTGTTTACAACTCATATGATCAATTAAATGGATATCCATCAACATTTATATAGTATGAGTTTTCCATTGCTCACTGTCCAAAATCCAGGAAAATCCACTATCTTCCTCTTACAATATAGAATTGATATCTCATAACATTTGTTTTCCTCAAAGGTAGTTTATCAAGATCATAAAGCTATACCAACTCTGAGTACTATCAGCTTTATAAGGTTCCTTTCACAAATCTCCCAACTCTTTTCTCATGACCAACGCTAAATCATTCTCACCCAATAATCTCACTAGAGTGTGACAAGCTCTGAGAATATATCCTCAAGAGAAAGAATCTACTAACTCCAAGCTCATATTGATTCTTTTCCTAAAATCGATCATCATCATTTTATATCCACCAATCTTTCTAAACCTCAACCATACTTCAGAACTACAAAATCTTAGTTACTGATAACTTCCAAATATTTGGGGTCCTCAACTAGTTATCCCCGGATATTATACCATAACTTCACTTCACTTAAAAATCATAAGATCCTCAATCTTTCCTACCTAAGCTAAACCTCAATGAGTTTTCCACCATCTCATATTCTAAAATCTGGTTCCTCCAATACATATATACGAGAGATCTTGTTGCCTAGTAATGATCATAGTTTATCTACCTAATATATTTTTTTCCAACCTTTCACTTTCTTAAAAATAGCTATAGAATCATTCTAAGGCACCTTTCTCTTTGTTTTTGGAAAAAGTTGATTACACGTTTTCTTTTTAAACTCTATAAGTTACTTTGTAAGGTATTTGGTTTAGACAGCACCCTGTAGGGTATTAAAAAGAAAATTGATGAGCCAACTCTGTAGGGTTCTAAGCTTAAGAGATGAGGTTATATTACCAATTTAGTAAGGTCTCCAACTAGAATTAGATGAAACCATTTTACTAACTCTGTAGGGTGGCAACAATTTTATGTGGAAAAAATTTAATTTACTCTGTAGGGTGTTATACCAAAATTTGATGAGATTTTTGTTAGTATCGTTAACTAGTTAAGATTTTATTTAGTCCGACGTGACACTTCCAGTGTTCCATTTACGTCGGGTTTTTCAGGGTACGACGATAATCAAAACAAGGGGGTTCACAGGTGTGGCTTGAAACGTACCATTGGTTATGGCATGAGTTGCAGATGCTCCTGCAACATCATCTCGGTCTCGAGGTCCACTCATCCGATTTTTGCGTTTCTTCCAGGCTGGACCTTGGGTTTCTTGGGGTTCTTCAGGATGAGCTAGAATACGGTTCTTCTCGGGACAATCACGAGCAAAGTGTCCTTCCTGTCCACAGGTAAAGCAACCCATGGTTTTAGGCTTGACTTTCACCCGTCTCCTTGAAGATTGTGGCATTCCAGGCAAAACGCTGCGAGTCACCCATAGACTAGTTTCTCCTGGCGTCACCATCTGTCGTTTGCGGCTCTCTCCAGCAAGCAGTTGCTGGTATCCTCTCATACGGAACGCAATATCCTCAGCATTGGTGATGACAAGCTGAGTCAAATGCTCCAGGATAGCATGGGTGGCGATGTGCTCAGCACGAGCGGCTTCACTCTGTTCCCTCAACAGAGAAAACAGTTGAGCAACTGTCGGCTCAGGTGACGGAGGTAGATCGCTGGCCATGCTGAAGACAAAGAACGGTGTAAGACGAGAGCAACTAAAGGTGGTTTTGGTTTTAAAGGCTCGTGACATATACCGGTTCATAGCGGATATGAGAACGGTAGATAACACGACAACAAGCAACCATCGAAGAAACTAAAGCTAACTCAAACCAAGATTAACACGCATGTGAAAAACGAGGCTTAACAAGCATAACTTATCTTAAGGGTTCACAAGGCTACATCAGAAGGCTTACAACACAACTAGCACACACATAGGTCTAACAGAGTTCACACAACACAAGCACAAACAAGCGTCTGGGGTGGAAATAACACAACATCCTAATATCCTGCGGCAATCCTAAGTGCTCGAGGAAGCGCGTAGCTGTTCCTCCAACTCTTCAACTCTGGCCTTGCTACTTGCAAGCTGAAGTTGAAGGGCTCTCGCTCGTGTGCGGTGCTGGGAGTCAGTGTACTTCATGGTCTTCTTCAGCACCTTGAGACGACGCTCGGTAGCCGAAGATGCACCAAGACTGGCTTCTAGCTGGTCTATCTCTCTGCCTCGGAGGTCATAATCTGCTCTAACTCTATCAAGGGAGAGCTGGGTGTTGTACAGCTGTCCTTCCAGATGCTGGAAGTGACGTGCAAACACAGCGTCTCCTGTGACTTCTATTGGCTTGTCGTCCTCATCGCGTCTTCCAAAGTAGCTGTATGGGGTTCCTGCAAACTTGCGATGGAAGAAGTTTGCGAGCTTGGCTATGGTCAGCTGCATCACTCTAAGGATACCATCTTCCCAACTATTATCCACGACTTCCCAAGTGATCTCTAGGGTTGATGGTGCTCTCAATGGTGCACGGATGGTGCAGACGACCAACCAGGACATTTCTCGTCCATCCATGTGGAACTGGGCTCCCTTCAACTCAGGTGTGGGGCGACCGATCAGGCGAGTCATCTTGATCAAATCCTCCTCAAAACGGCGGTAGCAAGGTGCATGCGATCCCAGCCGGAAGGACTTGGTGAAGACAAATGCCATCTACACAATATTTTAAAGGGGATTAAGTTAGGTAGCAGTGTGCAAAATTTTAAGATGCTTATTTTTCTTTTGGATAGACCAATACTTGGGTCTTTCTCGGGACATCGCCAAGTATACAAGAATGGGTGAGATTGTGCAAAAAGTTTGTTTTTGAAACACTAATTATTCTATTTTCGACAGGAAAATTTAAGGTCGAGAGATATTTCAAAAACAAGAGCGGGGCAGTTGCAAACAAGCAAGAAATGAACTCTTAACCCAGAGAGATATGCCTTTGGAATCTTTTGATAAGATAATAAGAATGGAAACTATAGTTAAAACTCCCTTAGATAAGAAAAATTTTAGATATTAAATATATTCTTACCCAAAAATACTTTCCTTTCCTATCTGACGTCCATGCTAACTAAGGTCTCCTAAGGTCAGGATAGCTCTGATACCAACTCTGTAAGGTCCGCCCTTCGAAACACTGTTCAAGGACACCTTCGATATGCATACATTCACGATCACAGGAATTCAGTCGTGAACAACATATCAAGTTGGTACACAGATACAATATCCATTACACGGTTGCATAAATACTTATAAAAGGGGCATGGTCACTTGACCAAGCCTAAACGGCTGCCACGCAGGGCAACACACAACACACACAGCGGAAGACTAAACACTCATAACGCGGTAGAGTCCAAGTCACGCCTTAACCTACAGGCTGCTGACCCGGAGACGATCCTAGTTCGCAAAGCCATCAGCTTCGTACTCCTCCTCGTTGATCTTCTTCGAAGAATCCTTCTCAAAGTCTGGCAAGTAGATACCAGGGGCGAAACCATAATGAGTACATTTGAATGTACTCAGCAAGACATCCATCATGTGACTTACCAAAGTGCAAGTATGCTTATATGGTGGAATAGGTAGGCTATAAATAGGGTTCACTATCAATGGTGTTCATATAGGATGACACCACAGTTGCAGTCAAATTAATCTGTACCTTCGTTGAAGAAGATACTTCAGAAGAAAATAATATAGTTTTATTTCTCTTATAGATATCACATGTACAAGAGGTTTTGTTAAACTTTTGTTTAAAAGGAAATTTTCTCTTTGCAAAACTTCTTGGAAAAAGTTTCCAGAATTCTTGCTTAGAGTTGAAAACTTTTATTTGCAAAACTTTTTAGTTTGTAAAACAACGTCTGGCTTTCCATCATCAGTACCTCCACGGTACAAGCTTTCCTTCCTTTCCAAACTTCACAAGTTCAAAACTCCTTTTCAAAACATCTTTTTGAAAAACAGTGACACAATGCTAGCTACATGGCCATTCAACTGTCCATATCCGAGGACGCGGCTTCTTCGAAAGAGTTGTACTCTGCAGAGGTGTACACATCCACTAGATCCAAAGCTCTGCCATGGACCACCCATGGATCGTCACAGCGATATGCAAGCACCAGAGAATTTGATCCTAACTGTCCACTCTGAAACAAGCTAGTATATGCTCATTCCTTCATATGGATTGTTTCCCCGGCATCAGGACCCGCCCTGCCTAGTCGGGAGGCCCAGCTGTCGCATCCGGAGGGAAAATTAATCCCACACTGTGTATGTCCTGTTTTCCCTCTCCTGGCGACACTTCGGTTCAGAGAATCCGCTCCTCTATAGCACTTTGGAATAAAGCATACACTAACAAGTTCAAGCATCTAGATAGTCCCCATACCCATATAGGGGTAGAGTGGCAGTACAGTAAAGGTTGTCCGGCGAAGACTAGGTTATGTGTCATTTTTGAAAACACCAATTTCCCAAAAATGACCACTTCCACATTCCTCCGGAGGATAAGGATCCGCCTTTTCTCCGGGTTTTCCATAAAGCCTTTGTCTTTGTAGAAACACAATTTTAAGGTGTCCACTTAGGGACTAGTATTTGTGATGGTAATGAATACCATATGGTGGCTTATGGGCTTGGTATTACCAAGTTTAACTACTGGCATGATAGTAACCTATATAATAGAATAGTAGTAATAGCCACATCAAAAATAGTTTTGATAATCAAGTTTTGGTAAAACTTCAGAGGTAAAACATGCATGATAGATAATGATAAGTATTGAATCAGCAAGCATCAGGATGGCTTGCCTCAAGTATCTTAATGTCCCTGGCCTTGAAGCAACTTGAACTTGACGCACAGCTCCACAACTGCTTCTTCTTCTTCTTCTTCGCGATCTAGCGTCGTAAAAGAAATAAAAGACACACACTCAGGTCTAAAGGACAAACAACTAAGCTAAGAAACACATACAGCAACAAATGTTCACTCTCGAGTTCTCTCGAAACGATATCGCGAAAACTATGTCACATAACTCTCACGGTCCAAAACTATCGTCAGGCACTATGTATGGTTTAGAAAACCATATCCCACATCATACATACCATATATGGAGTGGTGTACCACTCTCATAATAAGATATACAAGAAGCTAAAAATATAGCTTGTGGGTGCAAAAGATTAGGTTGCTAAGGTAAAAACGAACAGACAGAACAATACCCATGGCAGTGGCTATTACTCACCACAAGCAACTATCACTTAATAAGTTCATGATTTTAGTTGGATATTTTAGTTTCACAAGATACTCTTAAGCACAAATATAACACAAGTATAAACTCATGCTAAGGTAAAACACTCCAACAAAATCCAAACAACAAGCAAACACACCACAATTGAATAGACTATTTATTCACTATGTTCTTGTTTACTAAAGGTTTTGGAATCCGTCAATCATGAAAAATTAGCAAACAACCAGTACCTAAAAACAAGGATAACAAGTCATAAAAATAATCTAAAACACAATCATCACTCAAGGTAATATCCCTATCAAAAACATAGAAACAGGACTGCACTGATAACACACTAGTGTGGAAAATCTACACAAGCATGTTATAAGAAAAACTTATATTCTACAACTATAGAACAAGCAACTAAATAATTCATGGCATCATAACAGAAGTAATAACTTCCTAAATATGCTATAATAAACTCATACACTTATGAAATAAAATATGAAAATACTATAGCAAAAATCACCATTTTCTAGTGGTGACACTAGTTCATCACTAGAGAAGCAAACAAGGTTACTATGATGCTTAATTGTAAACGAGAAAGTCATGATCATAAAAGGTACATAATAACAGTACACAAAACTTACACATGCTAGTAAGCACAAACATCAAAACAATCCCATGAAACAACTATTAAACATGCATAAATTAATTCTAGCAATTTATGTTTTCTTAAACAATTACTAGCAAGCAAGCAAGGTATAACTTACACAACCAGTAGCTATGCAATCAAAGAAAAGTTATATAAAACTTTTCAAAAATCCAAACACTCAATTTAAAATCATTCACAAACAATCTATCAATCAAAAGGAATTTAGTTTATTTGCAAACAATTTAATTTAGCACTCAATAGTGAATCATTTCTTAACAAGATACTCCTAAGGAATATTATGCTAACAAATGGATCACGTCCACATACTAGTAGATTCTTATAAGACATAAAATTCTCACTTGCATAAGTGAAAACAAACAATTATATTTTCCATGGTGGAAAATATCCTATCAATCACATAATTAAAACATGTTAATTTCTCACATGTGCATAGTTGGGAATTTTCATCCACAACCAAGATGCAATGGGAACAGTGGGTTATGGGCCCATTAATACCAAGGTAAATGAGGTACTAAGCCTCTGGTTACTCATGACAAAAATTAGTATAACAAAATAAATAAAACAAGGCTATTTATTCTAGTGCATACAAGACTAGTGCATAAGAATAACAAAACCTACACATGCTTCACTATAAAAAGACATGCAAGCTATCAGAGAAAAAAGAATCAAAATAACAGTACCAAAATGGTACTGGATCTATAGCAAACATAGCACAAAAATTTATCAGAGCATTCACACAAAGACCTAGCTCTCACGATAATTCCAAATAATAAAAACTAGAAAAATAACAAATGTTACTCATGCTTTGCTATAAGATCACATGCAAGTTAATGAAGATAATAGCATATAAATCATAGTACCAAAATGGTACTGGACTCACCAAAATCATAGCAAAAACTTAGGTAACAAGCACACAAAGATTTGCTCACACAACTAGTCAAATAAGTACTAGAAAACAAACAACAAATGTTACACATGCTTTGCTATAAAATAAGGTGTAAGCTAATAGAGATAATAACAGATAAATAACAGTACCAAAGTGGTACTTGATCTATCATAACCATAACAAAAATCTAGGTACAACAAAGCTACAAGGATTTGCCCACACAACAATCCAAATAATAAAACTAGGAAAATAACAAATGGTACTCATGCTTTGATACAAGATAACATGCAAGTTAACAGAGATAATAGCATAGAAATAACAGTACCAAAATGTTACTTGACTCCACTCAAGCATAGCACAAATTTAGGTAACAAGCACACAAGGAGTTGGTTCACACAAAACATCAAATAAATCAACTAGGGAAATAACACATGCTACTTCTATAGCCAAATGATATTGCAAACATGCACACACTTTGTATGGTAGATGTAATGCAATAAAACAACCTAATAACAAGATCCAACACATCTCTACATTCTAGGAACAAAGATTAAACCAACCAAACATATCATTTCAAACAAAAACAAACAAAGAAAACAAAACAGAAAAGCTGCTGTTTCTAGATCTGTCCACCAAAAATAATCTAGAGCCTCAAAAATTAATCTAAGCTAGGATAAGATAGATATAGTCTATACCAAACTCATCCAATTGGATTTACTTCAAAAATCATTTTTAAACTCCTTCTATAAAGTCTAGAAAAGTCTACTGGTCTTTTACCAAAATGGATTTCATTTCCATTTGGTAAATGGCGTTGATGTAAGGCCAAGTCCTATGGATAGATCTACTCATAAGATACTCAAAACAATTTGATTTGACCAAAATGGATACAGATCCAAAAAAGTTATGCCAAAAATGGCTAAACAGACAGTTTGCGGAAAAACAGGTATTGTGACAAAAATAAAAGTGCAAACTTGGATCTTCCAACGGGACATGGTTAGAAAAACATAAGCCTAGTGCTGTGAATTTTTGTAGAAAATAATCGGCACGAAAACTATTTTTCACAAGATCAAAACGACAGGCAAACATCTGCAGGGATTTGAGGTTCCTCACCTCGGTTCAAGAAAAATGGCCGGCGGCGATTTTGGAGCTCATGGAGCTCAAAAGGCTGGCTCAAGGCTCCTCTCAGCTTGGGGATGAAGTGTGTTAGTGAAGGGAGGTGGAGGAGGGCTGTGGAGCAAGGAAAGTCACAAGGAGTGGCTTATAGCAAAGGGTAAGAACAAAATGGCAAGGGTGGCTTTGGGTTCATGTCATTTGATGGCATAGGAGGTGCTCAAGGGGCTTTTTGGTCACGTCATAATAATGCAATGAGGCCAAGGGACAAGACCACCAAGGGGCAAGTCAAGGTTGGCCTTTGGAGTGAGGAAAGATCAATGGCATGGGTCAAGGGTCAAGGGCAAAAATAGCAAGTGTGGCTTTGGATCCCTACCATTTGATGGCATAGAGGTGTTCAAGGGACTTTTTGGTCATTTCCATTTGAGTGCACATGGTGTACTATTCAAGTACACATGTTACATGGGCAAGGTTGGCCTTTGGGGGCAAGGGGAGGCAAGGGGCAAGCCAAATAGTCAAAGACATGTGTGTGCCCATACCTTTCCATGTCACCACCTCTCTCCTCTCTTATCTTCATGCCTAAGGCTTCTAGAACAAGGTCAAGCATCCAAGGTGGAGTACTAGTTGTGGTAAACACAAAGGAAAAGCTTTTACTTCGAATATTGCAAGGGAAGGCAATGAAATATTCTGCCCAAAATCGTATCTGTTACTGTTCCGAAAATTCAGAAAATTCTCTAAGTGTTGGAAAACAGATCAAAAGTTCAAAAAGTTGAGTTTATTTTCAGGGTTCAATTGCTTTCCAAAATTGGTTTTAAAAGTATGGATGTGTTAACCATGTTATATACTTTCAGAAACATCTTTTAAAAACAAATTTGAAATAGTTTAAGGCTAGGAAAACAATGTGGGAAAAGGTATACTTTCTGTTTTTATATGTTTCTCAAAAACTGTCTTTTTCTGCCTTAATTTCATACCACAAAAACAACAAGCAAAAGATAGTTTTTATTTTTTCAAAAATAAAAGTAAGCTTATAGTTTGGTAGTATATATATCAAGGATTAATTAAAAGTCAAGAAAACATAATATAACAATTTATAGCTTGGTGAAGACAATGGTAGAAAACAGGTACTTGGCTTTACTTTCAGGAATTGTTTTCTATGGGAAAGTTAAAAGAAAACTTTCATAGATCATTTTGGAAAATTGTTTTCTTGGATCCAACAAGGTTAAAAGTTTGTTTTAAGATGCAAACAAGAATGATCCAAGTCTTGGAATAAAAATCCACTCAAGTAATAATAAGAAAACATTAGGGAAAAATATCAGGAATATTTTTCAGAAACATATGGTGTTGGTTTTATAATGAAACAAAACTTATGTTGCAAATATGATTAAGATCATAACACAAGTTAGTTCAAACAATCATGTTGTTATAAAAATAATTTGTTGGCCCTAATAGTTGTCTTCTTGAGCACAGTCCAAGAGTCCAAAAACTGGGATGTGACAACTACTGGGCTATTACCAGATCAACTACGGACTGAAGCTAGTATCCTTTTCTCCTGGAAATAGCCAAACCCGGTACTGGGCTCAGTAGTACCACGATCAGCGGTAGTACCGGAGTATGCACCGGTAGTACCGCGAAGGCAGCATTACTGGGCCACTACCGGATCAACTACCGGACTGAGTCCAGTATCCTGCTGTGCCGAAAACGAACAAATGCGGAAGTGGCAGTAGTACTACCGACATGCCGGTACTACCGAGCCAAAGGGCGGTACTATCACGCTTCAGAGTAAGAAGACTTGTTCGGGATTGTGCACATTCTTCTTTGGGGGGGAGAGATAAGGAAAACCTACTAGACTTAAGAGGCACACATACAGTTAGATACCCTAACTGTTTTGTCATCAAACTCCAAAATAGGTATAGTACAAAATGCACTTTCAATCTCCCCCTTTTTGGTTTTTTATGACAACACAAGTTAGTACATGAGAAGGTTTCTGCAAAAGATATTATGATCACAAGTATAAGGAGGAGTTCCCATAAACTAAAGATAAGCATGCCAAACAAGACAAACGAAGTTTTATGAGAGACGAGATAAAACAAACAAGTTCCCAAGCTAAGAAAAATAGCTAACATAAAGGGCGTGTGGACCTCCCATGAAAACTCCTGCAACCTAATAGATCACTTCTCCCCCTTTGGCATCAAAGACACCAAAAAGAGAGAAGCGCGATGCTAGCGTCCCGGGAAGATCACGCCCGAGCACTCCGGGTAGGTGTACGCTCCAGATCGTCATCTCTGTCTTCAGGAGCCTCAGAGAGGCTTGAAACCTTGTATACTAAACCACACTATACATGATATCCAGTCTAGATGCACAAAAGTAAAGCAAAGAACAAGGCGAAGTTTAAGATCCTCCCATTGTTGACAGAGCTCAAACAAGTGGTGATCCTTCACCCGTTGATGATGAAGGCCAAGTTCAAGATGGACATGACACTAATGAAGAAGTTGATGCTCAATCTATATCCAAGGAAACTTTGGAGGAGATGCTAGATCGTAGAGCAAAGAGAAGGCTAGAAAGTCTTGAGTGTGCGGGTCACACGTAGAACAAGATTCTTGGTCAACTTCGAGGAAGGGTTGTCACTAGGAGGCAATTGGCGGAATTTAGCAAAGCTCATGCTTTTGTCTCTTTCATTGAGTCCAATAAAGTATATGAAGCTCTCGAAGATCAAGATTGGCTTGAAGCCATGCATGATGAACTCAACAACTTCGAGCACAACAAAGCGTGGAAGCTAGTGCCAAGACCCAAGGATTGCAAGAATGTTATTGGCACCAAGTGGGTGTTCAAGAACAAGCAAGACAAAGATGGCATCATCATTCTCAACAAGTCGATATTGGTGGCTCAAGGGCTTTCTCAAGTCAAAGGTGTTGATCGGTGAAGCCTTTGCCCCCGTAGCCCGTCTTGAATCCATTTGTATCTTGCTTGCATATGCATCTCATAATAATTTCAAGTTACAAAAAATGGATGTTAAAAGTGCTTTCCTAAATGGTCCCATTAATGGGTTAGTATATGTCAAGAAACCTCCAGGTTTCAAAGATCCCAACCACCCCGATCACGTCTATAAGTTTGACAAGGTGCTCTATGGACTTAAACAAGCTCCACGTGTGGTGTACAAGCACCTTAAAGAGTTTCTAGTAGATCGCAGGTTTAATGTTGGTTTAATCGATCACACCCTCTTTACTAAGATGGTTGGAGGTGACTTGTTCATGTGCCAACTCTATGTGGATGACATCATTTTTGGGTCTACTAACGCCAAGTTCAATGAAGATTTTTGCAAGTTTATGACCGATAGGTTTGAGATGTCCATGATGGGATAATTGGAGTATTTCCTTGGCTTTAAGATCAAGCAATATCCCAAAGGAACCTTCATCAAGCAAGCTAAATATACCTAAGACATGCTCAAGTCGTTCAATTTGCATGATGCCAAGTCTATGAAGACCCAAATGTACATAACCCTTGACTTCAAACCCGATCCGTATGGTAAAGAGGTAAATCAAAAGGTATACCGCTCCATGATTGGCTCCGATACCAATTGAAAGTACGGTATGGTCAACTAGAGGGGGTAAATAGGTGAATAATTTTTTCTTTTTTTCCTTTTTAGTTTGGGATAAACAAGTAAAACACAAGGTTATCTAGATGTGCAACTAGGTTAACAACCTATGTGATACGATACAAAGTACACAACGGAAGAAAATGTAAAGCATAAGATAAACCGCAAGTGTAAACAAGGAGACAAGGATATGTTTCCCGTAATTCTTTCCCAAGGGAAGTACATCTACGTTGGAGAGATGTGGATCCACCTAGGCTCTCCAATAGCATGGATGTGCACACCTTGTTTTCCTTGAGCTTCTCCGGTGAGAGAGATTCTCGTTTCCCCTATGAGGTCGAGTTGAAGGCGTTGACCAAACCTTTACACAAGGTTGAGGTTAATCCACAAGATGGATGGAGGATCTCAATGATCCGAAGCTTCTTGAATCAAGGTGGAATTAACAAGCACTAGGGTTTACTCTAGGGTTCCAAGGCACCCAAGAGATGTCAAGATCTGATAAGATTTGGTGGATGGATTTGCAATTTCTTTGGTGGAATCGCGGATCTAGGTCTCCTCAAGCACTCCACAAAGTATTGGAGATATTGGATAGATGGAGTGGGAGATCTAGTATGTTGAAGCTCGCATTAATGGAGGAGAGTGAAGTAGGAGTGAAGCTTATCCAACTTGGAAGAAGAAGGGTCCTTAATTATTCTCTCTCCAACTGGTCATCTCCGCACAACCCCCATAGCCGGTACTACCGAACTAAATCCCGATAGTACTGGGATCTCTCCTTCACAACGGTCAAATATGCTCAGCGCTCCTTCTTCCGCTTCCTCGGTAGTACCGGAGGTTGCACCGGTAGTACCGCGAAGGCAACACTACCGGATCAACTACCGGACTGACGCTAGTACCCTTCTATCCCGAAAACAGCCAAACCCGGTAGTAGGCTCAGTAGTACCGCGATCAGCGTTAGTACCGGAGTATGCACCGGTGATGGTGCAGGAGTGCACTCGTTGGGAGTCCCCAAGAGGAAGGTATGAATATCACAGCAGCATGTTTTACCTCAGAAAGAAACTGAGGTTTAATCGACCAGTAGGAGAAAGAAATCACTTCTGAAGGTTGAAGACAACTGATGTTGGTTGGTGATGGAGTGATTGACACTCTCGTTGGTAAACCCCAAGAGAAAGGTTGTGAAGAGTGCAGCGGCAAGTTTTACCTCAGAAAAGAAACCAAGGTCGAATCGACCAGTAGGACGACAAGCAATCTCTGAAGGTTGATGCAGCTGAGATGGCAGGGCGCACTACCTGTTCAGAAGCAAAGTGGAACCTAAACAACACAATAAAATCACTTTGCCCCAACGAAGAAGTGACGTTGTCAATCTCACCGGTTTTGCTGATAACAAAGAGGTTAAATGTATGGTGTGGAAAACAATATGAAAACAGTAACAACAATGTGAAAATAGTGGAAGCAGTGTGTGTAATATCAGTATGAGAAAATGGATCGGGGTCCACAGTTCACTAGAGGTGTCTCTGCATAAACCATAGCTAACACACGTGGTGAACAAATTACAGCTGGGCAATTGACAGATAAATAACATGCATGACACACATATTACTGTGAGATTCATGCGGGCATTACAACAAAATACATAGATCGTCATCCAACTGCATCAATGACTAATAATCCACCCTTCGAATATCATCCGAACAAACGTTGGGTATTAAGTTGCAAGCATCGGATAATCGCAGTAAGCAAAGTGTGTAATGTAAACAATGTAAACGAAGTAAACATCGTTGTTTTCTCCCTAGTGGCAATAACACATCCTCCATCCGTCACGTTTCTGTCACTTGAGCACAGATGCAAACGAGGCATGAACCCACTATTGAGCATAAATACTCCCTCTTGGAGTCACTAGCAGCAACTTGGCCAGAGCATCTACTAACAACGGAGAGCATGCAAGATCATAAATAACATACACATGAAGATAAAATGATAGATTGATAATCAACAGACATAGCATTCAATAATCATCAGATCCCAGCAAACACAACATGTAGCATTACAAATACATGATCTCGATCATGTGACGCAGCTCACGAGATCTAAACAAGAGGCATAAGGTGGAGAGTACAACCATCTAGCTACTGCTATGGACACGTAGTCCAAGGATGAACTACTCACGCATCACTCCGGAGGCGGGCATGGTGGTGTAGACCCCTCCGGTGATGAATTCCCCTCCCGGCAGGGTGCCGGGGAGAGCTCCAGAACCCTCCGATCTCGGGTTGACGATGACGGCGGCCTCGGGTGTTTCTCGGGACGAAGTGGTATATTTTTAGAGTAGATGTATCGGGGAGATAAATAGGCGAAAGGGCGATGGCAGTGGACGGCCGAGGGGGCCACACCACCCCCAGGTGCAGACGGGGGGGGCGTCGCCCTATGGTGATGCCCCCCTGTGGCCCCCTCTGGGCCTCTTCGGGACTCCGTGGAACCTTCAGGAATTCTAAGACTTTCGGGCTTCGAATTTTCCAATTCCGAGAATATTTCCTTTTCTGAAACTAAAAACAGCAAAAAACAGAGAACTGGCTCTGTGGCATCTTGTCAATAGGTTAGTCCGGAAAATCGATAAAAATGACATAAAGTGTAAGGAAAACATGTAGCATCTGGCATGAAAACAACATGGAACATCAGAAACTAAGGATACGTTTATGACGTATCAACATCCCCAAGGTTAGTTCCTACTCGTCCTCGAGTAGGTAAACAATAAAAACACATAATTTTTTAGGTGACATGCTACCAATATGAACTTGATCATCTAAATTGTAAAAGAATAAGCATAGCCGAGATCATAGAAATTTAACACAAGCATGATAAATAAAATTCTAACAATGAAGCATAGAAATCAACTAGCATCATGACGAGTAACAGAAATAAAAGATCATGAATAATAATGCACTCAAAAGATATACGTTTGTTTCAAGCATAGAGATAACATAGCAAACTGATATCTCGCTTGTCCTTAAGAGTGGGGCAAAACATAAATGTCAGGACACCTTCAAAGTTCATGAGGAAGACTAGAACAAATAATTTGAGAACAAACAAAAACACAACATGAATCAATTAATAATGTTTCTAGGACTAATGCACATTAAACTCAAAATGGCAACCATGCTCTCTCAACTGTGCATAAGGTTAGAAGATGGAGACTCAACATAAAAGTAAAATAAAGTCCTTCGCAGAGGGAAGCAGGGATCACTCATGTGCTAGAGCTTTTATTTTGTTAAACAAAGGTATAAAATGGTTGATACTCCTCCCAACCTTTCTTACACAAACCATGGCTAACCGAATCCTCGGGTGCCTGCCAACAATCACATACCATGGATGAGTGTCTAATTTTGAGAGAGGTGTATGCTTATGTCAACGAATAGTAAACAGAAAATACAGTACGTCACAAGCCAACTAGACTTCACAAGAGTGACTCCTATAGAAAGACGCATCTAGGTAAAAGGTCATCCCTCTTTCTCTTTTGTTTACACAATTATACTTTGACTGACAAATCAGGGAAAAAATAGTGAAGAGAATTTGTTGTATTACTTTGGGGCTGGGCACCCCGCTTCCAGCTCTTCTATCAATTTGATAAGCGGATGAAGCCACTAGTTCAGGGTGTGAAAGTCGAATCAACAAGTGAGATAAAGATTCTCTATTTACGACCTCATGAGCTAAAACATGAGTAATTTTGAAGGTTTTAAAGGTAACACATGAGCAGTTTACTTTGGAGTGGCAGTTAAATACCACATGTAGGTAGGTATGGTGGACACATTTAGCAAACTTTGGTTTTTGGGAGTTGGATGCATGAGTAGAGCTCATACTCAGTACAGGTGGAGGCTAGTAAAAGACTGGGAGCGACAAATCAAGAGAGCAATAATGGGCATAATCATGCATAGCGACAAAAACATCATTAATCAAAGGATAAGTGGTACTACAAGTTCAAAAACTAAATGATCATAGAGGCTATAAGTGACTGGTTTGTAGTCATAAACATGGTGTAAGCATGCGTCAAGTCAACCAAATAAAACATTCAAATGAGAACACCACAAATTTATGCTTCAAAATGACAAGAACAACTCATGATTCTTTCTAAGGCACATTAGACACTCTCAGCTATTTGAGACAAATCATGCTACAAAAATGACTACTAGGGTTTAGAACTAAAATAACATCTAGCATGACATGAAAAAGTCTAGCCACAGTCTATACAAGCTTTTGATGGCACCATTATATGCACGAAAAATATACTACTACTTTCCAACACCAACCATTTCATAATAAACAAAAACTATCCAAGAGATGCGGCAATGAAACAAGAGAGTACTAACACAACTCTATTAAACTAACAGCTCTAAATAAGAGATGCAAGAAAAACAAGAGCTAACCAGGAAATTTGCACCAGCTAGAAGAAAAACTAAGAATACGAGCATATCAAGTATTGAAACGAAAAAGCGGAGTGTGTCTCTCTCCCACACAAAGAATGATAGGGTCAAACTATGTAATTGCAGCAATTAAAACAAAACAAAACAAAGGAAAACAAACAGACGCTCCAAGTAAACTTCGTATGATGTGACCGAATAAAAATATAGTTTCACTAGAAGTGACCTGATAAATTATTGATGAAGACGGGGATGCCCAAGACATACCCAATATTAGATGCTTGAGTATTCTTAGAATTTGCTGGGATGAACCACGGGGGGCATCCCTAAGCTCTTCCTTTGCACTCTTGTTGATAACATTATATCACCCTCTTCTCTTGACCCTTGAAAACTTCCTTCACACCACACTAAAAGAGTAATTCGCATTAGAGGGTTAGTGCAACAAACAAAAATTCATGGGTTATGCATGGGAACAAGTGATATTGATACTTTTAAATATTAGCTACATCCACTGATGTTTCATGAAGCAAACAAATCCACTTGACATCGTAAAAGAGCAAACTCAAGAAAAATGGCAAAATCTACCAAAACCAGAACAATCTGTAAAGATGAATTCTTTCGAGGCACTTACGTTGCTCAAATCGAAAAACTTAAAGAAAGAAAAAAATGCGGAATTAGCTAAGTAATAAGAACAAAAAAAGTTCAGATCATTCTGATCTTTATGTATTTTATACGATTTTTTACGGTGCAAAGCAGAATTCTGTTTCATGCGCAGAAATCCAAAACCAACTCTAACTCTCGTCAGAAACTTTACTTGGCACAACTAAAACATGAAAATAAAGATACAAAGGATTTTCTACAAAAGTATACAACCCCTTGACTCAAATAAAACATAGAAAAACAAAGCAAAAAATAAAACCATGGGTTATCTCCCAAGAAGTGCTTTTCTTTAACGCCTTTTAGCTAGGCCCAGAAAAGTGGATTCACGTGGATGCTCACATAAGAAATATGAATTAAGAAAAAGAGAGAATCAAGAAGCAAGTATAAAAAAATCAAGTCTAACCCACTTCCTATGCATAGGAATCTTGTGAATAAATAAATTAAATAAGCTCAAACTAGAAATCATGGTAAGGTAGAACAAGAGCAACTTCAAAGATTTCAACAAAAAGAGAGGTGTTTTAGTAACATGAAAATTCCTACAACCATATTTTCCTCTCTCATAATAGTTTTCAGTAGCATCACGAACAAACTCAATAATATAATTATCACATAAAGCATGTTTGTCATGGTCTAAAAGCAAACAATTCATATCAAGCTCCAAAATAGTGGGATCAAAATTTAAAACCAGCTCATCTTTTTTCCCACTTTTAGCAATATCAAAACGATATGATTGATAACTCATAAAAGGTATGGGACTACTAATATAAATCCAATTCTCATTAGCATTATGATTTATAACATCAAGTAACATAAGACCATCATCAAGAGCATCATCATATAAATTTTCTAAACAAACTTCCTCATTATCATGCATATCAATAGTTGGAATAAATAGAGGATTATCATAGGATTTATCAAAGTAGCATGGGTTTTCGTAAATAACAGCAGCAATATCATTCTCACAAGTTTCATTCATAGTAGTATCAAAGTCACAGGTATAGCAAGTATCAATTTCATCAAAAAGGGATATTTCAAAAGAATCAATAGGATCATCACTTTCTGTAACATCCCAAGTATGAAAATCATCCACTTAGAATGTTTGTTGCATGTTTATTTAAGTATTGCATCATATCATCATTTTGTTCCATGTTGTTTGCATTTGTTTCTTAATTATTGCAATTGTTTTCCACTGTTTTCACAACTCAAATTCAAACCTTTTTCAAACATTGGTTTCATACTTGCTCTGTTACAACTTTGTGAATAAAATTCACAAATAATAACAACCATTTTGGTTCCATGTTTTCCTTAGTGATCACTTGTGAAAATGATCATTTTAAATCAATTATTTATTTTCCAAACACAATTTAAAATTCAAATCCAAGCACACAAACAGAACCAATTTGAATTTATGTTGTTACCCAAAACAAACCAACTCAATTTGCTTATATTACATAGGGGTTACCCTATTTAAATAATGGTTTTTATTAATGTTTATTAATATTAACAATTTCACTCAAATTTGGTTCAAATTTCAAAAAGCAACCAAACATTTAAATTTTGAGATTAAAAGCTACCAAATGTTTGCATTTTATCTAAGGAAACTCCCCTAATTTTTCTAGATTTTTATCTAACCTAAAACCTATGATTTTTTCTACCAAAAGCAAAAGCTACAAAAAAAAAACAGAAAGCAAAAAAAAATAAAGCAAACACAACGCGCGCGCAGCAGAAAACAGAACCCTTTGGGGCTGTGGTTTACGCAGACTACGACTATGGCTACGATGACCACCAGGATGGCTACTTCGTGGAGTTTGACGAGACTGCAGACGAGTAGATAGTTGGACCAGGGCTGGATCCAGGACCTACGTGGATGGGCTTCGTCTTCTTTATTTTTCTCCGGCTTCTTGAGCCTGTTGGATTTGTCTGTACCCAGACACCTTGATTGCTTCCGCTGATGTAACGAATGCTATGTTGGGACATGTGTCCTCTGGATGATTGTATTTGCTATTTATGCCTTAGTGAAGGCCATTTGCAACCTTATTTCCATCTTTTGTGTCTTAGAGGCATGTTGTGTTATCCTTTTGTTCAAAACCGTTGACGTACCATGTGTGTATGGTATGAAGTACGTCAATGGTAGTATCCTGATTTCTACAGGATAGTTTACATCGACGATGAACAGTAACGGTTGGTTGTCGCACATAAGTGCTGGCCTACCCGTAAGGGGACGCGGGAGCCGTTAGGCCCCGTAATCCAACCAAAATACTGTTCAGTTCGTACGGTGAGTATCCTCTAGAAGTCCGGGTGCGACACTTTCATCAAATAATGTATGAGTTAAAGAGTTACTCGTTGGAAGGTAGACATGGGTAGCTACTCCATTCTTCCTCCTCTTTATCATCACTCTCCTCCTATTTTTCATCCAATGAGCTTCCAGATTCAGCAGTTTCTTCTTCCATAGGTTCCTGCAAGGCATTATTCTCTCCCTTTGGGGGAGAGCATTGATTAAGATATTTAATTATGTAGAAATTACAATCCTTGTAATTATCAAAGTAGTATTCAAGTATATCATAAATCTCGTATTTATAAGGTGCATCATCAATATTTTCAAGCAAATAAGCAATTTCTAATGCACCCTTCCAAGCAATAAATTCCTCAATTTGTTCCACATCATGAAAGTCATAATTTCCCTTAACATAAGAAGATATGGTAACATTATAATTATACTCACGTTGAAAAGGGAGGTGTTTATACCTCCTACAAAAACAAGCTTTATCAAAGCAATAAGTAACATTATAAGTAGAGCACAAGTTTTTAGCATAGTCATGCAATTTATTAATTTGCTCCCATAAGTGTATCCCTTTTTGTGACAAGCGGTGTTCCTTATAATATTTTGGTTGTTCATCCGTGAACCCACCTTGCCAATAATATCTACTTTCGAAGACATCAAACATTGCTATCAAGCATGATAAAGCAAATAACCAGCAAAACAATAACAAAGTAAAAAATGATTGGAAGTGAGAGACTCCCCTTGCAGAAATTCTCTTCCTCCACGGCAATGGTGCCAGAACACTTGTTGATGGATGACGTTGGTAAACCCCAAGAGAAAGGTTGTGAAGAGTGCAACGGCAAGTTTTCCCTCAGAAAAGAAACCAAGGTTAAATCGACAAGTATGAGGACAAGCAATCTCTAAAGGTTGATGCAGTTGACATGGCAGGGCGCACTACCTGTTCAGCAGCAACGTGAAACCTACACAACACAATCAAATCACTTTTCCCCAACGAAGCAGTGAGGTTGTCAATCTCAAGGAGATTTGCTGATAACAAAGAGGTCAAATATATGGTGTGTAAAACAATATGAAAAGAGTATGAAAACAGTAACAGCTGTGTGAAAACAGTGGAATCAGTGTGAAAGCAGTGGAAGCAGTGTGTATAATATCAGTATGAGAACATGGACCAGGGTCCACAGTTCACTAGAGGTGTCTCTCCATTAAATATAGCTAACATGCGTGGTTAACAAATTGCAGCTGGGCAACTGACAGATAAAGAACATGCATGACATAAAGATTACTATGAGATTCATGCGGGCATTACAACAAAATGCATAGATCGTCATCTAACTACATCTATGACTAATAATACACCCTTCGAATATCATCGGAACAAACGTTGGGTATTAAGTTGCAAGCAACGGATAATCGTAGTAAGCAAAGTGTGTAATTTAAACAATGTAAACATCGTTGTTTTCTCCCTAATGGCAACAACACATCATCCATCCACCACGTTTTTGTCAGTCGAGCACATATGCAAAGGAGGCATGAACCCGCTATCCAGCATAAATAATCCCTCTTGGAGTCACTAGCATCTTCTTGGCCAGAGCATCTACTAACAACGGAGAGCATGCAAGATCATAAATAACATACACATGAATATAACATGATAGATTGATAATCAACAGACATAACATTCAATAATCATCGGATCCCAGCAGACACAACATGTAGCAATACAAATAGCTGATCTCGATCATGTGAGGCAGATCACGAGATCTAAACATGAGGCATAAGGTGGAGAGTACAACCATCTATCTACTTTTATGGACCCGTAGTCCAAGGATGAACTTCTCACGATCACTCCGGAGGCGGGAATGGTGGTGTAGACCCCTCCAGTGATGAATTCCCCTCCCGGCAGGGTGCTGGGGAGAGCTCCTGAACCCTCCCGATCTCGGGTTGACGATGACGGCGGCCTCGGGTATTTCTCTGGACGAAGTGGTATATTTTTAGGGTAGATGTACTGGGGGAATAAATAGGCGAAAGGGCGATGACGGTGGACGCTCGTGGGGCCCACACCACCCCCAGGCGCGGCCAGGGGACGAGCCGCCCAATGGTGTGGCCCCCCTCCGGGCCTCTTTGGGACTCCGTGGAACCTTCGGGAATTCTAAGACTTCCGGGCTTCGAATTTTCCAATTCCGAGAATATTTCCAGAACAACTTTTCTGAAACAAAAAACAGCAGAAAACAGGGAACTGGTTCTATGACATCTTGTCAATAGGTTAGTCCGGGAAATCGATAAAAATGACATAAAGTTAGAGGAAAACTGTAGCATATGGCATGAAAACAACATGGAACATCAGAAATTAAGGATACGTTTATGACGTATCAGCAGGGCGCACTACCAGTCTCAGCAGCAACGTGGAATCTACACAACACAATCAAAGTACTTTGCCCCAACGAAACAGTGAGGTTGTCAATCTCACCAGTTTTGCTAACACAAAGGATTAGATGTATAGTGTGGAAAATAGTACTTGTTCGTAGTAAATGAAAAGACAAGAGTGATGGCAGTGAATGACAGGAAACAGTGATTGCAGTAAAGAAAATAGTGTTTTCAGTGGTTGTATTATCAGTGTGAAAGAATGGACTGGGGTCCACGGTTCACTAGTGGTGTCTCTCCATAAAAGATAGACCGTTATCGAACTGCATCTATGACTAACCCTAAAGACCTTATCCAATTTGCCAGCCCAGGGCCCCCTCCGGGTCCCCTCCGGACTCCGTGTATGTGATAGATTTCTAAGACCTTGGGATTTTGTTTCGTCCAATTCCGAGATTATTTCCAGAACAACTTTTCTGAAACCAAAAACAGCAGAAAACAGGAACTGGCTCTATGGCATCTTGTCAATAGGTTAGTCCCAGGAAGTCCATAAAAATGACATGAAGTGTATAGAAAACATGTAGCATATGGCATCAAAACAACATGGAACATCAGAAATTATAGATATGTTTGAGACGTATCAACCGGTAGTACCGTGAAGGCAGCACTACCGGGCAACTACCGGACCGAGTCCAGTACCCTGCCGTGTCGAAAAAGGACAAACCCAGTAGTGGCGGTAGTACTACCGACAGGCCGGTACTACCAAGCCAAAGGACGGTACTACCACGCTTCAGAGTAAAAATACTTCTTCGAGATCTGCGCATTCTTCTTTTTTGTGAGGAAAGATATAAGGAAAACCTGTAGACTTAAGAGGCACACATATAGTTAGATACCCTAACCGTGTTGTCGTCAAAGTCCAAAATAGGTATAGTACAAAATGCAATTTCACTAACCGTAGCGCCCACTCCTTGTTGTTTTTGTCTGAGTCGTAATTGCTGTTTAGGACCACTGCAGGCGAGGAGGTGGTGGAGGCGCCAACCCGGGGCGTACGGTTGTTGCAGTTGTCGTCGAGGACCACCATGGGCGAGGAGGTGGTGGAGGCGCTGTCCCGAGCGGCCAGCTGCAGGAGGCGTCGTCGCCAGGTGCTGCGCGGCCGATGGAGGCGCGCTCGGACGAGGAGGAGGCCTCGGCGATGGAGGAGGCCATGGTGTTGGTGTAGTCTGGCATGTCCTCCTCTAGCGTCACCATCGAGTCGGTGATCGCAGTTAGGAGGCCGGGGCAGTCTGAAAGGACACGAATGTCGCCTAGAGGGGGGATGAATAGGCGTTTAAAAATAATTACGATTGAGGCTTGAATAAATGCCGAATAAAACTAGCGTTTAATTTATCAAGCCAAAACCTAAACAAACTAGGTTCACCTATGTGCACTAACAACTTATGCTAAACAATTCGAGCAACTATGTTATAGCAATATATGTTAATTCAAGATCGATGTCTATCACAAAGTATATTGCATAAGTAAAGTGATCTGGCGTAGAAATAACCGAGACACGTGGAGACGATGATTTATCCCGAAGTTCACTTCTCAATGGAAGCTAATCTCCGTTGGAGAGGTGTGGAGTCACAATGACTCAAAGCGCCCAATGGATCACCTTATTCTCCTCGTGCCTCCACCAATGCGGAGTGTCACGATCCACTAGGGGACCTTTGAGTGCGGTCACCCATCCCGTACAAGGTTGGGGCAATCTCCACAACTCAATTGGAGGCTCCCAACAATATCCCACGAGCTACCAAAACTTCAAGATAGGTTTTGTAGCATCCCAACTTTTAATAAAGATGGAATACCTGTGTTTATTGTGCTAGTCCCTGGATCAATTGCTAGCACCACAGTACAAAATTAAATATCATGCAAATGCATCAAATTCTATTACATCGCATGATCCAGTCTTTACAAAATAGTATTACAACTTGCATAGTCTTAGAAGACTAGCAGAAAACAAAGACATACAGCGGAAAACATAGTACAACATTGAGCCCATCTTCTTCATGTGCCACAGGCAAAACATGTTGGCGATAGTCTCGAGATCCTAAACGAAATCCTCACTCGTCTTCAGAAACATCTGCAATATGGAATATGCAGCCACAAGGGAGTCAATACAATTTAATGTATTGGCAAGTAACACTATGGTGGATATAAATGGCAAGACTAGTACTACATGCTTATTTGGCTGAGTGGAGTTTAGGCTAAGTTTGCATAAAGCCAGTTTTGTCCTATCTCTTTTGTAAAACAAACTTTTCTTTTCAAAGGGGTGGCAACATTGGATTTAGATCCAAGCACCACAATACTCTTCACTTGGTCAAAATTTTACTTATTGAAATTGATGATGAGATTCTTCCGTCAATCCTTGTCTAGCTGCTCATAGTTGTCCATAACCGGGGACACGGCTAAGATCTTAGTTTGTTGACTCTGCAGAGGTTGTGCACTTTCACCCTTTGTCTTCAATTAGCCCAAACATCCTATACACCCGGAGTGCATCATGGAAAGGAGAGAATTGAGACGAGATCTTTCAGAAGAAGAAGTCCAAACCCACCGGCAAGACCCGTTCCACCTATAATTTTGCTACATCTGCTTGTCAAGCCTGGGCTGAACTCTCACAACTTAATTGATCAAGACAGAGCCCATATTGTCAAAAGGCTGCACGGGAAGCTACTAGATTTAGAGGGACATAGTAATCTCTTTGTTCCTGGGTGGCCATCCTCAAGTGACAACCTCAAGTGGAATAACCCTTAGATCAGGGCCCTGAGGCAACACTCAACATAAACCAGTCTTACCACTTCCACCCAGGTGGTTCATTCATTAGTTATACTTAGAATTTTTCCTCAACATCTAGAAAAACAATTTTTTGTAGCATGGCTAAGCATCTAAATAAGTACCAAGGCATCAAAATAACAAGGTATAAGGATGGCTACACACTACTAGGATATAGCATAGCATAATATAACTTATTAAAAATCCCTATCATGCATACTACTCAAAATCAACTAATGCATATAGAAAATAATGGGTAGTTGATGGTGTGTTACTTTCCTTGTTGAAGTTGGTGAAGATATCACACTCTCTTCACAAAAGATCGTTGCTCTCCGTACAATCTATTCATTGAAAACAAAATAACAAAATAAACAAGCATCCTAGCAAACAAACATACAAGTGTAGAAAAGCAACTAACATATCAAAAGGGGCTTAACCAAGTTGGTTAGGACAAGGTCTAGGTTTGAGTTGAAAGATTCATTCTCTAGTGGTCTCATTCTTGTTAAGGAAATTCCAATGGGTTACTTGGGAAGGACTAGGTTGAGCTTGATGTGATCTAACTTTATTATAACCATACTTGTCGAGGAAGTTCCAAGAGTTCACTAAGAATAAACATATTACTTCTTCAAATAAAGTAATACATGCAAACACTTGGTCATATTCACCTTCAAAAATATTTGAGTGACTATGTTAGTATTTTCCATTGTGGTTAGGGTAGGTCTACTAACTTTATCATCAAAGGGAAAATATTACTAAGTCTTGGGTTTTCCATTTGGGTCAATGGTTGGACAAAAACAACTTGTTATTCTTCAACTTGTATGGATTTCTCCTAGACCTCATGTGATTGCCTTCTTGAAGATCATCTTCATGCTTCTATTGTAGTCTTTTTTCCTTGGATGGATTCTTCTCTTGGTCTTGATAAATTCTTCAGGGTTTTCACTTCACTAATTTGTTTGGGTATGGGATGGACACAAATACCACTAAGTCAATTTGAAAGAAAAATAAGAAGAAGGATAGAAAGAGCGAGGGAGATGTTTTCTTCTGAATTTCTTCACACTTGTACTTCTTGAGTTGCTTCTAGTTGTTGTGGAGTCTAAGTCTTCTCTTCAAAACTTCTTCATTGATCTTCCTTGTAGCTCTTCATGTTGCCACCAGGTTGAAAGGAGAAAAATAGAAAAGGGAAGGAAAAAGACTTAGAGAGAAAGGGTGTTAGTCCTCTAGAAGTTTCTCTGGTTTTCTTCTAGTGCTTCCACTTCTTGGAGATGCTTATGAAGTTTGTTTTATTTTCCAAGTCCTTCAATGGTCTTCTATCTTCATGTTGCAAAATCTCTAGATGGTTAAGTCCTCCATTGCACTTCATGGTTCTCACAAATCCCAATTTGATGAAATCTTGAAGCATGAAAGGGGAGTGGAGAAGTAGATAGCAAACTAAATTTCACTATTTGGTACTATATGTGATTGACACATTCTAAGGACTTGCCTTGGCTCCACTTAGACATAACATCAAGGAAAAACAGTTGAAAACAATTCCTAAGACATGGTGAAGATGGATGAATCACTAGGTTGGGTTTTTGGTCAAAAACACATGGCCATGGTCCAAGGATGTCCAAAATGGTTGGGCAAGGTTGTTTCTGGTTCAAGGTTGTCAAATGGAACAATTTTGCAAAAGGAACTATATTGAAATTATTTATAGAAATTAATCTATGTCAAAAATACTCAAATAGACAACTAAATTCTAAATTCAATTTTAATTTGTTCAATTATTATTTTGGGACAGAGGATAAGAAAGTACACATCCTAAGGTTTCCAAATATATTTTATTTACAATTTTTGGATTTGTAGAATTTGAATTATGCCAAATTTCATCAAACAAGCATATTTGAATTTGAACAAATTTAAGTTTGTCAAATTTGAATTTGGCCAGTGCCAAAAGTTTCTAGATGTCAAGGGCTTTTCAAAAAGTCCAAGATTGTTAAATTTGGCTGAGTTGTTGAAAAGATATGATGGTTCAAAGTTCTAGGGGCTAAACTGCAAAATTACAATTCTATTTTATATTCGGAATTAAAATCCAGAGACAGTTGGGCCAAAAATGGGTTATCTGTCGCGCGGGGCGATGGTTAGGAAATGGGCTTGGGCCTGCTACGCACCGCAGTGGGCGACAGATAACAAGTTGGGCGTTGCCAACTGGGCTGGCTACGTGGCTGTCTGTGATTCGTTGATACCGATTCGTTAAGTGAATTAACAGGACGCGTCCGATTTGGATCTAACGGCTAGGGGCTAGGGTTTACCTCTGTCACCGGAATTCCTCGCCGGAAATGGAGGGACGGCGGCGCCACGCTCGGGAATGGACGGCGGCAGCGCTCCAGAGGTGCTCGAGCTCGATGAAGACCACGGGGAGGTGCGGGGGAACACAGCGCGGAGGATGGAGAGGACGGTGCGTGCTCGCGAACCTCCAGTCGATGGCGCGATGCGAACCAATCTTCCCGGGCACCGGCGACGCTCCGGTGAGCACGGTGCAAGCTCCTAGCTGCACAAAAAGCCAAGGAAAAACCTCAGATGGATGCGCCGGTACAAGGGAAAGATAATGGGGAGAAAAGGAGGAGGAGAGGATGGCTACGGTGGTCGAAATCGATGAAAACGGCCGACGGGCAGCATGAACTCCGGTGAGCTATTGCTAGAGCCTGGAGGCAAGAGAAGGGGTGGATCCAGAGGGGAAATGCGGAGGAGAGGAATGGCTTTAAGATGGATGGATCGGTGGAGTTAATCTCGCACCATAACGCGAGGAATCAAAGCAATTGAAAACGGCGGTTTCGGTATTCTTCAGTTACTAGAGGAAGAAGAAACAGTGACGTCATTGATGACGTCATCAATTCATTTATTTTTCTTTTTAATTTCTGTTTAATCATTTCTTTAATAACTTCTGTATAAAAACTCCAATTGGCATGAAACAAATTTCTAAATTCTTAAAATTTAATTTCCTTTCCAGAAAACCCATTTTCACAAACTTTTGAACATATTACATTTTTTAATTATGAAATTTGAATAATTCATTAAAAGTGACTTAATAGCATTTTTAATAGAAAATCAAATTTAATTTTGAGAAAGGGTTTTATAAAAATAAAGATACATTATATAAGTCAAATATCATTTTTGAAAATCATTTACACTTTTTTTGCTATTTTATATTTTGAAATAAAAAATGATTTCACTAATAGCTTATTACTGCCATTTAAAAATATCAATTATATAAATGCAAATTATTGGTTGAATAAAATATCAGAGACATCAATGTGATAAAATAACATTTTACAAAATCATATTTAATGGTTTTCATATTTTATGATTTTAAAATATGAAGAAACAATGATAGTCTCTTAAATAGAAAACATCAATTTTTATATGTTTAAAACAATTTTAGAAATATTTTCTATGGTTCAACTATTGTTTCCTAAGACCCTTTTAGGAACTTTCATATTGTATATTTTCAACATATTAGTGAAACCACAATTAGTATCCTTTTGTTATATTCCAAACAAAGAGAATTTTTTAATAAATTTGGAAAATGGGGTTTAGTAAAAGCAGAAAGGTTTTCCCAAATGAAAACATTGTTTTCTCAAAGTATATTACTTGTTTTCATAAACAATTTATTTCTATAGCACTATATTATTTTGTTGATTGACATAAAACTTGGAAAACAAGGATCCAACTTATATCTATTTTGGGGTTATCAATAATAGTGAAACCCTTTTTAGAGACAAGAAGAGAATATTAGAGATAACAATTCTCCAGTTTTTATATATCAAAAATATTTTCAAGATCATAATTGGGTTGAAAACATGTTTTTGGTGTAAGGGTTAGCTTAAGAAGAAATATTTTCTTTATGTAGAAATATTTATTTTGAAATTACTTTAGGGTTTATGGAATAGAGGTATATTGGATTCTTTGTTCTAATATCATTGAAATATGTATTGTTTTCTTTTGTTTCTTGCTTCTCATTTGGTTTTTGGTGACTTACTAAACATGAAAACAAAAAGTTTCAAATTTTTGTGATTTTTTGAGTTTTCCAAAAATCAGGGATGTTACAGACTACCACCCTTAAAAGAAATCTCGTCCCGAGATTTGGGAAGGATAGAAAGAAAAAAAAATTGGGTAACTGGATTCCAAAACAACTGAGTGGGCTACCACCCTTAAAAGAAACTTTTGTGGGTAGTCTATTTTCATTAGATTGGAGTGTAGATTTATTTGAGATTGGTTTGAGTAAAACTTTCCTTCGCGATAGAGCTGTAGACCAACATATATCTGTTGAACTACCTTTGACACTGAGGGGTCACTCTTTGGGTCAATCAAAAGTCTTTGGGTTCCTCTCAACTTGGTCTTTTGATGTCCTTGGAAATCTTCCTTCTTGTTGTTGTCATCCTTGAAGGCAAACACCATGCTATTTCTAAGGAAACTCTCATGGTAGGAAAACTTCCATTGCTTGATAGCTCCAAGGTTAGCTTGATCCTTATTAGGCAGTTGGCATTGATCATGGATGTGATTGTTCCTTCACACAGAAGAAAGAAATTTGATACTAGCATTCCTCAAATGGGATGGCTTGTGTATCAATAGGGTAAATGTTGTATGATTCCAAATGGTTCTCACTATGGTTGGTGAATGAGTATGGTGTTGGGTTTGGTCTAGTAGGGATGAGTAGAGATTTAGAAAGATAGCTAAGGAAGGTTCTTATCCAAACATAGCAGATCAAGGAAACTCATCTTACAAACAACACATAACAAACACAAAGCAACACATTCATCACACCAAACAACATAGTTTTATAAAACAACTAATATTGTCATAACACACTCATTGCTATGATCAATATACTAACACGTTAACGTTGTTTAACAAAGGAACTAGATTGGTGGTCTCATCTATATCTTCTTGGGTTCTTCAAATTCCTCTCTCCATTTCCTAAGGTCTTCTTGATTGTGGTGAAGTCTAAGTTTTTCTTCAAGTTCTTCAATAATATTGAATGTAGGTCTTCCAGTTGGTGAAACACTTCTTGCACTTCTTGGTATGGTCATCAACATTCTTGTCTTGATGGTATTGAGGAGGAGGTCATCTAGGGAAATTTTTAAGGTGAATTATAGATGAGATGATATGAGATGAACTAAGAGTATTGTTTTGTTTTTAGAAAGTTTGAACATAGAAATTTTTCAATCTAGGGTGATCAATGGGTTATTAAAAACTTGTTGCAAATTGGATATTCACTATAGTGAGAGATACTGGCACCCGCTAGCCAATCAGGGAACGGTCTCATGTCCGTGGACACGTAAAGTTGTCCGGGCCGCTTCATCTCACTATGCCGCTAGGATCAAAAATACTCTAAGGAGATAATAACATGATCAAAAATGGCTTCCAAACCTAAGGGTCTCGAATCCTACAGGCAACACAATGCTCTGATACCATTTTGTAGCATCCCAACTTTTAATAAAGATGGAATACCTGTGTTTATTGTGCTAGTCCCTGGATCAATTGCTAGCACCACAGTACAAAATTAAATATCATGCAAATGCATCAAATTCTATTACATCGCATGATCCAGTCTTTACAAAATAGTATTACAACTTGCATAGTCTTAGAAGACTAGCAGAAAACAAAGACATACAGCGGAAAACATAGTACAACATTGAGCCCATCTTCTTCATGTGCCACAGGCAAAACATGTTGGCGATAGTCTCGAGATCCTAAACGAAATCCTCACTCGTCTTCAGAAACATCTGCAATATGGAATATGCAGCCACAAGGGAGTCAATACAATTTAATGTATTGGCAAGTAACACTATGGTGGATATAAATGGCAAGACTAGTACTACATGCTTATTTGGCTGAGTAGAGTTTAGGCTAAGTTTGCATAAAGCCAGTTTTGTCCTATCTCTTTTGTAAAACAAACTTTTCTTTTCAAAGGGGTGGCAACATTGGATTTAGATCCAAGCACCACAATACTCTTCACTTGGTCAAAATTTTACTTATTGAAATTGATGATGAGATTCTTCCGTCAATCCTTGTCTAGCTGCTCATAGTTGTCCATAACCGGGGACACGGCTAAGATCTTAGTTTGTTGACTCTGCAGAGGTTGTGCACTTTCACCCTTTGTCTTCAATTAGCCCAAACATCCTATACACCCGGAGTGCATCATGGAAAGGAGAGAATTGAGACGAGATCTTTCAGAAGAAGAAGTCCAAACCCACCGGCAAGACCCGTTCCACCTATAATTTTGCTACATCTGCTTGTCAAGCCTGGGCTGAACTCTCACAACTTAATTGATCAAGACAGAGCCCATATTGTCAAAAGGCTGCACGGGAAGCTACTAGATTTAGAGGGACATAGTAATCTCTTTGTTCCTGGGTGGCCATCCTCAAGTGACAACCTCAAGTGGAATAACCCTTAGATCAGGGCCCTGAGGCAACACTCAACATAAACCAGTCTTACCACTTCCACCCAGGTGGTTCATTCATTAGTTATACTTAGAATTTTTCCTCAACATCTAGCAAAACAATTTTTTGTAGCATGGCTAAGCATCTAAATAAGTACCAAGGCATCAAAATAACAAGGTATAAGGATGGCTACACACTACTAGGATATAGCATAGCATAATATAACTTATTAAAAATCCCTATCATGCATACTACTCAAAATCAACTAATGCATATAGAAAATAATGGGTAGTTGATGGTGTGTTACTTGCCTTGTTGAAGTTGGTGAAGATATCACACTCTCTTCACAAAAGATCGTTGCTCTCCGTACAATCTATTCATTGAAAACAAAATAACAAAATAAACAAGCATCCTAGCAAACAAACATACAAGTGTAGAAAAGCAACTAACATATCAAAAGGGGCTTAACCAAGTTGGTTAGGACAAGGTCTAGGTTTTAGTTGAAAGATTCATTCTCTAGTGGTCTCATTCTTGTTAAGGAAATTCCAATGGGTTACTTGGGAAGGACTAGGTTGAGCTTGATGTGATCTAACTTTATTATAACCATACTTGTCGAGGAAGTTCCAAGAGTTCACTAAGAATAAACATATTACTTCTTCAAATAAAGTAATACATGCAAACACTTGGTCATATTCACCTTCAAAAATATTTGAGTGACTATGTTAGTATTTTCCATTGTGGTTAGGGTAGGTCTACTAACTTTATCATCAAAGGGAAAATATTACTAAGTCTTGGGTTTTCCATTTGGGTCAATGGTTGGACAAAAACAACTTGTTATTCTTCAACTTGTATGGATTTCTCCTAGACCTCATGTGATTGCCTTCTTGAAGATCATCTTCATGCTTCTATTGTAGTCTTTTTCCTTGGATGGATTCTTCTCTTGGTCTTGATAAATTCTTCAGGGTTTTCACTTCACTAATTGGTTTGGGTATGGGATGGACACAAATACCACTAAGTCAATTTGAAAGAAAAATAAGAAGAAGGATAGAAAGAGCGAGGGAGATGTTTTCTTCTGAATTTCTTCACACTTGTACTTCTTGAGTTGCTTCTAGTTGTTGTGGAGTCTAAGTCTTCTCTTCAAAACTTCTTCATTGATCTTCCTTGTAGCTCTTCATGTTGCCACCAGGTTGAAAGGAGAAAAATAGAAAAGGGAAGGAAAAAGACTTAGAGAGAAAGGGTGTTAGTCCTCTAGAAGTTTCTCTGGTTTTCTTCTAGTGCTTCCACTTCTTGGAGATGCTTATGAAGTTTGTTTTATTTTCCAAGTCCTTCAATGGTCTTCTATCTTCATGTTGCAAAATCTCTAGATGGTTAAGTCCTCCATTGCACTTCATGGTTCTCACAAATCCCAATTTGATGAAATCTTGAAGCATGAAAGGGGAGTGGAGAAGTAGATAGCAAACTAAATTTCACTATTTGGTACTATATGTGATTGACACATTCTAAGGACTTGCCTTGGCTCCACTTAGACATAACATCAAGGAAAAACAGTTGAAAACAATTCCTAAGACATGGTGAAGATGGATGAATCACTAGGTTGGGTTTTTGGTCAAAAACACATGGCCATGGTCCAAGGATGTCCAAAATGGTTGGGCAAGGTTGTTTCTGGTTCAAGGTTGTCAAATGGAACAATTTTGCAAAAGGAACTATATTGAAATTATTTATAGGAATTAATCTATGTCAGAAATACTCAAATAGACAACTAAATTCTAAATTCAATTTTAATTTGTTCAATTATTATTTTGGGACAGAGGATATGAAAGTACACATCCTAAGGTTTCCAAATATATTTTATTTACAATTTTTGGATTTGTAGAATTTGAATTATGCCAAATTTCATCAAACAAGCATATTTGAATTTGAACAAATTTAAGTTTGTCAAATTTGAATTTGCCAAGTGCCAAAAGTTTCTAGATGTCAAGGGCTTTTCAAAAAGTCCAAGATTGTTAAATTTGGCTGAGTGGTTGAAAAGATATGATGGTTCAAAGTTCTAGGGGCTAAACTGCAAAATTACAATTCTATTTTATATTCGGAATTAAAATACAGAGACAGTTGGGCCAAAAATGGGTTATCTGTCGCGCGGGGCGATGGTTAGGAAATGGGCTTGGGCCTGCTACGCACCGCAGTGGGCGACAGATAACAAGTTGGGCGTTGCCAACTGGGCTGGCTACGTGGCTGTCTGTGATTCGTTGATACCGATTCGTTAAGTGAATTAACAGGACGCGTCCGATTTGGATCTAACGGCTAGGGGCTAGGGTTTACCTCTGTCACCGGAATTCCTCGCCGGAAATGGAGGGACGGCGGCGCCACGCTCGGGAATGGACGGCGGCAGCGCTCCAGAGGTGCTCGAGCTCGATGAAGACCACGGGGAGGTGCGGGGGAACACAGCGAGGAGGATGGAGAGGACGGTGCGTGCTCGTGAACCTCCAGTCGATGGCGCGATGCGAACCTATGTTCCCGGGCACCGGCGACGCTCCGGTGAGCACGATGCAAGCTCCTAGCTGCACAAAAAGCCAAGGAAAAACCTCAGATGGATGCGCCGGTACAAGGGAAAGATAATGGGGCGAAAAGGAGGAGGAGAGGATGGCTACGGTGGTCGAAATCGATGAAAACGGCCGACGGGCAGCATGAACTCCGGTGAGCTATTGCTAGAGCCTGGAGGCAAGAGAAGGGGTGTATCCAGAGGGGAAATGCGGAGGAGAGGAATGGCTTTAAGATGGATGGATCGGTGGAGTTAATCTCGCACCATAACGCGAGGAATGAAAGCAATTGAAAACGGCGGTTTCGGTATTCTTCAGTTACTAGAGGAAGAAGAAACAGTGACGTCATTGATGACGTCATCAATTCATTTATTTTTCTTTTTAATTTCTGTTTAATCATTTCTTTAATAACTTCTGTATAAAAACTCCAATTGGCATGAAACAAATTTCTAAATTCTTAAAATTTAATTTCCTTTCCAGAAAACCCATTTTCACAAACTTTTGAACATATTACATTTTTTAATTATGAAATTTGAATAATTCATTAAAAGTGACTTAATAGCATTTTTAATAGAAAATCAAATTTAATTTTGAGAAAGGTTTTTATAAAAATAAAGAGACATTATATAAGTCAAATATCATTTTTGAAAATCATTTACACTTGTTTTGCTATTTTATATTTTGAAATAAAAAATGATTTCACTAATAGCTTATTACTGCCATTTAAAAATATCAATTATATAAATGCAAATTATTGGTTGAATAAAATATCAGAGACATCAATGTGATAAAATAACATTTTACAAAATCATATTTAATGGTTTTCATATTTTATGATTTTAAAATATGAAGAAACAATGATAGTCTCTTAAATAGAAAACATCAATTTTTATATGTTTAAAACAATTTTAGAAATATTTTCTATGGTTCAACTATTGTTTCCTAAGACCCTTTTAGGAACTTTCATATTGTATATTTTCAACATATTAGTGAAACCACAATTAGTATCCTTTTGTTATATTCCAAACAAAGAGAATTTTTTAATAAATTTGGAAAATGGGGTTTAGTAAAAGCAGAAAGGTTTTCCCAAATGAAAACATTGTTTTCTCAAAGTATATTACTTGTTTTCATAAACAATTTATTTCTATAGCACTATATTATTTTGTTGATTGACATAAAACTTGGAAAACAAGGATCCAACTTATATCTATTTTGGGGTTATCAATAATAGTGAAACCCTTTTTAGAGACAAGAAGAGAATATTAGAGATAACAATTCTCCAGTTTTTATATATCAAAAATATTTTCAAGATCATAATTGGGTTGAAAACATGTTTTTGGTGTAAGGGTTAGCTTAAGAAGAAATATTTTCTTTATGTAGAAATATTTATTTTGAAATGACTTTAGGGTTTATGGAATAGAGGTATATTGGATTCTTTGTTCTAATATCATTGAAATATGTATTGTTTTCTTTTGTTTCTTGCTTCTCATTTGGTTTTTGGTGACTTACTAAACATGAAAACAAAAAGTTTCAAATTTTTGTGATTTTTTGAGTTTTCCAAAAATCAGGGATGTTACACAAGGCCTCGAAAGCTTCCAAATATCCGAGGAAACAATCAACCGTCTAGGGCACTCCAAGTACCCAAGAGGACAAGCTCAAGGGCAATCCAAGAAACCAAGAGTAGCAAGATTCTCAACTTTCACTCGAACGAATCCTCATAGAGAACTCAAACTGATGCAACCTATGCAATGGCAAGAACTCAGGAAGTTCTCAAATCCATCACTCTCAAATCCCACCAAAGCAAAAAATGCTATGGGGAGAAGAGAGGAAGAACAAATAAGAACTCAAAAAATGAACCCACAAGATCTAGATCTAAAGATTTTCCCTCACAAAGAGGAGAGATGGATTGGTGGAATAATAGATCTAGATCTCCTCTCTCTTTTCCCACTAATTGGAGGCAAGAATAGTGGAGAAATAGAGAGAAAGCAAGCTCCAAGAGGTCAACAATGGTGGGGGAAACTTGCTTGAGAAGTGGGGAACCAATGGGTCAGAAGACCCCTTAAGTCCCCACGAATTCTTCCCGTTGGGGAAAACTAGGTGCTCCGGCCTAGGGCCATTCTGGCTGGCCTTTCTGCGCGTCCCAGCCTAGGCCCGGCCTGGGGCCGAGCCTGGGCCGGCCTAGGCCGGCCTTACTGCGCATCCCATCCTAGGTCGAGCCTGAGGCTGGCTACCTAACACAACCGGTCGGCCTTGGGGGCCCAAGACACGTAAGCCCGGCCAGGCCGGCCTCCCAGTTTACAGAAAAACATCCATAATGAAAACTTCAAATGTTTTGCATACAAACTCCATTTTTGATGATCTTGGGCTCGTTGAAATCGCAAAAACGAGAACTATAAGATTATGAAAAGAAATATCATAGTTCTACAAGGGAGGATAAAACTAAATGACGAAAGGTTTGACCTATCTATAAAAGAGCAATTAGTAAAACCTCCAATATCAAAAATGCAATAAGTTTTTCATGCAAAACCTGTTTTTGATGAACTTGAGCTTATCTTGAAGAAAATGACAAGCTCTAAAACCACACATGGAGACAAAAAAATAAGAACCAAGAAATATGATGCCAAATATGCAAAGGTTTGCGCTCTCTCTGAACGATGCGATCAAGTTGCTAATATGAGAGCCCCTCTTGATAGTACGGTTATCTATCCTATAACCCGGTCTCCCAAATAATCCTATGAGACCGGTAACATAGAAAACCTGTCAAGATCGTACCTTTGCCTTGAACATTCCACTTGAGCTAGATGATGAAGATCTTGACCTTCTCAAGATGCAACATCTTTCTTGATTTCGCTTTGCTTGATGAAGACACATAGATTGCTCCCCCATACGCCACTATGGGAGAGGATATTTTAACTCCATCTTCACCTGGCCATTATCTCCAAAAGGGTTGCAAGCTCCAAGCATGTTATCTCTTAGATATTGATGTCTCCCAAATGCAGGAGATCAATTGTAGTACTTTTCGAATTAGAAAGGTTGTCGAACCCACGAGGAGCAGAAGGAACTGGTAAGTAGAATAGCAAAGGAATAATAAAAGCAACAGGTGTTTTTGTGTTTTAATTGTGTAGTGCAAGTAAAGTAAAATGCGGAAAGTAAATTGCAGAAAGTAGTAGGTCTCAATGAGAGACAAAGCCCAATCCTCTAATGCGCAAGAGGACAAGCTCAAGTGTGTGTTTGTGTCTTATATGTGGAAAACGTTCCCGAGGGCTGCACGAATTTAGCTGGCATAGTGATTCATTGCATAACATGTTTGTATATCTTGTCTAGTTTTAATCTTCTTTGGATGGAGCCACAAATAGGAATAGCTAAATAAATAAACTATCACCCCTTATGATGGATCACGTGGCCAATTAAATGACAGCACGGGAATTATTAAGACATGATGTCCCACCATAGCCTTATGCTCTAAGGTCCCCAATACAAGTACCCTCATAATGCAATTCAACGACTCTGTCTCAAGTTCCTGTCACCTAAAGACATCATCACGTCACTACACTACGGTGTTCTCCTATGAGCCCATGTAGGTGAAGTGTTGTACAGTCGACGTTCGTACAACACCATCATAGAATCACATAAAAGATAAATACTAGACCAAATAACAACTCATCTCATGTAACAAATCATTGCCAATTCATCCTATGCCCTCAGGAACCTGCATGACCGAGAAAACTTCTGATACCTTTGATGTCTCTTGGATATGGTAATTTCTCAATAGCTTCAATTTTTGCTGGGTCAACTTCCATTCCTCTTCCAGAAATACGATGCCCAAGAACAATTCCCTCTGTTACCATAAAGTGACACTTCTCCCAATTAAGAACAAGGTGTTGGTCTTCACAACGCTGCAAAACTTTGTTAAGGTTGAACAAGCCATTATCAAAAGAAGTACCATACACCGAAAAATCATCCATAAAGACTTCCACTATATTTTCAATATAATCAACAAATATAGCATTCATGCATCTCTGAAAAGTAGCAGGCGCATTACATAAACCAAAAGGCATTCTCCTATAAGCAAATGTACCATATGGGCAAGTAAAAGTGGTCTTTTCCTGATCATCACTATGAACTGGAATTTGAGAGAAGCCTGAATACCCATCTAAATAACAAAAGTGAGAATGTTTAGATAATCTCTCTAGCATTTGATCAATAAAGGGCAATGGATAATGGTCCTTACGAGTTGCTTTATTTAATTTTCTATAATCAATGCACATTCTATAACCAACAACAGTACGTTGAGCAACAAGTTCATCATCTTTATTAGGAACCACAGTAATTCCACCTTTCTTAGGAACACAATGAACAGGACTAACCCATTTACTATCAGCTATAGGATAAATAATACCAGCCTCTATGAGTCGAATTACCTCCTTTCTTACCACTTCCTTCATTTTTGGATGTAGACGGTGTTGGAAATCAACAACAGGTTTAGCATCTTCTTCCAAATTAATTTTATGCATACATAGAGCTGGACTTATGCCCTTAAGATCATCAAGAGAATAACCAATAGCCTTACGGTGGGCTTTAAGCACATCTAGTAATTTCTCTTCTTCCTCAGCTGAAAGGTTAGCACTAATAATAACAGGATATATATTTTTCTTATCCAAGTATGCATATTTCAGATTTTCAGGCAAAGGCTTTAATTCAAAACTAGGATCTCCTTTAGGAGGTGGGAGTATTCCTATATTATCAGGTGGGATATGCAATTGTAATTGTGGAGGTTGCTGCCATAATATTTGTTCTAAAGCTTCTTTTTCTGCATCATTAAATGGCTCTTCCTACTTAAGCATATAACGTTCCACCACGTCTGATGAAGCTACAGCTATATGAGCAAGAGTTTCAATTAGATCTTTAGATTTTGGTTCTTTCTTAGCAGGTTTATCAGCAAATTTAGAAAAATTAAATTCAAGTTTCTCTCCAGCATATTCAGTAAACACCCTTTCTCTAGGCAAATCAATTTCAGCACCAACAGTATGTAAGAAAGGTCTACCAAATATAATAGGACAGAAAGAATCTTGTGGACAACCAAGCACAATAAAATCAGTAGGATATTTTATTTTCCCTACCAATACTTCAACATCTCTAACAATTCCAAAGGGACTAATATAATCTTTATTAGCAAGCTGAATGGTCATACCTGTTTCTTCCATGGTGATAGGACCAATATCAGGCTTAATTTTTTGATAGAGAGAATATGGAATGACACTAATGCTTGCTCCAATATCACATAAACCATGATAACAAGAAGTCCCAATAGAGCATAATATAATTGGCTTACCAACTTTGGATGAATTCCCTTTAATAACTTTGGTAGCATCTTCACATAAATAAACATCAACAGGATCTTCTTCATTTAATTGCTTAATAATAGAGACTTGGTTCTTGACTTCCACCTGATCTTTAGGTTGAGAACATCTCTTTCTACTTTTGTCGGCAACAGCAATAAGCAAATTCTCTTTAACTTTTTTCAGGATAGGGAGGTGGTTCAATATATTCTTCTATTACTACAGATGACACTGGTGTTTCTTTAATAAATTTAGGGACAACAATAGAAGATTTAACAGGTTCAACATAATAATCAAAGCCACTTTTAGGAATTCGAATGTGCTCAGCAAATTTCTTAGCTATTTCAATTGCAACATATGGATCAAGACCAAAATCTTTAATAACATTCTTGAACAAAATAGAACTAGAGAAACTTTCTACACATGAATATCCATAGTCAAAATAAGCTTCATTACCTTTGTCTAGGTCCCAATATTCAGAGTTCTTCGAAATAATTTCCAATAAATTCCAAGCTTCTTCTGCAGTATTATTTGTAAAACTTCCACCAGATGAACCATCCAAATATTGCTTTAGCCTATCAGGTAGTCTCACATAAAAGTTTATCAATATAAGTTTATTTGTGAGATCATGACAAGGATTCTTACGAAGGAGGTCCTTAAGCCTACCCCAAGCTTGAGTAATACTCTCTCCAAGGTGTGGCCAAAAATTAAATATAAAGCAACGGTTCTCATAAGCCTCTTTAGGAGTAAAATATTTAAGAAAGAAAACCTTCATAAAAGTATCCCAATTATGTGTAGTTTCTTCATCCAGGGACATATACCATTTTCGAGCATCACCAGTTAAGGACTGGTACAATAACTTGCATTTTACCTCATCCTCAGAAATAGCCTTGAGACTAATTAGCCCACATATATCCTCAATAGCCCGTATGTGATCACTTGCAGCCTTTGTTCCATCCCCTGCAAAATACTCATTCCTCACAGCTTTAACAAATTCAAGGGGAATAATATAACCATCATCATGAGGTGCTTTTTCAACAACTTTAGGTTTAATAGCATAAGCACTCTCATATAAAGCAAGTTTTAGCGAAGCATCTCTCATAAAATCCATAATAATAACAGGATGCAACAGCAAGTAAAATTCAGCTTTCAAGTTTCCTTACCAAACTTCTTACCAATAGCGCTACGCTCCCCGGCAACGGCGCCAGAAAAGTGTCTTGATGGCTCCCAAGTGCAGGAGATTAATTGTAGTACTTTTCGAATTAGAAAGGTTGTCGAACCCACGAGGAGTAGAAGGAACTGGTAAGTAGAATAGCAAAGGAATAATAAAAGCAACAGGTGTTTTTGTGTTTTAATTGTGCAGTGCAAGTAAAGTAAAATGCGGAAAGTAAATTGCAGCAAGTAGTAGGTCTCAATGAGAGACAAAGCCCAATCCTCTAATGCGCAAGAGGACAAGCTCAAGTGTGTGTTTGTGTCTTATATGTGGAAAACGTTCCCGAGGGCTGCACGGATTTAGCTCGCATAGTGATTCATTCCATAACATGTTTGTATATCTTGTCTAGTTTTAATCTTGTTCGGACGGAGCCACAAATAGGAATAGCTAAATAAATAAACTATCACCCCTTATGATGGATCACGTGGCCAATTAAATGACAGCACGAGAATTATTAAGACATGATGTCCCACCATAGCCTTATGCTCTAAGGTCCCCGATACAAGTACCCTCATAATGCAATTCAACGACTCTGTCTCAAGTTCCTGTCACCTAAAGACATCATCACGTCACTACACTACGGTGTTCTCCTATGAGCCCATGTAGGTGAAGTGTTGTACAGTCGATGTTCGTACAACACCATCATAGAATCACATAAAAGATAAATACTAGACCAAATAACAACTCATCTCATGTAACAAATCATTGCCAATTCATCCTATGCCCTTAGGAACATGCGGGAACTACTCACAACGTGCAAATATGAGCATGTATGGTGACATATGTGGTACAACACAATCTGAAACAATGGATCCACCACCAAATAATGACAAGTACTCAATCCCAAACATGCAACGGAGTACAATAACACGTATCTAGGGTGTAGCAATGATCAAACTATGAGGGGAACAGAGTGGATCACGGTGATGATGATGGTGGAGATGCAGGTGCTGGTGAGGATGGTGATGGAGATGCCTCCTCCCACGCCAAGGAGGAGATGGGGATGAAGATGGGGATGATTTCCCCCTTCCCCGGAGCTCCGGAGCAGCAGGATCTGTCTCCCCCGCAGAGAGTTTCGAGAGTTTCGCCGCCCTGGCAGCTCTGTCTCGTCTCGGGAAAATTAGGGTGTTCCTTTTCGGGGAAGACGGAGTCGTCAGCAAAAAGACCTCGGGGAGGAGGTGCTGTGGGCCCATTTGGGGGCCCCACACACGGCCAGGGAATCTGGCCGCGTGGGCTACCGCCTTTTGGGCCTTCTGGCCCTCCTCCTTTGTGTCTTGTGCCCACGGCCTTTCTCCCGAAGAAAAACTGACAGGGTTTCTTTCCTTTCGCAATTTGGATACATGTAGCTCCTGAAACATCAAAAAACATGAAAACAGGTGTTTTCTGACACCCAGAAATTAAATACCAAAAATAGGGACTTTGTAGGAAAGTCCCATAAAATCATCTAAAACATGCAAAACAATGACATAACATTGATAAAACATCCCAATAATGCCTATATGGAGGGTATAAATGATGATATAAAATGCACGTATCAGGTATGCTCCGCTTGGACTTGCACTTCTCAAACTTGATGACGACCACAACTTGACGTCATCCACCATGGACTATATGAAACCTTCCTTTTGAAGCAATCCCATGGAAAGATACCTGACCCCACATAGATATATCACACACACATATAATGGGTTAGAACACAGATCTATATGAACAATTACTTACCATACCATGATCCCACATGGTACATCTTCTAGCTTTCTGAGTTGATCAATATTAACCACCGCTTAGCACTTTGCCTTGATAAACATTGTATCTTTTCTTCTCTCTTCATAATAATGATGTCTTGAAGGTAAAGATGAATGTTCACACAATATTCTTCTTCAAGACATACTTGCAATATGCTCAACTCTCCCATGACCAAACTTGGGATATTCACATGAATGGCACCTTGGTCATCACTTGATCATCTTGAATCCAACACATGGAAATCAAGCATTGCCTATGGAAAAGCTCTACAAGTATAGCTCAATGCAATCATTAGTCTATAGTGATTGTCATCTATTACTAAAATCACACATGGGGCACCATGCTCTTTCACAGTCATCGTCATATTGCGTGCGCAGAGGCGATGATACGGCATAGTCCGTCGTGGCTTCTTCGGGCGTCGCTGATGGCGTGTAGACACACGTTTGTTGGGAGACCCAAGAGGAAGGTATGAAGAGTACAACATCTAGTTTTCCCTCAGAAAGAAACCAAGGTTTAATCGGACCAGTAGGAGAAAGAAATCACGTGTGAAGGTCGTTGACAGCTGATGTTGGCAGGGCGCACTACCAGACTCAGCAGCAACATGGAATCTGCACACAACACAACCAAGATACTTTGCCCCAACGAAACAGTGAGGTTGTCAATCTCACCGATTTTGCTGAACACAAAGGATTCGACGTATAATATGGAAAATGATGTTTGTTTGCAGTGAATGAATTGAGAACAATGTTTGTAGTAGAAGAGAATAGTGCTTGCACTAGGTTGTATTATCAATGTAAAAGAATGGACCGGGGTCCACAGTTCACTAGTGGTGTCTCTCCATAATAGATAAATAACATGTTGGGTGAACAAATTACACCTGGGCAATTGACATGAAATAGAGGCTGCACCATAGTGCATATGCATGACATGATGATTACTATGAAATTCATTTGTACATTACAACATGATACATAGACCGTAATCCAACTACATCTATGACTAATAATCCACCCCCAGGACGTCATCCGAGCAAAATTTGGGTATTAAGTTGTAAGACATAGATTATTGCATTAAGTAAAGTGCGTAATGTAAACAATAGGATTATCCTTAGACAAAGCATTGTTGTTTTATCCCTAGTGGCAACAGCGCATCCACAATCTTAGAAGTTATTGTCACTCTCCCAGATTACTGGAGGCATGAACCCACTATCGAGCATAAATACTCCCCCTTGGAGTTACAAGCATCAACTTGGCCAGAGCATCTACTAGTAACGGAGATCATGCAAGATTACAAATAACATAAGTAAGATAGATCTATAATCAACTTGACATAGCATCCAAAATTCATCGAATCCCAACAAACACAAGATGTAGCATTACAATAAGATGATCTTGATCATGTTAGGCAGCTAAGAATATCTAAACATGATGGCACAAAAAGAGGAGAAGACAACCATCTAGATACTGCTATGGACCCGTAGTCCAAGGATGAACTACTCACGCATCACTCCGGAGGTAGGCATGGTGATGTAGAGACCTCCGGTGATGATTTCTCTCCTAGCAGGGTGCCGAGGAGAGCTTCAGAACCCTCCCGAACTAGGGTTGATGACACTAGTAGGGAAAACAGTACCCCATGCGAATAATTTCTACTAACCACATGCGAATTCTTGTTCGCCTGCGACCTAAGCGCCAGTGGTATTGCCTTACCACATGCAAATAACCATATGCACCTGCGGTAAATAAAAATAGCGTTGGTGAATATGCTGTGTGCGCCTACAGTATCTTGTAGCCTCTGGCGAATTGATATTTATGCGCATGGGGTATTTATTAGCCTGTGGTATGACTTCTTCTGCGCCTGGGGTAATTTGTACCTGGGGGGCAAAATTAACATGTTTTTGGTAGGGAACAAACACATATTTAACAGCAATATACAGAAAATATCAAGAAATAACAAATTCTAAAAATGGTTTTCATTAGATAGCATCGTCAACTAGTAGGCATTCGATAGTATCGATCATCAGCACATAATACACAAGTTTATATTACATTGTCTCGATTCAAGATAGTTTAAGAATATACTCAAAGTTTAGCTACACAAGCACTTAAATAAGTAGCATCAACACAAGGAGTATCAGCACGACGATGGGGAAGGTGGTCATCCGGGCCCTCATCGTCTCCGTCTTCTCCCTTGCTAGATAAGTGTCGTATCGAGATTCTCCTCCACGATGGTGTTGTACCCCTTGAAGTTGTTGCCGTTGAAACCGTGCACTTGTTTCCGGCATTGTTCCTAGTTGTCGTAGACTCCGGAAACCCTACCCTTGTACACGACATACCACGTCATCTATGCACAAGACAAAAATATGCGGTTAGCATGGAAATTGATAGAGATAGAAAATAACAATGCAAAGAATAAAAGTATAAAGGGTTTATGAATAAAACACGACAAGTAAAGTATTAACATTTATATGATGCAAGTTTATATGGATTCTATGCATTGGAAAGTAAAGCATCAAGTTTATATGTAACATCCTCGATTTTCGGAAAACTCAAAAATCACAAAAATTTAAAACTTTTTTTTTCATGATTAAGAAAGTCACCAAAAACCAAATAAAAGGAAACAATATGTGATTGGAATAAAGAATCCAAATTACCTCTATTCCATAAACCCAAAACCTTATTCAAATATTTTTTTTTTATTCAATAGTTATTATCCTTCTTTAAGCAAACCCTATTCTCTAAATGTTTTCCAATGAATTTTTTTGATATGAAAATGAATCACACTTTGGGAAACAACATTTTCAATAGTAGTAACTCTCTGGAATTTTTATTGGTCAACAATATTAATTATTTGATATGATTTAATTAAATGGCAATAAGTTGCTATTAGTAATCACTCATATCTTCAAATTATAAAATATGAGAAGCGAGTAAAATTACTTTCAAAAATTATATATGACATTTGAATCAAAAACATCATTTTATTATTTTTTAAATTTAAATAACATTAATTACTATTAATTTTTTATTTATATTTGCAAAATATAAAAATTCAAATGTGTTGAAAAGTTTACAAAAATGTTATCATTTGAAAGGTTTTTATTCTATAAATCAAATGCAACTGGTTTGAGGTGATTTGGATTATTTAAACAAAATATATAAAAGAAATGAGAAACCAGGAAAATAAAAGAAAAGAAAAAGGAAAAGAACAAAAAAAAAACAGAGCAGCCGACCCATCCCACTGCTCTGCCTCCCTATCTCTCGCTCACGCAACAGCGAACCGAGCAAGCCCGGTCGAACAGAGCCCGCGGCCTTTCCCCCTTGCTTATCCCACTTACAGGCGGGCCAAAGGTGACGTCAGCGATGACGAAATCGTCATCAACCTCCTGCCAAAAGAAACGCACGAGTTTCGGGCGAAATTCCGCGCCGCGATTATGAGCGTTTAAGAGCGCGATTGATTGCCTCCTTGTCCTCTCCTTAAAGCCCACAACCTCCTCCGCATTTCCCCTCTCCCCTCTCTTTGCATCTCGCAACCATGCCGGAGAATTTCCTCGACGGAGTTTAGAAAGTAAAGTATTGGCACCTAGATCGGGGCTGAATAGGTGCTACGACCAATTTTAATTTTTCTTTAACAATTAGGCTTGACAAAAAAGGTAAATTATCTAGATAATGCAAGTATGGTGAATTTACCTATATAACAAGGACAAGCACAATAACAATGCAAGCAAGAGTAAATGAGGGAAGGAACGAGGTAACCGATATGAAGCACACGGAGACACGATGTATTCCCGAGTTCCTCCTTGTTAAGGGAGTACGTCTCGTTGGAGGAGTGTGAACTCGCCACGAAGGCCTACTCAACGCCACAAAGGCCTCACCCTATTCTCCGATGAACCCCGCCACAAAGGCCTAGTCCACCTTCCACTATTGATCCCCTTTGAGGCGGGAATCGAGTCCTTTACAAACAAGCTTGAGGCACACACCCACAACCAAATTGGGGGCTCCCAACAATCTCAAATCACCGACAAGTGTAGCAATGGAGTCTAGGTTTTCCACAAGGAAACCCTAGACTAGATCCCTCTAGAATATGAGGGGGAAATGAAGATCGGACTCCAGTATCAACGAGTTTGGGTGGAGGGATTGGGAGAGATCTATCTTTGGAGGCTCAATAAATGCTTGTCTTCAATGCTGGAGCGAGCAACCTTTTGGGGAAGAAGGGGATGGGTAGTTATAGCCCCCTCCCCAAACTAGCCGTTTGACCCTTTTTCGTGCCTAGCGGTACTGCCGCTGGGGTCAGCGGTACCACCGCTACCTGGCAACGTGAGCGGTACTGGAGTAACCCAGACATAGGGCGCGAGCGGTACCACCGCAGAAGTACCGTGGTACTCCAGCAGCGGTACTATCGCGAGTGCACACCGATACTACCGCTGGACATAACTTCGAATTAAATCGAAGTGGCTGGCGGTAGTACTAGGGCACTACCGCTCTAGTACCGTAAACTTTACCGTGAGCAAATTCTTGCTGGCGGTACAAGGGTCGGTACTGAGGTGGTACTACCACTTTCTGGAAGCAGCGGTACTACCGCCAGACAGTAGCAGTACTACCGTTGAGCAAGGATTTTCTCCAATACCAATATGACCACAACGGTACTACCGAGCCAGTACTGCTGAAGTACCGCTGGATGCAGTAGCCATTTTCACTCTGGCGGTACTGGGCGCGGTACTACTGCTTGCTGTGCAGAGCGGTACTACCGCTGGGCCGCCCGGTACTACCATTGGATCAAGTTGATCTTGGTGGCTTTGCCTTGTAATTCTCTTCATCTTTTTGCGTCTAGCTGATATTTCCTGAAATACTTTGATGCACTGTTAGATTCTTAGTAGTGTTGTTATCAACTCCAAAACCTAAGAGAGATCAAAGATGCAAGTGCACTTTCAATCTCCCCCTTTTTGGAGATTTATGAAAACACCACTAAGAGAGGTCTAAAAAACTTTGGACGAGCACTTCGAGAGAGAGTGATGCATCAAGAAAATTTGCTTAATGAGGCGAACTTTGTTCTATTTTAGAATGTGTGCTCCCCCTAATTCTTAGAGACCTGGCGGGGATACAAATGATGTAACAATAGAAATACTTGCTAAAAGGAAATAACAATAATAACCATAAAATCCAAATCCATAACACCAAATGGTTGATGCATGTAAAATGCATACATGAACTTTGCATGTTATTACTTGTTTTTCCTACATATTAGCAACTTATATTCATGTTTTATAATGATTTGGGGGATTTTCTAAACAATCCCCCTTCTTTTGGTTCTAACCCTATTTTTCCAGAAACGTACTATTTAGTGTTTCAGACTTTCCGGGAGCTTCGGGACTCCAAAAAGGGCAAAGCCAAAGAGCACGGTTCAGAATTTTCGAGACGAAGACCATGGGCCAAAGTAGAGGGCCAAAAGGCCAACCAGGTGGCAAAGAGGACCCTCCACGCGGCCAGATTCTTTGGCCGCGTGAGAGGCCCCCTTTTTGCCCCCGTGGCTCCGATGCCGTCGATCTTTCTTCTCCCGAGTGTCCCGTGACCTAAAAACGACTATATAAAGGGTCCCCTGGCCTTTTCGAGGAGGAGGCGACGCCGAGAGACGAAACCACAAAACAGAGAGACAGAAGACTGCCGCCGGAGAAGATCGGAGGGGGGAAACGCCGCCGGGATCACCCCCGGAGGGCTCCACCCCCCTCCGGCGTGTTCATCATCAACATCTACAGCAAGATCAGCTCCATCTCTCCACTGTAATCTCTTCGCAAACACGATGTATGATGCAATACTATATTCCCGTGATGTATTGTGTCTCCCCGTCTATGTTTGAGTAGTGAATTGTTCTTGGCAATGGTGAAATAGTTCATTGATTGGTTGCATACAAGTTTGTTATCTTCTATGATTGTCTTTATGTACAATATATGAGTGCGCGCATATGTTGGGGAATGCATGTAAGGTGATCACCGGTAGCATAATGGAGTGGTGGTGACTTGGGAGTGACAATAACCTGAGACCGAGCCACAAAGTTAAGTTATTGGGGGATATTTATAGGGGACCTTAGAACGTAAGGCTATGGTGGGACTTTATGTCTTAATCAATCTTGTGCAGTCATTTACTTGGCCACATGATCCATCATAAGGGGTTGTAGATCATTTAATTTACTATACCTATTCATGGCTCCTTCCTAGAAGAAACAACTAAGACTAAAACATGTGCTTCACTAATTGTGACAACCACACGAACGAAACACCTATTGCTAGAACACTTGCTCCCTTGAGATACTTGAGATATTTGCTGCTTGCTACTTGTGAAACTTGCTTAGAAACTTGCTTTATAAACTTGCTTCACTAGTTACTAGACAAACCACACTCCATGTCACTTGCTTTTAATTAGTTAGTTCCTTTTAGTCAAACTTATTGCTTTGCATAAACAGCCATATAAGAGGGTTATAGGGCTTTAGAGAATAGATAGCTTACCTTCAGCTCCTCGTGGGTTCGACACTCAAATACTTATCGAAAGGTACTACAATTGATCTCCTGCACTTGGGAGTCATCAAGCACTTTTCTGGCGCCATTGCCGGGGAGCGTTGTGCTAAGCTTTTATTCTTGTTTGCATTGCATACTAACATATAAACCTAAAACACAAAAAAAATATAAAATGGAAAACAACCAAACAATTTTAGAACTGTATAATATCTACCTTGAATTAGGACATGAAGTGTTTGAGGAGAAATTGAAAAATTATTTGCACAACAATCATATTTGTGGTAGTACTAATTCTTTGAACACCTTTATTGCTAAGGAAAACCTTGAGCTTGGGGAGGTTTGTCTTGATGAATATGATATTTTTAGTCCCCCTACTATTGAGGATAAAAATGATATACTTGCTGATTCTATGGAAAGTTTTAAGCTTGGGGAAGTTGGTTTTGATGAGCATGATATTTCTAGTTCCCCAAGCTTGGAGGAGAAAATTCACTTTGATGATACTATGCCTCCTATATATGATGATTGCAATGAAAATTATGAACGTTTAACTCCCACTATCACTAATGAGGATTTTACTTATGTGGAGAGTAGTGATTCTTTTATGCATGTGGCTCATGATAAGAATGTTTTATGTGATATTCATATTGTTGAATCTATTCATGATGCCACTGAAAATTATTATGAGAGAGGGAAACATGGTTACACATATTTCAACAATATTAAGTTTCCCCTCTTTATGCTGAAAGTATTGAAGTTGCACTTGATCTACCTTTCTATGCTTGCTATTATGTGCTTCTTTTATTTGTTTCATTACAAAATGCCAATGCATAGGAAATGGGTTAGACTTAAAAATAAATTGTTTAATATTTTTTTGGTGTGTTCCTTATGCTTTAATTTCCTATTCGGTTTGAGCACACATTTATGTCTTTTCAACATGTAAAATGCCTTTACCTACTGTTATGTATCATTTAGTTTAAGATTTTCATTTTATAAAAAAATTTGGGAAAGTAAATGAGAAGGATGGGTAATGGAGAAGTTGGGGTCGACCTTGAACATGTGTTGTTCATGCCAATGAAACCATTGCAAAGTCTCTATCATTAAAACTTTTTCCAAAGCTAAAAACAATAAAAATATTAGTTCACTACTGTAACATCACATTTCTGTCTTATTTCTCATCATAAATGGCAAGAATAATCTTATATGAGAGATAGGATTAAACAATAGTAATTAGCTGTCCAGAAAACAGATTCCTGAACTTCACTGCGAAAAATGTTTAAAATCACAGAAGTGGAATTTTGACTTGGTAATTTACGACAGAAATATTTAGTTATCACTACATATTCCATTAGTTTTAAGTTTTCTTATTTGAGAAACTTAAGTGCCTCTAAAAATTCACTCTTTATGGGTTGTTCAGTTTTTGGCAGATTATGTCTTTATTTTGCATTGCTCTCATTACTTGTGTTTTGTGTGGTTCTTTTGATCAAGGAGCAATGCACAACTGTAGTAAAAGTAGTTAATATTTAGAATCAACTCATGATGTGTCTTTGCTGTACCTATGTGGATTTTATTTATGGAGGCACTAACCCCTCTAATCAAGTTTTATGTTGAGATTTGTGTAAGAAGAATTTTTCAGGAGGAAGAGTTGAGTGAGATGAACAAAGATCAAGAGGGACAACCAATCAAGCTTGGGGATGTACCCCTGGGCTCACCCTACATGTATCAAATAAGTACAAGAATCCAAGCTTGGGGATGCCGAGCCACCTCACTCCAACCATCATGATGTTAAGTAAGTAAAGCCTAGCTATATGGCTATAAAGAAAGCGCTTTACGGGAGGCAACCTGGTTGTTTTTGTTTGGATTTTCCTAGTGTCCTCTTGCTGTCTCAAGATATTATTTTTTTTTGTTTTAATTCTGGAGTTTTCAATAAAGGTCAAGTCAACCCATTTGGACTTATAAGTTGCTATCCTAGTGCATGAAATTTCTGTTTCAGCACGAGTCTGCTCACCGTATGATTTTACGTTTTTTATTGGTATGTCGGATTGAGCTAATTTTTAGTATGTTCTGCAACTTTTCGTCCTCTGTAAGCAAAAAAATTGGCTTAATTTTTTGACGAGTCTAGCTTAGGGAAAAACGTTCGTTTTGCTGTTGTTGCTTTTCTGGACAGATTCTGCCTTCTTTTGTTTTATGCACTCTAGGGCTTGGGAATCGAATTTCCATGATTCTTTCAAGCAAGAGAGTGAACATACAACATAATGAACCTTATTGTATATCTACTGGAGCATTTGATTTGGAATTTGGCACAGCAAGCATGTGATTTGTTTGTCCTTGCTAATCTCACCTCACAGAAAAAGAATGGGAGAAACATGTTTTGTGAAGTTTTTTCACACGGAATAGAGGAGCTGCGCCTCAAGACATAAGCTTCGGGATGTGATTAACACCCCACTGGAGCTACACTCTTTTAATTAGTTAGTTCCTTTTAGTCAAACTTATTGCTTTGCATAAACAGCCATATAAGAGGGTTATATGGCTTTAGAGAATAGATAGCTTACCTTCAGCTCCTCGTGGGTTCGACACTCAAATACTTATCGAAAGGTACTATAATTGATCTCCTGCACTTGGGAGTCATCAATGGTTCAACACACAAACTTAACACCAAATGGTTCAACACACAAGCACACACCACACAAAGTTTGACAACACAAACACAACCCAAGAAAATGAAGAGATCCTAAATAGAACTCTCTCCCCCTTTGGCATCAAGACACCAAAAAGGAAAGAGGCGATGCTAACGTCCCTGGAGGTCACTCGTCGGGGCTAGAGGCACTAGCAGGGCTGCCGAGGCCACGCTCATCTTCAGACTCCACATCTTCGACCTCATCGTCAGTCTCACCACGAGTCCAAGGCTCGTGAGAAGTAGTGACATCATCAAGAAGATCTGGATCAACCCATGCGTTGTCTTGCTTTGACTTCCACTCCTTGGAAGTAGTGATCCTGTCCTCAGACCCTGGACGAACATGCACCCCCAGATGGGCAAACCTGTCACGAGTAAGACGACGCTCCTTCTTGCTATGCACATGAGCAAGATATGCCTTGTTCTCCATATCAATCTGGCGAAAGGAAACCTTCTTCAAAGTTGAGGACATCCACTTGCGAAAGCTATTCTTATGAGCTCTCCCCTCCATCTCAAAATCTGAGCCACTCGAGCCATCAGTGTCCGGACCAAGATCCTCCGGACCTAGCAAAGGAGTGGCATGCTTCTTGACACGAAGATCCTTGATCGCGTGAGTAGTGAGTTCTTGGTCATTATCCAAGAGAGCATCAGAAATCTCGGCATTGCGCCAAGTGGTGGAAATGAGCTTGAAGACCAAAGCAGCAAACACTGGCACTCTCCTCCTCATCACATAGGTATACATCTCATTCTAGAGAATGTCCATCACATCAAGCCTTAGGCCATCATAACGACGCCTATGAGTGAAAACCATCAAGTCTATGAGTGATCCATGGATTTGATCAAAGTTGCCAACCCGAGGAGCCAATGTGTTCCTGTAGATCCTGTGGAGGATGTCACATACATCCAGCAGGTTCTTGGACTGACCAACCACATCACGGACAGGGATATAGAGATCATACATCTTAGTGGGGGCCATAGACTTCTCCGGATAAGGAACCCGGAAGAAGGTGGTGTGAAAAGCAGCATCTGGAATCTCCCGAAAGTCCTGCAGACCCAGAATAGTAGCAAACTCAGTCCAAGAAGCAGAAAACTTCTGATTCTTAGTCATCCAGGTGATCTTCCTCTCATCTGTATTGAAATAAAGTGTGGCATAGAATTGGCCCACGAGGTGCTCATCATAATCTTAATTGATCTCAATGAAGTCCAGAAGTCCAAATTGCTCATAAATTTCCAAAGCCTCACCAAAATAGCCCATCTTTGACCTCATGAATGGAACGTTGATGGAAAACTGAGTCACTACATTGTTCTTGTTGAGTGGGTACTCCTCATAGAAGATCCTCTCCTGAATATGAGTCCAGAAGCACTCATTTGCCCTAGCTTCCCTTGGCTTGTTGTAGGGGTTAGTCCTCCTTTCCCTGCGGAACTGGTCATCAGGCATATTGGCAACTGATTTGTCACGGGCTGCTTGCAATTTCATGAGCACAGACCTCTGCCTCTGTGTCAAATTCCCTTGTGGCATGACCTCAGGAGCCTCATCTTCCTCAGGGTTCTTCCGAGTCCTCTTAGCCGCACGTTTGCGACCTCCACCCTTAGAGCCACTAGCACCTGCTCCTAAGAAAGCATAGGGGGAAAGCACAGGGATAAGAAAAACTTTAATCAAAAAGATTCGTGAAAGAAATCACACAAAAACTAGAAGTGCACTGTCTCCAGGACGCGGTAGTACCGCTGGGGGCCACGGTAGTACCGCTGATGCCAGCAGTTCCAGCCATAGCGGTAGTACCGCTGTTGGCGGATTCTGCCATGGCACCCAAGTGAACAACCGAGTCCAACCTACAGAGTTTGCACCAAGGGTTTGTATGGGATTTTCTCTACAGGGGATCACAACGAACTACTCCTAGACTAGGAGATCTCTAGAACCTTAACCATTATCATCTCACAAGATTGAATTGAGGGAGAGATATAAAGGGTTACCGGAGCTCATCGTCGTCGATAAGAAGTTTGGAGCAATCCCCGGGCGTTCTCCGGTGAGATCGGAGCACTCAATCACCGGAGACAGCCCTCCCCGGCGGATGGGAGACTTGGCGGCGACGAGATCCAATGTGGGGAGGGGATGAGGGAGAAAAGAGGTTATGATGGTAACCCCCTCCTCCCAGATACGTTTTAATCCCCACGGATTTTTACCGCAGAGGTAGTACCACCGCGCTCAGCGGTAGTACCGCCCACCTGGAACTACTGGGGCCAGGGGTAGAACCGTTGCGGGGTCTATGATGGGCACGAACTCCTGCAGCGGTAGTACCGCGCAAAGCCACCGGTAGTACCGTGCGTTGGGTACTACTGTCAGTTACAGTGGTAGTACCGCTCGCAACTGGCGGTAGTACCGCTAGCCGGGTCTTCCTTCCACCAAGAGATCAAAGAGATTAAAATTTCCGGAAAGAAAATGTCTAAGGGAGGAAATGTTTGGGCTTGGGATTAGAACACAAAATGAGATGGTAATACACACTCCAAATTTTGCAAGAAAACAAAAATTCAAATAAGGAAAAGAGGGAGTGTGTTTCCCAAACAACAACGACACACAAAACACAAAAGAGAGAAGAAAAAATAGACACAACAAAAACACCACATAAGAACCAAACAAGAACCAACTCTTCAAGAGAGGAGATTGGTGGCCTAAGCCACCATGTAAGAGATTATGGTATGTTACCGCGAAGATATATCTTGGGTACATTGCCAATTCTCGACATTGAAGCTCACAATTCAACATTAGAAAAAGAGAGATAACAATGAATTTTTTACTTTGGGCATGATGGGGGAAGGGAGAACCCAATGTGTTAGGGTAACACTCCCCCTATGTCCATTCCTACACCTAAACCCAAACACGTTTCATCTATAGGGGTGGGTGCAAGATCCTCAAGTCAAGCTCCTAGAATCAATGATGTTTAGTTCATTTCTCAAGAACATGAATCTTGCATCTTCGAGTGGCTTCGTGAAGATATCCGCGAGATTATCCTTGGTGGGCACATAAGATAGTGCAATATCACCTCTTGCCACATGGTCTCGGATGAAATGATGACGAATTCCAATGTGCTTCGTCCTTGTATGTTGCACGGGGTTGTAGGCGATCTTGATAGCACTTTCATTGTCACACATGAGAGGCACCTTATCCAAATGAACGTCATATTCCTTGAGAGTTTTCCTCATCCATAGCAATTGGGTGCAAGCACTTGCGGAGGCGACATACTCGGCTTTGGCGGTGGAGAGAGATATGTAATTTTGCTTCTTGGAAGACCAACTCACCAAAGACCTACCAAGAAATTGGCAAGCCCCGGAAGTGGACTTCCTATCATCTTGATCACCCGCCCAATCGGAATCCTTGTAGACCTTGAGAGAAAATTGTGCCCCCTTTGGGTACCACAAACCAAACCTTGGGGTATGAACCAAATACCGAAAGATCCTATGGACCGCCATTAAATGGATTTCCTTAGGATCCGCTTGATACCTTGCACACACACCTACACTCCAAACGATATCGGACCTAGATGCACAAAGGTAAAGCAAAGAACCAATCATAGAACGATACAACTTTAGGTCCACATCTTTACCCTTCGGGTTACGAGATAGGTGGCACTTGACTTGCATAGGAGATGGCTTGATCTTTGCATTTTGGAAGTTAAACCTCTTAATCATGTCTTGGGTATACTTGTAGAGGCCCCATACCGGAGGGTCCAGAACCACTCATATGCATTCATTCACGATCCCAGAAGAACCAGTCGTGAACAACATACGAAGTTGGCATACAGATTACATCATCCGATACACGAATATTAAAGTCTTACATAAATGGTCACATGACCAAGTTCTTGACAACTGTCACGCAGGACAGGCAAATAACAACAACACAGCGGAAGACGATAAGCATAGCATAGTAGAACCCAAGTCATGCCTTAACCTACAGGCTGTTGACTGGGAGACGATCCTAATTCGCAGGGTCATCAGTGTAGAACTCCTCCTCATAGAACCCTTCCTGAGGTGGCTCCTCATAGTCTGGCCAATAAAAATAACCAGGGGCGAAACCAAAGTGAGTACATTTGGATGTACTCCGCAAGACATCCTTTTGAGCTTACAATTATGCATACATGCTTATTTGGTGGAATGGGTAGGCCATACATAAGGTTCAGCTACCCATGATAGATAAAATATTTATCATGGTTGACTTGCATGTTCATATCTTTACTATTAAGGTTACTGTGGCGGTGGTGTCACACTTCAACATAATTACGCATCAAATGCCACCGCATCTTTTTTTTTTGCCAACTCTAGCGTTGCATGCAGTCTTATCTTGTCAAGTTTGTTAGGTTTGTTAGATGCATGCAGTCTTATCTTCTCTTCTCACCTCCTCCTGTCCCATCTAGAATCTTTACTATTAAATGTGAGTGTACGTTGGTACGTCCTCCCATCGTCCGTCGCTCGCCTCTAATCGGATACACTGACATGTGGGTCAAAATCGTCGGGGTAGCACGCTCTCGCCCGTCCACCAGCTATTCTCCCCGTCTCCCTCTGTTTCTTCCCCCGAGTCTCTCCCATCCCTGAATCCAGCGATGCCTCCCACGATTCCATCTCTCCCTCCCAATCCATTGTTCCATCCCCATGCTCAGCACTGCCTCCCTATATTTCCCTTAGTTTCACTGGATCAGGCGGTCCAACCGTGAGCAGGTTGGAGGCTTCTCCCCATCGTACCTACCCCTCTATCCGATCTCATCCCTCCACCATGTTCCTCTCAGCCGTCCTCATCGGTGGACACATACACCTGGGCGGCAACAATAGGGGCGCTGCACGGGGGCGCCCGAAGAATTGTGTCGTCCTCCAACCAGATAGGCCACTAGACGTTCGGCAGCGGCCGCATCCAGAACGAGTCGTCGACCTCATGTCCCCATCGTTCTCTATTGGGCGCCCCAAGAAGGCTTCCCGCCGATGCGCGCCATCCCAACATGGTAGGTCATCCCCTCCCATCCCCCCACTCCCTCCCCGTGTCTCCTCATTCGGTGGTTCACACCTTGTTTCGCCTTCTTGCAGATGTCGCAGCTCAAGGGCGAGGTCAGCGTGGAATCCATGCCGACGGGTGAGGAAAAAACTTTGCCTCCAAGGGAAACTATCCGGCGTCTACAGCCTCAGGAGGTAGGCAGTTCGTGCACGCCGATTGTTCGATGGAATGTATGTCTGCTACGGATTTGACGTTGTTAATGGTCGTCGGTGTTATGGTCATCTGGGGAGATTTTGTCCGCACACAGAGTGTATGATGGAGTGCTCTGCAGGGATTTAGCGTGGGGTCTGTACTAAATTATCGGAGTTTGGATGATATTTTTGAAGTATAAGGCATGTTTCCATTGATGGAATGTCTATGAAAGGTTTAACATTCACACTGCATGTTTGCTGCAGCAGTTAGATTTGCAGTTAATTTTCGAGGTTAAAATGGCATGGGGAATTTTTTTGCTTAAAGTATGTCGATCATGTTGGAGATGGTACACCAGAATGCACTTAACATGTTTTAGGAAATGGGTAGGAGCAGATGTTCCGGTTGAACATGGTGCATTTTTTCAAAGGATCCAGGACTTTCTTGTGTGGCTCTGCTTTAGGCATTTTCGTTCTGCTTGTTTCTTCTTTGTACAAATGACCAACTAATTCCAAGTTAAAGCTAATGTTTACATGTGCTTGTTTCACTCATTCAGGTCAAACATAGGAGTCAGCAAGCAAACAACAAAGATGTTTTGGTAAGATTTATTTGTCCGGTCACATTAAGCATTACAGGTTTTCTTTTGTAGGATGCATTCCTGAAAATTTTCTCTCAGGTGCGCTTAAGTATAGAATGGCGGAATTTAACACTGGGGACTGAAGGAGAAAGTCAAAAATAGACAGGTATGTTCCCGTTTAACTATGTAGTACGGTTTATTCTAATGGGTAAAGGTGCTCAAAACAAATGGTGGGTGTGAGCGCAAGATTTTTTGGGGGGGCCTGTAACATGATCAAATATCTGGGAACAGAAGTTCAGGAATTTCCTTATGTGAAATAAAGCTGATACAGCTAATCTATAGCTTAGTTGATTCATGCCTCTAACACACATTGTGCAAAGTAAATTCACATCGCGTTATAGTGTGTACCTTATATTTCATTTTCTTCATAACTATGGTAGTAAGCTGAATCTACAACCATGTGACAGGCAGTCAAAAGAAATTTCTCCTGTGATTCGACAAACAATGTGATTCGACAAACAATGGAGGAAAGCATATTAACACATTTGATGCCACACACTCACAAGTGAGTCATCTAATACGTTGTGCTTCAAGAAACTTGCATCATAAATTATAACTTGATCCACTTCCAATGGTTATTATGTTTTTGTATAGATTGATATATTTGTCCAAGTTCTTCAAGCTGATGGTGGTAAGCACAGTATTTCAGATCTACCTCTAATCTACACGCACCTCGCCCTGGAAAAAAAATCTACATGTACCTCTACAATTATTGTGAAACAGACTATTTTTCCTTGCCGAACCAAAGGCACACAAGGCTACCCTTCTTTGTCCAGAATATAAGTTAATATTAATTTTCTTTACTAAATGACAGGAAGGCACTAGGAGTTTGGCACGGTTCGCATCCACAACGAGCCGTCGGCCTCATGTACCCGTTCCTATCTCTTTGGGGAAGGAAACATCACCTTAGGATAGTCGTGCCGGGCTCGCCGATGACACAGGCATGCGACCTTCAGTGATGGTTGCTCGTTCTGTGGGGAGAGCAGTGGCGTCGCAAGTGCAAGGCGAGCTCAGTATCGTGGCGTGACGTGAGAGTCGAGCCCGACATCATGGATTCAGGTGTGAGGCAAGCTCGGCGTCAGGGTGTCCAGGCAGTTCATATTCAGTTCTCTTACAGATTCAGTTAGTAAATTCTTTCTCATGAAGCTATGCATCGATGCATATTCCTTTTTGGGATGTTCACTCATTTATTTTTTACAAATTAAACTCCACGGTGTCTATGTACTCTGTTTTTTTGTAAGGACAACAAACCAGAAGTTGATTTGCAAGGGTTTTAATAGGGGCACGGCTGATGTTGAATTTATGGATTCTTGTACATATATTTATTGTGTTCATTATATTGTCAAGAGTTTAGGTTATGATCTGAGTGATCACATTCACGACTATCAATGTGCTATGTGATCTCCAAAAATATGCAAACAACATAAGAGAGGTTTTTGCACAATCGTATTATGCTTTTAGAGATTGTGCCCTTTGGTATCCAACATCCATAAAAACAGGACGAAGATAATATATACAATATATTATTTCATGTTGGACGTGAAGAACAAATACGCTACTAGGAGGAATAAACTGGGAAGATTAATAGCTAGAGAAGGTGGAAACACAAGCACCAATCAAGTCGCATTCAAAATGTGCATTCAATAAGTTGATTGGTGCTTACATTTTTCTGTTGTTCCGTAGCAACGCACGGGCACTCTGCTATCTCTGTTAAAAGTTTTAAAAATAATATATAGTTTCTCTTGTAGATATCGCACATCTCAGAGTTTTCATAAGATGGTTTGAGAAAAGAAAGTTTTTCTTTGCAAAACTTCTTATAATCGATATTCCAGCTTTTTCTCATTTGTATCTCTCAGATACCAATTCATTCCTTTTTAGTACCTCGCAGGTACAAAACCTTCCTTCAAAACCTCTTTTGAAAATTGACACAATACTAGCTACATGGTCATTCAACCGTCCATATCCGAGGACGCGGCTATTTCGAAATAGTTTTACTCTGCAGAGGTGTACACATTTCCACGAGATCCAGAATCCGCCATGAAACAACCATGGATTGTTCACAACAGTATGAGAACACCAGATAGCTGATCTTGACTATCCACTATGTACAAGCTAGTACATGACTATCTCTTCACTTGGGTTTATTCTCCCCGGAAAGCCGTGTCGCACACCGCCAAGACAGGAGACCCAACTGCTGCATCCGGAGGGAAAATTAATCCCACACTTTATATGTTCCGTATCCTCACTCCTAGCGACATTTCGGTTCGGAGGATCCAATCCACTATAGCACTTGAGATAGAACACATACTAACCATAACAAGTTTCTAATCAAGCCCCATACCCATGTTTGGGTAAAGTGGTAGTACAATAATGGTTGTCCAGCAAAGACTAGGTTATGTGTCTTTGTAAACATTTCTCAAATTTTCCAACATGACGTCCTCCCGGTAGACAAGGTCTCACCTTTCCACCGAGGTTTTTCTTCCATAAGGCATTTGTTTACAAAAACACATTTTAAATTGTTCAATTAAGAACTTAAGTTTTAATTTAGTGAAGGGTATTTATATACCCTTTGGTGGCTATGGTCTTGGTAATACCAAGTTGACTATTAATATGATCATTTACTTAATAATATTAATAGTAGTAGTATTCACAACAAAAATAGTTTTGAGAATATAGTTTGTGAAAACTTCAGAAGTGAAAAGCATGCATGATAGATAATGATAAGTATTTATGCAGCAAGCATTAGGATGGCTTGCCTTGATACAGGTGGTGGTCCTGGTCCTGATAGTAACAGGAGTTAAAGTGAGCCTCTTCTTCAAATACTCCTTCCTCGTTTTCTATCGTCGTATAATAAAAATAAAGACACACTTTCAGAACCAACCAAGGCAAACAATGCTACAAGTGATACATACAGTAAGCAATTAAAATGCATCACCCAAAATACACAATTTTCTCATAGTAAAAATTGGCATAAAAACTATAGTGGGAAAAACCTCTTTTTCCTAGTGTTTATGTGTGGCCAAAAACCAATGATTCTAGCTAAGAGCACCATGGACCATTGGGGTAAAACACATGTTACTAGGCAGTAGGATGTCACACAAAACACCATTTGATGGCTAAAACTCTCACAACAATTTCTATGGCAAGTATATATACTATGCTAATTTTTGCAAGTGGGGGAAATGGTGCAAATCACTAAGCCAAACTCAATTTCCACCATGATGCAAAAATGACCAGTGGGTGTTCCACTAGCAAAATACTCACAAAGAGGTTAGTAAGCCTCTGGTCACAATTTGAAAAGTGCTCAAAACAAGGAAACAAGCTTTCCCAAAACCCATACTCATACTAGTGGAAAACTAGAAAAATATTCCAAGCCATTCTACACTACACATGCTAATTTTATGCACAAGTGTGCAAACTAACAGAAGTAAAATACTCCTCTAATCAGTACCGAAATGCTACTGGATCCCACAAAACAAAATAAAAAGTCTAGCTATTAAACGAGGAAAATACTAGGCTAAAATGCACAACATGTGAGAGGAATATTTTCTAGTCACCCAAGTGCTACTCATGCTTTTCTACAAATCAAGGGGAAAAATAGCAGAGGTGAAAACACTAAGATAAGGATGCCACAAGTACATTTCATCCTCTGTTTTCCAACTACCAAAATTCATATTTTTTTCCCTAGTGGAAAACAAGGCTAAAATCTATGCATGAATAATTCTAGAAAAATTAACATGCTCACATAGCTATTTCCCTTTAATCTCCAACTACTCAATAAACTCCTAGCATGCTAGTACTGCAATAAAACAACTTTATAATAACATAAAAAAACTTAACTTGATGGAAAACAAGAACACAATACATACACATAATCATACTATTTAATATTCACACAAAAATTCTAGGCAGAAAACAGATGAAACAAGATCTGTCCACCAATTTTTCTATAGAGATCCAAAAATCAAACCAAGCTAGATCTAGATAGTACTAACCATATACTAACATGTCCAATTGTATTCACTCAAAGAACCATCACAGATTTGGTATGAAAATGCCCAAACAGAGACAGATGCTTTTAGTAAACAACATGCCATTTTAAATCTAGAGCTCACCTTGATACAAGGTAAAATTCTACTGGTAGGTATTGACAAGGGCTTTCCAAAACAGTTGAGTTTGCAACTTTTGAATACCTAAAACTCAAGTTACAATAGATCTAAGAAAACAGACACTCTCTGGCATATGATTTAATTAAAAATCATAAAGATTCAAAAGTTGAAATCTGCCAGTGGGACATGGCTTGGAAAATGTGTGTCTACTAGCACACAAATTAGCTAAGCTAAAAGTTTGTTCTAGCTAGGCCAAAAAGAGCTAAAGTAAACATGCAGAGATCTGTCAAAATAAAAGAAAAATAAAAACTAGCCCAAATGGGCCAGATCTGCACTGCGCGGCCCGCTACGGCGCTAGCCATCCTGCCAGCGAACGCGCGCGCGCGCGAACGGGTGCGTTCAAAGGGGGTTGTCGATGCGCAGATAGACGGTTCTCCCTCTCTCTTCCTCCCCGCGCTCTCTCTTCTCTCTCTCTCTCAGACCGCGGACGAACACCTTGCGGGATCGGGGTTTAGCTCACCTAGGGCTCGCGTACGGTAGAGGGGTGGTGCTGGGGTGGAAGAGGGATGCTTGGGCGGTGCGTGGGCGCGGGCGCGGACGGTAGGGTTGCACAGACAAGGCGGCGGCTCGACGGTGATCTACGGCGTTCCCGGTGATGGCTCCGGTGTTCCTGCAAACGATCGCGAGCAAGGGCATGTCAGGGGTTGCGCACGGTCCAGGGCTCGACCACGAAGCAAAAAGAGGGCGAGGGATGCAGTGCTCGCGGCGCTACCTCGATCTCGTTCTGCTCGGGCCCGAGGAAGAGCACGGCTCGCCTCGCTCACTGTGAGCGAACGGGCAAGCGTGGGTGCTAGGGGGTGGGTGAGTGGAGTGAGGAGAGGGTGGTGGCGCAAGGGAATGGCTTGGGGTGGCTCTTATGCACGGGTTGGCAATGGCGCACTCGGGTGGGCACGACATGGGCATGGGCTTGCCCCTTGGGTGAGTGCCAGGGGTGGCATGGCCACTGGGGTGTGCCTAAGGGGTTGCCAACGTGCAAAAACATGACCAAAGCCACAGGAAAGGCCAAGGGATGGGCAAAAACCACTATTCCACCAACTATTGCTTAGCTCTTAACAGTCAACTTGACTGCCCTCTCCCTCCCTCCTTGGTCAACTAAAATGGCATCCAAGGCCATCTTCTAGAAGCTTATACCAAGGGGAAAAGAATTGGAAAGGCCACTCGTCCTCGATCATCACACACAACTATATCCAACAACTTTAAAAAGTGTGCAGCTACTGTTCTGACAAAATTTCAGTTTAGACAGTTTTCTGAATTTTTTCTCAGTGTTGGCAACAGACAGAGATAGCAAAAGTTGAGGTTGTTTTCACCAAGCAAACAAACTCAAAAATGAATGATTCAAAATGATCATTAAAGAGCAACAATCCAAGTTTCAGAAACAATAATTGGATCTGAAAATGGAGGGGTTTAAGGCTTTGAAAACAGATGGAAAAGTGAGCACTTTCTCTGTTTCTAAACTGTCTAAAAATCCGTCTTAACAAGATGGCTCAAAAACAAGCATAGATATGTGTGTTAAATATTTTTGTAGATTATTCCAAGGATGTAGTTTTGCTGTCCACATATCAGAGAGTAAAATTGATCAAAGAAAATCCATAATTGGATAATCCTTGTGGTGGAAAACAAGGGTTGAAAACAGCTACTTGGCTGATTTTCAGGACAAAACTATATTGGAAAAATCTAATGAAAGCTTCTCCAAATAATTTTGTTACAATGTCAAATTGATTCCTAAACATCAATAACACAATTATAAGTTGATATCAAGTGTTGTCCCAAAGTTTTGAAAATATTCCCCTAAGAACTCCAGTGGAAAACATGGGAAAACAATGGGAAAACAAATACTTTCCTTAGGAGAAAATTTCCCAAGTGAGTGAAATGAACACATAACTTATATTTCATAGATAAACATGATTACACAAACATGTTGCCCACCCAGTTAACTTACAAAAGTCTTAAGAGGCTTCCTAAATTACTCTAATACCGGTGCTTAAAAATAGGGGTGTGACAGATCTCCCCCCTTAAAAGAATCTCGTCCCGAGATTCGCGGGTCTAGGCTTTAAGAAAATCAGGGAACTCCTTCCTGATCTCATCCTCACGCTCCCAGGTAGCTTCTTCCTTTAGAGTGATTCGTCCACTGAATCTTAAGGAATTTTATAGCACGCTTCCTGGTAACGCGCACATTCTCCTCGAGAACCCGCAGGGGTCTATCACGATAGGTCAAGTCATCATTGATATCAATGGTCCTGAAGTCTACGTCTTGATACGAGAGATCCTTCTCAGGTACCTGAAGACATTTCCGGAGCAATGACACATGGAAAACGTTGTGAAACGCAGAAAACTCCTCAGGTAATTCTAACTGATAAGAAACTTCACCACGACCTGCCAAGATCTTAAAAGGGCCAATATACCTGGGTGCCAGCTTTCCTTTGACATGAAAACGCTGCATCCCTTTGAGTGGCGTAACACGAAGGTACACGAAGTCTCCAATGCTGAAAGAGACATCATGACGCTTCGTATCCGCATAACTCTTCTGACGAGATTGAGCTGTCTTTAAACGTTCACGAATAAGCTGGACCTGCTCTTCTGCAGCTTTCAAAGTGTCCACACCAAAAACTTGACTGTCTCCAATCTCAGTCCAATTCAGAGGTGTACGACACTTGCGTCCATACAAGGCTTCAAAAGGGGCCATTTGCAAGCTAGACTGATAGTTGTTGTTGTAAGAAAACTCCGCGAAAGGCAGGCAGTCTTCCCATTTAACTCCATAAGACAACACACAAGCACGGAGCATGTCTTCCAGAATTTGGTTCACACGCTCTGTTTGTCCATCAGTCTGCGGGTGATAGGCTATGCTAAAAGCTAATTTGGTTCCCAAACTCTTGTGCAACTTCTTCCAAAATCTAGATGTGAACTGTGTACCTCGATCAAACACAATCCTGCTTGGGACTCCGTGTAGGCTGACAATCCGAGTAATGTAAAGATCAACAAGCTGGTCTCCACGATAGGTAGTCCGGACAGGAATAAAGTGAGCAACTTTCGTGAGCCTGTCCACGACAACCCATATAGAATCATTTCCTCGGCTGGACCTAGGAAGTCCAGTGATGAAGTCCATTCCCACTTCATCCCATTTCCAAACAGGCACTTGCAAAGGCTGGAGCAAGCCAGCGGGACGCTGGTGCCCAGCTTTCACTTGCTGGCAGACATGGCACTTGGCTATAAATGAAGCAATCTCCCGCTTCTTTCCATGCCACCAGAATCTCTCCTTCAGGTATTGATACATCTTTGTTCCTCCAGGATGGATAGAATACATGGTATCATGAGCTTCGGCCTTGATGGTCTGTTTGAGATCAGACTCAGAGGGAACACAAATACGGCCTTCATACCATAATCCTCCATCAGAATCAATGGTAAACCCAGCAACCTTCTCCTTCTCCATGCGGGCCTTAATACCATCAATACTTTTCTGGCCTTTCTGAGCCTCTTTGATCTGGTCGACCAGAGTTGGTTTAACTTCTATGGCGTCTAACATACCATAGCTGACCACTTCAATGCCAAGTTGGTCTAGTTCTCTCCACAACTCGGGTTGCCTTACTAGAATCATAGCATTCAGAGAGACCGGCTCTCGACTAAGAGCATCAGCAACAACATTTGCCTTTCCAGGGTGATAATGAATACTCAGATCATAATCTTTAATGAGCTCAATCCAGCGGCGCTGCCTCATGTTGAGCTCACGTTGAGTAAAGATGTACTTTAAACTCTTATGATATGTGTAAATCTCCACTCTTCTTCCCATAAGAAAGTGTCGCCATGCCTTGAGGGCATGAACAACTGCAGCAAGCTCTAAGTCATGAGTGGGATAATTCAACTCGTGGGGTCTCAATTGGCGGGATATAAAAGATATCACCTTCCCTTCTTGCATAAGTACGCTTCCAAGACCAAGCTTAGAAGCGTCACAATAGACGTCGAAACTCTTGGTGATATCCGGCATTATAAGAATCGGAGCAAACACAAGTCGACGCTTCAACTCATTGAAACTCTCCTCACATTTGTATGTCCACAAGAACTTTCTATCTTTCTTGAGCAACTGGGTGAGTGGTCTGGCTATACTCGAGAATCCCTGAACAAATTTGCGGTAATACCCTGCCAAACCCAGAAAGGATCTGACTTCAGTCTGAGTTGTCGGAGCAGCACGCTTCGCCACAGACTGAACTAGAGTAGGGTCAACAGATATTCCTCCCGCAGATACCACATGTCCAAGAAACCCGACTTCCGTCAACCAGAACTGACATTTACTAAACTTAGCATACAATTGATGCTCACGAAGTGTTCCGAGCACAATTCTCAGATGTTCTTCGTGTTCTTCCTCACTCCTCGAATATATGAGAATGTCGTCAATAAACACCACGACAAACTTGTCCAGAAATTCCATGAATACCTTATTCATGAGATTCATGAAATAGGCAAGGGCATTGGTCAGACCAAAGGACATCACGGTGTACTCATACAACCCGTAACGAGTGGTGAAAGCCGTCTTGGGAATATCAGTTTCACAAACTTTCAATTGGTGATAACCAGTTCGAAGGTCGATCTTTGAGAAGATTACAGCCCCATTCAGCTGGTCAAACAGGTCTTCAATTTTGGGCAACGGGTACTTGTTCTTGATGGTAACATCATTCAACTTGCGGTAGTCCACACATAAACGATTGGTACCGTCCCGTTTATCCACAAAAATGATAGGAGATCCCCATGGCGATGCACTAGGGCGAATCAAACCTTTCCTTAACATGTCATCCAGCTGTTTCTTCAATTCATCTAATTCTTTTGGGTTCATTCGATAAGGCTGCTGTGCTATGGGTCCAGTTCCGGGCACTAACTCGATGACAAACTCGATATCTTGATCAGGGGGCATACCGGGTAGTTCTTCAGGAAAAACATTCGGGTATTCGCAAACAACCGGGACTTCCTCAAGGACAGGGTGGGCTATACCAGTGTGGCAGTGAACTTTTGACGAGGGCTTAGTTGCAGTGTACGCAAATTTTTCCCCATCCTCGGAGATCATTTCAATAGATTTCTTAGTGCAGTCAATAACTCCCTTATACTTGGTCATCCAATTCATACCAAGTACCACTTCTATCCTTTGGATCCCAGCACTATAAGATCAGCATGAAAAGTTTTCCCTTTTATTTCTACTGGTACCTCATTGCAAATTAGGTTGGCTTTAGTACTATCCCCAGGTATTTGTACTAACATAGGGTTGTGCATACGGGTATGCTTCATACCACTTTTCTCAGCAAACGGTTTAGTGACAAAGGAATGCGATGCACCAGAATCAAACAGCACTGCGGCTGGCACCGAGTTGACAGGAAACATACCCATCACCATGTCTGGTGCCCCCTGAGCTTCTGCAGCATTGACGTGGTTCAGGTGTCCCTTCATCCTATTCTGCCTTCCAGTGGAAGGACCATGATTCATCTTGGTTGCATTAGGCTGGGCTGGAGCAGTAGCTTTGTTAGGGCACTCACGAGCAAAGTGACCTTCCTTTCCACAGGCAAAACAACCTCCAAAAGGCTTCGGGCTTGGGTTTGGCTTGGGAGCATGGTTGGAGTTGTTCCCATTTCCTCCATTGTTGCCTCCATAGCGGTTCCCATGGTTATTCCCAGAATGATTACCATGGTTACCACCATAGTTATTTCCTCCGTACCTTGGTGCATAATGTGCAGGGTTGTTGTAGTTGTTGGGCCTTGGTGCATAGTGGTGGCTGGGGCGAGGTGCATAAGCAGGCGCCTTGGGGGGTGGTGGCCTCGCATACAGAGTGTTGCGAGTCCTGCGAGCACTAGGTCCTCCATGCATAGTCATCTTCCTCTTGCGGTTCTCATCAGCAGATTTCCGCTTGTGCTCCAGCACCATAGCGGCATTAGCAAGGGTCTTTAAGTCCTGGAATGGAACCACCACTAGAGAACACTGGAGCTCATCATCTAGCCCAATTAAGAACCTCTCCCTCTTCTTAGCATCGGTGTTCACGTCCTTCTGTGCATACCTGGACAGAGTCGTGAAATTTTCCCAATACTCAGACACAGGCATACTCCCCTGCGTCAGCTTCAGAAATTTCTCCCGCATAAGTGCCATCATTCCTTGGGGAATGTGATACTTGCAGAATCTTGCAGAGAAATCCTCCTAGTTGAACACGTGACCAGCATCAACAGTCTCACGTGTAGTTTCCCACCAAGTCCGGGCAGGACCAGCAAGAAAGTGGGAGGCAAACAGGACATTATCATTCTCCTCAACTCCAGCAACTTCCAGCTTGTTTGCAATGGTGCGGAGCCAGTCGTCAGCATCGAGGGGCTCCACAATCCTAGTGAAGATTGGGGGATTGGTGTGCTGAAAGTCTCTCAGTCTCGAGCAAGCTCCATTCCCATGGCCATTGTGGTTGGTGGAAGCAGCTAGCTGTTGCAGAGCGGCAATAGTAGCTGCACTCTCAGCTCGGGTGGCCTGGCGATCCTCCATCAGCAGGGCCAACAGTGCCTCCACTGAGGGTGGTGGTGGTGGTGGGGGTTCGCGACGGGGTGCCATGCTGAAGTGAAACATGTGTAAGTCTAAGCAACAAAATCTTGTTTTTGAAAACCCAATACCCTTAATATCAACAAAAAGGAAAACGAGTGATATGTTTCAAAAACAAGAGCGGGGCAGTCGCAAACACGGATGAAATGAACGCATAGTAGTGACAAAAATCAGAGAACCAAGCCGAACATTTCATACACCACAATAATTAAACAGAGTTTTTGACATTACACACACACATCACAAGCCATATCATACAAGGAAGGCTTCATCGAGCTACAGGGGGTGCGATTGGTGGGGTCATCGCAGGGCTACCACTAGCAAACTACCTAGCAAAACGATCTAGCATACTAAACTAGCATCTAGACCAACATCAAGTGCTAAGGGTGGGAAAGCTGCGACTACACAGAGTCGTCACTGTCCCCAACCTCGAAGATAACCTCCTCTGGGTCCTCCTCCTCCTCGCCAAGCAGGTCATCATCATCCTGCTCACTAGCCTCACTCATATCCATTCCCTCCAAGTCGGATGGAGCGTCCTCTACAGGAAGAAGCTCATCAATCTCCCTGCTGAGCTCTGCGCCCTCCTCCTCAAGCTCCTCTATGGCGGAGTCCCTCGCGGCTATGTCATCACGGGCTATCTGAAGTCTAGCACGCAGAACTGAGTTAGCCCCCTCCAGAGCCGTCATCCTGGTGGTGAGACGAGCACGGCCAAGGCGGGTGGCCCGCAGCTGTCTCTCCAAGGCACGGTTCCTCGTGGTGGTGGCCTCAAACTCCTCCCTCAACTGGGACAACTGCTGTGCCAGTGCTCCACTCTCCTCCTGGCTGTCGTGAAGCTCAGCCCTCAGCTCGTCAGTCTCGGCTATCAGTGTGTGGTGCACCAATGTGCCGAGGTGGTGGTCAAGTCGCTGATCGTCTAGCCTGCGCTGAGTGCGGTATAACAAAATCTCCATCTCGTCCAAGTGAGGACCAACAGTGGTAGAGTCTGGCTCGACAGGAAGTGGTATGCCATCCTCATCACGTCTCCCAATCAACTCGAACCGGGAACCGATGAACATGTACTCCCCGATGTGTGCCAGTCGTGCCACGGACTCCTGGATCACACGCACTGCAGCCTCGTTCCAAGAACGATCAACAGCACGGAAAACGTAGGCCTCCACTGTCGGGATAGCCAGAGGTGCGCGGATAGTGACCTCCGCGTACCAGTCCCCCTCCAGAGGTGCACCGTCAACTAGTCCCCCTCGCAGCTCCGGAAGTGGGCGTCCCAACACAGTAGCCATAGCTACTAGCCTCTCCTCGAAAAGGAAAGACTCGCCACGTGGACGTCCCAACTGGAAAGCCTCGGTGATGACCATGTCCATCTACACAAAAAATTTAGTATAATTTAAGTTAGACCACAGTGTGCGAAGTTTTAAGTTTATGCAAAGAATAACCTTAATGCAAGTAGAGTTTAACCCAGAGAGGTGGCGGGATATAAGGAATATTTTTATACATAGTCATATATCCAATTTTTTTGTATTTATAACTTAGATTTTTGGAGTATACACTAACGTCCATGCTAACTAAGGTCTCCTAGAGTCAGGATGGCTCTGATACCAACTTTGTAGAGGCCCCAGACCGGAGGGTCCAGAACCCCTCATATGCATTCATTCACGATCCCAGAAGAACCAGTCGTGAACAACATACGAAGTTGGCATACAGATTACATCATCCGATAAACGAATATTAAAGTCTTACATAAATGGTCACATGACCAAGTTCTTGACAACTGTCACGCAGGACAGGCAAATAACAACAACACAGCGGAAGATGATAAGCATAGCGTAGTAGAACCCAAGTCATGCCTTAACCTACAGGCTGCTGACTGGGAGACGATCCTAATTCGCAGGGTCATCAGTGTAGAACTCCTCCTCATAGAACCCTTCCTGAGGTGTCTCCTCATAGTCTGGCCAATAAAAATAACCAGGGGCGAAACCAAAGTGAGTACATTTGTATGTACTTCGCAAGACATCCTTTTGAGCTTACAGTTATGCATACATGCTTATTTGGTGGAATGGGTAGGCCATAAATAGGTTCAGCTACCCATGATAGATAAAAGATTTATCATGGTTGACTTGCATGTTCATATCTCTGTTAAAAGTTTTTAAAAATAATATATAGTTTCTCTTGTAGATATCGCACATCTCAGAGTTTTCATAAGATGGTTTGAGAAAAGAAAGTTTTTCTTTGCAAAACTTCTTATAATCGATATTCCAGATTTTTCTCATCTGTATCTCTCAGATACCAAGTCATTCCTTTTTAGTACCTCGCAGGTACACAACCTTCCTTCAAAACCTCTTTTGAAAATTGACACAATACTAGCTACATGGCCATTCAACCGTCCATATCCGAGGACGCGGCTATTTCGAAATAGTTTTACTCTGCAGAGGTGTACATATTTCCACGAGATCCAGAATCCGCCATGAAACAACCATGGACTATTCACAACAGTATGAGAACATCAGATAGCTGATCTTGACTATCCACTATGTACAATCTAGTACATGACTATCTCTTCACTTGGGTTTATTCTCCCCCGGCAAGCCGTCTCACACACCGCCAAGACAGGAGACCCAACTGCTGCATCCGGAGGGAAAATTAATCCCACACTTTATATGTCCTGTATCCTCACTCCTAGCGACATTTCGGTTCGGAGGATCCAATCCACTATAGCACTTGAGATAGAACACATACTAACCATAACAAGTTTCTAATCAAGCCCCGTACCCATGTTGGGGTAAAGTGGCAGTACAATAATGGTTGTCCAGCGAAGACTAGGTTATGTGTCTTTGTAAACATTTCTCAAATTTTCCAACATGACATCCTCCCGATAGACAAGGTCTCACCTTTCCACCGTGGTTTTTCTTCCATAAGGCATTTGTTTACAAAAACACATTTTAAATAGTTCAATTAAGAACTTAAGTTTTAATTTAGTGAAGGGTATTTATATACCCTTTGGTGGCTATGGGCTTGGTAATACCAAGTTGACTATTAATATGATCATTTACTTAATAATATTAATAGTAGTAGTATTCACAACAAAAATAGTTTTGAGAATATAGTTTGTGAAAACTTCAGAAGTGAAAAGCATGCATGATAGATAATGATAAGTATTTATACAGCAAGCATTAGGATGGCTTGCCTTGATACAGGTGGTGGTCCTGGTCCTGATAGTAACAGGAGTTAAAGTGAGCCTCTCCTTCAAATACTCCTTCCTCGTTTTCTATCGTCGTATAATAAAAATAAAGATACACTTTCAGAACCAACAAAGAAAAAAAATGCTACAAGTGATACATACAGCAAGCAATTAAAATGCATCACCCAAAATACACAATTTTCTCATAGTAAAAATTGGCATAAAAACTATAGTGGGAAAAACCTCTTTTTCCTAGTGTTTATGTGTGGCCAAAAACCAATGATTCTAGCTAAGAGCACCATGGACCAGTGGGGTAAAACACATGTTACTAGGCAGTAGGATGTCACACAAAACACCATTTGATGGGTAAAACTCTCACAACAATTTCTATGGCAAGTATATATACTATGCTAATTTTTGCAAGTGGGGGAAATGGTGCAAATCACTAAGCCAAACTCAATTTCCACCATGATGAAAAAATGACCAGTGGGTGTTCCACTAGAAAAATACTCACAAAGAGGTTAGTAAGCCTCTGATCACAATTTGAAAAGTGCTGAAAACAAGGAACCAAGCTTTCCCAAAACCCATACTCATACTAGTGGAAAACTAGAAAAATATTCCAAGCCATTCTACACTACACATGCTAATTTTATGCACAAGTGTGCAGACTAACAGAAGTAAAATACTCCTCTAATCAGTACCAAAATTCTAGTGGATCCCACAAAAAAAAATAAAAAGTCTAGCTATTAAAGAAGGAAAATACTAGGCTAAAATGCTACACATGTGAGAGGAATATTTTCTAGTCACCCAAGTGCTACTCATGCTTTTCTACAAATCAAGGGGGAAAATAGCAGAGGTGAAAACACTAAGATAAGGATGCCACAAGTACATTTCATCCTCTGTTTTCCAACTACCAAAATTCATATTTTTCCCTAGTGTAAAACCAGGCTAAAATCTATGCATGAATAATTCTAGAAAAATTAACATGCTCACATAGCTATTTCCCTTTAATCTCCAACTACTCAATAAACTCCTAGGATGCTAGTACTGAAAGAAAACAACTTTATACTAACTTAAAACAACTTAACTTGATGGAAAACAAGAACACAATACATACACATAATCATACTATTTAATATTCACACAAAAATTCTAGGCAGAAAACAGATGAAACAAGATCTGTCCACCAATTTTTCTACAGAGCTCCAAACATCAAACCAAGCTAGATCTAGATAGTACTAACCATATACTAACATGTCCAGTTGTATTCACTCAAAGAACCATCACAGATTTGGCATGAAAAATGCCCAAACAGAGATATATGCTTTTAGTAAACAACATGGCATTTTAAATCTATAGCTCACCTTGATACAAGGTAAAATTCTAGTGGTAGGTATTGACAAGGGATTTCCAAAACAGTTGAGTTTGCAACTTTTGGATACCTAAAACTGAAGTTACAATAAATCTAAGAAAACATACACTCTCTGGCATATGATTTAATTAAAAATCATAAAGATTCAAAAGTTGAATCTGCCAGTGGGACATGTCTTGGAAAATGTGTGCCTACTAGCACAAAAATTAGCTAAGCTAAAAGTTTATTCTAGCTAGGACAAAAAGAGCTAAAGTAAACATGCATAGATCTGTCAAAATAAAAGAAAAATAAAAACTAGCCCAAATGGGCCAGATCTGCACTGCGCGGCCCGCTACGGCGCTAGCCAGACTGCGAGCGCACGCGCGCGCGCACGAACGGGCGCGTTCGAAGGGGCCGTCGATGCGCAGATCGACGGTTCTCCCTCTCTCTTCCTCCCCGCGCTCTCTCTTCTCTCTCTCTCTCAGACCGCGGACGAACACCTTGCGGGATCGGGGTTTAGCTCACTTAGGGCTCGCGTACGGTAGAGGGGTGGTGCTTGGGTGGAAGATGGATGCTTGGGCGGTGCGGGGGCGCGGGTGCGGACGGTGGGGTTGCACGGACACGGCGGCGGCTCGACGGCGATCTGCGGCGTTCCCGGTGATGGCGCCGGCGTTCCTGCAAACGATCGCGAGCAAGGGCATGTCAGGGGGGGTGCGCACGGTCCAGGGCTCGACCATGAAGCAAAAAGAGGGCGGGGGATGCAGTGCTCGCGGCTCTACCTCGATCTCGTTCTGCTCGGGCCCGAGGAAGAGCACGGCTCGCCTCGCTCACTGGGAGCGAACGGGCAAGCGTGGGTGCTACGGGGTGGGTGAGTGGAGTGAGGAGAGGGTGGTGGCGTAAGGGAATGGCTTGGGGTGGCTCTTATGCACGGGTTGGCAATGGTGCACTCGGGTGGGCACGGCATGGGCATGGGCTTGCCCCTTGGGTGAGTGCCAGGGGTGGCATGGTCAAATAATTTTATATCAAGTGTTGTCAAATAATGAAAGTGTCTCCAAATAATTTTGTTTCAAGGTCAAATTGATTCCTAAACATCAATAACACAACTATAAGTTTATATCAAGTGTTGTCCCAAAGTTTTGAAAATATTCCCCTAAGAACTCCAGTGGAAAACATGGGAAAACAATGGGAAAACAAATACTTTCCTTAGGAGAAAATTTCCCAAGTGAGTGAAATGAACACATAACTTATATTTCATAGATAAACATGATTAAACACACATGTTGCCCACCTAGTTAACTTACAAAAGTTTTAAGAGTCTTCCTAAATTACCCTAATACAGGTGCTTAAAAACAGGGGTGTGACAATACTTGGCTTAAAAAATGAAAGTCCCACGAGCCAATTGCTTGATCTCAAAGCCAAGGAAGAATTTAAGCTCTCCCATCATAGACATCTCGAACCTGTCAGTCATAAGCTTTGAGAACTCATTATTGAAAGCTTGGTTAGTTAAGCCAAAGATAATATCGTCCACATAGAGTTGGCATATGAAAATCTCTCCCTTTACTGTCTTTGTGAAGAGAGTGGGGTCGATCTTCCCAACTTCAAAACCACGGTCATCCAACAACTCTCTAAGGTGCTCATACCAAGCATGTGGTGCTTGCTTAAGTCCATAGAGCGCCTTATCGAGCTTGTAGACATGGTTGGGTAAGTTGAGATTCTCAAACCTTAGAGGTTGCTTAACATATACCTCCTCTTTAGGTGGACCATTCAAGAAAGCACTTTTAACATCCATTTGTTGCAATTTGAAATGATGCAAAGATGCATAAACAAGAAGGATACGGATGGACTCAAGGCGAGCCACGGGAGCATAGGTTTCATCAAAGTCAATGCCTTCAACTTGATTATAACCTTGAGTTACCAATCTTGCCTTGTTCCTTATAACAATGCCATGCTCATCTTGCTTGTTCTTGAATATCCACTTAGTGCCAATAACATTGTGGCAATCTTTGGGCTTCTCAACTGATCTCCAAACCATGTTACGCTCAAAGTTATTGAGCTCATCATGCATAGCTTCAACCCAATCGGAGTCCTCAAGAGCTTCAAACACTTTCTTTGGTTCCACCATAGATATGTGAGCTTGATGCTCACTAAAATGTGCCAATTGCCTTCTTGTGGATCTTCTAGCTTGAATATCTTCCAAGACCTTGTTGTCTTGGGCATCAATATGATTCAAAGCTCTTCTTATCCTTCTAGCACAACGGGCTTCGATCTCCTCATTATTGCGAGGAGGGATCACTTGATCATCTTGATCATTTGGGTCCCCGTCTTGACCAACTTGGCCTTGATCATCATCATCATCATCATCATCAATTTCTTCAACATTAGCTTCAACTTGAGGAGAGGAGGATGAGGATGGTTGATCTTGGCCTTGACTAGCATTAATGATAGGAGTGGTTGCATCTTGCGTAGTAACTTGGTCAATAAGAGGAGGGTCTTCAACATGTTCTTGGGAAGGTGCAACACTTGGCTCCTTGGCTTGTTCTTCTATTGTAGATGAGGGCTCCACTTGGGTAGATCATAGTCCTTCTCGAGTCGCCATAAGGTGTCCCTCGCTGGGGAGAAAAAAATCCCACACCCATCCTTCCTATGGCTTCTTGAGGCATTTAAACATCTACATTAGAAACATGAAATTGCGCCACTTAGGAGCCATCATTTTCCTCAAAAACCACACTACAAGATTCTATGACAATCCGTGAGGCTTTGTCAAAGACTCTATAAGTGTGGGATTCGGCACCGTAACCAACAAATATACCCTCAATAGTTTTGGTTGAAACTTAGACAACCTAACACCCTTGATCAAATAAAAGCACTTACAAGCAAATACATGGAAGTAGGAGACGTTGGGCTTCTTGCCGGTGAGGATCTCATATTGGGTCTTGTCCAAGCCATTGCGGATGTAGAGGCGGTTGGAGGAGTGGCATGCGGTGGATATGGCCTCGGCCCGTAAATATTGGGGAGAAGAATACTCCGCCAACATGGTCCTTGTCATATCCAAGAGAGTGTGATTCTTCCTTTCGGCAACACCATTTTGTTGAGGAGTGTAAGTGGCAGAGTATTGATGACGAATGCCTTCTTCACTAAGGAATTCATTCAAAGTGTAGTTCTTGAACTCCAAACCATTATCACTCCTAATAGCCATGATTTGCACATTGTGTTGATGTTGCACTTGGTTGGAGAAGTCGATGATGGTTTGTTGAGTTTCACTCTTGCACTTGAAGAAATAAACCCAAGTGTATCTTGAATAATCATCGGCAATCACCAAGCAATACTTCTTGCCTCCAAGACTTGCCTCGGGCACGGCACCAAAGAGATCAACATGGAGAAGCTCCAAGATCCTCTTTGATGAAATAATAGTCTTGGCCTTGTGAGAGATATCATGCATCTTTCCTTCAACACACGACCTACAAACGTGATCTTTTGAAAAGGAAACATTTTCTTTTAGTCTGACAATAAGGCCACCTTTCTGAAGACTTTTGGAAAGTTCTCATGTTGACATGGGATAAGCAGCGATGCCACAACCATCCCACATCCGCCTTTCCGAAGAGACACATTGTTTGAGAGTTGGTAGACTTTGAAAAGTCCACCACGAACAACTCATTTTCAACATGTCCCACGTATGCGACGTCAAGAGTCTTGCTCCTCAAAAGGACCACAATGTCTTCATAAAAAAAGACGAAGAAACCCATCTTTCAAAGAGAGCGGACGGAAAGTAAATTGAAACCAAGGTATTCGACAAGCATGATGTTCATGATAGTGATATCGGGAGCAATCACAACCTTGCCGAACCCGGATACCTTGGACGAGGACGAGTCTCCATAAGTGATGGTTGCTTGTATGTCATTTGGGCGCAACTCCGTCACAATTTCTTTGCTTCCGGTCATATGACTAGTGCATCCACTATTAATTATCCATTTAGACCCATCGGAAGCATAGTCCTGCAAGAGATCATTGACTAGAGTTAGGACCCGAGAAGGGTCCCTTCATGTTAGCAACAAGGGTCTTTGGAACCCAAATGGTATACTCAATGTAACCCTCAATAGGACCAACATATTTAGCTTGTACAACACCATAATAATCAACATATAAGAAATGGTGTGGATTGTTAGTTCCCGCGGAGATGCTACGAGTAGTGTTGTCCCTCATGACACTACTACTCGAAGCAACATTGCTTGCTTGTGCGGGAGTGCTACGAGTAGTGTTGTCCCTAATGACAATACTACCCGAGGCACCATTGTTGGCCTTCTTCTTGTTCTTCTTCTTGGCAACATAGCCAAGACCTTTCTTGCCCACTTGTGGCCTTGGAGCACTCAATTGTGGTCTAGCAACAACCACATCAGGACTAGGGGCCACCACTTGTGGGGTAGAAACCACAACCTTTTCAACTTGAGGGCCTTTGCCCTTGAGCCTTGCAAGCTCATCTTTCAACCTAGAATTTTCCTCAATAATATTTGCATGATCACAAGAAGAAGTAGAGGTGCTAGGGTTGTTAAGTTGAGTTTGAAGTTTTTCATGCAACTCTTTGAGGGAAGAATATTGACTCTCCAAAGCTTTGTGAGCCTCAGTTAGTTTTTCAAATTCCTCGGTTAGTTTACCATGACCAACACCAAACTCAACCTTATCCTTTTTAGCCTTTTTATATTTAGCAATTGCAAGGTCACGTTCCTTAGTGATATTAGAAACAAGTTCATTATGAGATTCTTCGATAGATTCAAATTCCTCCTCAAGAGAAACTCTACCATCATGCTCTTCCTCAAGAGTCATAGTGAGGGATGCAATTTCATCTGCATACCTTCTTTCAACCTCACCTTTCTTCTTAAGAGCTTCTTGGGCCTCTCCCAATTGGCTCATGAGATGTTCGAAGTACTTCTTGGTCTCCCCTTGCATGTTAGACATAAACCGTTCCAAGGAGAGCATTTCATCTTCTACTCTAAGACTAGCAAGATTTTCTAGTTCACTTGGGGTCTTAGAGTTGGGAGAAGTTGATACCTTCGAGGCCTTAGCCATGAAGAACTTGGCATTTGGGTGAGGATTATTTTCATTAGGGGATTCGAAGAGAGACGAAGACGATGGAGTAGAGGCAATAGCTAGAGCGGCCACTTCACTTGTGGTTTCTTCTTCTTCATCACTCCCGGAATCATATTCCTCTTGAGTCACTAGAACAAACTTGGTGGGAGATTTCTTGTTGAAAGGTTTCTTCTTGAAATGAGGTTTCTTGTACTCAACCTTGGACTTGTCCTTGCGAACGAGCTTACCACTATGGTGTTCTCTATTTTCATAGGGACACTCTATAATGAAGTGGTTATTATCTTGACAATTGAAGCAAGACCTCACTTTTTGAGCCCCATCATTGCCATAGCAAGACTTGGTATTCTCCTCAACAAATTTCTTGGCCTTGGGAGGATTCCTCCAAAAAATTTGCACGGTGATAGCAATGATATCCTTGAGCACGGGATCATATTCTTGATCCTTCAATGGGGTCAACTCCTCATGGCTTTCTTCTTCGTACTCAACCTCTGTTGACACAACCTTGTCCTTCAAAGCAACGGATGTCCCTTTTACATTCCTATGGCCCTAGCACGGTTGTCAAGAGCATTCTTGGTTTGCACTTGATAGGAGCACATATCTTGCATAACTTGGGTTGAGGTCAAAGAAGCAAAGTCGTGTCTTCCTTGAATGCTCTTCAAGTCCACGGGCTCAAATGGCATGATGGCAATCATGTACTTCCTTTTGATCCAAGCATCATCAATGTACTTGGCACCAACGTTAGTGAATGTGATGGCAAGTGTCTTGAGCCTTCGATACATGTCTTCGTGGTTCTCTCCATCATGCATATAGAACCCTTCGGTCTCATTGGTCAAGGAATCATACCTATTCCTTTGCATGCTCTCATTTCCCACAAACATGACGACAAGAGCATCCCATGTTTCCTTGGCAGTGGAATATTGTTGAAGATGCGGCATGTGGTTAGGACCCACCTCTTGTTGAAGAATTGACAAGGCGGTGTAGTTGAGTTGACAATCTACGGCTTCTCTTCTTGTTAGGTTCTTGGGGTCATGAGGCTTTTATCCATCATGAGTGACCCTCCAAATCTCTATACAAGAAGAGTTCAAGTGAGTCTCCATGTAATATTGCCATTCAAGAAAAGAATATGCATCAATTTTAGGTGGATCTCCCCTAGGAATTATATGAGGATGTGGGACGGGAGAATCGGGAGAATAACGTCCTTTGACGGAGTGATATTCTTCATCTCCTTCCGTACCCTTTTCGGTGGAGTTTTCAGCGGAAGCATCTTCAGGTAGTTCACCATCTACCCCTTTGTCGTGGATGGAAAAAGACATATGCCATGGGATGGCTAATGTTTGGGGCCGATGGACTCTGTAGGTATCCGGGGAGGGATCGCACGCCTAGATGGAGCGCTCAGGAACACTGCAAACACAACAATCTACCCAGGTTCGGGGCCCTCGTGTGGAGGTAACACCCCTACTCCTGCCTTTCTCTCTGTATTATGCCCTGCCGAGTACACAAGTTCCTATCTCTCTCTCTATGAGTAGCAAGCCTCGCAATAAATGAGCCAGTAAGTAACGTCCCTCGCGCAGGAGGGGGTAGGCCACCTTATATACTGGTGGCCAACCACTATTCTATAAGTAAAAAGGACAGAGTAGACAACTCCACTGCACAGCCGCACACGCCGCTGTGGTCCCGCTGATAGCGTCGCCGAAAGTCTCCGCGGTAGGCCGCTGACATGTCTTGTCCACCTTGTCAGTCTCTTAGGGTAGGTCGCTAACATGTCATGTCCCCCTTGTCAGTGACAGGACTTGACAGCTCCCATACCGTACTGCTCCCACGTCTCTGTGCTGATAACCACGCACCTAGTAAGTTGAGCCGCACGCCGGTACGGCCCCTGGATACGCGGGATTCACCTCAACGGCTCCATTGAGTTTGTGCCCGAGTAGGCCAGCAGCTTCTCTATCCGGATCACCCGAGTGCTACCCGGTTGACCCAGATATGTATATGAATCTTCCCTCTTGCCTCTTGTTCTTTCTGCCGGATAGCGCCAACCGGGTTCCATCCTACCGGGTAGCCGCCTACGTGGCCCATACCAACTCGGTACGGCCGAACTCGGCAAGTGGTATCTTGAACTCCATTTCTCACCTGCCTTACCCCTACCCGAGAGTAGCCCCCCGACATTAGTCCCCGAAGTTGGTAGGGTCCGGTGAACTTGGACATTGGGCCCTGCCAGCTTAAACCAAAATAACCTCTATGATGAATTTCAGCCGAGTTTCACCTCAACTCGGTTTCTCACAATCTGAACTCGGATCTTCTCCGTTGTGGTCTGTGGGATTTTCTTCATCGTGTCGGGTAGGCCAAGCTGACTAGGATCCAGCCGAGATCCCAATACTTAGCCAAATTTCCAAGACTTTGCCGCTCGAACTAGAGCGTTCCTATCTTCGCGTGTAAGGCTCTACACGTGTCACGCAACCGCTGCCCATGACACCTCGGGTCTAATGCGGTTACGTGGCACGCGCCTGCCACTGCACGCCGGGCCCACAGGCCGTTGCGTCGCTTCGCACAGGTACTCGAGTACCCACGACGCGGTACGTGGGATTAACTGCGCCCGTTACACGCGAATTATCCGCTTCGTGAGTTTCTAACGGGCGTTGTAACCCCCCATGCCGCACAATCTTCTCCACAACTAATCTCGCGCCATAACTGCACCTGGGGAGGTTTAAATATCTCTGCGCCGCCCCTCGTATGGGCTTCCTCGCCACTTTCCCCCAGCACCTCCTCCTTTCCATCGCCAAATCCGTAGCGAACTCGCAGCGCCACCGCGAATCCGCCGGACTCCGCCGCTCTCCGCTGTTTCGCAGACAGAGAGGAGAGAGACCCGTCTCCGCGCATCGCCGCTCGCCGAAGCGCATCCGAGAGCACCAGGGTCTACATCATGCAGCGGAGTCATCCTCGACCTCGTGCCTCCGTCGTCCTCGACCTTGCGCCATGTCTCCTCCGCCTACTACCCAAGTTCTTCCTCGCTAGAGAGATCTAGGTGGAGCTCGAGCCCATCGCATATCTCCACCAGGAAGATCCTCCCTCAAAGCGCGCCTGCTGGGAGGGATCGGATGTGAAGGCCAGCAATTGCCAATGGCTGGTCAACACCCGCCGGGTGCCTCCCAGCGTCATCGGCAGGCCTCCCGGCAACGAGCTAGAGCCAACTCCTGGCCCCGGTGACTACGTCGTCTTCTTAAGCCATTTCAAACGTGGCTTCGGCCTTCCCGTATCCAAATTCATGCAAGACTTTTTCCTCCATTTTGGCCTTCAACCTCACCATCTCCCGGCGAACGCCATTGCTATGCTTTCCACATACGTCACTTGCTGCAAGGCTTTTCTCGGTGTCTACCCCACGGTAGACATTTGGGCAAAGTATTTTTTTTATTCCGCCAACAAGTCCTTCCCAACACATCCAACCGGACTGCCCCCAAAGTGATGACTCATACGGGGGCTGCCATGATCATTCAGCGGACTGCGAGTAGCCACCCGCGGGTACTGGGACTAGACACATGCCGGAAGTGGCAGAGAGGGTTCTTATATGTCAAGAACCCCACTCCGGCAGAAGGCGAGCAGCAAGTCGACCTCATCAAGCTGCCGGAGTTCAGGAATGTGCCCCCACCGAGATGAGAAATTGGGGCTATCATCTCAGGAAGACCGTGGCAGATGTGAACCGGGCAGACGACCGGCTGAAGGAGCTGATCGTGCAGGGACTCCGAAAGGACGACCTGATTGCTACTTGGGTGGAGCGCCGGGTTCTCCCTCTCCAAGAACGAGCGCACAAGATGTGCTTCATGGGTGGAGCCCGTGATTGCACCCGGACAACCACCTTCGAGCTCACTAAAGAGGAGGTGGCAATCTGGGCCAAGTCCATCCTCAGGGCCATGCTCTCGGACACTTGGTTTTATGGTTTTGCGTCGTATAGCCGAGACAACCCACCCCCCAAAGTGAGTACTCTTCTTTATGCACTTAGCTGATTTTGTTTCTTGTTTCTTCATACTCCACCGAGTAGGAGGTATCTTGGATTCTCTCCCTTAGGCTTAGCCCAATATGCTTTGTGTTTGCATTCTATACCAAGTAGGACTACTCTGTTAGGACTTAGCTTATTATGCTTTGTGCTTGCATGATACACCGAGTAGAGCCTCAAACCGTTTCCCTTTTTAGGACTTAGCTTCATATGCTTTGTGTTTGCATGCTAGACCGAGTAGAACCTCCACTCGGTTATCTTGAATATAATTTATTCCTTATGCTCTGTGCTTGCATCCTTAGGTCATTCCTCGCTAGAAAATAGAGGACAATGCCATCCATGAACATAACTGGCAGCCGGATAGGACTGAAGACAACGCAGAGGCGTTTGACGTCCAGGATACGCTATGTATCCCTCTCGACGGCCAAGATGGTAAGTCCTGGGTCTCCACCTCAATTCGGGACTAGTCCGAGGACGATGTAGGTGACTGAGTCCACTACTGCCTGCCCTTCAATTTACTCTGGTTTCCTCTCTTACTCGTATTGGCATTTGCCCTTCTTGTTCGCAGATGAGTTGGAGGAGGAAGAGCCAATAGACGCGCAACCCGTGTCCATGGCTGCCCCCACCAGAACGAACAAGAGGCCGGGCAGCGGAGCAGTTGAACCCCCTGCCAAGAAGACAAAGAAGACCACCAAGCGCACCACTGGGCGCAAGAAGTGCCCTGTCGCGGACGGGCAAGTCCAACCGAGAGGCTCTGTGCTATGCTTTGTGTTTGCATCTCTCTGTCTTTTCTTATTCTTGTGCTTTGTATTTGCACCTTTCTCATTCTTCACTTCTCTCTTCTCAGCGACGCGCTTGACGCTAACGCTACCAATGCGCCACCCAAGCTGAGTGTGCCCCAGAACATCGTGGACCTCACCACCGACGAAGGGGAACATCAGCCAGAGGAGAGTGCCAAGGTGCCCTCTCCTGTCAGGGAAGAGCAAGAACTCGGTGCCTGTCGTGGGATAATCAAGGAAGACGTTACCGGGGGTAACTTGTCTTGGGGCAAATTGACTCTGGTGTTTGGGAGAGGGTTTAGATCAAAGGAAACCATGGTGATATGCGATCTGGTAGCCGGCAATCAAGTCGCCGAGTCTCCGATCTAAATATATTATCTCAACTCTCGTGTTACAATGGATACTCGATACCTCGCAATCCGGCGATTATGTTCTTGCTCACGCTAAAAAACTCCTCTAACCCTAACCTAGGGAGCGTCTTATATAACATCCGGACCCCCTGGCTTACTCTCCAAGGCGTACTCTGAATCCTACCCGGACGCTGCTTACAAACCCAAAACTTCCTTACCGGAACCCACAATCCAGGTTACGAGGCCTATGTTCCTGGGCCTTCTAGAAGCTCCTTTATCCTAAGCCGGGTCTTGCGCAGCGTCCTTTGGGCCGAATTACTCCTTGGCGTTAGCCTACCGGGTTATCATCCCTCCATCAGTAGTCCCCAGAATAGCTTGGGCTTCACGGGATCCTCCTTGAAGCGCGCGCTATTCCCTGCAAAAATAACAAACATACACGTTCATAGAGGCCGGGCTAGGTTGCTTCAATAAACAGCTAGGCCTAACTCCATTGGTGGTCCATATAATAACCCGGCTTTCTCTAAGTCCATTTTTAATTTTCCGGGTCAATGTTCCAAGGAAGATGCAGAAGACCCGGCTTACTTCACTCGTTAATTGATCCAAATATCGCGGAGAGGATTTACTTCTTATCTTGTCCGGATATCGTGTTCGGGCACTTAGCGTATATCCCGAAAATCTCGGACGGGTATCTTTTATTCCCGAAATTTGTGGTTCCCGCTCGCTAGCCTAGGTTTCCCCACCCGTACCTATAAATAGGTGCCTGGGGGTAACCTAACCCTAACGGCTCATTTCCCCCATCTTCTTCTTCCTCACCGGCGCCCTCTCATTCGAGCTCGCTCAACACCGCCACGGAGACCTCGGGGATACTGCCGGAGCAGAGCCGCCACCGGTTGCGCTCTTCCACGGTCCGCCCCACGCCGCCGCCAATCTCCGCCGCCACGGCCCCGAGCTGCCCGCCGGGAGTCGCACAAGGGCACCACGACTGCGCCATCTGCCCCGTCGTCGCGTCCTTCTCCAATCCACGCCGGTAAGCTCCCTATTCCCCGTGATTCAACTTGTAATTCCTCCGTTTGACCTAGATTAGATCTAGGTCCGCCCGCGGGCCATTTCTTGCCCCGCGCCAAATTAGGTCGCACAACTTCATCCTAGTTCATCCAATTGCTTGATTATTGATCCCACTTTACTCTCCTACCACTCGTAGTCATTAACTTCTCCGCGAAATCGATAGCAAAATTTCCAATCTAGACGTAGTTCGTCCAGACTTCCGCGGCTGTTCATAGATACCCGGAAAATCCTCCTATTCCGGTTATTTTATTCACACTTGATAGCCAGGCAATTAACTTCTTTTTACAATGGCTCGTTGACATTTAGATACCCCACAATTTCTGTACTGCTCTTCGATACCCGGATAGTTCGTAGTCTTTATACTGCTTTATCAATACTCGGTAAATCCATAACTTCCGAGTCTAATGCTTTATATCTTTTTATCTTGTACTTTTGCAGACTGAACCAATGGCTCCCAAGACCAAAGGGAAGCAGCCGGCTAAGCCAAGGGTGACCCAATCCATATCCGCCAACTGGGCGCAATCTTCTGTGACCAAGGCCAAGCTGGAGGAGCTGGCCGAGTTAGGCGTCCTCCCCCCTCAGGAAGAGATTCACTGGAGGGTACTGGGTGACAAGACCCGGCCTTCCCCTAATCCCGACGAGGTAATATGCTTCGTCGAGCACGTGATCCGGGGGTTTCGCCCCCCCGGGTCACTCTTTCTTCCGTGAGGTCCTTAGCCACTACGGCCTCCGGGTGTTCGACATAGGGCCTAACTCTATGTTGAACATAACCCACTTCATAGTCCTGTGCGAATCTTATTTGTGCATCCCGCCAAATTTGGCTCTATTTATAGAACTTTTTCAATGCAAACCGTGCCGCGAAAGCGGTGACGGGGCCCTCTTGGCCTGCGGCGGGGTTTCCATCCAGCGTCGCAAAAATTCACCCATGCCGACTCTCAACCTCAACTCACATGTAAAACACTGGCAGCTTTCTTTCTTCTATTGCCGAGACACCTCCCCACCCGGCGAGAGGAAATTGTCGGGTTACTCGGAGGGTCTCTTAGATATCTCCGATACTTTCAATGCCTTTGCCCCTGAGTCGGACAGGGAAGCCATCCAGCCCCTTCTAGCCAAGATCGCCATTCTTTCTGCCCAAGGTCTCCTTGGGCTCAATCTGGTTAAGACATGGGTCAACTTCCGGATTCAGCCCAACTCCACTCGCTCCAAGCTAATGTGCGAGTATTCGGGGCACTCCACGGATTTGCTCCGCTATTCTTCGAAGAATTACCCGGCGGGTGATACCAACAATACCATCAAGAGCTTCTTGACGGAAAAGTTGGACGTTATCCGGAATATAGCCGGACTGGAGCCTTTCACTCGCGAGAATCCGGCTCCTGCGGTAAGATCCGGCACATATACCTTCATTTTCTTTTTTTTACTTGATACAATTATTAACCCTTACCTTTACACCTTTATCTCAGGATGATAACGTCTTTTGGAATATTGAGACCTCCCCTTCCTCCGGAGACCCGGAAGAACATGAAGAACCGGCAGATAACGATGAAGGTATTATCCGGGTCTTCAATCAGCTTCACCTACACCATTTTCCTTTCACATATCTCACTTTTTCCAACCATACATTCTCGGCTTTCAGGGTTGGAGGACAAGGACGATAAAGACGACAAGGAGGACCCGGAGGCCACCGAGTCCGATAAAAGCGAAACTGAACAAGAAGTAATGGTTGGGGCCAAGAGGAAAACCAGAGGGGTGATATCCAAGGTTCCCTACTCCTTCATGTCCTCCGAACCTTATTCTTTTGCTAACATGTGTAAACTTAACCAACAACTATCCAACCCATCACACTTGAAGGACCCACCTTCGGCCAAACGCAGGGTGACCCGGAGTTTCCCGGGTGACGATCCCCTCAACCCGGGCATCTCCTCACCACCAGCTCGCCGTGCCGGTACTCCTCCATCTCAACCTTCCAACTCACCTCAACGTCACCCCTCCCCCAACCATCCATTAGCCGGACAGTTTCGGGTCCCTCTATCGGGTCCTGTGACAGCCTCATCTGCTTCCAGCAGCGAGCTTCCACCAGACTATGCTGTGAACACCGGGTGAGTTTTTGCTATATGATATCCTTGTGTACTTGATAATTTTCATTTACTATCGCTAACTATTTCTCTATCTTTTCCTTAGCGCCCAAGTCACACTCAGTGACCCGGAGAACATGGAGACAGACACCCGGGACACTGAAGGCCCGGTTGATGATGTAAATGCCGCGACTGGCGGCCTTGAAGAAGAAGAAGTCAAGGGGCAAGATTCCCCAATAGACTCGGCCAAGCAGGATGCCGGGTCTCCAAAGCATGCTGATGGAATCGGTGATGAGGACGCGGGAGTCTTGGGTACAAGGATGGGTACCCCCACCCCTGACCCCCAGGCCACCCAAGTATCGTCTCCAATGCCGGAACAAACTCCTACTCCGGGTTGTCAGGCAGCCGGGTCTTCCGGCACCAAGCCCGAAGACATGAGCTTTGCTGAGATGCTCGATGCTCTACATACTTTGAGAGCTGATGAAGAGGGTATCCTGGAGGCCCTGATAGCTAAACACGAGGTGAACTGTACTAATACTGCTTGTATACTCATATAGTCCCCAAGTTCCGAGTGAACTTATGCATAATTTGCTTGGAACTTTCACAGATATCCGACTGACATTTCTTTTTGTTTTCGCGCAGGCATACGTAACGCACTCGGAGAAAGCGTTGGCTAGAACCGACAAACTTCTCAAGGCGGGAACGAAGCTACGTGAATCGGCTGAAGCTGAAGCTAAGAAAGCCGGGAAGCAGGCAAGGAAGTATAAGAAGAGATGCAATGCTGCAGTGGATAGGGTGAACGAGCTATCGGGCCAGATCGCCGATACTTATCGTTCTCTGATAGGTAAAATTTCCGACTGACTGATCTTAATTTGGTCTGGATATCCTGAAGAACACTCGGAGTTCCTGACTTTGGATGCTTCTGCTTTTCTGCAGGGCCCGAGGAAGAGATTCCGGATGTGGATGAAGTGGTTCTGCTGAAGAAGGTAAAGAGCACCATCCGGCAGCTCTGTGCCGGGACTAAGTGGGCCCTGAAAGCTGTCAAGTGGCCAAGCACTGGGGATGGTGGTTTGAACACGCTGCTTGATGCGTGTTCTACCATCCCCGAGTGGATTGAACACTGGAAGCGCTCATCCTGCCAGGTTGGGGTGACCCGGGGTCTTGCTTTGGCAAAGGCATACTTTCCCAAGCTTGACCCGGGGAAGCTTGTTGGCGGGTTTCCAGAGTTCAACCACGATGGCTCCCCGTTTTTACCTAAACATTACAAGGCCATTCAGAGAGAGGTTCGTCACGCAGCCAGCCTGATTGCCGGCAATTTGGATGTCAGCCGGATGGTGCCGCCATATGATGCACAAGATAGGGCAATTAAGTCGGATCCTCCGAAGCCCTTTGACATGCTGGCACGGTGGAAGGCGGAATCTGCCCGACTGAGGGAAGAGGCTGCGAAGAAAAAAGCTGAAGCCAATACTGTGCCTGCTAGCTCCACGCCAGTTGTCCCTCCTCCGTCGCGTGCTAGTGCCACTGCTAATCCGGATGCCGAGTAATCTTTTTTATCCGCTGTCATATCAAATGCGTCATTCGGCCAATGGGCCTTTTAAATGATTATTTTTCGATGGTGCGCCTGTGCACCTTTGATACTACTATCGCAGCATGTAATACGTTTCGAAACTTCAATAGCTTTCGTGGCCCTTCTGGCCTTTGGATGAATTTGGTATCTATCTGCTTTTGAGCTTATTTATTCTTGATATTCCGACTTTCTTTATGGTTCCTTTTGTGAGACTCGGTTTCCGGGTTTCGTGGGTTTTGACAGGTGGACTTTTTTCTAAGTCCCCAAGTCCCCAAGACTCGGATTTTTGGGTTTTTGAGCTTAATAGCTAGATGATTTGTTTCTTGTTTCAAATTCCCCAGTCCCCAAGGCCCGAACTTCCGAGTCTAGGGTGTTAGGTCTTTAAAAGAGAACAAGTCGTTTTTGCTAAGCCCAAAACCTGGAGCCGTTTCACATAGGTTTTGAAGTTATGCTTAATAAACTGTGAGTTTCCGGTTATTAACCCTGTACTCTGCATAACTTGTGTTTTAGATGACCCTTTTGACTCTCTTGTACTGTAAGCCGGCTTTCGCGTGGATAATCATGTTGCTACATCTATACGAAGACAGGGTCAGGCAAGTCCCATTGGGCATCATGGCTGATTGTGATCATATGCGAGCAAATCATGTCACTTTAGTGCGAGTCACATCGAGCTTAAGTAAGAAAAGTCAAGAAAGTTTGGCTCCTTTGTCCGGTTATAAGCTTGCAGCCATACTTGTTTGCAAGTAATCGGCCCTTATAACTCATAGGAATCGTGGCCGGGTCTTTGAGTTTGTAACTGTGCTATTCAAGCAATCAGCCCCCAAGACCTAAATATATGCAAACTGCTAAAGAAACTAATGTACTAAAAACAGTGAATAATACTTACCTGGAAGAAGGATAAAAAACATAACAGAAATAAAAAGTTGATAAAAACACATGAAAAGGAAATAATATATTGTTTAACCATCTCTTTATTGATATGAGAAAAGTTAGGTCAGCAAGCCGCCTCATTAAAAACCCTCCAGTCCCCTTAGGTACCCTGGATAGGAAAAGAGTGCGTCTGAAACCTGCTGCATGTTACATCGTGTAATTCCGCTTTGTGAATCTAGCCTATACTAAGTATAGTAGGGACGTAGCTGAGCCACGTTCCATGGTCTTTCTTTCTCTTGCATAGATGAAGTGGTATGAGCGGTATCATTAACCGTAGCCGACTCTTCCCTTGCATCTATCAAGTAATATGATCCATTGTGCAGATTCCGGCTTATGATGAACGGTCCTTCCCATGGCGGTGATAACTTGTGTTTTCCTTCCTTTGATTGCACCAAGCGCAGAACCAGATCTCCTTCCTGGAAGACCCGGGTTTTCACGCGCCGGCTATGATATCTCCGCAGATCCTGCTGATATATGGCTGATCTCTCCAAAGCTTGTTCCCTGTGTTCTTCTAGCATATCCACGGCGTCTTGCCGGGTCTTCTCGTTCTCCACCTCGACGTAAGCCGATACTCGAGGCGAGTCATGAATAATATCACTCGGCAACACTGCTTCTGCGCCATAAACCATAAAGAACGGTGTCATCTGAGTAGATCTGTTAGGTGTGGTGTTGATACCCCAAACCACTGAAGGTAACTCCTCAACCCATGCACCAGCGGCTCTGATACACGGGACTCGCAACCGTGGCTTTAATCCACGAAGCAACTCCTGATTTGCTCTCTCCACTTGTCCATTAGCCTGTGGGTGGGCCACTGAGGCTATGTCCAAGCGGATGCCATTGTTTCCACAAAACTTCTCCATCTCGCCAAGGGACATGTTGGTTCCATTGTCGGTAATTATGCTGTGGGGATATCCGAACCGATAGATAATCCTTTTCAGGAACTTGACTGCTGTAATTGCTTCACAATTAGTAACTGGCATGACCTCAACCCACTTGGTAAACTTATCAACAGCCACTAAGAGGTGTGTCTTTTTGCAAGGTGACATGTGGAAGGGGCCAACCATATCCATACCCCAAACCGCAAACGGCCAAGTTAACGGGATAGTCCGCAATTCCATAGCCGGCACATGGGTTTGGCGAGCGTACCTTTGACATCCGTCACACCTTGCCACCAAGCGCTCCGCGTCTGCTAGGGCCGTGAGCCAGAAGAAACCATGTCGATAAGCTTTGGCCACAAGGGATCTTGTGAATGCATGATGCCCACAATCACCTTCGTGGATCTCCTTGAGGATCTGTCGGCCTTCTTCTGGTGCTACACAGCGCAAAAAGACTCCTGCTGCACTTCTTTTGTACAACTCCCCATTGACGATAGAATATCCTTTTGCTCGCCTCAGAATTTGTCGTGCTAATACCTCCTGCTGTGGTAACTCGCCCTGTGATAGGTAGGCCAGGAACGGCTCTGTCCACTCGGGAACAGCACGTACTGTGGCCACGAGCTCCAAATCCGGGTCTTGATTTGCCGGTTCTTCCTCAGACTCGGTTTTAACTGATGGTCGCCATAGCTCATCCAGGAAAACATTAGGTGGAACCGGCTCTCTGCGCGAGCCGAGTCTGGCGAGTGCGTCTGCTGCCTCGTTTTTTCTTCTGTCTATTTGCTCCACCTCATATCCGGAAAAACATCCGGCAACCCTGTCCACCTCTCTGCGGTATGCTTCCATAGTTGCATCTTTTCTATCCCAAGTTCTTGAGACCTGTTGTACCACAAGGTCCGAATCTCCAAAGCATCGTATCCTCTTAATGTTCATCTCCTTGGCTACCTTTAAGCCATGCAATAAGGCCTCATACTCGGCCACGTTATTGGAACAATCAGAGTGAATCTGCAACACGTAACTTAACTTGTCTCCTTTGGGTGATGTTAGCACCACTCCAGCTCCTGATCCCTCGTATTGCTTGGAACCATCAAAGTGCATTATCCAAGACTCGGAGTTTGGAGCCATGGTGGGCATGCCTGTGTGAGTCCAATCATTAATGAAATCAACTAGAGCTTGAGATTTGATTGCTGACCTGGGCTCGTAGTTGATGTGATAATCTCCCATCTCGATCGCCCACTTGGCTATTCTACCCGTTGCATCCGAGTTTCTGATGATATCCGACATTTGTATAGAACTAACCATTGTTATGGGGTGTTCCTGAAAATACGGCTTCAGTTTCCGGCTGGCCATGAAGACCCCGAAAACCAGCTTTTGCCAATGTGGGTAGCGCTGTTTTGCCTCTTATAATACCTCGCTGACGTAATAAACCGGACTCTGGACCGGGTGATCTTTCCCATCCTCCTTACGCTCGACAACAACCACTGCGCTAACCGCCCGAGGCCCGGCTGCAACGTACAATAGCATGGGCTCTTTAGGGCCCGGGGCTGCTAGGACTGGTGCCTCAGATAGCTGCTTCTTTAGTGCTTCGAACGCCTCGTCCGCCTCTTGGTCCCATACGAATTTATCAGATTTCTTCAAGAGCCGGTACAAGGGTATTGCCTTCTCTCCGAGTCTGGATATGAACCGGCTAAGCGCTGCTACGCACCCTGTGAGCTTCTGAACATGCTTCAAATTTTCCGGCTTTTTCAGACTCTGGATAGCTTTGATTTTATCCGGATTTGCCTCAATTCCTCTCTCGGAAACGATAAAGCCGAGTAGTTTCCCGGCTGGGACTCCAAAGACACACTTTGTCGGGTTAAGTTTCATCTGGTACCTTCTCAGGTTCTTGAACGTTTCCTTTAGATCATCAATAAATGTCTCTGCTTTCCTGGTCTTGATCACCACATCATCCACGTATGCGTGAACATTGCGTCCGATTTGGTCCTCAAAGCACTTCTGAATACACCGCTGATAGGTTGCGCCAGCGTTCTTCAATCCAAATGTCATGGTCTTGTAACAAAAGGCCCCAAAAGGGGTTATGAACGATGTTTTCTCCCAATCTTCCTTCTTGAGCTTGATCTGATGATACCCGGAATATGCATCCAAGAAACATAATAGGTCACTTCCAGCCACTGCGTCTATGATCTGATCTATCCTTGGTAGTGCAAACGGATCCTTTGGGCAATGCTTGTTGAGACTCGTATAATCAATGCACATTCTCCACTCATTGGTCTTTTTCATCACGAGTACTGGGTTTGCTAACCACTTCGGGTGGAATACTTCCATGATAAAGCCGGCTGTAAGCAGCCGTGCAATTTCTTCTCCTATAGCTTTCCTTCTTTCCTCATTCATCTTTCTCAGTCCCCGCTTTACGGGCCTGGACTTGGGATCGACGTGCAAACTGTGCTCTGCCAGCTCTGTAGGGATACCCGGCATGTCGCTGGGCGTCCAGGCAAACACATCCTGATTCGAACGAATGAACTCCACAAGTGCTTTTTCCTGCTCGCTGTCCAAGTTAGATCCTATAGCAAATTGCTTAGAGAGATCACCCTCGACAAAAGCCACCATTTTGGTGTCCTGCGCTGCCTTGAACTTCGCTCTCTCATCTTCAGTATTCGGCCTTTTTAACGATGTTCTGTCATCCGGGTCTACTTGAGACCGGTAATACTTGAGTTCCTCTTTTCTGCAAGCTTGTTCAGCCATTGCCGCATCTCCTTCATCGCACTCAGCCGCTATATCCCGGCTCCCATGTATGGTGATGGTCTGCTTGGGACCCGGGATTTTTAGCTGTAGATACACATAACACGGCCTGGCCATGAACTTAGCATAAGTCGGCCTTCCGAATAGCGCGTGATAAGGGCTGCGCAGCTTGACCACCTCGAAGGTGAGCCACTCAACCCGGAAATTATCCTTCGATTCTCCAAAAGCTACCTCCAATGTGATTTTTCCCTCAGGGCATGCTGAGTGACCCGGTACTATCCCGTGGAAAACTGTTGAACTCTTCTGTAGCTGGGACTCCTTGAGGCCCATGCGCAGAAAGGTTTCCCAGTATAAGATGTTGATGCTACTTCCGCCGTCCATTAAGACCTTTTTCAGCTCATAACCATTAACCTGCGGTGCAACCACCAATGCTAAGACTCCCGGGTGTTCTATCCTTTCCGGGTGATCCCTTCTGCTCCACGTACCATCCTGCTCCGACCATCTCAGGTATCTCGGAACGGCCGAGGCAACTGAGTTTACCGCCTTTTTCAGTATCTTTTTATCCTTGTTGGAAATTCCTTTAGTATGCACGTGCTATTGTCCCAATTGCTTGGGGTTGGCTTGGAAACCTCCAGCTCCCCCCTGGTTATTACCCGGATTTCCGCCTGCCGGGTTACCGGCTGGGGGTGGGCCGTTGCCCGGGTTTCCACCCGGACCCGGTCCTCCTCCCCTACCTGCACCTCGCATAGCCTTGTTTACTTCCTCGTTCTTCCATCTTTGTAGGTCCGCACATTGCTCCAATGAGTGGTTAGCCGGCCTACCGTTCCTGCTGTGCTTTGGGCACGCCATTCTGAAGATATCCCAATTGTTACCCGGCCTTGGCGGTCCTTGATAATTTCCTCCGTTATGGTTTCCTCCATTGAAATTTCCTTCTTCCCTAGGTCTCGAAGACCCGGCTTCTGTACTAGCGACAAACTCGGAGCTTCCCTCAAACGGGCGCTTGTTCTGGTTGTTCCCATTGTTACCTCCGTTGTTACCCGGCGTTGGTCCATTGCCGGTTCTTCCATTATTACTTGCGTTTGCTTTTGCTTTCTTGTCATCGACGTCCTCTTCTGTAGTATCCGTTGCCGCGTGTTTGTTGCATGCGTCCATTAGCTCTCCCATCGTAACCTCTCAAGCATTCCGACTAGATTTCATGCGAGTTAACTTTTGCACTAAAGGTATGTACTTGCACGTCTTTGCCATAGCTTGTAACGCATTCTTGGGCTGAATATCTGTAGATGAGTGAAGTATCTCCATAACTCGGCGCACCCAACTGCGCGCAGATTCTCCCTTCTTCTGGACACACCGCTCTAGGTCATCAATGGTAAATAGCTTTCTGCACGTCCCATGAAAGTGCTTGATGAACGCAGTTTTCAACTCCTCCCATGACTTGATAGATCCTTCCGGTAAATTTTTGAACCATAACTTGGCTGCTCCCTCTGACATCATTAAGTACATGAATTTGGCTTGAAGATTTTCAGATGCGTTGCGAATCGACATAGCCATCTCATAGCTGCTCAACCATGTTTCCGGATCCATATTCGGCTCATAATTCACTACTTTACCCGGTTCCTTGAACTTATCCGGGTAAGGCTCAGCCCTGATGTTATCCGACAGACACTTAGGCCCAGCAAGATTAGTCGGACCTGACCTTACTCGGGAAACGTGTGATCCTGCGGGGGGTGCGGCTGGACGTGGCGCTACTGCTGGTCCGTGCACCACAGACCCGGCCGCGGCTCTCCTGGCTCTGGAACTGTCCACAATAGTCTGTGCTGCTGATGCCGCTGGTACTGCTTGAACGCGGGGAGGAGGCGGCATTTGCTGCTGCTCTGCCCTCCGCCGCGCTGAACTTGTCTGAATATTGCCGGTATTGCCTCGTTGCTGGCTGATATACGGTGTCCCATGCATTCCACTTCTGTTGTCCGGGTAATTAACTTGCTGCGCCACCGCAGTGCGCAATAGATCTATCGCCCGCCGGGTCTCCTCTGCGTGGGGTGACTCTCTCACGGGGATTTGATTCAATGCGAGTGTTGCTGCATACACATTATCCATGGGGTTGTTGTAATGACCTGCTGGCATGCGAAATCGTGATGGTGGTGGTGGTGGTAATGTATTGCCGGTGGTAACTCCAGTGTGAATATGGGTAACCCGGCCTGCACGTTTACCGGCTGTGCTCCTCCAGTTGCGGGTTGATGTACAGTTCCTTGGTTCACCGCTGGAATCAGCTGATCCTGAGGTGTGATGAATAGTGCGTCCGGGTTTATGACTCTACCTGTTGCCGGTAATCTGGTCTGGTGCCTTTGATGCACCCTGGTTGTCTCTTCTCGGAGCCGGTTTTCCAACGCATCTAGCTCACGCCGGCGCGCAGCTACCCCTTGTTTTTCTGCTTCTACTTGCCTTCTCTGTTGCTCCAATGCACGACGGGCTACATCCAGATCCGTAACACGTTCCACCGCGTTTTCCGGGGTTATGACTGTGGCTAGAACGGTGGGATCCAGGATCATGTTGTTGCTGAACAGGGTCGGGTGTTGCGGGTTTGAAGGACCCACCCCTGGCGTCCGGTTTGCCAGATATCCGAACGTGTTTGCCTGCAACTCGCTATCCGCCGCATGGCTGCTAACTGATGCCGATTCACCATCAACCCGGACCAGAACCGGGTTTCCGTCAACCGGACCTTGATGCTGGGCCAATGCATGTGCTGCTCCGACGACGGCCGCGGTCACGTTCCCCTGATTAAGATTGGTTGCACGGGCCGTGTAGACCGCGACCTGGCGCACAATGCTTGGCGCAGATTCGTATTCTTCCTCATCACTGCTATCTTCCTCGTACCGGTCCTCCAGTAGGTGCAAGATAGACTCGGTGTCATCTTCTGTCATAACCCGGCCACACGGGGTCCATGTCGGCTCCTCCGGCTGTTCCCTCTTCGTGGTGGGCTCTTCTGTCGGATCTATCGTCCCGATCGATTCCTCTCCATCAGATTGAACGCAGGTGGCCCCCCTGACACAGAATCAAATCCAAAATCGTCAGGGATTGAACCGGACGTACGTACCATGCCAATGAAGACGTTGATCCGGCCGATTGTCACGACAGATCCGGATTCGAGCAGATCCGACTCTGACCCCCAGCCAAAATCGTCCACCATCTTCTCTCCTTCGGGGTTGGTGTAGATCTCGCCGATGACGAGGTTCTTCATGTTCTCCCGAGCTTATCCCATGATGTAAACACCCTTGGACGTAGGCCCCACGGTGGGCGCCAACTGTTGTGGGATAATCACGGCAGACGTTACCGGGGGTAACTTGTCTTGGGGCATATCGACTCTGGTGTTTGGGAGAGGGTTTAGCTCAAAGGAAACCATGGTGATATGCGATCTGCTAGCCGGCAATCAAGTCGCCGAGTCTCCGATCTAAATATATTATCTCAACTCTCGTGTTACAATGGATACTCGATACCTCGCAATCCGGCGATTATGTTCTTGCTCACGCTAAAAAACTCCTCTAACCCTAACCTAGGGAGCGGCTTATATAACATCCGGACCCCTGGCTTACTCTCCAAGGCGTACTCTGAATCCTACCCGGACGCTGCTTACAAACCCTAAACTTCCTTACCGGAACCCACAATCCGGGTTACGAGGCCTATGTTCCTGGGCCTTCTAGAAGCTCCTTTATCCTAAGCCGGGTCTTGCGCAGCGTCCTTTGGGCCGAATTACTCCTTGGCGTTAGCCTACCGGGTTATCATCCCTCCATCAGTGCCGAAACCACTAGCACCGAGATGGAGGATGATCAAGTTCCGGTGCAGCCGGAACCCAACATTGAGCAACCAGCAACGGAGCCCCCCACCGAGACGCGGCAGTCCACACCGGAACCTGTTTCTGAGCCGCAACAGTCAACACCGGTAGCACCAAAGCCGAGTGAGCGACAACCAACACCACCAGCACCACACCCAACTCCACAGCAGCAACCCCCAAAACCTGCTACCGAGAAGCAGCCTACACCGCCAGTAGCAAGACTAACTCCGCAGCAGCAGCCTCCAAAACCTGCCGCCGAGAAGCAGCCAACATCGTCAGCGGCAAAACCGACTCCGCAGCAGCAGCCGCCCAAAGAACAGCCCAAGCGAGCTGCAGGGCAAGCCAGGCAGCAGCAGCCCGAGAAGCGGCAGGCTGGGCAGCAGCAGCGGCCAACACGATCTTCCGAGTACCCGCTGCCAGATGCTAAGGAGGCAGGGCAGCCAAGAAAACAGACTGGCCACTAAATAAGCCAAGACAACCCATACCCCTGGACGTTGCGGCCCAGAGTGGCCCTATCACTCGCAGCACCAAGTTGGTGCAGCACAAAATTCAGTTCGCGTCCAAAGAGCAACAAGCTGGCGGAGCGGGAATCAGCGGAACCGCCACCCCTGTGAGCTTCCCGGATCACTGGCGCGGGCTGCAGGAAGAGCATAAGCAGCGACATGAGCGCGAAGTCGAGCAGCACGAGGAGCTGAAGAAAAGGAAGAAACTTGCCACCACCGGATCCAAAGGCAAGGAGGGTACTCTGACCATCCACTCTGTTGTTCCAATAACGAAGCTTGCCGATGAGCTCCGAGAGGACATAGAGACTATCCTGGACCGGATAGGGCACATCGAGTCAAACTGGGACAGCAAGAAGCTCGGCCGTCCGGAATGGGACGGCACGAGACTTAGCAGCCTGGACAACTATCGGCAGGCCTGGAACAAAGCAGATGTTGGCCCTGTCTCGATGGCCGTAGCCGCGTCCAGCAGTACCTTAGCGCACAAGATGTATTGTCTGTGCAAAGCTGCTGAAGATGCCGAGAACACCAACCGAGTAAGTATATTTCTTAACTATCCGAATTTCTGAGTTGCAAACTTTTCCATTTTTCTTCTGCCTCTTTTCTATCTACCATCCAGTCCCCGAGATTTGGGCCGAGTAGGCAAGGCTCGACCGAGTTGCACTCTACTCAGGCCGAATCTTCCCACTCACATTGTCTCATTCTTCTCTTCAGGAATGCACTCTAACCCGCACCAAGCTCTTCCGCCAATTCCTTTGGTCACACCGGGCTATCAAGGCAAAGAACCGAGCACTTGAGGAGGAGAAGGGCGAAAGAGGTAATCTTCATTCTCACTAAGTTACTGTTTATGCTTCCCAACTCGCAGTTGTCCTGGAGCAAGGCATCACGGATGCTACTACCAAGATCTCCTCTTTAGAGAGTAAGTACCAGTACTTTGGTTTGTGCATTTTGTTTCTACGCCCATTTTTTATTTCTGCTCAATTTCTGCTTCTCTGCAGGTGAGTATAAAGCTCTTGCTGACAAGCACCAGGACTGCGAGATCATGGCTCTATCCGCGCAGAGCAAGATTTCTTCTCTGGAGAGTAAGTGGAATTCTCTTCTATTCACTTTTTGTCTCTTCCTTGTGTAGCTGACCGGGTTCATCTCTTCTGAGATGAGCGCAAGGCCTTCCTCGAGCAGCACCAAGGGTGCGTTACTCCTGCCGAGCTGCAGCAACAAGTGCAAGACAGGGAGGCCAAGCTGGAGAAGGATCTTGCTGCCGAGAAGGAGGAGGTGCTCAAGCTCAAACGTGAGCTCGCTGAAGCTCTCAAGTCGGCAATGCAGGCTAAGACTATCGAGAACGAGACGCTGGAGCGGGCAGTTGTTGGTAAGCTGGAGCTGGAAAGGGAGATTGATCCCCTCAGAGCCCGGAACCATGATCTCAACACCATGCTGGTCAGCTCCCGAAGCCGGCTGGATAAGGAGCTTGTTCTTGCAGAAGGATGGTCTGGCCGGCTGAAGGATCTCGTCACTGACCTGCCCTGTAAGTTACTATCCCTCTCTGATTTGTTCTATCCGGTTTTTTCTACTTGGTTTTTCTTCTCCGATTTCTCTCATCCGGTTTCTTGACTCTACCCAGCTTCACCTCTCTCAGGGACCTTCCCGGATCTCAATACCACTGCTGAGGAAGTTGTAGCCAAGGCCAGGGCGCTGCGGAAGGATCTTGGTCATGATGTCTCCAACTCCATTTTCATTGATGACCAGATAGAGAATATCAAGACCCGGGTTGATCTCCTCAAAGGCTTGGGCACCACTCTGGTATCCACTCGGATGCGCCTCCACAAACTCTTCTGGCCGGACACCGAGCTCCTGACCACCATCAACCAATTGGCCTCCAAGCTGGACTATGCCAAGGTGGAGCTGAAGAAATGGCGCGCCTCAGCAGCCTGAGCTGGCGCAGATGAAGCCCTTCACTTCGTGCTATCCTGGTACGAGAACCTGGACCTCGAGAAGCTCAAGGATCTCCAGAACAAGTCCAAGTGGACCCTCCAAGATGAGTACATCCAGCACCGAAGGAGACCGCCTACCGGCTCGCCTCGTATGCCGACACCGCCGAGTTCATCGACGGCCCCACGGAGCCGGACACAGACGTTGAAGATGACGGCAAAGAAGATGATGGTGATGAGGCCGGCGAGGAAGGAAGCATTGGCGATGAGGAGGAGGAGCAGGAGGAGACCGGCGATGAAGGAGTCGAGCAGGACAATGCCGAGAAGGAGGCCGAGATGGGCGGCGACCAGACGGCGACCGAGTCAGGAGCTGGCTCCGGAGAAGCCCAGAATGATCCGCAGCCCACTGCCTCCGCCGGAGCTGTTACCACCGAGATGGTGATTGTCACTCCTGTTCCCGAGTTAGGCGCGACGGGGACCGCAGCCGAGGACATCGCATCCGGGTCCGCTCCTCCGACTTCAACTGCTGCCTCCGAGCCCGTCTCCACGCTCTCCTTTGAGTCTTCTGATCTATCCAGCTTAGAAGCCAACTCCACTCCTTCGACAATATCTTAAGTTCCTGCTCTTATTTTAACTCCAAACTTTTGTCAGGTCCCCGGTATGCCGGGTGCATATGTATCCAACAGTTTATTGTTTCAAGTGCTACTCTGTTTTATTAAGTTTTTTAGCAAGACTGGCTCAATGCCGGATTGCGTTAAATGCAAGTCCCCGAGTTGCTTTTCTTATCCACCCGGTTCTTTTGTCTTTGCTCTTACCTGCCACTTGTGGCTTTTTGGTAGTCGAGTCACAAGATTTCAAAAACCGAGTTTCTAATACTTAACCACTTTGAGATTTGAACTTAACACTGCCCAACACTTAGCCGAAAACACGGAAGGAAAAAACTCCCTACTCGGTTGATACACTCCTCTTTTCCTTAGCCATTTTTCGTGTGTTCATTGACCTTTGGCTTGTTCTCTTGCTTGCCATGAAGCCAGGTTGCGGACAACAGCAAAGTCGAAGAGTTGGCCTTTAGGTTTAAACACATTACTAGACATGCGCGTGAAATTCTGAGTAGATTAACCGAGTAGGCAAAGTAAAGAAAGTAAACAACATAGAGCAAGTTTGGCACATGCAGTCCCCAAGTTCAAATTCGGAGTGCCAACTTGGAGTTTAACTTGGTTTAGAAGATACATACAATGTTTGTTCAGGAATGAAAATGGCGGAGTAGAGCTACATTCCAGGGACGCTTGGATTCCTCTCCGGATTTATCCTCCCTGTTCTTCTGTGGTGCCCGTGCGTCGATGAGATAATAGGCATCATTGTGCAGAGCATTGCTCACAATGAAAGGACCTTCCCATGGAGGGGAAAACTTGTGCATCCCGGCTATGCGTTGCACAAGCCTTAGCACCAAGTCTCCTTCTCGGAAAACCCTTGGGTTTACTTTCCGGCTATGATAGCGTCTCAGGTTCTATTGATATACAGCTGAGCACGACAGAGTTAACTCTCTTGCTTCTTCAAGCAGATCAACATCATCTTCTCGGGCTTCTCTTGCCTCTGCCTCAGTATAGAGGGTTATTCTCCGTGAGTCATTCTCAAGGTCAATGGGCAACACGGCCTCTACTCCATATACCAGGAAGAATGGTGTGTATCCAGTTGATCAGTTAGGGGTAGTCCTTAGACTCCACAACACCGTCGGCAACTCATCTAGCCAACATCCAGGTGTTTTCAGCAATGGTTCAATCAGCCTTGGCTTTATTCCAGATAGGACCATGCCATTTACTCTTTCAACCTGTCCATTCGAAGCCGGATGGGCGACTGATGCAATGTCTAGCTGGATCCGCTTCTCCTTACAGAACCGAGCAAAAGATCCCTCGGCAAAGTTTGTCCCATTATCTGAGATGGTCCCATGCAGATAGCCATACCTCGGGATGATGTCCTTCAAGAAGCTCACTGCTGTGTTTCCATCACACTTCCGGATTGGCTTCACTTCAATCCATTTGGTGAACTTATCAACCATGACCAAGATGTGAGTCATATTGCCCCGAGCTGGCTTGAAAGGACCCACCATATCCAAGCACCAGACAGCAAAAGGCCAAGTGATGGGGATTGTCTTCAACTCGAAAGCTGGCATGTGAAGCTTGCTTGCAAACCTCTGGCACCCATTGCACTTCCTCACTAGATCTTCTGCTTGTTGCAAGGCAGGGAGCCAAAAGAATCCATGCCGGAATGCTTTCTTGACTAGGGCCCGAGATGAGGCATGGTGCCCACATTCTCCTTGGTGTATCTCTCTGAGAATATCTTCTCCTTCTTCTGGCTCAACACAGTGTTGGAGTACACTAGTGGCACTTCTCTTGTGCAGCTCTTTGTTGATGATGGTGTAGCCCTTGGAACTCCTTTGTATCTGCCTGGTTGTGACCTCGCCACTCGGCAAAGTGCCATCCATGAGAAAGGATAATAAGGGCAAAGCCCAACTCGGTGTCTATCGAACAGGAAACACTGGTTCATCCACTTCCACTGGATCAGCTGCCACGACTTGCTTCGAGTTGGAGATGAGTCCCCGAGTACTGAGAAATGATCCCCTCGATGAATGCGATAGTCCCCGGGTTTGCAGAGGCAATCCCCGGGTTGGATGGAGCAGTCCCCGGGTTCTCCTTTGAGCTCTCCCAGTCAATCTCCATGGTAACATCTTCTCAGTCTGGCAGAGCCGGGATGAATATGGAATCCGGGTTAGGGGATGGCTTGATAGAGGGCTTCCTCAAATGCTCCAGAGCAATCCCAGGCGGGATAAACTGCCGAGAAGACCCCAACTTAGACAGAGCATCTGCCGCATCATTCTCAGCTTGGTGGATGTGGTGGAACTCACACCCATCGAAGAATTTGGTCATATTCTGGACGAGGAACCGATAAGATGCCATGTTGGCATCCAACGCGTACCAAGTCCCCGAGACTTGTTGAACCACCAGATCTGAGTTGCCATAACAAACAATCAGCTGGATTCCAATCTCCTTGGACACTTTCAGCCCATGGACCAAGGCCTCATACTCGACAACATTATTGGATACCGGGAAGTGAATCTGAAGCACATACTTGAGCTGGTCCCGCTTGGGTGAGGTGAGTACCACGCCAGCATCGAGTCCCTCTTTTACCTTGGAGCCATCGAAATGCATCCTCCAGAAGTTTGTTTCCGGCAAGGGAGGCTCATACTGCATTTCGGCCCAGTCAACAAAGAAATCAGCCAGGGCCTGAGATTTGATGGCTTCTCTTCTTTCATACAACAGGGTGTAAGAAGCTAGCTCAATTGCCCATTTGGCCACCTGGCCACTTGCATCCTTGTTGCCCATGATCTCTGAGATGGGAGCATTGCTCACCACGGTCATTGGGTGCTCCTGGAAATAGTGCTTGAGCTTCTTGGCACCCAGGTAAACCCCATAAGTCATCTTCTGATAGTGCGGATAGTTTTGCTTGGAGCTGGACAACACTTCACTCAGATAATAGACCGGTCTCTGCACCGATTTGCCTTCTTCTTCTCGCTCCACCCACCACCACGATCACAACTCGGTTGGTGGCTACAATATAGAGCAGCATTGGCTCCTTAGGTAGTGGGGATGTCAGGACAGGAGCATTGCCCAACATGGTTTTGAACTCCTTGAATGCCACATCAGCTTGTGGGGTCCATACAAACTTGTCACTTTTCTTCATGAGCTGATAGAGAGGTAAGGCCTTCTCACCCATTCTGCCTAGGAACCGGCTAAGGGCTTCTGCAAATCCTTCAATGACCTCGGCAAAGACATGCTCTCTATAGCTTTTATCTTTGAAGGATTGGCCTCAATTCCCCGACTAGATATCAAGAAGCCGAGTAGCTTGCCAGCCGGGACGCCAAATGTGCACTTGGTTGGGTTCAACTTCATCTTGTATTTGCGCAAGCTGGCAAATGTTTCCTCAATATCGCTCAACAGTGTGTTTTTCTTTTGTTTTGATGACAATGTCATCTACATACACCTACACATTTTTGCCGATCTGCTCATGCAGGCATTTCTACATGCATCTCTGATAAGTAGCCCCAGCATTCCGCAAGCCAAAACACATAACACGATAGCAATAAGCCCCGTACGGGGTAATAAAAGCAGTCTTTATTTGATCAACTGGATTTAAAGGGATCTGGTGAAAACCAGAGTAGGCATCAATGAAAGACAAAAGCTCGCACCCGGCAGTGGAATCAATCACCTGATCTATCCGGGGTAGCGGGAACGGGTCCTTGGGGCAGGCCTTGTTCAGGTCGGTGTAGTTTATGCACATGCGCCACACCATAGCGACCATGGGATCATCCTTCTTTTTCTCCACCATGACCGGATTGGCCAGCCAATCCGGATGCAGCACCTCCATGATGAATCCACTTGCTAGCAGCCTTGTGATCTCGTCACCAATGGCTTTCCTCCTTTCAGCCGCAAAGCGGCGCATAGATTGCTTCACTGGCTCCCTCGGAACACCCGGCAGGTCCTGATTGGACCATGCAAAGACATTCTGATTCTCACGGAGGAAGTGGATGAGCTCGCTTTCCTATTTCTCCTCCAACCCGGCACCAATGATGGCCACACGCCCCAGAAACTCCGGGTCAATCTTCACCTTCTTTGTCTCTTGGGAGGCCTGGAAAGTGGCTCCATGCTGAGAGCTCGGCATGCCAGGCTTACCGAGTTGAGCTGCCAGTGCCAGTGCCACCACCTCGTGAATCTTCTTCTTCTCGGGAGCAATGACCATGGACTCGGCAAGCCGAGATCCAGCAGAAGCATAGTCCAAGGAGCGCATGTAGTCGCCCGAGATGGTGATGATGCCATTGGGACCGGGAAGCTTCATCTTCAGATAGGCCGCATGAGTTGAAGCCATGAACTTGGTCAGAGCAGGCCTGCCGAGCAGAGCATGATAGGGGCTCTGAAGATCAACCACCTCAAACTGCAGGCACTCGGTCCGACAGTTCTCCCTTGTGCTGAAAAGCACATCAATCCAGATCCGGCCAATGGGAGCACAGGACACTCCCGACACAATGTCATGGAATGTAGTCCGATTGGGTAACAGCATGTTCTCGGTGATGCCAAGTTTCTCCATAGTATCTCGGTACATGATGTTGATGCTGCTCCCGTTGTCGATCAGCACCTTGCTGACCTTCACATTCTTCTTGGTCCCCAAGAAAGTAGGGTCCACCACCAGAGCATATGTACACGGGTTGAGCATTATCTTGGGATGATCCTCCTTGGACCAGACAATGTCCTGGTCGCACCAATGCATGTAATCCGGCACCGCAGGCATCACAGCGTTCACCTCCATCGCGCGTATGCGCTGGAATTGCTTGTCATCCGGCTCAGTGGTGAACACCATGTAGCTCTCATGATGCTCCTGGTACTGTTTCCGGTCTCCACCACCACCATTGTTGTTGTTGTTGTTGTTGTTGTTCTGGTTGGATTGTTGTTGTTGTGATTGTTGTTGCGCGTGTAGTAGTTGTTGTTGCGGTTGTTGTTGTTGTTGTAGTTGTGGTTGTAGTTGTTGTTGGCTCCCTGCGCCACTTGGTTCACATGTTCCCTCCTCTGGTTCTCGGCCAGCCTGGGTGTAGCTGCCCAAATAGGCTGCACATTAGAGCCTGAGAGCGGAAGAGGAGGAGGCAGCTGACCAAAGCCCTCGCTCTTGATCCGGTCCCACCAGCTGCACTGCCGGGTAGTATGGTTGGCTGGCCTACTCGGATGTCGAGTGTGAAAGATGCATGGCACATCCTTCATGTTCTCAAAGACAAACCTCAGAGGATCTCCGGACCCCTGGGGGGAATTCTTCTGCTGAGGAGCATTGTACTGCTTCTTGAAGTTCTGGCCCCGAGTCTGGTTTTGCCCATACTGGGCTCCAGCAGTTTTTTGCCTCTGGCTGCTCCCGGCAGCACCTTGATCCTGAGTCACCGCAGCCACATGGTCCGATCCATAGCGGATATTCGGACGATCTTCTCTTCTCTTGTTGCGGAAGTCTTGGCGGTCATGGCGCTGGGCTCCATCATGGTTTTTTCTCTTCGGCTCGAAGGAATCGAGCAGAGGCTGAGTAGGGTCGCCGAGAGCATACATATTTGCATTCTTGATTGTCTCGGCGAGGGTACTCGACATCTCTCTCTGCAGTTTCTGCCACAGCATGCTACCATGTCGGCAGCCTTGAGCGAACCAGGCAATGGTCCGTGACTCGTTCACACCCTCACAGGTATTCCTCAGAGCGTTCCACCGAGTAAGGTACTCGCGGTCAGTCTCCTCTTCTCTCTGTTTGCACGCCGAGAGCTGCTGTGGCCGGTTTGGCCTCTTGTAAGTGATGGTGAAGTTGCTCATGAAGGCTTCCGAGAAGTCAAGCCAGCAGTTGACACTGTCTTTCGGCAGGTTGTTGAGCCAGATCCGGGAAGGGCTCTCCAACATCTGGGGCACGTACCTCACAGCCCATCTCCGGTTGCCGCCTGCAACATACACAGCAGTAACATAATCATTCAGCCAATCCTCTGGCTTGGTGCTTCCGTCATAGGTCTTGGTCCCTCTAGCCAGCTGGAACTTGGGCACGGCCGGCTCCCCCATGATCCTGGGACCCAAACAACTTGGCCCGGGCGGTCCCCTTGCTTCTATCTCCTCGGACAGGTAGATCTTGTCCAGCTTGTACCTTGCATCACTTGGCTGCAACATCCTCGCTCCCAACCGAGTAGCGAGGTCTCTTGGGTCGGCGTACCCGGCTTGCTCCATTGCCGAGTACCCGTCGTTGTAGCGGTCTTGGTACACAGGGCCGGGTTGAGCAACCGGGTTGACCACTGCAGCAACTCCTTGTGGCTGAACAACATGCTGAACCGGGTTGGCAACATGATGCCGACATGGGCCATCTCGGTTTCCTCCTTGCCCCTCTTGGTGAACTCGGGCGGCCTGGCGGCCAATTTCTGCAGCATTGTGTTTCTGACCGGGCTGCCGCTCTACAGCGTGCTGTTTTCCAGCGACAGTCAGGTCGTACACCTGCATTTGTTTGCTCTTCCCAGAGTTAACACTCGGAGCCGTATCACCACCGAGAAGCGGTGAAGAGGCCTGCTTTCCGGATCTTGCCCCATGCGACTGAACAACATGGGACGCACCAGCTCCCGGATTAGCTTTCCGGAAAGCCTCATTCTGGATGCCAGCTTGTAGAACTAACTCATTGAGCCGCTCCTGCTGCCTAGCGTGAGCTTCGCCGGTCAAGTTCGGCAACTCGGCAGCAACTGCCTCTGCAGCTCTAAGTGTTTTGGCAGGAGAGCTATACTTTGGCCTACCAGCAGAAGTCATAATACCAGATTTGCTAGCGGCTTAACCATCTCTAGCTAGCTCAGCACCTAGGTTGCGACGAATGATTCCTATCTTGCTAGGATTTCTAGATACAGGAGTAAAACCATGGGCTCTATTGTACTCATTTTGATCCAGGTTGAGATCAAGCCTAACCTTTTCCAGCTCCTGGGCCTCCAGAAGCAAGGCCTGGCGCTGCTGCTCGAGCTGGGCCCTCACCACCGCCGGATCCGCATGCGGGGCGAGAGGCATGCCCAGATGCTCGACGACACCAGCACGAGCCGCCGGTATCGTAGTTGATGTAGTAGGGTCCCTGTAGCTCGGCTGGTTCTGAGGTCGGTCATAGGGCTTGTGGCCCTGGCGAGCAGTCGGCTCGTCGACGACCTCGGGCGCAGCGGGCGCGCCTTTCCCGGCATCGATAGTCGGGCCAGTCATCATCACCTCCACGCTGCCCGCAGAGCGGCCGGATGGCTGCCCACGGACGGCGAGAACGGCAGGAGGGTCCGCAGCGACGAGCACCACCTCGGGGTACTCGCGGATGACGGTGGTGGCGACGTACACCAGGTGCACGCCGAAGGAGATGACAGAGCCGCCTGCAGGCACGGGCCTGCCGCCGAAGTCACCAGCATTGTCGGAGACGAAGTCGAGGGAGCCGAATCGGTGGACAAGGCCACAGACCACGCGCTCCCCCGAACGAGAAACGGGTCACGTCGGATAGAAACCCCAGCCAGCGCCGCTGCTGGCCCCACGGTGGGCGCCAACTGTCGTGGATGGGAAAAGACAGATGCCATGAGATGGCTAATGTTTGGGGCCGATGGACGCTGTAGGTATCCGGGGAGGGATCGCACGCCTAGATGGCGCGCTCAGGAACACTGCAAACACAACAATCTACCCAGGTTCGGGGCCCTCGTGTGGAGGTAACACCCCTACTCCTGCCTTTCTCTTTGTATTATGCCCTACCGAGTACACAAGTTCCTATCTCTCTCTCTGTGAGTAGCAAGCATCACAATAAATGAGCCAGTAAGTAACATCCCTCGCGCAGGAGGGGGTAGGCCACCTTATATACTGGTGGCCAACCACTATTCTATGAATAAAAAGGACAGAGTAGACAACTCCACTGCACAACCGCGCACGCATCCGCGCACGCCTCCGTATTCCCGGTGATAGCATCGCCAAAAGTCTCCACGGTAGGCCGCTGACATGTCTTGTCCACCTTGTCAGTCTCTTAGGGTAGGTCGCTGACATGTCATGTCCCGCTTGTCAGTGACATGACTTGACAGATCCCATACCGTACTGCTCCCACGTCTCTGTGTTGATAACCACGCACCTAGTAAGTTGAATCGCACGCCGGTACGGCCCCTGGATACGCGGATTCACCTCAGCGGATCCATTGACTTTGTGCCCGAGTAGGCCAGCGGCTTCTCTATCCGGATCACCCGAGTGCTACCCGGTTGACCCAGATATGTATATGAATCTTCCCTCTTGCCTCTTATTCTTTCTGCCGGATAGCGCCAACCGGGTTCCATCCTTCGGGTAGCCGCCTACCCGGCCCATACCAACTCGATACGGCCGAACTCGGCAAGTGGTATCTTGAACTCCATTTCTCACCTGCCTTACCCCTACTCGGGGGTAGCCCCCCGACACCCTTTCTTGGCTCCCTCCGAAATTTTGTCCGGAGGAGATGAGCCGTTGTCCTCCGGTCCTTTGGCTTTCAAGAGTTGCATCAAGACTTGACGCAACTCATCGATTTTGGTCTCAGTGGATGAGGTCAATGAATTTTTCAACTCATTGAGATCATTCATAGAGACCGGTGCCTCGGAACCGGCGGTCTCCGCCTCATCGACCATACTTAAACTCTTAGGCGGTTAAGCCTGATATAAGAGTTGAGGCTCTGATACCAATTGAAAGTAAAGTATGGGCACCTAGAGGCGGTGAATAGGTGCTACGAACAATTTTTATTTTTATGTAACAATTAGGCTTGACACAAAGGTAAATTCTCTAGATAATGAAACTATGGTGAATTTACCTATATGACAAGGACAAGCACAATAACAATACAAGCAAGAGTAAAGGAGGAAGGGAACGAGGTAACCGATATGAAGCACACAGAGACACGATGTATTCCCGAGTTCCTCCTTGTTAAGGGAGTACGTCTCGTTGGAGGGTTGTGAGCTCGCCACGAAGGCCTACTCAACGCCACAAAGGTCTCACCCTATTCTCCGATGAACCCCGCCACAAAGGCCTAGTCCACCTTCCACTATTTATCTCCTTTGAGGTGGGAATCGAGTCCTTTATAAACAAGCTTGGGGCACACACCCACAACCAAATTGGGGGCTCCCAACAATCTCAAATAACCAACAAGTGTAGCAATGGAGTCTAGGTTTTCTACAAGGAAACCCTAGACTAGATCCCTCTAGAATATGAGGGGAAATGAAGATCGGCTCGGTGAAGATGTAGATCGGGGTCTTGTCCTTCAATCCTCCAAGTATCAACGAGTTTGGGTGGAGGGATTGGGAGAGATCTAACTTTGGAGGCTCAATAAATGCTTGTCTTCAATGCTGGAGCGAGCAACCTTTTGGGGAACAAGGGGATGGGGTAGTTATAGCCCCCCTCCCCAAACTAGCCGTTTGACCCTTTTTCGTGCCTAGCGGTACTACCGCTGGGGTCAGCGGTACTACCGCTACCTGACGACATGAGCGGTACTAGAGTGTCCCAGACACAGGGCGCGAGCGGTACCACCGCAGAAGTACCGTGGTACTCCAGCAGCGGTACTACCGCGAGTGCACACCAGTACTACCGCTGGCCACAACTTCGAATTAAATCGAAGTGGCTGGCGGTAGTACTAGGGCACTACCGCTCTAGTACCGTAAACGTTACCGTGAACAAATTCTTGCTGGAGGTACAAGGGCCGGTACTGAGGGCGGTACTACCGCTTCCTAGAAGCAGCAGTACTACCGCCAGACAGTAGTGGTACTACCGTTGAGCAAGGATTTTCTCCAAGACCAATATGACCACATCGGTACTACCGAGCCAGTACCGCTGAAGTACCGCTGGATGCAATAGCCATTTTCACTCTGGCGGTACTACTGGCGATACTGGGCGCGGTACTACTGCTTGCTGTGCAGAGCGGCACTACCGCTGGGCCGCCCGGTACTACCACTGGATCAAGTTGATTATGGTGGCTTTGTCTTGGAATTCTCTTCACCTTTTTGCGTCTAGTTGATATTTCCTGAAATACTTTGACGCACTGTTAGATTCTTAGTAGTGTTGTTATCAACTCCAAAACCTAAGAGAGATCAAAGATGCATGTGCACTTTCAAGTTCGTACTGACGCCGCCGTCTCCCATTGATTCCGGCCAGGTGAGCCACTCTAGGCACCCGAGACCGCCACCATTCGCTCCCTGGTGATCGTGCGCTCCTCATTGACCCATCTGTCACCCTTTTTGCGCAGCGAATGCACCACGTCATCCACAACCGTGGCGCACCGGAGTTGCGCCGTCTCCGATCACGTGTCGTCGTCTAGGACCTCCAGGAAGCACGACGTCGTCACCAAAGTGCTCCCCACGTCGTGCAGCAGCTCGTCGTCGCCTCCGTTGAGCTCGAGGGCAACCGGATCGACGGGACCATCGATTTCCCGTGAGCAGCGCCACCGCGCGCACCATCTCCGGTGACCTAGCTCCGATAAGCCCCGGTCTCTCTCCTGTGACCGTTAGATCTAGGTGGACGGCTAGGATTAGATCCCCCACGAAGAGGTACGCTACTGTTGGATCTGGATCTAACGTCCCAGATCCAATCACTTAACCACGTCACCCGTCCAGTCAGCAGGCCACGAGGACACACAGTCAACACCCGTGACCAATCAGTGAGAGCCACGTAGCCAGCCTTTAATTCAAATTTTCTCCAGCTCGATTTAATTGACAGTTTTGCAGAAAAGCCCCTACAACTTCAAATCATCATAACTTTTCAACCACAACTCAAAATTTAGCAAACTTGGACTTTTTGAAATCCCCTGGATCTGTAGAATCTTTTAGCACTATTCAATTTAAATTTGAGAAACTTAAATTGGTTCAAATTTAAATATGCTTGTTTGATGAATTTTGGCATAATTCAAATTCTACAAATCAAAAAATTGCAAATAAAATATTTTTGGAAACCTTAGTATGTATACTTTCATATCCCTTGTCCCAAAATAATTTTTGAACAAGTTAATTTGGAATTTAGAATTAAGTGTTATATTTTAGTATTTTTAACATAAATTTAATTCTATAAATAATTAGATTATAGTTGTTGGGACGCGTAGAGATAAACGAAAACTTTTCCTACGCGGTACTCCCAAGATCTAGCCGAGGTAGAAGGCCACGAGTATTACCACTAGACGCGCAGGTGCGGATTATCGATGCAGCGCGTCGGGGCAGTGCAGTCCCACGATCCGATCCGGCCGATCCAATCCCTCGAACGTCGAAGTGCTGAACGTACAGCACCTCTGCCGGTATCCACACGTACGAGGAGGAGCTACGACGGCAGACTGCTAGGTCTGGTGCGACGGCTGGACTGAGTGGGGCTAGGGTTCCCAACGCATGGGAGAGTGGACTAACGTGCCCGTTGGGCAACCTGCGCCCCTCTTTATATAGCGTATGGTAATGGGCTGCACAACACTTGTGGCCCATTCCCTCTGTGAGTCCGACTCACTAACTCAGTCCATTTCCGGTTCGGGTCCAACCCAACCAATATTTGCTCCCGCTCTTAAGTGTGCGACCCTGCAGGCTCATGGCGACTTGGACACGATTAGAGTCCGACTCTCAATCGATCAATCGGTAGCGGCTCCTAGCAGAACGTGCCGACTCCCAAGTTCCATTGAGTCATGACGACATACCTTTCAATGTGATATTCATCTTAGTCCTTTTTGCCTCACGATATACCTTGTCGAACTATAGGCGATTTATCGTCATCCCTTAAATAGTTCAACTCTCTTCTCGATCCGTGATATGCGATTCATCTGACTAACTCTTAGTCAACCGACACAGTTAACACTTAACTGAGTCGCGCATGGCCATGCTTCCTGAATCATATCACTCGAGAGGGCCCAGAGAATATCTCTCCATTAGGAGGGGCAAAATCCCATCTTGATTATCCACATCACGCAGCTGGCTTCTCATTCGACCCGAACTCTGCCTTTATAGTTGCCTTGTACAGAACAACGTTTGACAGAACCTAAGTCGGTGATCCACAACTCGGATTGTGCGACAACCTCGGGTCTAAGGATTACATTGATTGAGACATGCAAATGACGACTTGATCGTTGCATCTCAATGTGGGTCAGTCCGACTTGCTAAACTCTTTAGCCAAGTCCGTGAACGTTGGAATGGCATCACCATGCCCATGACAAGTGGAACCGTGTCATCAGCCAACACTCACATTAGTCTAGGGTGTGTGTCCAGCACAACCTTAACGACCAAGGACAATTAGTATGAACAACATGAATACATAGTTCCACAATCGAATCACATATTCAATGACATATATCAGATGTTCAAACCAAAGGACAACTTAATAACTTTATGAATACATTGGGAATTACATCATCTATGATTGCCTCTAGGGCATATTCCCAACAGTCTCCCACTTGCACTAGAGTCAATCATCTTGGCATCATATGCCTAGGCATCTAATGCCCATACCTCTCGTGTGCGCCTCATGCTTAGGCTGTGGTAGCGCCTTTGTCAACGGATCTGCAATGTTTGCATCCGTGTGTACTTTGCATAACTTGATATCACCTTGTTCGACAAACTGGCGAATGAGATGGTACCGCATGAGTATATGTTTGTTCTTCTGGTGTTTTCTAGGTTCCTTGGCCTGTGCGATAGCACCATTGTTGTCACAATATACGTCCAAAGGATTGGACGCGCCCTGAACCACGCCAAGATCAATCAGGAGGTTCCTGATCCAAACAGCTTCCTTTGCCGCCTCTGAGGCAGCAATATACTCAGCCTCTGTTGTAGATGCAGACACCGTATCTTGCTTGGAACTCTTCCAGCTCACAGCCCCTCCGTTCATCACGAACACGTATCCAGATTGCGAACGAGAATCATCCGAGTCGGTGAGATAACTCGCATCCGTGTAACCCTTTACACTGAATTCCTCATCACCTCCATAAACTAGGAACATTTCCTTAGTATTTCTCAAATACTTAAGAATGTTTTTAACCGCTGCCCAGTGGGCTTTGCCAGGGTCAGCCTGGTATCTGCTCGTAACACTTAGAGCATAGGAAACATCTGGCCTAGTACAAATCATGGCATACATGATGGATCCGATTGCCGAAGCATACGGAATCACACTCATCTGACTTCGCTCATCAGTCGTCGAAGGACACTGAGTCTTGCTAAGTTTTATGCCATGGGACATCGGTAAGAATCCCTTCTTGGACTCTTCCATTTTGAATTTCTTCAAAACCTTGTCCAGATAAGTACTCTGACTCAATCCAATAAGTCGCCTTGATCTCTCTCTATAGATCCTGATTCCTAATATGTAAGTTGCCTCACCCAAATCCTTCATTGAGAAACTCCTTTCCAATGACTCTTTGGTTTCTTGCAACATCATGACATCATTTCCAATCAGTAATATGTCATCCACATATAAGATTAGAAAATTTACTTTGCTCCCACTAAACTTCTTGTATAAACAAGAATCATGATCGCTCTTGATGAAGCCAAACGATTTGACTACCTCATCAAAGCGAATGTTCCAACTCCGAGATGCTTGCTTCAACCCATAAATGGATTTCTGAAGTTTGCATACCTTGTCAGCGTTAGCTGGATCGACAAAACCTTCGGGCTGTATCATATACACGTCCTCAGTTAAATTTCCATTAAGGAAAGCCGTCTTGACATCCATCTGCCATATCTCATAGTCGAAATAGGCTGCTATGGCTAACATGATCCGAATTGATTTAAGCATCGCTACAGGCGAGAAGGTCTCGTCGTAGTCAACTCCTTGAACCTGTCGGAACCCCTTCGCGACAAGTCGTGCTTTATAGACGGAAATATTTCCATCCATATCAATTTTCTTCTTAAAGATCCATTTGCACTCGACGGGTCTTGCACCGTCAGGCAGATCAACCAAATTCCAAACTTGGTTTTCATCCATGGACTTTAACTCGGATCTCATGGCTCCAAGCCATGACTCGGAATCAGATCCCACCATCGCTTCCGAATAAGTTGCCGGCTCATTACTGTCTAACAGTAAAACATCTCGAGCACTCTGTAATCTGGCAGATCTCCGTGGTTCAGGTGCTGTAACCAGTGTAGGTACCACGACCGGCTCCGCCTCCAAGGCGTTCGCCGACTCGCCCCTAGCCGGTTCCTCTCGAATTTCTTCGAGTTGCACTGTGCTCCCACTGACTTCCCGACCGAGAAACTCTTTCTCAAGGAAGACACCATTCCGAGCGACAAACACTTTGCCCTCTTCCCGGTTGTAGAAGTAGTACCCCAAGGTTTCCCTCGGATACCCCACGAAAATACACTTATCCGACTTGGGCGTGAGCTTGTCCGACTGAAGTCGCTTGACAAATGCTTCACAACCCAAAATCTTAAGAAAAGACAAACTTGGCTTTTTACCAGTCCACATCTCATGTGGTGTCTTCTCTACTGACTTTGATGGTACTCTGTTTAGTGTGAAAGCTGCAGTTTCTAGACAATAACCCCAAAATGATAAAGGTAGATCTGTCCGACTCATCATTGATCGTACCATGTCCAACAAGGTCCGATTTCTCCGTTCCGATACACCGTTTCTCTGCGGTGTACCCGGCGGAGTGAGTTGAGGAACTATTCCACAACTCTTTAGATGGTCATCAAACTCATGGCTCATGTACTCGCCTCCACGGTCTGACCGTAGAAGCTTTATTTTCTTGCCGAGCTGATTTTGTACCTCACTCTGGAATTCCTTGAACTTTTCAAAGGCTTCCGACTTGTGTTTCATCAAATAGATATATCCATACCTACTCAAATCATCAGTGAAGGTAATGAAGTACTCATAACCACCTCTGGCTGTCGTGCTCATTGGACCACATACATCACTATGTATTAGTTCCAACAAGTCGGACGCCCTTTCACAACTCCTTGCAAAAGGTGTCTTGGTCATCTTGCCTAGTAGGCATGATTCGCATGTCTCGAATGACTCTAAGTCAAACGAAGTTAGAAGTCCATCATCATGGAGCTTCTTCATGCGCTTCCAACTTATATGACCAAGCCGACAATGCCAAAAGTAAGTCATATTCAGATCATTTGGTTTCAACCTTTTAACATTTATGTTATAGACCGATTCACTATCAAGATTTAAAATAAATAACCCGTTCTGAACGGGTGCAAAGCCATGGAACATATCTTTCAAATATAAAGAACAACCATTATTCTTAATATTCGACTCATAACCTTGTCTCATCAAACATGAGGCGGAAATAATGTTTCGACTAAGCGCTGGAACATAATAACAATTATTTAGTTCCAAAATAAATCCTGAAGGTAAATGAAGTTGCATCGTGCCGACTTCCAACGCAGCGACTCTCGCCTTGTTGCCGACCCGAATGTCAACCTCTCCTCTTGCCACGCTCCTAGTTCTTACCAGTCCCTGCAACGAGTTGCATATGTGAATAACTGATCCGGTATCATATACCCAAGAACTATTAGGTGCATCAGCAAGATAAATGTCTATAACATTGCACACAAGCGTACCTGAGTTGGAAGTCACACCTCCACTCTTGGCTCTGTCAGCCAAATACTTGGTTCAGTTCCTCTTCCAGTGGCCATCTTGCTTGCAATAGAAGCAGTTGGCTCCGGCTGTAGGAGAAGGTTTAGTCTTTGAGGGAGCACTCTGGACAGGGCCATGGGTGCTACCTCCTGACTTATCCTTCTTCTTCTTAGTCCAAGAACTCTTCTTGAACTTAGCCTTATTATGCACCATCAACACTTGACTGGTGCCTTTCTTGATATCAGACTCTGCCGTTTTGAGCATCCCATGTAATTCAGTGATACTCTTATCCATACCATGCATATGGTAGTTCGAGATGAACGAACCATACGCACTAGGAAGAGAGTTCAGAATTATATCAGTAGCGAACTCTTCATTAATTGGGAAGCCCAGCCGATCCAAAGACTGTATGTAACCAATCATCTTGATTACATGCGGACTCAGTGGATCGCCGTCTTTCAGCTTACAGCCAAGCAAAGCTTGAGAGACTTGATACCTCTCAGTCTTTGCTTGAGCCTGGAACATACTTTTGAGGCTTTCGATCATATCGTAGGCCTCAACATTCTCGAACTGCTGCTGCAAGTCCGGTTCCATGTGTGCAAGCATAAGACAGCTAATCTCCGTAGACTCATCTCTAGTCTTACGGTAGGCATTCGTGACTGCGACAGTCGCATCGTCATCAGGCTCATCTGGAAGTGGAGTTTCTAGAACATGTTCTTTCTTGTCATGCTTGAGGACTATCCTCAGATTATGATACCAGTTGGTGAAATTAGTTCCATTAAGCTTATCTTTCTCTAGGATCGACCTCAACGCAAACGCGGACAACTGAGGAAGGTTGCTAGGTGCCATTGATCTACAACAGAAAATACGCAAAAACACTTAAGACATGTATTCATAAAAGAGCAGGCATATTAAACGCTTTAATACTTATGCTCCCACTAGAACCAACATCCCTCCGATGGTTGCTAAGTGATTCAAGATCCTAAATAAGCAAGCCGACTAGTGAGCTTTAGCATCACCGCTAGCCGTCAAGTGATCTAGGTAGGCAACACCTTGCCAATCGTATCCAATACGACTCCTGTTAGTTGGGTGACATCACATGCCCCGGCTCCCAACCTACCTCGCCCCGAGCCCCACAACCGTTGTGATGGACTCGTCTAGATTACCAAGTGTTTCTGCTTGTAAGAGTACAACTCAAACCCACCTAACCGGAAAGAATTGGTAGCACCTCAATTTTATGAGCCCACTACCAAGAATGTCCGACTTGTGATGGTGCAGCACTGGCGGGGCGACCGACTAGACCTTCTTTGAGGGATTAAAGAATCTACCAACTATCTAAATAGAGGTAAATAGAGACATAACAATAACACAAATAAAGCAATTATAATGTGAAATGGTATGGCTCTCTTCATGGTGATCTCCATCTCCACAAAGCTTGCAAGTCGACTCGTGCCAACTTTTGTCACGTGCCATCTTGCTCCATGTAGCCGACTTGTACATCGACTTGCATGCCTTCCGGGTTCTCCAACAAGCTACACTAGCTAGTAAATGAAAATTTACATAGAGAATCCGACACGCAGGCCGGTATACAATAAAATGACAGCACCTAGGCTCCAGCCGGCTGACACAAACATGATACGCAGATCATGTATGGATTACACACATCACATGCACATAAGCCATACCATTCACAACTTCCTGCAAAAACAAGTTATGCATAGATACGATATCTACCGGCGTTGTGAACTCGCAACGACATCTAAGGCGCTACGACAGGGTATACCCCGATCACGGATTCCGATCACGGATTTCTTCATCGGATAAAACGATTTTACCCAAATCTGATCCGTATTCCGATTCGACCAAACTCTTTGATCTTCGATCACCGCAACTGGATTTATGTGTCACGGTATACCCCGATGGCGGAAACCGACCGGTAGGGGTAAGTTGTTCCACGACCTTAGCAGTATGATCACGGAAACCAGATCATCCATTAACCCCGAGTACGATTGAACCAATCAACCTTGTACAAAACCGATCTATCTCATAGACCGACCACCAAAACAGCAATTAGATCACATCTAACGCTAACTACATATCACATATGTACGGATCTCAGGCCTAATACCAGAAGCTACCGCTCTGATACCACTGTTGGGATGCGTAGAGATAAACGAAAACTTTTCCTACGCGGTACTCCCAAGATCTAGCCGAGGTAGAAGGCCACGAGTATTACCGCTAGACGCGCAGGTGCGGATTATCGATGCAGCGCGTCGGGGCAGTGCAGTCCCACGATCCGATCCGGCCGATCCAATCCCTCGAACGTCGAAGTGCTGAACGTACATCACCTCTGCCGGTATCCACACGTACGAGGAGGAGCTCCGACGGCAGACTGCTAGGTCTGGTGCGACGGCTGGACTGAGTGGGGCTAGGGTTCCCAACGCATGGGAGAGTGGACTAACGTGCCCGTTGGGCAACCTGCGCCCCTCTTTATATAGCGTATGGTAATGGGCTGCACAACACTTGTGGCCCATTCACTCTGTGAGTCCGACTCACTAACTCAGTCCATTTCCGGTTCGGGTCCAACCCAACCAATATTTGCTCCCGCTCTTAAGTGTGCGACCCTGCAGGCTCATGGCGACTTGGACACGATTAGAGTCCGACTCTCAATCGATCAATCGGTAGCGGCTCCTAGCAGAACGTGCCGACTCCCAAGTTCCATTGAGTCATGACGACATACCTTTCAATGTGATATTCATCTTAGTCATTTTTGCCTCACGATATACCTTGTCGAACTATAGGCGATTTATCGTCATCCCTTAAATAGTTCAACTCTCTTCTCGATCCGTGATATGCGATTCATCTGACTAACTCTTAGTCAACCGACACAGTTAACACTTAACTGAGTCGCGCATGGCCATGCTTCCTGAATCATATCACTCGAGAGGGCCCAGAGAATATCTCTCCATTAGGAAGGGCAAAATCCCATCTTGATTATCCACATCACGCAGCTGGCTTCTCATTCGACCCGAACTCTGCCTTTATAGTTGCCTTGTCACAGAACAACGTTTGACAGAACCTAAGTCGGTGATCCACAACTCGGATTGTGCGACAACCTCAGGTCTAAGGATTACATTGATTGAGACATGCAAATGACGACTTGATCGTTGCATCTCAATGTGGGTCAGTCCGACTTGCTAAACTCTTTAGCCAAGTCCGTGAACGTTGGAATGGCATCACCATGCCCATGACAAGTGGAACCGTGTCATCAGCCAACACTCACATTAGTCTAGGGTGTGTGTCCAGCACAACCTTAACGACCAAGGACAATTAGTATGAACAACATGAATACATAGTTCCACAATCGAATAACATATTCAATGACATATATCAGATGTTCAAACCAAAGGACAACTTAATAACTTTATGAATACATTGGGAATTACATCATCTATGATTGCCTCTAGGGCATATTCCCAACAATAGTTCCTTTTGCAAAATTGATCCTTTTGATAGCTTTGAACTAGAGACATATCTGCCCAACCATTTTGGACACCTTGGACCATGACCATGTGTTTTCGAACAAAAACCCAACATAGTGATTCATCCAGCTTTACCATATCTTAGAATTTGTTTTCAACTGTTATTCTTTGATGTTATGGCTATTGGATCCAAGAACAAGTCCCTAGTAGATGTAAACCATATAAAGGACCAAATAGTGAACCTCAAACACTAGTACCCTAGTATTTCTATCTACTCCCCCACTCCCCTATTCTTGCTTCAAGAATTCATCAAGTTAGCAAATGGAAAACAAGACTCAAGCAATAGAAGGCACTCCACTTTCAACTTGCTGACAACAAGTAGAGCTACAAGGAAGATCAATGAACAAATTTTGAAGAAAAGACTTGGACTCCACAACTAGAAGCAACTCAAGAAGCACAAGTATATGAAGAAATCAAGAAGAAAACATCTTCCTCTCTCTTTCTATCTTTCTTCTTAATTCTTTCCAATATGACTTAGTGGTATTTTGTGCCCCTCCTACCTTGGACCAACTAGTGATAAGCCATGAAGAATTTATCAAGACCAAGAGAAGAATACATCCAAGGAACAAGACGACAATAGAAGCATGAATATGATCTTCAAGACAAGCATGTGAAGACTTGGAGAAATCCATACAAGTTGAAGAATAAACAAGTTGTTTTTGTCCAACCATCGACCCAAATGGAAAATACCAATACTTTATATTGTTATCTCTATTTCTATGAAGTTAGTTGAACCTAGACCTACCTTAACCCAAAATGGAAGGACTAACTTAGATCACTCAAATGTTTTGATAAAAACAACTAAGTGTTACACTTGGTTATGTGTTACTTCAGTTGAGATAGTTAGATCACCTTGGTGAACTCTTGGAACTTCCTTGACAAGTATGACCAATTGAGTTTGAATCTTTCCAACCCAAGTCTTTACCAACCATAGTCCCTTTTGGTAGACCTTAGCCTTACCTTGACCCAATTAATATAAAACCCTTTTGACTAAGTGTGTTGATTGTTATTCTTTGTTTCCTTGTTGTTTGTGAAAGTTGTTTATTGTTATTTGTTTGAATTGTCCAGATTGTACAAAGAGAAACTATCTAGTGGTGAAGAGAGTGTACATCTACACCAACTTTAACAAGGCAAGTTACACATCATAAACTACCTATTACTTCCTATATACATTAGAGATTTTGAGTAGTATGCATGATAGGAAAATCTTTGGTAAAATATTATGCTATGCTATTATCCCAAGTAGTGTGTAGCCATCCTTATTACCTTGATAGTATAGCAGCCTTAAAATTTTGGTAGTTGACTAGGAAATATGCCCGTGCGTTGCAACGGACGAATAGAACATGTTATAGAGACGGAGACACACAAACTATGCTATTATTGATATAAGTCTAGATTTTCCTTGAATTTCGGCTGTGTGCATTTCACGATGTAGAGGCTGGGTGTAATGCGATTTAAGTAATAAAGCCCTACATAAAAAAAATCTAGATTTTCCATGCATTGCAACGGATGAAAAACACATGTTACAGAGACGGAAACACACAAAGTATACCATTGTTGGTATAAGTATAGATTATTATTATTTTCACCAGGACTGATGTTAAAATGAACAAGGTCATTCTTAGTCTCGTTACTCCCCTGTTAATCTGCAACATTAACTATTGAGACAAAGTTATATGATTACTGGAAGAACATAAACTCCTCGTGTAAAGAACAAATTATCAATGTTAATCAAACTTATAAAATTGTCTCAACACATCAAAATATTTAGTACTAAAAAATTTGCTATATGTTTCGTCTATGAAGACTATTTCTTGAAATATAAAACGTGTGCAATTATAGCTGACATGTGGTAATTAAAATTAAACCATCACCCTATATCTCCTTATTATGAATGGACATGATTCGTTATGTCAAACTGGTACAGAAAAGCAAAGCGTACATGTAAATGTGATGTTGTAGGCTTCTCCACTGTGATCATGGTTCAGAATGTAATCAACCATTGCTTCAAACGAAAGTGCAGTACTACCCTGAATCATGACTCTTTGAACATATGGCATCACCTCAATTTCATAGTTTTCTATAAAAAAGATTACTAACACCAACTGTCTATTTGAAAACTCCAACTTCATTAACGATGTTGCTATGCCAATTGGGAAATCAGATTCGCCAACTGGATGCGTGTCTTTGACTGAAGCGCGGGAAGAAAATCATCATCGGCTCCCCCGTAGTCTGTAAAAAGAAATCCAATCTTACTTAATAAGTTTTCTTTTCTGATTGTGGAGAAAGATTGAACACAAGGAGATAGCTATAAAACCCAGCTAAAATACGGATGAACCAGATAAATTCACACAATACACATGAACCCATCTTCTAGATCCTAGCAAAAGTGGCACTTATCAGATTGGGTGCAGATTGTTGATCATAGGCAATTTGTTTAACAAAAATTGGGAAGTTTAAAATAAGTTCCTGGTGCAGTGAGTATTGGACATTCAGTATCAAAACTCAGGCTACTGCAACTTCGAAATTCAGAATCAACTCTGAAGCAACAATCAACGATGTTGCAAATCAAAACTAACGCTTTCCAAACAGAAGTGCCTAAAGCTTTCACTTAAGTTAATAATCACAACAGTGAAGTGCATAATGATTAACCTTTCACATTGTAGCAGAGAACTTGTAAGCATAGGGAACCAATTGAGGTAATCCATTGCCTGAAAGCAAGCAAACAGAGCCTGAGCAAGATTCAGTAAGTTAGACAGATCAATGAACTGAAGCTTAAAGTTATAATGAAAATAAATTTCACTTCGGCTAATGTAAAAATTTGCAAAAGGGACAAAAATATTTTGTGCAAAAAAAACACTAACCTTCATGTTCCACATCGATCCCGGCACAAAGAGCTGTGCAGTTGCAGAATTACCAATAGTGCAAACTAATGTATAGGTCCTACACAATTTAAAATACAACAACAATTTGATCTGTATTCGTAAAAAAGAGTAAAAACAATCGTGAGGTCTGAATAACGACGATGTTGCAGTTCCACGGAGTAACCAATAGAGGAACAAAAAAACGCTTTTCAGGTACCTCTCTTCTAAGCATAGCCACTGAAGGAGATCACGTCCAGAACTCCAGATTGGTGATATTTCAGGAAAGTTCAAAAAAAGTAGACAACACACGGTAGTCTCCAGCACATGGTGTCAGCACAATCAACACTGATTCGTGACTCGTCTGGATCACTATGCTCAGATTCGTGAGAAGCTCATGCAGTCGTTGGGCCGGACAGGTGACACTCCGCCATTCTTCCATGGGTGAGGATGGCGGGGCGCCTACAGAGCCTGTAGCTGGTACAATCGGAGCGAGATGGAGGCGTGGAGCAAGGATACATGGGCACCCAGGTCGTCCAAATTTAGGGGAGTTGCGCATCGGCGAGCAGGCGAGCGGAACGCTAAGATGGAAACCTCCAGCTTGGCCATAATCATCGCTGGGTACTGGGCACCTTGCTACAAGTCACAGAGGCAACGAGCTAGCCCATGGGAGCTGGTCCATCGGAGCCGTGGCAGCATGTTGCAACTCCGTCGAGATCGAATCGCTTGAGCGTTTCGCAACACCAGACAAGGAAACATGTGGCTTTATTGACCCGGTATTGTGTATGGACTCGATTTGGTATTGTTGTTGGACTCTGATACGAGTTCGTTTTGACGTAACAGCTACCCTGAAGCGATCCGGGAAACGCCTCAGACACGACGTATCATTAAAACAAATTATATAATAATGGAGATAGAGATTAGTTATAGATTTTGTGGGAGGGCAAACCAGTAAAATACATGATGGACCGGAAGAAACCTTCCTCTCTTTATTATTAGGTAAAGATTGCTTAGCTATGCTTGTAGATGAAGTTGGTGTGAATGGAAAGTAGAACTATGTTTTGAATGATTACCTTAAGGGGTTTATGAAATATTTTTGGTGGAGTACTAGATACTCATAAGTAAGTGTGGCATGGTAGGGGACCATTTATATGGTTGAACCTATGAAAATGTTCACATGAATAGCATGGTAGGGGATCACATTAGTGGTTGAACCTATGAAAATGCTTACTATACATCATGGTAGGGGATCAAATTAGTGGTTGAACCTATGAAAATGCTTATTATCCAGCATGGTAGGGGATCACATTAGTGGTTGTACCTATGAAAATCCTTATTACCCAGCATGGTAGGGGATTACATTAGTGGTTGTACCTATGAAAATGTTTATTACCCATCATGGTAGGGGATCACTTTGGTGGTTGTACCTATGAAAATGCTTATTACTCTAGCATGGTAGGGGGGCCACATTAGTGGTTGAACCTATGCATATGCTCTTATCTATGGCATGGTAGGGGACCATTCACATGGTTGGACCTATGAATATGTCAACATTTCTGAAAATGACTCTTGGTTCACAAAACCTCTATCCATAGATACCTCTTATGATAAAAAATGTTTTATGAAAAATATAGGAGAAAACCTGCTTTATGCAAACTTAGCCAAAACTCCACTCAGCCAAATAAGCATGTAGTATTGGTTTTTCCATTTATATCCACCATAGTGTTACTTGCCAATACATTAAATTGTATTGACTCCCTTGTGGCTGCATATTCCATCCTGCAGATGTTTCTGAAGACGAGTGAAGATTTCGTTAGGATCTCGGGTCTATCGCCAACATGTTTTGCCGGTGGCACGTGAAGAAGATGAGGCCCAATGTTGTACTATGTTTTCTGATGTATTCCTTTGTTTTCTGCTAGTCTTCTAAGACTACGCAAGTTGTAATACTATTTTTGTAAAGACTGGATCATGCGATGTAATAGAATTTGATGCATTTGCATGATATTTCATTTCGTACTGCGGTGCTAGCATTTGATCCAGGGACTAGCACACTAACACAGATGTTCTTACATTATTTAAATGTGGGAACGCTACATTATACTAACATTTTATCCATCCTATGGTCTCGGCGGGAACGGACGAACGCCCTCGAGCTTGTTGAATGTACGGATGTCACGTTGCTGTTGTAGGTGTGCTTCTATGTCACGATTGCTCGGTGGTGCGTGGCCGTGGAAGAACAAGCCACCCTGAGTGATGACAGATCCTCCGCTGGATGCGATGGAACTCGGCTCTCACATATTCATCCGGGGTGTTGGCCATCTTTGTGGTCTTGTCTCGGATATCACTTGGTAGCAATACCTCTTGTGCATCCGTTAAGTATTCCCTCATCTGAAAGATGGCATACTAAGCTTCCACCCAGATTCTTCTGTCGATTGCTTGAGGCAGGGGAAGTTGATTACGTGGTTGCACACGTAGGCGCCTCGGAATATTTTCTCCTTTTTTTGGGGCTTGCCTAACTCGTAGGCGAAGCCGTTGAGGGAACTATTAAGAATAGCTTGGATGTCGTTGTAGTCTTTTTGCACCGCCCTATCTGCGTCGAGATAAGTCACTTGCGACCAATGCGGTTCCATGACGATGAGTGTGCATCCTCCTTTTCTACGTAGAACATTTCGAACATGCCATCATCATCGGATACTAAGGAGATTCTGGAAAGAATGTAATGACGGGAAGTGAAGGACTACTTAGAGGGGGAAGTATGGCATGAGAATGGCGTTCTTATGCTTGTTATCTATCAAAAAACCCGTGATATAGTTCGTGATAACAACCTGGTCCGCAACTGACCGCAAGTATTCCTTAACCATGTAGTAGGGGTCCATAATCGCGATGTTCGGGGTATTCTCCATGGCGATATCGTGCGCCATGTTGAGCGATACCAGGCAGACAATGCTTCGGTCGAGCAATCCCAAGTGGAAGTCCCTGAATATGTCTTCATATCTAATGAAGAACACCTCTGCGGGGTTTGTATCCACAAAGCCTACGGATCGGGGCACCTTAACCACGTATACCGGGTACGAGGGATGTTTCATTGATAGAAGTTCTGTCTCTTTCTGAAAAATTCCGTCGTGGATGCTCCTCATGTCACCACCCATGACATTGACAACCTCTGGCGGCAGCATCGGCTTACCTATCTCATGAATCTTCCTCCACGGGACGGCGGGCGGCAAACGGTCCAAAACTCGAGCGGCCGATGGCTGGCTACTAGACGAGACACCACCTTTCTTCTTGTTGGTTGGCCTCTTCCGATGCTTCTTCGCCCTCAAGCACACATGAGTGCCGCTTTGTTTTACCCCCTCCTCGGTCGTAGCATGGAGTGTATTCGGGGTGACCATAGGTTGTGGAGACGTAAAGGTCTCCTCCTCGGGAGTTTCTTGGGAATATGCTAGCTTCTTCTGGATATCCAGTTTTCTGGTAGGTAACTCAGAAGGACCCTCTTCACCATCTAGCTTCTTCTGGATATCAAGCTTTCTGCTGGGTTACTCCGGAGGACCCTCTTTGCCATCTAATTGATTGATGAAATCATCAATGAGAGCAAGTTCAATATCCATGTAGTGGTCATGTGCTCGTGCTCGTCATGTGTCTCGTGCTCGGGAGGGGGAGGATTCACCGGTGGAGGGAGGACCCTGTCATGTTGGCTTGCCGGTGGAGGGACAACCGTGTCTTGTTGGCTTTCTGCGAGCGCAACAGGTGTAGTGACGACCATGCGTTGGCTTGGCGTAGACCCTGACGTGGTGTTCATCTGAATAAGGGATTTCGGCCATAGCAAGACTTGATTGTCGAGTTGTCCTAGATTTAGCTCGATGTCAGCATCGGCGGGTTGATTAGGAGGATACAAGTCCTGGAATCCCGATAACACCAGATCGACCCGAACCCGAAGCTCGTTAGCTGGTATATCTCTGCAGGGGTACTTCCAGGAGAGTGGCTGCAGGATGCTCCCCTTCGCAACATCCTTCAACTCGCTTCCCACTTTTAGCAAGAAGGTGCATCCCGTCGCGTCAGCCTGCGAGAACATGGCTAGGTCAGAGAGTGGGGTGATATTGAACTGACTACGGCTTGAGATGTTCAATAAATTACCGTGAGGGCATCGAGCTTGGCTAACGTCGACGGACCACAGGTGATGGGCGCATCGAGCAACGATAACATCAACGGACCACCGGCGGCGGCCACGCCGGGCACGGTCGACGGTCCATCGGGGGCGGGGGCATCGGGCACGGCGAGGGCGGGCGCGCCGGGCACGGCCAAAATCGACGGTCCACCTCTGCCGCCTATGCGGATCGTCGGCATCGGCCCCTGTCCGCCTCCGATGATGTAGCCATAGAGTTTTTTCAAACACGGCGGGTATGAGATCATTCATCTTTTCCCCGACCTTTTGCTCAATCCGCTTCTCCATGTTTGATTCCATGTCGGCCACCTTATTCTTCATCAACTCCGCCTCTTGGTTCGACTGGCTCTTCTTCGCCTCTCGCGACTCCTTAGTGCTGGACTCAGTCAAGCCATACTTAGCGTGCTTCCTATTTAGTCCGCTGCCGGTGATACGGCCTAAGTGCGGCCTTTTCAGCGGGTCCTGGATCTTTGCCTTGTTGTACCCCCTGATAAAAGGCTTCTCCCACGAGACTTTGGCCGTCGACGCCTGCGACGAGCAAGATTCAATATGTTGTTCTTCTAGCTACAGAAGCACCATGAACAGTTTAGAAATGGTTGGTACTAGAATGCACTCATGGACTTGATGACGATTAGTAGCATGAAATGGTAAATTGCTTACCACTAGTTTCTCAACATTCTTCACGCTATCATCCGTGACCAAAGCAACATTCTCCACCACCTTGGGGTCCGTGACAAGTTCCCCGGTCGGTGTTACTTTTCTGTACTTGGACCTCATGAATTTCTGGAACTGTGGGTCATGGGCATACTTGGCGTAAGGGTTCTCAAGGCCTTTATCTATATAGGCCTGGTCCTCTTTATCTCAAACTTCCTCCTTGTCGTCGAAGCCACGACAGCCGAGATTGTGGTGACCAATGTTCTTCGACGCCAAGTCCTCCCCCCAGGCCGTTTGATTCTTAATGAACTCAAGCGACTGGTTATCTAGGAAAATCGAGAAGTCCTCTGACGTAATCCGCGGGAAGTGGCGATGGATCTCTTCGAACGGTGTTTCGATGCATATCGTCCGTCGCATGTTGCACGTAACTATGCACCACGCTTTCGCTCATCGTAATGACCATTGTCGCCTGCACGACAAGAGAGATTTTATTAATTAGATCCGGTTTTCATGGAAAATTTCGGCATGACCTTTGCTAAAAAAGGTAACGCGGAGCGCTCAAAATTTGCCAAAACGGAAATGAATCAACATTTGGGCAAAACATTGGCAACTCATCCTCATGGCAACATAACAAAATGCAAAATAGATCGAGTTCTCCTCCACCAACCAATCTCACACACCTATTAAGATGACACACAATGCAAAATATATATACGCGATGACGACGTCAAAGATCACCGGAGAGACGACCGATGAGAGAGTGCTAGATCTAGAAGTAGCTAGTGATGCATTTGTGGTGAGATCTAGTGTCTCCGGTTAGTAGATCTAGTGGAGATATGGAAGAGGACAAGTGGCGTAGGGTAACTAGCTAAAATATATCAAACACGATTGGTTAAATTAGCTAAAAAGGGTGGATGGATGTGGGGGAATGATCTTGGAGCACTAATGGCTCGAGTTTGGAGAGGGGATGAGTGAGTGGTGTGGATAGGGGGTGGTGGTGGGTGGCTGGCCGCACTTATTGAGGTCAAAAGTTACCACATGCGCATTTTGGACAAATGCGCCCGGGATAGTGCAAAGTACCACAGGCGAGCAAGCGCAAGATGCGCCTACGCTATGGGGGGCCAGCAGGCTGGCAGTACCACAGACGCATTATGCCTGTGTTCGCCAGCGCTAAGGTACATTAGCGCAGGCGAATTTTCTGCGTATTCGCCTGCGGTACAGGTAAGGTGCCTGGGGGTGCCTGCCATCTTTGTCGTCGGCGTACGAAAGAATTGTTCGCCTGGGGTAGTTTTTTTTAGCTTAGGCGCATGCGTGGCTTGTTTGCCGATGCTACTTAGCGCAGGCGCACCACTCAGCATGTGCGCCTGCGGTAGAATATGCTTCTATAACCATTTCCCTAGTAGTGCGACGACGGCGGCTACGGAACTTTTCGTGGATAAAGGCACCGGTGTTTAGGGTTTTCCCAAGGAAGACTTTAAATAAGCGAAAGGGCGATATCGTTAGGTGCCCGAGGGGACCACACCACGTGGTGGCACGGCCAAGGGGGAGGGGCCGCGCCACCCTATGGTGTGGCCGCCTCTGTGCCCCCCTACGGGTCTCCTCCGGACTCTGGGTACGTCACAGAAAAATAGGACCTTGGATTTTGTTTCGTCCAATTCCGAGAATATTTCAGAACAACTTTTCTGAAAACAAAAACAACCGAAAAAAGGAACTGGCATTGTGGCATCTAGTCAATAGGTTAGTCCCAGAAAATCCATAAAAATGATAGAAGTGTATAGAAAACATGTAGAAATTGGCATAATATCAACATGCAACATCAGAAATTATAGATTCGTTGGAGACGTATGATGACACACAAGTATAGGGGATCACACCAGTCTTCGGGGGAAGTAAAACCCAAATTTATTGATTCGACACAAGGGGAGCCAAAGAATATTTATAAGCCTTAGCAGATGAGTTGTCAATTCAGCTGCACCGGGAAGTAGACTTGCTCGCAACAGTTTACCAGTAGCAATAGTTTATAGCAGTAGCAGTAGTAAAATAACAGCAGGAATAAAATAGAAACAACGATATCAATTGTCGGAAACAGCAGAATTAAAATACCGTAGGCATAGAGATGGATGAACAGGCGTTGCATGGATAAGATAGTTCATATAATAATCAAAACATGGGCAATTGAAGATAGATAATAATAAAGCATCCAAGTATTAGTTAACCATAGAAATGTGTTTCATATTTAGTCGTACGTGCTCGCAGTGAGAAACTTGCACAACATCTTCTGTCCTACCAGCCCGTTGCAGTGAGGCCTCAAGGAAACTACTGGTAATTAAGGTGCTCATTTTAATAAAGCACCGGAGGAAAGCATTAACACTCTTAAACACACGTGATCCTCACATCACACCCATCCCCTCCGGTTATCCCAATTATTGTCATTTTGGGGCCTCGGGTTCCGGACAACAATATGTGTAAACAACTTGCATGTATGATAAAAAACATAATTATCTTCATGAAACAATAACATGTTTAAATATGAGATCATGACACTCGGGCCCTAGTGACAAGCATTAAGCATAACAAGTTGCAACAACGATAGATAGCACTAACAACGGATACTAGGCGTCATGCCCTGACAATCTGGTATTATTACATGAACGATCTCATCCAATCCCTACCATCCCTCTCAGCCTAGAGCGGGGATTACTCACACATGGATGGGGTAATCATGGATGGCTGATGGAGAAGTGGTGGCGATAATGATGACGATGATCTCCTTCGAATCCCCGTCCCGGCAGGGTGCCAGAACAGGAATTTCTGATCCCGAATTGGGTTTCGAGGTGGCGGCGCTCTGGTGTTTTTTCTCTGGAATATGACGCCCCCTCGGGTTTTTAGGTCAAGAGGTATATGTAGTCGAAAGGGGAGACCGAGAGGGCGCCCGAGGCGGCCACACCATGTGGTGGCGCGACCTGGGGGGAGGGGGCGCCAGGTGGTGTGGGCCCCTCGTGGCCCCTCTCCGTCTCGTCTTCTGGCTTTGGGGGTCTTCGGGTAAAATAAAAACTTTAGGATCTTTTCGGACATTTTCCTGAAAGTTGATTTTCTGCACAAAAATGAGACACCAGGGTAATTCTGCTGAAAACAACGTTAGTCCGTGTTAGTTGTATTCAAAACTCACAAGTTTAGAGGAAAACAACAGCAAACGTGTCCAGAAAAGTAGATACGTTTTGGACGTATCAACGTATCAGTCGCCTCCCTGGCAACGTGCCGCTATGGCTCCTCGCGGCGGCAACGAAGGAAGAGACGGCCTCGTGGTGGGAAAGGCGACGCCGAGGTGGGGATGAGCGCCACCGAGGTGGCGCGTCGCGAATGATCGGGCCACCACACTCGCGGATGATAGGACCACCTCGCGGGTCTTCACGAAGCGGTGTGTCGCGGCGCTCCTGCCTCGCGACTTGCGAGCCGGTGGGTTGGAAGGACTGATCGGCATTAGCCGCAGAGGGATGTTGCTCCTTGCAAGCGTGCCGACGAGCCGCCGCGAGCGCGGTGTGGCCGGTCCCTGTCCCAACTCCGATGCCGCCCGCCAACGCTGTGACAGTCCCGCTTGAGACCGGCAACGCCCGCATGTTTTATGACGGCCTGGCGCTCCGCCTTCAAGCGGGCCATCCAGGCGTGCCAGTCGTTCTCATCATTGTCGGGTTGGGCGCGCTCCTTCCGGGTCATCCAGCTCCGGAGACACGCGATGTCGTGCCGGATCTCCGACGCCGTGCCGGGGATTGGAGGCACGAGGAAGCCACCGACGGAAACCCGCCACGACTTAGGCAAACGGCTGTGTATGTGTGTGTGGGTGGGTGGGGGGGGGCGAGGAGCCCATAGCGATGGAGCTCCCATGTGTCTTCCAGCTTGACGGTGCGGCTGCTACGGTTGCTACTGGCGGCTTCCCAATTGTTCATGATTGGAGCGTGGCGGTGAGGCAAGTGGGAGGCGGGGAAGCGAGGGGGAGGCGAGCGGGAGAGGATGTGCATGGCGAATAGTGGCATTTCATTGTAATATCCTTTGTATCAGGATATTGAGAATGAGATAAAATGGAAGTTTGATTTCTGTTCCTTGTGTATTTTAAATTCTCTGTTTGAATTGCCTAGAATTTGTGAAGATTTTTTTAAAGAAATAAAATTCAAAATTTAAATTTGAATCCAAATTTCTAAATTCTTAAACACTCAAATGATGGTTTAGAAAGGATAAGAAAAGAAGTAAATCTCTATGATAGGATAACAAAACTATCATAGGGCCAATTCTAAACAATTCTAAAAAGGAAACGTGAAACCAATCCCCTTGACTAAACGTCTACGAACGGCTTCCTGATCCTTCTGCGGGTTGAGAAATGATCTATTCGTCACACTTTGCACAAAAGCGCGAGAAAGATCTCAAAAACCCCAAATGCATGAAATGCATATATGCAAACTCTTAACTACCCCTCCGACTCTTGAACTGAGGATTCTCACACTCCAACCCGTTGGATTGGTGGTGGAGTATTGTAAGTCTGTGCTGCTTCTTGGATGTATCCCTAGCCGATGTTCCATATGCATTTATCTGATCTCGTTGTTCGCGACAAGTGGATATTGCGGTCTTCAAAGTCTTGTTTGATGAGGGCGTTTGTAGGTGGCTCCTTCTTCGTCATATTTTCAAGTTAGGCAGCTGCTGAATCGGAAGAAGACGATTGATACCGAGTTTCAGTTTTTTAATTTTGTACTCACATGTTTCTTCGAGTTGTATCTTCTTTGTACATTTTTTTTCTAGATAAATATCAGATATAAGATTACTTCGATTATAAGATTGCTTCGGGTGTATTTTCTATAAAAAACACATGATTGAAAGTTACTTTTCTTATAGTGTGAGCTTGTGTGACTAAGGGCATCTCCAGCAGTCCCCCCGCGCCCCTAGGACGCGAATTAGTGCCGTTTTTCTCCAAAAGCGTCGTTTTTCTACCAGCCGCCGCCCCAGAACCCCAAATAGCGCCGTTCCGGCGGAAATTAGCGCCGTCGCACCCAGGCGGAACCCAGCCCGTTGGGTTCGGCTTGGGGGGCGGCGGAAGGAAAAACGCGCGTGGGCCAGCACTATCGGCGAGGCAACACAATTTCTCCCACTTTCCCCACCCCGACTCGCCTTTTCCTCTCACTCGACTCGCCGTCGCCACCCCGTCGACCACCCCCACGCCGCCGCCACCGGCCACCACCACACACGAGCGACGGGCCGAACCGCCGCCGTCTAGCTCCACCATGCCGCCGACGCCGTTTACTCGCCCCTCCGCCACGAGGGAGGTTGTGCCCGGCGAAACGCGTCCACCCCCCGCAAGGTGTTCGACGTTCTGTCCGGCCCATGGACTCCGACGCCGAGGAGATGCTCACCGAGGAAGCGCAAAAGCTTGGTTTTCCAAGTGCATCTCCAACCCCGTGCCAGGAAGCGCAAAAGCTTGGTTTTCCAAGTGCCAGGAGGCTTGCAGGAAGGATGTTGAGAGGGCATTTGGCGCGCCGCAATCTCGATTCGCTGTTGTCCGGTACCCAGCTATTACTTGGTCGAACTCCAACATGTGGGAGGTGATGCAGTGTTGTGTGATCTTCCACAACATGATCATTGAGAGTGAGCAGGATGACCCGGTGCCTGACAGTGAGCCAAACACACCATACTACCGACAGGGTCCTCTTGCAAATGTTGATCACCAAGTGCCGGCATCATGGACAGCCTTCCTCGCCACACGACAGGAGATTCGACACACTGGAACACACCAAGCTCTACAGAATGACCTGGTGCAGCATTTGTGGGCGCGAAAGGGGAATGACAATGTTGAGGACGATGCCAATGCGTAGTGTAATTTGTTTTATTTGTTTAAATTGTTGAACTATTTATTTGTGTGGCAAAACTCTATTTATTTATGTGGCAGAACTCTACATGCCCAAATAAGACCGAATTGCCGGCTGGGGGGGGGAACGGCCTAGGTTTCACGGCTGGGAAACGCGCCCCCCAGTTTACTGTTTTGCACTGTTTCGCGCCGCGACGGTCGAAAAAGCGGGATTTTCGCGTCCTTGGGGCGAACGGCTGGAGATGCCCTAAAGTAGCTTGTTGTCTCTAAAAAAAAAGTAGCTCGTTGAATATGCTTTACAACCCCAAGTCCCCGAATCTTAAAAAATGGCATTTGCAAGGACTAGAGAGTAAAACTTCAGGATGGGGGCTGCTATGCTTGGGCTTTGGCTTTGGCTTTGGCTTTGTTCTCTTCGGACGGACTGCGAAGCGGTTCCTTTGACTCTCAATCAATCCAAGCCAGTTCAGGGAGGGGTCGGAGTGGGGAGCCGACGAGGAGGCGGCGGAGGGGGGTCGCCGGAGTCGCGATGGACGTGCCGTGGCTGCTGGTGGCGCACGGGTCGGTGACGGCGCTGGTGGTGGTGTCTTTCCTCTGCGGGCAGTGGCCCATCTTCGAGGGCACCTTCGTCCAGAGCATCAACCACTTCATCACCTCCGGCGCCTACCGCCACTTCCTGTGCGCGCTCCATGCCTCCCACCTTCCCTTCTCACCGCCTCTTCCGCCTCTCTTGCTCTTACTTGGTGAGGAATCGTTCGCGCAGGCGGCTCGTGCAGGCGTCGTGCGGTACCGGAGCCAGGGATCTCGTGCTCGGCATCGAGCAGTACTGCTGCGACCGCCCTAACCCGATCCTGCAGGTACGCCTGCTGCTCAGTATCTGGGTGTTTGTAACGGTAGCTGATATCATGAATAATTAGCGTCTTTGATTTTAATTTTGATGCTATGTGATGCAAATTGTTGCTTGGGATTGCTTTGCGTTAAGTCGCATTCAGCCTGTTTGGCAACTTTAGTTAAATGGAATGTGATGCAAATTGTTGCTTGGGATTGCTTTGCGTTAAGTCGCATTCAGCCTGTTTGGCAACTTTAGGTAAATGGAATGGGAGTTTGGAGTAGAGAGTTTGGGGAGGGATTAGACTGGGTAAATAGATTGCTAGTCTCAATCCCACGTTTGGTGTGTGGTGAGAATTACTAGTGAGAATTCAACAGAAAATTATATTTATTATTTTTATTTTTGGTTTAGCAAAAGGAATAATATTCATCGTTACTCCATTGCCCACTTGTTGACGGTTCACTGGATCAAGGTTCGAGTTGTATACTTTCTGCTATCCAAAGCAGATACTAATATGAGATACTAGCGATTTCACAATGTCCAAGGTCGTGCACGCCTTTCATCATCCTAGCTTAATTAATAATTGCCGTCATGATCTAAGCAAAGACGCTTATGCCTTTTTCACTACTTAAGCTACTCACGAGTCTGCTACTCGTGCGTCTCCTGCGACGTGTGCACCATCTTGTCATTGCCGGTGTTGCGCAAGCCTGCTGTGTTAATCGTACATACCGTGCTAAACGTACATGCCGCCGCCGTCGCCAACGCACGGGCCACAGCCCGGCCATCGCGGCACACCCAACGAGTCCTCTGTATCGTCCGTACCTGGAACAGGACCCATACAAGGGCGACACCATGGCACCGGCCGGTCATGTGCATCAACATCGCGTGCGTGTGATAGCTGTACTCATGGGCCATGGCACTCGTCCGGTGTCCAAGATGGCACAGCGCGCTGCGATTATTTTCTTCAAATTCCCTTTCCCCAGTTAAATTACCTGCCCCCCTAAGGGAATAGATCTGTGGGACTTGGCCTCCATAATTCCTCTTCCCTTGCCCTGCTAAACTCCCAGTCCCACAAACCAATCGATGAACAGCAAGTCTCGTGCCCCTGAAACTCCCATTCCCTGTCCCCAACTCCCCTCAACCAAACACACTGATTGTGTAAATGTGCTGCATTATCTGCACAAATTGTACGTGCACCTGAATGAATTGCGAAGGGAGTATTGAGTTGTGCCAATCTTATGAAATATTAATGGGATCCATGCAGCTACTCTACACATATGGTGTATTATTTATCGGGGGTTGGTTTGGGGGTGAAATGGATGTAAATGAACAATGTCACAACTCATTAAGGCCATACTTTTTTGAGGTTTTATCACATGATGCATGTAAGCTACATGTAAATTGGTGCATGGCATGAAGCCTTGTGAGTCATGGTTAGTCCATTTCAGGAATGGGTGGTGCTGTGGTCTTGGTAGTTTCATGAGCGTGTAAACTGCGGGGAGCTGGGGAAGGGGGAGGGAGGAAAACAAGTGGAACTACACAAAGATGGACAGCTGAGTGCTGGGGTCACATAAAATGGACAAATTTCATCTCATTGTTTAGTAATTGAGCTGAGTTTTAGATCTTTGCATTGATTCGGTAGTGCATATTAGAGTTAATATTATGAAATTATGATACATATAATGCATGTATTCTGGCGGTGCCTGTTATGGTTATATCCATGTGTTCAATAATGAAATGTTTACTTGATAAGTAAATCGATATTTCTACCTGTTTGACACATGGCCTGCATAAAATAATCAACACTTGACATGGAAAATCCATAGCATAGATGAAATATGGAGCTTACTATTGTTTTGGAAGTTCTAATCTGTTCACAACAATAAGCTAAGAGCTTCTCCTCCTAATCATGCTAGCTGAATATTTCAGAATGTTAGATGTGCCGTCCTTTTCAGTTTATTATCGTTTTTGAAATTGGACCCTGTACGTGCACGTGATTTACAGTCCTTTTTTGTTGTTTACTCTTTTGGTCTGTTTACTTGCTTTGGAGCCTGATAGTAGCACTAGTAATCGTGCATTGCACGTGTAACCTTAGAAACATATATTCGCTTATTTGAGTTAAAAGTATAAAATAGAGATTGAATCAATATGAGGTTTGCAATCATAGAAGTGGCAATGATGAACAAATTAAATCAGAGTTTTGTATGGACTAATATAAATTAAATAAATTTGCTAGCACAAGATTCTATTCAACTACAGTTCATCCTAATTTAAAATTTATAGTGTGAAAATTGTATACAAATATGGAAATGCATGCTAATGACCTGAACAAATACATTCTAATCGTTACAAATAATATGCTCTTTAACTCTTCGTAGATTAAGTACATATTTTGCAACCATTAAGAAAATGATTATTTCCTTCTCTCGACAAATGGAGTCTTTTGAGTTCTTGCCTCCACCAAAGCCACACAACTCTGAAATCTACCTTCATCAAGCTCTCAGCCACATGGACATTTGATGGGTGTTCATCACCACGGTGGCTAGGGTGGTGACACCACCTAATCACTCCTTCAATCTCATGGCCTTGCCCTCTCTCGCAAACATAACTTCTTACTTATCTACCTTCCTCCTCCGGTTCTCTTTGTCCTTCACTTCTGGCTCTAGTGTGCTACTGGTGATGATACCCCAGTTGCCATGAGCCATGGTCGCCAGCAGCTAGTAACTGTCTGCCTAGCGTCTTTCATCTCTAGCAGCTCACAAACAGGGGTTGATCAAGGATAAAAAGACCATGACCCATCTATGAAAAAGCAAAATGATCAGATCACCCTAACATACAAGAAAATCACCTAGCAGAAGGCCTGAGGCAACGAAACTATCCCTCCAAACAAAAAAAATGTCTAATGAGATTCCTCAACTAGTCTAAACTCTCAGGATTTCTTCCTTAGCGGTCTTATCTATAAAAAATTCTACAGTTCGAGCATTATTTAGAGGACTTACACTGAATAAAAAAAGTGTGGTAATTTGCAGCCCGAAGTTGTATAGTCTATAGTGTGGATTTTCACACCTCAGGTAGATTGCTTTAGCAAAATAATATAATAACTACAATCAAGGAAAATGTGTGGTAATTGTCATGCCTAATATAGCATAGAGTGCAGATTATATGACTTCAGCTAGATCGTTTTAACAAAACATAATATAATAAAACTGAACAGGAAAAGTACATAGATTTTGGAGCTGCACCAAACGGAAAGCATGCACCAATGGGAAAGTGGTTTTTGTATATCTACTGCAGATATATGATTTATGTGTTATTGATAGTTGGCGTAGTAGCGATCATACAAAATCACATGTAGCTGAAGACCGCGAACTTTGGTGCGTCGCCAGTTCATTCACGACTTAATACAGCGGGCGGCTGTTGCCACCGTTGCTCCCTCGTCATGTTGCCCCCAGACGTGCAGCCACAGTGGCTGTCATTCCTACCGCCGCACCTCCGCCTGGCCAACAACCTGCACGACCGACAAACAAAGAGAGCAGCACAAAGAACTAACAGCAATTGATTTGCTAAACTAAAATCACCAGCAAGAGATCAGTATGTTAATTACACGCAAACCTTGAGAGGAAGGATATATTCGGGAGATTAGGAATGGCGGTGGCCGGAGGTGGTGAAGTGGCGGAGCCAGATCCTGTCTGTCCGAGGAGTAGGGCGGCGGCGGCGGCGTCCAGGTTGATGGGTTCACGTCCTGTACCTGGAGGCGGCGGCGCATGGGCAGGGAGCACACCGGAGGAGACGAGCGCATCGCGGGGCTGGGTGGGGCGATGATCCCATGGATTAAGGCGAGGAGGGAGACAGAGTAAGGCGATGCAGGAGCACTCTGGCGACGGCCGCCAGGCACGATGCAAGAGGTCACGGGGCAATCTTGCGTTGATCTTTTTTCACGAGGACTTGTCATGAGGGCCGCGTAGCGTGGATGGATTCGTGGTCCGTTCTGTTAAAACACGAAATGGTCTTTAGCCGTTCGATTTACTGGGTGTAAGTCCAAGATCTGTGGATTACCCACTCTCGGTTGTTTTATGTTGGTGGTGGATAACCATTACGTGTATACAATATTTTCTTATTTATGCAAAACCAATTCTGATTTGTGATTTTGCTTTTTCTCTCAACCGCAGGTTTTTTATGTTGCCATAATTGCGGGAACATATTTTATAATAGTGCAGACATCTTTCAAGTACATTCCTGGGTATTACGTGAGTGTATTGCACAGGTACCTTGTTAACATTAACCAATTTGCGAGACATTCCTTCGTCCATTTTTGACAGTAAGAAATCTTGCTCTTGCAGGTACCTGAGTATAGTGGTTGTTTCTGTTGGTGCTGTACTCTTTGTCCTCACTAGCTTTTCTGATCCTGGGACTGTTACTTCTGAGAATGTTTCTCAATATTTATCTGCCTATCCTTATGATAACATTATTTTTGTGGAGAAAGAATGTTCAACATGCAAAATTACCAGGTATGTGTTCCCCTAGTGAATAGTCGTTCCATTGCTAAATAACTAGATGTATTCCTGTGCTTTAAATTTTTGAAATGACCGAAGATAATAGTTTGATCATAACTATTATTTCGAAGGTCTTATGATCATGTGCTAGTGCTAAGAATGTATTTCAAATATGTAATGTTCTCTTTATTGTGTGCTCTTCATATCAATCAGTTTATTTCATATCCTAAGAAGGGTTAATTGGCATGCAGACCAGCCAGGGCAAAGCACTGTAGAATATGCGACAGATGTGTGGCTCGATTTGATCACCATTGTGGATGGATGGTACTTGTAATTTTCTACTTGACGCCTGCTGGTATTGGTTTTGTATAGTTTATCCTGAATTTTCTGTGTTGATACAGAATAATTGCATTGGGGAGAAGAATACTCGCTATTTTGTGGCCTTTTTAGTTTGGTGAGTTGTTATTTTCGTACCTTCTTTCCATGTTTCTTGTTCTTTTGGTTACATAGATAGTCCAAGGGTCCATGGCTCCATTCAGCTCTCCTAGTCAAGCCTCTATGCTATCTGACTTGTTTTTCTTTCTTAGCTTCATCCTTATTCACAACAGACTCCTAACTTTTCACTCTTGGTACCCAATATTATCTCAATTATGACCACGAGCCATGGAAACATTGATAAATGTGACACACCCACTTGGCATTTCAAAGTAATAGGTGAAGGTGCCTAGGTGGCAAATTATTGGGAGCTAAAACATTGTGATGTCTAACTATTTACTAATTATTAATAATTTCATAGATAATTTACCATGTACTGTCTAAATATTTTACTGCTTAATAGCTTATTCTCCAGCGGTGATGCCAGTTATTTTTAGTTGACTGCAGTTTTGGGGCCATTTCATTTTATTTTGTTGCAACTCTGTTTAGGAAGATGGATCTGCACTTGATTTTAATACCTACTCTTAATGCTAGCATATTGTCATATTGCATCATTGTGTCTGGAATCATAAGCAGACAATTTATGAATGTGAGGTTAGCTACTGGGTAGCTCGTAGGTCCTTGATCTTTTCTTGTGGCTTCACATTATTTGAGTTTCTTCTCCCTTGTTCATAACAGGCATTTTCTTTTATGTTTGTACGGAACAATTATCCTTGGCTTCATTGTTGCTGGTGAATTAAAAAACAAGAAGGTCGTCTACATACTGACAGGTTATTATTCTGCCTGTTTCAAGAGCTCACACTCTGTCCAACAGGAATGTCTTCACATACTACGTTTATCCTTAAACTGTATATGAAGTAGTGTTTAAATCCTTTTGTTCCATTGTTGCAGGAGATAATAAAATTCCTCTAATAGAAATAAACGCGAAATTTATTACCATCTTGCTGAATTTCTGTGTTTTCATGTTTGATTGAGTGACTGGAATACACTTTGACGGGAAATTACCTAAATCATGTCACATTAATTATGGAATAGCTTTATTTTTTATGTTTCATTTGAGCACTATATGACAATATGCTAGCATTAAGAGTAGGTATTAAAATCCATTGAATTCTTCCTTCTAATGATGTGTCCATTGAATTCAACAGTTTATTATGGCATTGATAATTCATTCTCTGGCCTATTCCCCCATGTCGCACAGGTATAATAGAGGAACTGACATTTTCATGTCCATTGGCATTCAGCACCCTATTCAACATCTAACTTCAACTGATGATCTGTTTTGCAGTGGTTGCTTGCTGTGCATAACACACAGATACTTTTGGCTGTATTTTTGGGTATAATAGCATTGCTTCTTGGGGGCTTTTGTGCTTACCATATCCATCTTTGCTTATCAAATACGACAACAAATGAGGTAAGACTTTACCACTGGTTTATTGAATTTTTTTCCAATATTTGTTGCCGATCGTTTATGTTTTGTCCATCACCTGTTTTGTCCATCACCGAGGATATATTTCATATAAAAAGTGACCCGGTGAGTTGAAAATTTCATTTTTCGCCAAACATATTGATTAAAGAACTATCTCAATTAGTATCTTCGAAGAGATATTTTGTAGATAGGAGAAATAGAGATATTTTTCCTTTCGATGAATCATCTTAGCCATATTGATTGTACTATGGCTCTCCCCAGTAGAGACATATTGTTAAGACTGTCGAGCAAACCAGTAATTCTAATGAGGATGTACCAAGTTTGAAGCATGTTAGAAGAAACAATAATGAAAACATGACTTTGTGGATGTCCTTTCTTCTTCCAAACCTTATCTTGTGAAAAATCTTGCAGACATTCAAATGGCAGGACTACGTCTTCTGGATGAAAAAGGAGAATGCGGCGAAAGCTAGTGCAGCCGCACTGAAGGCTAGCATCAAAGCAGATAGCAGCGAAGCGCAGAAACCGGCGCCAAGCAAATGGAAAACATTCTTCTCAAGGCCCCGAACACCGGCTGAGGAGCCAGTCGTGACGAATAACATATACGACGTGGGAAGGATGAGGAACCTGTGTGAGGTGATTGTTCCTTTATCCGAGCGGAGGTCGTTCTCTCGTAGGAAGTCCGACTGATTGAAGTGACATGCTGTCACAGCTGTTATATGATTTCACTGTTGTATATCCATTGCGTTGTAGAATTTTGGAAACATTTTCCCCCTCATACATACCAGAGCAGGACATGGTGCTAGGATCGTGATCAGGGCTAAAGCATTAACTGTAGATGGGATTTTCTGAAGTCGTTTTTGGTTGTACCATTCCTGAACTGGGCACTACTTCTAGAGAGAAAGGCTGCTTTCAGGAGGAAAAACAAAAGAGTCATCTACTATCCATATAATCCTTGTGTGCGATCCCAACAAAGAGAAAGGCTTTCACTCGTCAAGGAAACGATCAAACTCCGTGCCCTTGAGCGTCTCGCTCACCTCCTCCCAGTTCACCACCAGGTCTGGGAGCGGGCTGGTGTGGATCTTCACGTGCCTGCTCCACAGCCTCCTCACCGGGACCCCCAGGAACTCCTGCACCCGAGACAGCGCCTGCAACCAAAGCACTGCACGCGTTAGCTCCCATCCAGCGTTTCATTTTCGTCAGGTCAGCTGGGAATTACGTTGTCGTCGCGGATGAGGTCCTCGTAGTAGAGGACCATGTGCCGCGTGGCGCGGAACTGGCGCAGGCAGTCTTCCATGGACTGCTCGGCGTCTCTGATGCTCGGGATCAGAGATGACACGTCCAGCTCTGGTCTGAACATTGCTAGTATCTCAGCCTGAAAACAACCCACATCATGTACTAGGAAATAGAGTAAAAAAAATGAGGAGGCAAATTGCATCTGACATGTGAGTAAACCTCCTCTTGCGAGTGAACATGCGCTTTGTGAGTGCCGTTCAACTGCTTTGCCATTCGGTCATAGTCGTTAGCCAACACGGAAACAAGCCTCCTTAGCGTGTTTTTCCTGAAGAGGAATATCACCATGACACCCTTTTTGTTTAGATACTTAACAATGTCATGAGGATAGTCCATGAGACCCTGCAAAACATGGACACATAAGCCTATCTTTATATATTTGCACCTAAACTTCGTTACTTCAGTAGCAAGAATAGTATAGCTGTTTCAAGTCATCGAATCCCATTCACAAAAGCATAAATATATGTGAGAGTTGAGTGTAGAATGACTTGAGTATGGATCTGAATTGCATAAATTTAGCTCGTTACCAATATTCTGAAAATAGAGCTTAGATTTATAATAAAATTTAGAATTTTGAAAAATCTAGAAAACCAACTTAGGCTTCGGTCTGCGTAGGAAAACCGGGCGAACCGGCCACTATGCCATGTGTCGTCTGACTAGCCAGTGTGAGACCACCGTGTTAGATACACTGTCAAGACTACCTAAACCATGAGATTTGAGTTCTGTGAAACAACTTACCACAATAGTTGTGGTACTGAAATAAAATTCCCTTCATATATGAACCCAATAGTTATGATTTTGTGATATTTGCTGATGCATTGAGCTACCATGGGTTAGTATATGCTTCCATCGAGATGATATATATATCTTTGACACCTAGGGTGTGCTATTTGACACCTAGGGTGCAGAATAGTTATTCTACACCCACTCTGTATCTTTTGAACCGTACATGATTTTTACGTCACGTAAATTTTGTCGTATTCCTTATGTCGAATAGAACGTAAAAAAATATATACATGACATAAATCTTTTATTTACGTGACGGTACAAAAAAAATGAAAAAAATACATATTTTTATGTTGTTTTTATGACTTTTATGTTGGTATGACTCATATTTTTTCATATTTATACCGACTATTCTCTTATGGATCAAACATGAACGTAAATAGTTACATATGTAACATAAATTTTTGACTTGAAAACATAAAATAAATTGTGGATGCAAAATAAGGTTTCTGCACCTGGGTGCCAAATAGGGTTATATTTTTTTTTGCTGGAAGACAATCATTTCAGAGTTAATTAGCAAGTATAATTGGTTGCTTTATCAAGCATGGAGAAACAAATGCAATTTGAACTTTAGGAGCAGCTAACAGATTGAAGTACGAATTTACAAAAAGCTAGGAAGCTTGCACGGGGAGGGGCCAGGCGTTGCTATTGGTGTTGTCTGAGGTGTACTGCAGATTAAGTTGGTGGGCAGTGGGCACGGTTGTTGCCTAGGATTGGAAATGGTTAAAGTGTTTTGCTTCATTTGGGTTTCTTTTGCACTAGCTGTAGTTGTGATATTGGTGACCCTGGCCTGCTAGTTGTTTCGTCAGTTGAAAGGAGCTTTAGCTTTTGCGTGCTTGGTCCGGTGGTGGGCTATGGCCACGTGTCGTGTTGAGACTTATGTAGACTTTGTTATCAGGTTTTATGAAAACGAAATTGGGGGCGCGTGCGCCTATATTTCCGAAAAAGAAGCTCCCCAATAGAGGAATGCAAATGATAGCGTACCTGATTTAGCATCCACTTCAATCCGAACGCCGCTGTGCATTCATTTTTTGCTGCACTGGTGCGCCAATCCAGATCATACAGCTTGTCAAGCGTCCGCAAGATGGACCCAATATCTTCTCGTCGCTCTCTCACCGAGAAGATTTCACCGTTTGAGCTGACATTGGGGTGACTGTTCAGCAAAGTCTCAAACCATCCGCTGCCTGATCTTTGCATAGATACTATAATAAAGAAACGGACCGGAGTGCATGTGCATTCTCCCCTACGAGATCAGTAATACAAGAGCTTAGCAACATGAATGGACCAGGGAAAACACATAATATGCATCAAAAATAAAGTTGTGTGCATATATTGGACTGATGCAGGGTCAGCAGGTACAGAAGAGAGGCCATATGTGTGGGCATAGAGGAGTTTACCTGTCGTAACTCATAGGTCTTGGAAAATGCACATATTGCATATGCTCATATGGAATGACTGAAGGTCTTGTGCATACAAGTTTTGTTCGTTCTTCGGCGTCGTTCATCTCTTCTTCTTCATTCTCTAAGGCTATTTGGGTGAAGGAGAAATAGCAGACATAGAAACCAAATAGTGCTAGGGAGAAGACGAGCATTGATCGTAGAGGAAGCAGCGTCCCCTTTGAGCTTTTCGATGAGTACATGGCCTGCAAATACCGACGAATTTCAGTGACCAGACGATGTAATATTGTACAGTTGGAACAACGAAATGAAATTCGATCCCCATTATATTACAATTTTATCTTGCAACATCATAGAAGTTATGCTGCGTCAACAGAATGTCAATTGACTTCCACATTGGTGGCACGAGGAAGCCAACATCTCCATCCTCACTGAAAACACTGCTATTCGCAGAATTAGCAAGTTAGGTGTTCAGCCAGATCTACATACATTGCAGTTTCGAGCAAATACGATAACTTATAAAGAAACTAGTGCAAGACTTTTTTTTATTGGCCTCTATTTGGTACAGTGTTTCTGTGGAAAACATTGAGGGAGAAACCTATAAGATTCAGGGCTGAAAAGGCAACGTACACCAATCGTAATATCGATTGTAAAGGATCTCGCTATTTGGATAGAGAAAACTCATTTCATGACTGATTACACAGTGAGCAATCTAAGCAGGACCATCATGTCCAAGTACAAGCGGCTCATCATGACAACAAAAACAGTAGCAGCAACAGCAGCAACAGCAGCAGCAACAGCAACAGATAGGTAGGCGCAACAGATGGCCGTAGCGGCCGAATCTTGGTGCCAAGAACCGGACAGAAATCTCGAGCAACCGTGAGACAAGCAAGAACCTCATCGGAGTTCACTTGTTTTACCTGATGATGGATGACTCCTCTCCGGCTTGGACCCCTCTGAAGATATAATCTTCGCTTCACGTTTGGCGCTTGAAACTGGCGGAGGAGATGGAGGCTTGGAATAGGGAGGGAGAGAAAGACTGTGAGCGAGCGAGCTTAGTAGAATGGTGGCAGAGTTTCTTTGTTTGGAACTACTGCTAGACTGGAGAGGAACAAAGCGCAGAGGAAAGCGAGAGGACGGAAAACGTTAGTGGAGCAGCAGAGGTGACATGGGATGGAGGATTGCGTGTGTTTTTGTTACTTGCATGGGACTAGGCCTCATGGATCACGAGAAGGTGGCCACTTTCCAGCTTGGAGGCAACCGAATGGAAACGGAGTACGTGTAGTTGGTACTAGCAAATTTATTAGTGTGCAGACAGTGAGAGAGGCTATGCGTGGCACCCGAAACGAGCGTGCCTCCTAAATCGTGTGATACACCAACCGCGCAAACACTCATAAAGTATGAGCGCACCGTATGATACAGCTGAATACTGCAACTTCTCGTAAAATGGCCATTACCCAAAAACTAGGTTCAGCTTGCATTAACTGCTGCATTTCTGGCAAGTTACCATGAAGCATCTTGTACGACCGCCTCAATGGTGACGGAAAAGTTTAGGTAAATACTACTTCCTATCGTGGTCCGATATCCTCAAACCGGCCGGACGCCTGGACTAGTGTTGATTTATGCTCGTTCCATTCAATGGTTCCACAATCTCCTATATGATCCCCACTAAACCAACCAGTCTAGCCATCATTGACTCGAAATCCTGAAATAGACACGGAAAGCATGCACAGGAAAGAAGTGCAGCCGCGTCCACCTACCTCATCGCCTTCACTGGTGCCGGCGAGGAGCACCTGAGACCTCCGCTCTGTCGTGGATTCTATCTGCACCTCCTAGGTGCCAGCGCCGGCATCATGGTCGTCGAGGACAAGTACTTCTCCAACGGCTTCGACCAGGCCGGGCGTTCATGATCCAGCGCCACCTCCATGCCTCCATTAGCGAGGTTGCAGCAACATATCGTTGTTGTGCCGCTGGCCTTGTAATCGCTGTGTTGCCTATCGATGATACCAACTATGAGCACATCTCATGCCTGTAGGAGGTAGATCGGCTTGCTATTGCGATTTGCGAGCCGAAGACAACGAGTTGTTGGCGTCGTAAGTAGGAAGCAACTATCAATTCACTTGAAGCACTAGCATGGACTCAAGTACTGTTTGTCCATAGAAGCAAAATGATCTGTCCACTGAAGAGGGCCTTTTGACATGGAAGCAGATTTTCCGTACATGAAAGTTGAGAGAACAAATTATCTCAGTTGTATTTCTTGGATGCACATCCATATTCTATCAAAGCATGTGTACTCATGCAAATAAGCAATTCTAGTACATTTTGTTTTCTAATCGAAATTCCCTGTTATTAATAACTATCTAGAAGCAAGTTCAATTTACCTTAAAAGCTAATTCGACACTAGACAAGAGCGGGAATTATGAAGACGAAACAAAGCATTGCACTACAAATAATGTTTTATCATCTTGAATCAAATCCTTGCCACACTAGAAGCACAGTAAAATTACATTGAAAAAATGTTAATGCCTAAGGAAGCACACTAAAATGTGTTTTTTCTAAAGAAGCAAACCACCTGACGTGAGTATGGTGCCTTGAAATATGTAAACTGTTTCCTGAAACAGTGGATGAAGAGTTCAAACAGGACATTAATCCCCACGTAATTAGCTCCCATATAATGGAAACCCAACAGAATTAGTGCAAATCCCAACTAATTACCATGCACTCTTTTTGGCATGCAGCATTAGACGCTCTAAGTTGACTGGATCCTGTGGTGGTAAAGGAGTAGTCCGATGGGAGGCAAATATCGGATGCCCATTCTTATTAGTGCCCGCTACCATGTTAGCCACGTTCCAAATTAAACAGCTCCAAGGGTTTAAAATAAACCGGAATTCAAAAGCACGGTGTGCTGATTTTCGAAATTTAAAAGTCCATATTTAATTTAGCTAAGCCCTACAAGTTCAATATTTAATTTGGATTTTTTTACCTAAGTTTTATGCATCCCAGGTCAGCGGCTCTCCGCTTTTAAATGGTGTTCCCTTGAGTAAGTTTAAGGCCACAAAGATCCATATTGCGGGGAAAATAAGAACCTTTTACTTTTGAGGTTCAGGCTTGTCAAACAGTGACCTCACATGTGTTACATAAATTGGAAATCTTTACTATTAAATGGGAGTTCGTACGTTGGTAGGTCACCGTACCATCGTCCGTCCGTCGTCGCTAGCTCAATCGCGCACACCAGCGCGCGGCCCATCTCCGCGATTTGCCCGGCCCAGAAGAAGCACCACGCCTGGCTGAGGTCGCAGCGCCTCACTTTCCCTTCATTTGTTGTGCCCTAGGGTTCAGCCGCTCCACCGCATCATCTTCGGGCCGCTAGCACGTCAGGTGCGCGAGCTGCCGTCTAGGGTTCAGCCCCACCGCCGCATCCTTCGACGTCGCCGACCGCGGCATGCCCGGAACTCTCCGCGGCTGGCCGCCCGCACGCCTCTTCCTCTCAACGTAAGCCATGGCAACCGCGACGAGGAAACTGCTACCGACGCTCCTCAAAACAATAGCGAGCACGGCACATCGCGAGTCCTCTCCATAGAGAAGGCGGTCGGCACTGCGGCCATCGTCGGAAGCCACAACGCAAGTGTATGCAGGTACCCATCCCCACATCCCCGCTCTCCTGTCCATGGATTCCGATCCAATTTGTTCAGACCTTCAGATTCATAGGCCTCTAGGAGTTAACATTTGTTCAGACCTTCAGATTCATAGGTCTCTAGGAGTTAACACCTTTCTAATACGCTGCCCCTTAATTCAGTTCGAAAGATCTCATATGAGAGCGACTCATGCATCTTGCTGCTATAGAAACACATAGTTGTTTTTGTTGCTGACGAAATCCTTTCTCAGAACATAGTACTCACAAACCGCAGCAACTAACACCGCGTGTCCATGGTTCTTGGTTCCTTCCCACTCCTGCTTTGTAGTGTTTGTATGCCTGATATTTCTGTTTTTCTGTAGATATTATATGTGTAATATGTGTAACCTGATACTTCTATATTTTCTGTAGAGACAAGAATTGAAGTGATCCTTGGATAATAACTGCTCTCCGAGAACTGGAGAAATTAAAGAGGCAAATATGTAATGAAGACAGTTCCATAGCCGCAGTCTATAATCTAAAGCATTTTAATGCCTCTTTTGCACCTAAGATGAAATTGGGGTTCTACTTCCCGTCTGTCTCTTCGTTGTGTTACAACACAGGTACAAAGAAACCAATCATTTTTAGATATCCACATCAATTCTGGAACCGTGCTTTCTAGAGTTAGTGTCTCTTGGACAACATGGTTCTCTTCTATATAAATATAATTTATCAGCAGTTTTCCTCTTTATTGCATACAGTTGACTTTACCATCATAAGCAAATATAATTATTTACTGCCAAGCAATATGGAAACAAATGAAACGAGTATGCGAGGTTAATAGTATATTTAATATGTATTTTACAGGTCAAGGATTGAGATGTATCAAATAACAAAGTACATAGTTGTAATTGAATGTACGTGCTCCATTTCTTAAACAATCCTCATGAATTACAGATTGTTAGAGCCTCCTCTGCAGATTTTTGTAAATAATGATCAGAAAAAATAAAAGTTTGTCCTTGCCTACCCTGTCATTCTTACCCAATAAATCTTATGATGTTCTTGCAACTACCTGTGTTATCTATGCCATTGTGTCTAGGGACTTTAGCTAAGGACACTTAATTATTGAGTTTGGGACCAACTTCTAGACCGCAATCAAAAGCACTCATATATAGCCCTCTTGAATTCCATGCTTTTATGCTGCTATAGCTTGCAGTTAATAACCTTAATTGGCCAGGTAGTTAAGCATATTGTGGGTTTCAGTAAGGATTAGAGGTCCAGTTATGATTTGATGGTTATATTTATGATTCAGTTTCATACAATATGTAAGATGCATTTCTGTTGGGAGAATATTGGATTAGTATTCAACACCTAGCTCCCCTCATTTTGTCCTTGGCAATGTTAATTTTTGGTCATTGCATCCTCCCTCAAACTAATTTCCTTAGCAGGGGAGACACAGATTCCTGATGATGTTTTGGTCTTTACATTCATACATAATCTGATGCTAGCCTAGATAGATTATATCATAGGCGTTTTCAGGTAAGTATTTTGTGATGGCATCCTGTCATGGATCAATTCAGTAGAGAAAAGAACAGATTGAAAAGGATAAATATATTGTTTCTTAATTTCTAAGGCTGCAGCCAAGTTCCTGAAACATTATATATTTAGCAAACAACATTGTACTTTCAGTACCTTATCTGCGCCTGCAAATTCCGGTCGCATAAAGCAAATTCCTGAATCAAGGAGTATATGTGCTAACGAATAGCGAGCATGGCCACGACAATCACGGGGACGGTGAGCATGCTCATTGCGAGGGGGCAAAACAGCAGAAGCTGGCGCAGGTCCCAGTACTTCTGAATTAATTTTTTTTATTCACTTGGTCTGGGAGTAATCTTGTCGTTCTTGGAATACAGGAGTTTGTTGCCGCCCTATAGTTTTGCATGATTAAAATGGTTGATTCACTCAGGTACAATGAGTAATCTTGTTGATACATTTAGGTTCTGATAGCACAAGAATTTGAATCCATGCACAACTACCGTTCACAAGCATTTAAGTGATCGATGGAAGTGTACTTCTGAATCAAAGTGTTCACATATAGCTACTGTTCTCATGTTATTATTGCAAGTACATGCAACTGATTTGGAGTTACTCATTGTTCATGTACAGCTAGATCACACTCACAGATTTTTTTTATGCACTTACATTGTCCTCCATCTGATTTTGAATTAATTCTTGTCGTGTCAATGCATTTTATTTCTTGGACAGATCAAAATTCAGAATTTATGATACTCGACATAAATGGCGCCATGCTTGACTAGGACAGGAGGTTTTTCATCAACATAAATGGTGCCATGCCGTGGGGGCGAGGTCGCTGCGCCGTAGGTCCTGTCGTGGGGGTGACGGCGCGGTCGCATAGCGGCAATTCGTCGGCGTTAGAATCAGGAGGGGCATGGGGGAGCAAGCGACGAGGATATGGGATCGGCAGGCCTTGGGAAAGCAGCCGGCGGTGCAGAGCCCGCGGAAGATAGCTGAGAAGTGTGGATTTGTTTTTGAGAGAGAAGTGCGGAATTGGGAATGTGAGCTATGAGAGAACGATGATGGGAATTTTTTTTTTTTGGATCGGATGTGATGTATGTGTTTGGATCCTTTGCTCGATTAGTCTTGCTAGGCTAGACTGAGGTAGCTCGTTTCAGCTAGAGTCCACACGAGGAAAACTATTTCCTTCTGTTGGAGTTAACACAGGTATGATAGAGTGAACTGTATACTTGTACACACCACAAAATACTTTTCCTTTCTGATTGATTGCTTCAATATTTGTCTCCGTTTTAAATATTGTGAGCTTACAGAAAATCCGATTATTCAACTGAAAAATTCAGTTATTGTTTTGATTGCGTGGGCTCAATATATACCTTTAATTCTGAAAATTAGTACTATAAATTTAGTTGAAAATTAACATATAGTAAAAGCTTGACCAACTATATAGACAAATAGATTTAACAAAGACTATTTTTATACTTCCCAAGGTATATTCATTGTTGCTTATTTGGTAGAGCTTTATACTAAATTAGTGACAATTAATATAGATTGGAGCGAGTAGTATGTTTTATTGAATTTTCTGAATGGCAATTTGATATGGTTAGATTAGTAGAGAAAAATACTTTCTGATGGTATCAATTTTCTATCAAATAATCCTTAGATGCTTGGACTAATTGTTTGTCAAAGATAAATATTGAAAAGGACGTGCGCCTTATTCATAGAAATGGTGTGAGTAGTTGCATTGACTTAACTTTAATTTGATGCATCATATTACTTTGTTTGAACTCTCAAACTTGAAATGTGTTGATTGTCAATTATTCAGATGTTTTATTTTGTGCGCGACTTGCAAGTCTCTCGGAGAAGATAATATATTCTTTTCTTATAAGGTGGGATAAAAAATGAGCCACTCATGAATAAAATGATCATGGATATATTTTATGCATGAGCTTGTGCCGGCCGAGGTTTTACTACTAATTGTTCTTTACCATTCTTGTTTGGGAAGTGTTGGGCGTACTCCGGAAGATTTCCCCCCAAAATCCTCCGGACCCAGGAGCCGACACGTGTACCCCCAAATGCCCAAATCCCGCTTTTGCTGCTGTGAGCAAAAAACGGTTCATTGAAATAAGAATTTTAGCCTATTGTAGCAATTCACAAACATCTCCCAAAATCTCGCTTTTGCTGCTGTGAGCAAAAAAGGTTCGATTAAAATAACAATTTTGTGCTATTGTACCAAACAGTTTCGTCCATATAAAAAACAAAAAACTAACTTTTGCCGGAGACATGGCCGGAGACCTCGCCGGAGATATTATAGCAAACACTTTACACTACTATAACAAATCTGAACACCCGATGTAGCAAAATAATTTGTACTATTGTAGCAAAAAATAATGACATCGTCGGAGACACCGCCGGAGATATTATAGCAAATATTTTGCGCTACTATATCAAATTTGGATAACAATTGTAGCAAAAAAAATTATGCTATTGTAGCAAAAAAATTACATTGCCGAAGACTCCGCCGGAGATTCTCGCCAGAGACCTCGTAGCAAACAAATTATATTACTATAGCAAAATCGAAAACCAATTGTAGTGAACAAAAAATTCTATTGTAGCATCGTATATTGTAGTGTCAGCTAGCTGGAAAAACACAAAAAGCTGATAAACGTGGGCCGCACCTGCTAAAGGGCCCGTGGACCTTCCAGCGAGAAGGCCTGCTAAGGGATTTCGGGCCTGCCGGCTAGCGATCTGGAGGATCATCCTCCGGAGGAAACGAATCATTTCCCTTCTTGTTTTTAGTAGTGTTGTCTTTTAGAGCATCTTCACCGGTGGCGCCACCAATAGCCTTCCCAAGTCCCAATATCTCTATTGGACGCGTTGGAAGAAAAATCGAGTCCACTCACGGCACCAATAGTCCGATTTTTTTTTGGCACGGTCCAATATTTCGTTCGGAGCGCCTAGCCCACGTCCCCCATGTAGGGTGTTGCTTGGGCGCGCCGCCACGCCAGGTACCGACATGCGGGCTAGCACTAGTATTGGGAGAGCGAAATCCTATCTCCACTACCTCTTCCTCCACATCGTTCCCACTTCCATTTCCACCGCATGTCGCCCCCATTTGCTCGCCGCTCCCCTGCCTCTTCTATAGGAGGCGATGACCCCCATAGCTCGCCAATCTCAAAAATTGCGCCGTTGTCCTACCGTTGTCTTGCCACGGCTTCCCGCATCGACGCTTGTCTCTTCACCGGGAACAGAGGTCTGAAGCGACCTTGCACGCCCACCTTGAACGAATGGTGTTGGACAGACTGCCTTGAAGTATTCTCTCTCATAAATTTTGCCAGCATCGACGATCAGTTGATTGGTTGGTTGAATGTTTCATTCAATAGATCATGGACAATTACGAAGAGATGATGGCCCATCTATTGATGCAAGAATATGCCGACATCATCGTCGAGGTAGAGGAGAATTTGGCTTTCATTGCTTGTCTTCTTCAGCTACATGAGACGGCGAGGCCGCCAATGCCGAACCCAAAATAGGAGGGTCAAAGCTTGGGAGGAAGAAGACCAAGCCGAGGCAGAGGATGGAGGGCCTTGCATGTTGTACGCCGACTACTTTGCCGATGTGCCCGCCTTCACTCCAAAGTATTTCCGTCGGAACTTTCGGAAGAAAAAAGGAATTGTTCCTTTGTATCCGAGATGGTGTGAGGGAGCACGATCCCCTGGTTCCACTTGAATAAAGACTTAGTGGGAATGATTGGGTTCTCTTCACTTGAGAAGTGCGCTGCTGCTATGAGGATACTTGCGTATGGAGCGCATGCTGACGGTCAAGACGACTATTTATGCATATCATATTTTCCACAAAATGATTAGGAGTATGGAGTCCCATATGAGGGGCTTGAATCCATGTGGCAAAGTGGCGTCCCAGATATTGGTGAACGAGTAACAAGCAGGAGAAATACCAATCCTTTGCCAAATAAGTGCAGCAGAGGGGCACGCAAAGAAGAGATGGGTCATGTCTTCAACCGCGGCATCGCATTTGGGGCAGGTGGAGTAGTCGAGGATGCGCTTGTGGAGCAGGTTGGCTCCGGTGTTTAGCCTATCCATGCTCAACAGCCAGCCAAACACTTTGACCTTGGCCGGGACCCTGGAGGCTGGAGCTCCAAATCCTGTCAGCCTCAAGGTTATGCGAGCTAATGTGCATCCCATCGTAGGATCCCTTGGTGGAGAAGGGAGATCCGTCAATCATCATGCGCCTGTATGGTGTTCCCACAAGAGATATTCCCTGTATCAAGAGATAGAGAAGCAAGATGGCTTGTGGCCGCATTGGTTAGCCGATTACGGAGGTCCCTTTCGACCCCATTTTGTAGAACATCCACAACTAAGTCATTTTTTTAACGTGATGAGTGTATAGGGCTGGGAAAGCATCTTTTAAAGGTTCAGAGAGCAGCCATCTATCCTGCCAAAATAAGGTGGATTGGCCATTGCCAAGAGTGCATGTATGTGATGCCCCGGGATCGGGTACTGTGCGGATTTCAGCGTTCCCGCCAGAATCCACATAATACCGATTCCGGGTTATCAACTTTCGGTAATCATTACAACATTTTACGAATAATCTGCAACAACAACATAACATATGTATACAACATGACTCCAACAAGTCAAGAATACAACTGATACAATACAAAGATCCCAATAACAATGGAAACATGAATAATATCCGACTACGGACAAGATACAAATTGGACTAAGAGTCATGAATATAAACGGTGGCGTCCAATCCCTGCTCAGGCTAAGCCGGAGGGATTCCCAAGCTAACGACGTCAGACTTCAAACCTGTTGACTACATTGTGAATACAACTTCGAATCATGGGGTCAGTGCTTTGAATTTACCAACAAGTGGCAAGCAATACTCAAAAGATACCAATGCAACCAGTCATCACAAGATACCAATATTTTGGGTACAAAGGAAGAGGTTGTTGTAATGAGGCGGCAGCGAGCGGCAATAAGCAATCTACAGAGACACGCTACAACTCCCGTCTATTAGAAAGGGATGAGAGAGCGCGACGAAACCAACTACAACTACTCACCAAGAACAAAACCCATCCAGGATTAACCTCCCTCAACCAAATGCCAGGAGGTAACCTGAGGAAAACTCACACATGTTGAAATAGTAATCTCGTTATCGCACAGGTTAACAAATACCATTAGGTGTAAGTTATCTGACTCTTGTTAGCCAGCACTTTCTCCAAGATCTCTACATAAGCGCGGACGATACGCCTTTTCGAAAAGATTTAACCCTGCAGGGATGCACTACTGTAGCCACATGCACCAAACTGTCGCGAGACTGTCGGCACAACACTTCACCTCACCACAAACAAGTCCAAGGAGCCACCTAGCTAGCTTGGAACCGCATCGAGAGTCCGGCCGATGCTTCGAAGAGGACCCATATGTTTGCGCCTACGCGTGAAGCGTATCAAACAAAACCGGAAATGTCCGCTTCACGTCATACTGCGTAAACCTATATAATTGTATGCACATCGGTAACATATCATCATCATCCTCAACATCATTTCCATAGCACCTGTAGAATTGGTGATGTGCGCACGCCAAATGGAAAGCCCGAACTAAGTTGTGGCATCCTTGACTAGAGTGCAGCGGGGCTAATAGGTTGCAGGGAGTCCCATTACCTCCCACAATGTAGTTAGAACGCTCATTCTTGGATCAGCGGATGAGAACATTTTCCTAAGGCGACACCAGAGGGACCGAAAGCCTCGACGGGCCTCCCGCTAGTGCCTTATCTCGAATTCAAAATTATTATTACCCCAAGCATTAAGATCATTTTAATTAAGTTGAACCAATCTATCATACTAGTTAGGTGACAAGGAACCAGACCCGCCGAACAAACTAAGTAGACACTACGACTCGCAAGGCTAACAAGGTAAACAAACAACATGATAATAGGATGTGGGGAAGGTTATATCGTGGCTGCAAGATAAATATGTAGATGCGATCGCAACCAAGAATCGTAATACAAGGCTATCATAATAGACAACGACAAGCGTAGGTAGCAAATGAGGAATCTTCAAACATCGATAGCAAGTGAGTAAAACTTGCCTATTATTCCAGCTAGTAGAGGTATAAGAACTTTTCGTTGCTCATATCATCTCAACGTCCTATCCGATAAGAAGCGAAGCACTAGAAGAAACATTTGGTGAAACAATTACTACTACGATAAAAGATCCAGCATGTTCCTAATTTACATTCATGAAATGCGAGATGCAAAGCAACAAAATTAAGTGGAATAGGAATTCCAACGATTAATTATAGGTTTAACTTGTTTAGATAACCATCAAATTAAATGTTGATTACCATGGATAACAGTTAATAGGTGAACTAAACCGAATTAAATGGAATAGGGCACAATTTGAATTAGATACCCCAACATATTCCATGTTTGTTATTTAGGTGCACATGCATAACGCTACTAAAATGCAAGATGAAAGATGCAAACATGAACATGGATGACAAATTAAGATTCTATGACTTTTTTTGATAAAAATAGACATAAAGTTTGTGTTATTTGGATTTGTAAAACAAAAGGTTATAAGCATTAGAAAATTGGGGTTCTTTCTGTAATAACTGGGACTTGTTCGTAAGGAAAACATAGCACTGGAGGGCTCTGGTGTAGAAACAGGAAGGCCAGGGGCCCGAACAGAAAAGAGTCGTTAAAAGAGAGAAAAAGAAAGGGAGGCGTTGCCTTCGGTGATATGAGCACAAACATTAAATCCTATTGCGCAACAGACCAAGACAGACAGGAGAGTAGGCGACCCAACTGCTCACGCGACCTCTAGTGTCCGCCTAGGGTTCCGCCACCGCCGGCGCGCCCCCGGCCGGTTGCCACCTCCCTCGTCTCCCCTCCCGCGTCTCCCATCGCCCCCCGCACGGGTGACGGAGGTGCCTTCTCCCTGCTTCGTCCCTCGAGCTCCCCATTTTTCCTCCTCTCTGCCGCCATTGACGAGCGCTGCAGGCTAAGCTCGCGTGGTGCCGGCGGCGGCGGGACTCCCTTCCCCTGCTCGTGGGGGGAAGGGCGCGGGCAATGGCGACCATGGCGGGAGGCAGACTTGGCGAGGGGTCCGCCGGCGAGGCCTCTTGGCGGTGTGGTGGCCTCACGGTTCTTGGCGCGTCCGGACACGGCGTGGGACCTCTAGCAGCGGCATGCGCGAGGCGGCGACGACGTCTTGGGCGGCGGTGTTGGCTCGGCGGGGCAGTGACTTCCTCCTGGAGGCAGACCAGTTGGTGCCTCGGTCTTCTGTGGCCGCGGTGATTCCTGGGTCGCGGAGGTTGGGGACAACACGGTGACAGGGAGAGGTGGCGCCCGGAGATGGCCGATGTCCACGTCCAAATTCCGATCTAAACGGGGACAACTGCAAACTTGGCGCTACAGCACGGTGGCGGGGATGGTCGGGCCTGATCTGGCCCTGACAGACCGTGCTACTACGTCTGGTCTGCGACCGCCTCCGGCGGTGGAGGACAGCGATCTCCTCCCATTGGATGCAGATGTCTCCCTCGTGGGCCTAGATCTGTCGCCGGCCCCAATCACCTGCCAGGTTGACATCGCAGCCGGCTGGTCGCTCGGCTTGAAGTCGCGGACGCCGGGGCGGCGACCCTGGAAGGTGGACCGCACATGCGTCTCTTACGGCGAGTGACGTGATGGTGGTGATGGCTTCGTCCTTTGGCCATGTGGTTGGCAAGGAGCGGGCGGTGGGGACTCCTGGTGTTGGTGGCGGCGACTTCCAGATCGTGTGTTGGAGTCCATTCTCGGGGTCAGTGGGCGATCCGGGCGGATGAACGTTGTGCGTAGATCTTTCCGAGCGAAAGCTCTACGCTTTGGCGCCAATGGCGGTGATGCCTGCGGGTATTGTTACCCTCCCGGGGTGCTTTTGTGGCTACCTACGCATTCGTTGGCTCCGGGTGAAAACCCTGGACCTCTCGGGTCTCGACTTCGGCGGTGTATTATGGCGTTACCCTCATGGGGGCGTTATCCCGGAGTCTCCTCTGGCTCCAGGTGAAAACCCTTGACCATTCCAGTCTCGATGTCGGCGACGTGATATTTCTCTACCTTCTTGGGGCGTCGTCGTGGGGCCTCGTCCTTTAGGATCGTGGTAGTGTCCATGGTGGCAAGTTTGGGTCTCCCTATTCTTTTCTTTTTCTATCTTTGATCTGCTTGCGTTTGAAGAGGTGTCCCTCATCACTTTGTAACAGTTTGGCCATTTGGGCTTTATTTATAAAGGCGAAAGCCTATTTCGTCCTTCGGTGATATTCGAACCCGGGTCCTTCCGGGAAGCAGATCGGAGGGCAAGCCACTACGCCACTACTGTGTTTGTGATCTCTTCCGGATCTGAGCGGAGAAGAAGTAAGCAGGAAACATAACTGATTTTTTGCACACAGGAAGATACAGACTTGATCCATGTCTCCAGGACTTGTACATCCACGGGAGCAGATGCAGCGGGCGTCGTAACAGAAGTAGGCGAGGGAGGGTGCAGCGTGCAGGGAAAGGAAGAAAGGTGTGCGTCCATGCACGAGGTGGTGCTACAGAAGGAAAGACCGAAAGGACCGATTCGTGCACACCTCAGACTTGAGCTTGTCCATGGCAGGCACCATCGCATGATCATGAGTACACAGAGCAAGATGGGGAAGGGGGAGCTATCTCGAAGGTGAGGCTCACCTTGAGGATGTCGATGGCGCGAGGGTTTGGCGCAGGAGCGACGATGTTGACTGGACGAAGGATAAGAAGATGCTGCGCCACTGAGCTCCTCACAGACGGATGAAGCTCTTGACGAGAATGGCGCCGTGCTCCTGGTGCCTCCCAGGTCCGACCGAGGGAACGGGGACGACGAGGAAGAATCCACGTTTCCGTTCCATGCTTCTGGAGATCCTCATAGTGACCACGGTGGCGTTCCTTGGTGCTCCTACTACCGGCCATGGAGGTCTCTCTCTCTCTCTCTCGGTTTAGAAGAAAGCTTCATAGAAAGAAAGGAGCATAGGAGGAAGATAGGAGGGTGGCGGCAGCGATGGAAAAGGGAGGAGGAGGAGGGAAAGCTAGGGTTCTGGGCGACCTAGGAGGTGGCTTTAAGCAGGAAGGGAAAGGGAGCAGATGGGATCAGTGGTGGAGATCGACATCGATAGGTTCACGCCTCCCTCATGCGTGTGAATTGTACGGAAGGAGGAGGAAGGAGAGGTGGGCTGGGAGTTGGGGTTTCGGTGTGGGCTCCTGCTGGGCCGGTTTGGCCTAGCATCCTAAAACATAGTTTTTCCCTTTTTTTCACAAATTGTTTCGGCTCCATTAAAATTAGATTTATGCATCAAACAAATCTTAGAAAATTTTAGAAAATAGGAGTTGATGAATTAAAAATATTTTTGCAAGTTTTAAATGCACGATGATGCATGAGGATGTCATGATGAAAAAAATAAAACAAACAATTTTCTATTTGAGGAAAACCCCGGGGTGTTACAGACGATACCACTAACAAGGGATTGCTCCCTCGCAATCCGCTCAACACCAATAGAGAGGGAAAAAAATCAAACTACGGGTCTTCTTGGTCCATGTTGGTCTTCTCGACACCACTAACAAGAGGTGGTTGCTTCGGATAAATACAACTGGAAGCAGAGGTCTCAACAGATAAACGTACCTCTAACTTCAGAGGAAGGAGCGAGTGTCACACACTGATCCACACATTCAACACACAATAGTGAATCATAAGGGTAGTCGGTATGGTCGCGACTCCATCTCGCACCCAAACAATTAACTCCGTACATGAATAAATCAATTGCACAACCTCACTCACGGATTTTAGATAGAAGGATGTCGCCGTCTTGTATCGTGAGGAAACACCGGAAAGACATGGAGAAAGGTATGAATGGAAAACGTTACGATCGGATAACATCCCATCATAGTAGGAAGGATGACATCACAGACACAAGAAAAGTCGATGGTACGGTTTTCGCAGCAGTTCCATGGGCTTGAACAACACATGTTCAAGGATTTCTCCCACTTCTCCAATGCTTATCCATCGCACTTACTTTCCCAAACGGATTGGCTATCCTTTAAGGTACACCGGAATCAAACATGGTGTAGCTCTGAGAGGAAAAAGGAAGCTAAGAAAGATAAATAAGGAAATCACAATAACGATTGAATGAGTCAACCGATAACATGAAGATCAGCGGCACCATCAAATCTTCTTGTTTCAGGTTCTTCTTCTCGACACCACTAACAAGAAGTCTTGCTCACATCAATGACAATGTTCTTCTGAAACTTCTGAAGATTGAAACTATTAGGTTAAAAGGCTAAGAGGACGTCCACCCACGTAGAATCCTAAACTTTGAAAGATAGGTAAGAGAGAAGACTCCAAAACATATAAAGATAGGAAGGAAGAGAAATCAAAGGTAACAAATAAACAAGAGTCCTATTCAGATATTTTTAAATATGGTTAGCAAAATAGTTTTTACACTATATACATGACCGTTAGCGAGGTTATCCTACAGGCTTTGTGGACCCGCTGCTTCGATAACCATTCGTAGCGAAACAACATTGGGAATCGGAACCATGCTCTGATACCACATGTGACGCCCCTGGATCATGTACTGTGGGAATTTTAGCGTTCTCGCCAGAATCCACATAATATCGATCCCGGGTTGTCAACTTTCGGTAATCATTACAACAGTTCACGAATAATCCGCAACAACAACAGAAGATACATATACAACACGACTCCAACGAGTCAAGAATACAACTGATACAATACAAAGATCCAAATAATAGCGGAAACATGAACAATATACGACTACGGACAAGATACAAATTGGACTAAGAGTCCTGAACATAAGCGGTGGCGTCCAATCCCTGCTAGGGCCAAGCCGGAGGGATTCACAAGCTAACAATATCAGACTTCAAACCTGTTGACTGCATTGTGAATACAACCCCGAATCATGGTGTCAGTACTTTGAATGTACCAACAAGCAGCAAGCAATACTCACAAGATACCAATGCAACCAATCATCACAAGATATCAATACTTTAGGTACAAAGGAAGAGGTTGTTGTAATGCGGCAGCGGGCGGCAATAAGCAATCTACAGAGACACTCTACATCTCCCGTCTATTAGAAAAGGATGAGGGGGCATGACGAAACCAACTACAACTACTCACCAAGAAAAAACCCATCTAGGATCAACCCCCCTCAACCAAATGCTAGGAGGTAACCCGAGGAAAACTCACACATGTTGAAATAGTAATCTCGTTCTCGCACAGGTTAACAAATACCATTAGTTGTAAGTTATAACTCTTGTTAGCCAGCACTTTCTCCAAGATTGCCACATAAGCACGGTCGATATGCCTTCTCGAAAAGATTTAACCCTGCAGGGATGCACTACTGTAGCCACACACACCGAACTGTTGCGAGACTGTCGGCACAACACTTCACCTCACCACAAACAAGTCCAGGGAGCCACCTAGCAAGGTTGGAACCGCATCGAGAGTCTGGCCGATGCTTCAAAGCGGACCCAACCATTTGCGCCTACGCGCGAAGCGGATCAAACCTAACCAGAAATGTACGCTTCAGGTCATACCACGGAAACCTATATAATTGTACGCACATCGGTAACATACCATCATCATCCTCAACATCGTCTCCATAGCACCTCCAGAATTGGTGATGTGCACGCGCCAAATGGAAAACACGAACTAAGTTGTGGCATCCTGGACAAGATTGCATCGGGGCTAATAGGTTGCGGGGAGTCCCATTACCTCCCACAATATGGTTAGCACGCTCATTCTTGTATCAGCGGACGAGAACTTTTTTCTAAGGCGACACCAGAGGGACCAAAAGCCTTGACGGGCTCCCCGATGCCTTATCTCGAATTCAAAATTATGATTACCCCAAGCATTAAGAACATTTAATCACAAGGCCAACAAGGTAAACAAACAACACGGTAATAGGATGTGGGGAAGGTTATATCGTGGCTGCAAGATAAACATGTGGATGGGATCGCAACCAAGAATCATAATACAAGGCTAGCATAAGAACCAAGAATCGTAACCAAATTAAGTGGAATAGGAATTCCACGATTAATTATAGGTTTAAGTTGCTTAGCTAACCATCAAATTAAATATTGATTATCATGGATAACAGTTAATAGGTGAGCGAAACCGAATTAAATGGAATATGGCACAATTTGAATTAGATACCCAACACATTCCATGTTTGTTATTTAGGTGCACATGCATAACACTACTAAAATGCAAGATGAAAGATGCAAACATGAACATGGATGACAAATTAAGATTCTATGATTTTTTCTGATAAAAATAGACATAAAATTTGCGTTATTTGGATTTGTAAAACAGAAAGTTATAAGCAATAGAAAATTGAGGTTCTTTATGTAATAACTGGGACTTGTTCGTAAGGAAAACATAGTACTGGAGGGCTCCGGTGTAGAAACAGGAAGGCCAGGGGCCTGAACAGAAAATATCCGTTAAAAGAGAAAAAAATAAAGGGAGGCGTTGCCTTCGGTGATCTGAGCACAAGCGTTAAATCCTATTGCGCAAAAGGCCGAGACAGATAGGAGAGTAGGCGACCCAACTTCTCACGCAACCTCCCGTGTCCGCCTAGGGTTCCACCGCTGCCGGCGTGCCCCCGGCCAGCCGCCATCCCCTCCCCTTCCGCGTCTCCCTTCCCCTCCCCTCCCACGTCTCCCATCACCCCCCGCGCGAGCGACGGAGGCGCCTTCTCCCTGCTTCGTCCCTCGAGCTCCCTGTTTTCCCTTCTCTCCGCCGCCTTCGGCGATCACTGCGGGCTAAGCTCGCATGGTGCCGCCGGCGGCGGGACTCCCTTCTCCTGCTCGGGCGGGCCAGGGTGCGGGCCATGGCGACCATAGCAGGCGGCTGACTTAGCGAGGGGTCCGCCAGCGTGGCCTCTTGGCGGTGTGGTTCTTGGCGCGTCCGGCCACGGCGCGGGCCCTCTAGCGGTGGCGTGCGCGAGGCGGCAGCAACGTCTTGGGCGGCGGTGTTGGCTCGGCGGGGCAGAGGCTTCCTCCTGGAGGCGTACCAGTTGGTGCCTCGGTCTTCCGTGGCGGCGGTGATTCCTGGGTCATGGAGGTTGGGGACAGAACGGTGATGGGGAGAGGTGGCGCCCGGAGGTGGCCGATATACATGTCTAGGTTCTGATCTACCGGGGGTAACTGCAACCTTGGCGCTGCAGCGTGGTGGCGGGGATGGTCGGGCCTGATCTGGGTCTAACCGACCCTGCTACTGCGTCCGGTCGACGCCCGCCTCTGGTTGTGGAGGCCGGCGATCTCCTCCCATTGGATGCGGATGTAACATTCCTGTTTTGCTACAATAGGGTTGTGGTGTGTGGTGTTCATCTCATACATGCATGAAACAAAAATTTAAGCATGTTTGAACCAATTTAATTTATGAATTTAAATGGAATTGAGAAAATTTCCACAAATACTACTTAATGTGGGTTTTAGAATTTTGAATTGAAAAATATTTCAAATACACCAAAGCAAAACTTTGCGAGGTTGGAAATTTGATAAGGTTTTCAAATCTTATTTTTGCCAAATTTTATGTTTACAAAAAGGCCCTCAAAACTTGGTTTTCTGTTCTGTTTTAAAATGGAAAAGGGCCTCTCTATGATTTCCAAAAATTTCCAGGGGTTTACCCGGAAGATCTCCTTTTGTCTTCCTCCAGTCAGGAACGCAACTGCGTGGCCGCTCCGCCGGCGCCACCCTCCAGCTCCTGCCTCCCTTACTGTCCTTGATAAGGACCGAAGAGGACGCCCTCGACCCCCTCTCGCGCCCTCCCTCACTCGTGTCTTCCTCTGTCTCTACAGGCGCGAGAAACGCCAACCCAAAAACCCTAACCCTACTGTCCCGCCGGCCGCCGCCGTTTGCCGCAGGGTCCGGCTGACCCTGGACGAATTGATCACGCCGGGAGCTCCGCCTCGACTCCCTCTTCCTACTAGAGCTTGCGCGGAAGCTAGGAAGCCCGGGAGGGCCTCAACATCTCGCCGCCGTGTCTCCCTCGCCGCCGGCGATTCTCGCCTTGCGCCTCCTCCCCGAGACCACCCACGCGTCAAGGTTAATCCCACCATCCTCCCTGTGCTGTCTGTGCACCCCTTCCCCCTCTGGCTCCTCTCCCCGTCGAAGGACACCGTCCGCCGCCACGGTTCTGCACGCCGGCGAGGTCTCCGGTGACCTTATGGTCCTCCCGCCGCCACCCCTAGACTCCCCATGAGCTCCTCTTCCTTGTGGTATACTCCAATTCGTGAATCGCGCGCGAAATTCGAGGATTGGGGATTCATCTGTGAAGAACATGGGATGTGATGTCATGTCTGCATCACGCCGACGTCAACGCGGGTTTTAATGTTTTTTTGAAAATGAATTACTCTGACACGTGGGCCCTACCTCTTTTATAATTCCAGAAAATAAATAAAACTTGAATAATGAATAACTTTTAATTGGCAAGTCAGAAAAATAAAATAAAAATATAGAAATGTTCAGAAAATTATTTCCTACCCAAATATGTCACTTTCATACATGTTTGACAAACTTTAATTTTGGGCATTATTAAATGTTGTTTAATTCATTTAAAATGGAGAAAATAAGTTTTTATTCAATAAAATTAGAAAAATACAAGTTATATACCAAATTGCTCAAAATGACAAATGCAATACATTTATGATGATTTCAAAACCCATTTGAGCAATTAAACTTGTACTCACTTTCAGAATTGCCCGAAGTGCCCCTCCGGGTCTATTTCGGGATAATTTCAGTAAAAATGCATAACTGCCGTATGAACCCTAGCAACCAATCAAACATGCTTAGGGCTTTATTTCAGTGCATTAACTTTCTCATGCATATATATTGCGCATTGCATCGATGCCATGTGTTTATTGTTGTTCTTCTTTTCGGTGTTGTTCCCCCTTGGTAGAATCCGACTCCGAAGTCAAGGCCAACAACTCCAATGGCGAATACTTGATCTTAACTCACAAGTCAAGCACTTATTCCAGAAGATATATCTATTGTTTTTATTATAACCAAGGCAAGCATAACCTATTATCTGCTCATATATGTTTTCCAACGTCATTTGATTCTCGTACTTTGCATTCGATTCCAAAGTATTTGATGTCAGTAGATATAGTTCACCTATATACTGCATTGCCTCAATATTCCGATCCACTGCTCCTAGACGCCATATATTTGCTTGTGTGCATCGCCAGAGCCTCATATCTGCTTCGCTTAGCCATACATATGTCACACCCCAGTTTTTGGACTCTTGGACTGTGCTCAAGAAGACAAAAATTAGGGCCATCAATTTTTTTTTCTAGCAACATGATTGTTTGAACTAACATGTGTTTATGATCTTAATCATATTTGAAACACAAGTTTTGTTTCTTTATAAAACCAACACCAAATGTTTCTGAAAAATATTCCTGATATTTTTCCCTGATGTTTTCCTATTATTACTTGAGTGGTTTTTTTCCAAGACTTTGATCATTCTTGTTTGCATCTTAAAACAAACTTTTAACTTTGTTGGATCCAACAAAACACGTTTTCAAAATGAGTTATGAAAGTTATATTTTAAGTTTTCTATGGAAAACATTTCCTGAAAATAAAGCCAAGTACCTGTTTTCTACCTTTGTTTTCACTAAGCTATAAATTGTTATTTTATGGTTTCTTGATATTTAATTAATCCTTGATATATGTAGTACAAATCCATAAGCTCACTTTTATTTTTGGATAAATAAAAACTATCTTTTGCTTGTTGTTTTTGTGGTATAAAATTAAGGCAGAAAAAGACATTTTTGAGAAACAGATAAAAACAGAAAGTATACCTTTTTCCACATTGTTTTCATGGCCTTAAACTATTTCAAAATTGTTTTCAAAAGTTGTTTCTGAAAGTATATAACATGGTTAACAAGTCCAAACTTTGAAACCAATTTTGGGAATCATTTGAACCCTGAAAACAAACTCAACCTTTTGCACTTTTGATCTGTTTTGAACACTTAGAAAATTTCTAAGTCATAAGACTGAAATTTCTGAATTTTGCAGTGAACAGTATAGATTACACTTTTGCACATTGGTTTTCTTGTTGTTTCCTTGATCTTTTGGAAGACTGACCTTGCCTAATGTGTTGACCATAGTTTCTACTCGAACCAACATGTATTGGATAGCTTCTAGAAGCCTTTAGCAGGAAGAAAAAGGAGAGAGAGAATGGTGACTAGGATAAGTATGGGCATCACATGTTTTGACCTAGTTGACCTAGCCACTTGCTCCACTTGCACTCTATGGCCAGGATATGACCAGAAGCCACATGCTTGGTGACTAGGACACCCTGTGCTCACTTTTGGAAAAGACCATAAGCCCTAGGGTTTGCTCTCCGCCATTGTTGGCATCCACCCGAGGTCCCCAAAATGCCCTTGAGATTTCTCCCTCAGCTATAAGTACCCAGGGCCGTGCCCTTGCGCCCCTGCACCTCTCTCACTCTCTACTAGCTCCCCTAGCCACCTTGGACCCCTGCCCTAGCCACTGGAGCACGCCCAGGCCGTGCTCTGGCCGCCGGTGACCACCTCGACCATGGCGAGGCCCTACCCGCATCACTCCATCCCATCCCCTCCCACTGCCCTAGAACGGCTACCCACGTCCCCCTGAACCCCCAGACAAGATCCCCTTCACTCTACCCACCGGAGGCGCCGCCGCCGTCCGTGGGCGCCGCCACGATCGTCTGCCGCGTTCCGCCGCATGGAGCCACGCCAATCGTCGGCGTCGCCGCCCCTCGGCACCCCTGCCACCCAGCAACCACCTGTCGCACCCGGACTTCTAGGGGATACTCACAGTCCGCTAAACAGTAGAGAAATGGCTTACGGGGCATACCGGCACCCGCATCTCAATATGAGCAGGCCAACACGCCAACGTGTGACAACCATTCTCGTACTATTTATCGTCTGCGCAAACCATCCCATAGAAATCTAGATACTTCCATTGACGTACTTCAAAACATACACACATGGTACGTCAACGGCATTGGAACAAGTGATATCACAACAGATCTCTACGACATAAAAGATTGAAATAAGTGCCAATAGCTCTCATTAGAGCAGAGATAGCAAATACAATCATCCAGAGGACACATGTCCCAACAATACATCATTACATCACAGCGGAAGCATCCAAAATGTCTGAGTACAGACAAGATCCAAATAGGCCTAAGAGGCCGGAAAAGAAAAGACGGAGCCCATCCACGAAGTCTCGGATCCTGCCCGGGTCCGCTATCTACTCGTCAGCAGTCTCGTCATACTCCACGTAGTAGCCACCATGTAGATCCTCGGAAACGTAGGTCTGCGGAAACCACAGCCCCAAAGGGGTCAGTACATAAACGTACTGGCAAGCAAGACGCACAGTTCACCAAAGTGTAACCCGTCAACACCAAGCACTGATGCTTTGGGTTCAACGGAAGTAAGGGGATATAAAAGATGCTGCAACTGGCTGCGCTAACCAACTACAGAAACACTACAACCTCCGGCTAACAGAAAAGAGATAAGATCGCGTATCGTAACCAACCTATCAACTAATTCCAAACAAACCCATCCTGGATCTCGCCCCTTATCCAAAGAAGCAATCCGAGGATAACTCACACAGTTGGATTAGTGATGGTTTAGATTGTTGTGTCAATAAGCCTATTACTAGTCAAGTTATCATTAGTTAGGAGTAAGTTGTCCTGAGTACTTGTTAGCCAATACTTTCACCAAGTAATCCATAACCGCGGAAAACACGGCTTCTCGAGAAGATTTATCCCTGCAGGGGTGCACCAATTTGGCCGTACACGTAAGAATATCCCGCCAGGATGGAAATGCACTTCCACCAAGCGAGGCACTCTACACAACTCAACTCTTCTTCGCATCAAGCCCAAAGCACCACGTGCTGTGCGTGCGTGGCTAATCGAGCCCCACGAAGAAAAGGGGACCCTCATAGCACTCGAATACCACGCCGCCCTAAATGCCGACTACAAAAGTTCCACCCTGGCGCCAAGGGTTCGTACCTGCATATGCGTGCATCAAATGGAAAGCCCGAACTAAGTGTGGTGATTTGGACGAGATGCGAATCGAGTCAAATTGAGGGGGGCGCCCATACACGCTTCCCACATGCGGATAGTGCGCTCATCATGGATCAGTAGACAAGACCCTTTTCCTATTAGGGTCGACACTAGCAGGCCTCAAAACCACGCCGGGCCTCCTGCCGGTGCCTTATCAGCAATTTATTATTACCTCAAATTAACAGGTGGTTGTTTAACATCGAGCCCCAGAATATAAACAAATATGATAACAGAAAGTAACTGATAACAGACTCGAGCAAAACAACCCTAAGCATGCTAGTAAGACACGGGCTCAAACAACGGTGTTATGGGAGTGGAGGTGAGGCAATATCAGGGTTAAAGGATACATGTGATAGGTTCGAACAGAAGCAACGATTCATAGGGCTAGCAGAATAGACAACGGAAAGTATCGGTAACCAATGTTGAAAGGAACACAATGGTTCATGTGAGTGATAACTTGCCTGCAAACCCAGTAGCCTGGTACTGAGCTAACTCCTTAGAAGGGATGTCGTAAGGATCGTCGGTCTCAACGTCGTGTATCCGAGAAGAAGCAAACAAACAACACAGAAAGATGAGCAATCAATTACATGGCATAATGCACAAACATGGGATGATGCATGGCAATTTAATTGATGCATAGAAATAAACTAGTTGACAAGATAGCAACATGATTAAATGGACCCATATGCAATTTGAGTTGCATATGAAAAGCCCATGCATTATGGTTGAAACAATTGTTTTCCAACTAATCATCATATGAAAGTGGATTAGCATGATGCATGGATGAGGAAAACAACAAAATAACAACAATAGAACCAATTGGAAATAAGGTGTACCCATTTTGAAACTCACTTATTAAGTTTTTGGAATTTTGGTTACTTAAAGGGTGTCACACAAACATTTGTTGTTTTCATCAATTTAACTTGTCCAAAATAGATAACAAAATTCATATTTGAATAGAACACACAATTGTGGGTGGATTACATGTTTCACTTGTTGAAAAAGGATTTCAAATAAATTATTTATGAATTTAACAATTTTAAATGATTTGAACAAGGTTTAAATTATTTAACCAATTTTAATTATTCAAAACATGAAACAAAATTTATATTTGGAAAGGTGGTTTAATTTTGCATGGAAAACATATTTCATTTGTTGAAAATGGATTTAAAATGAGCAAATTATTAATTTGGCAATTTTAAATGCAATAAACAAGAAACAGTTGTTTTCAGCAATTTAAATTATTCTAAACAGAAAACAAAATTGATATTTGGAAAGTACATGAAAAGTTGATTGGAAAACATGTTTAGTTTGGTGAAATTGGAATTTTTATGCCCAAGTTATGATTTTTGCAAAATTAAGTGAATTAAACAAGTTTTCAAATATTGCACCAATTTAAAATATTCAAAACAGTAACAAATTGCATTGAAAAGGTTGAAAACATGTAGCAAATGTTTCATTGAACATTTAGAGCTATCAAACATAATTTTAGGGTGATTATTGAATTTATTACGCAATTTTCCATAATCATTCTTATTCTGCCCTTTTTAGTAAACAGAGGAAAACATGCTCAAAATTAATTCAATTGTGACCAAATAAAATACCAATGTGTATAGTTTGTTAATACAAATGTTTAGAGCCCAAGTTTGCTTAAATTGGATGAGTAGAACTAAAGTTATGAAATTCCAAAGTTTCCAAATTTTATTGCATTTTCAGTAATTAATTATTTAGTGCAAAAATTGTTACAGAAACATGTTGCAAACTTGACATTACTAGAAGGAGCAAAAAATTATGAAACCACAGGATTTTGAATCATTCAAATTAGAGTGATAGTCAAATTGATATGGATTTTTGAAGTAATGGTTCAGATCTGAGTTTCTGAAGATTTGGGCAGAAAAGAAAAACAGGGGTAAAAAAGGTGGGTTGAGGGGGATCGAACCCTAGACCTAAGGCTTGGTCGCAGGGGGGTTAACCAGTGGGGTGGGTGTGGCTGTGTTGACAGAATGGGCATCCGAGGGGGCTTAAGGTTCAGACAACTGCTACTGAACCAATCGAAAATAACCAGAAAAAAGGTCGGGTGCGGGACTCGAACTCGCGATCTGTTGGCTCGATGCACGCGGCTGCTGCCAGTAGGGTAGCTGCTAGATTCGTGTTAGGAAGGGGGAACGAGGGAGGATAGCTTCTGCTCCGCGGAATAACTGAACCAAACGAACACCTTCAGTCGTTCTTCTCTAACGGACAACACGCACGAACAGGGAGCAGCAGGCGGTTTGTCATGGAAGCAATTGATGCATAATCGGCGATGAAACGAGAGGGGATTGAGGGGAATGGAAAGGACTGCTCACCCACTTCGCAGAGGTGCCCGCGACACGACCGGGGAGTGGCGGAGACGGCGGCGGCGTGCTCCGGCGAGTGGCGGTCGGGGTAGAAGAAAAAGGAGGCGAGCTCCTCCTCTCGATGGTGGCGGTGGTGGAGACAGGAGGGAGGAGGTGCGGCTAGGCTAGGGTTAGGGTTTCTCCACGGGTTGGGGATAGATATAGGAGGGGGGAGAATCGGGTGGAGGAGGTTGGGCAGCAGGTCGCTGTCCATGGTGACGACAGCACCGATCGTACGGAGGTAGGGGAAAGGGTATCGGGCTGAGGTCTCTTGGTGGGCTGGGCCTCTCTCCCCTTCTGCTGCTTGCTTTTATTCTTTTTGGTATGTTTTTTTTTTTGCAGAAAATGGAAAGGGAAGAAATAGATAAGGTTTAGGGCTAGGAAAAATGTGAGAAAAATTGGGTGAGTTTATTAAGTCAAAAGCAACCACTTGCCCAGCTTGGAATTTTAAATAGTTCAAATTCTTTTGTTGTTTGCAAATTGATGCAATTTTGAATGAATTTGATTATTGATTGAAATATTAAAAACAGGAACTTAAATGGCATGAACCTTTAGTTTGAAATAGATGGAAACAAAAGATTAGAATGTTTTGGGTAATTTTCATAATTTTCCAATTGGGTGCTGTTTGAAATTTGATTCCAATTTAAATGATTTTGGAGATTAAGTGATTATTATTAAAAACAACATTTTTAATAGGGTGAACCCTATTGATTAAATAGAACAAATGATCAAAGTTGTTTTGGTGATTTTCATAATTTGAAATTGGGTGCTGTTTGATGTTTTTGATGTGAATTTGAAATAACAATTGAATTAAGTTTGGATTAATTAAATTATTAAAAGCCATAATTTTAATGGTTGAACCTTATGGATTAATGGAAACAAATGATTGATTTGTTTTGCAATTTTCATAACTTTCAAAAGGGTTGTTGTTTTGGAAATTAATTGAATTTGAAAAGGGTCTGATATTAAATGAATTTTTGATAGAAACAAAACAACAGTTTTGGAACCTCACTTTAATGGAAACAATTGATGGTTTTGATTTGAATTATCATTTTGGAAATTGTAACATCACAAGGATGAAACAAAAGGTTTGAATTTTGGTTTGAAATTCAAATAGAAAACAAAGGAGAACAAATGAAAACAGAGGAAAACAAATGGAAAACAAGCAAAACAAATGCAATGAACATGATGTCATGATGCAAAACATAAAATAACAGAGAGCAAACATTCTAATGGCTATTTTTCATACTTGGGATGTTACAAAACGCCCCCCCTTGAAGGAATCGCGCCCCGAGATTCCTACTGAGAAAAGAAAAGGTCCGGATACTTCTTGCGAAGATCCTCGTGAGCTGTGACACGTGAAACACATCGTGCACCTTGGATAGTCTGTCTGGAAGTTCCAGATGACAGGCATTCCTGGCAACTCTTCTGGAAAGATGTCAGGGAATTTGGAAACCACCGGAACATTTTCAAGTAAAGGGAGAGGTTTTGCATTGAGGGTGTATAGCTGGATAGACTTTGATTCATTTGGAGAATAGACTATCTGGAATGTGGTGCTTCAAGAATGATTCCTCGAAACAACCCCAGGTGATAGGAATGCCAGCTCTCATAGCCTAGAATCAACAACAACAACAACAACAACCTTTCTGGCCAGATAGACTTGATATTTGGGGAAGTTTTGATTAGACGCCGATAGAAGAACTTAAATGGAAAACAACAACAAGATTTCAACGGACGAAAAGGATGTTGAGAAGAACAGGATATCAACATCGGGGAAAACGAGAACAAAACTCCTGAGGTACTACGGAAAAACCCTTCCGGGCTTCTAAAGGATCAATATCTACTACTTAAGGAATAGAGGATCTGCTTCCGGGGCTTACACGCCTCCGTTCTCAATCGTGAGTAGGCAACATGATAAATCATGTCACAACCACCTCCATTCCTATGGACTAGTAGATATAACTATCCTAGAGAAACCAGGATACGTGAAAACCTAACTTGAAAGTTTAGATGAGAAGGGAAAACAACTTTGCACTTCCTTACCAGAAAAAGGGAGGGTGGGTGGGGAAAGAAGAAAAAGAACAGAATTCCTACTCTCACGTTTCATTTTTCCTATATAGCTACAAAATAGTTTCTAGACTCAACTGCGACCAGTAAAAAGGGATCCTACGACAGACAGGCTCTGATACCATTTGTCGCACCCGGACTTCTAGGGGATACTCACAGTCCGCTAAACAGTAGAGAAATGGCTTACGGGGCATACCGGCACCCGCATCTCAATATGAGCAGGCCAACACGCCAACGTGTGACAACCATTCTCGTACTATTCATCGTCTGCGCAAACCATCCCATAGAAATCCAGATACTTCCATTGACGTACTTCAAAACATACACACATGGTACGTCAACGGCATTGGAACAAGTGATATCACAACAGATCTCTACGACATAAAAGATTGAAATAAGTGCCAATAGCTCTCATTAGAGCAGAGATAGCAAATACAATCATCCAGAGGACACATGTCCCAACAATACATCATTACATCACAGCGGAAGCATCCAAAATGTCTGAGTACAGACAAGATCCAAATAGGCCTAAGAGGCCGGAAAAGAAAAGACGGAGCCCATCCACGAAGTCTCGGATCCTGCCCGGGTCCGCTATCTACTCGTCAGCAGTCTCGTCATACTCCACGTAGTAGCCACCATGTAGATCCTCGGAAACGTAGGTCTGCGGAAACCACAGCCCCAAAGGGGTCAGTACATAAACGTACTGGCAAGCAAGACGCACAGTTCACCAAAGTGTAACCCGTCAACACCAAGCACTGATGCTTTGGGTTCAACGGAAGTAAGGGGATATAAAAGATGCTGCAACTGGCTGCGCTAACCAACTACAGAAACACTACAACCTCCGGCTAACAGAAAAGAGATAAGATCGCGTATCGTAACCAACCTATCAACTAATTCCAAACAAACCCATCCTGGATCTCGCCCCTTATCCAAAGAAGCAATCCGAGGATAACTCACACAGTTGGATTAGTGATGGTTCAGATTGTTGTGTCAATAAGCCTATTACTAGTCAAGTTATCATTAGTTAGGTGTAAGTTGTCCTGAGTACTTGTTAGCCAGTACTTTCACCAAGTAATCCATAACCGCGGAAAACACGGCTTCTCGAGAAGATTTATCCCTGCAGGGGTGCACCAATTTGGCCGTACACGTAAGAATATCCCGCCAGGATGGAAATGCACTTCCACCAAGCGAGGCACTCTACACAACTCAACTCTTCTTCGCATCAAGCCCAAAGCACCACGTGCTGTGCGTGCGCGGCTAATCGAGCCCCACGAAGAAAAGGGGACCCTCATAGCACTGGAAGACCACGCCGCCCTAAATGCCGACTACAAAAGTTCCACCCTGGCGCCAAGGGTTCGTACCTGCATATGCGTGCATCAAATGGAAAGCCCGAATTAAGTGTGGTGATTTGGACGAGATGCGAATCGAGTCAAATTGAGGGGGGCGCCCATACACGCTTCCCACATGCGGATAGTGCGCTCATCATGGATCAGTAGACAAGACCCTTTTCCTATTAGGGTCGACACTAGCAGGCCTCAAAACCACGCCGGGCCTCCTGCCGGTGCCTTATCAGCAATTTATTATTACCTCAAATTAACAGGTGGTAGTTTAACATCGAGCCCCAGAATATAAACAAATATGATAACAGAAAGTAACTGATAACAGACTCGAGGAAAACAACCCTAAGCATGCTAGTAAGACACAGGCTCAAACAACGGTGTTATGGGAGTGGAGGTGAGGCAATATCAGGGTTAAATGATACATGTGATAGGTTCGAACAGAAGCAACGATTCATAGGGCTAGCAGAATAGACAACAGAAAGTATCGGTAACCAATGTTGAAAGGAACACAATGGTTCATGTGAGTGATAACTTGCCTGCAAACCCAGTAGCCTGGTACTGAGCTAACTCCTTAGAAGGGATGTCGTAAGGATCGTCGGTCTCAACGTCGTCGTGTATCCGAGAAGAAGCAAACAAACAACGCAGAAAGATAAGCAATCAATAACATGGCATAATGCACAAACATGGGATGATGCATGGCAATTTAATTGATGCATAGAAATAAACTAGTTGACAAGATAGCAACATGATTAAATGGACCCATATGCAATTTGAGTTGCATATGAAAAGCCCATGCATTATGGTTGAAACAATTGTTTTCCAACTAATCATCATATGAAAGTGGATTAGCATGATGCATGGATGAGGAAAACAACAAAATAACAACAATAGAACCAATTGGAAATAAGGTGTACCCATTTTGAAACTCACTTATTAAATTTTTGGAATTTTGGTTACTTAAAGGGTGTCACACAAACATTTGTTGTTTTCATCAATTTAACTTGTCCAAAATAGATAACAAAATTCATATTTTAATAGAACACACAATTTTGTGTGGATTACATGTTTCACTTGTTGAAAAAGGATTTCAAATAAATTATTTATGAATTTAACAATTTTAAATGATTTGAACAAGGTTTAAATTATTTAACCAATTTTAATTATTCAAAACATGAAACAAAATTTATATTTGGAAATGTGGTTTAATTTTGCATGGAAAACATATTTCATTTGTTGAAAATGGATTTAAAATGAGCAAATTATTAATTTGGCAATTTTAAATGCAATAAACAAGAAACAATTGTTTTCAGCAATTTAAATTATTCTAAACAGCAAACAAAATTGATATTTGGAAAGTACATGAAAAGTTGATTGGAAAACATGTTTAGTTTGTTGAAATTGGAATTTTTATGCCCAAGTTATGATTTTTGCAAAATTAAGTGAACTAAACAAGTTTTCAAATATTGCACCAATTTAAAATATTCAAAACAGTAACAAATTGCATTGAAAAGGTTGAAAACATGTAGCAAATGTTTCATTGAACATTTAGATCTATCAAACATAATTTTAGGGTGATTATTGAATTTATTATGCAATTTTCCATAATCATTCTTATTCTGCCCTTTTTAGTAAACAGAGGAAAACATGCTCAAAATTAATTCAATTGTGACCAAATAAAATACCAATGTGTAGAGTTTGTTAAGACAAATTTTTAGAGCCCAAGTTTGCTTAAATTGGATGAGTAGAACTAAAGTTATGAAATTCCAAAGTTTCCAAATTTTATTGCATTTTCAGTAATTAATTATTTAGTGCAAAAATTGTTACAGAAACATGTTGCAAACTTGACATTACTAGAAGGAGCACAAAATTATGAAACCACAGGATTTTGAATCATTCAAATTGGAGTGATATTCAAATTGATATGGATTTTTGAAGTAATGGTTCAGATCTGAGTTTCTGAAGATTTGGGCAGAAAAGAAAAACAGGGGTAAAAAAGGTGGGTTGAGGGGGATCGAACCCTAGACCTAAGGCTTGCTCACAGGGGGGTTAACCAGTGGGGTGGGTGTGGCTGTGTTGACAGAATGGGCATCCGAGGGGGCTTAAGGTTCAGACAACTGCTACTGAACCAATCGAAAATAACCAGAAAAAAGGTGGGGTGCGGGACTCGAACTCGCGATCTGTTGGCTCACTGCACGCGGCTGCTGCCAGTAGGGTAGCTGCTAGATTCGTGTTAGGAAGGGGGAACGATGGAGGATAGCTTCTGCTCCGCGGAATAACTGAACCAAACGAACACCTTCAGTCGTTCTTCTCTGACAGACAACACGCACGAACAGGGAGCAGCAGGCGGTTTGTCATGGAAGCAATTGATGCATAATCGGCGATGAAACGAGAGGGGGTTGAGGGGAATGGAAAGGGCTGCTCACCCACTTCGCAGAGGTGCCCGCGGCACGGCCGGGAGTGGCGGAGACGGCGGCGGCGTGCTCCGGCGAGTGGCGGTCGGGGCAGAAGAAAAAGGAGGCGAGCTCCTCCTCTCGATGGCGGCGGTGGTGGAGACAGGAGGGAGGAGGTGCGGCTAGGCTAGGGTTAGGGTTTCTCCACGGGTTGGGGATAGATATAGGAGGGGGGGGAGAATCGGGTGGAGGAGGTTGGGCAGCAGGTCGCTGTCCATGGTGACGACATCACCGATCGTACGGAGGTAGGGGAAAGGGTATCGGGCTGAGGTCTCTTGGTGGGCTGGGCCTCTCTCCCCTTCTGCTGCTTGCTTTTATTCTTTTTGGTATGTTTTTTTTTGTGCAGAAAATGGAAAGGGAAGAAATAGATAAGGTTTAGGGCTAGGAAAAATGTGAGAAAAATTGGGTGAGTTTATTAAGTCAAAAGCAACCACTTGCCAAGCTTGGAATTTTAAAAAGTTCAAATTCTTTTGTTGTTTGTAAATTGATGCAATTTTGAATGAATTTGATTATTGATTGAAATATTAAAAACAGGAACTTAAATGGCATGAACCTTTAGTTTGAAATAGATGGAAACAAAAGATTAGAATGTTTTGGGTAATTTTCATAATTTTCCAATTGGGTGCTGTTTGAAATTTGATTCCAATTTAAATGATTTTGGAGATTAAGTGATTATTATTAAAAACAACATTTTTAATAGGGTGAACCCTATTGATTAAATAGAACAAATGATCAAAGTTGTTTTGGTGATTTTCATAATTTGAAATTGGGTGCTGTTTGATGTTTTTGATGTGAATTTGAAATAACAATTGAATTAAGTTTGGATTAATTAAATTATTAAAAGCCATAATTTTAATGGTTGAACCTTATGGATTAATGGAAACAAATGATTGATTTGTTTTGCAATTTTCATAACTTTCAAAAGGGTTGTGGTTTTGGAAATTAATTGAATTTGAAAAGGGTCTGATATTAAATGAATTTTTGATAGAAACAAAACAACAGTTTTGGAACATCACTTTAATGGAAACAATTGATGGTTTTGATTTGAATTATCATTTTGGAAATTGTAACATCACAAGGATGAAACAAAGGGTTTGAATTTTGGTTTGAAATTCAAATAGAAAACAAAGGAAAACAAATGAAAACAGAGGAAAACAAATGGAAAACAAGCAAAACAAATGCAATGAACATGATGTCATGATGCAAAACATAAAATAACAGAGAGTAAACATTCTAATGGCTATTTTTCATACTTGGGATGTTACACCACCCCGCGCCCGCGCCGTCCCTTCCCGAGCCCCACGGTGAGCTAACCGGCCGCGCCCCCTTTTTCTCCGTTCGGGTCAGAGAGAGAAGGTGAGAGCAGGAAGAAGAAAGAGAGCGAGCCGTTGGATCGAGGATCCACGGCCACGGTTGAAAGCGAGCCTTTCCCACGCCCGCGCTCGCGTGTCCAGCGCAGCTGGGCCGCGCAGCCGCTAGCTGGGCCGTGCCCTTTTTGAATCAGCCCGCTCTGCCCGAGTTTAATTCATTTAATTGTTAACAGAACTTTCTACTTTTACTTTGGACGTGTATAAAATACACTACCTGCAAAATAAATCTTAGGAAATTCATGGACCTAAAGATATGAAATCTAAACCATATAAAATTTGCAGATCTATGTTTGGACCAATATTTTGGACACAAGAAATGTTTTGGCACAAACTGTCAGTGAGAATGATTTGAACATAACTTTAAAAATACATAACCAAATGGAACAAACTAAAATATCCCGGATAGGTATTAAAAGTATCTATCCAATTCACGTAACCTCACATCAAGGTGAGTTATCATATGAAAATGCCATCCAGTTTAGTAAAATACCAGTAAGCTCTTTTATGATTTTTAGAATGAGTTTAAAGATGATTTTTGGAGTAAACCCAATTGGATGAGTTTGGTATTGACTAGATCTATCTTATCCTAGCTTAGATTAATTTTTGGAGCTCTAGATTAATTTTTGTGGACAGATCTAGAAACAACAGCTTTTCTGTTTTGTTTTCTTTGAGTGTTTTTGTTTGAAATGAAATGTTTGGTTGATTTAATTTTGCTTCCTAGCATTTATAAAGTTGTTAGGACTTGTTATTAAGTTGTTATCTTACAGTACATCTACCTTAGAAAGTGTGTGCATGATTGGAAACTCAAATAAAAATGAAATAGCATTTGTTACTTTCTAGTTTTATAATTTTGGAATTGCGTGTGAGCTAGATCTCTGTGTGATTGATTTAATAAATTTTGTGCTATGATTGCTTTGGGTCCAGTACCATTTTGGTAATGTTATTTGGATGATTTTGTCTCTGATAGCTTGCATGTCTTTTTATAGTGAAGCATGTGTAGGTTTTTGTTATTCTTATGCACTAGTGTTGTTTGCACTAGAATAAATAGCCTTGTATTAATTATCTTGTATGCAATGTTTGTCATGAGTAACCAGAGGCTTAGTACCTCTTTTGACTTGGTATTAGTGGGCCCATAACCCACTGGTCCCATTGTATTTTGGTTGAGGATGAAAAATCCCTAACCATGCACATGTGAGAAAATAACATGTTTTAATTATATGATTGATTTCTATTTTCCACCAAGGAAAATATATTTGTTTGTTTTCACTTATGCAAGTGAGAAGCTTATTTCTTATCAGCAGCTACTAGTATGTTAGATGTGATCCATTTTTTTAGCATAATATTCCTTAGGAGTATCATGTTAAGAAATGATTCACTATTGAGTGCTAAATTAAATTGTTTGCAAATAAACTAAATTCCTTGTGATTGATAGATTGTTTGTGAATGATTTTAAATTGAGTGTTTGGATTTTTGAAAAGGTTTAGATAACTTTTCTTTAAGTGCATAGCTACTGGTTGTGTGAGTTATACCTTTCTTGCTTGCTAGTAATTGATTAAAGAAAACAGAAATTGCTAGAATTAATTTATGCATGCTTAATAGTTGTTCCATGAAATTATTTTGATGTTTGTGCTTACTAGCATGTGTAAGATTTGTGTACTGTTATTAGGCACATTTATAATCATGACTTGCTTGGTTAGATTTAAGCATCATGGTAGCATTGTTTGTTTCTCTAGTGTTGAACTAGTATCACCACTGGAAAATGGTGATTTTTGCTCTAGTATTGTCATCTTTTCTTTTATGAGTGTATGAGTTTATTATAACGTATTTAGGATGTTATTACTTCTGTTATGATGCCATGAATTATTTAGATTTCATGTGGTATAGTTGTAGATTATAAGTACTCCTTATAGCATGCTTGTGTAGATTTTCCATACTAGTGTGTTATTAGTGCAGTCCTGTTTCTATGCTTTTGATAGGACTATTTTCTGGAGTGATGATTGTGTTTTAGATTATTTTTATGACTTGTTATCTTTGTTTTTAGCTACTTGTTTTTTTGCTAAACTTTCATGATTGATGGATTCCATAACTTCAATTAAACACTAATGTAGTAAATTAATAGTCTATTCATCTGTGGTGTGTTTACCTACTGTTTGGGAATTATCTGAGTGTGTACCTTAGCATGAGTGTCATACTTTTGATAATTGTTGTGCTAGTGTTGTTGTTGTGCTTAGGAGTATTTTGTGAACTAAGCATCCAACTTAGATCATGAACCTTTTTAGTGACAATTGCCTATGTGTTGCTAATACTCACTGCCATGGGTATTGTCCTGTCTGTTTGTTTTACCTTAGCAACCTAACCCTTTGCACCCACAAGCTATATTTTTAGCTTCTTAGATATCGTATTATGAGAGTGGTACACCACTCCATATATGGTATGTAAGATGTGGGATATGGTTTGCTAAACCATATGTTTGCCTGACGATAGTTTTGTACCCTGAGAGTTATGTGAGGCAGTTTTCTCGATAACGTTTGTGAGTTGCTCTATTGTACTTTTGTTGCTGTATGTATTTCTTAGCTTAGTTGTTTGGTCTTTAGACCTGAGAGTGTGTCTTTTATTCTTTTACGATGCTAGAAAACGAAGAAGAAGAAGAAGCAGTTGTGGAGTTGTGCGTCAAGTTCAAGTTACTTCAAGGCCAGGGACATTAAGAGACTTAAGGCAAGCCATCCCGATGCTTGATGTTATACTACACTTATCATTATCTATCATGCATGTTTTACTTCTGAAAAGTTTTACAAAACTCTGATTTCAAAAAAAAAAACTAGTTTTGAGTGAATACTACTACTACTATTATATATATACTATGCCATTAGTTAATACTTGGTGTTACCAAGCCCATAGCCACCATATGGTATTTATTACCATCAAATATACTAGTCCCTAAGTGGACACCCTAAAATTGTGTTTTTACAAAACAAAGGCTTTATGGAAAACCCGGAGAAAAGGCGGATCCTTATTCTCCGGAGGATTGTGGAAGTGGTCATTTTTGTGAAAAAAACGTGTTTAAAAAAATGACACATAACCTAGTCTTCGCCGGACAACCTTTACCGTACTGCCACCCTACCCCAACATGGGCATGGGGCTTAACTGGAACTTTGTTCTTGTTAGTGTGTGTTCTATCTCAATTGCTATAAGGATCGTCGAGCCCTCGAACCGATTGTCGCTAGGTGGAAGATACGGGGCATACAAAGTGAGGGATTAAGTTACCCCCCGGTTGCGACGGTTGAGTCTCCTGTCTAGGCAGGGAGCCGGGGAGATTATACTCAACTGAAGAGATAGACACATTCTAGCTTGAACATAGTGGAAAGTTAGGATCAGTTATCTGATGTTCTGCATACTGTTGTTACAGTACGTGGTTGTTCACGGCAGGTGTACTGTATCTAATGGATGTATACACCTCTGCAGAGTACAACTTTTTCGAAGAAGCCGCGTCCTCGGATATGGACAGTTAAATGGCCATGTAGCTAGAATTGTGTCAATATTTTCAAAAGGATGTTTTTCCAAAAAGGTGTTGAACTTGGGAAGTTCGGAAAGGAAGAAATCTTGTACCGTGGAGGTACCGATGATGAAAAGGCAGAAGTTGTTTTACAAGAAGTTTTGCAAAGAAAATCTTTCTTCTCTAAGCAAACATCTGGAAACTGATTACAAGAAGTTTTGCAAAGAGAAAACTTTGTTTTAACAAAGTTTTACAAAACCTCTTGTACATGTGATATCTACAAGAGAAAGAAAAAACTATATTATTTTCTTCTGAATTATCTTCTTCAACGAAGATACAGATTAACCTGACTGCAACTGTGGTGTCATCCTATATGAGCACCATTGATAGTGAACCCTATTTATAGCCTACCTATTAGACCGTATAAGCATACTTGCATTTGGTAAGTTACATGATGGATGTATTGCTGAGTACATTCAAATGTACTCATATTGGTTTTGTCCCTGGTATCAACTTGCCATATTTTGAGAAGGAGTCTCAGAAGAAGATCTACGAAGAGGAGTACGGAGCTGATGGCTTTGCGAACTAGGATCGTCTCCGGGTCAGCAGCCTGTAGGTTAAGGCGTGACTTGGGCTCTACCGCGTTTGTGTGTGTTTAATCTTCCGCTATGTGTGTTGTGAGTTGTCCTGCGTGACAACCGTGTAGGCTTGGTCATGTGACCATGTGTCTTTGTAAGTGTTTGTGCAACCGTGTAATGGATATTGTATCTGTGTACCAACTTGATATGTTGTTCACGACTGAATTCCTGGGATCGTGAATGTATGCATATCGGGGGTGTCCTTGAACAGTGGTTCGAAGGGCAGGCCCTACAACATATTTGTTTACCTTTGCTCCATCCGGTTGATGAATCAGAGCTATGAGAACCTAGTATGATATGATGTCGTGGTAAGATGAGCACTCTGTGGTTAACTTGACTAAGGCTTGGACGGGAGGCCACTTGGGAAGTGGTTCTTTGTCCTGTACTTTCCAACCCTAGGATTAAGGTCTCGCCGCGAAGACCAAGACTGAGCGTGCAACCACACTCGCGAGCCGATGAACCTCGCTCGACTAACTAACTTGTTTGGCTCTATCCGTGGGTCACGTAGTTTGGGAGTTCCATCTACGTGTGAGTCAAAAACCTTTTGCAGGTGTTTAGGGCGTGACCGGGAAAAGTGATGGACGTACACGGATCTTGATCCCGCCTCACAGAACAGGTGCCGTCAGGAGGTGGCCAACTCCCTGTTGACGGGGTGGCCCTGTTTGGGTTGACTCATGGATAGGGTTACGCAAGGTAAAGGTCGGAGCCATCCACCCTCTTCCGCGCTCCATGGAAGAGCGTACATATGGCGCTAAGAGTCGGAGGGTACGTGTGGGTAAAGTGTACATCCCTGCAGGGTAATGTTTTCGAAAAGTCGTGTCCACGGTTACGGACGACTTGGTGAAAGTCGTGTGGCCATAGATAACTTGAACCCTACGTAAAAGATGTTGAAAATGATTGAAGGGTGCCTCCTCGGAGATGCCGAGAGGGGTTATCCTTGTAGCATGAGACGCTGGGAAATGATGTTGGTGGATGAAAACATGATGATCTCAGTAGTTGAGTAGCTTCCTCATCTGTTTTGAAAACACTCCATGAGACGTGCTATTCTTCCTCGATTTGGAGAAATAAATCTTGCTTTACGCAAAATAGCCTTCATAAAACCCTTTTAGAAGTAGCAGATATATAATAGGTTAACTAAGTCTTGTTGAGTACCTCCCGTACTCAGGTTTGCTTAATGTTGGTTCAGGTGAAGTTCTCACTCCGGTGGTGTTTCAATGTGGACATCGACGTGTAGTTTGGGGTTCTTAGGTAGCATCCTGGAATCTATGGGCTGGGACGTCGCCTTATGTTGCGGCCTCTTAGGACTTTTTGGTTCTTGTTGACTAGCAACATAACTTGCCTTCCGTTGTCTGATGTAATGTTGGGTCGTGTGACCTCTGCTTGTAAGCTATACTCTAGTAATACCTGCTTAATACAGCTTCCATGTCTAGAGTGCTGCTTTGATCGGTTGTTGGTTTATAGCTCATTGGTATACAGTGTTGGCTATGCCTGCGTAGTTGTCGCAGTCGAGGGGTTGTGGAGCCGATGATCCATGTCCGAGCACGCCTGCCGATGTGATTTGGCCTAGGGCTTGGTAACCCCAGTAACCCCCGATTGTTGTTGCACTTCCTGGACACATAGCATCTCTGTATAGCTTTGGTCCCATTCCTTCAGTTTCATCCGACTCATGCACGCTTGGTTATGCATATTTGGTTATGACTAGCATGGACACAAGGAGTAGTAGTACCGAGGTGATCTGTCCTGCGTGCCGATGAATCCGGTCTGCCTGCCGTTGTTTGTTGCGGCCGGGGCTGGTAACCCTAAAGCCCTTGTGGGTCCATGACTAGGAGCACAAAACAGTATGTATATCTCTAGGCCCGGGGTCGTGACCACGGATGTCTCCCTCGGGAGCGTAGATCTGTCGCCGGCCCCAATCACCTGCCAGGTTGACTTCGCAGCCGGTTGGTCGCTCGACTTGAAGTCAGGGATGCCGGGGCGGCGGCCCTGGAAGGTGGACAACACAAGCGTCTCTTATGGAGAGCGACATGATGGTGGTGATGGCTTTGTCCTTTGGCCATGTGGTTGGCAAGTAGCGGGCCGTGGGGACTTCTAGAGTTGGTGGTGGCGACTCCTAGATCATGTGTTGGAGTCCATTCTCGGGGTCAGTGGGCGATCCGAGTGGATAAACATTGTGCGTAGGTCTTTCCGAGCGAAAGCTTTGCGCTTTGGCGCCAATGGCGGCAATGCCTGCGTGTATTGTTACCCTCCTGGGGGCGCTTTTGTGGCTACCTACGCCTTCGTTGGCTCCGGGTGAAAACCCTGGACCTCTCCGGTCTCGACTTGGACGGTGTATTACGTCATTACCCTCTTGGGGGCGTTATCGTGGAGTCTCCTCTGACTCCGGGTGAAAACCCTTGACCATTCCGGTCTCGATGTTGGCAACGTGATATTTCTCTACCCTCTTGGGGGCTTCGTCGTGGAGCCTCGTCCTTTAGGATCGTGCTAGTGTCCTCGGTGGAAAGTTTGGGTCTCCCTTTTCTTTTATTTTTCTATCTTTGATCTGCTTGCGTTGTAAGAGGTTTCCCTCATCACTTTGTATCGGTTTGGCCATTTGGGCTTTATTTATAAAGCGGGGCGAAAGCCTATTTCACCCTTCGGTGATATTCAAACCCGGGTCCTTCCGAGATGAAGATCGAAGGGCAAGCCACTACGCCACTACTGTGTTTGTGATCTCTTCCAGATCTGAGCAGAGAAGAAGTAAGTAGGAGACATAAATGAATTTTTGCAGATAGGAAGATACAGACTTGATCCATGTCTCCAGGACCTGCACAGCCACGGGAGCAGATGAAGCGGGCGTCATAACAGAAGTAAGAAAGCAAGGGTGCAGCGTGTAGGGAAAGGAAGAAAGGTGTGTGTCCATGCACGGGGTAGTGCTAGGGAAGCAAAGACCGAAAGGATCGGTTCATGCACACCTCGGACTTGATCTTGTCCATGGCGGACACCATCGCACGATGATGAGTACACAGAGCAAGATGGGGAAGGGTAAGCTATCTCGAAGGTGACACTCACCTCGAGGATGTCGATGGAGCAAGGGTTTGGCACAGGAGCGACGATGTTGACCGGACATATGAGAAGAAGACGCTGCACCGTTGAGCTCCTCATGGACGGACGAAGCTCCTGAAGAGGATGGAGCGGTGCTCTTGGTGCCTCCCAGGTTCGATCGAGGGAACAGAGACGACGAGGAAGAAGCCACATTTCTATTCCATGCTTCCGGAGATCCTCGTAGTGACCACAGTGGCGTTCCTTGGTGCTCATACTACCGGCCATAGAGGGGATATCTCTCTCTCGGTTTAGAAGAAAACTGCAGAGAAAGAAAGGAGCAGAGGAGGAAGAGAGGAGGGTGGCGGAGGCGATGGAAAAGGGAGAAGGAGGAGGGAAAGCTAGGGTTCGGGGCCGCCTTGGAGGTGGCTTTAAGCAGGAAGAGAAAGGGAGCAGGTGGGATCGGTGGTCGAGGTCGACAGCAACAGATTTGCTCCTCCCTCATGCGTGTGACTTCTACAGAAGTAGGAGGAAGGAGAGGTGGGCTGGGAGTTGGGGTTTCGGTGTGGGCTCCTGCTGGGTCGGTTTGGCCTAGCAGCCTAAAACATTTTTTTTGCCCTTTTATTTCCAGAAATTGTTTGGGCTCCATTAAAATTAGATTTATGCATCAAAGAAATCCTAGAAAAATTTAGAAAATTGGAGTTGATGAATTAAAAATAGTTTTGCAAGTTTTAAATGCACGATGATGCATGAGGATGTCATGATGCAAAAAAGAAAACAAACAATTTTCTATTTGAGGAAAACCCCCGGGTGTTACAATGTAGTCGACATATGAAGCATGGGTATGTATTTGGTGAGTAGTCTACCTAAGAATGAGTGGTTTGTAGTGTGGTATGAAAAGGGAGAGTGGTGTGAAACCCATTGTTTCCAAGGAGTGTCTGGATTGTGGAGGAACTTGTAGAATTTTTTTAGAAGAAGACTAACATTCTGTGCATTTAAATTTGTAACCCCAAAAGCGCCCCCTAAAAGTACAAGGATGCCGCCTAGGGGGGGGAGTGAATAGGTGCTTAAAAAATAATTAGAGTTTAGGCTCGAATAAATGCGGAATAAAACTAGTATTTAATTATCAAGCACAAAACCTAAACAAGCTTGGTTTACCTATGTGAACAAACAACTTATGATAGGAAATATATATAACTAAGTGATAGCAAGATAGATAACTTCAAGCACGACGGCCATCACAAAGATAAATGCATAAGTAATAAGCTCAAGTATAGAAATAACCGAAGCACAAGGCGACACCGATGTGATTACTGAAGTTCATTCCCAAGGGAAGTAAGTATTCGTTGGAGGGGTGTGGAGCCGCCAAGGCACTCCAACGCATGGTTGTGCTCACCCTATTCTCCTTCAGCTTCTCCGGAGAGAGATGCTTATTTCCACTATGAGGTCATATTGAAGGGGGTGACCAAACCTTACACAAGGTTGAGGCTATCTCCACAACTCAGTTGGAGGCTCTCAACAAAGTTTCTTGCAACAAGGTGGAAGCTCCAAGCACTAACCGTCTAGGATGCTCAATGCACCCAAGAGAAACAATCTCTCCGGTGACCAAGCAATCAAGAGTAACAAGCTCAAACTGATGCACCTAATGCAATGATAAGAACACACAAAATGGTCAAATCCTTCTCTCCCAAATACCACCAAAGAAACTAATGCTATGGAGGGAGGAAGGAGGAAGAACAAGGAAAACAAATAATGAATCCCAAGATCTAGATCCAGTGGATTCCCCTCACTAAGAGGAGAGATTGATTGATGGAATAGTAGATCTAGATATCCTATCTCTTTTCCCTAAAAGGGGCAAGAATCATTGGAGGGATTGAGAGAAACAAAAACTTTGGAAGGTCTACAATGAAGGAGAGAGAAAATAGGCCGTAAAACCTCCTCTTGAGAAAGAGGAAGGCTATTTATAGCTTCCCACAAAATATGGCCGTTACAGCCGTCCGGGCTAGAATTTTGGCACTTACACCGGAAATCCTGGCCCCCCGGGGTGGAAATTTACACCCCGAAAATTTCCGGACGATCCAAGACCCCCTGGAGCGCGAGTGCCTGCTGTCTGGTGATGGGCCGGATATTTGCCCCGGAAGGCCCTAGACTGGAATTTCTGCCCCCCTAAAAACTGCAGAAACATCGGTATGAAAATGGTCATAACTTTTGCATACGGACTCCGTTTTCGATGTTCTTGGGATCATTGAAACTAAAATGAAGAGAAATAAAATAATATGTATAGAAAAATTATATTATAACAAGGGAGGATAAAACCAAATGGGAAAATTCTAGACCTCTCTATAAGATAGTAACCGGCAAAACCTCCAATAAAAAAAATGCAATAAGTTTTCCATACAAAATCCGTTTTTGATGAACTTGAGCTTGACATGAAGAAAATAAAAAGCTATAAAACCACACATGGAGAAAAAAAAATAAGAACCAATAAAGATGATGCCAATAATGCAAAAGTTTGAGCTCTCTACGAACGATATGATCAGGCAACTCATTCGAGAGTCCCTCTTGATAGAACGGTTATGTATCCTATAGCCCGGTCTCCCTAATAACATCATGAGACCGATAAAATAGGAAACTCATCAATCTCATACCTTTTCCTTGCGCATTCCAATTGAGCTAGATGATGACGATCTTAATCACCTCAAGTTGGACCACCTTTCTTGATTGCGCTTCGCTTCGTGAAGACTTGTAAATTGCTCCCCCATAAGATAATATGGGAAAGCATCTCACATGTCCATCTTCAATTGACAATAATCTCGATATGGGTGGCAAGCATCAAGCATATGAACTCTTCTTTATGCTCATCTTGAACTTGCACTTAACAACCTCTTTGGTGACGATCATCACTTGCCATCATCTTCCATGGGCTATATAGAATATCCATTTTGATGCAAGACTCATGGGAAGAAACATAAACCCACAAATATACTCCACATGCATGTAACATGGGTTAGTTCACAAATCTATATATACAATTTCTTACAGTACCACGAGGTCACATGATCCCACTTGGTACATCATTTAGCTTTGTGTGTTGCTCAATCTTGAATCCATTCTTTACGCTTCGACTTGATCAACCAAGTATATTCTCTTTATTCCTGATGATGATGTATTCAAGGTAAACATGAATTTTTACACAATCTCCTTCTTCAATACATACTTGAATCCAACACATGGAGTTCAAATGGTGCCAACGGACAAACCTATAAGAATATCTCAATGCAAACACTAGTCCATAAGAATTGTCATTAATTACCAAAACCAAACATGGGGGCATCATGCACTTTAACCTCCGCTCCGTGGAGTACAGGCTTTGTCCCAAACCACGAGGGCATTGTGCTCTAGAGCATGTTTCATCAGCTTCCCAAAAGAAATACCTGCACTTGCTATCTATGGCCTGGATGACGGAGGAAGGAAGCATGATAGAAGACATGAAATGCATAGGAAGGTTGTCGAGGACCAACGAGAGAAGCACGGGCTTCCCTCCTTTGGAGAGCAGAGAGGCTCTCCAACCTGCGAGGTATTTGTCAATGTTGTCAATGATAGGCTGGAAGGGTGATTGAGGTAATTTTCTGTTGGATAAGGGCAACCCTATGTAGGTATGGGGGAAGGTGGAAGAGGTTGTGCCAAGAGTATTGGAAATTATGGATGCTTCCCGAGTGGAGATGTGGATAGGGACGAAGGTGGTTTTGTTAAAGTTGATTTGGAGGCCGATTGTTGCGGCAAAGTCGTATAGAATATTTTTAAGGTTATTAGCAGCTACCGTTGTGGCTTTGATGAGGATGAGCGTGTCATATGCATACTAGAGAATGGGACAGGGGATATCATCGCAAAGAGGGTGAACAAAGAGCCCATGGGAATAGGAAGTGATAATCATTTGTTGCAAGACATCCGCAACCGTGATGAATAGGTAGGGCGAGAGAGGGTCACCATGGCGAAGGCATTTCCCAAAGTTGATGCAAGGGCCAAGCACGCCATTAACCAAAACCGTAGTCATCCCATTTTTGAGGAGGAGCTCAATCCAGGAGACAAAACGAGGAGGAAAGCCACGGTGCTTAATTATTCTAATTAGCGAATCCCAATTGAGAGAGTCAAAATCTTTCCAAAAGTCAAGATTAATGAAAATGGTAGGGGATTTGCGTTTATGGTAGCAATTAAGGATGTCTGCAGCATAAAGGAAATTTTCAGCAATACCCCTCCCCGGAATGAAGCCAGTTTGGCTACTGTTGACTGATGGTGCAGATCTTGCACTCGTTGGGTAATCCCAAGAGGAAGGTATGAAGAGCACAACATCAAATTTCCCTCAGAAAGAAACCAAGTTTGAATCGACCAGTAGGAGAAAGAAATCACTTCCGAAGGTTGATGCAGCTGATGTGGCAAGGCGCACTACCGGCTCAAAAGCAACATGAAACCTACACAACACAATCAAATCAGTTTGCCCCAACGAAGCAGTGAGGTTGTCAATCTCACCGGTTTTGCTGAATACAAATAGGTTAACACATATGATGTGGAAAATATTACTTGTTTGCAGTAGATGAAAAGAGAACAGTGATGGCAGTAGGAAAACGGTAGGAACAGTATGAAAACAGAGATTGCAGTGGTTGTATTATCAGTATGAGGAAAATGGACTGGGGTCCACAGTTCACTAGCGGTGTCTCTCCAGAACAGATAGATAACATGCTGGGTAAACAAAATACAGTTGGGCAATTGACGGATATAAAGGCTGCACCGTAGTGCATATGCATGACATGATGATTACTATGTGATTCATGCGGGCATTACAACAAGATACATAGACCGTTATCCAACTATATCTATGACTAATAATCCACCCTCAGAATGTCATCTGAGCAAACCTTGGGTATTAAGTTGCAAGCAACACATTATTGCAGTAAGCAAAGTGTGTAATGTAAACAATAACATCATCCACAGACAAAGCATAGTTGTTTTCTCCATAATGGCAACAACACATCCCCCACCCATTTATGTTTCTGTCACTCGAGTGTGACTGAAGGCATGAACCCACCATCGAGCATAAATACTCCCTCTTGGAGTTACAAGAATCTACTTGTCCAGAGCATCTACTAGCAACGAAAAGCATGCAAGATCATAAATAATATACACACGAAAAGAACATGATAGATTGATAATCATTGGACATAGCATTCAATATTCATCAGATCCCAGCAAACACAACATGTAGCATCACAATAAGATGATCTTGATCATGTAGGGTAACTCACAAGATCTAAACATGAGGCATAAAGAGAACATAACAACCATCTAGCTACTGTTATGGACTCGTAGCCCAAGGATGAACTACTCACGCATCATTCCGGAGGAGGGCATGGTGATGAAGAACCGTATGGTGATGATTCCCCCTCCCGGCAGGGTGCCAGGGAGAGCTCTAGAACCCTCCCGAACTAGGGTTGACGATGACGGCAGCTGCGGATATTTTTGGTGGAAAAGGCTTCTGTATTTAGGGTTAACCCTTCGAGGAGAATATATAGGCGTGAGGGAAACGTCTGTGGGTGTCCAGGGGGCCCACACCACCCCTAGGCGCGGAGAAGGGGGCGCTTCCCTATGGTGTGGGGCCCTTGTGGCCCCCCCTCTCGGTCCCCTCCGGACTCCGTGTGAGCGACAACTTTCTAAGACTTCCGGGCTTCGAATTGTCCAATTCCGGGAATATGTCCAGAACAACTTTTCTGAAACTAAAAACAGAAGAAAACATGAACTGGCTCTGTGGCATCTTGTCAATAGGTTAGTCCCAGGAAATCGATAAAAAATGGCAGAAAATGTAAAGAAAACATGTAGCATATAGTATGAAAACAACATGGAACATAAAAAATTATGGATATGCTTATGACGTATCAACATCCCCAAGCTTAGTTCCTACTCGTCCTCGAGTAGGTAAACGATAAAAACAAATAATTTCTGAGGTGACATGCTACCAACATTTACTTGATCATCATAAAGTAAAAGCATATATACGCTGAGATCATAGTACTTTAAACACATGCATGATAGATATAATTCTAACAATGAAACTTAGCAATCACCTTGCATCATGAAAAGTAACACAAATAAAAGATCATGAATAATAATGCACATGAAATTTATACGTTTGTTTCGAGCATAAATTTCACGACCCCGGACCTAGAGATATACATACTGTTATGTGCTCCTAGCCATGGACTCACAAGGGCTTCAGGGTTACCGGCCCCGGCCGCAACAAACAACGGCAGGCAGACTGGATTCATCGCCACGTAGTCCGGATCCCCAGTCTACTACTCCTTGTATCCATGCTAGTCATAACCAACTATGCATATCAAAGCGTCCACGAATCGTACGAAACTGAAGGAATGGGATCAAAGCTATACAGAGATGCCAAAACCGTTTAAAAGGTTTTATTTGCGTTGCCGAATGGAAATCTCAAACTACGTGACTCATGGATCTGGCCAAACAAGTTAGTTGGTCGACCGCGGTTACTTAGAACCCGCGTGTGGTTGCACGCTCAGTCTTGGCTTCCGCTCGAGACCGTAATCCTAGGGTTGGCGACTATAGGACGAACAACCACTTCCCAAGTGGCCTCCCATACCAGCCTTAGTCAAGTTATCCACACAAGGCTCATCTCACCATGTCATCATATCACACTAGGTTATCAGAACTCTGATTCATCAACCGGATGGAGCAGAGGTAACAAACATGTAAAGCTAAGCGGAGCAGATATGAGGCTCTGGCGATGCGCACAAGCAAATCTATGGCGGCTAGGAGCGGTGGATCAGGATATTGAGGCAATGCAGTATATAGGTGAACTATATCTACTAGCATCAAATACTTTGGAATCGAATGCAAAGTACGAGATTCAAATGTTGTTCGAAATCATATATGAGCAGATAAGAGGTTATGCTTGCCTTGGTTATAAGAAAACCAATAGATATCTTCTGGAATAAGTGCTTGACTTGTCGGTTAAGATCAAGTATTCACCATTGGACTGTTGGCCTTCTCTTCGGAGTCACGTTCTACCGAGGGGGAACAAACACCGAAAAGAAGAATAACAATCAAACATGGCATATATGCAATGCACAATATGTATGCATGAGCAAGTTAATGCAATAAAATAAAGCCCTAAACATGATCGTTCGGTTGCTAGGGTTCATATGTCAATTATAAAGTTTTACTGAAAAAGTCCCGAAATAGACCTCGGAGGGCAATTCGGGTGATTCTGAAAGTAAGTACCATTTTAAAAGCTCAAATGTGTTTGAAAACACCATAACTAGATTGCATTTTTCATTTTGAGCAATTTGGTATATAACTTTTAATTTTCTAATTTTAGTGAATAAAAACTTATTTTTCTATTTTAAATGATTTAAACAACATTAAATAATGGCCATTTTCAACTTTCTCAAACATATATGAAAATGACATATTTGGGTAGAGAATATTTTTATGATCATAACCATACTTTTATTGTATTTTTCTGATTAATCAAACAGAAGTTATTAATTATCTAAATTTAATTTATTTTCTGTAATTTCCCGGGATTTCTAAAAATAGGACTTATGACATCACTGTGATGTCACTGTGACATCACAGTGCTCTGTTCTTCTCAACTGCATACGAAATCGATTCAATTCACGCACCAAGTTCGAATCAAAATATAGAGTGAGGGAGAGGAGGTGGAGAGGAATTTAGGGGTGCCGGCGGCGGACCAAATGGTCGCCGGAAAGCTCACCGACATCCATGTCCGTGGCGGCGGAGGGAGGTGCACGGTGGCGAGGCAGTTCAGAGGAGGAGGGAGTGATTGGAGGGGATGGGGAGCCTCACCGCGGCGCACTGGAGCTAGTGGAGGGGTCAGAGGGGGCCGGAGCGGCCGGACGGCGGCGAATCGTCCGCGGCGGCCGTCGGCCGAAGACGAGGGAAACAGGGATGGCGGCGGCGACTGTCGTGGGATAATCACGGCAGACGTTACCAGGGGTAACTTATCTTAGGGTAAATCGACTCTGGTGTTTGGGAGAGGATTTTGCTCAGGGGAAATCATGGTGATGAAATGATCTGGTAGCCGGCAATCAAGTCGCCGACTCTCCGATATGGATCTCATTATCTTAACTCTGGTATTACAAAGGATACTCGAATAGCTAGCGAATCTCGCGTGTCCCGTATCTAATCTAACCCTAGGGGCCGGCTTATATAATATCCGGACCCCCGTAGCTTCCCGTCCAAGGCAGACTCGGAGTCCTACCCGGGTACCGCTTACAAACCCTAAACTTCCTTATCGAAACCCACAATCCGGGCCGCGAGGCCTATACTCTTGGGCCTTCTAGAAGCTCCTTTTCCTTAGGCCGGGTCTTGCGCAGTTCCCTTTGGGCCGAGTTATACCTTGGTGTTAGCCTACCGGGTTATCATCCCTCCATCAGTAGTCCCCAGAATAGCTTGGGCTTCACGGGATCCTCCTTGAAGCGCATGCTATTCCCTGCAAAAATAACAAACATACAAATTCACAAGGGGCCGGGTTAGGTTGCTTTGATAAACAGCTAGGCCTAACTCCACTGGTGGTCCATATAACAACCCGGCTTTCTCCGAATCCACCTTCATTCTCCCGGGTCAACAATCCGAGAAAAACACAGAAGACCCGGCTTGCTTTGCTCGTTAATTAGTCCGGATATCTTGGAAGTGATTTGCTCTGATCTTTTCCGGATATCACACACGGGTACTTAACGCCTATCCCAAAAATTTCGGACGGGTATCCTTCCCAAAAATTTTGGCTCCCTCTCACTTAACCTAGTTTTCCCCACTCGCACCTATAAATAGGTGCCCTAGGGGGTAACCTAAATCTAGTTCCATTTCCTTGCCATCTCCTTCACCTCCCAGCGCTCTTCCGCTCGAGTTCGCCGTTGCGCCGCCACGGAGCCTACCGGAGAGCAGCCGGAAGCGAGCCGCCGCCGCCTGCGCTCCGCTTCCGCTCGTGCTGCACCGCCGTCAAGCACCGCCACCGCGCCCGCGAGCTGCCCGCCGGAAGATCCCGCAGGTCACCGCGGCTGCGCCATTTGCCGCCGCCGCAATCTCCTCCAGACCTTGCCGGTAAGCCTTCCTCCTCCATGAATTTCATCCTCAAGCTTTCCACTCGAACTAGATTGGATCTAGGTTTGCCCGTAGGTTATCTCCTTGCTCTGTACCAATTCGGATTGCACGCACCTCACTCTTGCTTTACCTAATTGCTCAAGTTAGATTCAATAGTATTCCCTTGTCACTTGTAGCCATAAATTTCTCCATCTAGGTATAATCTTTCAAAATTTTCCGTAACTACTTCTTTGATACTCGCATAGACTGTAATTTCTGGATCTCTTAGCTGCTCTCTGGTTAACCGGACAACCGTTCATTTCCGGGTCTTGATAACTTACACTCTGCACTTTTTATCCCATGTTTTGCAGCCTGCACACATGGCTCCCAAGAACAAGGGAAAACAGCCGGCCAAAAGTAGGCCGACTCAGTCCATATCGGCCAACTGGGCTAAGTCCACCGTGACCCAGGCCAAGCTGGACGAGCTCGCCGAGTCAGGCGTCCTCCCTTCTCAGAAGGAGATCCACTGGCGAGTTCCGGGAGATGAGACCCGGCCCTCCCCTGGTCCGGATGAGGTAATCTGTTTCGTAGAGCACGTGATCCGGGGATTCCGTCCCCCGGGTCACTCCTTTTTTCGCGAACTTCTTAGCCACTATGGCCTCCGAGTCTTTGACATAGGGCCTAACTCTATGTTAAATATAACCCACTTCATAGTCCTCTGTGAATCAAACCTGTGCATCCCCCCGAACCTTGCTTTATTCCTTGAATTGTTCCAATGCAAACCGTGCCGCGAAAGCGGTGACGGGGCCCTCTTGGCCTGCGGCGGAGTTTCTATCCAACGGTGAAAGAATTCGCCAATGCCGACTCTGAGCCTTAACTCTCATGTAAAGCACTGGCAAAAATCCTTCTTCTACTGCCGGGACATCTCCCCACCCGGCGAAAAGAGGTTACCGGGTTTCTCCGAGGGACTCCTTGATCTCTCCGATACTTTTAATGCCTTCGCCTCTGAGTCGGACAGAGAGTCCATCCAGCCCTTCCTAGCCAAGATAGCTTCCCTTTCCGCCCATGGTCTCCTTGGGCTTAATTTAGTTAAGACCTGGGTAGATTTACGAATCCACCCCAACTCCATACGGCCTAAACTGATGTCCGAGTATTCCGAACATGTTACGGACACGAACAAAATCATCAAAATTTTCCTGACTGAAAAGGTGGAAGTGATCCGGAATATAGCCGGGTTAGAGCCATATACCCGAGACAACCCGGCTCCTGCGGTAAGATCCGGCTTTTACTCTTCTGTACTTGTGCTTTTACCTGATGCAACTACTAACTTTCATCTTTATACCTTTATTTCAGGCAGGCAGCGCCTTCTGGAACATCGAAACTCCCCCCACCTCCGAAAACCCGGAAGAGGAAGAAGAGGAAGCGGCTGACTCGGAAGGAGGTACCATCCGGGTTTCACCCAACTTTCCCTTTTGTAACTTATTCTCCCACACCCTTTCTTTTTCCGACTGTGTACTATGCTTCTCAGGAATGGAAGATAAGGATGACAAGGACGACAAGGAAGACCCGGAGGAAACTGAGAGTGACGAGGAGGAGGCAGAACCGGAGGCTGTGGTTGGGGCCAAGAGGAAACCCCGAGGGGTTGTATTCAAGGTTCCCTATTCCTCCATGTCTTCAAAGCCGTATTCTTTTGCTAATATGCGTGAGCTTAACCAACAATTATCCAATTCACCACACTTGAAGGACCCACCTCCAGCCAAGCGCAGGGTAACCCGGAACTCCCCGGGTGATGATCCCCTCAACCCGGGTATCCCCACGTCCCCAGTTCGCCGTGCCGGTACTTCCCAATCTTATCTTTTCGATTCACCTCAAAGATATCCTTCTCCCAATCACCCCTTGCGCGGAAAACTCCGAGTCTCACTTTCTCAATCCTTATCAGCCTCGTCCGGATCTAGCAACGAGCTTCCGCCGGACTTCGTGGTAAACGCCGGGTAAGTTATATTTCTTGCTACTCGATACACTGGTACTTTTGATAACCTTTGCTCATTAATACTAACCATTTCTTCTTTTGCTTTCCTTAGCGCCCAGGTCTCGATCAGTGACCCGGACAACATGGATATTGATAACCGGGAGACCGAAGATCCGGTTGATAACATGAACGCCACAACTGGCGGTGCTGAAGAAGAAGACCAAGGACAAGACCCACTGACAGACTCGGCCAGGCAGGAAGCCGGGTCTCCCAAGCCATCAGATGGACCTGAGGACAACGACGTAGAGGTCCTGGGCACAAGCATGGGCACTTCCAACCCTGATACCCAGGCGACCCGGGTTTCGCCCCCAGAGCCAGAAAAGACTCCTCCTCCAAGCTACCAGGCCGCCGGCTCTTCCGGTACCAAACCTGAGGACATGAGCTTTGCTGAGATGCTTGATGCTCTGCACACCCTGAGGGCTGATGAAGAAAACATTCTGGAGGCCTTGATAGCCAAGCACGAGGTAAATCCGACTAATATTGCCTGTATATCTGTCTAGTCCCCAAGTTCCGAGTGAACTTATTGATAATTTGCTTGGAACTTTCATAACATATCCGACTGATAGTTCGTTTTTTATCCGACTAACCCTTCGTTGTGTCTCCACGCAGGCATACGTGGCCCATTCTGAGAAAGTGTTGGCTAAGACCACCAAACTCCTCGAGGTGGAGACGAAGCTGCGCGAGACGGTTGAAGCTGATGCCAAGAAGACAGGGAAACTTGCAAGAAAGTACAGAAAGAAAGTTCGTGCTGTAGAGGACGAACTGGCCAAGCTATCAATCCAGATTGCCGACACTCACAGCGCTTTGATTGGTAATACTTCCCGACTGACTGATAGTAACCCGGATTTTCCACTCCGATAAATACATGGAATTCCTTACTTAAGCCTTTATATTTTCTGCAGGGCCAGATGACGAGACTCCGGATGAAGACGACATAGCGAAGCTGAAGATGATAAAGAGCACAATCCAGCAACTATGTGCCGGGACCAAATGGATTCTGCAAGCGTTGAAGTGGCCGGGTACTAGACATGGTTGCTTGAAGACGCTGCTTGATGTGTGCTGTACCATCCCCGAGTGGATCGAGCACTGGAAACGCTCGTCATGCCGGGTTGGAGTGACCCGGGGGCTTGCCTTGGCTAAAGCATGCTTTCCCAAGCTTGAGCCGGCAAAGCTTGTTGGCGGGTTTCCAGAGTTCAACCATGACGGCTCCAGGTTTTCAGCCAAAAACTACAAGGCCATCCAAAAGGAGGTTCGTCACTCGGCCAGCCAGATTGCCGATAGCCTAGATGTCAGCCTGATTGTTCCACCATACGACGCTGAAGACAAGGAAATTAAGTCGGATCCTCCAAAGCCGTATGACATGCTGGCATGGTGGAAGGCAGAAGCTGCTAAGCTGGGGGAAGAGGCCACGAAGAGGAAGGCTGAGGCCGATACTGCACCTGCGACATCCACTCCGGTTGTTCCTCCCCCCGCGCGCGCCGGTACTGGTGCTGACCCGGATGCTGCTGCCGCCAAGACCGTTGAAGAACAAGTCAAGGATCGAGACCCGGCTGCCAAGGGCAAGGGGAAGATGGACGACTCGACCCAGGAGGCCGAGTGAACTTTTATCTGCCCCCGTCTCAAACACATCATTCGGCCAATGGGCCTTTTAAAACAATTATTCTTTTGATAGTGCGCCTGTGCACTTTTTGGTACTACTATCCTGGTTTGTAATACGTTTAAAAACCTTAATATCTTTCATGGCCCTTCTGGCCTTTGCTTGAATTTGATATTTCTTAACTTTGAGCTTTTTTATTCCTAGCTTTCCGACTTTCGCTATGGTTCCTTTTGTGAGACTCGGTTTCCGGGTCTCATAGGTTTTGACAAGTGGACTTTTTCTAAGTCCCCAAGACTCGGATTTTTGGGTTTTTGAGCTGAATAGCTAGATAATTTGTTTCTTTTTTCAAATTCCCAAGTCCCCAAGCCCCGAATGTCCGAGTTTAGGGTGTTTGGTTTTTTCAAAAGAACAAATTGTTTCTGCTAAGGCCCAAACCCTAGAGCCGTTCACATAGGTTTGAAGTTATGCTTAATATGCTCTGAGTTTCCGGCTATTAACTCTGTACTCTGCATAACTTGTGGTTTAGATGACCCTTTTGACCTTCTTCTACTATAAGCCGGCTTTCGCGTGGATAATCAATGTTGCTACAGCTGTACAAAGACAGGGTCAGGCAAGTCCCATTGGGCATCATGACTGATTGTAATCATACGCTAGCAAAGCATGCCACTTTAGTGCGAGTCACATCAAGCTTAAGCAAGAAAAGTCAAGAAAGTTTGGCTCTATTGTCCGGTTATAAGCTTGCAGCCGTACTTATTACAAGTAATCGGCCCTTATAACTAAATGACATCGTGGCCGGGTCATTGAGTTTGCAACTGTGCTATTCAAGCAATCAGCCCCCAAGACCTAGATATATGCAATTTACTAACAAAAACTAAAACAATAAATAACACTTACCTGGAAATAGAAAACAACAGGAATATAAAAAATTTGACAAATAATACACAGAAAAGAAACAAAATATTGTTTAACCATCTCTTTATTGATATGAGAAAAGTTAGGTCAGCAAGCCGCCTCATTAAAAATCCTCCAGTCCCCTTAGGTACCCTGGATAGGAAAAGAGTGCGTCTGAAACCTGCTGCCTGTTACATCGTGTAATTCCACTTGTGAATCTAGTCTATTCTAAGTGTAGTAGGGACGCAGCTGAGCCACGTTCCATGGTCTCTCTCTTTCTTGCATAGATGAAGTTGTATGAGCGGTGTCATTGACGGTAGCCGACTCTTCCCTTGCATCTACCAAGTAATACGATCCATTGTGTAGATTCCGGCTTATGATGAACGGTCCTTCCCATGGTGGCGATAACTTGTGTTTTCCTTCCTTTGACTGTACCAGGCGAAGAACCAGGTCTCCTTCCTGGAAGACCCGGGTTTTGACTCTCCGGCTGTGATATCTCCTCAGGTCCTGCTAGTATATGGCTGATCTCTCCAAAGCTTGTTCCCTGTGTTCTTCTTTCATATCCGCGGCGTCCTGCCGGGTCTTCTCGTTCTCCACCTCGACGTAAGCCGACACTCGAGGCGAGTCATGGATAATATCACTCGGTAATACCGCCTCTGCACCATAAACCATGAAAAATGGTGTCATCTGAGTAGATCTGTTAGGTGTGGTGTTAATTCCCCAAACCACTGAAGGTAACTCCTCAACCCATGCTCCAGCAGCTCTGATGCATGGGACTCGTAGCCGTGGCTTTAATCCACGAAGTAACTCCTGATTTGCCCTTTCCACTTGTCCATTAGCTTGTGGATGGGCTACTGAGGCTATGTCAAGCCGGATTCCATTGTTCCCACATAATTTTTCCATATCGCCTAAGGACATGTTGGTTCCATTGTCTGTAATTATGCTGTGAGGATACCCGAACCGGTAGATAATCCTTTTCAGGATCTTGACTGCCGTAATCGCTTCACAATTGGTAACTGGCATAACTTCAACCCACTTGGTAAATTTATCAATAGCCACCAAGAGATGTGTCTTTTTGCAAGGTGACATGTGAAAGGGGCCAACCATGTCCATACCCCAAACGGCAAACGGCCAGGTTAAAGGAATTGTTTGCAATTCCATAGCCGGCACAGGGATTTGGCGGGCATACCTTTGACATCCATCGCACCTTGCCACCAAGCGTTCCGCGTCTGCTAAGGCTGTGAGCCAGAAGAAACCGTGCCTATATGCTTTGGCCACAAGGGACCTTGTGGATGCATGATGCCCACAGTTGCCTTCGTGGATCTCTTTCAGGATCTGCCGGCCTTCTTCTGGTGCCACACAGCGCAAAAATACTCCTGCATCACTCTTTTTATATAACTCCCCATTGATGATGGAATAACCTTTTGCTCGCCTCAGAATTTGCCTTGCTAATACCTCTTGCTGTGGTAACTCGCCCCATGATAGGTAAGCCAGAAACGGCTCTGTCCACTCGGGATTAGTGTGTATTGTGGCCACGAGCTCCAAATCCGGGTCTTTGTTAGCCACCTCTTCCTCAGACTCGGTTTTTACTGATGGCCGCCATAGCTCGTCCAGGAAAACGTTGGGTGGAACCGGCTCTCTGTGCGAGCCGAGTCTTGCAAGTGCATCAACTGCCTCGTTCTTTCGCCTGTCAATGTGCTCCACCTCATACCTGGAAAAACACCCGGCAACCCTGTCCACCTCTCTACGATATGCTGCCATAGTTACATCCTTCCTGTCCCAGGTTCCTGAGACCTGCTGCACCACAAGATCCGAATCTCCATATCATCGTATCCGCCTGATGTTCATCTCCTTGGCTATTCTTAATCCATGCAATAATGCCTCGTACTCGGCCACGTTGTTGGATCAATCAAAGTGGATTTGCAACATGTAGATCAGTTTATCTCCTTTAGGTGATGTGAGTACCACTCCAGCTCCTGATCCCTCGTATTGCTTGGAACCATCAAAGTGCATTACCCAAGACTCGGAACTTGGTGTCATTGTGGGCATGATAGTGTGAGTCCAATCATTAATGAAATCAACTAAAGCTTGAGACTTGATTGCTGACCTGGGCTCGTAGTTGATATGATAATCTCCCATCTCGATGGCCCACTTGGCTATTCTACCTGTTGTGTCCGAGTTTCTGATGATGTCCGACATTGGTATAGAGCTAACCACTGTTATTGGGTGTTCCTGAAAATAAGGTTTCAATTTCCGGCTGGCCATGAAGACCCCGAAAACCAACTTCTGCCAATGTGGGTAGCTCTGCTTTGCCTCTGATAACACCTCGCTGACGTAATAAACCGGCCTTTGAACCGGGTGATCTTTCCCATCCTCTTTGCGCTCAACGACAACCACTGCGCTAACTGCCCGGGGCCCGGCTACAATATATAGTAGCATGGGCTCTTTGGGACCCGGGGCTGCTAAAACTGGTGCCTCAGATAACTGCTTCTTTAGTGCCTCGAACGCCTCATCCGCCTCTTGGTCCCAAACAAACTTATCAGATTTCCTCAAGAGCCGGTACAGGGGTATTGCCTTTTCTCCGAGTCTGGATATGAACCGGCTCAGCGCTGCTACGCACCCTGTGAGCTTCTGAACATGCTTTAGGTTTTCCGGCTTTGTCAGGTTCTGGATAGCTTTGATTTTGTCCGGGTTTGCCTCAATTCCTCTCTCGTAAACAATGAACCCGAGTAACTTTCCTGCTGGAACTCCAAACACGCACTTTGTAGGGTTAAGTTTCATCTGATACCTTCGCAAATTCTTGAATGTTTCCTTTAGATCATCAATGAATGTTTCCGATTTCCTGGTCTTGATCACCACATCATCCACATAGGCGTGAACATTGCGCCCAATCTGGTCCTCAAAGCACTTCTGTATGCATCTCTGGTAAGTTGCGCCAGCATCTTTTAGCCCAAAAGTCATGGTTTTGTAACAGAAGGCCCCAAAAGGGGTTATGAATGATGTTTTCTCCCAGTCTTCCTTCTTAAGCTTGATATGATGATACCCGGAATATGCATCCAGGAAACATAATAGGTCACTTCCAGCCACTGCATCTATAATCTGATCAATCCTTGGGAGGGCAAACGGATCCTTTGGACAGTGCTTGTTGAGACTCGTGTAATCTATGCACATCCTCCACTCATTACTCTTTTTCATCACGAGAACCGGATTTGCCAACCAGTCCGGGTGAAATACTTCCATGATAAAGCCGGCTGTCAATAGCCGAGCAATTTCCTCCCCTATAGCTCTTCTTCTTTCCTCATTCATTTTTCTCAGGCCCTGCTTCACAGGCCTGGACTTGGGATCAACGTGCAAGCTATGTTCCGCTAACTCTGTAGGAATACCCGGCATGTCACTGGGCGTCCAAGCAAAAACATCTTGATTCGAACGAATAAACTCCATGAGTGCTTTTTCCTGCTCATTGTCCAGGTTAGATCCTATAGCAAATTGCTTGGAGGGATCACCTTCGACAAAGGCCACCATCTTGGTATCCTGTGCTGCCTTGAATTTTGCTCGCTCATCCTCCGTATTCGGCCTTTTTAATGTTGTTCTGTCATCCGGGTCTACTTGAGACCGATAATACTTGAGCTCCTCCTTTCTACAGGCTTGTTCTGCCATTGCCGCGTCTCCTTCGTCACACTCAGCCGCTATATCCCGGCTCCCATGGATAGTGATGGTCTGCTTGGGACCCGGGATTTTTAGCTGTAGGTATACGTAACATGGCCTGGCCATGAACTTGGCGTAAGCCGGCCTTCCAAACAATGCGTGATAGGGGCTGCGCAACTTTACCACTTCGAACGTGAGCCACTCCACCCAGAAATTATCCTTTGATTCTCCAAAAGCAACCTCCAAGGTAATCTTTCCCTCAGGACACGCCGAGTGGCCCGGCACAATCCCGTGAAAAACTGTTGAACTTTTATGTAGCTGAGGCTCCTTGAGGCCCATGCGCAAGAAAGTTTCCCAATATAAGATGTTGATGCTACTTCCGCCGTCCATTAGGACCTTTTTCAGCTCATAACCATTAACCTGTGGCGCAACCACCAATGCTAGGACTCCCGGATGTTCTATCCTTTCCGGGTGATCTCTTCTGCTCCATGTTACATCTTGTTCCGACCACCTCAGGTACCTCGGAACAGCCGAGGAAACCGAGTTTACCGCCTTTTTCAGTATCTTTCTATCCTTGTTTGAAGTTCCCGTGGTGTGAACGTGGTACTGGCCCAATTTCTTGGGATTGGCTTGGAAACCTCCAGCTCCTCCCTGGTTATTACCCGGGTTTCCACCTCCTGGGTTGCCTGCTGGGGGTGGGCCGTTGCCCGGGTTTCCACCCGGACCCAGTCCTCCTCCCTGGCCTGCGCCTCGCATAGCTTTGTTTATTTATTCGTTCTTCCATCTCTGTAAATCCACACACTGCTCCAATGAGTGGTTAGCCGGTCTACCGTTCCTGCTGTGTCACGGGCACGACATCTTGTAGGCATCCCAGTGGTTTCCCGGCCTTGGCGGACCCTGGTAATTTCCTCCATTAAAGTTTCCTCCGTTGAAATTTCCTTCTGCTCTGGGTCTCGAGACCCGGCTTCTGCGCTGGCGACAAACTCGGAATTCCCCTCAAACGGGCGTTTATTCTGGTTGTTGCCATTATTTCCTCCATGGTTACCCGGCGTGGATCCATTGCCGGTTCTTCCATTATTACTCGTGTTCGCTTTCGCTTTCTTATCATCAACGTCCTCTTCTGTGGTATCCGTAGCAGCATGTTTGTTGCATGCGTCCATCAACTCTCCCATGGTAACCTCTGAAGCGTTTCGACTGGATTTCATGCGAGTTAGCTTTTGCACTAAGGGTGTATACTTGCATGTCTTCGCCATAGCTTGCAACGCATCCTTTGGCTGAATATCTGTAGATGAATGAAGTATCTCCATAACCCGACGCACCCAGCTACGCGCCGATTCTCCCTTCTTTTGCACACACGTTCTAGGTCGTCGATAGTAAACAACTTCCTGCATGTTCCGTGAAAGTGCTTGATAAACGCAGTTTTCAATTCACTCCAAGATTTGATAGATCCTTCAGGTAAATTGTTGAACCACAACTTTGCTGCTCCTTCTGACATCATTAAGTACATGAACTTGGCTTGAAGATTTTCAAATGCGTTGCGAATCGACATAGCCATCTCATAACTGCTCAACCATGTTTCTGGATCCATAGTCGGCTCGTAATTCACCACTTTACCCGGTTCCTTGAATTTATCCGGGTAAGGCTCAGCCCTGATATTATCCGACAGACACTTAGGTCCAGCGAGATTAGTCAGTACTGGCCTCACTCGGGAAACATGCGATCCTGCGGGGGGCGCGGCTGGGCGCGGCGCTGCCGCAGGCCCGTGTACCGCAGACCCGGCCGCGGCTCGCCTGGCTCTGGAACTATCCACAATAGCTTGTGCTGCTGATACTGCTTGGACGCGGGGAGGAGGCGGCATTTGCTGCTGCTTTGCCCTCCGTCGCGCTGAACTTGACTGAATATTGCCGGTGTTGCCATGTTGCCGGATGATATAAGGCGTTCCATGCATTCCACTCCTATTATCCAGGTAATTGACTTGCTGAGCCACTGCCGTGCATAATAAATCTATCGCCCGCCGGGTCTCCTCCGCATGGGGTGACTCTCTTACGGGGATTCGATCCAACGCCAATGTTGCCGCATATACATTATCCATTGGGTTGTTGAAGTGACCTGGTGGCGTACGAAATCGTGATGGTGGCGGTGGTGGCGCTGCATTACCAGCTGCAACCCCTGTTTGCAACGTGGGTAACCCGGCTTGTACGTTTGCCGGCTGTGCTCCTCCGGTCGCGGGCTGATGTACAGTTTCTTGATTCGCGGCCGGGATTGGCTGATCCTGGGGGGTGGTGAACAGCGCAGCCGGGTTTAGAACTCCACCCGTGGCTGGTAACCTTGTTTGGTATCTCTGATGCATCCTAGTTGATTCAACCCGGAGCCAGTTCTCCAATGCTTCCAGCTTGCGTCGGCGCGTGGCTACCCCTTGCTTTTCTGCTTCCACTTCTCTCCTTTGCTTCTCTAATGCACGGCGGGCTACATCCAGATCCCTAGCACGTGCTGCTGCGTTCTCCGGGGTTATCACTGATGGGGGGATAATAACCCGGTAGGCCAACTCCAAGGCGTAACCCGGCCCAAGGAACATGGTGCGCAGTTTGGTTAAGGATAATGAAGCTTCTGGAAGGCCCAAAGTTTGTAGGCCTCGTAACCCGGATTGTGGGTTACGGTAAGGAAAGTTAGGGTTTATAAGCGGTGTCCGGATAGGATTCAAGCGGCGCTTTTGGAGACTAGGGCCGAGGGGGTACGGGTACTTTATAAACCGACCCCCAGGTCTAGTTTAGACAGAGATCTAGAAACCCTAGCAGTACCGCCTGATATCGAGCATCTAGTGTAATCCCAGAGTTGAGTCATTATATCAAGATCGGAGACTCGGCGACTTTGATTGCCGGCTACCAGATCGAGTTACATCATGTTTTCCTCTGAGCTAAACCCTCTCCCAAACGCCTGTGTCGTCTTGCCCCAAGATCAGTTACCCCCGGTAACGTCTGCCGTGATTATCCCACGACAGTTGGCGCCCACCGTGGGGCCTGCGTCCAAAGGTGTTTACATCACGGGAGAAGCTCGGAAGAACATGGAGAATCTTGTCGTCGGCGAGATCTACATCGGCCACAAAGGAGAAAAGACGGTGGACGATTCCGGCTGGGGGCCAGAATCGGATCGTCACGAATCCGGATCCGTTGTGACAATCGGCCGGATCAACATCTTCATCGGTATGGTACGTACGCCTGATTTAAAAGGACAATATCATGTGCATACTACAGGAACTTCTAGCAGGAACAAGGAGACATTAAAACAAGCGGCAAACTCGGTTTCGTCGGCCGCGCCGGGATACCCTAGATGGGCGGAACAAGAGGTAACGTGGAGTAGAAGAGATCATCCGGAAAAAGTAGAGCGTCCAGGAGTCTTGGCATTGGTGGTTGCTCCACAGGTTAATGGTTACGAACTGAAGAGGGTCCTGATGGACGGTGGAAGTAGCATCAACGTCCTTTATTGGGAAACCTTCTTACGGATGAGTCTCAAAGAGTCCCAGTTACAGAAAAGTTCGACAGTCTTTCATGGGATCGTGCCGGGTCACTCAGCGAGCCCCGAGGGAAAGATCACCTTGGAGGTTGCTTTCGGAGAATCGACGGATAATTATCGAGTTGAGTGGCTCACGTTCGAGGTGGTCAAATTGCGCAGTCCTTATCACGCGCTGTTTGGGAGACCGGCTTATGCTAAATTCATGGCTAGGCCGTGTTATGTGTATTTACAGCTCAAGATCCCGGGTCCTAAACGAACTATCACCATACATGGGAACCGGGATATAGCGGCTGAGTGTGATGAAGGAGATTCAGTAATGGCCGAGCAAGCATGCAGAAAGGAAGAACTCGAATATTACCGGTCTCAAGTAAATCCGGATGATAGAACAGCCCTGAAAAAGCCGAATACTGAGGACGAGAGAGCAAAATTCAAGGCAGCGCAAGACACCAAGAAGGTAGATTTTGTCGAAGGTGATTCCACTAAGCAATTTACCATAGGGTCCAATTTGGGAAAAGAGCAGGAGAAGGCACTTGTGGAGTTTATTCGTTCAAATGCAGACGTATTCGCCTGGACACCTAGCGACATGCTGGGTATCCCTACAGAGCTGGCCGAGCATAGTTTACATGTAGATCCCAAGTCCAGGCCCGTGAAGCAGGGTTTGAGGAAAATGAATGAGGAAAGAAGGAAGGCCATAGGCGAAGAGATCGCTCGGCTATTGGCAGCCGGCTTTATCATGGAAGTATTTCACCCGGATTGGTTGGCAAACCCGGTTCTAGTGATGAAAAAGACCAATGAGTGGAGGATGTGCATTGATTTTACGAGTCCCAACAAGCATTGCCCAAAGGATCCGTTCGCGCTACCAAGGATAGATCAGATTATAGACGCAGTAGCTGGAAGCGATCTATTATGCTTCCTAGACGCATATTCCGGGTATCATCAGATTAAGCTCAAGAGGGAGGATTGGGAGAAAACATCATTCATAACCCCTTTTGGGGCCTTCTGTTATAAAACTATGACGTTTGGATTGAAGAACGCCGGTGCAACTTACCAACGGTGTATTCAAAAGTGCTTCGAGGACCAAATTGGACGCAACGTTCATGCCTATGTGGATGATGTGGTCATCAAGACCAGGAAGGCGGAGACATTTATCGATGATCTAAAGGAGACGTTCAAAAACTTGAGGAGGTACCAGATGAAGCTTAACCCGACAAAGTGCGTGTTCGGAGTTCCAGCCGGGAAATTACTCGGCTTTATCGTTTCCGAGAGAGGAATCGAGGCAAACCCGGATAAAATCAAGGCCATCCAGAGTCTGAAAAAACCGGAAAATTTGAAGCATGTTAAAAAGCTCACGGGCTGCGTAGCAGCCTTGAGCCGATTCATATCCAGACTCGGAGAAAAGGCAATACCCTTGTACCGGCTCTTGAGGAAATCAGATAAATTCGTATGGGATCAAGAGGCGGATGAGGCGTTTGAGGCACTAAAGAAGCAGTTATCTGAAGCACCAGTACTAGCGGCCCCGGGTCCTAAAGAGCCTATGTTACTGTACGTGGCAGCCGGTCCCCGAGCCGTCAGCGCAGTAGTTGTGGTGGAGCGCAAAGAGGACGGGAAGGGTTACCCGGTCCAGAGGCCGGTCTATTACGTCAGCGAGGTATTATCAGAAGCAAAGCAGCGCTATCCGCATTGGCAAAAGTTGGTGTTCGGGGTCTTTATGGCTAGCCGGAAATTGAAGCCGTATTTCCAAGAACACCCCATAACAGTGGTTAGTTCAATACCAATGTCGGATATCATCAGAAACTCGGACGCGACGGGAAGAATAGCCAAGTGGGCGATAGAGATGGGGAATTATCACATCAACTATGAACCCAGGTCAGCAATCAAATCTCAAGCTTTAATTGACTTCGTTAACGACTGGACACATACAGGCATGACTACGACGGTTCCAAATTCCGAGTCATGGATCATGCACTTCGATGGATCTAAGCAATACGAGGGATCAGGAGCTGGAGTGGTGCTAACGTCACCCAAAGGAGATAAATTAAGTTACGTACTACAAATTCACTTCGACTGTTCCAACAACGTGGCCGAGTATGAGGCCCTATTGCACGGCTTAAGGGCAGCCAAGGAGATGAACGTCAAGAGGATACGGTGTTTCGGAGATTCAGACCTTGTGGTACAGCAGGTGTCAGGAACTTGGGATAGAAAGGACGCAACTATGGCAGCATACCGCAGGGAAGTTGATAGGGTTGCAGGATGTTTTTCCGGATATGAGGTGGAGCATATAGACAGAAGAAAGAATGAGGCAGCCGACGCACTCGCTAGACTCGGCTCGCGCAGAGAGCCGGTTCCACCTAACGTTTTCCTGGATGAATTATGGCGACCATCAGTTAAAACCGAGTCAGAGGAGGAATTGGCAAATCAAGACCCGGATTTAGGACTTGTGGCCACGGTACGTGCTATTCCCGAATGGACAGAACCGTTTTTGGCCTACCTATCGCGAGGCGAGTTACCACAGCAGGAGGTATTAGCAAGGCAAATTTTGAGGCGAGCAAAGGGATATTCTATCATCAATGGGGAATTATATAAGAGAAGCGCAGCAGGGGTCTTTTTGCGCTGCGTAGCGCCAGAAGAAGGCCGACAGATTCTCAAGGAAATCCACGAAGGCGACTGTGGACATCATGCGTCCACAAGATCTCTCGTGGCTAAAGCTTATCGACACGGGTTTTTCTGGCTCACGGCTCTAGCAGACGCGGAACGATTGGTAGCAAGGTGTGACGGATGTCAAAGGTACGCTCGCCAAACCCATGTGCCGGCTATGGAGTTACGGACCATCCCGTTAACTTGGCCGTTCGCTGTCTGGGGTATGGACATGGTTGGCCCATTTCATATGTCACCATGCAAGAAGACACATCTTTTGGTGGCTATTGATAAGTTTACCAAATGGGTTGAGGTTATGCCAGTTACTAATTGCGAATCAGCCACGACAGTCAAGTTCCTGAAAAGGATTATCTACCGGTTCGGGTATCCCCACAACATAATTACCGACAATGGAACCAACATGTCCCTTGGTGAGATGGAGAAGTTCTGTGGCAACAATTGAATCCGGCTTGATGTCGCATCAGTGGCTCATCCGCAGGCCAATGGACAAGTGGAGAGGGCAAACCAAGAATTGCTTCGCGGATTAAAACCACGATTACGAGTCCCCTGTGTCAGGGCAGCTGGCGCATGGGTCGAAGAACTTCCTTCTGTGGTTTGGGGTATCAATACCACGCCTAATAGATCTACTCAGATGACACCCTTCTTCATGGTCTATGGCGCGGAGGCGGTACTACCGAGTGATATTATTTATGATTCACCACGAGTATCAGCATACGTCGAAGCGGAGAATGAAACAACCCGGCAGGATGCTGTGGATATGTTAGAAGAGCAAAGGGAGCAAGCCCTGGAAAGATCAGCCATATATCAGCAGGATTTACGAAGGTATCATAGCCGGCACGTGAAAACCCGGTTCTTCCAGGAAGGAGACCTGGTTCTGCGCCTGGTACAGTCGAACGAAGGAAAGCACAAGTTATCACCACCCTGGGAAGGACCGTTTATCATAAGCTGGAATGTGCATAATGGGTCATATTACTTGATAGATGCAAGGGAAGAGTCGACCACAGTTAATGACACCGCTCACACCACTTCATCTATGCAAGAAAGAGACAGACCGTGGAACGTGGCTCAGCTACGCCCATATTATACTTAGCAAAAATTGTGTTGGCATATGGAATTGAACGATGTAACAGGCAGCAGGTTTTCAGACGTACTCTTTTCCTATCCAGGGTACCCTTGGGGACTGGACGGGTTTTTAATGAGGCGACTTGCTGACCTAGATTTTTCATATCAAGTAAAGAGGTGATTATCAAGAAAAGGGATGGTTATTATCAAGTTCTGTACTCTCAGTATGATGCGTATATCTAGGTCTTGGGGGCTGGTCGCTTGAATAGCACAGTTACGAACTCAAAGACCCGGCCATGATGCCTATGAGTTATAAGGGCCGACTACTTGCAAACGAGGACGGCTACAATCTTATAACCGGACAAAGAAGTCCAAATTTCTTGGCTATTCTTACTTAAGCTCGATGTGACTCGCACTAAAGTGGCATGATTTGTTCGCTTACGATTACAGTCAGCCATGAAACCCGACGGGGCTTGGCTGGCCTCGTTTTCGTATAGATGTAACAACATGGTATCCACGCGAAAGCCGGCTTACAGTACAAGATAGTCAAAAGGGTCATCTAAACCACAAGTTATGCAGAGTACAAGGCTAGACAGCTGGAAACTCAACGATTATTAAGCATAACTTCAAATCCTATGTGAAACGACTCAGGGATCTTTGTGAGTTTAGCAGTAGGCAATTCGTTCTCCTTTCAAGATCAAGTGTCCTAGACTTGGAGATCCGGGTCCGGGTGACTTGAAATCTTAAAAAGAGAAAAAATTGCTTACTTGTAGAATTCCAAAAACCCAAATATCCGAGTCCTGGGGACTTGGGGACTTAGAAGCAAATCCGCTTGTCAACACCCATGAGACCCGGAAATCGAGTTTCACAAAAGGAACAATAAAGAAAGCCGGATATCGAGAACAGACGAGCTCAATAATGGATTTAAAAAGGCCGGAAGAGGCATAGAGTGTATCAAGACCTTAGCGTGCATTACAAAATCCCGGTGCACAGGCACACCACCCAAAATACAACTGTTTAAACAACACGTTGGCCGACCGGTGCATAAGAAGAGGCATTAGAGGTCAGATGTCACTCGGCGTTCATCTTGGCCTTGCCTTTGTCATCATTGGTGGTAGCAGCAGCACCCGTATCAGTGGCACCAGCCCGTGCAGGAGGTGGAACGACTGGTGTTGAGGTAGCGGGGGCAGAGCCGGCTTCAGCTTGCTTCTTGGCAGCCTCCACCCTCAACGCAACAGCTTCCTCCTTCCACCGAGCCAGCATATCATACGGCTCGGGAAGATCTGACTTAATCGCTTCACCAGCAGCATCATATGCTGGAACAAGGATATTAACATCCAGGTCGTCAGCGATCACGCTGGCCGGGTAACGGACCTCCTTTTGGACGGCCTGAAAATCTTTCGCCGAGAACTTGGACCCATCAAGCTTGAACTCTGGGAAGCCGCCCATAAGCTTCACTAGCTCGAGCTTGGGGAAATAAGCCTTGGCAAGTGCAAGCCCCCGGGTCACTCCAACCCGGCAAGACGAGCGTTTCCAGTGCCAAATCCACTCAGGAATAGTGGAGAAGGCATCTAGCATCCTCTTCAGATCAACATGTCCTTTACTCGGCCACCGTAATTCCTGAAGGATCCATTTGGTTCCGGCACATAGCTGCCGGATAACGCTCTTCATAGTTTTCAGCTTGGCAATGTCATCCTCATCCGGCATGGCTTCGTCCGGGCCTGAAAAAATGGAAACATAAGTCGGGAAAACTCTTGCTATCTATCAAAAGGATAAACCCGGAGGAGGAAACGTACCAAGTAAAGCACGATATGTGTCAGATATTTGGACAGAAAGGCTTGTTAGATCATCTTCTGCTTTGTGAGCCCTTTTCCTATATTTCCTCATTATCAGCCTATTCCTCCTGGCCTCAGCCTCGGCTGCTTCACGCAAAGCTACCTCCTTCTCAATGAGCTTGGCGGCGTTTGCCAGTTTCTCCTCAGATTGAGTCACGAAAGACTGCATGGATGCGAACAAGGATTAGTCGGGTAGAGGGGCAAGTTATCAGTCGCTTGTATAATAAAGTCCCAAGCAAATTATGAATCAATTCACTCGGAACTTGGGGACTGGACAAGGGCACAAGCAACATTAGTCGGATTTACCTCGTGTTTGGCTATTAAAGCCCCCAAGATGTTTTATTCATTAGCCCTTAAAGTGCGCAGGGTTTCCAGCATCTGGGCAAACGTCAGTTCCTCGGGTCGAGTACCGGAAGAGCCGGCAGCTTGGTCGCCTGGTGGGGGGGCTCTCCCCGCCCTTGGAGTCGAGACCCGGACAGTTTGAGTACCCGGGTTGGGAGAACCCATCCTTGTATCCAGAACCTCGATCTCCTCGTCCACTGGTTCCGATGAGGAAGGAGATCCGGCGGCTCGGGGAAGCGGATTGTTCAGAGGGCCTTGTTCCTGGTTATTCGCCGTATCACCGCCAGTCGCGGCGTCTACGTTCTCAGTCGGCTTCTCTGCCCGACGATTATCCGTCTCTACGTTTTCCGGGTCACTGACGGTGACTTGAGTACTGAAAGAAAGATGAGAAAAGGCAGTTATTAGTGATAACGGTGGCTTGAGTGGAAACTTGTCAGACGTAAAAGGAAATCATGTAGCAAAAACTTACCCGGCATTCACGGTATAGTCCGGCGGGAGCTCGCCGCTGGAAGCAGATGAGGTCGTAACAGGGACCACTAACGGAACCCGGAATTGCCCGGCACGTGGATGGTTAGGAGAAGGGTGGCGTTGAGGAGAGTCGGAAGGACGGGACGGAGGAGCGCTGGCACGATGGACCGAGGGGGTAGAGATGCCCGGGTTAAGGGGATCTTCACCCGGGGAGCTCCGAGTTACTCTGCGCTTGGCTGGGAGAGAATCCTTCAAGCACGACGAATTTGATAATTGATGGTTAAGTCGTCGCATGGCGTCAAAGGAGTAAGGTTCAGAGGATAACGAGGAAAAAGGAACCTTGGACACTGCCCCTCTGGCCTTCCTCTTGGCTCCGACTGTTGCTTCTTGATCAGATTCGGTTGCCTCCGGGTCATCCTCGTTGATCTCACCTTCGTCCTCCAGCCCTGCGAACCGGGTGTGTGTTCGTGGGAAAAAAGGTAAACGGGAGGAAAATAATACAAGTAAAGATATACAAATTCTGTGCAAATACCTTCACTATCATCAGCCGGCTCGTCCTCTTCTTCCGGGTCTCTGGAAGGGGGGGGGGGGGAGGTTCAACTCTCCAGAAAGGGTCATCAGCCTAAGACAAAAGAATGAGACTAAGGGTTAGAAGCTATATCAAGTCAAAATGTGGAAATAAGTTATGAATATCGGATATTACCGCTGGAGCCGGGTTTTCCCGAGTAAACGGGGGTAACCCGGTGATGCCCTTTATCACCTCCAGCTTCTCTGTCAAGAAGCCCTTGATGGTCTTGTTGGTATCGCCGGTCGCAAAGCTCTTGGTGGAGTATCGGAGTGCATCTGTGGTGTGCCCCGAATACTCGCACATCAATTTGGTGCGGATGGAGTTGGGTTGGATCCGAAAATCAACCCATGTTTTTACTAAATTTAGCCCGAGGAGGCCTTGGGCTGAGAGGATGGCTATCTTGGCTAAAGAGGGGAGGATCGCCTCCCTGTCTGAGTCTGGTGCAAATGCATTGAAAGACTCGGAAGGTTCGAGGAGGCTCTCCGAGTAACACGGCAGTTTCTTTTCGCCGTCTGGGGAGGTATCGTGGCAATAAAAGAAAGACAACTGCCAATGTTTGACGTGGGAGTTTAAATTGAGGGTTGGCATCGGTGAATTCTTGCGGCGTTGGATGGATACCCCGCCACAAGTAAGAAGTGCTCCGTCACCACTTTCGCGGCACGGCTTACACTGGAATAGTTCGATGAAGAGAGTCAAACTTGGCGGCATGCACAAGTACGACTCGGATAGAACGATGAAGTGGGTAATATTCAACATAGAGTTAGGCCCTATGTCGAATACCCGGAGGCCATAATGGCTTAAGACCTCCCTGAAGAAAGGGTGACCCGGAGGACGGAATCCCCGGGTCACGTGCTCTACGAAGCAGATTACCTCGTTATCAGCGGGTGTGGGCCGGGTCTCGTTGCCCGGCGCCCTCCAGTGAATGTCCTTCTGAGAAGGGAGAATTCCTAATTCGGCTAGCTCGTCCAACTTGGCCTTCGTAGCTGTGGAACGCCCCCAGTTGGCGGATATGGTTTGGGTAGTCCTCGCCTGAGTCGGCTGTTTTCCTTGTCGTTTGGGAGCCATGGGATCAACCTGCAAAACACAAGAAAAAGAGGCATAGGAAATAAGACCCGGAAGTGTTGGATTATCCGAGTATAAGGTATCAAGAAAGTATGAAGTTAAGAATTATCCGGGTATCACGCTATGAAGTGGAGATTACAAGGTATCCGGGTGTTAAGTACAATTGTGGAAATTATTGGTCACTTACGTATGGAAAAGCATTTGGGGAGGATGGATGGTTGCCCATGTGTCTACTGCAAGCAAAATAGCTGGAAAAGGAGGATTTTCCGGGTGTTAACGCAATGAGCGGAAAATCGAGGAGGAATGGATCTAGATGGGAAAGTTTGCGAGCGATTTTACAGGAGATTTGGTGATTAGTAATGGTAGGAGGATGAGTTGTAACTATCTAGCAGGTGGTTAAAGGAGTTGGCGAGCATCGAATCGATCTAATTTGATGCAATCGGAAGAACGACTCACGGGTTGACCTAGATCCGATCCTGGATGAATTTAAAAGTTGCGGGGCTAAATTAAACGGCTGCAAGAGGCTTACTGGAGAGATTGGAGTCTAGCGCGACGGCGGCGAGCGGCGTGGCTCGAATGCCCCTTCGCAATTCTTGGCGAGAGGAATAAAGGCGCGACGGTGACGCTTGACGGCGGCGCGAGATGGCTCGAGGGCGAGCGCGGCCGGCGGCGATCTTGCTTTGATGGCGTGCACGAGCTTCTTGCGGTGGTGTTGCAAGGGTGTAAGGAGCAAGGAAGGAAAGGGGATGCTGAGGCGGAGTGATGGGTTTAGGGTTACCCTCTGAGCACTATTTATAAGGTGGGGGTGAGTCTATCTCAACGGCCGGAAACCGGAAATTGTGGGGTAATGGTTATCTACGTGGATTCTGCGAGATATGCGCCAAGTATTGAGCAAAGCATTTGGTTAAAAGAAAGAAGGAGATCTACCCCGTGATATCAGGATCGGTTACCGAGTATGGGATCTTGGCATTTTTATTAGGGTTTGGACCTGGAAAATTAAACCAAAGTGTTTGGGGGAAAAACCCGGGTTACTACATGGCCACCATGGAGTAAGGCCTAGCTGAATATCAAAGCATCTTAACCCGGCCTCCATATGCCTGTGTGCTTGATATCTTTGCAGGGAATAGCGAGCGCTTCAAGGAGGATCTGTGAAGTCCAAGCTATTCTGGGGACTACTGATGGGGGGATAATAACCCGGTAGGCCAACTCCAAGGCGTAACCCGGCCCAAGGAACATGGTGCGCAGTTTGGTTAAGGATAATGAAGCTTCTGGAAGGCCCAAAGTTTGTAGGCCTCGTAACCCGGATTGTGGGTTACGGTAAGGAAAGTTAGGGTTTATAAGCGGTGTCCGGATAGGATTCAAGCGGCGCTTTTGGAGACTAGGGCCGAGGGGGTACGGGTACTTTATAAACCGACCCCCAGGTCTAGTTTAGACAGAGATCTAGAAACCCTAGCAGTACCGCCTGATATCGAGCATCTAGTGTAATCCCAGAGTTGAGTCATTATATCAAGATCGGAGACTCGGCGACTTTGATTGCCGGCTACCAGATCGAGTTACATCATGTTTTCCTCTGAGCTAAACCCTCTCCCAAACGCCTGTGTCGTCTTGCCCCAAGATCAGTTACCCCCGGTAACGTCTGCCGTGATTATCCCACGACAATCACCGTAGCTAGCACCGTGGGATCCAGGATCAAGTTATTACTGAACAGGGCTGGGTGTTGTGGGTTTGAGGGACCCTCCCCTGGCGTCCTATTCGTCATGAATCCAAACATGTTCACTTGCAACTCGCTATCCGCCGCCCGGCTAGTGACCGAGGCCGATTCTCCGTCGACCCGGGTCAGAACCGGATTTCCGTCAACCGGATTTTGCTGCTGGGCCAGCGCTCGCGCCGCTCCAACCGCGGCCGTAGTCGCGTCCCCCTGATTGAGATTG